>BSBN01000246.1:2722695-4084043 GCA_027924645.1 Cunninghamia lanceolata
TAAACCCAAAGAAATGTGTATTTGGCATAACATCTGGAAAATGGCTGGGATACATTGTGTCTCAATGAGGGATAGAAGTGGACCCAGCCAAAGTAAAAGCTATCATGGAAATGCCTCTGCTAGCAAATCTCAAGCAGCTTCGTAGTCTACAAGGAAAGTTACAGTCCATCTGCAGATTTATCTCACAACTAGCAGACAAATGTCATCCTTTCCAACATGTTCTTCACAAGGGTGAACTTTTTAAGTGGGATGAAAAGTGTCAATAGGCCTTCAACAAAATAAAGGAATATCTAGCAACACCTCTTGTGTTAGTACCTCATGTACGTGATCACCCATTATTTCTCTACATATCTTCAACAATAGTAGCATTGGGTGCCCTTCTAGCTCAGCATGATGATTTAGGGAAAGAACAAGCCATCTACTACATCAGCAAAACTCTTGTGGGATATGAACTTAATTATTCATCTATGGAAAAAGCATGTTTAGCATTTGTGTTTGCTTCCCAAAAGTTGTGACATTATATGTTGAACCAAACAACAAAGCTCATATCTAATGTTGGTCCACTCAAATATCTTCTCTCCAAAGCAATCCTCATGAGAAGATTACCAAAATGGGTTATGATCTTAAGTGAATTTGACATATAATGTGTGGATCAAAAAGCTATAAAATGACAAGTTATCGCTGATCAGTTAGCTGCAACACCCATCACAGATATTTATCCAATACATCAAGAATTACTTGATGAAGGATTGTTCAATTTACCTTCACCAATATTGTGGCAACTATATTTTCATGGATCTTACACACATGGATCAGGAGCAGGGATATTGTTTGTTACCCCTCAAGGAGATTGTATACCCAAATCATATAGAATTGTATTTTAGTGTACCAATAACATAGTAGAGTATGAAGCTTTAATCACAGGATTATGCATGTCAGTACAATGGGCTATCAAAGAGCTACAAGTTTTTGATGACTCTCAACTGGTTATCAAACAAGTCTTAGATGAATATCAAACAAAAGATGAGAAATTTCTTCCATACAAGGTAATGGTTGATGATTTTAAAAATTACTTTGACAATACTACCTTTGAACAAATCCCAAGGCTACAAAACAAAGCAACAAATGTCATGGCTATGATTGGATCTCTTTTAGAAATGTCATCCAAGACACACAAATGTGAGTTTCTGGTTGAACAGATTATGATTCCAGCATTTGAAGTACCACAGTCTGAGCTTATATGTGAAATTGTTGGTCCTAATTTGCCATGGTACGAGGACTTATATGATTATCTCCGCAATCAAACCTTTCCATTCCAATTATCTAACACCCAACACAAAACCTTTATCTGTCGAGCCTCTCGATACACTATATTAGGAGACACCCTTTATCGTCAGAGTCTTGATGGTATCCTTCTTAGATGTCTTAATTCTAAAGAAGCAAAAGTGGCCTTACGTGATGTACATGAAGGTGTTTGTGGCTCACATTCCATTGGCCCTAGTCTTGTTAAGAAACTTCTACAAGCTGGATACTATTGGCCAACTATGGAAAAGATGCACAACAGTTTGCAAAGAGATTTCTACAATGTCAGAAACATGGAGATTTAATACATACACCAACACATGAACTTCAGCCTATCACTACTCCATGGCCCTTCTCGTAGTGGGGACTTGATCTCATAGGTAAAATCCATCCTACTTCATCAAATGGTCATAAGTTCATTATCACCACTACTGAATATTTCACATAGTGGGTGGAAGACATACCAATGACTTATATTACTGGCAAGCAAATATCCAAGTTCATCCTACACTATATCATTTGCCATTATGGAGTTTCTCAAGCTATTGTCACTGATAATGGTCATCCCTTCAAGAATCAAGAGGTTAGAGATCTTTGTAACAAGTTCCATATCCAACATAGATTCTCTACACCTTATTATCCTCAAAGCAATGGCCAAGCTGAGGCCTCTAACAAAACAATCATCAGGATCCTCAAAAAGAAAGGCAATGAAGCTGGTCGTGATTGGAATTTACAACTCCATCCTACATTATGGGCATATAGAACAAGTATCAAAACCCCCACTAGAGCTACACCTTATCCTCTTGTATATGGCACTGAAGCTATCCTACCTATTGAGGTCAAGATCCCCTTGCTGTGAGTATCTCTACAGCATACCATCTCAGAGGAAGAATATCAAGTATCCAGACTCCATGATCTTGAGCTGAATGATGTCTTACAGTACTCAACCATCTCCAAGTCTATCAAAATTGTCTATGTCATAGCTACAAAAAAAAACTTAGAGAACATAGATTTCAAGTTGGAGATCTTGTCCTTTAAGAAAATCAAAGGAATCAACAATATCGTGAGAAATAGGGCAAGTTTGAACCAAATTGGCTTGGTCCTTTTGTCATCATAGTAGTCTATAGATTAGGTGCATACATTCTCTCCACACCTGAGGGTATTCCCTTGGATGAACCAGTCAATAGCATCCATCTCAAGAAGTTCTATCCATGAATCCCAGGAAATCAAAAATAATTTTTTTTTTTAAATCCATCCAATAGTGAAAACCACTTTGTGGCACTTTGGATGACAAAAAAAAATAGTACAAGATAAATAATCTATCCTCTGGTGAAAACTTGGTAAACAGGCACCTGTGATAAGTACCATAGTGAAAACCTGGTAAACAGGCGCTATGGGTAGCAACCAACTCCCATCATTTGTTTAGTTTGTTTGATCACCACTCTCCATAGCCTATTTTCACCTTCTTACCTACCTAATCCATATCATAGTCCACATTTTGCCTTGTACAAACATCATTGCTCATTATCCTTTCTACATCCATATTAAAAGTCTTTCCATCCTCACCTCTATCATGCTAGCTATCATATTTTGGACATTGTTGGGGTAACTATATCATTTGGCACCTTAGCATCTTATCCGCATGCGCTATCCATCACTACTTCTCCACTATAAACCTTATTCCACACTGGGGGCACTTGTTAAGCCTTATTTCAAAGTGGATACCTCTAGCTCTAGCTCATAACACAACAAACTTTCAACTTCAAACACAACAAATAATCCATCTTTAAACATCGCAAACATTTACAATCAGGATTCACATCTTCGCAATCATTTCAAGCTCAAACATTATCAAAAATCTTAAAAAACATCAAAACATCATAAAAACCCAAGCAATAAAGTTGATCCTTTTGACATTAACCATCAGCACAGTAAGCAAAAACTACATCGCCAGCTCTACGTTAAAGCCTTGATCCCGTGGATACATGGTATGTAGGATATCTGAGATGTGAAGGAAGCACTCTGATTTAGGAAAAGACAATAGTCCCATTGTCATCATCCATCTTTCATCTTTCTTCTAATCATCCTCCAATCTTTCATCTCATTTTCTTCTATATTTCATCACTCACATCATCAATTAAGATAGAACTACATATTCATCATGTCTCATCATTATCGTAAATGTGCTTTGATCCCATGTATGCAGGGTATGTAGATAGTTTGGATTATGAAGGAAGTATCCAATACTCAAGCACAGATGATTCACCCCATCTTCTTTCATCTTCCATCTTCTTCTCTTTGATCGACTCAAGCTAGAAGTAGACTGTGTGTATACTAAAAGGTCAAGCACTTTAATCAATCAGGGCTAAGCCAGAAGCTATTTATCCGCATGCCTTAAACCAACATTTGCTATAACATTTTATTGACATTTTCAGCCTTCAATAGGATACAGTTTTCCTCTCAACAAGGCCCCAGCTTAAACCTATCTAAGAGCACCTAAATTTGGCAAGAGAACATGATGACAGTATCTTTTGTTTTATCTTTTGATTTATCTTTTGTCCCTTTTCTACGCCTAATCACGATTGCCTTGATCTATCATATCTTGGTACGTTGTGATGAAGTAAGGAATGGGGCATGGTCATATTGCTTTCATATGCCATGTCTACAGGATGATCTTATCCTCTTCCTATGCGTATTGGTATCTTGTACGTGTTAGGATTAGCATCTTACATATCAATATCTCTAGCATCTGAGAAGCTAAACAATCTCTTATGCACATGAGACTATTCTA
This sequence comes from Cunninghamia lanceolata, assembly GCA_027924645.1. Taxonomy (NCBI): domain Eukaryota; kingdom Viridiplantae; phylum Streptophyta; class Pinopsida; order Cupressales; family Cupressaceae; genus Cunninghamia; species Cunninghamia lanceolata. Next base: position 2,726,789 of record BSBN01000246.1, read on the forward strand.
TACTAAGACTAGCTCTATACATATAACCCACAAGGTGTCACTATGTGTAGTGGAGATAAGCTCAAACCATTGCTTGTAGTGTTAAAGTCCATCTCAGAACACAAGATGCTATTCATATCTTGTGTATGTTAGTTCAACATCTTGACCTCATATGTTTAGACAAGATTGTAGTATGCTAGTTTTGCATTGGATATCTCAACACTTTGGTCTTTTATACCCTGGTGCATAACATCCATATGCTATATCAAACATAAGGATTGCATTTCTTTTCATTTTTGAGGAATTACTTTTCAAATCTGCCCATCACACTCTCTATCCATTCCGTTATCCGCCTATATAGTCCTCAACCAAGATCAATAATTTCCCTCCATCATCTTTTTTCCACATCTCTTATCCTACAAAACAAGTGTGTTAGGCATACATAGGTCCATCATATATCATATCATTACCATCTATCTATATAATGAGTCCAAGTCATATCATTACCATTTACATATTTGCATTATCATTAACATAAGTACATTTCCATTATTTCCATTTGCATATTTATATCATTTGCATAACCATCCATACATCAACCAATGAAAATACAAATAATACATGCACAACATACTACCATAAATGCAACTATGACTCATCACACCATCCATAACCAACATGCCATCATATATATATATATATACATGTGTCAATATACAAGTGTCTACATATACAAGCTGAGCCATCAAAAATGTATGATACAATTGGCTTTAGGCCTCATCATGATACACCATAATATACATAAACAAAGTAGCCCTAATGACTACTGGTTGCTCCCTCACCATGACCTCCACCACTAGGTCATGCACTTGTCCCCCTATCTCTCTATGGTCCCATCACTAAGGAAACAAATCAAGATCTACCTATCCTCCATGAACCTGAAGCTCCTGATATACTCCTGAAGCTAGGCTACCTCTGCTCTGCTAGCACAACCCCATAATACAAGCCTCTGTAATACTCCACCTCACCCTGTACTCTCCTCAGCTCTCCCTATGTCTATGTACCCAATGTAGCCACTGCTCTATCCTACTCACCAGTCATCCCCTACAACTATTGTACATATGTATCCCTCTCTATGCGCAAACCATCTCTCTCAGCCCTCATTGCCTGCATCTGTTGAATGTCAATATCTCGCTCCACCCTCATCATCTACTCACTCTACCTAGCTACATCTCTCTCCCCTGTCACTCTGGCAAGTACACCATCATCTTACCCATCACCAGCCTGTGCTCTAGCATGAAGCCTCACCTGGTATGTCTTAGCTTGTGCTCTAGCATGCTGTAACCCTATCACTGCCTGATGCTTGTCTAACTCCACTCTCCTCAACCTCATCTGAGCCCACTATCTCCATCTCCTCTCCTCTCTAATCCTCCTCCGCAGCTGCTGAATCCCAACATCATCACCTCCTAATATATGAGCCTGAGGCTGTGCCAGTATCTGAGGCTGCTCCTGTGCCTGTCCCTGAACCTGTATCCCTAGAGTTGCTGGCACAACAACCTGTGCTAGTGGAGCCCATCGTCATCTCCTCCTGACTAGTCTCTCCATCCCTACCTATCCTATCTCTCCAACCCATGTCAGCCATGTCAGTCTCGCTGTCACCTAGTATGCATCATAATCTAGTAGTGTCCTTGGATCTATAGGCCCCTATCCCCACTACCATACAACTGGTTGTAGCCCCTCTCTCTCTGCCAAAGCTATGTCAACCACTATCTTTGGCCCCCAATAAAAAGCCTCCTATCAAGTCCTCCTAAAAATGGTATCACCAACTGGTACTACCTGTGGCAACCTAAACTACCTCAAAACCCTCTTAGGCAAATAGCACTATATAAAATATATCCCGTACCCAAAAATATATCTTGCTTGCCAAGCATAGACAAGCTCTCTGTCCTGCTCATCCCATCTCTCGCATCCTAGCCATGGCCTCCGTATAAACATGTCCACCTCATCCAATATCCTTCGCAAGTACACAAGTCCTCTGCACTGCCGGTATGTCAAAGCTCCTCTATACATCCTTGCATAAGGCTCTCCTACTGCTCTAGCCACCCATCCATTTGGCCTCGTCACTGGAATATGCTTATATGCCCGTACATGCAAAACTATGACTCCCACTAACATACTAGCCCCGAACATATATGTGCAATCATGCAAGAAATGATAGAGTTGTCCTAGCACACACTCTACCCATGCATATCTCATCCCATAGGAGAACATCCCCTCCATCACTGTCCCCCATCCTACTGGGAATCCTCTCTCTCGTCTATCTCCAACTAGCCATCTAATAATTGCTACTACCACTCGCTGCAACCTATCACATAGCTCCTCCATCCTCACCATCAGAATCTTTGAGCCCTCCTCTCCAATGTTTGGTTTCCCAAATAATCTCTTGAATGCAGTTGGGCCCATATCAGGATCATACTCTACTTGGTCCCCATAAATAGGAACACACAAAATCAGGAATACATCCTCTGGTGTGATCGTAGCCTCTCCTATCGGCAACAAGAAAGAACTATGCTCGCTCCTCCATTGCTCCACCATCGTCGTCATCAGTCCTTAATGTGCCTACACCGGCTCCAATCTCAACACATGCTCTAATTTGAGGATCTCTAACAATAGCCGCTCCTCTACATACAACAATCTCACCAACTGCAAATCGCTAGGATGTGGCTCTCATGCTAACAAAGGTGGTAGTACATCTTGCATCATTTCGCCTATCATATCAGTCTCTTTCTCTATCTACTTATATCTACTGCAAGTGACTCATTTTTCTATATGCTCCCATCTGTTGATCCCAAGCGACCCATTTTACTACATGTGCTTATTTCTAGCCTACATATGACCTAGTTTTCCTGTGCGACTGCTTATTAACTAAGTGCGAGCTAAATGTCTATATGTGCATACATTTTTCCCCTAAGTGATCTATTTTCTATAAGTGAGCATCTGTTCTTTCTAAGAGAGCTACACCTATATATGCACCTCCTTTTAGCTCATAAGTGACTTGCTTTTAACTATATGTGCATTCTACCTATCTATTTGTCTAGCCGACTAGAAGCGACTTGCTTTCCCATATGCGACTAAGCCGCGCCTATAAGCGACCTCAACTACTCTAATCAACCTAATTTTCTTCCTAAGAGACCTGCATGACCTATCTAAAAACCTAGTAGCTTCTGGTGACATGTGTGCATTTAAGACGCTTCTAGCCTATCAAAATCATGCTTTTAGCAAAAGTTTATGTTAGGACTGAAATTCCCAAGGTACTTTTTGGCAAATATTAAGTGATGTAGAGCACATAGTGGAAGTCAAACAATTGATACCATACTTCACAACAATGGGCTTCTATCCCACAGTTCAGATAGATTAATCCTTAATCAACTTTAAAAATCCACTCTCTAGGTCCAAACAACACTGAAACATATATATTCTACACTATCGGTAAGACAACTAATGTCAGAAAGACTTTCCCAAGTCTTACCGTAGACCTATCTTATACTGATGTGTCCCTGACACCTCCTTCGCTGTGACTTCTTCCGTCGGTGTAACTTAAAACTCTTCCACCGATCTACATCTCTTACCGATATGCCAAATGACTGTATATACAAGACATGACTTGTTATTACCAGTTCTCTTTACCATTTCTACCAGTCACCCTTTGCATATGACAAAATATACATTTCCAAACATACATTCTAAAAGATACATTCTAAAAATACATTCTCGATATGCTTTTGTGATATATGTATGTAATGTACGTTTGGCAAAATGATACAAAACTCATGCCAATACACAGTAATATACATTACAGAACCGAAAGGATTATGAAATAAGATATAATTGTTGTATATTTCATGCTTTTATGTATGTTTTGGAAACATGCATTACGATATAAGTACAATGCGAAATCCAAGAAAGATTGAAATTTGGTTAAGAGGATGCATATACAAGTCGAAATCGAAAGGGGCTACATATTGCGATTTATAAAATAAGAAGTCCGAAAGGAAGATACAATTGAATTTGTATGTATCAGGCATTATATATGAAGGTTGGATACACGTAGTGGGTCCCACCACTTGCAAATTGGGCTTGTATAATAACAATGTATATCTTTGATATACAAGCCAATATACAAGCGAAGATACATTCTAAAGATACAAGCTGGATGTCAAAAGGAGTTCAATATAGAAAAGTCTTTGTATCAGTGAAGCTGAATAAGTCAGAACAAAGCCTGCAAGTCTCACCGACATGATAGTCACAATGATGTCGGGGACATGTTGTGAAAGTCATGCCGATACAAAACACAGAAACCCTAAAATGAACATTAAAATCTAAATGGTTACGATATACTTCTGATAGTTGAAATATGGGTTTTTTGCAAGATATACACAGCGGGGATCAAGTTATATAAACACCCACGAAAGGATCTTTTGCAACTGATAAATCATCAATAAGGGAAGTAATTATTTGAGTAAATACATATGTTTAAATAAATTTATTTTGATCATTTGATCAGAGACTAATTTGTGTTTTATCTGGTCTTTTTAGGAATAATAAAGAAACCCTCAAAGGATATTAAGCAGAACTACAGTTAAAGATCTTTGTTTGACCTTGAAATGGTTATCCATTTGATGATTAAAGACGAGTATTAATTTTCCTAAATATATTTTATTAAGACAAATACTATTGTAACTGGTCTGAAGCTTGTATGCCTCTCTTTATAAGAGATGACCAAGACCAGAATAAAGAAATAGAATAGGGAGAGATTACAGAATAGAATAGGGGATACTATAGATTAGATTTGAACAACAATGCCAGTTCACTTTTAATATATTTTATTTCTAGTAGACCATGTGTAAGCATTCTCTGATGAAGTCAAGTCTGTGAACATGAAGTAGTAACTGCAGATTTTGGTATCAACTATTTGTTTAATTTATTCAATTATATGACTGTCTCCTTTCAAAGTTTTCTCTATTATTCAATTTGAGTTATCAACTATATCTTCAAGATGTCTATACACATTTGTTGTTATAGTGTGATAAGATTAACTGGTTTCTTCTTTCAGAATTAAATCCTTTAAATCTGTCATAGTAACTGTGAAGACATTGTCATGGATCTGTAAGAAGAGTCATATAGTTAGTGTTTGTATTCTGTCTCTAGTTTTTTGATAAATCTTTTACAATTGCAGTATTATTCTGATAGGTTCCTTCAAAGAGGGATTAAAACCTTTTAGATGAATGCAGGTAATTTGATTTTATCAATTGGATATATATAAGTATGGAATATTAACTATTTCCTTGTAGGGTTGTACAAGTTACATACCCATTTTTTCATGCCAGATAGTTCGAGTTTTTACCAAATAAACAATCATTTATTTCATGATCATACTAACTCTATATTCAATAAGACACTGGTCTAGTGTTTTCATTATCACTTATACAAATTCACTTTAGATTTACTTAATTAGATTGCATTATTGTTTTAGCATTACAATTTAGATCATTTAGAATTAACTTGCTGTCTTTTCATCTGTTTTATAATTTGTGCCATTATCAATAGTTAGATTAATTCTGATCAAAGTAGTGATCATCTCTTTATCTACTTTATTAATTAGAGGTTCACCTGCCTAGGTCTGGCAGAGCCTAAAGCAAAGGGGGTTTATCCATATCTACCCCATGTCAGTTAGCCAAAAATATCAAGAGATCCTGGTAACCTCTTAGAGTTAACGACCTGCGTTTTTGAGACCTAACAGTTTTGATACATACCGTTGCGCCTGCTCCCTTTGGTCATCCATGTGTCGTCACTCGCTTAGCACGATGATCTCTACATGGAATCACCATCCTAATAGCTCTCCAACTCTTTTTGTACAACAACTCTAAAGAGCTCTAGATTTCTGAACACAAATGAGCCTATTTTCCCTTGACGGACCTACTTATAGCCCCTGTCAAAACCCTAATTCTTCTATACCATCCCCAGTTATCCCACCCCACCCCCATTTTCTTTATGTCACCTTGTTTTCTATCTTTCATCTTATCATGAGCCAATCCATCCCTTCCCAGTCATCCTGGTTTACCTCTCGAGGGGGCATCACCTGCCAGTTACACTGGGGCATAACCTTGTTTATCAAGTGATTATCGTATCTTTTTTGACATAATGCTCTAACAAACATTGTATCAAAGAGAGGCAAAATGTAGACACCCAAAATTGACCTAATTATCATTAGGATTCAAATATTGCATTAACTATCATCTGCATTTGTCTAACACACTTGAAAAATATCCCTATCACCTATTTCTTCTAGTAATTAAATAAATTTATATTTATTTAATTAATTCATTAGCTATTTCCTCTAAGATATAATTAAACAATCTTTAATTATTTAATTATTTTTTTCTATCTATTTTAATTAAATAAATCTTATTTATTTAATTAAAATTTCATTCACAAACCCACTTTCCAATTAATTAAATAAATTTTATTTATTTGATTAATTTCCCTTATCATTTATTTCATAAGCCGACATGTGTGCCTTTTTCATTTAAAAAAGATAAGTGGTACTACATCTTTTATTTAATATCTTTCAAATTATGTAGCATTTTTTATGTACATGGTCACACATGAGCCTTATCTTCCCTCCACTTGTCATCTACACATTAATCTATGATTATCTTTTAATCTTAGCCATTCACATAGCCACCAATTCTCCACCATTGATTGATTTTGGTTGAGGTCTACATAAACACCCTCTCATTTCATACTACATCTATCCAACATTCATATAGCACATACATTATCATCCTGAGCATATTGAGCATTTTAGCATCCATTTAGGATATTATCATTATCATCCATCCATCATAGAAACTTTTATCTTCATAATTGTTCATTGTTGAGAAGCAATCCACATCATAAACAAGGAATCATACAATCTAGGTGATATTGTTCTTGAATTGCATGCTTTTGATTTTCATTTGGATTAGATTCTTTGATGATGTTAGGATTAGGTTTTCATGGCTATGGTTGATCTTATTAACCTGATTTTTACCTATCACACACCCCATCTCAAGGAGGTCGCCTATTCCCAAAATGGGCTATGACAGATGCTCTTATGACTCTTACAACTGTCATAGAATATGTCATAGTAGTTACAACTTATAGCTATAAGAGAATCTATCATACAAAGGCTATAAATAGCATATTCTCTTACAACATGTCATAGTCCACCTTGGGGTGCCCAAAGATGCCATTTTCAAAGATGTTTCTCAACACATGTCTTCACCTGTTTTACAAGCTTCTATTTCTGACTCTTACATGTCATAAATTCATCATAGGAATCTATCATAACTATTTCAGTCAACATTCCCTTACATAACATCCAAGATGCCAACACATGGAAGAATATTCCTACCACAAAGTGGGACACCTATCTTCTCATGTGAGGACAAAATTACAAGTTGTCATCTTCCATGTAGGATGACACATCACCGTGCCACATCCCACAAAATGAGAATATGAAATTTACAATTAATTTACATCATAGGAAATGAATAAATAAATACAATCAAAATAATACAAGGAATTACCAAGGTTGAGACACCTTAATTCCCAACATTCTCCCACTTGTCGAACACCTTGTAAGAGCCAATAGAATAACATGATTTAACTGCTATAGGCCAAGAGGCCTATAGACTTTAAACACCATTTGAACTTCTTTGTTCTAACTGGTTTCATTAATGCATCTGCAACATTCTTCAAAGTATCTACCTCCTCCAAATTTACCTTCCCATCCTCTACGATGTCTTGCATGAAGTGAAACTGTACATAAATATGCTTTGTTTTGGCATGGAAAGTTGGATTCTTTTCAAGGCAAATTGCACTCTAACTGTCACGACTGATCATAATCTGACCTGCATCAACACCAATATCTAAACACAGTCTCTTAAACCAAATGGCTTCCTTACAAGCATGAGTTGCTACCATATACTCAGCTTCTATCATGGACAAAGCAACCACAAGTTGTCGCTTTCTCATCCAACTAATAGCACCAACAAATAGTGTAAACACATAAGCACTGGTGGATCTTATGTTGTCAATGTCACCTGTCCAATCTAAATCCACAAATCCACAAATATCAATAGAATGCGGAGGTCCTGTAACATTACCATGATAGCATATGGAATACTCGGAAGTACCCCTCAAATATTTGAACACTTGCTTAACTGCATCCAAATGTACCCATCTAGGATTAGCCATAAATTGACTAATGACTCCCATTGCTTGGGCAATGTTTGGTCTTGTACAAACCATAGCATACATCAAGCTACTAATAGTACTAGCATAAGGTACTTTGCTCATGTCCTCCACTTCACTAGGAGATTTTGGACAATCATTAATAGACAACTTTGTCCCCAAAGAAATAGGAACACACAATGGTCTACAATCTGCCATGCTGAACCTATCCAACATGGTCTTCACATACTTACTCTGGCTTAACCAAAGTTTTCTATTAGTTCTATCTCTTCTAATTTCCATTCCTAGAATGTACCTGGCTGCCCCTAAATCTTTCATTTCAAACTGTGCTGACAACTAAGATTTCAAATTAGAAATCATATTCTTACCCTTCTTAATGAGCAACATATCATCAACATATAATGTAACAATGAGAATATGATCACCATCAAATTTATAATACACACAGTGATCTAATTTCAATCTCACAAATCTGATTGAGACCACAAAGGCATCAAACTTCAAGTACCACCTCCTAAGAGACTGCTTCAAACCATACAAAGACTTCTTTAACTTACAAACCAAATTTTCTTTACCTTTCACCATGTAATGCTCTGTCTATGACATGTAGATTTCTTCCTCCAAATCACCAAGAAATAGAGCTATCTTCATATCCATCTGTTCTACTTCTAAGTCATAAGCTGTTGCAAGAGATAACAGGAATCAAATGGATGTTAGCTTTGCAATAGGAGAGAAGATCTCACCATAATCTATACCCTCCACTTGTGAATACCCCTTTGCAACCAATCTAGCCTTATACTTCTCAACACTGCCATCTGCATCAAATTTCTTCTTGAACACCCATTTGCATCCAATAGGTTTCCGTCCTGCAAGCAAAGGCACCAAGTCCCAAGTTTGATTCTTTTCCAAAGAAGCCATCTCATCCTCCATGACCTCCTTCTAGGAACATGCATCTTTCATATCCATAGCCTCTGATACAGTTCTAGGTTCATCACTATTAGTAAGCAAAGAAAAAGCACAACTAGAATCAAGCAATGCATAACCAAACATCTCAGGTTGATTTCTTATTCGTGTAGACCTCCTCAAGAGCTGAGGTTGAGGTTCATCTTCTTCATCGGAGATTTTAGAGCTGCTAGAACTCTCCTCATCATCAGGTCCAACATTGTCTTTCTATTCAGTCTTCTTAGGGGTAGTAAGAAACTGAACAACATCCTCCTTTTCTTTTTCTTCTGGCTATAAAATAGTGGATGAAGGTGTTATCTCTCTGAAGATGACACTTCTACTATACAACACTTTTTGAGCCACAGGATCCCAAAGCTTGTATCCTTTCACACTGACACCATAGCCAATGAAGATACACTTAACAGCCTTGTTCTCCAATTTTGACCACTTCTCACTAGGCACATGTGCATATGCCTCACAACCAAAAGCATGAAGATGCCTTATTGAAGGTTTTCTACCAGACTGCACCTCCATGGGTGTCTAACCAACAAGAGCTGATGTAGGAGATCTATTTACAAGATAGCAAGCAGTGGCAACAATTTCAGCCCAAAACTTTTGATCTAGGCCAGCTCCACTAAGCATACTCCTAGCATTCTCCATTAGTGTCTTGTTCATCCTCTCTGCAACTCCATTTTCTGCGGGGTGTATGGAGTTGTCTTATGTCTTTAAATCCCAATTTTATTGCAATATTTATTAAATTTTGTAGAATAGAACTCACCACCATTGTCAATTCTCAAACATTTAATCTTTTTACCAGTCTAATTTTCAGCAATGGCCTTAAACTCCTTAAACTTACTATAGACTTCAGATTTGCTTCTGAGAAAATAAATCCATGTCCTTCTACTGTAGTCATCTATGAAAGATACAAAATATAGAGATTTTGATAATGAAGGAACATTAACAAGACCAAATACATCAGAATGAACAAGGTCCAACACACTAGAAGACTTATTAGAACTCGAATAAAACTGAACACGGTTTTGTTTTCCATATATGCAATATTTGCAAAAGTCAAACTCAAGACTACAATCATTTGACCCCTCAATGAGGTTTTTATTTTTTAGGGCTCTAAGACCCTTCTCACTAATGTGGCCAAATCTCTTATGCCATAACTTGTCTTTTCAGTAGGAAGCTTAACTTCCAAGGCATGAATACAACCATCAGGACTAGATACAACAGATTTCTTCACTGCTTGTTTAGATGGTAGGGATGAAGTGAATGCTGCCCTCTTTCTTGAGTCAATAGAACTATTGCATTGTGAAATGCATACCTCTAACTGAAACAAAGTACCTCTCCTAGTAGCCTTAGCAAGCACCATAACTCCTCTAGTCATCTTGCATCCTTCTTTTGAAAAGACAACCTACACACCTGCATCATTCAGTATACTTACAGAAAGCAGGTTCCATGCTAAGCTTGGGATATGAATAGCCCCAGAGATCCCCTTCACTCATCCATCAAGGAACCAGATAAAGACTCTTCCATGACCAACAATCTTTAGATGAGAGTTATCACCCAAGTACACTCTTCCACCATCGAACTGTTGGCAAGAGACACTATATGGATTCATGGTTGTTGTCATTGATGGCAACAAAGGTCATCCCACATATCCGCAAGTCATGGTGTGTCTCTACCGGAAGTCAGAATGAAGATTGTTGTGGTCCGGTGAACAAGAACAGAGCATATGGCAAGGTCCGACAGATTGGTCCAGATCTCTCAGAGGAAGTGTCTTGGTGCAGTGCAGATTTGGGGAAGTCAAGAGGACTACCTTGAGTAGTATATTCCAAGGATTTAGCCTCCGGTGATGAACAAAGAAAAAGATATGAATAGTTGAGTACCGGATTCCTGAGAGACAGTGAGAACAAAGGAAGAATTGACTGACAGAGTATCAGACTATTTTCTGGATGTGTTACTGTTGATGGTAAAGGTTGTGAAGGCATGAATCATGTTTGGCCAAAATGATTAATGATATCTACAAGTATATGCTTGATCCGCATTGCTTGATGAGCAAGGATTCAGCCGACAGAACAGAGTTTGTAAGAAACTAGACTGTTCCGGATGTCGACTAGAAAGGTGATGAAATTACTTGTGTGGATATATATAGAGGATGGATTTAGTTGGGAAGACATGAAGTTGTGTGAAGGTATATGCGAATAAGTGCAGAACAGAGCAGAAGTAGTAAGAAAGATCCGATATGTGAAAGGATAGCAGAATAAAGAACAGAGGAAAGATGAAGTGCAGCAGATCAGTGTATTGAGCCTAACCGGAACTGAACTCCAGCATATGTAGATGCTTCCAATCAGTTCAAGATTGTGATTCTTATCACTTTGTAGACAGTGTGTCTCCTTGTAGGCAGTGGGCTTCTTTGTGAGCAGTGTGCTCGGGTAGTGAGCCCTAATTGGCAAGTGCCATTTTGTAATTCCTTATTCTTCTAACAGAGAATAATCTTTGGGTTAATCACCCCGTGGTTTTCTCCCTTAACAGGGTTTCCACATCAAAAATACTGTGTCATGTGTTTTTCATTTCATGGTAATGTTTGTTTGTTTGATTCAATGCTGCATTGATTAATAAGAAAGTTCAAAAGAAGAAATAATTAGGATAACTGATTCACCCCCCCTCTCAGTTATCAACAATTGGTATCAGAGCTAAGTTCCTCCTAATAGAGCCTAACAGCTTGAGGAAGATCTGGGAGTTCAAATGGATGCATATGGTTTAAGGGAGCAACTCAAGATTGCCCTTGAGGATCTTGAATAGTCAAATTCTGAAGTCAATGAATTAAAGGAAAGACTCAAACAGGCTGATGAATTCATGAGAGAATTAAAAGACAAATTAAGTCTCTCTATGAAAAAGAGAAAGGAGCTGCTCCAACAATTGGCAAGACAAAGTGAAGAAAGCAATACAAATGAAGAATTGACTGAGCAAACCAAGTTATGTGAAAAGTTATCAAAAGAAGTCATTATGTTAAGACATGAAATGGAATCAGGAACTATAAAGTTTACTCAAGAGATTGAAGAAAAAAGAAAAGCTGAAGACAATCTAAGACAATATCTTAAAGAAAAATTAGAAGAATGCCACTAGATGGACAGGATTATCAGACATCTTGAATCTGATCTTGAAGATGCCAAAGATAATGAAGAAAAACTTGAGGGTCAAACTGCCTCTCTCAAAAGAGATCTTCAAACAGCAAATGAATATAAAGAAAAATTCAAGATAAGTTCTGCCCAACTTGAAGTACTTCTTGGAAGTCAAAAGAGGATAGATGACAAGTATGGTTTGGGATATGAGAAAGGAGAAAGCTCTGGATCCGGTCAAAAGAATTTTGGATCAGAAAATCCAAGGAATAGGCCTAGAAGACCTCCGGTAAGACAGTCCAATGCTCAAAGATATCCATCTTTCAATGGATACTGCCACAGCTGCAACCACTTTGGTCACAAAGCTAATCAGTGCAGAAAGAGAATGAATTAGATTAATTCTTCCTTCTCTGGACAGTGCTTTAATTGAAAAAGGTATGGACACAAATCCCATGAATGCAGAAATATGCAAGTAAACAAATCATTCAAAGGTAGATGCTTTACATGCAATAGAGTAGGTCATATGGCTAATCAATGCAGATCAAGAGGTTATCAGTCAAATATGCAAAGAAATGTTATTTGCCAAATCTGTAATAGGTCCGGTCATAATGCTAAAGTCTGCAGAAGCAAGAATCAGGACGAAAGAGGTCCGGTGTATAATCAGAATCAAGACAAAGGTAAACAAAAGATGAATGCGGATGAAGTTAGGAATCAGATGAGCAAGATTTGGGTGAAGAAAAGTTCAGAGAATGTAGAGGTTGGATCCGCACCAGACTCTGGTGCTGACATTTCTTTCAGAAATTAAAAAGTGAGCTCTGGCTCAGGGGGAGACTCAAAGAAAATCCTGTTCCCCCAGCCAATCAAGTGGTGCTGGATGTGACACAAGATGCAGAGTAAAAGGTTTGAAGATACCAGTCCTGAGATGCTCCAGACAAGATTTCAGAGGTCTGCATGAAGATATAAAGAAGTTGTGATCGATCAAGTAAAGACCTGTTCCAGGAGATGCTCCGGAATGACAGAGGACTACAAAAGGGTCCGGAGGGATCCGGAAGTACATTATTTTACTCTGCGGACTGGACAGAATGTTTGGGATGTTCTTGTAATGTGTCATCTCGATTTATTCATGATTGAAAGATCCGCATGATGTTCATAGATCAGGACTGATCCAGGATACTCCAAGCTATCCGGACAAGGCAAACTGGAATAATATAGGTGAAGCATTTATTGCAAACAGATATTAGGGTTTGCGAAATGATATAAGGGATTTCTCAACAATCATTTGATCATTCCACATCCAAGAAGAAGAGAAAAGCGGAGCTCTGAAACAAAATTTATCAAGATCACCGAAGATCTCCTGCCGAAGTCATTACATACAGAAATCAATCCAGCTACTCCGTGCAACCGAAGACGCAAAAGGTATTTTCCACTTTCGATATCTTGCTACAAATCTTTTGAAGAAATGGCTACTCCAAATATAGTAAAAATCTCAGATAGGCCCCGACCTGAATTTAAGAAACATCCATACAAGTCATTGGAGGTAGATCCCTTAGGAGCATTTTCCAGTGTTCCTCACGGAGTTTTACACACAGAAGACATTAGGGTTTACATACATGCAAGCATTGAGGAATTCGGGGAATTCAAATTGAGAGATCTCTATCACAAACAACTGATAGACAATGCTTTTGAGCTTAAACCAGAGTATAAGGGTATCCAGAAGAAACAATTTGATCAATTCATTCATTTCCCCTACTTTGAAGAAGATGAATGGATCCGGTATGTACTGAGCAGGATGCATGACAACTTCCTATGGCTGGATAGACCCTGCAAGATCACAAAAGAGGCAATTAGAGCAGTAACTGGTCTATACTCTTCCAGAGGGATACCTATCCTCAAATCTGTCAAGAACAACATTGTAACTGAGGCCACCAGATCAAAATTTGATAAGAGGGCGATGACCATTGAAGATATTTCGGATCCGGATATCAAGTATGCATCCATGATAATAGGATACAAGATCTATCACTCCAGCAGGGAGAATTCTGTATCCAGAACTGCAGTATATACTGCCTATGCAATGCTAAGGAAGAATGCAGAATATGATCTCTGTGAACTACTCTTAGGCCAATTAATGGAAAATATACAAAAAATCAAGAAGGACAAGAAGAATTCCTTTAAGTATGGTACTCTTATATTATGTCTATTCTTCTACTTCATGAATGAGCTGCCCGGATCAAGTGGATGGGCATGGCAGAATAACAAACCTATTGCAGTCCAGATAAGAGACTATCTACATGGGCTTGGGGATGCCAAAGCAAGAAATACAGCCCTATGGGGATACTTCAAAAACTTCCAAAGCATGATGCAAGCAAGAGAGAGAATTCCCCAGTCTCTTGTTGAAAAATACAAAGACTCAGTGTGCTTTATGGTGGACACTGATCAGTGCCTAATGGAGGTAGTGGAGCCAAGGACTGTCTGGATCATGCCCATGGGGTATGAAGTGGATGAACAGATAGTGGAGCTGCATGTTCAACACATGCTAAGTCAGCCCAAAGATCCTAAGGCAGAAAGGTTTGGAACCTTTGAGGAGCTGAGTGTAAAGATACATGTAGAACTCAGGGAACCTGAGATAAAGAGAAAGGTGAGAAAAGAAGTAGAGCACATTGCTCAAGGCCTAGGCATCTCAAAAGAGGCACTTGATGCCAGCCGGGAAAAGAGAAGAAAATCTAAGGAAGAAAAGAAAGAGGCAGAAAAGAAAAGCAAGAAGAGTGCTCCGGTGGAATCCTCAACCTGGACCAGATCATCTAAAGGATCCACACCTATCAAAACCAAAAGCTCAAAACTGGAAGTCCAGGGATCCGGTAAAAGATCCAAGGCAAAAGCCTCAAGAGCTTATCAAAGCCAAAAGCATGAAGAAGAAACTGAGTCAGATGAAGGAGTGAAAGAAATAAAGAAACAGAAAAAGAAAGGATCCGGTAAACCCTCTTCTGGCCGAGACAAGGAAGAAATGACAGAAGAATTTTCTGAAAAGCCCACCCTGTCTCTAGACAGTGTAGTCAAATCAGTCACTGTGGATGGGAACCTTCAACCGGTGGCTGAATTCTATGATGACTACAATGAAGCAGATCAAAAGATCCTGCAAGAAGCCATAATAAGGTACTTGAACATCTACAATAAAGCTTTTATTGAGATTATTTCTGAAATTCCTAAAAGCCTAGAAAAGGAATTAGAAATAAGAAAGAATAATGCTCATGCAAAAGATCTTGAGATCCGGGAGCAGATAGCTATTCAGCTATATCCTCAAATTGATCCCAAGACAATGAACACAATATTCAAAGACTGCAAAGATGAGTTCAGAAGTAAAGCCTGGATGAATCAACTCATGCTTGGTGAGACTGACAAGGTGGCCAAAGAGACAGAAGAGATCCTCCGGAAGGCCTTCAAAAGGTTCAATCTTCCTGTTGTAGAGGACTTAGGTGCAAAAACAGCTGTGGACTTGGAACCCTCTGCTCCAGAAGAAGTGGCCTATGAACAGGCTAGCATCTCTCCTCCGGTTTCCCCTACAGTCTCTGGATCCAAAGAAGAAGAGAAATTACAGGAGAAGGAAGCAGTGGTGAAAGATAAAGAGGTTGATAGTACCAAGGGTGCAGAGAAAGAGAAGACTCCATCAGAGAAGACCATGACTGATAGTGGTAAGAATGTGGAAGGAGAGAAAATCCCAAAGGACAGTTCCAAGACTACAGAAGAAAAGAAACATCTGTCTCCGGCAAGAGACACTGCACAAACTGTTCAACAATTTTTGAGCAAAGAAACAATAGAGATCGATGAACTGGAGCTACTACAAGGCCCATTCAACTTTGATTCCCTCTCTCCGGTGCAGACAATGAAGATAGCCTCATTTGCAAATGCTAAGGCAAATGAAAAGCTCCTAAAGTCTCATATGGAAGATTGTGAGTTGATAGAGGCTGCCTCCGGAGTGCTTGAGAAGATTATGCCATCGGTCCAGATAGATCCGGCAGCCTCCTCTTCCGGTAATCTAAAAACCTTAGTCAGTAGTGTTGATACACATTTTGATTCTCTAGAAAAATCAGCTGAAGAAAAGGTCCAGAAGGAATTTTTGGATAAAAGATTTTCAGAAGTATTAGGATTAATCTCTAATGATAGGAGAAATATGAGTATTGGAATAAAGAGCTTAGAAAATGCTCTTAAGGATGGTGGTGATATTTACAAATTTTGTATCTCCTGGTCAAAGGCAACAGTTGAAATAGATAAGAAAATAAAAGCGGAACAGGACAAACTACATAGTTTGTCTCAAAGTTTTGATCCTCTCTCTTCCATAGTAAATCAAGAATGTCAAACTATTGCAATCACAAATGCAATAAAGAACTTTGAGAAGGAAAGGAAGAATATTACTAACCGGATGGGAGAACTTAGAAGGATTATAATCCCTAAGTTAGAAACTATGCATGAGGCCATCAGTGATGCTCAGACCACCGCCCAAACAAATGATCCGACAGATCTCAAGAGGGCAGAAGCTTTTGCATTTTTGTTGAGTGGTCACATTTCAATTTTGGATAGAATGAAGCAAAGTTGGGCTACAGAACTGATCCAACTGAAGACATCTTTTGCAGACATTCTTCAGTATATGTGACTATGTAAATATGCGGCTATGTATAGAAAATTTTTGAAAATTTTGGTGTGCGGACCCTACCCTTTGCCATTGATGTTAAAGGGGGAGTGAGGAGCAGTGAAAAATGAGGAATCCAACTAAGGGGGAGTTCCAGAAATTGTATATAAAGACAGAGCATCAGCAAAGGGGGAGCATAGTGTAAACACTTAGTCATTTTTCACTAAGTGTTGCCATCAATGCCAAAGGGGGAGATTGTTGGCAAGAGACACTATATGGATTCATGGTTGTTGTCATTGATGGCAACAAAGGTCATCCCACATATCTGCAAGTCATGGTGTATCTCTACCGGAAGTCAGAATGAAGATTGTTGTGGTCCGGTGAACAAGAACAGAGCATATGGCAAGGTCCGACAGATTGGTCCGGATCTCTCAGAGGAAGTGTCTTGGTGTAGTGCAGATTTGGGGAAATCAAGAGGACTACCTTGAGTAGTATATTCCAAGGATTTAGCCTCCGGTGATGAACAAAGAAAAAGATATGAATAGTTGAGTACTGGATTCCTGAGAGACAGTGAGAACAGAGGAAGAACTAACTGACAGAGTATTAGACTATTTTCTGGATGTGTTACTGTTGATGGTAAAGGTTGTGAAGGCATGAATCATGTTTGGCTGACATGATTAATGATATCTACAAGTATATGCTTGATCCGCATTGCTTGGTGAGCAAGGATTCAGCCGATAGAACAGAGTTTGTAAGAAACTAGACTGTTCCGGATGCCGACTAGAAAGGTGACGAAATTACTTGTGCGGATATATCTAGAGGATGGATTTAGTTGGGAAGACATGAAGTTGTGTGAAGGTATATGCGAATAAGTGCAGAACAGAGCAGAAGTAGTAAGAAAGATCCAGTATGTGAAAGGATAGCAGAATAAAGAACAGAGGAAAGATGAAGTGCAGTAGATCAGTGTATTGAGCCTAACCGAAACTGAACTCCAGCATATGTAGATGCTTCCAATCAGTTCAAGACTATGATTCTTATCACTTTGTAGACAGTGTGTCTCCTTGTAGGCAGTGGGCCTCTTTGTGAGCAGTGTGCTCGGGCAGTGAACCCTAATTGGCAAGTGCCATTTTGTAATTCCTTATTCTTCTAACAGAGAATAATCTTTGGGTTAATCACCCCATGGTTTTCTCCCTTAACAGGGTTTCCACGTCAAAAATACTGTGTCATGTGTTTTTCATTTCATGGTAATGTTTGTTTGTTTGATTCAATGCTGCATTGATTAATAAGAAAGTTCAAAAGAAGAAATAATTAGGATAACTGATTCACCCCCCCTCTCAGTTATCAACACGAACTCCTCATACTTAGTGAACCGGTCTCGATGTGAGGTCATGTGGAATGATGCACCAGAATCAATTAGCCACACATCATCATATGCATGGGCTGCTAGGGTTGTGATGAAAGCATCACCATCATCTTGTGAGTTGTTGGTATCTGAATATGGGTTCTTCTTTTTCTTTTTCTTTTCCTCTTTGCATTCCTTTCAGAAATGCCCATATTTACCATAGTTCCAACAGAGAGCCTTGGACTTTCTAGGCAATTTGGATCTACCCTTCTCAAATTTATTGTCCTTCTTTTTCCCTTTCTCCTTAGGTCTTCCACGAACTGCAAGAGCCTCTTTGGCTACCTTAGAAGACTTTCTCCACATCTCTTCAGACAATAGTGAAGAAATAACTTCATCCATTTTGAATGTGGATGTGGTGCTTCCAATAGCCATGACAAGATGATCCCACGAGTCTGGCAAAGAATAAAGCAAGGTCATATAGCGATCCTCTTCCTCCATCTCCATACTAATGGATGTTAATTGTGCAACCAACATGTTGAAAGAATTCATATGTTCTGCAATAGATCCTCCATCCTCCATTCAAAGAGAATACAACTTCTTTCTCAGGAAAAGTTTGTTAACCATGGATTTGGCTTGATACACATCTCCCAACTTCTTCCAAGGAAAGTTTACAATAGCCTCCTCGTGGACATTTAATAGGACATAATCAGAAAGACTAAGTCTTATGAGACCCTTACCCTTCTGATCCTTGAGATCCCAATCAGCTTGTGACATTGCCATAGGTTTTGTTCCACTAATAGTTTCCCAGAGGTCTCAATCAACAAGCATATCTTCCATCTTTAGCTTCCACAGCTCAAAATTAGTGCTATTGAATTTCTCCACCTCTATCCTTCTGGAATAGCTTGCCATCTCCTTGCTGCAATAAGATTCAGAATACTCTGTATAGACTCCCACTCAACTTAAGATCAGCTCAAAAAACCCCTACCCAACAACTAGGACCAAAGGTGATCAAGCTCTAATACCAACTAAAAGGAAGCTAGGTGTGTGGAAATCACTTCCTACACTAATCTAGTGAGGGGAGAGATATTAAAATTTAATTTAATCTTTGCAATTATAGCAACATGAAACATATAACAGAGATATTGCAGCAATACACATAGAACTAGAAAGAAGACAGAAGAATAGAGACAAGATATAACATGCAGAAAACCCTTATTAGGTGAAAAACCCCAATCAGAAACCTGCACAATGTATTATCAAAACTGAATATAGTTTACAATACACTTGTAATGCAAGCTTCAATAGTCTTCAACACTCATGTCTAGAGTCAATCCAGTAGCATAACAATACCTTTCAATCACATACTATATCTCCTCCTCAAAGCACCTATTTATATAGAATATACAAGGCAAATATGGTTCCACATAGGGATGGGCATCCAACATGGCCTCATGGCCCAAAACCCACACCTATAGACACTTGTCCAACTCGGTAGGATGCTCCTAACACTTTTTAGGTCACCCCATCCTAAGGAGGTTTCCTATTTCCAAAATGGGCTATGACAGATGCTCTTACGACTCTTACAACTGTCATAGAATCTGTCATAGCAGTTACAACTTACAACTGTAAGAGAATCTATCATACACAGGCTATAAATAGCATATTCTCTTACAACATGTCATAGTCCACCTTGGAGTGCCAAAATATGCCTTTTTCAAAGATGCTTCTCAACACATGTCTTCACTTGTCTTACAAGCTTCTATTTCTGACTCTTATATGTCATAACTTTGTCATAGGAATCCATCATTACCATTTCGGTCAACATTCCCTTACACAACATCTAAGATGCCGACACATGGCAAAATATTCCTACCACAAAGTGGGATGCCTATCTCCTCATGTGAGGACAAAATTACAAGTTGTCATCTTCCATGTAGGATGACACATCACCATGCCACATCCCACAAAATGACAATATGAAATTTACAATTAATTTACATCATAGGCAATGAATAAATAAATATAATCAAAATAATGCAAGGAATTACCAATGTTGAGACACCTTAATTCCCAACAATTCATTGGTCCTAATGACTACACCTTAGAGTAATAACTTGGATTCCTTGCTCTTTTCGTAGTTAGGTTGGAGACTCCTTGATTTTGTATCACCATTGGGATATCCTATCTTTCCATGGGGACATAAGAAGTTTGAGATAATGGTCCTTTCCTTATTCTAGTCATTACAGTGGGAATTATTTCTGGGGTCTCCACCATCCTCCTTTTTGACCAAATGTAATAATCTGATTGAACTGGGGGTTCTTGGAAGTCGATGCTTCATTGATGAACACCAATTATTCTTCGTCAATCCACGAGAATAGTGCATGTTCAAGGGCAATTTATCCTTCTTTCTCTATAGACATGCCTTATATTTTATCTACCATTGCTACATTTTGGATTCCAAGTGACTGCTATGGGTATGGTCCTGACAGTGTTCTAGTCTGGTCCCCTATTCTTCTTTGTTCTGCCACCTTTTGTTGTAAATTCCCTCTTGGTAAATCTTTAGGTGTATGTGCATTATTACAAGGGAAACACCATGCATTTGTCTCTTCAGCCACATTATTATGCCTGACAACCAATTATTTTCCCAAATTAGGTACAACTACTTGTAACGATGTGGGCACAAGGACAAGCTGATTGGATGGTTGCAAAAAGGCTAGTCTTTGCAACCCTTGATATTGGTTTGGCCAATATGGGGGTTTTTCCCCTTGGAATACCTGGTAAGGAGGCTTTTGATATGACTTTTGCTACCTCTTAAGGTTGATAATCTAATTAGAAAATGTTCTGATGATATTTTTGACATCATCCATTTCAAATGAGGAGGTAGATGATGTTGAGGTTGATGATCTTTGTGGTGTGGGGAAGGTATACATAGAAGTGGGGATTTGAGGAGCATTAGGGACTTCTTCTTGAACAAGAATTGATAATTTAGGGAACATGGGCATAGGAGGCCTTGGAGGTAATTTACCAGCATCTATCAAACTATTTTCTACTTTGATAGCTAGCTTATATGCCATGGGAAGGGTTTTCCCTCCTAATGACTGGATCATAACCAAAATATTAGTATTGAAATCTTTAAGGTAGAAGACAATTGCCATGCCTACTAGTGATTGAGTTGTAACTAAGATTCTTTGCTAGGTCTTCTGGAATCTGGTATTGAAATCAGTTATGGCTTCTTGAGGTTCTCTCTTTATGGCGATTAGTTGTTGTAAAAGGGACCACCTGTCTCCCTTTTCAATGAATCTCTCAAATAATGGATCTCCCAATTGGTCACAAGTTCTAATGGAGTTTAGTGCTAGAGATCGGTACCAGTCAAGAGCTTTGCCTTTAAAAGAGGCAGCAAGCAATCTCATAGCAATATTTTGCTTTGTAATGTAATGCACAGTGCATACATCTTGCACATCTTGTAAGTGTTCAACTGGAGTCTTGAATTCTTCCCCTGTGAAATTAGGTAATGCCTTTAGAGAATTACCAAGAATATGGCCCCATGTGTCAGGTTGTTTCAGAAGAATGAGTGAGCTACTTCTATTCCAATTAACAAAATTTCTACGTGGAATTGGGGCACCCATTTATGCTCCTGAAATGTTTTGTTGAATTGTTCTTCTTCTTGAGGTAGTTACGAATGGTGGCAATAAACGTAATGGATTAGTAGCAGATCGGATGTCTACTCATATGCTTCTAATCAGGACTTAGTAAATTCTATCCCACTAGGCGTGTCAAAAAACTGTTGATATTTTATTTTGCAAGAAATCATCAACAATGGAAAATTCCAAGAATATGGGACTTGACTCTTGAAATAACCTCCAAATTTTAAAGAAGCTAGTTCTTCTCTATGTGTTTGGGAAAAAGGGAAGAAAACACAAGATTATAAAGAAACACTTAAAACTGCTAAGACAATGCACCAAAATCATTATCCACACTAACAACACAATGATTAAACTTACAAAATTTGCTCGTAAAGATAAAGAGCATGAGGCATGGTTAACATTCATAGCATATATATTAGAATAATCAAAAGGCTCATACAGAAAGTAAGAAACAAGAATTAGAAACATATCGCAATTGCACAAAACACCACTCTCTCTTCATTGTTCTATAGGAGAACAAAGTACATGAGGCAAGATTTTGCACAAAATACAATATTCGATCCCTCAGGAGAGGCACCTATTAAGGAAGTAAAAATGCTTCTATTCTAGCTTATGATAAAAATCTTTGATCTCTGGGTCTATATATTTTTTTGTGTCTTTGACCCATGCTGTTTAAAGGGAGAAACTCCTTTGAGGATCCACTGTAATTGACAAAATATCCCAACTACAAATCCCACAAATATTGGATCTCATGTTTTAGTTACCTAGCTCTTCTATTTTATCTCCTCTACTTCAGATCTACCTGAGTTAACTCTTAATTCACTATATTGTTATAATTGTTTTAATTGTGAGCTCCCAAGCGTAGAGAGTCAAACAATTGACACATGGCAGCCTCTCGTGTATTCACAAAATGGACACGTGGTAGGCTTGTACAAGCTTTACAAAATTCTATCAAAAGACTCTTTAAATTAGTACCTTTCCAACAAGTGGCTCTTTCCACTGCATTTTTCTCAATAAGAGTTGGGCCCATTCCATGAGACACATGGAAGACTCTCGCAACACCTTTGAAACTTAACAAAAAGTAATTTTGTATTATGCGCGGTGTTGAGACGTAGCATCCTCTACTTTCATCTACTGAGGCTCATTATTTATTTTAAAATATGGCCCTAACGTCATAAATATTTACCCTTTCCATTTCTCTTTGAACCTTAAGACCCAACATTCCACCACATGAAGCCTTGTCAAAAGCTGAGTGAGTATTTTGATTTAAGAGTCTTTCCTTTGAGTGCCAGGATGACACTTGGCAGCTTCCAGTACTCCCTTGACTCTTAAAGACTTTCCAATACTCCTGTTGATTTATAAATTATGGGTCCAGTCCAACAATCAACATGGGAAACTCTGAAATGTGGGATTGCTTCTCAAAGTGACCTCTAGATTTTAGGGAAGCTAGCCCTTCCATTTTTCAGTGGGGGTTTGGGAAAAAGGGAGAAGAAGAAGCAAGATTAAAAACATAATGAAATAAAATCTAAACCTATGCCAATGCACCAGATTAACATTTACCTAGTTGCATAGTGTCAAACCTTGAAAGATTAACTCAAAGATCAAAGAGCAAAATGCATGATTGATTACCCAGTTTGTGAACAGATTCAACAAGGGCAAGGAAACATAAAATTAAAGAAACAAGAAATAGACACTCATATCTGCACAGAACACCAACTCTTTATTTGAATGAATAACAAATTTACAAAGGCAAATATGCACAAAACAAAATGTTACATCCTCATGAAAGAACCACTGCTAAGGCAAGAATATCTCTGGTCTGCTGGCTACTCAAAATCTTTGTGTGTGTGGAACTATGGAACTCTAGGGCCCAGATCTGTATTTATAGCTAAGAAAAATGAAAACTATTGAAGATCTTTTGAAACTACTTCCGAAATATCTAAAACTAAAAATCCCCAAACTCTGGCACAATATCTAACAAATAATTGATTCTGGCAAATGCAACTAAAACTGCAACTGAAATTGCAACTTCCTCATGGCTGGAAAATATCTCTATTTCTATTCTTTTTGACTATGTGAGAAGAACCAACTCTCGCTGCTCATCTCTCCTTACTTGTTGTAAAAAGACGAAAGTGGCTACACATTATTTAGGGTTGCATGTGCCTTTTCCTTGTGTGAGTCCTAAAATAATCTTCATAACATATAGAATCTTTATAAAATAAAGCATGGATTTATTTACCTCAGGGGACCCACCTTCATTTATAAAAACTTTATTATATCTTTTACTCCCGTGGCTTTAGGTAAAAAGAAACTATCATATATTTACTAAAATAAAGCATTTAGCTTCTGAAGGGGGCCCACTGGGTTTAAATGAGACTCTTTATTTAATAAAAGACTCTAACTTCCTTTTGAAAACCCATGTGACTCTTGATGGATTATGAGTTTTAAATAAAATGAAACATTTATCTCTCTTTAGCTTGAGTCACATGGTTGCCTATGTGCATTTTCCTTGTTCTTCAACCCCACAACTTCCACGTGGTTGCTTTCACTGCTTGCTTTTCTTACTGTGCCTTTACCATTGGTCTTCGTTTGTATCTACGGTGGTTGTGGCTTCACATACCTACTGAATGCCTTCTTACTAACGTCATGGCTTCATTTCTTGTTGTGAACCTTAAGACTATGTGCTGATTGTAGACTAACGCCTGGTATAGCAGCTTGCTTCAAATTAGTTCTGAGACTGTGCCAAATCTCATATACGCTGGCTCTTCCAAAACTTAGAGCTTCCTTTGATATAGACAGTGCCACTATCCTTATGGAGATACCACACCTTTGTAGTAGTTGTGACTCCAAACTTTGGAGTTGCACCTCATTATGGCAGCGCCATCTAAATAATGGTAAAATTTGAATTTGTGCTTCATTTCTAAGTGTCACTACACATATGATGTTGTGCCTTCTCTTTTTTGATAGTGCCTTCAATCTTAGAATCCGTCATGCTTTGGGTATATTTTATAAATGAAAAGGCATTATCTTGAAAGCCATAAATGATGCACTTCCACTGATAAATCATGCCTCAAAGGTATGATCCCACCATTATACTCATATTTACATCATGACTTTTAACACTGGCTATGTTTGAAACTAGATCCCATGCCATTTAAATCGTATAGCTACTTTTCCCTTTTGTTGACGACTTCCTTTGAATGGCAATGCCATATATGCTATGCCTTCATTTTTACTATTGCTGGTCTTTATAGTGAACGTGCCATTTATTTGCTAAGTCATGCCTTAAAAGGTAGCGTGAGGTTTGGGGGGCCGCATTGCTATATTTGCTAATGGCTGACCATTAATTCTGCATCTTTGCACTTCGAAAAGTACCTCTAATATTGCTGGCCGAACTTATGAGTGTTTGTGTTGCTATATGGAGTGTGCCTTCTCCCTTTGGATTTGTTATGATCTTACATGACTGAACATGCTTTATTGAATGGCTGAGTCTTCCTGACTATAGGGGCAGCACCTTCCATTAATGATTGAGCCTTTTGTGATACATGGTCAAGATACTTTGATGCTAGACTTTTTTCTCTATGAAGACCTTGCACTTCTTTTAGAATGGTTGATGCTGAGTGCCTCACAGGAGTGGCACTATAACTTGGAGATTGCTCTACCTCTAACCACTTGCACTTCTTTTAAATAGCAATGTATTTGTATGACAATGTCAATGCTTTTGAAATGGCCACACCATCTCCATACTACATACCATCATTAATGGTTGCATTGTATCTTATGTTCTTTCTTCGTATGTGCCTCTTGTTAATGAGTGTCTTTCTTATATAGATGATGTGCTAATACTCTATACTGTGGCTTATGATCCCATGGTAGTTTTGATGTCATATGATGAGACATAGCTACATTTATAGACAACATTATGGCTTTGCTGTGTGCTTTGATTGAATAGGTTGGCTCTTTGTTTCATATCATGGTTGAGCTATGCCATTTGAATGGTAGCGCCACCTTTGAATTTGTTGAATCCTTACTTAGAATGATGACTATACTTTACAGAAGAGCCACACCATCAATCCTCTTTGAAAGAATGCATCACTTTAATATTTACTATGCCTATTCCTTTCAGTAAGCTGATCCTCTTTTAAGACTCTGCCCTCTGTATAAACTATCTCTCTAAAAGCATAATCTCAATTGATGATGAGCCTCCATTATATGCGGAATGTCATTTACTATAGTAGCCTCTCTTTAAACTCATTGCTTTGTATATAGGCAACGCCTCTATTATATGAAAAAAATGGTGGCGCCTTTCTACATTTGCATGAGTTTCTTTTAAGATAGTGCTATGAATCATATATGGCCGCACCTAGTTTATTCAATGGCTGAGCAATGCCTCACTTTGAAATGGTTGTATTATTATTTAAAATTGTGGTTTGTTTGTTTCAAATTCCCTATAGGCAGCATGCTTTCTTATTGGATGCTTTATGAGAGAACCTTTAATAGCACCTTTCTACATTAATGAATTGCTTTTAAATGTCAAGCTTCATATATTTGAACTTATGCCTTTATGATTGACCTCTGAAACCTCTACTCATATAGAGTTGTCCCTGAGACTTGAGCATCTTTATTTCGTAATGATTGCAAGCAAGTGGGTGTCAAAATAAGACAAGGTGGGGAACTCCCCTTAATGCCTATGCAAATCAGACCAAAACCAAGTGTTGCAAATATTATTACCTAAATTGTTTGATAGTTGCAAATGTTGCAATGGCAAAAAATCAGCCAATATGTAGAATGTGGAAATGAACTATTAAAGGCTTCTGAGACATCATTTGGGTGTGTTGTGAGGTATGTTGCTCTTGTTCATTGTAAGTCAACAATAGGAAAAGAAAGACAACCATAGTAAATACAATCTGCTCAAACAGTGTAGGAAAATGACCCAAGTCTGCAAACAAAACTTCAGCTTCCTTTAAACTTCCATTGAATTTCACCTTGAATTTCATCAAATTGGACCAAATGGCCACAAATCTGACATGCATGAAAAGTTTTGAAATGATGTGAAAAACTCTCATCAGTTCTTGGCGACCAACTAGGAAAGTGAGCCTACCCACTTCAAACCCAAAATCTATGGTTTCACAATATAGGGCCTTACTTATTGGGGATAGAGTCAATATTGAACCAAAAAAATGCCTTCTCTTGAAGACACATATGTAGCCAACAACTATGCAAGAAAAACTAATGCAACTTGCCCTAAAGATGAAGCTGAACTAAAACACTGTAACTGAAAACAAAGTGGCACCCATAATCCTTGTAACTCAACTGATACAAGCTACTAGAAAATGCATTAATTTCTAAAACTAAACAATACTAAACCAAACACATTCCATGACCACTGAAAATCTAAAAACTAATGTTGAACCACAAAGCTGATCTTGACTGAATCACTGAATTGACTTCCATCCTTAAGCAGTAACTGAGAGTTATTGAAAACAAACTAACTGAAATTGAAAACCTAATGCTACTGCTACAACTTATTCTAAAAACTGAAATCTAATCATTGACAAATCGAACACACAAGAATACGCCCATTTATTAGGACAACAAAGTAATTGCCATGTCTGATAATGTTGCTCCAGTTGATCCACATTGCACTAATAATTGACCAGAAAAAATACATAAGAAAGTATAACAAGATCTTGTACCTTTTTGCCTCTCTACACTCCAAAGGCTCATCCATTGTATGAAAACACTAGTTAGGCTGATTTGTATGTTCTTTATACCTGAGCGGAGGGTGGGAAGGGAAAATCAGGCATTGAATCTCTTTCCTCTATTTACATTTGGAGACTTATGTTGACTAAACTTTATTAGTCACCTCTTCTGCATGCTCTTCAATAGGTTCATGACCCATGATAGTATCAAAACTAGGTATGCAGGGGATAGAACAACCAAGAATAGTCTTGAATCTTATTGGAATTCCTTCGTGCAAGAATAAGGGCTTAAAATGTGATTCGGTACGTGGCTTGGTATGTGACTCTATACTTTCACATATATCTCTTTGGACCTCATCATCATGAATCTTTCTTTTTTATCCATGGATCTTCATCAAGAAGAAGATAATTACAATTTTCAAGAATAGAAAACAAATCATCTCTTGTATTTGTCTCTATTTCAAAGGTTCTTTCATGATCATCTTCAATAAGCCTTGCAAAGTAGCCATTCACTTGATCAATGGTAGGGTCTTCTCCATCTGGTAGTTGATAGCCTTGTTGAAAAAGTGAGAACAAATCTTCATCTAGTTGTCCCCCATGTTGCTCCTGCATCTCTGTGCTATCTTCTTCAAAATATGAAATGTTGTGACAGAGATAAAGATAGTCATTCTTGATAGACTCTGTAGAAAACTCTCTTGCAATCTCTTCCTCAAGATGAGGTACAGATGTAGCATCACTATTTACTAAGTACTTTTCAATTTCAAAGCCCCTCTTGAAGTACTTTTCAGCTTCTAGAAGTTTCACTTCATAATCAACCTCTAAACGCTCTTCATGACTTGACTAAAATTTTGAATCACACCTTGCAACATATGTCAAATGATCAGAATCAAAAGAACATACATATAGACAGGGGCTACCTTCTTTCTTGCATCTTGATCTTTGAGACTCAAATTTTCTTTGATATCAAAATGGCAAAGAACCTGATCTGTGGGTTGACTTGCAGCTACAGAGGCTCATAAAGCATAATTTTAAAGATTATTGGGTCTCTTCTATGTGTGAAGGAGGGTTTCTTCTACAAAGTGACCATATTGGTATTGCTGATCATAAGGATCTTGAGGCATGACACTTGGATTAGCTTTATACATGGCTTGATCTTTTATCTCATTGATCTCATGGGAGAGGGTTTTTATAAGTTCTTTTACTACACTCATCTCCTCATGATTTGACAAATCAGCAGGGAGGGTGGGTGGATCAGAAGAAGGTATACATTTGACTACAAGAAAGAACTTGAGATAGGTTATTTGCATGAGGCATTAGTGATTCTAAGGGTAGAGGAAGTAGTTTACCAGCCTCTATGAGGTTATTTTCAGATCTCATGGTGCAGGAGCACCCACACATGATCAGGATATAGGTCCGCATGATCAGGATATAGGTCCGCATGATGACATACATGATCAGGATGTAGGATAGTTAGCATCATGATGACGGGATAATCTATTTTTAGTATGTTTGACTTATCATGTAATAAGGTCCACTGTGACCGATGCTATGTAATAGTTCAGCATAGGAGTATGTGTAGTCAGTTAGAGATCGGGATAAGAGAGTCTGAGTTGTCCTCTCTCCCAGCCGCTTGGAAGCTCCCAGCCGCTGGGAAGTGATGTTAGTAGTACTCGAAGGATTTGTTATATATACCTTCGATCTGTAGGGTTTAGATATAGTTTTGATATAGTTTGATATAGTTTTGATTTGATGTACTGGTGTTGTGTTGAGTTGATATTCAGGAGAGCAGTTCAGACATTGTGAAGCTGTATTCAGGACATTGAACTTCAATTGAATAAGATCTCGTCTTTTGCATTATCTGTTTGCATCTGTGTTGATTTCATTTCCGTTTTGCAAGCTAATGACCACTTTCAATCCTTCCACCGGTTGATCCTGCAAATCGGTGGAATGGTCCTGTATCATAGCTTAGATTGCATTGGTGTTTTCTATTTGTGCATTGCATTGTTCAGGAGATCTGTTAGAAGCATGCTGTAAATCAGCCTAGCATCCTCATGTGCTAGGTTTAGAAGATAAACTGTTAGATTTTGGTTTGGAGGTGATCCGGCCCGGTCATCACATGATCTTTGTGAAATTATGCGGTTGTGAGTGTTTTCATGCAGTGGAAGGATACACAGGAGACTGCATGTGCGTTTCCAGTCGGGACGAGCCGCAACATCATCTGCGAATCCATCGCCATCAGGATCGGGTCATGAAGTTGTTGAATTTTGCATGTTGCAGGTGCATCATGATGTTTTGAGTTGGATATATACTCAGTGTATATATCGCAGTCAGGATCATCTCTCAGGGAAGGTCGTCATCCGCATATCGCTAACGGATGCGGGTGTGAAAGTTGAGTTTTTTGGCTAAGTGTTGAAGAGTTCATCAGGATGATGTGTGACGTCATCGTCATCAGGATATGACGTCATCGTCATCAGGATATTAGGAAATCCCTCTATGCGGTTTTATCCTGTTGCCGTTAAGTGGAAGGGTATCGGCGTAGGCAGGAAGTTGTATTAGCATCATCAGGAGGTTTCGAAGAACCGGATGTTTAATATCATGATGCTGTTGCTTGTATCGTCAGGCAGTGAAACATCGAAGGCAAGTTGTTGAAGTGGAACGTCATCAGGATATTTGGACAACCGGATATTTGGATATCCTGCTGACGAAGGTGATAGTGAATATCATGATGATGCCGCTTGTATTTGGCACCCGATGAACAGTGCAACCGGAGGATGTTTGCGCCCGTTGATTATCATGATGATGATGACAGGCGACAGTCGAAGGAGGTAAATAGTAATCGACAGGAGGATATTTGCGATCATCAGAAATATGATGATGCTGTTGAAATATGAGGATGCAGTTGGTGTTGTTAGGAAATATGATGATGATGTTCAGCCGATAGAGAAGTTTATCATACTGTTTGTTTTGTTGGCAGCTCCTTCCTGTTAGGTTGCCTCCGTTGCGTATCACTCTGCATCATCTCATAGCAAGCTCATATGACTGGGACAGAGTTTCACCTCCCAAGGCTTGTATCATGATAGAAATCTCAAGGTCTAAAGTGTTTAAATAATACAAGAATGCGAAAACTGGAGGAGGTCTGATATCAACAAAGAATTTCTTCCATATCTTATCAAATCTTGAATTGAAATCATGTATGGGATCCATTGGAGGCCTCTTGATTGTAATGAGATTCTGGGTGAGAGTGCTAACTTTTGTCCTCTCTTTGAACTAATTATAGATGAGCCCTCCTAGCTGATCCCATCTAGTGATTGAACCGGTCTGCAAAATTTGTACCATTTTTTTGCTTTACCTTTTAGGGAAGATGAGAGCAACAGAAGAGCATGATTCTCAGTTGTGACATTATGGATGGATCATAAGCTAGCAACATCTTGAATGTGATCTACAGGAGAAACTGAGCCATCTCCAAGAAAGTGAGGCAGTGCCTTCCATTTTGTGTTAGGAACTTGACCTTGTTGTTGAAGAACAAGAGGACTTGAATCCCAAGTCACAAAGGGCAGATCCCTTGTAGGAATGTGCAGGTGCACATAGATACCATGGGCTTCCATGGTCTACAGAGGCAAAGGTCTAAGAAAGGACTTCCAGTAGAGTCGCCAAATGGATGATTCATGCCTATGAGCGTATTATATTTCTATGATTTCCCATCAAAATCAAAAAATGCAGGGAAAAGATTCACTAAAAATAAAAACCCAAGTATTTCATTCTAGTCCCACCGGGTGTGCCAAAAACTACTAATATATAAATTTGTGGGTCTAATCCAACAATCAACATGGGAAACTCTGAAACGTGGGATTGCTTCTCAGAGTGACTTCCAAATTTTAAGGAAGCTGGCTCTTTCATTTTTCAGTGGGGGTTTGGGAAAAGGGAGAAGAAGAAACAAGATTACAGATATAATGAAATAAAATCTAAACCTATGGTGATGGCCAGATTTAACATTTACCCAGTTGCATAGTGTCAAACCTTGAAAGATTAACTAAGAGATCAAAGAGAAAAATCCATGATTGATTACCCAGTTTGTGAACATATTTAACAAAGGCAAGGAAACATAAAATTAAAGAAATGAGAAATAGAGACACTCATATATGCATAGAACACCAACTCTTTATTTGAATGAATAAAAAATTTATAGAGGCGAATATGCACAAAAGAAAATGTTACATCCTCATGAAAGAACCATTGCTAAGGCAAGAATATCTCTGGTCTGCTGGCTACTCAAAATCATTATGTGTGTGGAATTGTTGAACTCTGGGGCCTAGATCTGTATTTATAGCTAAGAAAAATCAAAACCATTGAAGATCTTTAGAAACTACCTCTGAAATATTTGAAACTAAAAATCCCCAAAGTTTGGCACAATATCTAACAAATAACTGATTCTGACAAATGCAACTAAAATTGCAACTTCCTCATGGTTGGAAAATATCTCTATTTCTATTCTCTTTGACTATGTGAGAATAACTAACTCTTGCCGCTCATCTCTCCTTACTTGTTGTGAAAAGATGAAAGTGGTTGCACATTATTTAGGGCTGCATGTGTCTTTTCCTTATGTGAGCCCTAGAATAATCTTCATAACAGATATAATCTAAATATAAAATAAAGAATAGCTTTATTTGCCTCAGGGGACCCACCTTCATTTATAAAAAACTTTATTATATATTTTACCTCATGTGGCTTTTGCTTAAAAAAACTATCATATATTTACTAAAATAAAGCAATTAGCTTATGAAGGGGGCCCACCGGGTTTAAATGAGACTCTTTATTTAATAAAAGACTCTAACTTCCTTTTGAAAACCTACATTGATCTTGATGCATTATGAGTTTCAAATAAAATGAAACATTTATCTCTCTTCGGCTTGAGCCATGTGGTTGCCTCTGTGTATTTTCCTCGCTTTTTAACCCCACAGCATCCACGTGGTTGCTTCCACTGCTTTCTTTTCTTACTGTGCCTTTAACATTGATCTCCATTGTATCTATGATGGATGTGGCTTCACATTCTTGCTGAATGCCTTCTTACTAATGCCGTGGCTTCATTTCTTTCTGTGAACCTTAAGACTGTGTGATGATTGTGGATGGATGCTTGGTATAGCAGCTTGCTTCAAATTAGTGCCGAGACTGTGCCAGATTTCATATAGGCTACCTCTTCTGAAAATCAGAGCTTCCTTTGATATAGACAGTGTCACCATCCTTATGGAGATGCCATGCCTTTGTAGTAGTTGTGACTTCAAACTTTGGTGTTGCACCTCATTTTGGTAGTGCCATCTAAATAATGGTGGACTTTGAATTTGCGCTTCATTTCTAAGTGTCACTACACATATGATGATGTGCCTTCTTTGTTTCAATTGTTGGGAATTAAGGTGTCTCAACCTTGGTAATTCCTTACATTTGTAATGTTTGCATTTATTATCTAATTGCCTATGTTGTAAATATTTGTAAATTCCATATTGTCATATTGTGGGATGTGGCACAGTGATGTGTCAATCCTACATGGAATATGACAACTTGTAATTTTGTCCTCACATGAGGAGATAGGCATCCCACTTTGTGGTAGGAGCATTTTTCCACGTGTCAACATCTTCCATGCTATGTAAGGGAATGTTTGACTGAAACAGTTATGATGGATTCCTATGACAAATCTATGACATGTAAGAGTCAAAAATAGAAGGTTATAAGACAGGTGATGACACGTGTCATGAAGCATCTTTGAGTAAGGCATATTTGGGTGCCCCAAGGTGGAATATGACATGTTGTAAGAGAATATGCTATTTATAGCATGTGTATGATAGATTCTCTTACAGTTGTAAGTTGTAACCGCTATGATAGATTCTATGATGGTCGTAAGTGTTATAAGAACATCTGTCATAGCCCATTTTGGAAATAGGTGACCTCTTTGGGATGGGAGCTATGGACAAGTGTTAGGAATATTCTACAATGTTGACCAAGTGTCCTTAGGCATGGGTTTTGGTCCATGAAGCCATGTTGGATGCCCATTCCAAGATAGGTCTAATATTGCCTATAATTTCCTATATAAATAGGTGCTTGGAGATGGAGTTTGTATTATAGGTTTACAGGTACTAGTATGCTGCCAGATTGACTCCAGACACGAGTGTCGAAGACCATTGAAGCTTGTACTACAATTGTATTGTAAACAACTTTCAGATTTGTTAATACATTGTGAATACCTAGCTTCGTTTCAGTTGGTATCAGAGCCTGGCCAGTTTTGGTCTTAGCTATTGGGTAGGGGTTTTTTGAGCTGATCTTAAGTTGAGTGGGAGTTTGTGTAGAGTATTCTAATTTCTATTACAGCAAGGAGATGGCAAGCACATTAGGAAGGTTTGAAGTGGAGAAGTTCAATGGCAGTAATTTCGAGCTATGGAAGCTCAAGATGGAAGACATGCTTGTTGACCAAGACCTTTGGGAAAGTGTTAATGGAACTAAACTAGCTGAAATGTCACAAGATGAGTGGGATCTCAAGGATCGAAAGGCTAAGGGTCTCGTAAGACTTAGTCTTGCTAATTCTAGATTGTTAAATGTCCTTGAGGAGACTACTGCAAATCTGCTTTGGAAGAAGTTGGGAGATGTGTATCAAGCAAAATCCCTGGTTAATAAACTTTTCCTAAGAAATAAGTTGTATTCTCTTCGAATGGAGGATGGAGGATCTATTGTTGAACATATGAATGCTTTTAACATGCTGGTTACACAATTGACATCTATTAGTGTAAAGATGAAGGAGGAGGATCGGTGTATAACCCTGCTTTGTTCTCTGCCAGACTCATGGGATCATCTTATCATGGCAATTGGAAGCACTGCATCCACATTCAAAATGGAAGAAGTGGTTTCTTCGCTATTGTCTAAAGAGATGCGAAGAAAGTCTTCTAAGGCAGCCAAAGAAGCCCTTGCAGTTCATGGAAGACCCAAATAGAAAGGGAAGAAGAAGGACAAGAAAGTTGAGAAGGGTAGATCCAAATCTCATGGGAGATCGAAATCTCCTGGAAAGTCCAAGGCTCTTTATTGGAACTGTGGCAAAACTGGGCATTTCTGAAAGGAATGCAAAGAGGAGAAGAAGAATAAGAAGAAAGCTCCTGATTCAAATTCTAATAAGTCACAAGATTACGGTGATGCTTTCATTACAGCCCTAGCAACCCATGCATCTGACAATGTGTGGCTAATTGACCCTGGTGCATCCTTCCACATGACCTTGCATCGAGACTGGTTCACTAAGTATGAGGAGTTCGATGGTGGAAAGGTGTATCTGTGTGACAACTCTCATCTAAAGATTATTGGTCATGGAAGAGTCTCTATCTGATTTCCTGATGGTCGAGTGAAGGGGATCTCTGGGGTTATGTACATCCCAAGATTAGCACGGATCCTACTTTCTATAAGTAGTTTGAATGATGCAGGTGCGCAGGTTGTCTTTTCGAAAGAAGGATGCAAGATGACTAGAGGAGCTATGGTGCTTGCTAAGGGTACTGGGAGAGGTACTCTGTTTTAGTTGGAGGCATGCATTTCACAATGTAATAGTTCTTCTGACTCAAGGAAGAGGGCAGCAGTCACTTCATCCCCACCATCTAAACGAGCAGTGAAGAAATCTATTATTTCTAGTCTTGATGGTTGTAATTTTGCATTGGAAGTTAAACTTGCTGCTGAAAAGACAATGTTATGGCATAAGAGATTTGGCCACATTGGTGAGAAGGGTCTGTGTACCCTAAACAATAAGAACCTCATTGAGGGGTTAGATGATTGTAATCTTGAGTTCAACTTTTATGAACATTGCATTTATGGAAAACAAAACCATGTTTAGTTTTACTCAAGTTCTCATAAGTCTTCTGGTGTGTTGGACCTTATTCATTTTGATGTGTTTGGTCCTATTAATGTTTCTTCATTATCAAAATCTTTATACTTTGTATCTTTTATAGATGATTACACTAGAAGGACATGGATTTATTTTCTCAGAAGCAAATCTGAAGTCTATAGCAAGTTTAAGGAGTTTAAGACCTTTGTTGAAAATCAGGCTGGTAAAAAGATTAAATGTTTGAGAACTGACAATGGTGGTGAGTTCTATTCTACAAAATTTGATAAGTATTGCAAGGAACTTGGGATTGAAAGACATAAGACAACTCCATACACCCCGCAGCAAAATGGAGTTGTAGAGAGGATGACCATGACACTAATGGAGAAGGCTAGGAGTATGCTTAGTGGAGATGGCCTAGAACAAAAGTTTTGGGTTGAAGCTATTGCCACTGCTTGCTATCTAGTAAATAGATCTCCTACATCAACTCTTGTTGGAAAGACACCCATGGAGGTGTGGTCTGGTAGAAAGCCTTCAATAAGGCATCTTAATGTTTTTGGTTGTGAGGCATATGCACATGTGCCTAGGGAGAAGTGATCAAAATTGAAGAACAAGGCTGTTAAGTGTATCTTCATTATCTATGGTGTCGGTGTGAAAGGATACAAGCTCTGGGACCATGTGGCTGAAAAGGTGTTGTATAGCAAAAGTGTCATCTTCAGAGAGTTTGCACCTTCTTCCACTATTTTGCAGCTAGAAGAAAGAGTAAAGAAAGAGGATGTTGTTCAGTTTCCTGCTACCCCTGAGAAGACTGAATAGAAAGACAATGTTGGACCTAATGATGAGGAGAGCTCTAGCATCTCTGAAAGCTCAGATGAAGAAGCTGAACCTCAACCTCAGCTGTTGAGGAGGTCTACATGGGTAAGAAAGCAACCTGAAAGGTTTGGTTTTACATTGCTTGATTCTAGTTGTGCTTATGCTTTGGTTACTAACAATGATGAACCTAGAACTATATCAAAGGCTATGGACATGGAAGATGCAGGTTTCTAGAAGGAGGCCATGGAGGATGAAATGGCTTCTTTGGAAATGAATCAAACTTGGGAATTGGTGCCTTTGCCTCTTGGACGGAAACCTGTTGGATGCAAATGGGCGTTCAAGAAGAAATTTGGTGTAGATGGCAGTGTTGAGAAGTATAAGGCCAAATTGGTTGCGAAGGGGTATTCACAAGTGGAGGGTATAGATTATGGTGAGATCTTCTCTCCCATTGTAAAGCTGACATCCATTCAATTCCTATTATGTCTCGCAGTAGCTTATGACTTGGAGGTAGAACAGATGGATGTGAAGACAACTTTCCTTCATGGTGACTTGGAGGAAGAAATCTACATGTCATAGCCAGAGCATTACATGGTGAAAGGTAAAGAAAATTTGGTTTGCAAACTTAAAAAGTCTTTGTATGGTTTGAAGCAATCCCCTAGGAGATGGTACTTGAAGTTTGATGCCCTTGTGTTGTCAATTGGATTTGTGAGATCAAAATCAGATCACTATGTGTATTATAAGTTTGATGGTGATCGTATTCACATTGTTGCACTGTATGTTGATGATATGTTTCTCATTGGGAAGGGTAAGAATATGATTTCTGATTTTAAATCTTAGTTGTCAGAATAGTTTGAAATGAAATATTTAGGGGCAGCTAGGTACATTCTAGGAATGGAAATCAGAAGAGACAGAACCAACAGACAACTTTGGTTAAGCCAGATTAAGTATGTGAAGACCATGTTGGACAAGTTCAGCATGGCAGATTGTAGACCATTGTGTGTTCCTATTTCTTTGGGGAAAAAGTTGTTTGTTGAGGATTGTCCAAAATCTCCTAGTGAGGTGGAGGACATGAGCAGAGTACCTTATCCTAGTGCTGTTGGTAATTTGATATATGCTATAGTCTCCACAAGACCAGACATTGCCCAAGTAGTGGGAGTCCTTAGTCGATTTATGGTTAATCCTGGACAGGTTCATTTGGATGCAGTTAAGCGAGTGTTCAGATATTTGAGGGGTACTTCCAAGTATTCAATTTTCTATCATGGTAATGTTTCAGGACCTCCGCATTCTGTTGTTATTCATGGATTTGTGGATTCAGATTGGGTAGGTGACATTGACAACAAGAGATCCACCAGTGCTTATATGTTTACACTATTTGGTGGTGCTATTAGTTGGATGAGTAAGCGACAACCTATTGTTTCTTTGTCCATGACAGAAGCTGAGTATATGGAAGCAACTCATGCTTGTAAGGAAGCCATTTGGCTTAAGAGATTGTGTTCAGATATTGGTGTTGATGCAAGTCAGATCACGATCAGTTGTGACAGTCAGAATGCAATTTGCCTTGCGAAGAATCCTACTTTCCATGCTAGAACAAAGCACATTAATGTTCAGTTTCACTTCATGCAAGACATGGTTGAGGATGGAAAGGTAAATTTGGAGAAGGTAGATACTTTGAAGAATGTTGTAGATGCATTGATGAAACCAGTGGGCACA
Source organism: Cunninghamia lanceolata (assembly GCA_027924645.1). Lineage (NCBI taxonomy): Eukaryota > Viridiplantae > Streptophyta > Pinopsida > Cupressales > Cupressaceae > Cunninghamia > Cunninghamia lanceolata. The sequence continues at coordinate 2,764,811 of BSBN01000246.1, forward strand.
AAGAAGTTCAGATGTTGTTGGGAGTCTATCAGCCTCTCGGCCTATAGCAGTTAAATCTTATTTTTCTATTGGCTCTTACAAGGTGTTTGACAAGTGGGAGAAAGTTGGGAATTAAGGTGTCTCAACCTTGGTAATTCCTTACATTTGTAATGTTTGTATTTACTATCTAATTGCCTATGTTGTAAATATTTTTAAATTCCATATTGTCATATTGTGGGATGTGGCACAGTGATGTGTTGATCCTACATGGAATATAACAACTTGTAATTTTGTCCTCACATGAGGAGATAGGCATCCCACTTTGTGGTAGGAGCATTTTTCCATGTGTCAGCATCTTCCATGTTGTGTAAGGGAATGTTTGACCAAAACAATTATGACGGATTCCTTTGATGAATCTATGACATGTAAGAGTCAGAAATAGAAGGTTATAACACAGGTGATGACATGTGTCATGAAGCATCTTTGAATAAGGCATATTTGGGCACCCCAAGGTGGAATATGACATTTTGTAAGAGAATATGCTATTTATAGCATGTGTATGATAAGATTCTCTTACAGCTGTAAGTTGTAACCGGTATGACAGATTCTATGATGGCCGTAAGTGTCGTAAGAGCATCTGTCATAGCCCATTTTGGAAATAGGTGACCTCTTTGGGATGGGAGCTATGGACAAGTATTAGGAACATTCTACAATGTTGACCAGGTGTCCTTAGGTGTGGGTTTTGGTCCATGAATCCATGTTGGACGCCCATTCCAAGATAGGTCCAATATTGCCTTGTATTTCCTATATAAACAGGTGCTTGGAGATGGAGTTTGTATTACAGGTTTATAGGTACTGTTATGCTACCGGATTGACTCCAGACATGAGTGTCAAAGACCATTGAAGCTTGCATTGCAAGTGTATTGTAAACAACTTTCAAATTTGTTAATACATTGTGCAGGTTTCTAAGTGTGGGGTTTTTCACTCGATAAGGGTTTTCCCCACCATAAATCTTTGTCTCTCTTCTTCTATCTTATTTCTAGTTCTTGTGTATTTCTGTAGTGATAAGGAATAAATTGAATTTGTATAGCTCTCCCCTCATTAGATTAGTGTAGGAAGCGATTTCCACACACCTAGCTTCCTTTCATCGATGACGCCTTCAATCTTAGAAGCCATCATGCTTTGGCTTTATACTTGAAAAGGCATTATCTTGAAAGCCATAAATGATGCACTTCCACTGATGAATCGTGCCTCAAAGGTATGATCACACCATTATACTCATATCTGTACCATGACTATTAACACTAGCTGTGTTTGAAACTAGATGCTGTACCATTTAAATCATATAGCTACTTTTCCCTTTTGCTGATGACTTCCTTTGAATGGCAATGCCATATGTGCTATGTCTTCATTTTTACTATTGCTGGTCTTTATAGTGAATGTGCCATTTATTTGCTGATTCATGCCTTAAAATGTAGCATGAGGTTTGGGGGGGCCGCATTGCTATATTTGCTAATGGCTGATCCATTAATTCTGCATCTCTACACTTTGAAAGGTGCCTCTGATATTGCCGGCCAAACTTATGAGTGGCTGCACTACTATATGGAGTGTAACTTCTCCCTTTAGATTTGTTTTGATCTTACATGACCGAACTTGCTTTATTGAATGGCTGAGTCTCCTTGACTATAGGGGCAGTGCCTTCCACTAATGGCTGAGCCTTTTGTGATACACGGTCACCATACTTTGATGCTAGACTTGTTTCTCTATGAAGACCTTGCACTTATTTTAAAATGGTTGATGTTGAGTGCCTCACAAGAGTGGCACTATAACTTGGAGATCACTCTTCCTCTAACCACCTGTGCTTCTTTTAAATAGCAATGTATTTGTAGGATAATGCCACTGCTTCTGAAATGGTCACGCCATCTTCATACTGCATACCATTATTAATGGTTGCGCTATGCCTTATGTTCTTGCTTTGTGTGTGCCTCTTGTGAATGAGTGTCTTTCTTATATAGATGTTGCGCTAATACTCTATACTATGGCTTATGATCCCATGGTAGTTTTGACGTCATATGATAAGACATAGCTACATTTATAGACAACATTATGGCTTTGTCGTGCGCTTTGATTGAATAGGTCAGCTCTTTGTTTCATATCATGGCTGAACTATGCCATTTGAATGGTAGTGCCACCTTTGAATTTGTTGAATCCTTGCTTGGAATGATGACTATACTTTATAGAAGAGCCACACTATCAATCATCTTTCAAAGAATGCATCACTTTTATATTTACTATGCCTATTCCCTTCAGTAAGCTAATCCTCTTTTAAGACTCTGCCCTCTATATAAACCATGTCTCTGAAAGCATAATCGCATTTGATGATAAGCCTCCATTATATGTGGAACACCATTTACTGTGGCAACCTCTCTTTAAACTTATTGCTTTGTATATAGGTGATGCCTCTATTATATGCAGAAAATGGTGACGCCTTTCTACACTTGCATGAGTTTCTTTTAAGATAGCTCTATGACTCATATATGGTCGCGCATAGTTTCTTGAATGGATGAGCAATGGCTCACATTGAAATGGTTTTATTATGATTTGAAATTGTGGTTTGTTTGTTTCAAATCCCCTATAGGTAGAGCACTTCCTTATTGGATCCTTTATGAGAGAACCTTTAATAGGACCTTTCTACATTAATGAATGGCTTTTAAATGCCGAGCTTCACATATTTGAACTTGTGCCTTTGTGATTGACCACTGAAACCTCTACTCATATAGAATTGTCCCTGAGAATTGAGCATCTTTATTTCACAATGATTACAGGTAGGTGGGTGTCAAAATAAGAAAAGATGAGAAACTCCCCTTAATGTTTGTACAAACCAGACCAAAACCAAGTGTTGTAGATATTGTTACCTAAATTGTTTGATAGTTGCAAATGTTGCAATGGCAAAAATCAGACAATATGTAGAATCTGGAAATGACCTATTAAAGGCTTTCGAGACATCATCTAGGTGTGTTGTGAGGTATGTTGCTCTTGTTCAGTGTAAGTCAACAACAAGAAATGAAAGACAACCACAGTAAATACAATATGCTCAAACAATGCAAGAAAATGACCCAAGTCTGCAAACAAAACTTCACCTTCCTTTAAACTTCCATTGAATTTCACCTTGAATCTTGCTAAATTGGACCAAATGGCCACAAATTTGACATGCATGAAAAGTTTTGAAATGGTATGAAAAACTCTCACCAACTCCATCATGGCCCAAACTTATTATTAGCCAAAAAATATATATACAGACATATATATATCACAATGTAGAGTTTTAACTCTACAACTTGAACAAGAAATAGTTGTCTTAAAGATAGAATCTTAAAAGGCAAAAATTTAAAAAGATAAATTCAAGACAAGCTCCCCATTACTTGATGAAATGATTGCAAATCAAAAGACTCCTAAGGACAAAGAATGATTAGGATTTGAAAAGGGGGAAAGTTCAAAGCAAATTATAAGAACAACTATGAAACGAAGGTTATAGTCAAGAAAAGGAATAATAGATAGGTCTTGAATTAGAAGAAGAACTTCAAGAGGCCATCTATCACACAACCAACTGCACAAAGGTACTCTAGATAATATTACTCTTGCAATAAATTTGGACATAAGGATATGGAATGCAGAAGCAGGATGAATCAAATGTTCAACCATTCTATGGTTAGTGCTTTACATGCCAAAGATTTGGTCATAAAGCTAGTGAATGCAGAAGTCAAAAGATGAGGAGTTATAGTAAAGGTATGATGGTCTCATCTTTCAATGGTTATTGTTATGCATGCAACAGATTTGGGCATAGGGCTAATCAATACATATCCAAAATGAATGGAAGTAAGCTTGTTCAAAATATCAGATGTTATGAATGCAATAAATTAGGTCATATTGCTAGATTTTGCAGAAGTAATAATGTGAAGGTTGATGTGGTAAAGAAGAATGATCTAGTAAAGAATTCAGATCCAGTAGAGATAAATAAAGAAATGGACAATATTTGGAAGAAGAAATAACAAAATAAGGTGATGGGGTTGTGCTAGTCTTTGGTGTAGATACTTCCTCCAGAAACTAAGTTGAGGTATTTGGCTCAGGAGGGCTTTAATGGAAATCTTTCATCCCCCACCAGAGAAATGATGTTGATGCTTCAGCACAAGGATATGAGATGAAGATTGAGATTGTTGACTTATTGAAGAAAACACCAGTGAAAAACATCTTATTGCAGAAGACTGCAGAGAAATTAAAGAGGACTATGAATGACAGTAGAAGCTTTGATAGCTTTATCAAATAAAGTAGTGAATGCAAACTAGGTTTTGTGCAAAAAGGGGTTTATAGGCTATCTCACATAAACAAAAATTAGTTGCAAATGAATTTCTAAGAAGAAAAAGAGAAAACTAAGAGTCATGCAATGCGTTTGAAGTGATCAAGTGGTGGTGCAAGTAAAACACTTACCAAAAGCAATCATAAGGTATTTAGAAATTTCCATCTTGCCCTAAGATTTTTTGTAGTACTTTGAAGATGTTCACTCCATGGGTTGTAGAAGTAGTAGACAAACCTCACCCTATGTTTAAGAAACATCCTTTAAAATATATGGAAATGGATCTAGATGGTGCCTTTTTAGATATTCCTTATGATGTCTTACATACAGAGGATGTGAGGATGTATGTTCATACAAAGATGAAAGATTACAATCATGCAAAAGTGGGAGAAGTTTGGGTCAGTTAACTAAAAGATGACAATTTTTACCTAAAACATGAGCATAGGGCCTTAACAAAGAAGAAATTGGATGTTTAAATGATTTCCCTATTCTATGTTATGAAGATGCTTCAGTTAAGTATGTATTGAACTGCATCCATGATAAATTCATGTGGCTAGATCTAACACATATGATAAGAAAGGAAGCAATTAGGGATGTAATAGGGTTGTGCTCCACCGGAGCTATTCCAACATTCAAATTTGTTAAAAATGATGTTGTAATGAAGCTTACAGGTGCAAAGTTTGATAAACAAGCCCTAACAGTGAAGGATATTGAAGACCCTATTGTGAAGTATGCATCTATGATGATTGGGTACAAGATTTACTTAACCAATAGAGAAAACTCAGTCATTGCAACTTCCATCTACATAGCATATGAGATGGTTAAGAATGGCATAGATTATGAACTATGTGAATTTCTAAGGCAAAAATTGATGGAGAACCTCCAAAAGACCAAGGACTCAAGGTACCCCTTTAAATTCAATACTCTCGTTATTTTCATATTGTTTTACTTCCTTAGAGAAATTCTTGGCGTATAGAACATTGTATGGTTGGGACACATTCTAGTAGCAATTCAGATGAAAGATCATCTAAAGAGGATAGGAAATTTAGAAGCCCAAAATGCTGGACTCTAGGGTTTCTTCAAAATTTTCCAGGAAAAATGCAAGCGAGGGAAGGATTACTAAGAAGATAGTGGAGAAATATAAGGATGAATGCTACATGGAGGTTGTGGAATGCAGAATAGTCTAGATTTAGGAGATGGGGTATGAGGTAGCAGAATGGCATAGATTATGAGGTAGTCATTATAGGTCTTGCAGACCTAATGCTTAGTAAACAAAAATATACGTTGACAGAAGGAAATGGAACCTATGAAGAAAAATCCATGGAAGTACATCTAAAGGAGAGAGAAATTAAGAAGAATTTTGAGAGGATGAGATTGAAGGTTGAGGAAATGATGGTGGGTAAGGGCCCTATGGGGAAATCCAAGAACACATCTGAAACTCACAAGGAATCAGCAACCACTAGAAGATCAACAAGGACTTCTACCTCCTCTTCTTCTGCTCCTAAATCCTTTGAAGCCATGCTTGCAGCATCCCAAGAGGTGAATGAAGGATCCAGTGCTTCTTTGCAACAACAGCCGACCAAGAAAAGAAGGGTAAAGGGAAAGGCAACAAGAGAAAAGTATGTAATCCATGATGATATTGAGGGAGAATAGAAAGAAGAAGAGGGACCTAAACTAGTCCAGAAGAAGAGAGAGCCTCTTGTCTCTTTAGAAGAGACACAAGTTAAAAGAACAAAGATGGATATTGTGACAGAGGAAGAAGACGACATTGGAAAAGAAAAAGAAGGCTTTATTTTTAAGAAAAGAGAAGACACATCTGGTGAAGAAGGCCAATCTTCAAAAGGAAAAGGAAAGGGAAAGAAGAGAGAAGATAGTGAAGCTACAAAGGGAAAGGGAATACAAAAGAAGTCAGAAAAATCTAGTCTTCCTCCTCTGAAACTTGAAGCTACAATCAATGCAATAATACATAATGATACTCTAAAAGAAGTAGCTAAGTTGTATGATGAAAGATCATTAGGAGATAAAACAATCATTGAGACAACTATAATCAAGTACATGGATACATTTCATGTTGCTTTGATAGATATAATAGATAAACTACCTGATAATCTTCCTGATCTACTAACCAAGAGGAGAAATGAAGCCATGCAAAGAGACATTGAAATGAAGAATAAGGCTCTTAAGAAAGTTTGTCCTACAATTTTTGGACAAGATAAGAATAAGGCTATACAAAGGTTAGCCAAGGAGTTTAGGACAAAAAGAAGGTTGAAAACCTTGATGTCAAATGATAAAGATGAAATAGAAAGTTTGGAAAAGGACACTTCGAAGACAAATATAGATTTCCTTAAGGAGTTAAAGATTAGTACAATTGAAGAAGGGTACTCCTCTAAAGTAAAGGAAAAGGGTGGTGACTGATGCAGAGTGGAACGCAACGGAGGCAACCTAACAGGAAGGAGTAGCCAACAATACAAACAGCATGATAAACTTCTCTATCGGCTGAACCTCATCATCATATTTCAACAGCATCAACTGCATCATCATATTTCTGATGATCACAAATATCCTCCTGTCGATTACTATTTACCTCCTTCGCCTGTCGCCTATCATCATCATCATGATAATCAACGGGCGCAAACATCCTCCGGTTGCACTGTTCATCGGGTGCCAAATACAAGCGGCATCATCATGATATTCAATGTCACCTTCATCAGCAGGATATCCAAATATCTGGTTGTCCAAATATCCTGATGACGTTCCACTTCAATAACTTGCCTTCGATGCTTCACTGCCCGACGATCCAAGCAACAGCATCATGATATTGTTCATCCGGTTCTTCGAAACCTCCTGATGATGCTAATACAACTTCCTGCCTACGCCGATACCTTTCCACTTAGCGACAACAGGATAAACCCGCATAGAGGGATTTCCTAATATCCTGATGACGATGACGTCATATCCTGATGACGATGACGTCACACATCATCCTGATGAACTCTTCTACACTTAGCCAAAAAAACTCAACTTTCACACCCGCATCCGTTAGCGATATGCGGATGATGACCTTCCGAGAGATGATCCTGACTGCGATATATACACTGAGTATATATCCAACTCAAAACATCATGATGCACCTGCAACATGCAAATTTCACCAACTTCATGACCCGATCCTGATGGCGATGGATTCGCCGATGATGTTGCGGCTCGTTCCGACTGGAAACGCACATGCAGACTCCTGTGTATCCTTCCACTGCATGAAAACACTCACAACCGCATAATTCACAAAGATCATGTGACGACCGGGCCGGATCACCTCCAAACCAAAATCTAACAGTTTATCTTCAAGACCTAGCACATGAGGATGCTAGGCTGATTTACAGCATGCTCCTAACAGATCTCCTGAACAATGTAATGCATAAACAGAAAACACAAATGCAGTCTAAGCTATGATACAGGACCATTCCACCGATTTGCAGGATCAACCGGTGGAAGGGTTGAAAGTGGTCATTAGCTTGCAAAACGGAAAGGAAATCAACACAGATGCAAACAGATAATACAAAAGATGAGATCTTATTCAATTGAAATTCAATGTCCTGAATACAGCTTCACAATGTCTGAACTGCTCTCCTGAATATCACCTCAACACCAGTACATCAATACCAAAACTATCTCAAACTATCTCTAAACCCTACAGATCGAAGGTATATATAACAAATCCTTCGAGTACTACTAACATCACTTCCCAGCGGCTGGGAGCTTCCAAGCGGCTGGGAGAGAGGACAGCTCAGACTCTCCTATCCCGATCTCTAACTACCTCTAACTGCCTACACATACTCCTATGTTGAACTATTACATAGCATCGGTCACAGTGGATCTTATTACATGATAAGTCAAACATACTAAAAATAGATTATCCCGTCAGCATGATGATAACTATCCTACATCCTGATCATGTATGTCATCATGCGGACCTATCCTGATCATGTATGTCATCATGCGGACCTATATCCTGATCATGTGCAGGTGCTCCTGCACCATACTCCCCAAAAGAGGAAATCTCAAGTCCACTTGAGATGAGAGTATCAAGGTCGGCACCATGTTTCTGTATCTATTCGGCAGTCATCCATACTGCTTCAGAAGTCGGCTGTCCCTTCCAAGAGACGAGGTACTCCAAGTACTTCTTGTTCCTGGTCTGTTTGACCACTCTAGTGTCCAAAATCTGCTGTATCTGTGGAGGATCATGTGGAGGAATGTCTTCAGCAACTGTATCCTGTAGGATATCCTGATCTGCATCTGGATTAGCCTTGTATGGAGTTAAGTCACATACATTGAAGATAGGAGATAAACCAAGATCAGGTGGTAGTTGGATCTTATAAGCATTCTGTCCATGCTTTTGCAAAATCTGACATGGTCCAACTTTCTTTTGCATGAGCTTATTATACTTCCCCTTAGGGAGCCTGTCTTTCTTCAAGTGAACCCAAACCAAATCTCCAACAGCAAATTGAACATCCTTCTTCTTCTTGTCAGCATACTCCTTATACTTTGAGGTGGTTTGTTGGAGTTGGGTCTTAACCTGATCATGAACTTCTTTGATTGCTTCAGCAAAAGCTTCTCCATCTGCACTAATAGGATCTGCTGTAGGTAGTTCTCGCAACTCTAAAATACCTCTGGGATGCATTCCATACACTACCTGAAAAGGCGATTTTCCTGTGCTCCTGTTGACAGTATCATTATATGAAAACTCCGCTTGAGACAGAATATTGTCCCACTTCTCTCCATGCTGTTTTGTCAAGCATCTAAGTAGATTCCCTAAGGAACGGTTCACAACCTCAATTTGTCCATCCGTTTGAGGATGATATGGAGAGGAAAATGATAAATTGGTTCCCAGCTTCCTCCATAGGGTTCTCCAAAAATGACCCACAAACTTCACATCTCTGTCTGAAACTATGCTCAAAGGCAACCCATGAATTCTGACAACTTCCCTGAAGAATAAATCTGCAATAGATGAGGCATCTGCAGTGGTTTTGCATGGCAAGAAATGTGCCATCTTACTGAACCTGTCCACTACAACAAAGACACTGTCAAATCCTCTCCTGGTCCTTGGCAAACCTAAAACAAAATCCATACTGATACTTTCCCATGGTCTGGAAGGAATGGGTAAGGGCTGATATAACCCTGCATTAGTTGACCTGCCTTTAGCCTTCTGACAAATTACACAGGTTTCTACAAATTTCCTGACATCTGACTGCAACTTAGGCCAGAAATAATGCCTCCTGACCAGATCAAGAGTCTTGTCTATACCAAAATGACCTGCCATTGCTCCACAATGTTTCTCCTTGATTATATTCAACCTCATAGAACATCTGGGAATACACAACTGTCCACCCTTGAACAACAATCCATCTTGGATCAGGTATTCAGAGAACTCAGCATGGTATTTCTCCCCAAAAGAAGTACAGACCTGATATATTTCTCCAAAATCAGCATCAGACTCATACATGGTCTGGAGTGCGTCAATGCCAACACTCTCTAACTGAATCTGATTTACTGTGAGAACTCTCCTGCTCAAAGCATCTGCAACTTTGTTCTTAACCCCTTTCTTATGCTTCAAGGTAAAAGTGAAAGCCTGTAGTGTTTCTACCCACTTCATATGTCTGTGGTTCAGCTTCTCCTGACTGTTGATGAAACTCAAAGCTTGATTATCTGTGAAGACTATAAACTCCTTTGGCATCAGGTAATGCCTCCATTTCTTTAGGGACTGAACTAGAGCATACATTTCCAGATCATATGATGAATACCTTTTCTTAGCATCATTGAGCTTTTCACTAAAAAATGCAATTGGTCTACCCTCTTGACTGAGTACTGCTCCAATGGCCATGTGACTGGCATCACACTCTACCTGAAAGATCTTATTGAAATCTGGAAGTGCAAGGACTGGTTGCTGTGCCACCTTCCTCTTCAATGCCTCAAAGGAATCATCTGCTCCTTGAGTCCAAACAAACCTGCACTTTTGTCCTCCTTTGATGGTATCCAACATGGGTGCACAAATATGACTGAACCCTCTGATGAACTTTCTATAGAAGGTTGCTAACCCATGGAAACTTCTGACTTCATTCATGGTCTGTGGAGTTGGCCAATTCAAAATGGCACTCACCTTCTCCTTATCCATCTGCAGCTTGCCTTGTGAGATGACAAAACCTAAATAAGTGATCTCCTGTTTCATGAACAAACACTTATCCAAGTTTATCATCAGCTTCTCTTCATGTAACCTCTTGAGAACCAGCTCTATATGCCTGAGATGTTCTTCTCTGGTGTTACTGAAAATCAGAATGTCATCTAAATAGACTATGACAAACTTACCAATAAATTCCTTCAGAACCTCATTCATCAGCCTCATGAAAGTACTAGGGGCATTAGACAAACCAAATGGCATAACCTTCCATTCATACAAACCTTCATTTGTTTTGAATGCTGTCTTCCACTCATCACCTGGTCTAATCCTTATCTGATGGTATCCACTCTTCAAGTCTATTTTAGTAAAGTACTTAGCATTTCCCAAACAATCAAGTAAATCCTCAATTCTGGGGATTGGAAACCTATACCTGATTGTGATCTTGTTGATGGCTCTGGAATCAGTGCAAAGTCTCCAAGTGCCTTCCTTCTTAGGTGCTAGTACAGCTGGTACTGCACATGGGCTCAAACTCTTTCCAATCAGACCTGAATTCATCAATTCTTCAATCTGCCTGGCTACTTCTGCATTCTGTTCTGGGGTAAGCTTATAAGCTGCTTTATTTGGAAGTGTAGACCCTGGAATCAAGTCTATGCAATGACTGATGTCTCTGATAGGTGGTAGGGATCTTGGCATTCCCTCTGAGATAACACCTTTGTACTTATCCAATAACTCTTGGACAGCTGGGTCTATCAACCTTGGCTTCTTCTCCTTCTTGGCTTCTTGCTGTTGTTTCTTATTCACACTCATACAGGGGATTAGGGCATATGCAACTGCACCTTCTACTGCTACTTCTTTCATAAACTGTTTGCCTTCCATCAGCATGACCTTCACTTCTTTGCCTTTAGACTTCTCCTCTTTCTCCTTCAATGGGAGTAGTGTTACATCTTTACCATCTTTAGTGATTTTGTAGGTGTTTTTAACACCATCATGCTGTGCCTTCAGATCATATTGCCATGGTCTACCAAACAAAAGGTTGCAAGCATCCATCTTGGTGATATCAAACAACAACTTATCTTTATATCCACCAATCTGGAATTCTACCCAAGCCTGCTCTTCTATAGTTGTCTGCTGACCTTGAGTAAGCCATGAGACCTTATATGGAGATGGATGAGGCAATCTCCTAAGCTTCAGCTTCACCACCATTTCTTCAGACACAAAGTTCTCAGTAGAACCAGAATCAATCAAAACTTTACAAGCCTTACCTCCTGCTTTGCAAGTGGTTCTGAAAAGGGACTTCCTCTGAGGGGCTTCTTTATTAGGTACCTTCATGGTAGTTACTGTTCTTCTCATCATCAGGGACTCTCCACTTTCTGGATATCCATAATTCTCAGGACCATTCACACTCTGAAAATCATTAGAACTTGTCCTACTCTGATTATCAGGTTCATTGACCAGATTTGTCCTCCTTTCACCTGCTGAGCTTGTGGCCTTGTCTGGACATCTGCTGGCTATATGGCCTTCTTTGTTACAGTTGTAACACCTGATGGATCCTCTGCCCTGGGATCTTCCTCTGTAAGGTCTTCTACCTCTGAAGTTTCCTTGCTGACTGAAATTCTCTCTCTGACTCTGGCTATTGTTGCCCTTGCTATTGTCTTGACTAGACTCTCCTTGATATCCCTGTCCTTGTCCTCTGCCTCTGAAAGGACTTCTTCCACCTCTTTGTTGTCTTCCTCTTCCTCTGTTGTTCTGATCTTGCTTTCTCTTCAGCTTTTCTTCCACCTTCAGTGCCAACTGAAAACTTTTCTGCACTGTATCTGGGTTATGCAGACTCAGATCTTCCTGAATATTAAACCTCAGTCCATTAAGGTATCTGGCTACCTTTTCTTCTTCACTTTCTTTCACCTTGGTCTTCATACAGAGTTTCATGAACTCTTCTGTATATGAGCTGACATCTAGCTCCTTCTGCTTCAGGTTCTGCTTCCTCTTGTGTAACTGGATACTGTAATCCAAAGGGATATAAGCCTCCTTTACCAATTCCATCATCTTTTTCCATGTGGCAACTCTACGTTTGCCCTCCTGCACTCTATCATCCTGAACAAAGTTCCACCATGTCAAGGCAGCTTCTTTCATCTTTGACTGTGCTATCTTCACTCTCTGCTGTTCTGGTATCTCCTCTGTCACAAAGAAATTGTTCAGACAGTCTATCCATTCCATTACTGAATCAGGGTCCATCTTACCTGTAAACACTGGCAAGTCCAGCTTCACATCCATGGTTCTCCTCTCCATGGCCTTGAGGGCGTTCAACAGCGGTCTCTGGTCTGCAGGAACGACCTCCTCGCTCCAATTAGGGATATCCTCTTCTTCCCTATCATCTTCTCTACCAGAACCTACTCTGCTCCTCAACTTCGCTAATTCATCTTTCAACTCCTGATTCTGAGCCTTCACGGCCCTGCTTTCCGCAATCTGTTTCTTCACCAGAACTGCCAACTCAGCGTTGGTCATCTTTGTTGGGAACTCAGATGTTCCTTCTTCGTCTGACATCCTGCTTATCTTTTCCAAAAGATCCTAACCTTGCTCTGATACCACTATGATGCAGAGTGGAACGCAACGGAGGCAACCTAACAGGAAGGAGTAGCCAACAATACAAACAGCATGATAAACTTCTCTATCGGCTGAACCTCATCATCATATTTCAACAGCATCAACTGCATCATCATATTTCTGATGATCGCAAATATCCTCCTGTCGATTACTATTTACCTCCTTCGCCTGTCGCCTATCATCATCATCATGATAATCAACGGGCGCAAACATCCTCCGGTTGCACTGTTCATCGGGTGCCAAATACAAGCGGCATCATCATGATATTCAATGTCACCTTCGTCAGCAGGATATCCAAATATCCGGTTGTCCAAATATCCTGATGACGTTCCACTTCAATAACTTGCCTTCGATGCTTCACTGCCCGACGATCCAAGCAACAGCATCATGATATTGTTCATCCGGTTCTTCGAAACCTCCTGATGATGCTAATACAACTTCCTGCCTACGCCGATACCTTTCCACTTAGCGACAACAGGATAAACCCGCATAGAGGGATTTCCTAATATCCTGATGACGATGACGTCACACATCATCCTGATGAACTCTTCTACACTTAGCCAAAAAAACTCAACTTTCACACCCGCATCCGTTAGCGATATGTGGATGATGACCTTCCAAGAGATGATCCTGACTGCGATATATACACTGAGTATATATCCAACTCAAAACATCATGATGCACCTGCAACATGCAAATTTCACCAACTTCATGACCCGATCCTGATGGCGATGGATTCGCCGATGATGTTGCGGCTCGTTCCGACTGGAAACGCACATGCAGACTCCTGTGTATCCTTCCACTGCATGAAAACACTCACAACCGCATAATTCACAAAGATCATGTGACGACCGGGCCGGATCACCTCCAAACCAAAATCTAACAGTTTATCTTCAAGACCTAGCACATGAGGATGCTAGGCTGATTTACAGCATGCTCCTAACAGATCTCCTGAACAATGTAATGCATAAACAGAAAACACAAATGCAGTCTAAGCTATGATACAGGACCATTCCACCGATTTGCAGGATCAACCGGTGGAAGGGTTGAAAGTGGTCATTAGCTTGCAAAACGGAAAGGAAATCAACACAGATGCAAACAGATAATGCAAAAGACGAGATCTTATTCAATTGAAATTCAATGTCCTGAATACAGCTTCACAATGTCTGAACTGCTCTCCTGAATATCACCTCAACACCAGTACATCAATACCAAAACTATCTCAAACTATCTCTAAACCCTACAGATCGAAGGTATATATAACAAATCCTTCGAGTACTACTAACATCACTTCCCAGCGGCTGGGAGCTTCCAAGCGGCTGGGAGAGAGGACAGCTCAGACTCTCCTATCCCGATCTCTAACTACCTCTAACTGCCTACACATACTCCTATGTTGAACTATTACATAGCATCGGTCACAGTGGATCTTATTACATGATAAGTCAAACATACTAAAAATAGATTATCCTGTCAGCATGATGATAACTATCCTACATCCTGATCATGTATGTCATCATGCAGACCTATCCTGATCATGTATGTCATCATGCGGACCTATATCCTGATCATGTGCGGGTGCTCCTGCACCAGTGACCATCCTAAGAAGAATGAAGATGTTGGTGCAACAAGTAGAGATTAGGATGTGTTGACTAAACAAAATGTGCCATCCCCACCAATAGACAGAGGTGCAGAAGATCAAAATGTTGTCATCCCTCTAGAAAATATAGAGATTAGTGAAGAGATAAGGGAGATACTAGAAGGGAATAAAGATTAAGACAAAGGAGAATAGTGTGAGGCTATTTTAGCACAAGTAGAAAACACTGTGAATAATGTCTTTGTTCCTCTGGGGAATGAAGAAGAAAAGATACACGAGGAGAATTATCCTCTAGAAACCTTTCGCTCTCATATGGTATCTATCTCAGAAAAGGAGAAAAGGGATAAAATTAGTGAGTGCTCTGGAGTCTCTCCAATAGACACCATTAAAGAGTTTATTACAAAACAAAGAAAAATCCAAACTATGTCCTCACCACAACCGATTCAGGTGCAATCTTTGGATTGACAAATTAATTTGTCTAGTACATCTCCATTCCAGAAACTCCAACTAGGAACATTTTTTTAGGAAATAGCTCAAGAAGATATTCTATAGTCACATGTAGAAGGAAATGGGCTTCTAGAATGAGCAATGAAAGTTTTTGAAAAGGTGCTACCATAAACCAAGAGGGATGCCTCTCTGACTTCAGCACAACAAATGAAACAACTCATGGAGTCACTTAACAATCATGTTGAGTCACTAGGAAAGGCAGTTGAGAGGAAGGTAAAGGAAGAAATATGCAATAAGAGACTGATGGATCTATCAGATAAGTGCTCCAAGGCATATATTGTGTTAAGGAATAGTGTAAATAGTATTCAAAATGTTGTAAATGATGGAAATGTAATGTACCAATTTTGTTTATCATGGCCCATATCTGCTAAATAAATAAAAGAGAAGATTGATGGCCTGTAAATGCAAATAATAAATATATCAAGAACTTATGACCCCTGTAAGGATAATAATGGAAATCTAAGGGCCAAAGTGGAAAAGACTCGTGCTATCATAAAGAAATTACAGAGCTAAAGAGAATCTATCAAAGATCAAATGAGTCAACTTAGAGAGATAGTCAGCTTCAACATGGTTGCACTGACAGGATTATTAAGGGAGGCTAATAAGGTTGGGAAGATGACAATTTCTCCAACATTAGTGGAAATGCAAAAGACTTGTTCTTACAAATCAATAGGAAAATCCAAACACTCAATTCAGCCAAGATACATTGGGACTCTGCTATAACACACCTGAAGAACATATATAAGAATATTTTTCCCACCAACTAGTAAGTTTCACAGTATGATTTCTTGTACACATACGGAAGAATAAAAGAAACCAAATTTTTATATTTTGTTGTATAGAAATAAATAGCAAGGGGGAGCATGTGTTTAGGGAGAGAAAATTTTGACTTATAGATATATAAGTAGTTCCTTTGTCATTGATGAAAAAGGGGGACTATTTTTCCATCAATGACAGAGAGGGAGATTGTTGGAAAGATAAGCACAATGATGTAGAGAATGATAAGTGTTATGGAAATTATGAACAACGGTTTTAAACAACTAAATATCCAATAACTCAATGGAAATAAGATAAATATAATAAATAAAGATATTACCTTCATAGGTCCTGATTCACCTCGTGACTTCCATTGTTGCCTATCTCGTATTGATCTTATGAATGACTTGACCTCTCAAAAGTGTGTAATTCCTTGCCATTGAAGATGACAATAGGAGAATGGATGTAGATGGATAATGCAATGAAGATTAAATTAACAATGCAACTCTAGGATGATTGATGATAATTAGATTATGCAAATGCAATGAGAAACTTTGTCAAAGGCACACTAGTAGGATTTCTACAGAGTAAGATTGCTAAAGCTTGAGTGGATCTAAAATGGGTGTGAGAACCTTACTTTTATAGGCTTAAGAGAGGCCAAGTCCAAGTTTCAATAGATCCATGACTGGAGGGATTCTCTGTGATGTGTACGGTTGAGATGGAGTTTAGAGAGATAATCATGGGAAATGTTCCTACTACATTTACAAGATAGAGGAAAATGTGGATCCATAAGCCATATGTCATTGTGCTCACAAAGAGCTATGAGTTAAGGGTGGAAGAACTATGAGTAGATTATGGAAGGTCTCTTGACCTATAAGAATGTGAGAGATAAACTAGGATTTGAAAGACAAGTGTCTCAAACCCTGGAGATGATTTGAGAAATAATAGGACACATGTGAACAAGAAATAGGGCTGACTAGAGGATAAATAGGACATGTGGGTGATGGTAATTAGCTAATTAACTATTAAAAATATTTAATTATGTGTGCAACATGGTGAGGTGTAAAGTGAGGTGGAAAGTGATGTGGATTTATGAATTTAAGACTTAGGACTGATGATTAATTAAATAATTTGGGATTATTTAATGAGATGAGA
Source organism: Cunninghamia lanceolata (assembly GCA_027924645.1). Classification (NCBI taxonomy): domain Eukaryota; kingdom Viridiplantae; phylum Streptophyta; class Pinopsida; order Cupressales; family Cupressaceae; genus Cunninghamia; species Cunninghamia lanceolata. Next base: position 2,781,925 of record BSBN01000246.1, read on the forward strand.
CATTAGAGGAATTTAGATGATTTAATTAAATAAATTGATTTTTATTTAATTTTTGGGATAATGAACCAATTACATAAATTAGAATATTTATTTAAATGATAGATGAAATAAGAATTAAAATAAATATTAAAATATTTATTTAATTCGACATGAGGCATTTTTAGGTGTATACATTTTGCCCCTCTTTGATGCAATCTATTTTATCACATTGCTTCAAAGAATAATTTTTTTTTGGTTATGATACATGCCCCAGTTTGCCCCTGGTATAGGTTTAATGAGGATAGGACGCCCCCTCGAGAGATTGGTCAGGATTAACTTTTGCAAAAGGATGACAAATGATCTGACGATGAACAAGAATGATAAAGGATGGCTAAGAAAATGGAGGATGCAAGATAAGGGTGTTGCAAGTATGAGGTTAACTAGTCTTGTCATTGATGTCAACATACTCATATTGCATTGATAAGAAGGATTGGATGAGCTGTGTGCTAAGGTTATTGAGGAAATTAGTCTCCATCAGGAACAGTGAAGAACAGTGATGAGAAGAAGGAAAAAGTACTCAATAGGTTGAGGATCAGAGGATGCGGTTTAAAGGGTTTGTAGATATGAGTCTTGAGATTCTCTAGTTAAGATTTTAGAGGTCCGCATAAAGATCTGAAGAAGTTATGGCTGCTTGTGTAGAACTGGTTCCGGCAGGCGCTCAGTGGTGACAGAGTGTCACAGATTGGTCCGGTGAGCTCCGGAATTACATTATCTCATTCTGTGGATTAGAGAGAGTGTTGAAGAAGTTTGTGTGAAGTGACAACCAGATTTGTTCATGGTTTGGAGGTCTAGAAGTATCTTTTTCATTATGACAGTGATGACAGACTGTGTTCTTGAAGTTTCGGATGAAGAACAGAAGAATTCAAGTAAGCTGATAAAGTGCGGATGTTCTCGATGACTCAGGAAAGGTTTTGGTGATCTTTGGATCATGTTCTATTCTTATTGGCGGTTCACATTGAAGTTAGAGTTTGCATTCGAAGAATAACCATGGATATTGGTGTTCTTCTTAAGACTGGCTGACCGTATGTATTACACATCTTGCGAATGATCTTGTAGGTGTTTGCCGACTTAGATGATTGTTCCTAAGTCGATGCCTTGTATAAATAAGGGTTTGTGAATTCATTTTGAAGGGTGTCTTATGGTGATGAGAGTGATATAGCGAAGAGAAGTGTGAAAGGCAGAGCAGAAGTTTTTGGGCTTAAATGGAACTGATCCAGGCATGGTAAAGATGTCAATCTCCAGTTCAAGTTTGTAATACTTGTTATCTTGTAGACAGTGTGTCTCTTGTAGGTAGTGTGCCTCCTTGTGAGTAGTGTGCTCGAGCAGTGAGCCCTAATTGGCATGTGTCATCTATTTTTCTTATTCTTCTAACAGAGAATAATCCTTGGGTTAATCACCCCATGGTTTTTCCCTTAACCGGGTTTTCCATGTCAAAATCTTGGTGTCTCATGTGTTGATGTGTATCTGCTTTGGTGTTTATGCCTTATGCTTTCATGAATGATTAATTGCTATGCTATTGATTAACAAAGTGGATTTAAGTGTTTGAATTAAAGCAAATTAAGGATAACTGATTCACCCACCCCCTCTCAGTTATCAACAATTGGTATCATAGCCAAGTTCCTCTAAAAGGAGCTTAACCGCTTGAGGAGATCTGGGATGTCATCATACAAGAAGGACAGTCTGAAGTTTGATGGAACCAACTTCACTCTTTGGAAAGGCTACATGAAATGTCACTTGGAGTGTATGGGAAAGGCGTACTTGTCCGTGGTCACAAAAGTATATACACCTCCACAGGGTGGTCTGACAACTCTAAATGAAATTACAGATGCTAAAAACAATCTGCAGACTAAATAGGCTCTTCTAAGTGCATTAACCGACTCAGAGCTCTCAAATGTTATTGACCTACCAACTACCTATGAGATCTGGAATAAACTGGAACTTCTGCATGAAGGAGATGAGTATGTTAAGAGTGCAAGGTTACAGAGTCTCAAAGGGAAATTTGAAAGATTGAAGATGAGAGATGATGAAAATATCACTACCTTTATGCCAAGAGTAAATGAGCTGGTGTGTGGAACTAGGAATGCTGGTGGAGTTTTGGATGAAAATGAGATTGTTTCCAAAATTCTCAGATCCCTTCATATTGCCTACAAAATCAAGGTTGCTGCCATTGATGAATTCAGAGCCCATACAACTGTCACAAGAGACCAATTGGCTGGCAAACTGGCTGCATTTGAAATAACAGAGTTTGGAGATGATCCCCCGAAGACTGAATTTGCATTCAAAGCCAGTGCCTATGTGAAAGGCAAACAAAGATTTGATCTAGGAGAAAACTCTTCAAGGAAGCTGTCATGGTATGATCAAGCAAGAAAAGAGATCGAAGAGGAAGAAGCAGAAACAGCTCAACTTAAAGCCCTCATTGCAAAAAGACTGCCAAGGGGATCTGGTAAGTATGAAGGAAAATTACCCTTAAAGTGCTTCAACTGCAATAAGATTGGTCCCTTTGCCTCAAGATGTCCGGAAAGATCCACAAGATCAAATTCTAACAGATAAAGGTTCCAAAAGAATTGTTATTATGTTCATGAAGAAGTTGATAATGAAGGAGTAACAGATGATGAATCAGAGATAGGAGACAAATCCAGAAATGAATGGGTGTTCATTGCCATCAAGGAAGAAGATCCAATATCCCTTGAATCTATCAATCATAAGGTTATAGAAAGAGCTTTGGCTGCCCAAGTTGAAGAAAAGGATGATTGGGTTATTGACAGTGGATGCTCTCACCATATGACAGGTGACAAGAACAAGTTCTTAGATTTGGAAAGGTATGAAGGAGGAATGGTAAAGTTTGGTGACAATTCTGCTAGTAGAATTAGAGGTAGGGGAACTATCTCTTTTGATGGAAAGAACAAAACTCGTAATGTACTGTATGTTGAAGGATTGAAGTACAATCTTCTCAGTGTTGGTTAGTTGGTGGACAAAGGCTATGATCTCCAGTTCAAGAATGGAAGATGCAAGATCTTTGAAAGCTCTAGAACTGAGATTGCATCTGGTACTCAAACAAAAGGTAATATCTTCCATCTAGTTGGTACTAATAAAAGTTGTCTGTTTGTTCAAGTTGATCAAAGTTGGTTATGGCATAGAAGGATGTGTCATGCAAATTTTGATAACATCATCAAGATAAGTAATACTTAGGCTGTAAGAGATCTTCCAAAGTTGGTAAAACCTACAAATAGTTTGTGCAAAGAATGTCAGCTAGGTAAATAGAGCAGAGTCTCATTCAAAAGCAAGGATCAGTCCTCTACCCGATTATTGGAGTTAGTTCATACTGATCTATGTGGTCCGACAAGAATCAAGAGTATGCAAGGTGATAGATACTTCATGTTACTGATTGATGACCATTCCCAGATGATGTGGGTCACCTTTTTGAAAGAGAAATCAGAAGCATTTGAGAAGTTCAAAATCTTCAAGGCTATGGTAGAGAATCAAACTGGATTAAAACTGAAATGTCTGAGGTCTGATAGAGGTGGTGAATTCACATCTGATGAATTCATAGATTTTTGTGAGAAGCATGGTATAAAGAGACAGTTATCTGCTCCTAGGACTCCACAGTAGAATGGAGTAGTTGAGAGAAAGAACCGAACCATCCAAGAAGCATCCAGGACAATGATGATAGAAGAAAATGTTCCCCAGATGTTTTGGAAAGAAGCTGTCAGCACTGCAGTCTACACTCTCAATCGAGTTCAAATCAGAAGCAATACCAGTAAGACTCCTTATGAACTTTGGTTTGGCATCACTCCTACTGTGAGATATTTTAGAGTATTTGGTAGCAAGTGTTACATTAAAAGAGATGAAGATCTAGGAAAGTTTGATGGTAGAAGTGATGAAGGAATTTTCTTGGGTTACTCCACTCAAAGCAAAGCATACCGGTGTTACAATAAGAGACTGAGAAAGATGATAGAAAGTACAAATGTGAATGTTGATGAAGGTATTGAGAAGCCCTCAAGATTTTATGAGTATGATGAAGATGATCAGAATGATGTTCTGGTTCAAGGTGCTCCATCCTCTCCTGAAAGTCAGATTCAGACTGATCCAGTAAATCAGGAAGAAGAGACAGGTCTAAATGAGCATGATCAATAAGCAGAAGTGCAAGAAACTCCCAAAGTTCCAAGGTATGTAGGACTGAACCACTCTGAAGATCAAATCATAGGTGACAAAAACAAAGGTGTGCAAACTAGAAGGAATGTTGCTCAAAATTCAGATGAATGTTGTTTGATTTCAAAGATTAAACCTAAGACAATAAATGAAGCATGCAATGATGAAAATTGGACAAAAGCAATGGAAGAAGAATTAATGAAAATTGAGAAAAATCACTCTTGGGATCTTGTTTCTAGACCTAGAAACAAGAATGTGATTGGAACCAAATGGGTCTTCCAGAACAAACTAAATGAAGTTGGTGAAGTAATCAAAAATAAGGCCAGATTAGTCTACAAAGGCTACTCTCAAATGGAAGGGATTGATTTTGAGGAAACCTTTGCTTTGGTGGCAAGAATTGAAGCAGTCAGACTATTTCTTGCATTTTCTACCTTCAAAGATTTCAAAATGTATCAGATGGATGTCAAATCTACTTTCCTGAATGGTGACCTAGAAGAAGAGGTGTACATTGAACAACCGGATGGATTTTAGTTATCTGAGCATGGTGATATGGTCTACAAATTAAATAAGGCACTGTATGGTCTAAAGCAAGCCCCAAGAGCATGGTATGAGAGGCTGGACAAACATCTTTTGAAGATTGGTTTCAACAAAGGTACTGCTGATAGTAACCTATATTTCAAAATTGATCATCAAAACATCTTGATTGTTGAAGTATTTGTTGATGATATCATCATTGGAGGAAAAGACAATATGTGTATAACCTTTGCAAACCAAATGAAAAGTGAGTTTGAAATGTCAATGCTTGGTGAAATGAATTTCTTCTTGGGTCTGCAAATTACTCAGACAGAGAAAGGAATCTTTATCTCTCAGACCAAATATGTGAAAGAACTATTGAAGAAATTTGGAATGGAAGATTCAAAGCCAATGAACACTCCTATGGCTACTAGATGTAAGTTGAGCAAAGATGATGACTCTCCTAAGACAGATCAATGATTGGAGGATTGTTGTATCTCACTCAGACTAGACCAGATATAATGCAGGCTATTGGTCTTGTGGTGAGATTCCAAAGAATCTCATGTCATGGCAATCAAAAGAATTTTTAGATACTTGAAAGGAACAGTTGAGTATGGCCTATGGTATCCCAGAGATCATGACTTTTCTTTTCATGCATATACAGATGCAGATTGGGTAGGAGATGTGGATGATAGGAAGAGTACAAGTAGAGGAGCATTCTTTTTGGGAAAAAAGTTGGTTTCTTGGCTAAACAAGAAAAAAGAAGCAATATCCCTGTCTACAACAGAAGTAGAATACATTGCAGTAGCAGGTAGTTGCACTCAACTTTTGTGGATGAAGCAAATGCTAAGAGATATTCAAGTAGAATATGAGGAGCCTATCACAATTTTCTGTGATAATTCAAGTGCAATAAATATTTCTAAGAATCTGGGATTGCATTCTAAGACCAAGCATATATCTATCAAATTTCACTTTTTGAGAGAACAAGTGAACAAGGGTGAAGTCGGATTGGAGTATGTGCCCTCCAAGGATCGGCTTGCAGATATTTTTACTAAACCTCTTCCCAAGGATTCTTTTGAGTATCTCAGGGAGAAGTTAGGGGTCATGGCCCCTCCGTTGATGAACTAGGATGCACTGATGTGCATCAGTCTGGTGCATATCACAGTCATATCTTGTGATCCAAATTGATGATGGGGAGCTGCTACTAAGGGGGAGCAGCTGGTATGATTATGATGTGTTAGAATTGCAAGTATGAGCCCTTTGCCATTGATGTCAAAGGGGGAGAGAAGACATGTGAAAAACAAGTGGTTGATGATCAAAGGGGGAGCAGTAAAGGAAGAGAAGACATGTAAAGAGTTGCTGCTGATAGGGGGAGCTATGATAGAAAGGAGAAGCTCTTGTCTTGATGGTTTTTCACATCATATGTTGCCATCAATGACAAAGAGGGAGATTGTTGCAAGTATGAGGTTAACCAGTGTTGTCATTGATGTCAACATATTCATATTGCATTGATAAGAAGGATTGGATGAACTGTGTGCTGAGGTTATTGAGGAAATTAGTCTCCATTAGGAACAGTGAAGAACAGTGATGAGAAGAAGGCAAAAGTACTCAATAGGTTGAGGATCAGAGGATGCAGTTTAAAGGGTCTGTAGATATGAGTCTTGAGATGCTCCAGTTGAAGAAAAGGATGATTGGGTTATTGACAGTGGATGATCTCACCATATGACAGGTGATGAGAACAAGTTCTTAGATTTGGAAAGGTATGAAGGAGGAATGGTAAAGTTTGGTGACAATTTTGCTGGTAGAATCAGAGGTAGGGGAACTATCTCTTTTGATGGAAAGAACAAAACCGGTAATGTACTGTATGTTGAAGGATTGAAGCACAATTTTCTCAATGTTGGTCAGTTGGTGGACAAAGGCTATGATCTCCAGTTCAAGAATGGAAGATGCAGGATCTTTGAAAGCTCCGAAACTGAGATTGCATCCGGTACTCAAACAAAAGGTAATATCTTCCATCTAGTTGGTACTAATAAAAGTTGTCTATTTGTTCAAGTTGATCAGAGTTGGTTATGGCAAAGAAGGATGTGTCATGTAAATTTTGATAACATCATCAGGATAAGCAATACTCAGGCTGTAAGAGATCTTCCAAAGTTGGTAAAACCTACAAATAGTTTGTGCAAAGAATGTCAACTAGGTAAACAGAGCAGAGTCTCATTCAAAAGTAAGGATCAGTCCTCTACCTGATTATTGGAGTTAGTTCATACTGATCTATGTGGTCTGACAAAAATCAAGAGTATGCAAGGTGATAGATACTTCATGTTACTAATTGATGACCATTCCCGGATGATCTGGGTCACCTTTCTAAAAGAGAAATCAGAAGCATTTGAGAAGTTAAAAATCTTCAAGGCTATGGTAGAGAATCACATCAGATTAAAACTGAAATGTCTGAGGTCTGATAGAGGTGGTGAATTCACATATGGTGAATTCATAGATTTTTGTGAGAAGCATGGTATAAAGAGACAGTTATCTTCTCCTAGGACTCCACAGCAGAATGGAGTAGTTGAGAGAAAGAACCGGACCATCCAGGAAGCATCCAGGACAATGATGATGGAAGCAAATGTTCCCCAGATGTTTTGGAAAGAAGTTGTCAGCACTGCAGTCTACACTCTCAATCGAGTTCAAATCAGAAGCAATACCGGTAAGACTCCTTATGAACTTTGGTTTGGCATCACTCCTACTGTGAGATATTTCAGAGTATTTGGTAGCAAGTGTTACATTAAAAGAGATGAAGATCTAGGAAAGTTTGATGGTAGAAGTGATGAAGGAATTTTCTTGGGTTACTCCACTCAAAGCAAAGCATACCGGTGTTACAATAAGAGATTGAGAAAGATGATAGAAAGTACAAATGTGAAGGTTGATGAAGGTATTGAGAAGCCCTCAAGATTTTATGAGTATGATGAAGATGATCAGAATGATGTTCTAGTTCAAGGTGCTCCATCCTCTCCTAAAAGTTAGATTTAGACTGATCCGGTAAATCAGGAAGAAGAGACAGGTCTGAATGAGCATGATCAAGAAGCAGAAGTGCAAGAAACTCCCAAAGTTCCAAGGTATGTAAGACTGAACCGCTCTGAAGATCAGATCATAGGTGACAAAAGCAAAGGTGTGCAAACTAGAAGGAATGTTGCTCAAAATTCAGATGAATGTTGTCTGATTTCAAAGATTGAACCTAAGACAATAAATGAAGCATGCAATGATGAAAATTGTACAAAAGCAATGGAAGAAAAATTAATGCAAATTGAGAAAAATCATGCTTGGGATCTTGTTTCTAGACCTAGAAACAAGAATGTGATTGGAACCAAACGGGTCTTCCGGAACAAACTAAATGAAGTTGATGAAGTAGTCAGAAATAAGGCCAGATTAGTCTGCAAAGGCTACTCTCAAATAGAGGGGATTGATTTTGAGGAAACCTTTTCTCCGGTGGCAAGAATTGAAGCAGTCAAACTATTTTTTGCATTTGCTACCTTCAAAGATTTCAAAGTGTATCAGATGGATGTCAAATCTGCTTTCCTAAATGGTGACCTAGAAGAAGAGGTGTACATTGAACAACTGGATGGATTTCAGTTATCTGAGCATGGTGATATGGCCTGCAAATTAAAGAAGGCACTGTATGGTCTAAAGCAAGCCCCAAGAGCATGGTATGAGAGGCTGGACAAACATCTTTTGAAGATTGGTTTCAACAAAGGTATTGCTGATAGTAACCTATATTTCAAAATTGATTATCAAAACATCTTGATTGTTGAAGTATTTGTTGATGATATCATCTTTGGAGGAAAAGACAGTATGTGTAAAACCTTTGCAAACCAAATGAAAAGTGAGTTTGAAATGTCAATTCTTGGTGAAATAAATTTCTTCTTGGGTCTGCAAATTACTCAGACAGAGAAAGGAATCTTTATCTCTCAGACCAAATATGTGAAAGAACTATTGAAGAAATTTGGAATGGAAGATTCAAAGCCAATGAACACTCCTATGGCTACTGGATGTAAGTTGAGCAAAGATGATGACTCTCCTAAGATAGATCAAACAAAGTACAGATAAATGATTGGAGGATTACTGTATCTCACTCAGACTAGACCAGATATAATGCAAGCTATTGGTCTTGTGGCGAGATTCCAGGCTGATCCCAGAGAATCTCATGTCATGGCAATCAAAAGAATTTTTAGGTACTTGAAAGGAATAGTTGTGTATGGCCTATGGTATCCCAGAGATCATGACTTTTCTCTTCATGCATATATAGATGCAGATTGGGCAGGAGATGTGGATGATAGGAAGAGTACAAGTGGAGGAGCATTCTTTTTGGGAAAAAGGTTGGTTTCTTGGCTAAGCAAGAAACAAGAAGCAATATCCCTGTCTATAACAGAAGCATAATACATTGCAGCAGTAGGTAGTTGCACTCAACTTTTGTGGATGAAGCAAATGCTAAGAGATATTCAAGTAGAATATGAGAAGCCTATCACAATTTTCTATGATAATTCAAGTGCAATAAATATTTCTAAGAATCTAGTATTGCATTCTAAGACCAAGCATATATCTATCAAATTTTAGTTTTTGAGAGAACAAGTGAACAAGGGTGAAGTCAGATTGGAGTATGTGCCTTCCAAGGATCAACTTGTAGATATTTTTACTAAACCTCTTCCCAAGGACTCTTTTGTGTATCTCAGGGAGAAGTTAGAGGTCATGGCCCCTCCGGTGATGAACTAGGATGCATTGATGTGCATCAGTCTGGTGGATATCACAGTCATTTCTTGTGATCTGGATTGATGATGGGGAGCTGCTACTAAAGGGGAGTAGCTGGTATGATTCTGATGTGTTAGAATTGCAAGTATGAGCCCTTTTCCATTGATGTCAAAGGGGGAGAGAAGACATGTGAAAAACAAGTGGTTGATGATCAAAGGGGGAGCAGTAAAGGAAGAGAAGACATGTAAAGAGTTGTTGCTGATAGGGGGAGCTATGACAGAAAGGAGAAGTTCTTGTCTTGATGGTTTTTCACATCATATGTTGCCATCAATGACAAAGGGGGAGATTGTTGCAAGTATGAGGTTAACCAGTGTTGTCATTGATGTCAACATACTCATATTGCATTGATAAGAAGGATTGGATAAGCTATGTGCTGAGGTTATTGAGGAAATTAGTCTCCATCAGGAATAGTGAAGAACAGTGATGAGAAGAAGGCAAAAGTACTCAATAGGTTGAGGATCAGAGGATGCGGTTTAAAGGGTTTGTAGATATGAGTCTTGAGATGCTCCAGTTAAGATTTCAGAGGTCTGTATAAAGATCTAAAGAAGTTATGGTTGCTTGTGTAGAATCAGTTCTGGCAAGCGCTCAGTGTTGACAGAGTGTCACAGATTGGTCTGGTGAGTTCCGGAATTACATTATCTCATTTTGCGGATTGGAGAGAGTGTTGAAGAAGTTCGTGTGAAGTGACAACCAGATTTGTTCATGGTTTGGAGGTTTAGAAGTATCTTTTTCATTATGATAGTGATGACAGATTGTGTTCTTGAAGTTTCGAATGAAGAACAGAAGAATTCGAGTAAGCTAATAAAGTGTGGATGTTCTTGATGACTCAGGAAAGGTTTTGGTGATCTTTGGATCATGGTCTATTCTTATTGGTAGTCCGCATTGAAGTTAGAGTTTGCATTTGAAGAATAACCACGGATATTGGTGTTCTTCTTAAGACTGGTCGACCAGATGTATTACACGTCTTGCGAATGATCTTGTAGGTGTTTGCTGACTTAGATGATTGTTCCTAAGTCGATGCCTTGTATAAATAAGGGTTTGTGAATTCATTTTGAAGGGTGTCTTATGGTGATGAGAGTGATATAGTGAAGAGAAGTGTGAAAGGTAGAGCAGGAGTTTTTGGGCTTAAATGGAACTGATCCAGGCATGGTAAAGATGTCAATCTCCAGTTCAAGTTTGTAATACTTGTTATCTTGTAGACAGTGTGTCTCTTGTATGCAGTGTTCCTCCCTGTGAGAAGTGTGCTCGGGTAGTGAGCCCTAATTGGCATGTGCCATCTATTTTTCTTATTCTTCTAACAGAGAATAATCCTTGGGTTAATCACCCTGTGGTTTTTCCGTTAACCAGGTTTTCCACATCAAAATATTGGTCTCATGTGTTGATGTGTATCTACTCTGGTGTTTATGCCTTATGCTTTCATGAATGATTAATTGCTATGCTATTGATTAACAAAGTGGATTTAAGTGTTTGAATTGAAGCAAATTAAGGATAACTGATTCACCCCCCCTCTCAGTTATCAACAAAGGGATGGATGAAAGAACTAAATGATATGTTATGCAAGGTAAAATGATAACACAAGCAAGCAAGTATGCACAAATGATACAAAAACAAACAAGGTATTGCCCCTATCAAGTTGTAAACCAATGATTAATTGATTGTGATTGATGATAGTGTTTTTTATTGTGGGGAACGATATATCCCTAGATCAACACAAAGATGCAGGAAAGACATATCCCACTAATGATGATGATTGATTGATTAATTGAGTTGGTTTATGACAAGATTAGGATTGCAATTGGATAATTTGACAAGATTGATTTGACTTGATTGGTATGGATTTAAGAATGGCTTGCATTAGGATCATTACTTGATTTCATTGAATTGATTTGATGAGTGGATTGATGATTGGTGATGCCCTAGTCACACAAGAGTGAGGGTGACAAGGAAAGATAATGGTAAGTTAGCAAATAAGATGAATGATGATGATGATGCCCCTTCGGGAGGACAATTGGTGTGCTCTAAAAATAAAAAGAGAGAAAAGGGTGAGTAGATAAAGAGATGTAGACAAATCTAAAGGACTTGGATCTTAAGCCACTTGGAAAATGATATGTATGAAATGCTCATAAATGAAATCAAATGTAATTTTGTATGTATGATAGTGGATTTTTTCATCTTCTTGTACAACTTTTTGAAGTACTTTGTTTCATCATTGAGCTTTTAAAATGTTGTAAGAAAATACAAGCATCTAGGTATAATTAAACCATGATGACCTGAGTATTACTTACATGGATTTTGATTTAGCAAGTTAATACAAGCATCTAAGTATAATTGAACCAAGATGACCTGAGTATTGCTTTCATATCAACAGACAAGGATTACACCTGTTTCATTTTTAGACCTATGATGTCCTCGATGATCGTTTTGTTGATCATGTCTTTAGATAAGGCTTCACATTACTAAAGATAAACCCACAAACAACAAACAAATAAAATAATTATGCCCGCATCATAGCTCCTCTAGTTTTTGACATCATTGAGTAGCATAAAAAGACATAATAACAAAAATCATGATATAAGACTTTAAAGAACCATAAAAAACCTTCTTGCCATAGATATATTTTTCTTGCAATAACTGATAGAGTCTTTTGATAGTTTAGGTAGGTAGGGATTTGTCAAGTGTAGTTTGATGTCTCTTTGTCAAGATGATGTATAAAGCTTGCTTATTGTGTTGCTTGCCGTCTAGTGATTAAACTGTGATCCGATATGTTATCCTCTAAGGTTGTGACATTCAAGAATCTAATTCTCCAACTAGGTCAAGGATTATGCCCCTAGTCAAGTAAAGGTTCTAGTTAGTATGGATAAAAATAGGGATAAACTGATAGTAGACTCTATGTGATGGGCCCTAAGGGACTAACCTAGTGCCTCAGGGGCTCATCGATGATGGCCTTGCCTACATGACAAAGCAGAGGCAACATAGTTTGGGGTGTGGACCATGTGAACCTAAGGCCTAGATGGTGGGAATTAGGTGGAATTGAATGGATAAAAGGATGGGTGAGAAGGGATGGAATGGATAGGAAGCCTTAGGGGTCCATCAATGATGGCCATACCTACGTGATAGCTCAGAGGCAACATAGTTTGACAATGGTAGCAATAATGGGGTTATAACAGATGACAAGATGGACGAAGGATTGGATGGATAGACTGATGGGACAAGACAATAAGGGCAAATGAACAACAAGCCATTGTAGGTATCTTTATGCAATTTGATGGATGTGGTTAGAAAAGACTAGATGAGGACTAAAGTCCTAAGAGATGGAGGGATCAGTTTATCACAAATAGCACCTATTTCCAGGTTTTCACCACTTGCTTTTATTTGCACGATAGTTAAAATACACATGATGCCTGTTTGCCAGTTTTTCATCATGATACCTATCCAAGGTGCTTGTTTACTAGGTTTTTCACCAGAGGATGGTTTTTTTGTTATTTTTCTATTTTTTTGTTGTTTTTGATATATGATCCCTTGAATTGGGGTTTAGGTGTAGAACTTGCAAAGATGCATGTTGTTGATGGGATCATCCAATAGTTCACCTTCTGATGTTGCTAGTTAATAAGCTCCTGATCCATAGGTAGCAATGATTACATAGGGATAGACCTAATTGGGTTCAAACTTGCCTTTCTTCTCCTTGTCTTGCTGATTTTGGGGATTCTCTTTAAGAACTAGGTCACCAACTTGAAAGACCTGGGGTTTGGCTCTGTGGTTGTAGCTTCGTGGCATCCTTTGTTGATAGGCTTTTAGATGGTTAAAGGCATGTTGTCTTCTTTCCTCTAGCAGCTCTAACTCGTGTAGTTTGGAAACCATGTGTTCTTCATTAGATATGAGGCCTTTTAACGATACTCGCAAGGATGGTAACTCGACTTCAATGGCAAGATGGCTTCAGAGCCATAAACTAGGGAATATGGTGTTGCACCTGTGGGTGTGTGGATGCTTGTATAGTAGGCCCACATAGTGGAATTCAATTTGATGTGCCAATCTCAGTCGACATCATTGACAGTCTTCTTTAGAATTTTCAAGATAGTTTGATTAGATGCATTTGCCTCCAGGACCATTTCCTTGGGAGTAATATGGGGTGGAAAAGAGGTGTTGTATGTGGAATTTGTTGCATAGTTCTTTGACATCTTGGTTTTTAAATGGTCTTCCATTATTAGTGATAATGGATACATGGATGCCATAGTGGCAAATGATGTAGTTCAGGATGAAAGAAGTAATTTGTTTGCCTATGACATTAGCTAGGGGCATTGCTTCAATCCACTTCATGAAGTATTCAGTTGTGGTGATTATGAATTTATGGCCACTGGATGATGGGATGTGTATCTTGCCCACTAAGTCAAGTCCCCATTGATAAAAAAGCCAAGGAATCGTTAATGGCTGCAGCTCTTGTGCGGGTGCATGTATTAAGTTCCCATGGATTTGGCTTTTCTTACACCTTTTCACAAAATGATAGGAGTCCTTTTCCATAGTTGGGTAGTAGTATCCCCTACGTATGAGTTTCTTAGCCAAAGTAGGACCACTAAAGTGGGTTCCACATATACCTTCGTGAACTTCACCTAGAGTGGTTTGATATTCCTTACTATCGAGACACCTAAGGAGAGTACCATCTAGTCCTCATCGATACACGGTGTTGGCAATTATGGTATAATGGGAAGCTTGGTAGGTGAAAGTTTTCTTTTGGTTATTTGATAGATTAGGTGGTAGGGTGTTCTCTTTGAAATAAGTATATACTTTTCCAAATAAGGGAGAATCTGATCCTACGATATGACATATGATGTTGGATTTGGGGGTGTCGTATGCAAGATGGGATACTAGCTCTACCAAAAACTCATAGTGTGACTGGTTTTCAGGGATATCAAGGAGAGATGCAATGGTTTCCATGGCGTTTGCTTCTTTATTCTCTAGCCTAGGTATCTGCTCAAAAGAGATCACAACAAAGTATTCTTTGAAGTCTTCTACCATACACTTGTATGGTATTAACATCTTGTCTTTTGTTTGATAGCCATCATTCACTTGGTTGATGACAATTTATGAATCACCATACACATGAAGTTCTGTAAATTTCCATTCTATTGCCAGTTTGATGCCAATGACCAGTGCTTCATATTCGGCCAAATTATTAGTGCATGTAAAGAGTAGTCTATATGACTTTGGAATTGTGTCTCCATTAGGTGTGACCAACAAGATACCTACTCTGAAGCCATGCTGAGGATATGATCCATCAAAGTAGAGTTTCCAAGCTATTGTTGTGATGTTAAAGATAGACTCATCAGGAAATTCAAAGCTTAATGGGTTGTCATCTGTCAAAGGTGCATCTACCTATTGATCTGCAATCACTTGCCCCTTTATTGCTCATCTATCCACATACTCGATATCAAATTCACTAAGTATCATGACCCATTTTGATATTCTACCTGTTAGGGTAGCTTTTCTCAAAAAGTATTTTAATGGATCGATCTTCTCTACTAGTTTGATGGAGTGTGCGAGCATGTAATGTCTCCATTTTTATGAAGTAAAGACAACAACAAGACATGCTCTTTCAATTGGTGTATATTACAACTTGTAACCTACTAGTATCCTATTGATGTAGTAGATTGCTTGCTCCTTTCCTTCATGGTTCTATTGTGCTAGCAAAGCTCCAAGAGCTATTGGTGTAGCTAAGATGTAGAGTAGCAATGCTTTGCCCTAGATTGATGGCATTAATACATATGGGTTCATTAGATACTCCTTTAGATGCTGAAAAGCTTGCTCACACATGTCATCCCATTTTCAAGGAATGTTTTTGTGTAGATGTGTGAATGGATGACACTTATCTAGCAGCTGAGAGATAAATCTTTTGATGGACTATTGTTTTCCTTGTAGAGACTGTAACTGACTGGGATTCTTTGGTGGCAGTATTTACATGATTGCTTTGAGCTTCGCTAGCTCCACCTCCATTCCCTTTCCAGACACTATATATCGAAGGAGTTTACCAGATGTTACTCTGAAAACACACTTCTTTGGATTTAGGCATACATTAAACTATTCCAGTCTTTGAAATATCTTGTCTAAGACCTGTAGCTATCCTTCTTTGGTAACTGACTTGGTTAGAATGTCATCTACATAATCTTCCATGATGGTGTGCATCATGTCATGAAATATTGTAGTCATGGCTCTTTGATATGTTGCCCCTGCATTTTTCAATCCAAATGGCATGGTGTACCAACAATAGGTACCCCATGGACATGTGGATGTGGTCTTGTGTTGATCTACCGATGAGATTTTGATTTGATTATAGCCAGAAAATCTGTCCATTAGTGACAACATAGTGTGCCCTGCTGTTAGATCTACAATGATGTAGATGTTGGGCAGAGGGAATTCATCTTTGGGACAAGCCTTGTTTAGATCTCTAAAGTCATTACATAGTCTAACCCTTCCATCCAGTTTGGAGACAGGAACTATATTTGAAATCCACTCCGGATAATCAATTGGTCTAATAAAACCAACATATAGTAGCTTCTTCAATTCTTCCTTCACTAAGAGGGCAATATGCGGATGCATCTTCCTTAGTTTTTGTTTGACTGACTTAGCTCTTGGAGCTACTGAAGAATGATACATTATAAGGTTTGAATATAGTCACGGCATATCCACATATGACCAATCAAAGTTAATCTATTTCCACTTGAAGAATTTGCTAAATTTTGGCTTTTCTTGTATTGAAAAAGATTGTTCCATATGGATAATCCTTGGGTTGTCTTCTAGTCCAATCCTGATAGGTTCTGCTAGTTCTATCAAAATTGAGGACCTCTCCATATGTGTCAAATTGGGAAGAGTGTCAAGCATTTCATCCTTTGGCACCTCAGAGAGGTTTTCATCATTAGATATGTCTTATTTTTTTACTATTTTCATGATCTAACACTGCCGCAGAGCGATTTTCACCATTAGATCTGTGATAAGTGATATCTGATGAAGATAATAACTAATCTAATGCATAAACAAAATGATTATACCTTCATTGAGACCTCACAAATCCATGCGGGAAGGAGATGTGCCATGTAGCTCGTCAGATGTTTCCCTTGATCAGAATGACTTCATTGTAGAATGTGGATTGCTCAAGGCTTTTCAACACAATGTAGATGAATGTTTAGGGATTAGGTGATGGATTTAGATGGGATTGAGAGATTGAGATAAGATTTTGGTAGAGTTTTGGTAGGATGAGGAGATTGGGGAATGATTTTGACAGAGGTTTGATGCATGAAGGGGCCTCTCCAAATGGCTTAGAGAGGGGTCAATTTATAGAATTTTGGAGATGAGGATGGAGGGTCAAGATTCATCTGATCAGATCAAGGGCTAGGAATAAAAGTGAATCTTTTATTCCTAGTGGGTGAATTAAAAATTCCCATTTTGGGAAGAGTGGAGGTGAGTGGGGGACAACTGCATTTTATATTTAGTGATTGGGAATGAGTGGGAGACAACTGAATTTTATATTCAGTGATTGGGAGTGAGAGGGAGACAACTAAATTTTATATTCAGTGATTGAGAGTGAGTGGGAGACAACTAAATTTTATATTTAGTGATTGGGAGTGAGTGGGAGACATCTGAATTGTATATTCAGTTTAATGGATGAGTGGGGGACAAGGTTAATTAAATGTTTTCTTAATTAACTTAAGCATGATTTAATCAGATAAATAGGATTTATCTCATTAACAAGGATTAGGGAAAATCATCTAAATGAATATTAGGAATATTCATTTAATTGATAGGATAGGGTTGTAAGGTTAAATGGATTGTTAGGTGAATTAATTGATCACCAGGGATATGCAGATTGGGGGAGTAGATGAGTGTGAGGAACAAAAAATTGGTTTGCAGAGTAGTCCAATTTTAGGTGTCTACAAGATCTATCTTGTATTTTCACATTTTTATGATTGAAAGGCTTCGTACTCTCTCCAAAATAAGCCTTGTCATTGAGTTCTATAACATAGCCAGTTTTGTGATCCCCTACAGGTGGATGATCTCTAAGTTCCAAATAATCTATGATGGCCTCGTCATTTTGGAAGGTATCGAGCTTAGGGTGTTCATCTTGCAAATCCCAATCTATGAGTTTAGGATGCACTAAGGGTAATGGGTCATCAGGTTGATCAGGTTCAATGATAGTGATGGTTAGGATGGAGGAGTTGTCCAAATTAGTGTAAGTATTTACAAAGTGTATGATGGTACTCTCCTCAAGTTGATCTATCAGGTGTGACATCATTCTTTCTTTAGGGAACTCATTTTCTATATTTTGTGGAATGAACTCTAGAGGTCTAGACCTAGAGATTCATCCTTCATGAGGTTTATGGGTGGAGCTATATTGTTGAACCACATCAACATCTTTCTCATCACAAGATAGTTTAGAAAGGCTATCCCATTCATATTCATTTAAGTCTATCTCACTCCATTCTTGTAGTTGATGAATCTATTCAACTAAGTTAGTAGTAGCTATTTCTTTTTCTTTTCCTTTGTGCTTGTCATTACCTTTGACCTTTTCTTTACCTCTGTAACCCAGCCCTGTAGTGTCTCAAGCTATTAATGAAGGAGGTTGGATAGGTTCGATGATACCTTCTTTCCTCAATCCTATGGGCCCATGACCGTCATATCCCATTCTTTATAAGATTGAGAACCCTTGGCCATATTGTTCGGTTTGAAATTGGGATTAAGGGTCTTGTGGTTTGGATTCACTGTCTTCATCCTTATATAGCCATTGTAGAATATCCTTCTGATCGCTCTCTTCTTCGAGGCTTCTCCATTTAACAAAAGGACTAGTAGGAGTCTCCAATGACTTAGGTTTGTTCATGGATAGTTTTCCATAGGACTTGGGGGATATAGGTAATTGTGTTAGGCAGAAGGATTGTGTGATGGTATATTCTCCTACACCATTGTCTTTGAGCTTGAGTTTCAATTTGGATGTCTTGGATGTAGAAGGTAGTGAAGTTGCGTTGACACAGGATGAGGATGATGTAGGTGCACGGTTGGTGGGAATTACAACTTCAGGCTTGGATTGGATGGAATTGCAATATTGGAATGGATTAGGCTCACCTTGGATAGTGATTTGTTGGTTGTTGTGAGGAAACTTGATACACTGATGGTAGGTGGATGGCACAACCTTCATCATGTGTATCCAAGGTCTTCCAAGGAGAATATTATATGCTAGTTCCATGTCAAGCACTTGACACACCACATCTTTCACTACCGGTCCCACTCTAATTGGCAAAACAATGGTTCCTTTTGATGTCCTTTCTTCTTCACCGTAAGCATTGATGGTAATTTTCTTTTTAGGATCAATGGCATTCTCTAAAAACCCCAATGCAAGGATTAGTTTTAACATGCAAATATTTAAACCTACCCCTCCATCTATTAGGACTCATTTTATTTTATGCTTATGGATGAAGGTTTCAATATGGAGGGATGCATTGTGTGGTTGGGTGATAGACATATCATCTATTTCTATGAAGGATAAGAAATGCGGTGTAGTTAGATGACCTACCATGGCTTGAAATTGCTCTTCAGCTAGATTGGTTGGGACGGTAGTTTCCAAGAGATTTTTTCAAGGATGGCTTTGTGAGATGGGGATAGACATAAAAACTCCAAAATTGATATATGGATTGGTGTTTTATGGAGTTGGTCAAGGACATTGTATTAGTTGGATGTGGAGGATGGTTTGGATAGAGCCCCTTGGAGAGTAATCTTTCCACTACGAGTGGTCACATTACAATCAAGCTTTTTATTTATAGTGATCACATTTACATGTGAGTCACCTTCAGAGATGTGGTTAACAACATAGTCATATGATAGATTTGTATAGTTGGCATTGTTACCACTATTATTGTTTTGATTTGAAGACCCTCCCTTCTCATAGTTAGGGAGAAGATTCTTGAATGCCAAATGTCATCATTAGATACATGTCCATCAATTTTTATTACTTTTTGATCAATCAAGTCTTGGATGATATTCTTTAGTCTTTGGAAATCATTTGTTTTATGACCCTTGCTTTTGTGAAATTTGTAAAAGTTAGAGTCATTCCACCAAGAACGTTTAATTTTAGGTTCATAATCTGACACCATTGGAAGCATTATGAGGTTTTTTGATATGAGCTTCCTTAGGGAAGATTCAATCAATTCCCCTAATGGTGTAAACTTTTGATGAGGAGGAACATTTGTACGTCTTGGATCATTGTTTTGAGCTTCGGTGGATGGTGTGTTGTTTTGCGGATTTGATAGATTGAAGATCGGTTGTTTTTGCACCACATGTTTAGCATCAACAACACCATCATTCACAATGTTTTTGTTTTTGGTCCAAAACCTTAGTTTGTCTGTGTTATTACTTGAACTAGGGGTGTCCTTGTAGAGTTTGCTTTGCCCCTTTGCTATCAAGGCTTTCTCAAGGAGTATCCTCATTTCAATGACCTTAGTAAAAGTAGTTGGACATTGTATTTGGATTTGATAGCTTAGTTCCATGGATAGATTGTGAACAAACATTTCTATCATTTGCTTCTCTGGTATGTGGTAGGGACACCAGCTTGCAAGTTTTCTCCATCTTTGTAGGAAAGAGGCAAAGGATTCTCCCCATTTTTCCTTTTTAATACAAAGGTCCAACATGGAGATTTCATGTTTGATATTGTATGAGAAATGTGTGACAAAATTATCCACTAGTTCATCAAAAGTGTCGATGTTGGGAGGTAGGCCAGAGAACCACTCCATAGCTTGTCCTCCTAAGCTTCTTGGGAATAGTCACATAAGATATGTTTCATTGTGTGTGACTTCTAGACATGCAACACTAAATTCACTTATATGATCTCTCGGATCACCTTTTCCTCTATATTTGATGAATTTTGGAACCTGAAACCTTGATGGAAAAGGTATCATGAGAAAAGATTTATCAAATGGATAAGGTGATATCTCCTCAAGGGAGTAGTGTTTTGTAGTTGTCCCACTTTGGATGTCCACCAACTATTTTTGCAAGGCTTGGATTTGTATTGTTAATGTGTCTAAGGGATTGAGTGTATCCTTAGCCTTTTCTTATTTAGAAGCATCTTTGTTAGTTTTGGAGGCATCTTTTTCATTTTTGGAGCCATATTTCGAAGACTTAGCTTCATTTGAGGAATTTTTCTCTCTTAGATTTGAGACATTAAAATTTGAGGGCAACTTAGCTCCTTCTTGAGCTAGCATAAGAAAATATTTATGAGGATCTGTGGCAACGACCCTATCCATTATCTTTTGAAATCTTGGATCTTGGAGGTGTTTAAGGATTTCCTCTTGGGTAATTTCCTTTTCATCAAAATTGTGCCCACTATTGTGAATGGAACCCATTTTTTGCTTTTGTATTACTTGGGACCTAGTTTGAACCATGCAAGTTTGAGATGTGGGTGAAGTTGGATTAACTTGGTGGACTTGGTTTGATGTTTTGGTATGAAATGATTTGAGGGTGAATTAGGTTGGATATGTTTTTGGTAATATTTTGCTAAGGTTTTATATTGATCTATGTTGTCCAAACAATGTGTTCTTAAGCTAAAAGGTAATCAAAATAGGGATAGTTGATCACCACTATTGATATAGACTATTCTTTTATCAAGATTACACTAGCACAATTTCAAGGTGAAGAATGATTGATCCTGTTATGAAACTAACTAGATTTTGTTTGAATTTGGTAGAGTCTCAATAAAACCTAGATGAAAATCATGGTTTGGTTTGGAAAACAAGATAGTGGTATGCAAAGGTGATGTGAAAATGGTACAAAGGTGAGTTTGCAAGGTCAAAGTTATTTTCCAAGTGTATACTAGAGCAAAGAGGGTATCTAGAAATGGTTTCATTTTTGTCTCAAATTATATGGAATAGCTCTATGTTGTCAGCTTGTCAGTTTGTGGTATTGTTTTGACTCAAGTTATTGCCAGAAAACATAGTAAACAAGAGGTTTCCAGAGTTATTTGATA
This sequence comes from Cunninghamia lanceolata, assembly GCA_027924645.1. Lineage (NCBI taxonomy): Eukaryota > Viridiplantae > Streptophyta > Pinopsida > Cupressales > Cupressaceae > Cunninghamia > Cunninghamia lanceolata. The sequence continues at coordinate 2,803,412 of BSBN01000246.1, forward strand.
CAAATTTTGATAAATGTAAAACAAACAAGTACAATCCTAAGGATGGTAAGGGCAATATTCATCGAATTCCAACTTGGATTTTACTCCAGCCACTTACATAAAGGTAGATAGTCAGTAACTTGGTAGAACCGGATCCCCCTTACACTGCAATCACTTCTCATGCATACCAAGTTACAATCCCTTCGAAGAGTTAGATTTTCTATCTCCACACTAGATGAGTGTATGACATTGGATGGCTTTAGAGGTCCAACCTCATGCGTCAACAAATAGGGGTTTTTGGCTTTCTAAAACAATTGAAATTTTAGTTTGGGCATCTGTTCGGGTGGTTATACATGTGATAATTCACTCTGTTATGGAGGCTTCCCAGTCTGAAGAGGTTAGGCTCAACAAATTTTGATGCACCACAAGTGTACTATGGGAAACATTTGTTGGTATAACACAACATCACCCGTTGTTTGTGACTTTCATCATAGACACAATTTATTTATAGAGACTAGGAAATGGCTTGGCTTTAGCCCATTATCACTCGAGGTCATCCCATTTGGAAGAAACACAATCCCAAGGGCAGGCCTCTTCTAAAGGTTACACAAATAAAATGATGAGTTTGGCATTTTGATCACCCAAAAAGGAGAGAGCATAGTCCTATCACCATTTTCAAACACATAATACACTGGTTATTTATCCTCCTAGAGTTTAAACTAACTACGTTTTACTCTACCAAGCACAAGAAATTGACAAGATAGCAATAAACTTGAAAAAGATTGTTAATTTTATCCTTCTAAACAAACTATTGTGAAGATTGTTGTTGAATAATTAAACAAGTTACTTTCTCCTATTTAAGCTAGATGGGAGTTTGTAGTGCAAGATAGAAATGAAATATTTTTTTAGTTTTATCCACCTAGGTTGGGACTATGTGAAAGTTGTATGAAACAATACAATTTACTTCCTCCTAATTAAATCTAGATGAAAATTTGCATGAAGATGTCAAATTATTTCCTCCTAATTTAATCTAGATGAAGATATGAGGCAACTAAATGACTAAACTAGCTTCCACACCTACAAGATCATTGTGTTAAAAGCCTCCATTTGATGATTAAAATACCTGCAACAAAAGTTAGTACAAAAATTTATGTGCTGGGCGGATGTGAGGTTAGGCGTAGCCAAAAATAGAAGTATGGAGGCCAAGATTGTGGGAGAATGATGGCCAATGGTTTCTTGATGCTGGTAGGGATGTCGACATTGTAGAAGATGAGCTGAAAGTGTTCCAAAAATATGTAGGGGTCGATCTCTGTGTGTGGAGCCACTGGGTGTTGAGCAAATGAACAATAATTTCAGCCTGTATTTTTACCAAAATTTGAAGGGCATCACTAGTGTAAATCCTCCACCCCCACCAAGTGTTGAATAGAGGCTAGCTATGGGCTTATGGGGGAGGTGTCTCTGCATGAGAGTTAAGGCATGGATTGCAAGTCAACTAGATGTGAGGCCAAAATTTGATGGGCGTCTGCCCTCTTTGCAAAACCTCCCCTTTGTCCTCTGTGGTTGTGAGGGACTAGGAACTCAATCCCACCATTTGTTCGGGTAGAATGGAATGCCATGACCTTCTAAATGATGCCACGACCTTCTAAATGGAGCCATGACCTTCTCTGCATGTGTATCTATAGAAGCTCAGAGCCCTGCCTACAAAATCATCAGCTAGAAATGGTGACTTGGAAGCCCTCTATCAAGGCGTAGAGTAAAGCCCCTACCTCCCAGGCTAGCTTTCCATATGAGCCTTCAACGCCTGCAAGATTAGCCTTACCTTTCACTCTCAAACTGCACAACAAGAACCTCTGTCAAAGAAAAGAAACAGATTCACAGGAAAACAGAGAGAGCACAAAGACAAACAAGGTAATTGCTATGCAAACTAAAATAAACAATCTTATAGCCTCGGATTGATCTCCTCTTTCTTTGATACCATTAAGGATTTCCCAATGAACAAGAAGATGAAACAAATGTGAAGAATGTGGCTTCAAATCTTCACTCAAGAAACAAAACTCAAAATAGAAGTTAAAAACAAGGCAGTGGCCCCATGGTGGGCACCAAAAATGTTATGGAAATTATGAACAATAGTTTTAAACAACTAAATATCAAATAACTCAATGGAAATTAGATAAATACAATAAACAAAGATATTACCTTCGTATACCGATTCACCTTGTGACTTCCATTGTTGCATATCTTGTATTGATCTTATGAATGAGTTGAGCTTTGAGAAGTGTGTACTTCTTCACCGTTGAAGATGACAATAGGAGAATGGTTGTAGATGGATAATGCAATGAAGATTAAACTAACAATACAACTCTAGGATGATTGATAATGGAGATATGGAGACATGGTTGGATGATTGATCATAATGAGATTATGCAAATGCAATGAGGATACTTTGCTAAAGGCATGCTAGTATGATTTATATAGAGTAATATTGTTAAAGCTTGAGTGGATCCAAAATGGGTGTGAGGACCTTACTTTTATAGGCTTAAGAGAGGCCAAGTCCAAGTGTCAATAGATACATGACTGGAGGAATTGACTATGTTGTGTATGGTTGAAAAGGAATTGAGAGAGATAATCATGGGAATTGTTCCTACTACATTTACAAGGTAGAGGAGTATGTGGATCCATAAGCCACATGTCATTGTGTTCACAAAGACCTATGAGTTAAAGGTAGAAGAACTATGAGCAGATTATGGAAGAAGGTCTCTAGACTTGTGGGAATGTGAGAGATAAACTAGGATTTGAAAGTCAAGTCTCTCAGATCCTGAGATGATTTGAGAAATAATAGGACACATATGAAGAAGAAATAGGGATGACTAGAGGATAAATAGGCAATGTGGGTGAGGGTAATTAGCTAATTAAATATTAAAAATATTTAATTATGTGTGCAATATGGTGAGGTGTAAAGTGAGGTGGAAAGTGATGTGGATTTATGAATTTAAGGCTTAGGATAGATGATTAATTAAATAAATTGATTTTTATTTAATTTTTGGGATAATGAACCAATTAAATAAACTAGAATATTTATTTAATTGATAGATGAAATAAGAATTAAAATAAATATTAAAATATTTATTTAATTCGACACGAGGCATTTTTGGATGTATACAATAAGCATAGAAATAAGAAGTGTTGTCATGAATGGAAACAAAAGTTAAAGGCAAAGTTGTGTTGGTCCAAAGAAGTTTTGAAGAATTTTAGCAAGGTATACATGTATAGTTGTGTTGGTCTAGTTAAGTATGATATCCTGAGTATTGATCCAGAGAAGCTACCAAGTGTAGTATGATGAAGAATGCATCCAAGCATGATATGCCTTCTTTTTGGTGCTCTGTAGTCAGGTATAATATGTTGAAGATTTTCCTAAGGCATTTACTTACTAGAACCTAAGACATTGTCACAATATTTCTGTCCGCACTTCTCCGCTATAACAAGTTTTTCTTTGTAGTTGTAAGGTAATGATAGTCCATGGTAGAGGAGTCTAAATCCAAAGGTTCAGGTCTTGAAGTCCTCCAGAGTGAAATTTAGAGTTGAAAGATTACTAGACTCTATGATGATAGTGTAATGTCAGTGCTAGTGACAGATCGGAATGCTCTGTATTCCACCACAGATGAATATATTGCCATGCAGTTTTGAGGAAGAGGTTATAGATGTCATAGGTCTGTATGATTCAAATGGCGAGCATTTTAGTGGTTCGCACATTGAATTATGAACTAACAATTAGTTCATGCTATTGTCGCTTCACCACTGAAGCTGACCTGAAGGTGTAAATGTTGTGTGGAGCTAAGACATGTATGAAACAATGTCATGGGAGTAATTATAGATTGTGCCAACCTATAAGAATGTTCCACATGTGTTTCTTCTCTCTGCAAGGCATATTAGATTGAGTTTTGCACAACAGGTTAAGGAATCACAATGTAGGTACTCATGCCAACCTAATTATTGATTTGCTTTATCGCAGTATTTAAACAAGATTGAATTCTTGTCTGGGTGTGTAAAAACAAGAGATAGTGCATTGAGGTAGGTGAAGTCTGATGCAGAGAGAGACAAGTTGAGTTTGTGGTGAAGATGAAGTGTGTAAAGTTAGTATTCTGAGCTTTAGTGCAACTATATCTCAAGCATAAGTTAGATGCACTATTAGAAGTTCATTTTGGTAGTGAGCCACCTGGAGCGAGCATTCTCTAATATGGACAATGATTCCTTTTGGTAGTGAGCCTAATTATAATTGGTATTGTTATTCATATATACATGTGAGCTAATCCTCACTGTAGTTTTTCCATTTTTGGGTTTTCCACGTAAAAATCTAGTGTCCATTTGTTATGTGCTTTAATGGTTGAATTCATGTTTTTATTTCTTACTACAATTTAAATATGGTGTGTGGAATGTATGTTTAAATGTTTAAGTTGTTTTAGAGAATACTAACTCACCCCCCTCTCAGTATTGTAGTTGTTCAACAAAATGGTCCCAAGAACTCGTGAGCCTAGGAGTGAAAAAACTCTCAGGCCTCAAAAAAGAACACTTAAAACACAATTTTTCAAGAAAAACAAAAGACCTCTTAGCCAAGTACGAGATGAAATATGATGCCAAGATCATCAAGAGACCGACACATCCATAGAAAACAAAAAAATGACAAAAAGGGGGTATCCCAATCTATCAAAAAGATGGGATTGGTTATGCAGGGCATAGTAGGAACTAACCATAATCCCTTAACTTTTCATAACAACATATAGATTAAACCATTTGACCAAAAATAAATCATAAGGTCACCAAATTTCAAATGTTTCAAAACACTAGGCTATAATTAATGATGAAAAGAAAGTACAATCTAGGCATCTTACTAAACCAGCAATGAGAGAAATTTTAACCACTATTCCAGATGTTGACCCCTTCCCATGAGTCTTAAAGATAAGAAAAATCATAATGCACATTGTGCAAGCTTTAATGATTACATTTATTAGTTCATAACCTAAAGCATAGGTCAAAGGTCTTAGTCTTGATCTATTTCTCACCAGGGTTACAAGATAAAAATCAAGTCTATCAAATATTGAAGATAATAACAATAATAATAACCTTTGAAGATCTATTATCTAATTTAGTTGATTTCATTGTTGTTGACATTTTAAAAAATTCTTTAACATAAAACAAGCCCAAGTTTATCATTGACCTCTAGATCTAAAAATTAGAATCTTAAGAATATGCAACACTAGAATTCTAGTATAGATGGGAATCAATTTATCACAACTATTCTCTAAGCAATATTACTTACTTCTTGGCTAATAACAAAATCTCAACACATTTTCTAGTGTCATTCTAACACTTAAATACTATGTATTGCACATTAGGCATAACTGCCTCCTCTAGATCTATCCAAAAGTATAAATATATCTCTTTTCTAGTCTATTGTCAACTATAGATCAAATTTAACCATAATAATTATCATTAATTGTTTCTCAAAAATAAAACATAGTTGTGTGCATTAATGGATAACACCAAACTTATTAATGGCCAAAAATCATTGGATTCTTTAAGGGTTCCTCTCAATGTTAAAAATGTTGTCAAGATTTCAATAAAATTGTTACCTCAAGAAATGTGTTCTCAAGGTTTCCAATAGATAAAAGTGGTCTTAGGCAATGCCATGATTGTAGGAAATGCATAAAATGGCTTTGTTGAAAAAAATTTACAGTCAAAAAATGCAATGGTTAAGATTTGTACATGCTTCAATCATGAGTAACCCTTATTGTGTTTCACTTATAGTCATTCATTATGTGTTGGATATGTGCATGAAAATGGGGGACCAAAAGGGGTGTTAAAAGTGACCATTTGTTTTTTCTAAAATGGTAAAAATTGATCTTGGATAAGAAATTAAAGATATCCATGCACACAATTTGAAGATCTGACAAGAACAAGATCCATAATTCTTTGAATCTAGTTTTTAAACTATATTTTTTTTAAATGGTGGAGAATAAGAGGTTCAAATAGGGGGAGCACACAAAGTGCTCCTATTTTTGTATTAAAATAATAACATAGCATTTGGTGTGTTGTCCCTAAAATGTTTAGTTTTCTTAGGTATTTCACAAATATCTTTAGTGGAAAATTAGCTAACATCACATAGTTTATGCCTGATTGTTTTGCTAAATTTTTAATGAATAATATGATTTTTTATGAGTTTTCAAAGTGGACAAATTCTGAAAAATAAAAATTTGAGCATGCACCCCCCTATTTTTTTGAAAACTAATTAAAAACCATTTTTTGAATGGGTATAGAATAGAATCTAGAATCTAAATATGTAATTTGCTATAAATTTGGATGAGCAAATAAAAATGGTACCAAAAATACTATACATAGGTTTTTGACAAAAAAAGAAGACACTACCAAAAGAAATTAAAGATAAAAACATTAATGTTTGGATATTTTAGAAAACAATATATGGTTACAAAGATACTAAAAAAAATGAAGTCATCTTGGCATTTTTTAGATTAACATTGAAAAATAGACAGACCTAATGGAGAGCATGCTTGAGATTTAGATGTTTTTTTATGTTTTCTTGAAAACATGTTTTTGGTCACCTTACATGTAGGCCCAACCCTTTGGTTCAAATATCCAAACCAAATCCAAGCCTAAGGGTGGGATTCCAAGGCAAGTTTAAATGAAATGAATTCATGTTATAATGTTTGTGTGTTATAGTGTGCACACATTATAAATTAAAAAAGAAGGATTTTCCCTTGTTTTTAATAAAGAAATAATGTGAGTGTATTATAGTGCACTCGCATTATGGCTTATGATTTCTAAGCCATCCTGAGCCATAACATTAGCATGTTATAAGATGAGAGCACTATAACATGCTCACATTATGTCATATTTTTCATCAAATTGATTTGTGGCCACTTTTTGGTCCTCAATCTTGTTGTACATACTTTGTGCATGCTTAACCTATTTACCCATGTCTTCCCTATTGCTCCAAAGTCGGTTATTAACATATATCATGCATAAAGGATAGATGGATTTCTCTAGATATTATGGTTACAATTGCCATGATATACATGCATGTAAAAGGTGGAAGAAACACATGGCACATGCATTGTCTAGAAAAATGTCTCCATGAGAGGTCATCTTGTTGAAAGAATAATTACAAAAAATGTACAAATGGAATAGTTTAAAATTCATAAGAATCATTTATGTAGTGCAGCTATGGTTAACTCAACTATCCAAATGTCTAAACTATTACATTTAAAAACCACAAGGACTAAAGATTTAATGGTTATATCCGCAAGACCATCAAACTAATGATTGTTACATATTAAAACATTGGTTGTTGCATGATACGATATCAATGGATGTTTAAAAAGGAACAAATAGTTGTAGCATTTCTCAAATATCAAATTAATGATACAAAAGACCATACACATCTTAGAAAAAAGATCTAAAAGATCTATTGTTATAAGAACAATTAAATTCTTATTGTCGATAGTGACTGCTAGGTGATACATCCTTGCCCAGTCCATAGATCAAGCTTTGTGGATGACAAAGTGTTATACCATCCCTATGCCTTTGAATTCAAACCATAACAATAAATAAAATTCTCAAGAAGAAAGAAACACAATGATTTAATATAAATCATTTCCATGTATGAAAACTTCACATACAAGCAAAAGAAGTCACAGAAAGATTCCCCAAAATAATTACCTTTCCATGCTTATTATTCCTCCTCTCATTGCTGACTGACTTTTCCTTGTAGGATTCTTTATTCAACTAACTTAACTTATCTCCTCTTTTGAATGCTAATCTTCAATATAAACACTTTAATTAATTTTACTAAAGTGTGAGTGCGAGATCATGATGGGCCAAATAGTGGCAATAGTGAAAAACTTGTTGGATGAAAAGTGCTAACATTTAGACTAATATTTAGATTTGGAAAGAAAGCGTGTTAATATTTCTGGATCAAACATGGATTTCCTCCAAAAATACCTTTGGATTACCTCATATTTAGGCAAGTGGGAGTCCCAAAACTTGTCAAAGAAACTTGCAAAACCATGCATTTAGTGTTATCCTAAAATTTTCCACAATTTCATTATTGAAGTTGACAAACTTTTTTGTAAATAAATTTAATCAAATGAAAAGGGTTTATAGAGGAATCTATCAAGATTCTAGAAATATAATATACGCCCAATAATAATTTTAACAGGTAATTATTATTAATTTTCTATACATGCTATGTTTGATTTCCTAATATATATACATATTGAAAAACATCCATAACTTTCCACATATTAATCCTTTTTAAATCCAAAAGATGCATTACATTCTAGGATTTATTGGGTATACATTAAGATTAAATTTTTTTGACTTTCATATATTTTTGACCAAGTTAGGTTAGCTACAAAATTAATTTTTAATATTTTAAAAAAGTCACAATAAAAAATTCATAAATAATTACTTATTTACTTAAAAATTTTAAAAAAAATGTGTCGCATCCACTCATGTGTCCTTTACTTAAATCTAAATCATGGAGGAAAAGTATTATTTTTTATCATACTTAGGTTGGCTGGAATGACACATACTTTTTACATTTTTCTAAAAAAATTAGTAGTGCTTCATTGAAATATCCAATTTTGACCGAACTATTTTTTAAATTTTCAAAAAATGTAGTACCCCATAAATTACATTCAATTTATTACAACTTTTATTCTACATTATGTCTAAATTGTGCAGATAACTCGTTCATTTTTTGACATGAAGTTACTTAAGTCTGTTTTTCACATTTACATTGCCACTTAGGGGTAGTGTTTGGCCCATCATGATCCTACACTCACCCTAAATCTATTCTAAAATTCATTATAACTTTAGAATTCTTTGATATTATTATTTTTTTATAATTATTCGTAAATATATTTATTTTATAAGATATGGAATACAACTATATATATACTAGTACTCATAAAAATGAAAACACTCTCAATGAAAGAAAAGAGATGCTTAAATAACTAAATATTTCTTTGGCATTTGTGGAAATTGAGTCTTTGGCTTTTGCGAAAAATGAGAAATGAGGATAATTATCAAGGAAAGAGAAGGTAGAGCGGTGGCCTTGGCTCAATTGGCTAAAGATTCCTATTGTAGGCAAGAAGGTCACAAGGTCTAGTCTCTCCCCATCTCCATGGTACCAGAGGGCATGTCGCGCTAGCATCATCAGTTACATGAAAAATGTTTACCAGGCGCAATGCAGTTTATAGGGGGATACCCAATTCCTGTAGTCTAAAAGAGGAAAGAGAAGGCACCTTACAAAGTCTTCTACATGAATCTCCTTTCACAATATTGCTATGCAAGTTATAATGACATTAGAGATCTCTAAATGTAAATTTTTAGAGTTGCAGATGAAGGTCAAGCATGATTGAAGAGATCTAAAATCAAAACAACTAAATTTTGGCCTCATGATGCCAAACAAATTGATGACAAACTTTTGAAACAATATATATAGTTCTAGAAAAGGTATAACAAGAACTTCACTTTTGATAATCTACTGGAAGACATGAAACTCAAAGAGAAAGAATTGTGTCTTGATGCTAATTTGGAGGTGGTAAGACAAAATGATAACATTTCTAAGATATCTCCTCCAATTGGGACCTTTGGTGAGATTGATAGATATAGTGAGAGTTGGAATAAACAGTGTCTTTATGATGTTTTTTTATCTACTAGTATTTTTGATCTAGATAATATGTAATGTTGGTAATGGTAATGTTGTTCCTATGGATGTAATTGGTAGACACCTCATTTTGTGACTTTTATTCTTGTTTTTGTTATGTTGTATGGATTGTAGTGTCCATGGATATAAATTGCCCAACTTGGGAATAGAAACATATTGTAACCTATATTGTAACCGGCTATTTATTTTTTGGTAGTATATAATCAATTCAAAAAACTAACTAACTATAAATATTTTTAACCCTTAGTAAAATAAGGAATTAGGAGCAATATGAAGTAATGATGAAGGAATAATAGTCAATTCATATTTCAAATGAATAATGAAATAGATTAATCCTATCCACTTAGGTATGTGCCGCAAAATGTGACTAAACATGATAACAAAGATTGAGTCATGCTAACACACAAATATGCACAATCAACTAAATTATTCTATATATGTATTTGATAAGATTATTTTCGTCATATCACCAATACCAACCATTTAGAATCCATGTCCCTTATGATACTTTCTCTCATTGTGACTACAAGAGTTTCGGTTCTTTCCTATCACACTCATGAACATAAACAAAAGTAGTAATTAGTCTTCAACAAATCATGATAGATGTAACATTTAAAATAACAACTTAACATGCCATAATTCAACCTCAAAATTTCACAAAATATCCAACATTGCTTGCAATCATTTACTATTAACAAGTCAAGAACTAATCAACATAATCCTAATTATTTTTCTTGATTGTTTTCCAATCAATAGTTAATACATTAAACAAGTATTTAGATCTAGGCATAGAAAATTGGGATGTGACATGTGTATTTATGACATCTATCCATGCACCTACCTCCATATAGTCATTAGGCACCCACATCCTAACAATTTATTAAATAGGGTCTTTTTTTGTAGTTTTGGAGTTCACCCCACGGCCATGGACTTGACCCTTTCCTTTATAAAATTCAAAATTCAAATTTAGTTGACTAGCCCCTTCATTTTCCTTCCTTGACCCAAGTATACATTTTGTCAAATTTGATGTTATCGACTAGTATTTAAAGACATTCAGTAGATTTATTCTACTCATATCTCAAGTATCCTCTCTCATCCTAGAGCATTAAAGGGGCAATCAATAGTACCATATTTGGATTTGACCTACAATAAAAGGAGTAATGAACATGCTTACATTTAATCTAGTGCCCTTACTTACTATCTCCAAACATTTGTAGAGATTTATGGGGATTGACCTAGGATAAATTGTCCCCTTATAACAAAATGATAGCCCTTCTGAGGTATAGATTAGTCATAGATCAACCAGGCAAGTAAAGAGTAGAAAAAGAAAAACTGAATGTAGTTAAGTCTAGATTCAAAGGATGAATCTACAACTATAGACTTGACCTAGAGCTATAGATTTGATCTCAAATAGAGCACAAATTTGGCACAAGTTCAAAGGTTGTTTATTGTTAGGGTTATCACATCTCTCATGCATATACAAGTCTAATTCTAGAAACTTCTCCAAAGACATTCACTCTTCAATCATAGAGCTAAGTACACCAATCTACAACATTCACTTTCCTAAAATAGTTGTAAATTATTAGATTTATCAATCCCAATTACCGTCATTTAATCTAGGATGATTTGTGCTCAAGTGATTGCATTTACTTAATTAACATAGGTTAACCTTAGGTAAATTTTATTTTCCTTTACACATGTAAAATGGAGAGTTATAGTTAAAGATAAATAGATCAAAGATTATTATTTTTACTTTGCAATCTTAAGAATATTATTTTGTAATATATAGATATGTTGTTTTAATTATTCTATTTTTATTGCTAAGTTAGAATTTTTAGACCAGGTTGAACGACTCTTCTTAAATATCATCCACTTCAACAGTTAAAGGTCAATTTTAGCCAATAAAAATAGGACAAATATTTAACACTTTTTATTGTGAATGAGGTGTAAAATTGCTATTGATTGTTTGACCATTGAAGTGGATGATATTTAAATAGAGTGAGCTTGAACTAGTGGTGGCCACAAGGGGCACCTCCTACCCTCCATTTCAACATAGATCTCATGAGACGCTTAGATATATTAGTACTAGAATTTAACAAGAGTCTAATTTAGGTGGGCAACCAACCACACATGGGAAGCAACCACACACTTGGAAGTGACAACTACACCTGAGTGACCAACCACACATTGAGAGGCAACAATCAAATTAGGGTGGCACACCACACCTGGGCAACACCAATCAAACTAATTTAGATATTAACATTTGATTATAACTCAAATTTATATATAAGAATTCAATAATGAAAGTTCAACATTCACCACTTGAAAATCCATCATAATTATCTCTTCAGGAATAAAAAAATCCAAAATAAAAACCTAATAGTTTCACCACTTGACCACTAACCCATTGAATTTTTTTAATTATTATTACAATTTATTATTATTATTCTTTTTATTATTTTACATCAGTACACATTTTCTGAAAATCCGAGTCACATTGCAATACTTAGATATCCTTGAGTACGATTTTTCAATAAAAAGAAATGTAGAGCCTCATATTCAAATTCCCAACTTGGGGACCTTCTTGAGAGTTGGTTAAAATGCTCCACCTTGAGAAATATGTGTTGCCATCTTTTCTCTTATACGAGAATGATGGACACGAATATATGTACGATCGTTACGCGTCACCATAGTATGGCCGTTTAGTCATTATTACTATCCACTTATCCAAATCAACGTCCTTTTCAAACATAATGATATCAAATCTTTAACGTGAATGATTACAAGATCAGATATTGTTAAGAAAATTAACAAGAGATTTATGACTTTGATCTTTCTGGCATAGTACGCCACCGCCAGATTGTTGGTGAGAAGTCCACTTAAACTTCGCCATTGAGAGCGATGAGAGAAGTAACAGTTAATACTCTCTTGTTTAAGAGCTGAGAATTTGCTGCAAACTTGTCCAGGTGCAACTTACTAATTTGACATTTACCACAAAAGATTATATTGCATTGAATTTTTGTTGTTAATTTGATGACCCTAAGCTCCATACGTAGGACGATCCGTTGGACTTTTGGTAACAGAAAACATCAATTATATTGTCCCATAATTAAGATTTTGTTATTACAATGTTTCTCTGTACTTCGTTGCGAGCTATAGACAGCTAGAATATCCTGCTTGAGGTAAAATTGTACAGAAATAGGATAATAGGGCAAGCTCCAATTTTAACTTTATGCAGTAAGAGGTTTGTTTTTGAAATGGTAATGAAAGAAACTTCCCAATCCCATTTCTTTCATTTGATCTGCAGAGCTCGATATATTCCTCTTGTTGTTGGTGAGATTTGGAATAGACAGATTAACGTCCTTGTTCATATCCTTACATCCGCCACTGGACTTATGCCACAGCTTTTAGTGCACTGTTTTCCTTACAACTTCCCCGTGTTTCGTAGTTAGTTACGAGAACATTCTAACGTAACACTAAGACTTCTATACAACTGATAAATGCACATGGAGAAAATGGATACATTCATATGTTTTATATAATGAATGTGTTTGACATTTAATTTCATGGCTTTGACATTTATAATTTATGATACTTCATATGCAAGTTAAAGTGGAGGTAAAATTTGTATGTTCACATTTATGGGTATCAAATTTTATTATAGCATCCAATATAATTATTAACGTGAGTATAAACAACAACTTCATACCAATGGAAACAATCAATGTGTAAATGAAATAAATGTGGGATCCTTGTAATCCAAAGAGATACAATTGAGAGATAGGTGTAGGGTTCCTAATGAAATGTTGTAACCAGCAAAGGAGGTAGTGTAGTATCCCTAAACGACCATTCTAACCATGCTCTTGATGAAGATAAATGGTAAAGACTTTTGGCAAGCCCCTATAACCATACAAACTCAATGTAGGGCCCCTGATGAGCCTCAATAACCAAAAGGGCATGGTGTAGGACCCATAGAGAGCCATTGTAACTATAATCACAAAAAATATCAATTCAACATAAAGTGGCCTCTCAAATGGATTGCATACATAGTGATGCATTGGATGTGAAGAGAGGACAAAAGTAATATGTAAAAGGATGTGATTGTGTAAGTTTGATAAACATAGAGTAGTGTAATAGATATAACTATGTGAAAGCATCATTTAATAATGTATCAATATATGATCATGAAGGAATAATGTAGTGAAAATAAATCAGGTACCCCAAAATTTTCCTCAACCATGAGGACGAAGAATAAATAATGTTAGCAATTGTGCTAAATGTGAACAATTAAGCATAGGTATTTGTCATGGAATATATGATCATGTAGGAACAATAGTAATGAATCACTGACCATAAGATGTATGCATGGAGCACTATCCCATATATTTGAACCAATAGAGTATGAAATATCAAATTGTACTTGGAGAAGAGCATTATTAGGTATTTTGACACCAACTCAGGCAAGGAAGAAATTGTTCCACTAATCTTGAAAGTGTTGGCTAAGGATTTGATACAATTGGATTGGCCCTCCTTCTAGCACAAACCTGGTGACTTGTGATTTGACACAATTTGGTGCAGTCACAGTCAGAGGATTCACAAAATGAACTATCTAGGTTGTGCAGCAAGAGTAAACACAACGGAAGAAACTTAAACATAGAATGCAAAGAATGATTCAAATACTCAATTTATCAAACATTCAAAAGACTTATATGCCAGAAGCATGTAGGATACAAAATAAGGGCACATAGGCTTGATTACACTCACAACAGATATGGATTTGAAGCACCTCTCCAGAATAAATCCTAAGACTAGAACATCATATTATGATTCACTATTTTCCTAGGCATTTAAGACATGCTTATATATCATCTTCAATCTCAAGAATCCCTCCCGGTTAGCCAAGAAAGAAGCTACATTCTCCAATGAAGGTGTAATGTGTAGAATGAATAGGTCAGCCTTAAGCAGGTGGTGTTCCTCTGCAGATAATAGAAACTGGATGCAAATCTCAAGGGAGGTTAGCTAGGTCCCAAACTATCGTGCATGATGTTTCATTTAACTCTGCAAGTCACGGAAGTGCTCCAGAAACCTTCTCCTTTAGCTGACTATCTGTATGCTCTATTCTGTGAGACCAGGTGATCTTCTGATAGCGATAACTTTCTAGAAACTAATCCAAATGATCTAAATTTTAGATATGATGTGTATGATGATGTCTAGATGCCAATTCTTGCTCTACAAGAGTTGATATGACAATGCAGAAAAATGTACAAAATGTTGAAACTTCTCCTGACTGAACTGAAATGAAAGAAAAACAAAAGAATGTAAATTGCAAGATTGCTCTGCAACCTGGGATGCTCCTACATTAGACACTCTGGGTTGTTAAAAAAAGTGAGTCCCTCACTTTGTTGGGGCTAGAGGAAAACCACGATGGTCCACCTTAGCCTGAGAAATCCATGATGAATCTTCTGTCAGTCTACCTTTCCACTTTACCAAATATTGTTTGTATTGCTTGCCTCAAGTACTATGTCTAGTTATGATATCTAAGATGTGTTCTATATGCTTCGATTGTTGCTATGGTAACTATTCTTCAAATTATCTTCAATGCTATCACTGGATTCTGCTTCATTATATCGATATAGGTCTACAATGTTGAATATAGGTGATATACCCAATGCCTCTAGTAACTCTACTTCATATGCATTTCCAAAATCAAATTTCTTGAGTATCTTACATGGTCCAAACTTCCTCATCTTCAACTTGTTATGTGTTCCTAATGGAAGTCTCTCTTTTCTTAGATATACCATCACTTCATCTCCAACTAAAAATTCTAAAAGCATCTCTTCTCATCTGCTTGCTCCTTATACTTACTGTTCATCTCCTCCAAATGCTTCTTAACCTGGTTATGCATTATCTCCATGTGACCAGCAAATTCTTCAACTTCTGCACTTCTCTTACTCTCCATACTAATATCTCTCAATTCTGCTACTTCTCTAGGGTTTACTCCAGTTATAATCTCAAATGGTGTCTTTCTTATACTCCTATTTACTGAATTATTGTATACAAACTCTGATTGTGATAGAACTAGATCCCAACTTCCTATCTTCTCTCCTACCAATCATCTAAAAAAAATTCCAAACTCTTGTTTACCACTTCTATCTATCAATTTATCTGTGGATGAAATGTTGAACAAAACTTCAAATCTATCTTCATCTTTTTCCAAAGTGTTCTCCAAAAGTATCCAATGAATCTTGTATCTCTATCTCAAATTATGCTCTATGGTAATCCATGCAATCTCACAATCTCCTTGAAAAATAGGTTAGCAACATGCACTACATTGGTTGTCTTCTTACAAGGTATGAAATGTGCCATTTTTGAAAATCTATCCACCACTACAAATATAGAATCATGTCCTCTCTGTCCTCGGCAATCCTAATATGAAATCCATGCTTATGTCTTCCCAAGGTCTCTCTAGTACTGTCAAAGATTTATATAATCCAGTATTCTGACTACTTCCCTTTGCAACTTAACATACTCTAAAACTCTACACAAACTTCCTTAGATCCTTATATATCTGAGGCCAAAAGTAATGTTCACTTACCAAAGGCACTATCTTATCAATTCCAAAATGTCCTTCCAATCCACCACTATGCTTCTCCTTTGTCAAATTATCTCTCATTGAACTCCTAGGAATACACAACTGATTTCCTTTGAACAACATATCTTCTTGAATGAAATAATCCAACCACTTACTTCTATCTATCATGTAATAGGTTCCTTACATTCTTTCCAAGGTTCTACAAAAGCAAGGTCTTCTTCATACATATGCTTCAATTCTTCAAAACCTAATACTTCAATCCTCATCTCTATCAACAAATTTCTTCTTCTACTCAATGCATCTGTAACTTTGTTTGACTTTCCACTCCTATGTTTCAGTACAAATTTATAATTCTACATGAATGCTACCCATCTCATCTCTCTGATTCAAATTTCCTTGACTATTTAGATACTGCAAAGCTTGATGATCTGTATAGAACACAAACTCTTTTGGCAACAATTAATGTCCACTTATTCAAGGCTTCTATTATAGCATAAAATTCTTGATCATAGACAAAATATCTTCTCCTTGCATCATTCAACTACTCACTGAAATATGCTATAGGTCTACCTTCTTGACTTAACACTAGTCCTATTGCATTTCCACTTGCATCACAATCCACTTGAAATACTTTGTTGAAATTTTATAATGCTAACACTAGTTGCTCTGCTACTTTTTGCTTTAGCAATTCAAATCTTTTATTTACTCCTGATGCCCACTTAAAGTAATTTTTGTCACCTTTCATTGTCTCTGTCATCAGTGTCCATACTGAACTAAAATTTCTAATGAACTTATGGTAGAAACTAGCTAATCCATGAAATGACCTAACTTCTCCAATACTCTGAGGTGTTGGCCACTCAACAATTGCACTAACTTTCTTAGAGTTCATCTTCAATCCATCCATAGAAATCACAAATCCCAAATATACCAATTCTTCCTTCATGAAACTACATGTCTTGATGTTTATCAACAATTTCTCTTCTCTCAGTCTCTACAATACTTGTCTCAGGTGCCACAAATGTTCTTCTTTTGTCTCACTAAAAATCAAAATATCATCCAAGTGTATAATAACAAACTTACCCAAGAATTTCCTCAAGACTTCATTCATCAATCTCATGAAAGTACTCGATGCATTTGTCAAACCAAAAGGCATCACTAACAACTCATATAGTCCTTCATTGGTCTTAAGAGCAATCTTTCATTCATCTCCTTCTCTAATCTTGATCTGATGGTATGCACTCTTCAAGTCTATCTTTGTGAAATATTTAGCTACACTCAAACAGTCCATAATGTCATCCATCCTAGGCAACCAAAATCTATACGTAACCATGATCTTGTTGATTACTCTAGAGTTTGTACACACATCATCCATTCTCCATATTTCTTCGGTGCTAGTATTGCAGGTACTGTATAAGGGCTCAAGCTTTCTCTGATCAAACCTTTCCTCAATAATAGTCATATATGTCTATTCAACTCTACATTCTATGTTGGTGTAATCTGGTGCGTTACTTTGTTAGGCAAAGTAGCTCTAGGTATAAGATCCATGTGATGACTAATACTTCTAATAGGTGGCAATCCTTCAAGTATATTATCTGATATGATG
Source organism: Cunninghamia lanceolata (assembly GCA_027924645.1). Taxonomy (NCBI): domain Eukaryota; kingdom Viridiplantae; phylum Streptophyta; class Pinopsida; order Cupressales; family Cupressaceae; genus Cunninghamia; species Cunninghamia lanceolata. The sequence continues at coordinate 2,821,331 of BSBN01000246.1, forward strand.
TCTTCATACTCTGTCAACAATTCAGTTATCTCCTCTCACTGTGATTCTTCAATTTCTGTACTTAGGGTTTCAGGCTTCTTAGGGATCAAAGCATAACACATATTCTCATGTCTCAATCCATACAAAACATTTCTTCCATCTACCAAATAGATTCTAGCATTCCCACATATTTCACTCTTAGGTTCATCTTCCAAAGGTATCAAGGTGATTTTATTTCCATTAGATACTATACTGTAAATATTCTATCTTCCATCATATATAGATTTTCTATCATACTTGTTGCAAGTATGGGCCTAACCGGTGTTGTCATCGATGTCAACATACCCCTATTGCATTGATGAAAAGGATTGGATGAGCTGAGTGCTGAGGATATTGAGAAAATTAGTCCTAATCAGGAACAGAGAAGAATAGTGAAGATAGTAAGGTAAAAGTCCAAGATAAGATGAGGATCAGAGGATGCAGTTTAAAGGGTTTGTAGATATGCATCTTAAGGTGATCAAGTAAAGATTTCAGAGGTCTGCATGAAGATCTGAAGAAGTTGTGGCCATTCAAGTAAAACCAGTTCTGGTAGGTGTTCAGAGGTGACAGAGTGACACAGACATGTCTGGTGAGATCCAGAAATACATTATCCTGTTCTGCAGATTTGAGGGAGTGTTGAGGAAGTCTTTGTGAAGTGTCAACTTGATTTGTTCGTGGTTTGAAGGTCTGCAAGCATCTATTCCTTTGTGACAGTGATGACAGACTGTGTTCTTGAGGTTCCAGATGAATGAGAGAAGGATTTAAGTAAGCAGATGAAGTGTGGATGTTTTTGGTGATTTAGGCAATCTTTTGAAGGTCCTTGGATTGTGTCCAACTCGTGTTGGTGATCCACATTGGAGTTGGAGCTTGCACTTGAAGAATAACTTCTAGATGATGGTGTTCTTCCTGAGACTGGCTAACCGGATGAGTTACACATCCTACAGATGTTCTTGTAGTTGTTTGCTGACTTAGATTATTATTCCTAAGTTGATGTTTTGTATAAATAAGGGATTGTAAAGTCATTTCATAGTGTGCCTAGTGGAGATGTGAGTGTGGTAGCGAGGAGGAGAGAGAAAGGTAGAGCAAAAGTATTAGACTTAAATGAAACTAATTTAAGCATGGTGAAGATGCTATTCTCCAGTTCATGTATGTGATACTTATTATTTTCTAGACAGTGTGTCTCTTGTAGGTAGTGAGCCTCTTGTGAGAAGTCTACTCGAGCAGTGAGCCCTAATTGGCATGTGCCATTTTGTTCTTTCTATTCTTCTAATAGAGAATACAATCTTGGGTTAATCACCCCATGGTTTTTCCTTTAACCAAGTTTTCCATGTCAAAATCTTGGTGTCATGTGTGTTAATGTGTTTCTGCTCTTGATTTAATGCATTATGTTTACATGATTGATTTATCCTTATGTTGTTTAATTACAAAGTGGATTTAAGTGTTTAATTGGAAGAAAGTTTTGTACAACTGATTCACCCCCGCTCTTAGTTATCTGCCCTAAATCTAACAATTGGTATCAGAGCTAAGTTCCTCTAAAAAGAGCTTAACCGCTTGAGGAGATCCAGGATGTTGTCCTACAAAAAGGATAGTCTAAAGTTTGATGGAACCAATTTTAATCTTTGGAAAAGTCACATGAAATGTCACCTACAATGTATGGGAATGCAATACTAGAACATGGCTTCAACGAAGTATACTCCTCAACAGGGTGGCCTGAAAGCCCCAAATGAAATCACTGATGCTGAAAATAATCTACGGACTATAGAAGCTCTTCTAAGCACATTATCCAATTTAGAGCTTTCGAATGTTGTCGACCTACCAACTGCTTTTGAGATTTGGGAAAAACTAGAACATCTGCATGAAGGAGACAAGTATGTTAAATGTGCAAGGCTACAAAGTCTGAAAGGGAAATTTGAAAATCTGAAGATGACAAAAGATGAAAATATCACTACTTTTATACCAAGAGTAAATGATCTTGTTTGTGGAATTAGATGGGCTGGTGGAGTCTTGGATGAAGCTGATCGATTGTTGGCAAAATTCTCAAATCCCTTCCTGCTTCTTATAAAATCAAGGTTGCTGCCATTGAAGAATTCAAAGCCCATACAACTGTCACAAGAGATCAATTAGCTGGTAAATTAGCTGCATTCAAAATGACTGAGTTTGGAGATGCCCCTCCTAAGACTGAATCTGCATTCAAAGCCAATGCCTCTGTAAAAGGTAAACAAAGGTTTGATCTGGGAGAGAACTCTTCAAGGAAACTATCATGGTATGAAAAAGAAAGAAAAGACCTGGAAGAAGAGGAAGCAAAAACTGCTCATCTTGAAGCCCTTATTGCAAAAGGACTGCCAAGAGGATCCGGTAAGTATGAAGGGAAATTGCCTTTTAAGTGTTTTAACTGCAATAAGATCGGTCATTTTGCCTCAAGGTGTCCGGAAAGATTTTCAAGGCAAAATCCTAACAAGCCAAGGTTCCAAAAGAACTGTTACTATGTATAGGAAGATGATGATAATGAAGGAGTAACAGATGATAAATCAAAGACAGGAAACAAATCTGGAAATGAATGGGTGTTCATTGGCATCAAGGAAGAAGATCCAATGTTCTCTGTATCTGTCAATCATAAGACTGTGGAAAGAGCTCTGGCTGCCCATGTTGAAGAGAAGGATGATTGGGTCATTGACAATGGATGCTCTCACCATAAGACAAGTGACAAAAATAAGTTCATAGATTTGGAGAAGTATGAAGGAGGAGTGGTAAGGTTTGGTGATAATTCTGCTGGTAGAATCAGAGGTAGAGGAACTATTTCTTTTGATGGAAGGAACAAAACTGGTAATGTACTGTATGTTGAAGGATTGAAGCACAATCTTCTCAGTGTTGGACAGTTGATGGATGGACAAAGGCTATGATCTCCAATTCAAGAATGGAAAATGCAAGATCTTTGAAAGTTCTGGAACAGAGATTGCATTCGGTACTCAAACTAAAGGTAATATCTTCCACTTGGTTGGTACTAATAAAAGTTGATTATTTGTTCAAGTTGATCAGAGTTGGTTATGGCATAGGAGGATGTGTCATATAAATTTTGATAACATCATCAAGATAAGCAACACTCAGGCTGTAAGAGATCTTCCAAAACTAGTGAAACCTACTAATATCTTGTGCAAAGAATGTCAGTTGGGTAAGCTAAGAAGAGTCACATTCAAGAGTAAGGAACTATCCTCTACTAGATTATTGTACTTAATTCATACTGATTTATGTGGTCCGACAAGAATCAGGAGTGTACAAGGTGATAGATACTTCATGCTACTAATTGATGACTATTCTCAGATGATGTGGGTAACTTTTCTAAAAGAGAAATCAGAAGCTCTTGAGAAATTCAAAATATTCAAGGCTATGGTAAAGAATGAAACTGGATTAAAATTGAAATGTCTGAGGTCTGATAGAGGTGGAGAATTCACATCCGGTGAGTTCATAGAATTCTGTGAGAAGCATGGAATAAAGAGACAGTTGTCTACTCCTAGGACTCCACAACAGAATGGAGTAGTGGAAAGAAAGAACCAGACCATCCAGGAGGCATCTAGGACCATGATGATGGAAGTAAATGTTCCTCAGATCTATTAGAGAGAAGCTGTCAGCACTACAGTCTATACTCTCAATCGAGTTCAAATAAGAAGCAATACTAGTAGGACTCCTTATGAACTTTGGTTTGGTATTAATCCTACTGTAAGGTATTTCAAAGTCTTTGGTAGCAAATGTTACATCAAAAGAGATGAAGATCTAGGCAAGTTTCATGTTAGAAGTGATGAAGGAATATTCTTGGGTTACTCTACTCAAAGCAAAGCATACCATTGTTATAACAAGAGACTGAGAAAGATTATAGAAAGTACAAAAGTGAAGATTGATGAAGGAATTGAAAAACCCTCAAGGTTTTATGAATATGATGAAGATGATCAGAATGGTGTTCTGATTCAAGGAGCCTAAGCCCCTTCTGAAATTTAGATTCAAACTGATCTGGTAAATCAAGAAGAAGAGATGAGTTTTAATGAGCCTAATCAAGAATCAGAAGTGCAAGAAATTCCCAAAGTTCCTAGGTATGTAAGATTGAACCACTCGAAAGATCAGATCTTAGGTGATAAAAGAAAAGGTGTACATACAAGAAGGAGAATTGCTCAAGATTCAGATGAGTATTGTCTGATTTCAAAGATTGAACCTAAGACAGTGAATGAGGCTTGCAATGATGAAAACTGGACTAAAGCAATGGAGGAAGAGCTAATGAAATGAGAAAAATCACACTTGGAATCTTATTCCCAGACCTAGAAACAAGAATGTGATTGGAACAAAATAGGTTTTCCGGAACAAACTTAATGAAGTTGGTGAAGTAATCAGAAATAAAACCAGATTGGTCTACAAGGGTTACTCTCAAATAGAAGCAGTTGATTTTGAAGAAACTTTTGCTCCGGTGGCAAGAATTGAAGTAGTCAAATTATTTCTTTCTTTTACTGCCTTCAAGGATTTCAAAGTATATCAGATGGATGTCAAGTCTGCCTTCTTGAATGGTGACTTGGAAGAAGAAGTATACATTGAGCAACGAATGGATTTCAATTGTCTGATCATGGTGATATGGTCTGCAAGTTGAAGAAAGCACTGTATGGACTAATGCAAGCCCCAAAAGCCTGGTATGAAAGATTGGACAAGCATCTTTTGAAGATTGGTTTCAACAAAGGTACTGTTGATAGTAATTTGTATTTCAAAATTGATCATGAAAATATCTTGATTATTGAAGTGTTTGTTGATGATATCATTTTTGGAGGAAGAGATAGTATGTGTAAAACTTTTGCAAATCAAATGAAAAGTGAATTTGAGATGTCTGTGCTTAGGAAAATAAATTTCTTCTTGGGTCTACAAATCACTCAAACAAAGAAAGGAATCTTCATTTCTCAGACCAAATATGTGAAAGAATTGTTGAAGAAATTTGGGATGGAAGACAAAAAACCAATGAATACTACCATGGCAACTGGATGTAAATTGGGCAAAGATGATGACTCTCCTAAGGCTGATCAGAAAAAGTATAGGTCAATGATTGGTGGACTGTTGTATCTCACTCAAACTAGACCAGACATTATGAATGATGTGGGTCTTGTTGCTAGATTTCAAGTTGATCCTAGAGAATCTCATGTCATGGCAATCAAGAGGATTTTTAGATATATAAAAGGAATAGTTGAGTATGGATTGTGGTATCCCAGAGATCATGATTTCTCTCTTCATGCATATACAGATGCGGATTGGGCAGGAGATGTGGATGACCGGAAGAGTACCAGTGGTGGAGCATTCTTTTGGGGGGAGAGATTGGTTTCTTGGCTGAGCAAGAAATAAGAGGCAATATCTTTGTCCACTGCAGAAGTAGAATACATTGTAGTAGCAGGTAGTTGCACTAAGTTTTATGGATGAAGCAAATGCTAAGAGACATAAGAGTAGAGTATGAGGAGCCTATCACAATCTTCTATGATAATTCAAGTGCAATAAATATATCTAAGAATCTAGTGTTGTATTCAAAGACTAAACATATATCCATCAAGTTTCACTTTTTGAGAGAACAAGTGAACAAGAATGAAGTCAAATTGGAGTTTGTGCCTTCCAAGGATCAGATTGCAGACATCTTTACTAAACCTCTACCTAAGGACACTTTTGAGTATCTCAGGGAGAAGTTAGGGGTTATTGCCCCTCCGATGATGAACTAAGGTGTACTGATGTACATCACAGTCATATCTTGTGATCCGGATTGATAATGAAGAGCTGCTACTCAGGGGAAGCAACTGATATGATTTTGAAATGTTGGAATTGCAAGTATGTGCCCTTTGCCATTGATGTCAAAGGGGGAGAGAAGACATGTGAAAAACAAGTGGTGGTTGATCAAAGGGGGAGCAGCAAAGGAAGAGAAGACAAGCGAATGGTTGTTGGTGATAGGGGGAGTTGTGTCAGTAAAGAAAAGTTCTTGTCTTGGTGCTCAAAATAGTTTTTCACATCATATGTTTCCATCAATGACAAAGGGGGAGATTGTTACAAGTATGGGCCTAACTGGTGTTTTCATTGATGTCAACATACTCCTGTTGCATTGATGAAAAGGATTGGATGAGACGAGTGATGAGGATATTGAGAAAATTAGTCCTAATTAGGAATAGAGAAGAACAGTGAAGAAAGAAAGGTAAAAGTCCAAGATAAGATCAGGATTAGAGGATCTGGTTTAAAGGGTTTGTAGATATGTATTTTAAGGTGATCCAGTAAAGATTTTAGAGGTCCGCATGAAGATCTAAAGAAGTTGTGGCCGTTCAAGTAAAACTGGTTCCGGTAGGTGTTCAGAGGTGACAAAGTGACACAGACAGGTCCATTGAGATCTAGAAATGCATTATCCTATTCTGTAGATTTGAGGGAGTGTTGAGGAAGTCTTTGTGACATGTCAGCTTGATTTGTTCATGGTTTGAAGGTCTGTAAGCATCTATTCCTTTGTGACAATGATGACAGACTGTGTTCTTGAGGTTCCAGATGAAGGAGAGAAGGATTTTAGTAAGTAGATGAAGTGTGGATGTTTTTGGTGATTCAGGAAATCTTGTGAAGGTCCTTGGATCATGTCTAGCTCGTGTTGGTGGTCCACATTGGAGTTGGAGCTCGCACTTGAAGAATAACTTCACGATGATGGTGTTCTTCCTGAGACTGGCCGACTAGATGAGTTACACATCCTGTGGATGTTCTTGTAGTTTTTTGCTGACTTAGATGATTATTCCTAAGTTGATGTCTTGTATAAATAATGGATTGTAAAGTCATTTCATAGTGTGCCTAGTGGAGATGTGAGTGTGGTAGCGAGGAGGAGAACGAAAGGTAGAGCAAAAGTATTGGACTTAAATGGAATTGATTCAAGCATGGTGAAGATGCTATTCTCCAGTTCATGTATGTGATACTTATTATTTTGTAGACAGTGTGTCTCTTGTAGGCAGTGAGCCTCTTGTGAGCAGTGTGCTCAGGCAGTGAGCCCTAATTGGCATGTGCCATTTTGTTCTTTCTATTCTTCTAACAGAGAATACAATCTTGGGTTAATCACCCCATGGTTTTTCCCTTAACTGAGTTTTCCACATCAAAATCTTGGTGTCATGTGTGTTAATGTGTTTCTGCTCTTGATTTAATGCATTATGTTTACATCATTGATTTATCCTTATGCTATTGAATTACAAAGTGGATTTAAGTGTTTAATTGGAAGAAAGTTTTGTACAACTGATTCACCCCCCCTCTCAGCTGTCTTCCCTGAATCTAACAATACTACCATGGTCTACCCAACAATCTATTACATAATACATCAGCATAATATCTCACAATACTTCATCATGATAAGATCCAATATGAAATTTGACCAAACATTGCTCACTCACCAGTACCTTGTGTTCATCTTGAATCCATGATATCTTGTAGGGCTTAGGGTGTTTCAATCTCTCTAGGTTCATCTTTATCACCATCTCCTTTGAAACCAAATTATTAGTACTACCACTATCAATGATAACCTTACAACTTTTACCTCCTGATTTGCATCTGGTTCTGAACAAACTTTTCCTTTGCGGTGGTTCCTCATTTGTCTCTACCTAAAATAGGGCTCTCCTCATGACTAGTGATTCTCCATTCTCAAGTTTAGCAACTAAATTAGGTGATCCAATAGGTTCTTCTACATAAGTTGCTCTTCCACTATTCTATATCTTCTTGCTTGTACTTCCCTAATGACATTCAAATGCTCCATGTCCTTCACCTCCACACTTAAAACAAGTTCCTCTGAATGTTATCTTATCAAACCCTTTTTGATCTCTTATGTAACCTTCACTCCGGTATTAATTATGATGTCCTCTATGGTCAAAACTTCTGTCATCTCTCTGTTATGCATTGCTATCTCTATCTTCCTTCTTGAATGTACTACCTTGTTTGTTATGCTTTGCATATGATCTTTCTCCTCTAGAATATGTTCTACCTTTCTAAAATTTACCTCTTCTTCCTCTCTATCTTTTCTCATTCTTCTTTTTCAACTTTTCTTCAACTTTAAGGGCAAACTGATATGCTTCTTCTATTGTTGTCATCCTTACTAGGTTTAGTTCTTCTTGAATGTTCAATCTCAGCCCATTAATGTATCTTGCCACTTTCTCCTTGCTTTCTTCACTATGTCTAGTCCTTATGATCATCTTATCAAATTCCTCAATGTACTCCTTCATAGATTTCTCCTTTGTCTTAGGTTCTGCAAACTCTTCAACATTTCCAACTCATAGTCAGCAGGTATAAACTAATTCTTCAACTTTATCACCATTCTATCCCACTTTATGATTTTTTCTTTTCCCCTTCTATTTCTATGCAACTTTACTTCTTTACGCCAAATAGCAGCATGTCCTTTCAACTTAGTCTTTGAAAATCTCACCTTCTCTGGATCTTCAATTTCTTCATGTATTCAAAGTATTCCTCCAAATCATTTATCTAGTCAATCAATTCCTATGGATTCAAATTTCCAGTGTAATTCAGTACTTCCACTCTAGGTCACTTTCCAATCTTTGAAACATCTCTCAACATCTTCACTTGACCTAATTCTTCTTCTTCTTCTAGGGTTTCTTCATTTTGATCAACGCTTTTAAATTCTTCATCATCATTTTCAACATTAGGTTGAGGTGTTAATCCTCTTCTTCGACCCTCTTCAACAACATCCAATTAGACTTTCATTATTTTCATCATTTCCATCATCTCATCCATTCTTCCAGCCATAGTGCCTTCAACAGGTATTCTCCTCGGTGGCATCTCTTCCTAGGTTCAAGTGTAATTGCCTCAAATCTAGCGATTGGGCTACAAGGTGACAAGTTACTCACAATCGGTGATCGGTTGACAACACATGTAGTATTCCTCGAGTTGGTGATATGTCCACAACAAGACCTTATGGAATTTGCATTCACAAACTTTCCTCCTAAAGGATTCAAACTTCGCTCTGATACCACTTGGTGCAATCATGGTTGGAGGGTTCATAGAAAGAAATTGTCTAGGCCATGCAACAAGAGTGAACACAATGGAAGCAACTCAAATGTAGAATGCAAAGAATGATTCAAATGACTTATATATTAGTAGCATGTAGGCTACAAAATAAGGGCACACATGTCTAATTACAGTCACAATAGATATAGATTTGAAGCGCCTCTCCAAAATAAATCCTACGACTAAAACATCATATTATAATTCACTACTTTTCTAGGAATTTAAGACATGGTTATATATCATCTTCAAGCTCAAGAATCCCTCTGGGTCAGCCAAGAAAGAAGTTACATTCTCCAATGAAGGTGTAATGTGTAGAATGAATAGGTCAACCTTAGGCAGCTAGTGTTCCTCCACAGATAATGGAAACTGGATGCAGATTTCATGGGAGGTCGGCTAGGTCCCAAACTATCATGCATGATGTTTCATTTAACTCTGCAAGTCATGGAAGTACTTTGGAAACCTTCTCCTTTAGTTGATTGTCTGTATGCTCTATTATGTGAGACCAAGTCATCTTCTGATAGTGATAACTTTCTAGAAACTAATCAAAAATATCTAAATTTTGGATATGATGTGCATAATGATGTCTAGATGCTAAGTCCTAGTCCACAAGAGCTGATATGATAATGCAGCAAAATGTAGTACAAAATGTTGAAATTGCTCCTAACTAAACTTGAACTGATTGAACTAAAATGAAAGAAAAAGAAAATAATGCAAATATTTTTGGTTGATGCAAGATTGCTCTACAACCTGGGATGCTCTTGCATTACAATTAGACTTGCCCTTCTTCTAAAACTATTCCATTGGTTGATCTATTGATATAGGCCAACATCAAGAGGTCGTGTGAGACACATCCTCTCTTGAAAGTGTTGGTGTCTAATATTTGACACTTAGAGCCCATTAGATCATGTAAAACAATGATATGCTTTCTACAAGAGATTTCAATGGATCTAGAAGAGCAATATTATTCATACAATATGTGCATTCCCAAAAGAGCTTGCAATTTACATATGAACCCCTAATTATATGGAGAATGGGTGAGATGAGAATGTAGTTATGGACTCTAACCTCCTTACATGTGCATAGGACATGTGTGATAAAAGTGTCATATGTGCATGAGTTAGGTGTTACCTAAAAGGTGAATATGTGTTTCAACTCATATGGATGAGACATATTTCTAATCTCGAAGTATCTACCAGTACTACATGATGAAATTTGAGGGGAGGCCACATGGTTTCTCTTCTCGTTTCAGTTTTGGGAGGGAGCATTTCCTTACATGGATTTCTTTCCTTCTCACTTTTTGGGGGGTCACATAGACCTTGTCTTTTTTTTCTCTCCTATGGGGGAATATTTATCATAAATTTGTCGTAGAAGTAGTCCTTGGGGGTCTTATTAATTCCTCCTTGTTTCTTCTTCACTTGTACATTTTTCATGCATCTTTTCTCCTTTGGAGATGAGTTTTATCTCCCACTAGGTTTTCTCCTTTACTTTTCTTTTGAGAAAATTATTTGTACATGGGTACCTAACATGGCCTCATAGATGGGACCCATATTTATTTGTCTATTCTCCCTAAGTTACATTTATGGGGAAGTGTTATTGTAAATAAGTACATTACATAACTAGTTAGCTTTTATCTCATCTAGGAAAGTTTTATTCACACTAGTTATGTCCACACTTATAGAATTTTACCTTTTTATCTCACTTCATAGGGACTTTACACATGTCCTCACACTTATCTCAAGTGTTCTAACATGTGTCACACTCCTTGGAGGGTTAGTCAATGGTTAACTCCTACCTTCATACTTCCCCCTTCTCCTACTTATGCAAGGAGCTCATTGTATTTATTCATTCACTATTTATGATAGACATTGTGGCTTTGTTGTGATCATATTAATTATGGAAATAATCTTGGATTTTACATTCAGATATTTGCTACTCCAACAAAAAGTAGACTAAGAGAATATCCCAAAGGTCTTGTCTATGTGAGGATAGCCTATAGGTTGATCAATTTTTTTTTACAAAGGGCTAATGGATAAGAAGGAAATGATTTTACACAATGTCAGTTCAAGTTGTAATCTTAGATTGAGGGATAATTTTCATCAAACAAGTATAAATAAGATACTATCAATTTATTTTTAGTCATTTAATATACCCTCTTGAAAGTACCCATAACAAAGACTTGTATTTGAAAAAATTAAACACCTGAAAATGCAAGGAATAAGACTTTGTTAGTCACATAATAGCTAAATAACTTAAAACAAATCATTCTTAATCTGTCTAATTTAGAAAAGAGCAAAATATTTAAGGGTTGAGAAATATGGGCATATTTTATCTTCAAGTAATGTCTAACTCAGTGAAGGAGGTCAATTGAGGTGGATACCAACTCTAGCTTGATCTACTATTACATAACTAAAGAGATAAGATGGTGAAATCATCAAAGGATAACTTGACGACTCAGACTAGCACATACATTCTCCATATTAAATGTATAGAAAAATATACTAAATCCTATAGATCTTAAATTTATAAGAGATTTATATGTTAATGCTTATAATGTGTTGATTTAACTCACTTCAATTGATTTAGAAGATAATGTTTCAAAGTATCATAGGCTATGTTGGTGATCATTTTTGTAGCTCCACAAATCCTAAAAAGAGCACCAAAACCTAAGCCCAAAGAACACCAACATAGGGTGATAGGTTGGACTTATGATCGGATAGTGGCAACAATGGACCAATGCATGAGAGTGGGTGATCTCGCATTATTTAGGATTTTGTAAGCCAAAGGGGTGTTCCCAAAGGTATTTTTACAAGATAATTAAAAACAAATGAAAATAACACTTAGGCCATCAACAACCACACCCAATGCATGATAAACCACATTGATTTTTCACTACATTCATGACATATTGGCTTTTGTATCTAGACTTACAAGACCTCTATTAAGTAGATAATAGCAAGTATACACATGCACATGAAGATGTGAAAATATACACAATCATTCATGAATCCCCTTAACATCACATACACGTGCAACTTGGAATCCAACATATACAACACTCTAAGTATGCAATAGTTTATAGTACTAAACTTGTATATATTGGCATGTCTTGGTCCATTCCTAACCTGACATAGAACTATAATATATGAATAAAATAAGTGATTGATCATTTAGCCACAAGGACCATTGCCTATCTAACTAGGAAACAGATTCATAACTATAAGTGGAGAGGAGATACTCTTATGAACCTATAACAAAGAACTAGACTTGTATATGTGTGGACATCATAAATGGTAGAAACAAGACAAAGTAAACATACTTTATAGATCCATCTCTAATTAGGGAAATCCCATTTATATTAAAGAAAATACTATTACAAAAACCTTTTGTAATATTTTATAGAATTCTATTGCCAACTAATCTTCAATAGAATCAAACTATTAAATGTGGCTATAGATACATTTTGGCATGCTAGCAATATCTCTTTAGTAGATTCCAACCAACGACATAGACATACATCAATAAAGAAGTTTCAACAATACAACACCTTCTCAGAATCATATAGTATAACTCCAGCCCCTATGAACTATAGCATACATCCATTGATACCCTAGAACTAACCTAGGAATGCCAAGTGCACAAATTGGTTCAATAAAAAACACTAATGCATTAGAAAAGGATGCATTTATGGGTTTTGAACCCTTCCATAGATCTCTTCTATTGTCAAGACACTTTTTATAGATCAAACTATTTTCAAGGTAGCAACCTCTGTTAGATATTAAATTCACTAGCAACAAAATATAGGTAGGTAAGACATTGATTATACAATAACTCTAATAGGAATACGATCAAATATTCCTCACTTCTGCATGTAGCTTCTTGTATCAATCAAACTTCAACATAGGGATCAACATTGTATTAAATTCTTTAATTTTTCTACATACCACAAGGATCTAATTTCCCTTATCAATTTGCACATAGGATGGGCACTAATCACATCTCATTAAATAACCTAGATGCCACCATTAGGTCCACACAATCAAGGTGTATTTGGTCATATTGAAAAAATTACACTTAGCCATGTTAGGACATCTCAATCTTTGCCACCAAAAACTCATTGGATTCACAACTACCTATAGGATCATTTATGCTAACCAAATATTTATAGTTCATTTATCATGAAACATTCATTTTAAAATTTCCACATGTATATTAGGATGCACACATCACCTTTGATTCATGTCATGTATTAATTGAACACAAATGTATTCAACAATTAACATATTGAACTTATACTACCACATCTCATCCACATAGAAACTTAATCAACAACTAAGCACACATGGACATTCATAATGATATCATAGATTGGTCCAAGGACCAATTAAATTGATTGATCTCACATGTGAAATTCATGTACCACAAGAATCATAAGAACACACATCCATGGGAAAATAACAGATCAATAATTTAAAAGTTCAAATTTGTGTAACACTTTCAGAAAATAAAATGGTACCAAGAAAAAGGTTTTCACTTGAGAAGGTTTCAGTTGAGAAATTTTCACTTGAAACAATGTGGAGTATACATGGTGAATGGATGAATAGTACTTTTCAGGTAGAAAGTTTATGCTTGGTACGTTATCAGGTGATATAGTTTTGCTTGAAAACTTAAAAGAAAAAGAAAAATATATCATTTCATCTAAATCAAAGGACCAAGGGAAAGCCTTCTGCTTGCATCCATGTGACCCCACATAGCTTCCAACTAACCTCTCTTCCTCCATGCCCAATAGGTAAGATCATTTTACCTTGTTTGTGGTTTTGAATTTTATTTCTTAACGAAATTTTACAATATAACTTTTGGGATAAAAATTGTTTTTTCTATTATTTTAAATTTCTATATTTGTTTGAAATTTAAACCCTAAATTTGAAACTAAAACCCCACAAATGAAACTAGAACTCTAAATTTCAAACTAAAACCTACAAATGAAACTAAAACTGTACAAATGAAACTAAAATCCTGAATCAAAAACTAAAACCTTACAAATGACTAACTTCATGCCTCAAAATCATACACATATGGCAACTCCAAATCACTCCAAATTATCTTACTTAGAAAGGACCCTACTTATAAATAAGGTTTCATATCCACATCATCAAATATGATGCCACATTAGCATGCTTTTTGTTGAGGTGTCCAAAAAAACCCAAAAATAGGGTGGACCAATAAGTGTGCATTAAGCCATGTTTTGCTTGTGTATTAATGTGGCATCACATGATTGGTTGTTTTCTCAATCTAAAGAGCATATTTTATTCAATTATAAGTACTTATAGTCAATACTAGAAACCTTAAAGTCACAACTACTAGTGCTAAACTTTTAAAAATATTGGGTCTTAAATCTACAAATAGTAGCACATCTATTGGAACATGCAAAACTATTGGGTCTTGTCCCCTAAATCTATTGTTTGATTATGTCATGAATTATTCATAACTCTAAGTTGGTTACACAATCTTGATCAAGTGGGATTATAGCTTTACAAATGTAATTAGATAGTGATACATAAGTTAGATAGAATTTTAATCAGCAATATAACATTTAATATTGTTCAATACTAAGACAAAAGTGATTGATTCTCTCATTAAAAATTATACAAGAAATGTATCCTATGTTGTTTTAATCTTAGGTTGTATTATTAGAAGAAATCTAAATAAGAAAAAAAACTAAGTTAGTTAATAAATAATGAATAAATTAAAGGATAACTAACCTAGTCAATTAAGTCACTCACTTAACAATGTTGATTACTTATCTTAATTAATATATTTAAATATCATAAATAATGAATTGAAGTTAATCCCTACAATCAAGTAGAGGATATCATTAGAGTAAAAATAAAATGGTGATTAATAAAAGGATGTGAGGTGAGTTATGATGAAGGTTCAATATTTCAAATTATATCAAAATTGATTTAATGATCTATAGTCAATTTAGATTGAAAGTTTGATCATCAATAAATTGAAATTGATATAAAATAAATTGATATTAGGTAATTTTTTATTAAATAAGTATGAGTTTGATTTTTGTAGTATTTAAAGTATGAGTATGATAATGTAGTATTTCAAGTGTTAGTTGGAGAAGTTTTTAGTCCTTAGATATGTGTAAAATTTGCAAGAGGTTTTGGATAAGCTTAATTCTTCTACAATGACTTGTGCATCTATTCCTATCCCCACTTATACCATATATCCCTCTTTCACCATTACTCATATTTATAATACCATGGCTACTAGCAGATTGTAGGAATCTAGTGCAGTCATGATAGGAGCATTCACAGAATGAACTGTCCAGGCCATGCAACAAGAGTAAACACAATGGAAACAACTTAAAGCTATGAGGAAAATGCATATTTAGTCATTCAGTATATCAAATAATTCAAATACAAATTGGCTGGCATCATGCAGGCTTACAATTAGGGCTCATAGGCCTGATTACAATATATGCACAAGATATAGCATTGAAGTCCCTGCACGAAGGAGCCTAAACTATCTATCTTTTATATCATTAAAACTATACTAACTATTTTCCTAAGGATCTATTACATCAATATATATCATCTCTAGAATAATAGATTCCTCTGTTTCGGCCAAGGAAGGTCACAAACTCCAATGAAGAGTTGTAATGTGTGTACATGGATAGGTTAGACCTAATCATTTAGAACACCTCTGCAAATGAATGGAATGATGTGCAGATCTCAAGAAAGGTAGGCCACATACCAAATATCATTGACTGATGTGTCATTAAGCTCCACAAATCAAGGAATGTTCTGCAAGTCTTCTCCTTTAGATGACTATCAGAGACTGTCAGGATGCTCTATTCTGAGAAAACAGTTGATGTTCAGATAGCGATAACTTTCTAGTACTTAATCCAAATGCTCTAAATTATGGATATGATGTAGATGAATGAAACTAGATGCTAAGTCTAGCTCCACAAGATGTGAGATGCAACTATGGTAGAATGCAGACTAAAATACAAAAACTGCTTCTGACTAAATTGCCTAAACTAAACTAGAAAAAATGAAAGGAAACAAACTGAACTGAAATGCAAATGTTTTTGGTTGATGCAAGATTGCTCATGAACTAGGGATGCTCCTGTCTCAGACATCTGGGGTTATTGAAAAAGTGAGTCCCTCACTTTGTTGGGGCTAGGGGAGAACCAAGACGGTCCACCTCAGCCTGAGAAATCCATGATGAATCTTCTTCTGGTTTGCCTTTCCACTTCACAAGATATTCTTTGTATTATCTTCCTCTAGTGTTGTATCCAACTCTGGTGTCCAAAATGTCTTCAATCTACTCTGTTTCTTGTTGTGGTAACTGCTTCTTCAAGTCTTCTTCCATGCTTTCACTGAACTCATATTCATGATACTGATAAAGGTCTGCAAGGTTGAAAATAGGTTATATACCTAATGTCTTTGGGAGCTCCACTTCGTATGCATTTCCTAAATCAAATTTTCTGAGTATCCTACAAGGTCCAAACTTCTTCATCTTCAACTTGTTATATGTCCCAACTTGAAATCTTTTTTTTCTCAAGTCTACCATCACTTCATCTCCAACTTCAAATTCCTTATGTCTTCTCTTCTCATCTTCCTTCTCCTTATACTTACTGGTCATATCCTCCAAATGCTTCTTCACCTGATTATGCACTGTCTTCATATGTTCTGTGAATTCTTCTGTTTCTGCACTTCTCTTTTCTTCCATACCAATGTCTCTCAATTCTGCAACTCCTCTAGGATTTACTCTGGTAACAATCTCAAAAGATGTTCTTCTGGTACTCCTATTTACTAAATTATTGTATGTAAACTTTTCTTGTGAAAGAATCAAATCCCAACTTCATGCTTTCTCTCCAACCAAATATCTCAACAAATTTCCCAAACTCCTATTCACTACCTCTGTTTGTCCATCAGTCTGTGGGTGAAAAGTTGAACTGAACTTTAAATCTGTCTTCATCTTCTTCCAAAGTGTCTTCCAAAAGTACCCAACAAACTTTGTATCTCTGTCTGAAACTAAACTCTTAGGTAATCCATGCAATCTCACAATCTCCTTGAAAAATAGGTCAGCTACATGCGATGCATCAGTTGTCTTCTTACAAGGTATGAAATGACCCATATTTGAAAATCTATCTACCACTACAAATATCAAATCATGTCCTCTCTATGTCTTTGACAATCCCATTACAAAATCCATGCTTATGTCTTCCCAAGGTCTCTGCGGTTATGTTAAAGGTTTATACAATCCAATATTCTGACTACTCGATTTTACAACTTGACAAACTCTTCCACTCTGCACAAATCTCCTAACATCCTTATGTATCTAAGGCCAAAAGTAGTTTTCACTTACCAAAGTCACTGTCTTATCAATGTCAAAGTGTCCTTCCAATTCACCACTATGTTTCTTCTAGATCAAATTATTTCTCATTGAACTCCTAGGTATGCACAACTGACTTCCTCTAAACAACATATCTTCCTAAATGAAATAATCCAACCACTTACTCCTATCTGTCACAACAGGTTCCTTACAAGCTTTCCAAGGTTCTACAAAATCAATGTCTCCCTCATACATGTTCTTCAGTTCATCAAAACCTAACACTTCAACTCTCATTTATGTCAACAAGTTTCTTCTTCTACTTAATGCATCAGCAACTTTGTTTGATTTTCCACTCCTATGCTTCAACACAAAAGTGTAACTCTGTATGAACTCTACCCATCTCATATGCCTTTGTTTCAACTTACCTTAACTGTTCAAATACTGCAAAGCTTGATGATCTTTATATAGTACAAACTCCTTAGGAAATAAATAATGTCTCCACTTCTTCAAGGCTTGAATTATGGCATAGAACTCTTGATCATAAACTGAATATCTTCTCCTTGCATCATTCAACTTTTCCCTGAAATATGTTATAGGTCTACCTTCTTGACTTAATACTTCTCCAATTGCGTTTCTACTTGAATCACAATCAACTTGAAATAACTTATTGAAATCTGGTAATGCCAAAATAGGTTTCTCTGTCACCTTCTTCTTCAACAATTCAAAACTTTTATCTACTTCTGACATCCACTTACAGTCTTTCCTGTCACCTCTCATTGTCTCTGTCATAGGGTTACATACTAAATTGAAATTTCTGATGAAATTCTGGTAGAAACTAGCCAATCCATGAAATGATCTAACCTCTCCAATGCTCTTTGGTGTAGGCCATTCAACAATTACTCTTACTTTCTCAGGGTCCATCTTTAATCCTTCTACAGAAATGACAAATCCAAAGTGCACTAGTTCCTCCTTCATGAAACTACACTTTTTGATGTTTATCAACAATTTATCTTCTCTCAACCTTCGCAAAACTTGTCTAATATGCCACAAATGTTCCTTTTTTGTCCTACTAAAAATCAAAATATCATCCAAGTACATACAATCACAAACTTACCCAAGAATTTCTTCAAGACTTCATTCATCAATCTCATGAAAGTACTCAGTACATTTGTCAATCCAAAAGGCATTACTAAGCACTCATGTAATCCTTCATTTGGCTTAAAATCATTCTTCCATTCATCTCCCTCTCTAATTCTGATCTGATAGTATCCACTCTTCATGTCTATCTTTGTGAAATACCTTGCTCCAGTCAAACAATCCATGATATCATCCATTCTATGTAAAGGAAATCTATACTTAACTATGATCTTCTTTATTGCTCTAGAGTCAGTACACATTCTCCATTCTCCATATTTCTTGGGTGCTAACACTATAGGTATTGCACAAGGACTCAAACTTTCTCTGATCAAACCTTTTCTCAGTAACTCTTGTATCTGTCTATTCAATTCTTCATTCTATGTCGGTGTCATTCGGTGTGTTGCTTTGTTAGGAAAACTAGCTCCTAGTGTAAGATCCATGTGATGACTGATACTCCTTATAGGTGGCAATCCTTCAGGTACATTATCTGATATGATGTCTTCGTACTCTATCAGCAACTTTCTTATCTCCTCTGGTTGTTCTCCTCCAATCTCTTTCTTCAATGTTTGAGGCTTCTTGGGAATCAAAGCATAACACATATTCTCATTTCTCAAACCATCCAAAAATTTTCTTCCATCTACCAAATAGATTCTAGCATTCCCACATACTTCACTCTTAGGGTCATCCTCCAAAGGAATCAAAGCAACTCTCTTTCCATTTGATGTTATAGTGTATGTATTCTTTCTCCCATCATGTATATCTTTTCTATCATACTACCAAGGTCTACCTAGCAAGATATAACAAACATCCATAGGCATAATATCACACAAGACTTCATCATGATAACATCCAATATGAAATTTCACCAAACATTGTTCACTCACCAGTACCTTATGATCATCCTGAATCCATGCTATCTGATAGAGTTTAGAGCATTTCAATCTTTCCAACTTCAACTTAGTCACCATCTCCTTTGAAACTAGGTTATCTGAACTACCACTAGCAATCACAACTTTACAACACTTACCTCCTGATTTACATCTTGTCTTGAACAAACTCTTCCTCTGCATTGGTTCCTCATGTGTTTCTACTTGAAATAGTGCTCTTATCATCACAAGTGATTCTCCTTTCTCAGTTTTACCAACAAAACTAGGCGATCCAATAGGTTCTTCCACTATTCTCTGTTTTCTTTCTTGTACTATCCTAATTACATTTGAATGCTCTATGTTCTTCACCTCCACACTTAAAACAAGTGCCTCTAAATGTCCTCTTATCAAATCCTCTTCCCTCTCTTCTGTATCCTTCATTTTGGTATGTGCTAGGGTTTCCTCTCCGATAAAAGTTTCTTTCATCTCTCTGGAATGTACTATTATCTTTGTCTTCCTTCTTGAATGTGTTTTTAGGCTTGTTCTTCTCTGCAAATGATCTATCTCCTCCACAAAATGTTCTACCTCTCTAAAAATCACCTCCTCTACCTCTCTATCTCGGATCATGCCTTTTATTTAGCTTCTCTTCAACTTTCAGGGCAAACTGATATGCTTCTTCCAAAGATGTCATCATTACCAAGATTAGTTCTTCTTGAATGTCCAATCTCAGTCCATTGATATATCTAGCCACTTTCTCCTTTCTTGCTTCACTATGTCTTGTTCTTATAATCATTTTATGAAATTTCTCAGTGTATTCCTTAAAAAATTTCTCCTTTTGTCTCAGGTTCTGCAATCTTTTCAACATCTCCAACTCATAGTCAGTAGGTATAAATTGATTCTTCAATTTTGTCACCATTCTATCCCACTTCATAATCTTTTGTTTCCCTCTTCTATTTCTTTCTAGCTGAACTTCTTTCTACCTTATAGAAGCATGTCCTTTCATCTTTATCTTTGCAAATTTCACCTTCTCCGGATCTTCAATCTCTTCATATTCAAAGTATTCTTCCATGTCATTTATCCAGTCAATCAATTCTTTAATGTTCAAATTACCAGTATAGTTCAGCATATCAAGTCTAGGTCTCTTTCCAATCTTCAAAATAGCTTGCAACATCTTTACTTGATTTGATTCTTCTTCTTCATCACCTCTTAGGGTTTCACCAATTTATTCAACAGATTGAAATTCCTCTTCATCGTCACTTTCAATATTACCTCTCGGTGTCAATCCTCTTCACCTATCTTCTTCAACAACATCCAATGAAATTCGCATCATTATCATCATCTCCATCATTTCATCCATTCTACCAGCCATTGTTCCAACATCAACAACTCTCCTTGGCAACATTCTTCCTAGGATCAAGTGCAAACTGCCTCAAGTTCAGCGATCAGGTTACAAGGTGACAACTGCCTCACAATCGGTGATCAGTTGTGACACAAGTAACCTACCTCGGTCCGGTAATCTATCCACAACAAGATCTTATGGAATTCTCTCACCAACTTTGCTCAATTCTCTCCCAAAGATTTGAACTTTTGCTCTGATACCACTTGGTGCAGTCATGATAGGAGGGTTCATAGAATGAACTGTACAAGCCGTGTAGCAAGAGTAAACACAATGGAAACAACTCAAAGATATGAGGTAAATGCAAATTTAGTCATTCAGTATATCAAAGAATTCAAATACAGACTGGCTGGCATCATGCAGGCTTACACTTAGGGCTCATAGGCCTAATTACAATATATGCATAAGATATAGCATTGAAGTCCCCACACAAAGGAACCAAAACTATCTATCTTCTATATCATTAGAACTATGCTAACTAATTTCCTAAGGATCTATTACATCAATATATATCATCTCTAGAACAATAGATTCCTCTGCATCAGCCAAGGAAGGTCACAAACTCCAATGAAGATTTGTAATGTGTGTACATAGATAGGTTGGACCTAATCATGTAGAACACCTCTACAAATGAATGGAATGATGTACAGATCTCGGGGAAAGTTGACCATGTACCAAGACCATTGAATGACGTGTTGTTAATCTCCACAAGTCGAGGAATGCTCCACAAGTCTTCTCCTTTAGCTGATTATCAGAGATTGTCAAGATGCCTTGTTCTGAGAAAATAGCTGATCTTTAGATAGCGATAACTTTCTGGTACTTAATCTAAATACTCTGAATTTTGGATATGATGTAGATGAATGAATCTAGATGCTAAGTCAATCTCCTCAAAATGTGAAATGCAACTATGGTAGAATGTAGACCAAAATACATAAACTACTTCTGACTAAACTGCCTAAACCGAACTGGAAAAAATGAAAGGAAACAAAATGAACCAAAATGCAAATGTTTTTGGTTGATGCAAGATTGGTCTTGAACTAGGGATGCTCCTGCATCAAAATCCTTTAATGAAAAACATTAGGATTCAATAGTAAGTAAGAACAAATATGGAAGAGAAATTCCTTATTTATAATTTAAAAGATTGGAAATCTATTAATCTAAATTCTTAATAACCTAATAATATATATAATTACTAAAAATCCATCATGGAGGATAAGTTTAAACAAATAGAATCCTAAACTACACTATAATATAATTACTTAATCATAAGTGCTATGGAGTGGACACTGCAAGTACATAATTCGAAAAAGAAACAACTCATCTTTATAATACCAAGGGATATGATATTATAATTTATTTAGGTCGATGGAGGTGATGACATGTGGCATACATCCCTTAAGTTAGTTATATTGGGTCTTATGGTAACATGTGTAATTAATTATATCAGGTGTTTAGTAGTCCTTCATTAAGATTACCCTCCCATTATGTAATTATGAGGTGGTATATTTATAGGAGGTGAATATCATTGTAAGGGGACTTTTAGAGTATGATATTGTATTGGAGATCTCTTGGAGATATAACATGGAGTGGCTTCTTCCATAAGGAGTGTTGTATGGTGTTACCCTACCTCAAGGGTTTATTCTATTTCCACATACATTTGATATTAGGGCATATTGGCCCACAAACATATATTGTGTTGTGTTAGATCTATCTTCTACATTATATTATTTATATTATTGTATATCTTCCTATCTTTACCAATTTTGTACCTACAGGCTCTGTCTTCTTCTCAGAAGCCACCTTCAGAAATCCATTCTTTTGACTCTTACACACACAAGAAGGAAGATGGTTGGGTACTATTTAGGATCTTGCCTTAGTCAAGCTCCATGAATGGTGTTTCAACCTCCACAATATAAAATATGATAGATAAAGAGCATGTGCCCTAGGAGGGTAGAGAAAAATCTAAATTAGAATAGAATGCTAGAAGAAAGCATGAAGGAAATAAGTCACCATGAGCATGGAAACCCTAGCATTCTTGATGCAGTGTCACAACTTGGCTCAAGATATTGGTGTAGCCCAAAGATGTAGAAAGATCTTCACAAGACATGCAATAAGTTAGTTTCACAACAATAATCCACAATAGAGAGCATGAGAGAGAAGAAGAATCCTTCAAGAAGTTAAAGATAGCTTAGAGATGTTCCAATGAATACACTAACTTTCTTTTATATGCATTCCCATTGAATTTTAGAGAATTAAACCAAATGAGGCTGATATTGGGAATCATTTAAGAGGTCCCAAGCTAACAAGCCATTAATTAGGTTAGGAATAAAAATAGGAGAAGGGCGCTTGGGTGCCCCAAACTCCTTGGATAGGGCACTTAAAGTCATCTTAGCCATGCCTTATAATTACTTTCTAGGTTTTGTACATCAAGATCAAAAATTACATGTTTAACACTCAAAAAGGTGTTATAATAGGTCCTAATTAACAAGTGTAAACATTTTTGGTCCACCTGGGTGCTAAACTAGTTGTAAAATGCTAGTGTGCACATTTTACGATGCTACATTTAATCACCACTTTAGCGTGGGTACAAACTTATGTTTGAACTCATACTAAAGGATAGAGAAGATAAATTCCAAACACAAAGAGGAGCCAAAGAATTCTGCCAAGGTTGAGGAGTGATTAATTCCCCAAGCTTAGGATTATAAGGTTGCAAACACACAAGATCATAGAAGCCATAGAATATCACTAAAATTGAGGGGTAATCAAGCCCCCAAGGTCAGGATCCTAGGAGTCTACATGATGAATTTGATACACACAAGACACATGACATAATTCACTCATACATGAAGCACTTAGCAAACATGAGATAAGACAAGGCATACACTTGAGAAGTCACAATGTATACATGCAATACACAATAGCGTAGATGTTTGTAAAGTATGCTACCCATAACTATACAATAGAATTCAATAAATCATCACATTCACGTTAATAGAAAATGGAAAAGATAAATCTTCTATACATATGTGAAAATATCAATTTACATCTTACAAATACACATGCTATATCCAGGAGTTAGCACACGAAATATAATATACAATGATACAACCTTGGCTCTCATTCTAGATACTAACTCCTTACATTAATAATGTAAATGTTGATGGTTAAAATTGTGCAAGTTCCAACACCAACATGGGAAGTTTCAAGAATGTGGGACTTTCTACTTGAAACAACCTTCAGATTTTTAAGAAGCTAGCTCTTCCTCTTTTAATGGGGTTTGAGTAAAGAGAAAAAGATAAACAGGATTATAGATACAATAAACAAAACTAAAATTGGTGATGCGCCTAAGCAAAAAGTATTTCCTTCAATTTAAGCACAATGAACCCATTCTCAAGATACAGTTATATTAAATAGCAAATACTGCATGATCAATATAAATAGATATAAATGAATACTATCAAAGGCTTATAACTAGACAACTTTGCAAAGACACAAGTGATATCAACCAAGGCATAGAACAAAGTTCTTATTAATCTTCCAACAATAATAAAGGCATAGAAACATGCACAGATATATCAACTTTCTTATCAAGAACAACAAAATAAAGGCAAAATGTCATAAACTGGCCACAACAAAGTCTTTGAATTCTCCATTAGATCTTTTACAAATTTCTCCAAATTGAATCTCTTGTTCAAAATCTATATCTATTTATTACAAATTATACATATTTATAATCATAGACTTAACCCAACATTGCCTGTAACAACCTGAATCTTCAATGGCCAAACAAAACTGAAGATGACTAAAAATCCTTGACAATTACAATCTTCTAAATCTACAATACTTTCTTTTCCCTATGCTCATTGGCTAGGAAACAATTGCATGTGGCATGGTAACTATATCACCATTAAGATACATGGCAACACCCGCATGCTTATCACTTTAACAAAATTGTGACACATGGCATCCTCCACAATAACAACTTAGAACTCTTTAAACTCCAAAGAAACACAGAAATCCACCATCTGTCACACTCTGCTTGACCTTGAAAATGACACATGTTTCTCTCCGCATCAAGCTCAAAACAACACCTCTATACCCGGGCAACCTCGCGTTGTGACATCTGTCACCATCTGCTACACTTTAGAAACTGATAATATCCTGGGACCCACTACCTATGTTACTAATTACACAAAGGAATAAATAGGGACAGATGGCACCCTCTGCTTAAAACAAAAATAGACACATGGCAGCCTCTGCATCAACAAGAAAATAATAAAAGAGCTTGAAAGGTTCATCGGAAGCTAACACTTGTTGCTATTCACTTTATTTGTGAAATAGAAAACTTATACCCCAAGAGCATTACAAAATAAACCAACCTTTCTTTGCTATCACCATGTGGCACTCTCTGATGCAACTTGAAACTGTGTTATTATGTGTGGCCCACCATATATATATGTCGATATTAATATATACCTTACAAGAGAAACACGTGACACCTCTTGCTTAAAGAAAAAATGGACACACGGTAGGCTTTGAAGATAAACGGCAACAAAAGAAACTTTTTGGAAACAACTTTTGGTAGCAACACGTGGCGAAGCCCGCGACACTAAAAATTTCATAAGACTCAATACGTGGCATACTCCGCTTGGAGACCCTTTCCTTTTGCTGCAACATTGACACTTGGCACGACCCATGTGCAAGAACAAACATAGTAACAATTTATTAGCCATTGTAACATATATCGCAACACTTCTAAAACAAAATGTATAGTTAGACTCTACAGTTCTTCACGACCATCAGGACTTCTAAGCTTGCTCAGAAAGAACCCCACAACTGACAAAAAGGTAATGCCACTAAAATAGAAACTTAATTACATGTTCTATAATACCATTTGTTGTGTCATATAACTTCTGTAAAATAAGTTGAGAGTCAGAAACCCTTATTGAAACAATGGACATAGTGGCTTGCACAGAAGTCTCTACTTTTTCACACAGCTACTGAGCATTCAATAATAAAGTTAGAGATGGTTTTAGCTGAATAATCTCCTCGAAGATTCTCTTCCATACTAAAACATATAGCTCTTTAACCAAATTCAAGACCCCCACATTTTGTGGTCTATTGGCCAGTTCAATTATAAGTTGTTTTACTTTCTGCTGTTCAGCCATATACTATGCCTGGGCTACACTATTGGCATTTTGTTCTTTCAACAATTTATGTTGCAACCGTGTTGCCTCTTGCAATTTATCTTGATACTTCTTTTCTATAGTGGCCTTTTCCTTCTTCAAAATAGTGACAACAACTTTCTCCTGTGCCAGCTCAGTCCTTAGAGAAGCGACTTGAGCCTATATGGTCTGATGGACTTGTAAAGAAATAGTGTTCTGCAATTGTTTGTTCAAATTATCAATTTCACTCTTTTTGGATTGAATCTCCCAAGTGAGATTACTGCTATTTACTTTCTCCTGGGCCAAATCACTCTCTTCCTTTTGTAACTTCTTGGACACTTTTAAGTAATCAGTAGCAACTGCAGTAGCAGTCTCATTCATCAGCTCTACCCAGTCCTGTGGCCTGAAGAGATACATATCCATGGCCACAACATTCATTGCAAAATCATGTGGCTGCATTTGTTCATTTAGTTTTACCACATTCACAGACAAATGTGTCACTATCAATGATTATTGAATAGAGTCAAAGAGTGACCTCATGTGAGCCACAATAGGGCTTTTGTTCTCCTTCTTTCTCTTCTTTTCCATTCTGACCTCTCTGACCCTTTTTGTTGTATCTACTTGAGCTTCGAAGGTGGGAGGAGATACAATATAACCTCCAGCAAAGGGGTGACCTTGAGGCAAGCTATAAGGAATAGAAGATAATTGTTAGCTAGGGGAAACTTGAGGTGGGGTCTATTTGGGCACAAATGGAGAAAACAATGGTAGGGTTATGGCCTGTGAAGACATGGCTAGTGCACTAGCAGTTGGGGCAGAGGTTTGTGTGAGCATAGTAGAAGTGGCAATAGACATGGAAACCTAGGTATTTGAGATTGCCACTCCTAAGTAAGAAGAAAGAGACATAGGAAAGAAGAGAGAAGAAGTACTTACTTGAGTCATAGGAGAGATGACTGGCACTTGTTGTTGCTATGGTGTTGTTACTTCTTCTTCTTCTTCTTCTTCTTCCTCTGGCGGGATTAATCTCCTTATTTTCTTTCGAGGCCCTGCCTCTGCTTCTTCTAGATCCTCTTCTTCTTCATCAATCACATTCACTACAGGCTATTGTAATGATACCACTTTGGAACCCCTAGATGCCAAAGCTACATGAGCCCCAAGAGATGGTGATGACACAATTTCTTTCCATTTCACTAATGTGCTAAGGGATTGAGGCCATGGAGATCTAGGATCAGTAGATGATGCTTGTCTTGTTTCTTGCATTCTTGGGGCCTCCCCTATTTCTTCTTCTGCTTCTTCACTCTCTTTCTGAATTCTTCCTGTGTGTGGGCTTGAGGCTAGGGATGGATGCCACTCATCCGAGATTGATTCCCATGTCTCATCGGTTTCAACATTTCCAAATGAATGTGTAATCTCAGAGATCTCTTCCCTATATTTCAAATAAGCTTCAATCTTTTTTGCTCTCCAATCTTTTTCTTTTAATGATTTCCTTAGACATACAGTCATCTTCAACTTAGGGTCATACTCTTTCTCTTTAACATAGAAGGTTTCCCATGACCTAGGCCCCTCATAGGGCAAATCAGTTAGTTCTACATAGAAATCTGGGCTATCTTCTTTTGGAGACCTCTTATCCTCCTAGAATGGGCGTCCTTCATGTACCATCTTGGAAAAAACCTTATTATTTATTATCCAAGAGGCCAGGAAACTATCTGGGTCATATTTCCATTTATCCTCTATAATAAGGAAACCGTAGGCATCTAACTTCCTTAATAAGAGGCTCTCTGTTCCTCTAACTTTAATTGTCATGTTTCCTCTAGTCCATGGAACATCATACATCTTTTTCTTTCTTTTCTTGTGGCCGTAATCATTGTCTACAATAGATACTTGACGGGAAACCTCTAAAAATATGACCCTAGGGGTCAAGACTTTAGGCAATAGCATAGGCTCTTCGGTAAAACCATGGACTCTGGTTATGCTAGTGTGGGCTCCAAACAAGTAGTCATAGGGTATTGGATAGTTGGTTAGGAAACCCCTTATGCTCTGTGTCATCCTATGTTCCATAGGCTCAAGACTTAACTGGCCAAAAGCAGGGGCAAGAAAAAACTCAAAAAACTCATAGGGGTTTGAGGTATCGAACAACACTTGAGTCCATGCAGACACATGAATGGTTTTACTATTATCTAAATCTGAATTATACATATTTAGGGGCATATGCTGCATGAAAAGACCAGAATTTTGATATAACATAAGATGAAATAGATATGTGGAATACCTGAACACTCATTTTGTTTAGAAATTAACAAGCTGGTCAATCATGGCTACAACGATCTACTCTGAAAAGTCTAGCCGATACTCCTGAGATTTGTCTGCAATTTTCATTCTAAAAATGATTACCAATTGCCAGTCATAAACTGTGTTGTCCTCCTTCATTCCAAAGATGAAAGATAACATAGAAAGAGCATCCTAGACATCAGGGTTAAATTACACATGGCTAGTAGGTAGCACATGTAACTAAGTATTATCTTCATCCAGATGCATCTCTATATTTAGGAATTTCAGTGTGCTATGTAAGTTTGCCCATGTGTCTTGCATCTTGGCAATGGTTGGAAATGTTGTCGTTCTATCATGTTACAGGGCCAGCATGTCCCGTATGGCCTTAGGCATAAAATGAACTGTGAAAGGACCTCGTTGGATAGAATTTGATGGTGCATGAAATGGCTCTACACACAATTCAAGCAGCTTGGGGCAAGGGTGCACATTTGGGACCAGGGACTGCAGTAATTGAGAAGTCTACATTCTCATAGTACCAAAAGTTTCATACTATCCCTTGTTCACTCAGATGAGGCACCTCTGATGTGCTCCCTCCTAGAGATTCTTGGTCTTCTTTTGAAGAGGTGTATCATATATGTTATCTGCATAGTCTTTTACTTGATCTAGGTCAATAGATAATCCTACTTCAGGAACCCTTATTCTTGGATAGGGCCTCCTTGGCTGTGTAGGTGCAGAAGCATATGATTTGTTGTTCATCAGTTGACTCAAATATCCCAAGTCCCTCTCGTGGTGATTGTGTCTTCGACATGTCTATATCTTTGTGAGAAAATTTTAGAAAGTTTTGACAAAGAAAATAAGAGAAAAACTATAGCAGAGTTATACTTAGCTAAAAAATTCTTATGGGGAACAAAACTTGGACGCAACAACAATTTAGGGTAGGAAAATAGAAGAAAATGACACTTTCCAAGACTTAATAGTTAGCTTAATCAGCCTTATGGAACAGTAAATGACATATCCCATCATATTAATGGCATTAATGCCAAGAGACAATTAATGTATCTTTTCAAAATCCGCATTAGACGGAGTGTTAGATATGCTATGAGAGTGGCTATCTTTCTAAAAAATCATGTACCTCCCTAGAATTTTAGGGATTGTTGAACAACCTTACTAAATGCAAAGGCTAAAAGAGAAGGGGCTTTGCGCTACTGACACATGTTCATAGAACATTTTATTGAAAGGGAAAAGTAGGAAAACAGAAAGCGGGAAAAGGAAATAAAACAACTAACTAACTATGATACATGATGAGCCCCTTCTTAGGTATAATGCTTCAAGAAGATCCCATTCACTGGAATCTCTTCAGGGTCTCCATCCATAGTTTCTAATTCAAAAGCATTTTGCTTCTTACAAGATCAGATTTTAAAAGGTCCCGTCCATAATGCTTCAAATTTACTATGTTGGCCTGGCTTGGCAGCCCTCTCGTCCCATTTCAGCACTAGAGACCCAACATCAAAATTTAGAATGGAAGATTTCTTATCAAACCAATTTTTGATCATCTGTTGATGTTTCATTACTAAATCATGTGCCTTTTCTCTCTTTTCTTGAACTTCCAACAACTTAGCAAGTCTGACTTGCATTGGGCCATTTTCCTCAATTTCTATCTGCTTCAACAACTATAAGGCAAGAATCTCTAAACTTAGTGGCATCACTGCCGGTTTACCATAAACCAACTCATAAGGAGACATTTTAGTTACTTTCTTTGGTGTGATCCTGTCGGCCCACAGTATTTTATTAAGTAACTTGTGCCACTCTCTCTGATAATTAGTTCCTATTCTTTTTATAAGTCTGATAAGGTTCTTATTAGTAGACTCTACCAAACCATTACCTTGTGGATAATAATTGGAAGAAGTTTTCAAATATATCCCATTTCTTAAAGAAAAATTAGACAATTTAATTCCCAAAAATGCTTTAGCATTATCTGATATGATGGTACGAGGAGGACCAAACCGAGAAGTTATACCTTCTAAAAATTCTAGTATGACCTTTTCTGTTGCCTCTTTGAGTGGTACTACTTCACTCCACCTGGTAAAGTAATCTATTGCTATAAAAATCCACTTATGTCTCGTATTTGACACAGGATTGATCATGCCAATAAAATCTAAACCCCATTGAGCAAAGGGTTCATCCACAACTATGGGGTTTAAAGGCATTGCTACATTTATCCTCTTTCCAGTATAAAACTAGCAAGCCTGACATTCTTTGACCATTTGATAGCAATCTATAAATAGGGTAGGACAGAAATATCCAGCTTCTATCACATTGTTTGTAGTAGTCCTTGCTCAAAAATGCCCACCTAAGGCTCTAGGATGCAATTCATGTAATATGTTTTGGGATTCATCCCTCTCTACACATCTTAATAATATCCCATCACTATTTCTTCTGAATAATATATGGTCAAGTAATACAAAATGGACTCCCTGTTGTCTATAGTACCTTTTCTTATCAGGGGAGACTTCTCTTGGGAACACACATGTTCTCATGAACTATATTCTGTCCTTAACCCAAGAATCTTGATCTGCCTCTTCGAGTCTTAGGACTGTTTCATTTTCCTTTTCTTCTGTCATTGATACTTTCATGTCTTGAGTCATGTACTGACACAATCCCTTGCCTCTAACCAATTTGGTAGGCCTTACTTCTACATCATATTCTAAAATCTTGGTTATCCAATTGGCTCTTTTTTCAGTTATCTCACCTTCCATGATGTATTCTCTTACACTCAAGTGGGCTACTAATATTAGAATTTCATTTCCTATCACTAAATGCCTAAATTTCGTAAGGGATTTTACCATAGCATATGCTTTCCTTTCAACAAAATTGTACCTTGATTCATGTTCCCTGAGAGTTCTGGAGAAGAAAGCTATTGGATGCTCCCCTTCCTCTTGATCATATTTCTGAGTTAGAACAACAGCAACACTGAATTCTCCCCCATACACATACATTATAAAAGGTTTAGAGAAATACGGGTTTCTGAGCACTGGTGCAATTGAAATGGCTTTCTTAATTTCTTCAAAGGCCTGTCTTCCTTCTATAGTCCATTTGAAAACCAGATCCTTTTTTAGCAATAAGGTAATAGGTTTGACAAGTCCAGCAAAGTCAGATATAAAGTGGCTGACAAAGTTAATCTTTCCCAAAAAGGACTGGACTGCCTTCTTGTTAACTGGCAAAGACAGATTCATTATGGTTGTGATCCTCTCTGGATCAATAGAAATTTTATCCTTTGAAACTATGTGTCTCAAAAGTTTCCCTTGAGGCACATCAAAGATGCATTTCTTAGGATTCAGAGATATCCCAAATTCTTGGCACTTTTGAAAAATAGACTCTAGGTGCTCAAAATGATCTTTGGCATCCTTAGTAAATATGGTCAAATCATCTAGATAGAGCAGAATGATCTTATTTATGAGCTCTCCAAATGCTACATCCATAGCATGCTGAAAAGTGGCTCCAGCATTTGAAAGACCAAAAGGCATTTGGCATATGTAAATGTTCCCCACTTTGTAGTAAATGTTGTTTTGTGTTGGTCTTCATCAACTAACCAAATTTTATTGTATCCTGAGAAGCCATCAAGCAAAGAAAATCTCTCTGACCCAACTACAGTCTATAGGATTTGTTCCATGGAATGCAAAGGGTAGTGATCCTTTAATGATGCTTTGTTTAGATCTCTGAAATCAACACAAAGTCTTATATCACCATTCTTTTTACTTACAAGTACTAAATTAGACACCGAGGTTGAGTGTTTAATTGGGAAAATGATCTTTGATTCAAGTAGCTTTTGGAGTTCATCTACCATTAGTGGCTCAATTCTAGGATTCACTACCCTTTCCTTCTGTCGGATTGGTTTTGATCCCTCAGTGAGCTCTTTGGCGTGTTGGATGATATATCTATTATAGCCATGGAGGTCCTCATAGGTCCAAGCAATCACCCTATCATATTTGTTACATAAAGCAATCAACCTCTTTTTTTCCTCTTGGGTGGTAGCATTACCTATCTTTAACTTTATTCCTTTACTGACCTAGATTTTAGAATAGTCATTTTTACTTGCTTTAAACTTCCTTTTTGTCTAGGCTTGCATCTTCAGCATAAAACAAATTCTCTATGGTGATAAGCCCTTTTGGGAGCTTATTTGAATTTAGTTGGATAATTTGGTTTCCTTAAGATTCTTCAATATTGGGCTATAACTGATCACCAAATTCTCCTAATTGTTGTAGAAACAATAGCACCTAGAGATCATTATCAAAAACTTGCCAATTTTGGTCAATATCTAGGATTGCTAGCCTCACTATATCTTTGACTGACTCATTATTAACAAGCAGGTCGCTTGCGGGGTCAAATTGAGAACCAATTTGTGTCATTCTATCTCCTTCAGTGTTTTGTGTCGTAGGGACAACTTCAATATTGAAAGCATCAAAATCATCTATTAAATCCTAAATCTTGTGGCAGTAAGACCTCATTCTTACATTCTTTGCTACTGCTTTTTCCTTGACTTGTTTAACCACTAGTTCTGAGTCTCCTTTAACTATCAAATTCTTGATTCCTCTATTCTTGGTTAGCATAAGACCATGTACTAAAGATTCATATTCAACATCATTATTAGTAAGAGAAAATTGAAAGCATATAGCTCTTAGAATCTTCTCACCATTTTGGGCAGTAACATAAATACCTGCTCCAACACCATTCTTGCTCCTAGCCCCATCAAAATTTAAGGTCCAGATTTCAGAGTTTCCTTTAGATCCTTCACTTTATGATACTTCTTTCCTTATAATATTCAGGATTTCTTGGTCTTCCACAAAAATAACATAAGTACCTAGACCAGTAGAGTCATAGTTTCCATAAGGATCACTTTGCATCATGATCAATAAGTGGTTGTTTTCCACTTCTTGTTGGTCATGTTCAATCCAGTCACCTAATTCTTGAACAAAGACTCTCTACTCCTTATTCATCATGGCATGGGATGCTTCTATTTTTGGGGTTGGTTCATTAGTAATATGGTCTTTAGATAATGGCTCAGACAATACCTTCATCTTTGTCCCATACTTGGTTCTTAAGATTAGGTGTGACCAATCTAGTGACATGTAACCTCCTATCTTGGCTGTGAAATATCTGGATAGGCATAAACCAAAAATAGGGGGAATATCAATGACTACCACATCCTGAGTGACAGTTATATTGGGACAAGTATATAGTTGCAACAGAAGTTGTTTTATTTTATCTATAGTTTGAACAGACTTTCCATCCAACTGCATGACTCCTCTGGTAAGTGTCTCATACTTAATCTTTAGAGCATCTGCTATCTGCTTTGTCATGACTGTAGTACTGGCTCCAGAATCTATCATTGCATTATGCAACAACTTTTTCCCAACTATTAAAGTTAGCTAAAATGGATCTGGTTTAGATTTACCTAACTCGGGTGCATTGTTCAACAGAGTTGTTGTTTGTAAAGGTGTAGTATATTTGTGTTGGATCTTTCCTTTATCAATAGCTCCTTCTTTAGTACTGGTAGATTTAGAGGCCATCTGACCTTGTAGAGCTTCTTGTAACATCGTCTTCTGCTTAGGAATAGCCAACATATCCCAAATTGATACGAGTGTTGAGGTCCTTTTCAATTGTTCCACCATGTGCACAGGTCCTAGTGCTTATGTCTTTGGGTAGTAAGGATACCTTATTCTTTCCAACACTTGACTGGAGGGTATTTGATTCTGAACTAGCTGAGGCATTTCTTGCCTAGTGACTATATTATAATGATTCTAGGAAGGAGGAGCTTCGATGGTTCCATCATTTATGACTTCGGGTTGTTCCACCATTCTTCGCTTTGATCTTGTATAATAGTCAGACTATACTAAGGGTTTCTTGGAAGTAGATGCATCATTTAGGAATACTAAATCTTCATCTTCAATCCATGAAAATAAAGCGTACTGAGGAGCAATTTCTTCCTCTTGCTGAATAGACATCCCCTACATCTAAGCTATCATTATAGCATTCTGGACACTAGGTGACTGATATGGGGGATCATTAGGTGTCATATCTAGACCTTCTCCCCTTCTCTGCTCTGTTATCTTTTCTTGTAGATTGCCTCTAGGATAATCTCTAGGCATATGAGCATTGTTACAAAGGAAGCACCAAGCATTGATATCTCCTACTAAATTATTTTATCCTGGAACTATTTCTCTGTTGGGATTATGAGGAACAACATGTAGACGTGTAGGGACTATGACCAACTAGTTTGATGGTTGAGGATTATTCTTCCTTTGAGGGCCTTGGTATTGATTTGGCTGATAAGGGGTCTATTCCCTTAGAAACCTTGGTAAGAAGGTTTTGGGTAGGAAGTTTGCTACCTTTTGAGATTAATTAACTCATTTCAAAAGGTTCTAAGGATATTCTTTGTTAGTTTCAGGATAGACAACTGAGAGGGGGGATGAGTCAGTTGTCTCAAAACTTTCTTTTCTTTAAACACTTAAATCCTTCTTGTATTTCAATAGCATAATAATAATTCAAGAGCAGAAACACATTAACACATATGACACCAAAATTTTAATGTGGAAAACTTGGTTAAGGGAAAAACCACGGGGTGACTAACCCAAGATTGTATTCTCTATTAAAAGAATATGAGGAAAAAAATGGCACTTGCCAATTAGGAATCACTTCCCGAGCACACTATTCACAAGAGGCCCACTGCCTACAGGAGACACACTATCTACAGAATAATAAATATTACATACTTGAACTAGAGATTAGCATCTTCACCATGCTTGAGTCAGTTTCATTTAAGCTCAATACTTCTTCTCTACCTTTCGCTCTTCTCCTCTCTACCACACTCTCATCTCTAGCAAAATTCTTTGAAATGACTCCACAACTCTAATTTATACAAGACATCGACTTTCGGATAATCATCAAAGTTAGCACAATACATACTTTATTTTATTATAGAGCAATTACATAAATACAACTTGACTTATTACAAAACTTCATGCGTATCACCACACTATTGGCCACACATATCAGGGACTTCAATCTTCTTAGAGGAACATGCCATGCTTCGTAGAACATCTTCAAGATCATCTGCAAGATGTGTAAACATCTAGTTGGCCATGTTTAGGAAGAACATCATCACCTAGAAGTAAATCTTTAATTACGAGCTCAATCTTCAATGCAGACTGTCAACACAAACTGGACACAATCCAAAGACCTCCACAAGCTTGCCTAAAACACCATGAACATCCACACCACTTCTTGTTACTGAAATCATTCTCATCTTCATCCAGAACCTCAAGAACATAGTCTATCATCACTGTCACAGTGGAATAAATGCTTGCGGACCTTCGGACCATGAACCAATTGAGTTGTCAATTCACATTGGTTTCCTAAACACTCCACCAAATCTGCAAAGAAAGATATTGCATTTATGGATCTCACCAGACCTATTTGTGTCACTTTGTCACCTCTAAACATCTGCTAGAACTAGTTTTGCTCATCTGACCATAACTTCTCCAAATCTTTATGCGGACCTCTCAAATCTTGACCGGATCATATTTAGACACATATCTACAAACCCTTTGATGCGCATCCTCTGATCTTCATCTTAGCTGGGATCTTCACTTCATAGAGCTTGACTATCTTCACTATTCTTCTATGTTTCTGATAGGACTAATTTTCTCAATATCCTCAGTACACAGCTCATCCAATCCTTGACATCAATGCAATAGGAGTATGTTGACATCAATGACAACACCGGTTAGGTCCATACTTGTAACAATCTCCCCCTTTGTCATTGATGGCAACATATGATGTGAAAAACTATTTTAACCATCAAGACAAGAACTTCTCCTCACTAACTAACATAGCTCCCCCTATCAACAACAATCATTCATATGTCTTCTCTTTCTTTACTGCTCCCCCTTTGATCAGAAACCACTTTTGTTTTTCACATGTCTTCTCTCCTCCTTTGACATCAATGGTGAAGGGCACATACTTGCATCAATCAAAATCATACAGACTGCTCCCCTAAGTAGCAGCTTCCTATCATCAATCTAGACCACAAGATATGACTGTGAGATCCACTGGACTGATGTACATCAGTGCACCTTAATTTAGAACCAGAGGGGTAATAACCCCTAACTTCTCCTTGAGATACTCAAAAGAGTCCTTAGGTAGAGGTTTAGTAAAAATGTTTGCAATCTGATCCTTGGAGGGCACAAACTCCAATCTGACTTCATTCTTGTTCACCTACTCTCTCAAAAATTGAAACTTGATGGATATATGTTTTGTCTTTGAATGCAACACTAGATTTTTTATATATTTATTGCACTTGAATTATCATAGAAGATTGTGATAGGTTCCTCATACTCCACTCTGATGTCTCTTAGCATTTGCTTCATCCACAATACTTGAGTGCAACTACCTACTGCAGCAATATATTCTGCTTCTACGGTGGACATTGATGCGGAGCATCTAGGACAATAGAAGCATGTTTCAAAACTTCACATGCAAAGGCTCTCAAGATTCACTATTTTCTTTGTTTGAGATTAGACTTCTCATAATGCAGGGCTTCAACACAATAACCAACTTGTTTTTGACACACAACATGAGGGACTTCAGGACACATACCCCTAAGATGCCTAGCTCCATTCAATATTTCATACAACCCACTGTGCAGGGTCTGTAGGATAGCAGTCTTGCCAAAGTCTTCAAAAAAATAGTCATAACCTTACTATTCCAATGGGATAACAGTCACCATATCCTTCTCATGGTGATCTCTATTAGGACAAATCAATCTTATCCAACCTATCAAACCAATGACATGCCAACATACTTAATTCCTTCACAAATCAATAACACACCACTTACCTAGTGTCTTCCTTGTGGTGGCTGTCTCTAAGAGGACTGTCAGAGATAGCATGAGGCAGGATAGATTGTTATCTTAGAGAGATCCCTCTCTACTCCTTCTTGTCACAGGGCCATTGCTAGATCAGGAGCCCTTTGTATTGTTCTCAATGCATGGCATTCTTTGGTTGACCACTCAACATAGTCAATGCTACCACCTATCTGCTGTTGTCCTCCACTCCATCCCAATACATGGATTTGCAGTGTCTTCTGCATGGTAGTCTCAATCTAACCCACTCTCCTACCACTGAATCATTCTTAAGCCTTTGAATTTTCTAATATACTACCCATTCCATTGCGTAGAAATAGAAAAGGATCAATGGAATGGGGAGAATTCCATCGGTTAGTTCAAAAGAACCCTAACTCAGGGTTTAAGACAGCCTAATACAAAACAACAATTTTCTCACCTCTAGTTTGCTATCAAGACCTCAAATAAGACTCAAAACCAAGTTACTTCAGTCCTCTATCCATACATTACAAATTTGGGCAATGACAATGTCGTACAAGTATGGATTTCTTAGGAAAACAACTAATTATTAATGGAGACAACAATTTCAAAAGGCAGAATGAAGCCCTACAGTCATAAAACACTTTCTAATTAACATCAAGGATCCAAACTTGTCTTGTTGGCTAGTTAACTTATCACACAACACTCTCAAAAGTTCAAGGTCCCATGACAAAACCGTACCACACAAAAGTATGGGCTTTTTGCATAGAAAACTCAGAAAATATAGAAAAGGTAGGAAAACAAAAGTTTCTTTGTTATTTCTTGCAATCTACTCAATGTCTCTTTACAAACAATCCCCCCTACCTTCAAATAAGCCTCATACATTTGAAAGAAATCATTTTGGGGTCCAAGAAACTATCCCCACCATTGAGTTTTTATGATTTCTAACTGCACTAACTGACTATTTTAGTAACTATTTTCTTTTACCGACTGTTACATGTTTAGAAAGCTTTTTAATATGTGGTTTAACCTTGGACAAGGTTCTAACTCATCTTCAAACCCTTGACATGCCTTTAAAGGCTTACAAACATGAAAACTTAAATGACTACCCCCTACAATAAGACTGTCCTCATTAGGACTACAACATGAAGAGTAGATTTTTAGACATTTGGACATAGTCCTTTTACAAACATGGCTTCAAGCCTTATTACAACATGGGGATGGTCTCAAGGACCTTGTTGAACTAAACAAACTATCTAGATATCAAGTAAAACCTAGATGTCTTGGTGCTCCTGCACCAGACATAGATATTGCCTCTTGTTTCTTGCTCAGACAAGAAACCAATCTTTTCCCTAAAAAGAATGCACCACCACTGGTACTCTTCCAGTCATCCACATCTCCTACCCAATCCTCATCTGTATATGCATGAAGAGAGAAATCATGATCTCTAGGATGCCATAAATCATACTCAATTGTTCCTTTTAGATATCCAAGAATCCTCTTGATTGCCATGACATGAGATTCTCTAGGATCATCTTGGAATCTGGCAACAAGACCAACAACATTCATAATATCAGGTCTAGTTTGAGTAAGATATAGTAGTCCTCTAATCATTGACCTATACTTTTTTTTATCAGCCTTAGGAGAGTCATCATATTTGCTCATTTTATATCTGGTTGCCATGGGAGTATTCATTGGTTTTGAGTCTTCCATCCCAAATTTCTTCAACAATTATTTCACATATTTGGTCTGTGAAATGAAGATTCCTTTCTCTGTTTGAGTGATTTGTAGACCCAAGAAGAAATTCATTTCCCCAAACATGGACATCTCAAATTCACTTTTCATTTGATTTGTAAAATTTTTGCACATACTATCTCTACCTCCAAAAATGATATCATCAACAAATACTTCAACAATCAAGATATTTTCATGATTAACTTTGAAGTACAAGTTACTGTCAGTAGTACCTTTGTTGAAACCAATCTTTAAAAGATGCTTATCCAGTCTTTCATACTAGGCTCTTGGGGCTTGTTTGAATCCATACAGTGCTTTCTTCAACTTGCAGACCATATCACCATGATCAAATAATTGAAATCCATTTGGTTTCTCAATGTATACTTCTTCCAAGTCACCATTTAGGAAGGCAGACCTTACATCCATTTGATATACTTTGAAATCCTTGAAGGAAGCAAAGGCAAGAAATAATCTAACTGCTTCAATTCTTGCCACCAGAGTAAAAGTTTCTTCAAAATCAACTCCTACTTGAGAATAACCCTTACAAACCAATCTGGCTTTGTTTTTGACTACTTCACCATCTTCATTCAGTTTATTCTGGAAGACCCATTTGGTTCCAATCACATTTTTGTTTCTAGGTCTAGGAACAAGATCCCAATTATAATTTTTCTCAATCTGTATCAACTCTTCCTTCATTGCTTTAGTCTAGCTTTCATCATTGCATGCTTCATTTACTGTCTTTGGTTCAGTCTTTGAAATTAGACAATACTTTTTGGAGTCTTGAGCAATCTTTCTTCTTGTTTGAACACCTTTTCTTTTATTACCTATGATCTAGTCTTCAGAATGATTCAGTCTTACATATCTGGGAGTTTTGGGAATTTCTTGGATAGGTTTAATCAAACTTATCTCTTCTTCTGATGGGGAGCCTCATACACTAACTCATTATATGCTTGGTGTGACTTGCTATTACCGGTGACAATACCCTAACTCGGCGTTATGGCCGATCACCATTTGTATCCACTGAAATGTACATCCTCCACATACATTTGCAACATACATTTGGTGAGACTCTTGTCTTCGCTGAATGCTTCCAATTCTTCTACCGATGTCGCACCTCTGCCCGATGGCATCTACCTTCAACATATCCTTCTCTATCAGTTAGACTTTCTCCATAACCGTCGATAATCTGATCACTTGGATCTAAACCTCAAGCCGTGACTTCCATTTAGCAGTTTGATCCTCCCTTCGGCCAGACTATCCTCGTCAGTCTGAGTGAGAAATGCTTCATCGATGGTCTCTATCTCACCAAAACAACTCCAACTCCTCCGATCAAACCCTAACACATGGAGTTGTTAGGTGATCTACTGTGCACACTCAAATCTAGTCCTCTATGCCATCGAACAGGAAAATGAAATAGAAAATGAAAATAGATAACTGTACAATGAATCCATTCCACTGATTTCAACAAAAATATTATCAGTGGAATGCTTCACATTGCCATATCATAACAACAAAAATACAGAAGGAAAAATAAATCTACAGTTATGCAATTTCGTATTTACAGAGAATGGAAACAAATAGACAACACAGAACAGTTGGATTTCTCCTTCACAATGCTTGATTACATTCACACAATTGCATTCAATTACAATATCATCATATCCTAACTTTGTTCAATTCCCTGGGTTTATAAACTAACCCAGAGTAGTAACAAACTGACTCCAAGCGGCTGGGAGATCGATTCCAAGTGGTTGGGAGACAAATGTTTTAAATAGCCTCCAACTACCCTACTGCCTATTTTTGGCATTATGCGGTTACAATTTGACAAATGTCCCCTAAGTCACTTGGGGCTTACAAAATGAACCTAGATACAAACTAAAATAAAAATGCATTGGTCAGATGGACCTTATTACAACACAGACATGATTTTCTAAACAAAACATGATTCAAATGCCTCATGGAGGCCACCTTGTGTTAGGTGCTCCTGCACCATACACTCCACCTAGAAAAGAACTCATGTCCCATGAGTTGATTCTTTGTCATGCTCCATCTATATCCTTTGCTATCTCATGCCTTTTCCATGATCTTTGGACTGCAACGTGCTGCCATGGAATCAAAAATTCATGCCTAGCATTGTAGGCTCTACTCACACCTTGCCATGAGTGAGTGCTTGCAACCAAACCCAGACTTTGCTTTCCATTCTTCCTTACTGTCATCTCTGCCTGAACATCTACATTCAAAACCTTGTTTGATGCTTCTTGTACTGCTGCTATGGTAGAATGTGATTGTATGTCAACTGTTATTGACTTTAGAGGACAAACAATAGTCCCTACGAGGATAGCATCCTCTTCTTTCCAATCAACTTGTGGCTTCTTGCAGACCTACACTTTGACCTTCTTCTGATCCATTTCAGACATTACCATCTAATCTCCATCATTCAAAATTGAAATCACCTTCAAACTTGGACCTTTGGCAACCCCACTCCTTGAGGTATCCTCAACTATCGTTGTCTCTCCTTCATTGATCTGCACAAACTCTTTCTTACCCATCAAAATGACCTTGGCTGTCTACTGTGTTGTAGCACCTTCTTGTAATGGTGTCATCACAAAAGTCTTTTCATCCTTCTTGATGGTGTATGTGTTAACATATCCATCATATAATGCTTGCCTATCAAATTGCCATGGCCTACCTAAAAGTAGGTGACAACACTCCATGGCCAAAATGTCACATAAAATTTTCTCCTTATATTTTCCAATCTGAAAATCAACATATGCTTGCTCATCTACCAAAAGTGATTGACTATCACTTACTCAAGATGCTCTGTAAGGAGTTTGATGAGGAATCCTTTCTATGTTCAATTTATCCACCATTTCCCTAGACACCATATTATCTGTTGAACCAGAATCTATGACTACCTTGCATATTTTAACTTTGCTTTTGGAATTGATCCTGAAAAGAGCTCTCCTCTGTGATGGTTCAGTCTTCACTGGTTCTTTGAGCAACATCCTCTTGATCATTAGACTTTTTCCCACTTCTGATGCTAAATTTACTTCAGGAGATGTCACACTCCCTACATCCTCTTGAGTCAACATGGTTCTCCTCTCATTTCCATGAGAAGTTGAGGCCTTCTCTGGACACTTATAGGCCAGGTGTCCTATTTGATTACAATTATAACATCTCATATTGGAGAACTTGGATTCTCTACCTGATTCATTTGTCCCACCTCTTTCATTTGGCCTTCTTCCTCGATAGCCGCCTCTGCTACTTGAGTCTCCAGCTTGCTCTTCTTGGCTAGACTCACCACTAGGCCTCTGGTTAGGACTTCTGCCTCCAAAACTGCCTCTAAAATTTTTTTCACCTCTTCCTTTACTCTGTTGCTCACCTTTCCTCTTCAGCTTCTCTTCAGCTCTTAATGCTACTTGAAAGTATTTTTCCATGGTTTCAGGGGTAAACAAACTTATCTCATCTTGAATATTAATCCTTAGACCATTTAGATACCTTGCTACCTTTGCTTTTTCATCCTCCATGTACCCACAATGAGGAGTGTACTTATGAAACTCCTTAGTGTAAGTAGCCACATCCATATCTTCTTGCTTGAGATTCTACATTGTCCTATAAATCTGCACCTCGTAGTTAGATGGAAGGAACTGGGACTTGATCTTCTCCAGAATTTTGCTCCATGAAGATATCATACTTTTCCCATTCTTTACCCTCTCTCCTTGGGTGTAATTCCACCATGTAAGTGCAACACCTTTGAGTTTAGTTTTTGCAAACTTAACTCTCTTACTTTCAAGAACTTCCTTGTATTTGAAGTAGTTGTTCAGAGCCTCAGTCCACTCCATGACTTCTACATTCATCTTCCCACTAAACATGGGGACATCTATCTGAGCCTCCAAAGAGTCCTTGCCAATTGCCTTGATGGCTTCTAGAAATTGCTTTTGTTCAGCTAGTATCTTTGCCTCTTCTTGTTCCTCTGCTTCTTCCTCTTTCTCCTCTTCTTCATCTGAATCTTCCTCTATCCTTTTACCTATCTTCATCGCCTTCAATTCTTCTTGGAGTGCTTCCTTGACTCTAGTTTTGATCATCTCTTCCATCTCTTGAAATTTCTTGACCACTTCAGTGGTCATCCCCTTTGGACGCATATCACTAGCCTCACCTTCACTTTCTCTGTCTGACATAAACATTCACAGA
Source organism: Cunninghamia lanceolata (assembly GCA_027924645.1). Lineage (NCBI taxonomy): Eukaryota > Viridiplantae > Streptophyta > Pinopsida > Cupressales > Cupressaceae > Cunninghamia > Cunninghamia lanceolata. The sequence goes on from BSBN01000246.1 coordinate 2,864,360, forward strand.
CAATGCCAACACTTCTGCAAATCCTTAATTCGACTACAACACAATGCTCAATCAGTTGTCCATCCTACATGTTGCTTCACAAACCCATTCCTCTCGTCCAACAACATATCCTAGAGATGCACTACCACTCTGTCTCATAGTGGCCTCACTCTGCACCCTCTTCCAGCCTAACCTCTATTGGTGAATGGTCACGATAAACCTCATTATCATCTATCCACACACTATGGGAATGGGATTCATCTACCTTCAAAAATCAAATACACAACACCTCTACCCAAAGCTTTCGCTAGCTCTGATACCAATATGATGGGGAGCCTCATACACTAACTTAGTATATGCTTGGCATGACTTGTTATTACCAGTGACAATACCCTGACTCACCATTCTGGCCGGTCACCATTTGCATCTGCCAAAATGTACATCCTCCACATACATTCACAACATGCATTTGGTGAGCCTCTTGTCTTTGCTAAATGCTTCCAATTCTTCTGCTGATGTCACACCTCTGCTCAATGGTGTCTACCTTCGGCGTATCCTTCCCTATCGATCAGACTTTCTCTAGAACCACCGATAATCTGATCACTCGGATCTGAACCTCAAGCCGCGACTTCCGTTCAACAACTTGATCCTCCGTTCAGCTAGACTATCCTCAGCAGTCTGAGTAAGAAATGCTTCATCGATGGTCTCTATCTCACTGAAACAACTCCAACTCCTCTGGTCAAACCCTAGCACATGGAGATGCTAGGCGATCTACTGTACACACTCAAATCTGGTCCTCTGCACCGCCGAACAGGAAAACAAAATAGAAAATGAAAATAGATAACTGTACAATGAAATATAGAAGGGAAAATAAATCTACAGTTATGCAATTTTGTATTTACAGAGAATGGAAACAAATAGACAACACAGAATAGTTCGATTTGTCCTTCACAATGCTTGATTACATTCGTACAATTGCATTCAATTACAATATCATCATATCTTGACTTTGTTCAATTCCCTAGGTTTATAAACTCATCTAGAGTAGTACCAAACTGACTCCAAGTGGCCAGGAGATTGATTCCAAGTGGCTGGGAGACAACCGTTTTAAATAGCCTCCAACTGCCCTACTGCCTATTTTTGGCATTATGGTATTTTTGGCATTATGCGGTTACAATTTGACAAATGTCCCCTAAGTCACTTGGGACTTACAAAATGAACCTAGATACAAACTAAAATGAAATGCATTGGTCAAATAGACCTTATTACATTGCAAACATGATTTTCTAAACAAAAAATGATTCAAATGCCTCATGGAGGCCACCTTGTGTTAGGTGCTCCTACACCATCTTCCTATATTTTAGGATTCTCTGGATCAGTCTAGATCTAAATTTGAGAAGGGGATTGAACCAAAACATCATTCTGATCATCTTCTTCATATTCATAAAACCATAAGGGTTTTTCAATGCCTTCAGCAACCTTCACATTTATACTTTCTATAATCTTTCTCAATCTCTTGTTATAACACCGATATGCTTTTCTTTGAGTAGAATAACCCAAGAATATTCCTTCATCACTTCTAGAATCAAATTTGCCAAGGTCTTCATCTCTTTTAATGTAACATTTACTACCAAAGACTCTAAAATACTTCACAGTAGGAGTGATGCTAAACTAGAGTTCATAAGGAGTCTTACCAGTATTGCTTCTAATTTGTACTCGATTAAGAGTATAGACAACAGTGCTTATAGCTTCTCTCCAGTAGATTTGAGGAACATTTGTTTCCATCATCGTGGTTCTAGATGCTTCCTGGATGGTTAGGTTCTTTCTCTCCACTACTCCATTCTGTTGTAGAGTCCTGGGAGCCGATAACTGTCTTTTTATCCCATGTTTCTCACAGAATTCTATGAACTCTTTGGATGTGAATTCTCCACCTCTATCAGACCTAAGAATTTTTATGTTTAACCTGGTTTCATTTTCTACCATAGCCTTGAATATTTTGAATTTCTCAAGAGATTTAGATTTCTCTTTTAGAAAAGTCACCCACATCATCTGAGAATGATCATTAATTAGTAACATGAAATATCTATCACCTTGCAAACTCTTGATTCTTGCCGGTCCACATAGATCAGTATGTACTACGTCCAACAATCTGGTAGAAGATTGTTCCTTACTTTTGAATGTGACTCTGCTCTGCTTACCCAATTGACATTCTTTGCACAAGCTGTTAGTAGGTTTCACCAGTCTTCGAAGATCTCTTACAGCCTGAGTGTTGCTTATCTTGATGATATTATCAAAATTCACATGAGACATTCTCCTATGCCACAACTAACTCTGATCAATTTGAACAAATAAACAACTTTTCCCAATACCAACCAAGTGGAATATGTTACCTTTTGTTTAAGTATCGGATGCAATCTCTATTCCAGAACTTTCAAAGCTCTTACATTTTCCATTTTTGAATCGGAGGTCATAGCCTTTGTCCACTAATTTCCCAACACTGAGAAGATTGTGCTTCAGACCTTCAACATACAGTACATCACTGGTTTTGTTCTTTCCATCAAAATAAATAGTTCCTCTGCCTCTGATTCTGCCAGTAGAATTATCACCAAATTTTACAACTCCTCCTTCATATCTTTCCAAATCTATGGACTTGTTTTTGTCACCAGTCATATGGTGGGAACATCCACTGTTAATGACCCAATCATCCTTTTCTTCAACTTGGGCAGCCAGAGCTCTTTCTATCATTTTATGATTGATAGATTCAGAGGGCATTAGATCTTCTTCCTTGATGGCAATAAACACCCAGCCACTTCTGAATTTTTTTCATGTCTCTGATTCATCATCTGTTACTCCTTCATCTCATCTTCATGAACATAGTAACATTTCTTTTGGAATCTTGATCTGTTTGGATTTGTCCTTGAAAATCTTTCCAGACATCTTGAGGCAAAATGACCAATCTTGTTGTAGTTGAAACATTTGAAGGGCAATTTTCCTTCATACTTGCTAGATCCTCTTGGCAATCTTTTTACAATAAGGGCTTCAAGTTGAGCGGATTCTACTTCATCTTCTCCCAGATCTTTTCTTTCTTTTTCATACCATGATAGTTTCTTTGAGGAGTTCTCTCCTAAATCATACCTTTGTTTGCCTTTTAAAAAGGCACTAGCTTTGAATGCAGATTCAGTCTTGGGGGGGCATCTCCAAACTCAGCCAATTCAAATGCAGCTAATTTTCCAACCAATTGATCTCTTGTGATATTTGATAAAGATCTGAACTCTTCAATAGTAGCAACCTTGTGTTTGTAAGCAGGAGGTAGGGATCTGAGAACTTTGGCAACAATCTCATCTTCATCCAAGGTTCCACTAGCACACTTAATGCCACAAACAAGCTCATTAATGTTTGGCATAAATCTAGTGATATTCTCATCTTCATTCATCTTTAGGTTTTTAAATTTTCCTTTCAGACTCTGTAGCTTGGCACACTTAACATATTTGTCTCCTTCATGTAGAAGTTCCAATTTTTCCCAAATCTCATATGCAGTTTTTAAATCTATAACATTTGTCATCTCTGAATCAGATAAGGCACTTAGTAAAACTTCTTTAGCCCAAAGATTGTCTTCAGCATCTTTGATTTCATCTATAGTTGTTGGACCATTCTTTGGAGGAACATAGTTCTTTGAAGTTATGGTCCAATATTGCATTCACATACATTGCAAGTGACATTCAATGCGGCTTTTCCAAAGAGTGTAATTAGTTCCATCAAGCCTCAGACTATCCTTCTTGTAGGAAGACATCTTGGATCTCCTCAAGTGGTTAAGCTCTTTTAGAGGAACTTAGCTCTGATACCAATTGTTAGTTTTAGGATAGACAACTGATAGGGGGGGTGAATTAGTTGTCTCAAAACTTTCTTTTCTTTAAACACTTAAATCCTTCTTGTATTTCAACAGCATAATAATAATTCATAATAAAAAACACATTAACACATATGACATCAAGATTTTAATGTGGAAAACCCGATGAAGGGAAAAACCATGGGGTGACTAACCCAAGATTGTATTCTCTATTAAAAGAATATGAGGAACAAAATGGCACTTGCCAATTAGGGCTCACTTCCTGAGCACACTGCTCACAAGAGGCCCATTGCCTACAGGAGACACACTATCTACAGAATAATAAATATTACATACTTGAACTAGAGATTAGCATCTTCACCATGCTTGAGTCAGTTCCATTTAAGCATAATACTTCTGCTCTACCTTTCGCTCTTCTCCTCTCTACCACACTCTCATCTCTACCAAAATTCTTTGAAATGACTTCACAACTCTTATTTATACAAGACATCGACTTTGGGATAATCATCAAAGTCAGCGCAATACATACTTTATTTTATTATAGAGCAATTACACAAATATAACTTAACTTATTACAAAACTTCATGTGTATCACCACACTATTGGCCACACATATTAGGGACTTCAATCTTCTTAGAGGAACATGCCATGCTTTGCAGAACATCTTCAAGATCATCTGCAAGATGTGTAAACATCCAGTCAGCCATGTTTAGGAAGAACATCATCACCCAGAAGTAAATCTTTAATTACAAGCACAATCTTCAATGCGGACCATCAACATGAACTGGACACAATCCAGAGACCTCCACAAGTTTTCCTGAAACACTATGAACATCCACACCACTTCTTCTTACTGAAATCATTCTCATCTTCATCTGGAACCTCAAGAACATAGTCTATCATCACTGTCACATTGGAATAAATGCTTTCAAACCTCTAGACCATGAACCAATTGAGTTGTCAATTCACATTGGTTTCCTAAATACTCCACCAAATCTGTAGAACAAGCTATTGCATTTCCAGATCTCACTGGACCTATTTGTGTCATTTTGTCACCTCTAAACATCTACCAAAACCAGTTTTGCTCATATGGCCATAACTTCTCCAAATCTTCATGCGGACCTCTCAAATCTTGACTAGATCATCTTTAGACACATCTCTACAAACCCTTTGATGTGTATCCTCTGATCTTCATCTTAGCTAAGATCTTCACTTCATAGAGCTTCACTATCTTCATTGTTCTTCTTTGTTTCTGATAGGACTAATTTTCTCAATACCTCAGCACACAACTCATCCAATCCTTGACATCAATGCAACAGGAGCATGTTGACATCAATGACAACACTGGTTAGGCCCATACTTGTAACATTCTTGACATCATCCATTTCAGATGGTTGAGTAGAAGGAGTTACCCCAGTAGGTTGTTGAGGCATTGGGAATGTATACATAGACACAGGTGGGGCTACAAGATTTGAGCTTCTTGTGGCAAAGGTAAGGATATTTCTAGGACCATGGGCATAGGAGGCCTTGGAGGTAGTTTCCCAACGTCTATTAAGTTATTTTCAGCCTTAACAACTAACTCATATGCTTCTGGCAGAGTCTAACCTCCTAAAGACTAAATCATTATAGATATATTCGAATTAAAAGCTTTGAGGTAAAACACAATAGCCATACCTGAAGGTGGTCTTGCTATTATAGGGATTCTATCCTGGGTCTTTTGAAATCTTGAGTTAAAATCAGTCATAGCTTCTTGTGGTACCCTTTTGATAGCAATTAACTACTGTAGCAGGGAAGATTTATCACCTTTCTCTTCAAATCTTGCAAAGAAAGCATCACCAAGCTGATCCCATGTAGATATTGTATTTGGAGTCAGAGATCTATACCAGTCCAAAGCCTTCCCTTTGAAAGAAGCTACTAGCAGTCTTATTGCCACATTTTGTCCAGTAATAACGTGTACTACACACACATCAGATACATCTTGTAGATGTTCCCCAGGTGTCTTGAAATCTTCTCCACTGAACATAGGTAGAGCCTTCAAAGCATTGGTTGGAATAGGGTACCAAGTGGCTGGCAGTACTAGGAGAATGACAGGGCTTCCAGTATTCCAATTTGCATAGTTCCTTGGAGGTATAGGTGATCTCATATTTATTCTTTGTGTCACTGCAACCTGATTTACTCTTCTTCTTGTAGTAGTGACTAATGGTGGTAAAAGAATACTTGGATTAGTAGCAGACTAAGCTCTTGTCGTAGGTCCATAGCTCTGGCTCCTTATCACTCTCTGGTTCATACAATCTTGATAGAAACTTCAAGAAAGGTCCCACCGGGCATGCCAAAAACTGTTGATGGTTAGAATTGCACAGGTTCCAACACCAACATGGGAAGTTTCAAGAATGTGGGACTTGCTACTTGAAACAACCTCCAAATTTTTAAGAAGCTAGCTCTTCCTCTTTTAATGGGGTTTGAGTAAAGAGAAAAAGATAAACTAGATTACATATACAATAAGCAAAACTAAAATTGGCAATGTACCTAAGCAAAAAGTATTTCCTTCAATTTAAGCACAGTGAACCCATTCTCAAGATACAATTATATTAAAGAGTAAATACTACGTGATCAATATAAATGGATATAAATGAATACTATCAAAGGCTTATAACCAGACAATACCCTGACTCGCCATTATGGCTGGTCACCATTTGTATCTGCCGAAATGTACATCCTCCACATACATTCGTAACATACATTCGGTGAGCCTCTTGTCTTTGCTGAATGCTTCCAATTCTTCTGCCGATGTCACACCTCTACCCGATGGCATCTACCTTCAGCGTATCCTTCCCTATTAGTCAGACTTTCTCCAGAACCGCCGATAATCTGATCACTTGGATCTGAACCTCAAGCCACGACTTCCGTTCAGCAGCTCGATCCTCCCTTCAGCTAGACTATCCTCATCAGTCTGAGCGATGAAGATTGCCTGACCCTGCATGAAGCACCTACCAACTTGGAAATAATACACAAGAGGGAATACCTAGTGCAACCTAATGCCTACATGCATTTCTAACTAGAATGTTCATAATCTCATAAACAAGATGTGGCAGAGAAACATATCAATATAACTAGGAAAAATTTCATCTATTTCAATGAACACAAAGCTTTGGCCAAAGTACTTTTACACATTGGTAGAACCCAAAAAGAAGATAAGCATTCTCTGCTAACTCACATTTCGTACACTATCCCAGAAGGTAAGCCCAACACACTCATAGAAAAATAAACTAATTTACAAAAACAATCCATTGCAGCACATGCATTTGCTCAACAAACAGTTACTATTGCTTTCTTGCAAAAATTAATGTGAATTGAAAATTGTACTTTTGTAGCAGGTATGAGATCTATGATGATTTATGCATATTATACTTCTAACAATGAACTCCATGTTGTATTTATTTCACTTGCAAATACTATCTACATGTTTTCTCCTAACCAATTCTTGTTGTTTTGCAACACGAATAAAGAGATAATACAGAAATCTACATAACCCAATAAATATTTTCTTAATAACTATCTTTAATATAATTTTATAAATACAATATAATCACATATAAACATTATGGTAAAAATAGCAGCAAAGATAAAGTGTTACTAATTAATACATATCTCCAAACTGACAAACTAAGTAAGACTGATCTTTTATATGAATTAAAAAATGTAGTTTTGTACCTTCCATATAAATGTTAGAGAAATCCATCTTACAAAACTAAAGTTATTGATGCTACAAAAGAATGTTTTTTATGATGATAGATTTATCAGTTTACCAAACAAAAACAATCCACTTGTTTTAATAAATAAAAAAAATATAAAAGATGAAATTATAAAAATTGGTGATAAAGTTAATCCGCTAATTCAAAACCATATATCCAAAAATTAGAAATACCTAGATCAAGGTTTAAGAGATATGTCTAAACTAAGATAAGTTACTATTTTTCTTTTCAGTCTCTTCCCAAGTTTTTTGTTATGCTTTTTTTCCTATAGAAGAAATTAATATTTCAATATTCTAAAAATCATATTAAGATCAAATAACCTATCAAATATTGCTACTAACTTTTAACAATTCCCAACAAATCCAATTCAACAAAAAATCTTTTCTAATCTTCAAAATGAATGAAACTATAATTTGCCTAAATCTTTCTTTTTGCACAAGAAGCATATAAATCACAATTTCTTCACACAATCCTATATTCAATTACTAACTAGTGTAAATCTTTTCTAAATACTTTCATGACAAGAATCTTATCTCAATGCTTGTGGCAATTTGGTAAAAATAATGGAGATAAACCAATCAATTCAAAAACCACAACAATCCTTCAATTCTTTAAAAAAAAAACACTTCCAAATCCTTAAGCTTCAAAAACCTATTTTCCATTTCTTTTCATTTGCATAGTAAAATTGATAACCAAAAAAAAAAGGAAAAAAATCTAATTCTCATCTTTTAATAACTCGTCCTATTCTTTTTCAAAACCTAAAAAAATATAATACTATATTCTTAAAAAAAGAAAAATAATATTAAAATGACTTTATTCATATGCATGCACATCATACTTTAAAAGATATTAGAAAATATCATTTTCTAATTAACAAACATGATAATTTTAATAATTAATTCTGTAAGTCTTTAACATAGAAATCTAAATTCAATAATTAAATAAATTAACAAATTAAAATAATTCAACTTATTTCTTTTTCCAAAGAAATTAATTACCAAAATAAATAAATAAAAGAAATAATATAATGGTCACATATTTTTTTTAAAGAAGAGGGGTAAAAATTTATTAATCAGGAAGGATCAGTACAAAAGAATAAAAGCTAGCAGGCTAGAGAACAAGAAAGAAAGAAAAAACCACTTAGGTTCCTCTTGGAACCCCCAAATAATCTCTCATGTCCACTGAAATCAACTACTCTAAAATTTGAGAGTATTCTATGGACAAGTGACCCCAATCCCCAACATTCCACATCTCCATCTGCTCAGAAGCCCACTTTGCCAAACAATCAGGATCCCTGTTCCATTCCCTAGGAATATGAAATAATTTAACAGAGTCCAAAGATCTACAAAGCCTCAAAATCTGGTTTACCACCATAGACAATTGTCATTTTATTCCCTCCATCTCCTAACTATTCAACATATCAATCACTACCTGTGAGTCCAATTCACAAATCAACTTTCTCCAACCAAGGGCACAACTTCTCTCCAAAGCATAAAGCATAGCAAGAGCCTCCATATAATTATTAGTATGTTGTACTTTATATGAAGAAAAGAAAAATTAGACAACCCCTAAATTATCTCTACCAACTCCCCCAATCCCAGCATGCCCAGGATTACCCCTAGAAGAGCCATACATATTAATATTCAACACATCAAGAGGAGGAGGCATCCAGCAACCATCTCGCCTAACTTTACTCTTGACCTACTGTCCCACTCTAGTAGAGGGGATCCTCCTATCGTAACCAACCAAACCCATCCTCTAAAATATAATGAAATGACCTGGATCTACAGAGGAAGTCAAGTCACATTTTGCAGATAAAGTCTCCTGAAGAGCACTGGTAATCCTCATCCATAATTAATCACTCAAAATTTTCCTATCCTAAAAAATCCTTTAGTTTCATTCCAACCAGATTTGCCATAGAATAAAAGAGGGGCCTATGTTCCAAGCAACATTCAGAGAAGAAATTTTAACAGGGGGACTCCTTAAAAGGTCCCAAAACTTGGCCAAGGAGGAAGCATGGAACCAAACCATATTCCAAACTCCCTACTAGTAGTGCCAAATTTCCCTAAAGAAAGGACACATGAAGAAAATGTGGGAAGAACTTTCCTCACTGTTATTGCACAAAACACACATAGAAGGACCTCGAAATCCTCTCATTCTAAAATTATTCCAAGTGAGGAATCTATTCTATACAACAAGCCACATTAAAAGTTGCATTTAATCCAAGAAATCATATTCCAAACCTATTTCCACTAAGGAACCCCCACTCTACCAAACAACTACCTTTCCAAAACCTGATAACCTGAAGTAACCAAGAATCTTCCTTTCAGATTAGGGCCTCAAGCAAGGATATCTCCCCCCTATTAGGAACTACAAGCCCTACAATTCAAAAGCATCTAAAGCTCCTATTGGTCTTCCTTAGAGCCCTTGGGAGGCTACTCACTAGGTTCTTTCCATCTAAACACTTCCACTTGAACCAAAACCTGAGAAGTTTTATAGTCTTCCACCTTGCTCCATCTAGCCTCTAGAAAAATGTTACACAAAGATTGCAAATGAGGATGGTGCAGAGGCACCTACCTGATAGCTGGCCTTCATGAGGCAGTTAGTAGTTTTAGGTCTTGTTTGTGTTTCCAAGAAGGTTTGTTAAGACCAATTGCATGTAATAAGGTCACGCTGATCAGGATAAGATCATGCTGACCAGGCTTTTGCTATTTTTAGTTAGTTGGTTATAACAGCTGTCATGATGTATGATCGGTTGGATCTCCCAGCCGCCTGGAGAGTTCCCAGCCGCTTGGAGTCGGGTCAGTAGTACTCGTAGGATAATCTATTTAAGCATGAGATCGGTTGATTGTAGATCATCGATCGACAGTATAGTATTGCATTAAGCAGAGGAGCTCAAGTGTGCTGTGGGAGAAGCAGTATATTGTATTGCATCTTTGAAATCAATAAAGATCCTGTTTCATTTTCTGTTTGATCTCCTTTGTATAATCGATCTGCTGGTTTGGGTGGTTTCATGGATTCACTGATCCATTCCACCGGTTGACTCATCTGATCGGTGGAATGGTAATGTACAGTAGGTTAGGTTGTAGTTTGTTTGTTTGCATGCAGGTGTGCAGGATCGCGACTGAAAGATGTTGAAGACCCTAGCATGGGCATGTGCTAGGTCAAGTTGATAAGATAGAGTGTGGAAGATCACCCTGAGGTTGGATCGGGTCATCCCTGGAGGATCGGCGAAGTGAAATTTCGCTAAGGCTGGAAATTGGTCAAGACGGCATCATCAGGATATTTCTGCAAATATCCTGCAGTCAGGTTAGGCATCATCATCCAGACAAGTGGAGGAGATGAGCACGATGTTGTCGATTGCATGAAGTGCAAGTGCGTCGGGGTGATCATCATCTGGAGGAGCCGAGGAGGAGCGTATCGGCATCAGGATCATCTATTGGGAGTGCCAATCATCCGCGTATCGCGAGTAGATGCGAGAGTGAAAGTTTGTTTTTTTTGACTAAGTGTTGAAGAGGTCATCAGGATATTGGGTGACGTCATCGTCATCAGGATATGACGTCATCGTCATCAGGATATTGAGATATCCCCCTATGCGAGTTCATCCGGCCGTCGTTAAAGTGCTTAGGTATCGGCAGAAGGTTGCATTAACATCATCAGGAGGTTTCGAGAGAACCGGATAAAGCAGATCATGATGTTGTTGCTTGTATCGTCGGCTAGCGGAGCATCGAAGGAAAGGTGCTGAAGTGGTCATCATCAGGATCTTTGGGGCAACCGGATATTGGTTATCCTGCTGACGAAGGAAGTGTTGCATATCATGATGCCGATGGAGTTCGGCGCCCGATGAACAGTGCAACCGGATGATGTTTGCGCCCGTTGAATATCATGATGATGATAGGCGACTGGCGGAGGAGGTGAACAGTAGTCGGCAGGAGGATGATTGTGGTCGTCCGAAATATGATGATGCTGACAGTGTAAAGCCAAATATGATGATGATGGCGAAGATGATGATGATGAGGATGGGCTGCAGACATCCATGCTATATGCGAATGTTATAGTGTGGATGCCTCTGCATCATAGTGGAGAATCATTGATGTTAAGGAGAATTAGTTTGCAGGCATCAAAGGATATGATGCAAAGAAGAGCTCTTTTCAAGACCACATGCAAGAGCAAAGGTAAGGTATGCAAGGTTGTCATTGATACTGGTTCAACAGACAACATGGTATCTTAGGAGATGGTGGATAAACTGAAGCTGGAAAGGATTCCACATCCACACCCTTACAAGGCATCTTGGGTGAGTGATAGTCAATCACTTTTTGTCTCTGAACAGGCATATGTGGATTTTCAGATTGGAGCATATCAGGATAGAATTTTGTGTGATATTTTGCCTATGGAATGTTGTCACCTACTGTTGGGTAGACCATGGCAATTTGACAGAAGGGTACTGTATGATGGGTATGCTAATACCTACACCATCAAGAAGGATGGAAAGACTATTAAGTTGATGCCATTGCAGGCAAAAGCTGCAGTACAGAAGGCAGCCCAAATCATTTTAATGGGAAAGAAGGAATTTGTGCAGATGCCTAGAGGAGCAGGCATAAAGGCAGTTCAGGACACTGCAAGGGAAGAAGTTGTTACAGACACCAAGATGAAGAACGTTTCAGTTGTGACTGACAGAGGTCAGCAGCAGGTTCAGAAACAGGTTTGCACACAGCAACCAGTTCCGAAGAATGACAAGGATGTTGTCATAGTTGGGACCATTGCTTGTCCTATAAAGGTTGAAGGGAAGATAGAGTTGAACATTTCAGAAGTTCAAGATGCAGTTTAGACAGGGGTTCTGGTCAGACAACCTGGCAAACACAGGGTATGTGAGAGAAAAGCCTACATCAACAGGCATGAGGATTTACTTGCTAGAAAGCAAGTTACAGTTCAGAAGTCTTGGAGAAGCCAAGAGACAGCCGAGGATAAAGCTGGAGCAGGTCAGACTATTGACAAGGCAAAGGGTAGAGGTGGAGGACTTCCACATACTAAACTCATGGGACATGAGTTCTTTTCTTTTGGGGAGTATGGTGCAGAGGCACCTACCTGACAGCTGGCCTTCATGAGGTAGTTAGTAGTTTTAGGTCTTGTTTGTGTTTCCAAGAAGGTCTGTTAAGACCAATTGCATGTAATAAGGTCACGCTGATCAGGATAAGATCATGCTAACCAGGCTTTTGCTATTTTTAGTTAGTTGGTTATAACAGCTGTCATGATGTATGATCGGTTGGATCTCCCAGCCACCTGGAGAGTTCCCAGCCGCTTGGAGTCGGGTCAGTAGTACTCGTAGGATAATCTATTTAAGCATGAGATTGGTTGATTGTAGATCATCGATCAACAGTATAGTATTGCATTAAGCAGAGGAGCTCAAGTGTGCTGTGGGAGAAGCAGTATATTGTATTGCATCTTTGAAATCAATAAAGATCCTGTTTCATTTTCTGTTTGATCTCCTTTGTATAATCGATCTGCTGGTTTGGGTGGTTTCATGGATTCACTGATCCATTCCACCGGTTGACTCATCTGATCGGTGGAATGGTAATGTACACTAGGTTAGGTTGTAGTTTGTTTGTTTGCATGCAGGTGTGCAGGATCGCGACTGAAAGATGTTGAAGACCCTAGCATGGGCATGTGCTAGGTCAAGTTGATAAGATAGAGTGTGGAAGATCACCCTGAGGTTGGATCGGGTCATCCCTGGAGGATCGGCGAAGTGAAATTTCGCTAAGGCTGGAAATTGGTCAAGACGGCATCATCAGGATATTTCTGCAAATATCCTGCAGTCGGGTTAGGCATCATCATCCAGACAAGTGGAGGAGATGAGCATGATGTTGTCGATTGCATGAAGTGCAAGTGCGTTGGGGTGATCATCATCTGGAGGAGCCGAGGAGGAGCGTATCGGCATCAAGATCATCTATTGGGAGTGCCAATCATCCGCGTATCACGAGTAGATGCGAGAGTGAAAGTTTTTTTTTTGACTAAGTGTTGAAGAGGTCATCAGGATATTGGGTGACGTCATCGTCATCAGGATATGACGTCATCGTCATCAGGATATTGAGATATCCCCCTCTGCGAGTTCATCCGGCCGTCGTTAAAGTGCTTAGGTATCGGCAGAAGGTTGCATTAACATCATCAAGAGGTTTCGAGAGAACCGGATAAAGCAGATCATGATGCTGTTGCTTGTATCGTCGGCTAGCGGAGCATCGAAGGAAAGGTGCTGAAGTGGTCGTCATCAGGATCTTTGGGGCAACCGGATATTGGTTATCCTGCTGACGAAGGAAGTGTTGCATATCATGATGCCGATGGAGTTCGGCGCCTGATGAACAGTGCAACCGGAGGATGTTTGCGCCCGTTGAATATCATGATGATGATAGGCGACTGGCGGAGGAGGTGAACAGTAGTCGGCAGGAGGATGATTGTGGTCGTCTGAAATATGATGATGCTGACAGTGTAAAGCCAAATATGATGATGATGGCGAAGATGATGATGATGAGGATGGGCTGCAGACATCCATGCTATATGCGAATGTTATAGTGTGGATGCCTCTGCATCAGAGGATACATTGAAATGAGAGGAGGGGCCCCATCCCAAGAATCACACCAGAATAAATCCTTTGAACCTCTATTGCAAATCTGAAATAGCCCTTGTTTGATCAAATTAGCACCTCTTTTAAGAGCACTCCAAATCATAGAGCCTTTCCTCACCAAGGTGCATCGAGGAATAGCTTTACTCTCCACTCCTCCTAGATACTCAAGTTAAGGATTCTAGCCCAATCCTGATCTTGGAGACTTCACCATCTCCAATAGAGCTTAGCCACCAAAACCTGAACAAAAAGACTTGTTTGATGAAGACCAAGGCCTCCTTCATGTTTCAACCTACACACGGAGTCCCACTTAACCAGACTCCATTTCTTCAAGTTTAAATTAGTATCCCATAAGAATTATTGAGAGAGAGCATCAAATTTCTAAATGAATCTTTAAGGAGTCGCTTGAACAAAATATCTATAAATAGGGAGAGCCTATATGACCGACTTTAAAAGAGTCATTCTCCCAGCAGAAGAAAGCCATCTGTGGGTCCAATGAAAAATCTTCTTTTGAACTTATCAAGGATATCCTACCAAAACCTACTAGGTAGAGCACCCAAAGCAATGGTGATACCAAGGTACACAAAAAGAAGAGTACCAATCTAGAATCAAAGGATCCAAGCAATCCTAGCCCATATAGGCATAGCAGTATTGGAGAAAAAATGGAGGACTTGTCCTCATTAATCCTTTGCTCAGAAGCCGTCAAGTAAATATCTAAAGCTTTTCTAAGATTGATTGCCTCATTAAATCTTGCTAAGCCCATCAGAAAGGTATCATCCACAAACTATAAGTGAGAATGAGGCATTCTGTTACCCCAGTTGCACCCCTAAATCATGATCCCTTGCCTCACCCACGACTTGATAAATCTTCCCAAACCTTTAGCCATTAAAATAAAGAGATAGTGTGAAAGAGGATCCCCTTGGTAGAGGCCCTCGAAATCTCTAAAAAACTTAGAAGGCTCACTATTAATGAGAATAGAAAAAGAGGAAGAGACACAACTCACGACCCACTTGATCCACTCACTGTCAAACCCAAAAGCCTCCAAAACCTTCTGCAAGAAAGTCCATTTAACCCTATCATAGGCTTTGGCCATGTCAAGTTTTATAAGCATAGCCTTTTATTGTTGGCAATTAAGGTTTCTCAAACTTAGTAATTCCTTACATTGTTAATGTTTGTATTTATTATTTAATTGCCTATGTTGTAAATATTTGTAAAATTCCATATTGTCATATTGTGGGATGTGGCATGGTGATGTGTTAATCCTCAATGGAATATGACAACTTGTAAATTTGTCCTCGCATGAGGACATAGGCATCCCACTTTGTGGTAGTAGCATTGTGCCATGTGTTGAAATCTTCCATGTTGTGTAAGGGAATGTTTGACCGAAACAGTTATGAAGAATTCCTATGACGAATCTATGACATGTAAGAGTCAGAAATAGAAGCATGTAAGACAGGTGAAGACATGTGTCATAAAGCATCTTTGAAAAAGGCATATTAGGGTGCCCTATGGTAGACTATGACATGTTGTAAGAGCATATGCTATTTATAGCATGTGTATGATAGATTCTCTTACAGCCATAAGTTGTAACCGCTATGATAGATTCTCTCACGATCGTAAGTGTTGTAATAGCATCTGTCATAGCCTATTTTTGAAATTGGTGACCCCTTTGGGATGGGAGTTGTGGATAAGCGTCAGACACATTCTACAATATTGACCAAGTGTCTTTAGGCATGGGTTTTGGTCCATGAAGCTAAGTTGGACACCCATTCCAAGAAAGGTCCAATATTGACTTGTATTTTTTATATAAACAGGTGCTTGGAGGAGTAGAGGCATCACAAGTTTTATAGGTATTGTTATGCTTCCGGATTGACTCCAGATACAAGTGTCAAAGACCATTAAATCTTGTATTGCAAGTGTATTGTAAACATTCTTTTAGATTTGTTAATACATTGTGCAGGTTTCTGAGTGTGGGGTTTTTTTCCCAATAAGGGTTTTCCCCACCGTATATCTTTGTCTCTCTTCTTCTGTCTACTTTCTAGTTCTTGTGTTTTGCTGCAATATCTCATGTTAATGGTTTAACATTGTTGTAATAGTTAGGATAAAATTGAATTTGTATAGCCCTCTCCTCATTAGATTAGTGTAGGAAGTGATTTTTGTACACCTAGCTTCCTTTCAGTTGGTATCAGAGCTTGATCGCTTTTAGTCCTAGTTGTTGGGTAGGGGCTTTTTGACCTAATCTTAGGTTGAGTGGGAGTCTTTATAGAGTATTATGTATCTTGTTGCAGCAAGGAGATGGCAAGCATGTACAGAAGATTTGAAGTGGAGAAATTCAATGGCACTAATTTTGAGATGTGGAAGCTCAAGATGGAAGACATGCTTGTAGACTGAGACTTTTGGGAAAGTGCTAATAGAACTAAACCAGCTGCAATGTCATAAGATGAGTGGGATCTCAAGGATCAGAAGGCTAAGGGTCTCATAAGACTTAGTCTTGCTGATTCTATTATGTTAAATGTCCATGAGGAGACTACTGCAAAACTACTTTGGAAGAAGTTGGGGGATGTGTATCAAGCCAAATCCTTGGTTAGTAAACTTTTCCTAAGAAAGAAGTTGTATTCTCTTCGAGTGGAGGATGGAGGATCTATCGCTAAACATATGAATACTTTTAACATGCTAGTTGCACAATTGATATCTATTGGTGTGAATATGGAGGAGGATCAGTGTATGACACTACTTTGTTCTCTGTCAGACTCATGGGATCATCTTGTCATGGCTATTGGAAGCACCACATCCACATTCAAAATGGAAGAAGTGGTTTCTTCATTGTTGTCTGAAGAGATGCGAAGAAAGTCTTCTAAGGCAGCCAAAGAGGCCCTTGTAGTTCATGGAAGACCCAAAGAGAAAGGGAAGAAGAAGGAAAAGAAAGCTAAGAAGGGTAGATCCAAATCCCATGGGAGATCCAAATCTCTTGGAAAATCCAAGGCTCTTTCTTGGAACTATGGAAAAACTAGGCATTTCTAAAAGGAATACAAAGAGGAGAAGAAAAATAAGAAGAAAGCTCCTAATTTAAATTATGACAAGTCACAAGATGATGATGATGCTTTCATCGCAGCCCTGGCAACCCATGCATTTGATGATGTGTGGCTAATCGACTTTGGTGCATTATTCCACATGACCTTGCATTGAGACTGGTTTACCAAGTATGAGGAGTTCGATGGTGGAAAGGTGTATCTGGGTGATGACTCTCATCTAAAGATTGTTGGTCATGGAAGAGTCTATATCCGATTTCCTGATGGACGACTGAAGGGGATCTCTGGGGTTATGTACATCCCAGGCTTAACATGAAACCCACTTTTTATAAGTATGTTGAATGATGTAGGTGTGCAGGTTGTCTTTTCGAAAGAAGGATGCAAGATGACTAGAGGAACTATGGTGCTTGCTAAGGGTACTAGAAGAGGTACTATGTTTTAGCTGGAGGCATACATTTCACAATGCAATAGTTCTTCTGACTCAAGGAAGAGGGTAGGAGTCACTTCATCCCCATCATCTAAACGAGCAGTGGAGAAATCTATTGTTTCTAGTCTTGATGGTTGTAATCATGCATTGGAAGTTAAACTTCTTGCTGAAAAGACAATGTTATGGCATAAGATATTTGGCCACATTGGTGAGAAGGGTTTGCATACCCTAAAAAATAAGAACCTCGTTGAGGGGTTAGATGATTGTGATCTTGAGTTCAACTTTTGTGAACCTTGCATTTATGGAAAACAAAACTGTGTTTAGTTTTACTCGAGTTCTCATAAGTCTTCTGGTGTGTTGGACCTTATTCATTTTGGTGGTTTGGTCCTGTTAATGTTCCTTTGTTATGAAAGTCTGTATATTTTGTATCTTTTATAGATGATTACAATAGAAGGAAATGGATTTATTTTCTCAGAAACAAATATGAAGTCTATAGTAAGTTTAAGGAGGTTAAGGCCTTTCCTAAAAATTAGACTAGTAAAAAGATTAAATGTTTGAGAATTGACAATGGTGGTGAGTTTTGTTCTACATAATTTGATAAATATTATAAGGAACTTGGGATTGAAAGACACAAGACAATTCCATACACCCCACAGTAAAATGGAGTTACAGAGAGGATGAACAAGACACTGATGGAGAAGGCTAGGAGTATGCTTAGTGGAGCTGGCCTAGAACAAAAGTTTTGGGCTGAAGCTATTGCCACTGCCTGCTATCTAGTAAATAGATCTCCTACATCAGCTCTTGTTGGTAAGACACCCATGGAGGTGTGGTCTGGTAGAAAGCCTTCAATATGGCATCTTCATGTTTTTAGTTGTGAGAGATATGCACATGTGCCTAGGGAGAAGCAGTCAAAGTTGGAGAACAAGGTTGTTAAATGTATCTTCATTGGCTATGGTGTCAGTGTGAAAGGATACAAGCTTTGGGACCCTGTGTCTAAAAAAGTGTTGTATAGGAGAAGTGTCATCCTCAAAGAGATTACACCTTCTTCCACTATTTTATAGCCAGAAGAAAAAATAAAGAAAGAGGATGTTGTTCAGTTTCCTCCTACCCCTAAGAAGACTTAACAAAAGAACATGTTGGACCTAATGATGAGGAGAGCTCTGGCATCTCTGAAAGCTCAGATGAAGAAGCTGAACCTCAACCTCAGCTCTTGAGGAGGTCTACACAAGTAAGAAAGCAACCTGAAAGGTGTGCTTTTACATTGCTTGATTCTAGTTGTGCTTATGCTTTACTCACTAACAGTGATGAACCTAGAACTGTATCAGAGGCTTTGGACATGAAAGATGCAAGTTCCTAGAAGGAGGCCATGGAGGATGAAATGGCTTCTTTGGAAAAGAATCAAACATGGTACTTGGTACCTTTGCCTCCTGGATGGAAACCCGTTGGATGCAAATGGGTGTTCAAGAAGAAGATTGGTGTAGATGGCAATGTTGAGAAGTATAAGGCCAAATTGGTTGCGAAGGGGTATTCACAAGTGAGGGGTATAGATTATGGTGAGATCTTCTCTCCCATTGCAAAACTGACATCCATTCAATTCTTGTTGTCTCTCGCAGTAGCTTATGACTTGGAGGTAGAGTAGATGGATGTGAAGACAACTTTCCTTCATGGTGATTTGGAGGAAGAAATCTACATGTCACAGCCAAAGCATTACATGGTGAAAGGTAAAGAAAATTTGGTTTACAAATTAAAGATGTCTTTGTATGGTTTGAAGCAATCCCCTAGGAGATGGTACTTGAAATTTGATGCCTTTGTGTTGTCAATTAGATTTGTGAGATCGAAATCAGATCACTGTGTGTACTTTAAGTTTGATTGTGATCATCTTCTCATTGTTGCATTGTATGTTGATGATATGTTGCTCATTGGGAAGGGTAAGAATATGATTTCTGATTTCAAATCTCAGTTGTCAGCATGGTTTGAAATGAAAGATTTAGGGGCAAAAAGGTACATTCTAGGAATGGAAATCAAAAGAGACAAAGCTAACAGAAAACTTTGGTTAAGCCAGAGTAAGTATGTGAAGACCATGTTGGATAGGTTCAGCATGGTAGATTGTAGACCATTGTGTATTCCTATTTCTTTAGGTACAAAGTTATCTATTGAGGTGGAGGACATGAGCAGAGTACCTTATACTAGTGCTATTGGTAGTTTGATGTATGCTATGGTCTACACAAGACCAGACATTGCCCAAGTAGTGGGAGTCCTTAGTCAATTTATGGCTAATCCTGGATGGGTTCATTGGGATGCAGTTAAGCGAGTGTTCAGATATTTGACGGATACTTCTGAGTATTCCATTTTCTATCATGGTAATGTTATAGGACCTCTACATTTCATTGACATTCATGGATTTGTGGATTCAGATTGGGTAGATGACATTGACAGCAGGAGATCCACCAGTGCTTATGTGTTTACATTGTTTGGTGGTGCTATTAGTTGGATGAGTAAGCAATAACTTGTTGTTGCTTTGTCCACGATAGAAGCTGAATATATGGCATCAACTCATGCTTGTAAGGAAGCCATTTGGATTAAGAAATTGTGTTCCGATATTGGTGTTGATGTAAGTCAGATCACGATCAGTTGTGACAATCAGAGTGCAATTTGCCTTGCGAAGAATCCAGCTTTCCATGCTAGAACCAAGCACATTGATGTTCAGTTTCACTTCGTGCAAGACATGGTTGAGGATGGAAAGATAAATTTGGAGAAGGTAGATACTTTGAAGAATGTTGCTAATGCATTGACGAAACCAGTAAGCACAGAGAAGTTTAGATGGTGTTCGGAGTCTATGGGCCTTTCGGCCTATAGCAGTTAAATCTTGTTATTCTATTGGCTCTTACAAGGTGTTTGACAAGTGGAAGAATGTTGGGAATTAAGGTGTCTCAACCTTGGTAATTCCTTACATTGTTAATGTTTGTATTTATTATTTAATTGCCTATGTTGTAAATATTTGTAAAATTCCATATTGTCATATTGTGGGATGTGGCACGGTGATGTGTCAATCCTACATGGAATATGAGAACTTGTAATTTTGTCCTCACATGAGGAGATAGGCATCCCACTTTGTGGTAGGAGCATTGTGCCATGTGTCGGCATCTTCCATGTTGTGTAAGGGAATGTTTGACTGAAACAGTTATGACGGATTCCTATGACAAATCTATGACATGTAAGAGTTAGAAATAGAAGCATGTAAGATAGGTGAAAACATGTGTCGTAAAGCATGTTTGAAAAAGGCATATTTGAGCCCCCCAAGGTGGACTATGACATGTTGTAATAGAATATGCTATTTATAGCATGTGTATGATAGATTCTCTTACAGTTGTAACTTATAACCACTATGACAGATTCTATGATGGTCATAAGTGTCGTAAGAGCATCTGTCATAGTCCATTTTGGAAATAGGTGGCCCCTTTGGGATGGGAGCTATGGACAAGTGTCAGACACATTCTACAATGTTGTTCAAGTGTCTTTAGGTGTGGGTTTTGGTCCATGAAGTCAAGTTGGACGCCCATTCCAAGAAAGGTCCAATATTGCCTTGTATTTTCTATATAAATAGGTGCTTGGAGCAGTAGAGGCATCATAGGTTTTACAGGTACTGTTATGCTACTAGATTGACTCCAGATACGAGTGTCGAAGACCATTGAAGCTTGCATTGCAAGTGTATTGTAAACATTCTTTCAGCTTTGTTAATACATTGTGCAGGTTTCTGAGTGTGGGGTTTTTTACCCGATAAGGGTTTTCCCCATCGTATATCTTTGTCTCTCTTCTTTTGTCTACTTTTTGGTTCTTGTATTTTTCTGCAATATCTCATGTTAACAGTTTAACATTACTATAATAGTTAGGATAAAATTGAATTTGCATATCCCTCTCCTCATTAGATTAGTGTAAGAAGCAATTTCCACACACCTAGCTTCCTTTCATTTATTTGGAGGTAGCCATGGAGTGAATAGCCTTTGTGGCAACAACAACCCCATCCAAAATTTGTCGACTAGCCAAAAAACCCCCTTGCTCCTCCAAAATTAAAGTACCAAGCCATGGCAATAGGTCTAATGAGGTTCAAAGAGTCATCTTAGTGATAATTTTGTACACCACATTACATAGGGCAATAGGTCTAATGAGGTCCAAAGAGTTAGCTCGTTCCCCTATTTGAATAAGAGTAAGGAACATAGCATTCATGTTCTTTAGTATCTATTTACTGCTTTGAGATTCCAAAACCACCTTCAAAAAGTCATACTTAAGAATATCCCAAAGCTCCTGGTAAAATTCTATAGGGAATCCATCAGGACCCAACGCTTTCCCTTTCTTCATTTGAAACACGATCCCCTGTAACTCCTCCAAAGTGATAGCTTTGTTTAACATAATGATCATCTCATTAGTAACCAATGAAGGAATGCACTATGAAATAAGGTCCTCCTCCTACCTTGCTAGGGGGTATCCTCTGAAAACAAAGTGGAATAGTAATGAGTGATCTCCCTTAAAATCATCCTAAAAGAGGATAGTTGATTTCCTTCAGAGAACATGAGAGAAGTAATAAGATTCCCTTGACTCCTATCCTTGAAAGAGTTATAAAAAAGGCAATATTTCTATCCCCTTCTTGTAACCAATCAATTCCAGACTTTTACTTCCAGAATATTTCTTCATGATGCTCCCATTCCTCCAAAACTTTCACAGCTTCTACTTCTAACCTAAAGGTCTCCTCTATTAAGCTATGATCCTTGATCCGATGGGTAATATCATCTAGGTGAGATTGGGTGGCCATTTTAGACATAAACACATTTCCATAACACTACCTATTCCATCTTTTTAGCATGTACAAAACATATTGAACCCTCTTAGCAAAGGTATACATGGCAGTGTCATGCTCAAGTTTCCCTTTTCACCACCAATCTGAAATAAACTCTTGAAGGGAAGAGTATCAAAGCCACATAAGTTAGAACTTGAATGAGGGGTTTCTAGAAGCTGAAAGTTTAATCAACCAATGATCTGAGCCTTTCCAATCAAGAATTTTAGAGTTGGTGATCCATCTATTCCCCACCCAAAATCTAGACACAAGGAACATGTCTAACCTCCTAGAAATAGCATCACCACCCCACCTCCTATTATTCCAAGTAAACATACCATTAGAAGGCTTTATGTCCACCAGGTTCAATAGATTAATATTATTCCTTAGGAGCCTAGAAGTGTCATCTAACCTGCCAACATCTCCCCTCTTCTCCTCCAAATAGGAGACAACATTGAAATCCCCAGCCAAGATCCAATGAAGATAGGGAGCAAGAGACCTAACCATCATGATGTGAGACCAAAGCACTAATTTTCCTACGACATCAGTCGGAACATAAATATTGGAAAGAAGAATAACTTTACCAGATTCTAAACATGAAGCAACCAGAGACATAGAAGATCTACTAGAAATCTACCACATATGAACAATGTTGCGAGGGTCCCAAAGACAAGCTACACCACCAGAGATTCCTTGTGCCCCAATACATTAACACTGACCTCTCGTCCATCTCTTAGAAGGCAATCTCAACATACCTTCCATAGACATCTTAGTCTCCTAGATGAAGACGATATCTGGAGAGTGAAAATGAATCAAGTCATGAATAGACTTTTGTCTAGGGATGTTATTCATACCCTAACATTCCATGAGAGACCTATCATTTTTTAGGAGAGAAATGAGAATCAATGGTTTTCACGAAACCGACCTCAACCAACATCTCTCTAGCTATTCTTACTTTTTCCCAATCTTTCTTTCTACCCACCTTGGGGATCTTCTGAGGAGAACCCTTTTTAAGAACCTTCTATTGTATCCCTAATACATGCAAGGTTCCCTTACTCTTACCCTCATCTCAGACCACCTTTTCTAAAGAAGCCACTAAAATGGCCAAACCTGGGAAACCTTTCACTTCTTTGTACCCACCATTCTCTCCCTCGGAAAGCATCAAGGGACCATTTGTTTCCATTCGAGCACCTAGGGCTCCATCTTGTGCAGCAACAAGAATACTGCCATCCATCACCACAAGCAATTGTTTCTTCCCCATAGGATCCTGCTCTAGCTGTATCCCCACATGGACCTCATCAGATATATCCAAGTCTTCCAGCACATCAAATCTATTAAACACCTCATCCATCTATCTATCCTTTAATGTTCTGTTCTGCCCTCTTCCCTTATTCTGAGCCTTAACTGGGATAAACCCCTCTTTATCTTCCATCATAGGTGATTTTCCTTTATCCTAATTGGGAGTAGGATGAGGTAGCCCATTGCTTACAGAACCCACCAGAGTAGATTTAGGATAGATCCATTACAGATGGCCATATTCATAACATAGCCAGCAATGGAATGGAAGAGATTCATAATCAGTTGGCTATATCCAAGAAGAAGATCTGAAACAAATTTCCATAGAATCTAGTAAGGGTTTGCTTAGATCAATTTCAATACAAACACAGAAAAAAGTGATTACATTTTCATCCATAGTTTTCTATGATGGGCCCACTAGCTTGCCCAATAGCATCGCAACAGAGTGGAAGATGTCATTTCTCTAAAATTCTAGTAGGAACCATGGGAGTTGCACCAAGAAAGGGACCCTAGAAGGAATCTCCTTCATAGGGTTGAACCCTACATGCCATTGTTTGATGAACAACCTAACTTGATTATAGAAATAAGGCCCACCTCCAAAAGCCTTGTTCTTATCTGAAATACATGAGAAAATGACTAGAAAATAGCTATCGGTCGCCAACATCATCTTCATGTCACCTTCAGGGTTCCATGTGCACTGAGCCCACAATTCCAAAAAGGGGAGGGAGAATTGAGTCCCCAGAACTTGCAAATCAACGCGTGGTTGGTCAAATAATTGACATCTTCCTCTATTGAATTGGGTTGAATCACAAGCACTGGCCTGTGTTCACTTCTTGGAAGACATCCATTCACTTTCAAAGGCCTAAATCCTCTAGAGTATGAAGAGATTTCTCAAAAAATATTATTTTTCAAACCAATGGCAGATTGATCCTGCATGTGTGGAGAGGAGACTTCCCCAACCATCACCGCTTTAAAGGAATAATTCTTTATCATGAGAGAACCTTTAGGTAGGGCCATGCAAAGCCCCGCCAAGGAAAAAGTACCCTAGGGAAACCAACGCACAAACACCGAACAAAAATATTTATCGAATCCCAAGTAGAGAATGAGCCTCTACCACTGCAACAAAAAATCTACGCAACCGCTTCAAACTCTAGCTAAAAAACTGCCAAAACCCCTTCCTAGGAGTAGTAAACCCTTGTCCATGCAAAAAGCACCTCCAAAATCCTGCCCAAACCCCTACAAATGAGAAGCAACCCACCCACACCAACACATGAGCACTGGATTAGACGAATAGAGAAAACATCACATAGCTACGATCTCTCAGCCCTAGCCTACACGATCATTCTCTCCCATAGCAGAGCCATTGAAGTCTAAACCTAATTAATTAGATAAATCATCATAATGATCACACATTTAACCAAACACTATTTATTTATTTATTTTAAATTAAAATAATTCTTCTTCTATTATTTAATCTTTTTCTCAAATTGAAATAATAATTATTATTTATTTCTAAATTCTAAAATAAAAGTATGCACATAATTTCAATCTATTTGAATTATGGTAAAATTAAATAATTGAAACACAAATTGCATTAAATTTTATTTAAAAAACATATATTAGAAACTATAATTATCTAACTAGATAATTAATTTAAAATTAAATCTAACCATCAAATGAATAAGTAGCTTTATCTATTTATTTTATTTTCTAATTAACCTTAAGAGTTAATTATCAAATAAATAAATAGATTTACTTCTATACACTCAAATAAATTAATAAAGCTACTAATTAATTTATTTCTAATTAGTTACTTGTCTTAATTTAATCATTATTTAATTTCCCACACCATTGGATCATTTCATGACACTTCAGCGCCAGGACCTAGTTCACCTTTCCTGATACATGTATTTATCACACAACAAAATCTTGCCACACACACCTTAGTAGCATTGTTAGGAAATAATATAATCATATAATCACCTTTATACAATTAACTATGGTAATGAAATCACACATTATGCATACAATGCATTAAATAAACACTTTATACTCAACATAATTCAATAGGGCTTATCTAATTTAACCATAGAATTAAAAAATCATAGGCTCACAAAGAAACCAGAAATGAGGGGTGTTACAATATATAGACATATATATAATTAATAATAAATCTATAAGAAATCAGTCACTTTAAATCTATTTGGTCAAAAGAATAAAAGAGAAAATTATTACATGGTGAAACCATGTATTTGTAAAGAACATACATAGTAAGAGAAATTGCATATAGATAACTAATCATTAAATATCATAACCACAAACAATATTCAAAGTAAAATGCACAATCAAGCCTAAGTATCCATGTTACACAAATGCATAAGGAAGCCATTCATTAATGTAGTATGTAATGATGCAATATGTATGAAACTATGTGAGTGTGTGTGTGTGTGCAACAGGTTTCTGTCATGCCAACTCTTTCTAGTGGCTAGGACACTTCTACCTCAACCATGTTCTTGCCTTAGACATGTTCCTGTACTCAACCACACTCAAATTCTCATCAATAGGTTAGTCCATAAAATCATAGCCGAAGCTCAAGAAATCATAAATTCATAATCATAAACATATTAATCCATCATTGTATTGACTTTCAAATTTATGTATTTGTAAAAATAATGACAATTTACCTTTACACAGATGTCGTTATCCAATAGTAAAATAATCATAATGAAATGTCCAATAGTCTTATCAAATATATTGCAATTAAAAATTGAGATGTGACATCGTTCCCCACTAGGAAGAGACATCATTCTAATGTTTTATTACAAAGTAAAGTATCTCACTAATACTATCAAGGTATAACACTAAGCAAACAAAGCATCACAACTATGCAAATAAAAGTATCTCAACTAAGTCCTCAAATGAGGAAAAGAATGGTCTATCTCCTCTGCACTCTCCCAATTGGCACTATCCACAGAATATTCGTCCCATTAGACCTTATACTAAGCAACATCTCCATTATGCAACTTAACTTTACATCTATCAATAATTTGAGTGGGCTCCACTAGCACCACTGCTGGATCTACTAAAGCATGTCAATCAATACAAATAGTACACATGGCACAACTACCAATACAATACATATAACCATCACATGGTACTGTTAGATTTAGAGCAGACAAATGAGAGGGGGGTGAATCAGTTGTACAAAACTTTCTTCCAATTTAAACACTTAAATCCACTTTGTAATTCAGCAGCATAATGATAAATCAATCATGGAAACATAAAGCATTAAATCAAGAGCAGAAACACATTAACACATAGGACACCAAGATTTTGACGTGGAAAACCTGGTTAAGGGAAAAACCATAGGGTGATTAACCCAAGATTGTATTCTCTATTAGAAGAATAGAAAGAACAATGGCACATGCCAATTAGGGCTCACTGCCCGAGCACACTGCTCACAAGAGGCTCGCTGCCTACAAGAGACACACTGTCTACAAAGTAATAAGTATCACATACTTGAACTAGAAAATAGCATCTTCACCATGCTTGAGTTAGTTCCATTTAAGCCCAATACTTTTGCTTTGCCTTTTTCTTTCCTTTTCGCTACCACACTCTCATCACCACGACACTCACTCAAATGATTTTACAACCCCTTATTTATACAAGACATTGACTTAGGAATAATCATCTAAGTTGGTAAACATTACAGAGCAAATACATCATGACTAATTACAAAAGACTTCATGCGGATCAGTACTCTGTCAGCCACACATATCTAAGACTTCAATCTTCATTTTGGAACACTCCAATCTTCACACAACATCTTCAAGATCATCCGCATGATGTACAACTCATCCGGTCAGCCTGACTTAGGAAGAACACCATCATCCAGAAGTAATTCTTCAATTGCAAGCTCATACTCCAATGTGGACCACCAACACAAACTAGACATGATCCAAAGACCTCCACAAGCTTGCTTGAATCACCAAGAACATCCACACTACATCTACTTACTCAAATCCTTATCTCCTTCATGCGGAACCTCAAGAGCACAATCTGTCATCACTGTCACAATGGAATAGATTCTTGCAGACCTCCAGACCATGAACCAATTGAGTTGTCACTTCACATGGACTTTCTTAACACTCCACCAAATCCGCAGAACAAGATACTGCATTTCTGGATCTCACCGGACCTATCTGTGACACTCTGTCACCTTAGAACACCTGCCAAAACCGATTTTACTTGAGCAGCCACAACTTCTTTAGATCTTCATGCGGACCTCTGAAATCTTTACTAGATCACCTTAAGATACATATCTAGAAACCCTTTGAACTGCATCCTCTGATACTCAACTTATCTTGGATCTTTACCTTACTGTCATCACTGTTCTTCTCTGTTCCTGATATGACCAATTTTCTCAATATCCTCAGCAAATAGTTCATACAATCCTTATCATTAATGCAGCAGGAGTATGTTGACATCAATGACAACACCGGTTAGGCCCATACTTGCAATAATCTCCCGCTTTGTCATTGATTGAAACATATGATGTGAAAAACTATTTTGACCATCAAGACAAGAATGTTTCTTTACTGACACAACTCCCCCTATCATCAACAACCATTCACATGTCTTTTCTTGCTTTATTGCTCCCCCTTTGATCAGCAACCACTTGTTTTTCAGATGTCTTCTCTCCCCCTTTGACATCAATGGCAAAGGGCACATACTTGCAACTCCAACACTTCAGAATCATACAAGTTGCTCCCCCTGAGTAGCAGCTCCCCATCATCAATCCAGACCACAAGATATGACTGTGATATCTACCGGACTGATGCACAACAGTGCACCTTAGTTCATCACCGGAGGGGCAGTAACCCCTAACTTCTCCCTGAGATACTCAAAAGAGTCATTAGGTAGAGGTTTATTAAAGATGTCTGCAATTCGATCCTTAGAAGGCACAAACTCCAATCTGACTTCATTCTTGTTCACTTGCTCTCTCAAAAAGTGAAACTTAAT
The DNA here is from genome assembly GCA_027924645.1 of Cunninghamia lanceolata. Classification (NCBI taxonomy): domain Eukaryota; kingdom Viridiplantae; phylum Streptophyta; class Pinopsida; order Cupressales; family Cupressaceae; genus Cunninghamia; species Cunninghamia lanceolata. The sequence continues at coordinate 2,893,153 of BSBN01000246.1, forward strand.
GGATATATGTTTAGTTTTTGAATGCAACACCAGATTCTTAGATATATTTATTGCACTTGAATTATCACAAAAGATTTTGATAAGTTCCTCATACTCCACTCTGATGTCTCTTAGCATCTGCTTCATCCACAAAACTTGAGTGCAACTACTTGCTGCTATAATATATTCTATCTCAGCTGTGGATAGAGATATTGCCTCTTATTTCTTGCTCAGCTAAGAAACCAATCTCTTTCCCAAAAAGAATGCTCCACCACTGGTACCCTTTCGGTCATCCACATCTCCTACCCAATCCGCATCTGTATATGCATGAAGAGAGAAATCATAATCTCTGGGATACCACAATCCATACTCAACTGTTCCTTTTAGGTATCTAAAAATCCTCTTGATTTCCATGACATGAGATTCTCTAGGATCAACTTGAAATCTAACAACAAGACCAACATCATTCATAATGTCAGGTCTAGTTTGAGTGAGATACAACAATCCTCCAATCATTGACTTGTACTTTTTCTAATCAGCCTTGGGAGACTCATCATCTTTTCTCAGTTTACATCTGGTTGCCATGGGAGTATTCATTGGTTTTGAGTCTTCCATCCCAAATTTCTTCAACAATTCTTTCACATATTTAGTCTGAGAAATAAAGATTCCCTTCTTTGTTTGAGTGATTTGTAGACCCAAGAAGAAATTTATTTCCCCAAGCATGGACATCTCATATTCACTTTTCATTTGATTTACAAAAGTTTTACACATACTATCTCTTCCTCTAAAAATGATATCATCAACAAACACTTCAACAATCATGATGTTTTCATGATCAATTTTGAAATACAAATTACTGTCAGCAGTACCTTTGTTGAAACCAATCTTCAAAAGATTCTTATCCAATCTTTCATACCAGGATCTTGGGGCTTGCTTCAGTCCATACAGTGCTTTCTTCAACTTGCAGACTAGACAATTGAAATCCATTTGGTTTCTCAATGTACACTTCTTCTTCCAAGTCACCATTCAGGAAGGCAGACTTGACATCTTGGTGCAAGAGCTCCCAGTGCTAGTCATTTTTGGCTATGTCCTATTTTGTTGTCATGTTATTTTATTCTCTCTAAGGCTTTGAAAGCCATTTTCATGAGTTTTGTAATAAGGACTTGGTCCATTTGGTCGACTTGTCCAATCTAGGCCTTACTATGGTCAATTTGCATGTAATTACAGTAAGAAACATGTGGTTTCTCATGAAGAATACAACCTCCAATGGTTCATTACCCTTGGAGAGTAGTTGTACAGTTGGAGGAGAAGGAGAAACATTTGCCAAGCCTTCTATAGGAAGGGAACTATAATCACATGCCAATAAGGATGAAGTGGAGGAATTTTTGAAGTGCAAAAACTATTTTTTCTACGTTTTCTGGAAGACAGTCATCCTGTATGGTTCTGTACGGATAGTGAAGGAACTAAAACTTGGAAAATATGTTAGAGTTTTGAAATAGCTTTCATTTGCATGTAGTTAGAGCTTTTGAAACCCCCTGTGTTGTTTATATTGAATCGTTTTGTGCAAATTGGCTAAGAACCCTCAAAACTAGGGTTTTGCAAAAATGAGGAATTTCTCCTCTGTCCTCTGAAAGACACCACCCATTTTCAGTAGGATGGAGGAAGGTAAGTTAGATTTCATGTTTTTGGTTGCTTTTTAGGTTACACTCTTCTCTCCAAGGTGTTTGGCATGAGCCTAACTAGTCTGCATGGTGACTAGTTAGAATGCAAAAGGTGGAAAACAGTGAGTTTGCAAGAAACGGTCAAAAGGTTGACCAAATGGATGGTGGATTTAGTGTTTGTAGATGAAAACTGACCTGTGTAGATACCTATGTGCTCTTGAGAAAGTGGATTTGGTACACTTCCTTCATTGAGCCTTCAAATTAGGCCTAATTCCTAAAAAGAACAGTTTGTTGTTATTGAAGCCTATGACAGAGTACAGCCTTGCAACTTGGAGGGTAGGTGTAAGTCCATAATGGGTATTGGTAATGTGTCTTGATTGCCCTTTGAAGGTTTGATGAGTTATCCTTGTGTTAGTCGTTCTTAAGGGCTACAAGGAAATAGCCTCCTTTAGGCACTGTCATAGGACAGTCATATGGTAATTTGCTGCTCACTGTCTTTGAAGGTGTAGAATGAAGTTATTGGGTTAGAGACCTTGTGTGGGTCATGTCTTTAACAAGTGTGTGTTGGTTGGAGTTTGAGATCCTATTGGTAGAGGTATTTGTAGTTTGATTGTTGTCCTAGGAGGTGTATGTGTTTGCTGATTGGGTTGAGTAGAGACTCCCCAAAAGAGAGTTGAGTAGTCTATGTGGTGGACACTAGGGTGTGGTCCTAGACTAGATTAGTCTCTTGTGTAGCCTTGTGTAGGCTCGTGTCACATAACCTTTGAAATCTAGAGAAGGAAACCTGGAAAGCTAGGTTCATTGTCCAAGTACCATCAAACACTACCAATACCTCTGCATCATATTGGTATCAGAGCCAATATCTGATTGGAAGCAGTGTATGTTAGATGAGGAGATTGAAATAGAGGCCAGTACAATGCCTCCCAAGACAATGAGTCAAGAAGCCATCAAGAAGTTAGTGGAAGAGATGGTTGAAGCAAGATTGCAGGAAGAAAGAAGGTCTAAAGGCAAGACCAAAGAATATGGAAGTTTTTCTAACACAAAGGATGAAGTAGAGGCAGAAGAGAGTCCTCAAGGGCAGGACATGTCTGCAGACCAAAAAGCTTTATTGAATGCACTTAAGGGTTCTCATGTAGGCAGTGGTGATCCCAAGATGGATGTGCCTACTTTTCATGGCAAGTTGGATGGGGATGCTCTCACCGATTGGATAGAAGCCATGTGCAACTTCTTTGATTACAAGGAGTTCAATGACAGCAAGAAGATTAAATTTTCCAAGACAAGGCTAAGAGGTTATGTACTTGTGTGGTGGAACTACATGCAAAGTGAGAGGGAGAAGATTGGGAAGAGTCACATCACTAAATGGAGTAGAATGGTGGCCATGCTTAGAAGCAAGTTCATGCCACTTGACTATGAGATTCAAATCATTAGGAGATTCCAGAATTTGAGACAAAAAGACATGGATGTGGCTGCCTACATAGAAGAATTTCATAGACTAAGGATGAGAGCCAACAATAATGAAGATGAAAAGGGGATGGTAGCTAGGTACCTAAACGGTCTGAAATACAATCTACAAGATGAGATCAGCATAGTGATCCCTAAAATAGTGGATGAATGCTTCTTATTGGCCTCTAGAGCAAAGGAAAAGCTGAGAAGGAAGGTGATCAAAGTGCCAGAGGAAGAGGTGGCAGAAACCAAAGAGGAAGAGGTAGTTTTGGCCGTGGACAGTTCCACAAAACTGAAAATAACAGTCAGCAAGAAACACAATCTGAAATAGAGCATAGAGGAGGCTTTAGAGGTTGGAGAAGACCTAATGGTAGGGGTAGAAATGGTGGAGGAGGTAGAGGACTGGGAGTCTTCATTGGAAGGTGTTATGGCTGCAACCAAGTTGGCCATACAATGAACAAATGCCCAGAGAAAGCCATTAGTTCTGATGATAGTGGAAGGAGAAATCAGTTATTGAAAGATGATGACTGTGAGAGTGTGAATTCACTAATGGGAAGTGTTGTACCTATCCTAGAAGGAGAGAGTATGATAATTAAGAGGTGTATGTTGAAGATGCCATTGAAACAAGAGCCCCCTCAGAGAAAGAAACTTTTTAGAACCTAAGGCCTAGCCTATGGGAAACTTTGCAAGATCATAGTAGATTCAGGATCTACTAAGAATGTGGTATCCACTGAGATGGTTGAGAAGTACAAGTTGAAGAGGCTGCCTCATATCAATCCTCACAAGATCTCTTGGTTGAACAAGAACCAAAGTTTCATGGTGGAAGAGCAAACTTGGGTTGAATTTGAAATCGGTGACTACAAGGACAAAGTACTATATGAAATCATCCCCATGGATGCATGTCATCTGCTTCTTGGCTACCCATGGCAATATGATGTCAAAGTACAACATGATGGTGAGAAGAACACCTATGTCATCACCAAGAATGGGAGACCATTCAAGATGGATCCTATGTTAGAGCAGACCGGGAGGAAGAACAATGACAGCAGTGTCATGTTGGTGAATGGCAAAGAGTTTTTGAACCTCTTGAAGGAGAAGGATACCCAAGGGTATGTCCTGGTCATGAATCCCAAGAGTGGATCAGATCAGCAAGATCAAAAACAGAAGGAGATTCCATTAGAAGTGCAGCAACTTCTAGATAAGTATCAAGATCTTGTGGTAGAGGAAGTTCCTAACTCCTTACCACCCATGAGGGACATAACTAATCAGATTGACTTAATACTTGGTGCTACATTGCCTAATAAGGCTACCTATAAGCTGACACCACAGCAAAATGAAGAGGTGGTAAGGCAAATTCAAGATCTCTTGGAGAAAGGTCTGTTTAGGAAGAGTTTAAGTCCTTGTGCAGTCCCAAGTGTACTTGCTCCTAAGAAGGATGGAAAGTGGAGGCTATGTACGGACTCAAGAGCCATAAACAAGATCACCATAAGGTACAGGTTCCCAATGCCAAGGATTGAAGAACTTTTAGATTATCTTGGAGGCTCATGCTATTACTCAAAGATAGATTTAAAAATAGGTTATCATCAAATCTGGATCAGACAAGGAGATGAATGGAAGACTACTTTCGAGACTAATGAGGGTCTTTATGAATGGTTTGTTATGCCATTTGGTCTTAGCAATGTTCCAAGTACATTTATGTGCTTGATGAATGAGGTATTAGTTGAATTCATTGGTAAGTTTGTTATTGTTTATCTTGATGACATACTAATCTTGAGCAGGATAAAAGAAGAGCATGTGAAACATGTTGGTCAGGTGTTGGAGAAGCTACATGAGCACAAGTTGATGATCAACTTAGACAAGTGTGAGTTCATGAAAATTGAACTTGTATACCTTGGATTTGTCATTTCCAATGGTTGTTTGAAGATGGATCCCTCTAAGGTTGATGCTATTCTTAGTTGGCCTACTCCTAAGACAGTGGGAGATGTGAGAAGTTTCCATGGATTGGTGACTTTTTATAGGAAGTTTATCAGAGGTTTCAGTCAAATTAGTGCTCCCATCCTCAAGACCATCAAGGGTGGAGTCAAATGTAGATTCCAATGGACAAAGGAAGCCAATGTTAGTTTTGAGTTGTTGAAAACAAAAGTGGCTGAGTTGCCTACCTTAGTACTTCCTAATTTTGATAAGGTGTTTGTTGTTGAGTGTGATGCAAGTTAGCAAGCTATTAGTGTTGTTCTCAGCCAAGAAGGACATCCTGTGGCATTCTTCTCAGAGAAGTTGAATGAAGCCAAGCAAAGGTACTCTACCTATGACCTAGATCTCTATGCAATGGTGCAAGCTCTTAAAAAATGGAGACATTATTTACTGCCCAAAGAATTTATTGTGTTTACTAATAATCATGCTTTAAGCTTCCTAAACAGCCAAGAAAAATTGAACCATAGACATGTTAAATGGATGGAATAGTTACAAGTTTATACCTTCACAATTAAGCACAAAAAGGGTGTTTCTAACAAGGTGGCTGATGCTTTAAGTAGGAGGTTGCTTCTTGTTCATGAAATTCAATTAGAAAGCATGGGCATTGACTATTTGAAGGAATTATATAAAGAAGATTCAGATTTCAAAGAGGCTTATGATGTTTGTTTGAACTTGGCTAACACATTCCATGGAGAGTATGAAGATTTTGTTTTACAGGAAGGCCTTTTGTTTAAGGGCAATTTGTTGTGTATCCCTAAGTGTTCCATGAGGGACAACATCATCAAGGAGAAGCATAATGGCTCTTTGGGAGGACATTTTGGCTTAGATAAGACACTAGAATAAGTTACAAGGTTCTATTTTTGGCCAAAGGTGCAATTCGATTTGAGGAAGTATGTTGCTAGTTGTGCAATTTGTCAAAGGGCCAAGGGTGTGTCTTCAAATGCAGGTCTATACCAGCCCCTTCCCATTCCCAACAGACCTTGGGAAAGTATAAGCATGGATTTTGTACTTGGGTTACCCAGGATAACCAGAGGGGTGGATAGTGTGTTTGTTATTGTTGATAGGTTTAGCAAGATGGCTCATTTTGTGCCATGTAAATGCACAAATGATGCATCTCATGTTGCAGGTCTATTTTTCAGAGAGGTAGTAAGAATCCATGGTTTTCCATTGTCAATTGTCACCGACAGAGATTCTAAGTTTGTGGGTCACTTCTGGAGGACCTTGTGGAGAAAGTTGGGCACATAGTTGTCCTTTTCATCATCCTACCATCCACAAACTGATGGTTAGACTGAGGTGGTTAATAGATCGCTTAGAAACCTCCTAAGATGCCTTACAAAACAGCATGGTTTGGCATGGGACTTGGTTATCAGTCAGGCTGAATACGCCTGCAATGATTCAGTGAACAAGAGCACTGGTAAAAGTCCTTTTGAGGTAGTTTATGGCTTTCACCCAAGGTGACCACTTGAACTGAAGGATCTCCAAGGATAGGATACAAGGAGTGCACTTGGTGAAGAGTTTGTTGCCTCCATGAAAACAGTCCATGATCAAGTCAAGTTGCAATTAGAAAAAATAGTCACAAAGTACAAGGAAAGGGTAGATTTGAAGAAAAGAGAAGTGCAATTCAAAGTTGGAGACTTAGTTATGGCATATCTAAGGAAAGAAAGGTTGCCAAAGGGTCAGCCAACTAAACTCTTGATGAAGAAGATTGGGCCATGCAAAGTAGTGCACAAGTTCGGTCCAAATGCATATGAGATTGAGTTACCATCCGGCCTTGGTATCTCTCCAATTTTCAATGTTTGTGATCTTTTTCCTTTCAGACCTCCATTACATGGTGAAAGTGGATCAGATGTGGTGGATGCAAATGCTGATTGGATCAAGGATTTGCCTCCAAGAAAACCTTTGCAGTTGGAATGTATTCTGGATTCCAAAGTTGTCATGAAGACTAGGCAATGTGTCTATAAAGACTACTTGGTGAAATGGAAGGATCTTCTTGACTCAGAGGCCACTTAGATGACTGAAGTAGATATCTTGAAGCATGGAATGACACTTCAACAATTGGAAACTCAAGGGACTTGAGTTCTTCCTACAGGGACAGTATGGTGCAGGAGCTCCTAGTTCTAGTCATTTTTGGCTATGTCCTATTTTTTTGTCATCTTATTTTATTCTCTCTAAGGCTTTGAAATCCATTTTCATGAGTTTTGTAATAAGGACTTGGTCCATTTGGTTGACTTGTCCAATCTAGGCCTTACTATGGTCAATTTGCATGTAATTACACTAAGAAACATGTGGTTTCTTGTGAAGAATGTAACCTCCAAAAGTTCACTACCCTTGGAGAGCAGTTGTATGGTTGGAGGAGAAGAAGAAACATTTGCCAAGCCTTCTATAGGTAGGGAACTATAATCACATGCCAATAAGGATGAAGTGGATGAATTTTTGAAGTGCAAAAACTATTTTTTCTACGTTTTCTGGAAGACAGTCATCCTGTATGGTTCTGTACGGATAGTGAAGGAACTGAAACTTGGAAAATGTGTTAGAGTTTTGAAATATCTTTCATTTGCATGTAGTTGGAGCTTTTGAAACCCCCTGTGCTATTTGTATTGAATCATTTTGTGTAAATTGGCTAAGAACCCTCAAAACTAGGGTTTTGCAGCAAAAATGAGGAATTTCTCCTCTGTCCTCTGAAAGACACCACCCATTTTTAGTAGGATGGAGGAAGGTAGGTTAGATTTCATGTTTTTGGTTTCTTTTTAGGTTGTACTCTTCTCTCCAAGGCGTTTGGCATGAGCCTAACTAGTCTGCATGGTGACTAGTTAGAATGCAAAAGGTGGAAAATAGTGAGTTTGCAAGAAACAGTCAAAACGCCGATGAAATGGATGGTGGATTTACTATTTGCAGATGAAAACTGACCTGTACAGGTACTTGTGTGCTCCTAAGCAAGTGGATTTGGTACACTTCCTTCATTGAGCCTTCAAATTAGGCCTAATTCCTAAAAAGAATAATTTGTTGTTATTGAAACCTGTGACAGAGTATGGACTTGCAATTTGGAGGGTAGGTGTAAGTCCATAATGGGTATTGGAATGTGTAATGTGTCTTGATTTCCCTTTGAAGGTTTGAGGAGTTACCCATGTGTTAGTCATTCTCAAGGGCTACAAGGAAATAGCCTCCTTTACGCACTGTTATAGGACAGTCATACGGTAATTTGTTGCTCACTGTCTTTGAAGGTGTAGAATGAAGTTATTGGGTTAGAGAACTTGTGTGGGTCATGTCTTTAACAAGTGTGTGTTGGTTGGAGTTTGAGATCCTATTGGTAGAGGTATTTGTAGTTTGATTGTTGTCGTAGGAGGTGTATGTGTTTGCTGATTGGGTTGAGTAGAGACTCCCCAAAAGAGAGTTGAGTAGTCTATGTGGTGGACACCAGGGTGTGGTCCTAGACTAGGTCAGTCTCTTGTGTAGCCTTGTGTAGCCTTGTGTCACATAACCTTTGAAATCTAGAGAAGGAAACCTGGAAAGCTAGGTTCATTGTGCGAGTACCATCAAACACTACCAATACCTCTGCATCACATTCATCTGATATACTTTGAAATCCTTGAAAGCAATAAAAGCAAGAAATACTTTGAAATCCTTGAAAGTTTCTTCAAAATCAACTCCTATTTGAGAGTAACCCTTGCAGACCAATCTGGCTTTATTTCTGATTACTTCACCAACTTCATTTAGTTTGTTCCGGAAGACCGATTTGGTTCCAATCATATTCTTGTTTCTAGGTCTCAGAACAAGATCCCAAGTGTGATTTTTCTTAATTTGCATCAGCTCTTCCTCCATTGCTTTAGTCTAGTTTTCATCATTGTAAGCTTCATTCACTGTCTTAGGTTCAATCTTTGAAATCAGACAATACTCTTCTAAATCTTGAGCAATCCTCCTTCATGTTTGTACACCTTTTCTTTTATCACCTATGATCTGATCTTTAGAGTGGTTCAGTCTTACATACCTAGGAACTTTGGGAGTTTCTTGCACTTCTGATTCTTGATCAGGGTCATTAAAACTCATCTCTTCTTCTTGATTTACCAGATTAGTTTGAATCTGAATTTCAGAAGGAACTTGGGCTCCTTGAATCAGAACACCATTCTGATCATCTTCATCATATTCATAAAACCTTGAGGGTTTTTCAATTCCTTCATCAACCTTCACATTTGTACTTTCTATAATCTTTCTCAGTCTCTTGTTATAACACTGGTATGCTTTGCTTTGTGTAGAGTAACCCAAAAATATTCCTTCATCACTTCTAGCATCAAACTTGCCTAGATCTTCATCTCTCTTAATGTAACATTTGGTACCAAAAACTCTAAAATACCTCACAGTAGGAGTGATGCCAAACCAAAGTTCATAAGGAGTCTTACCGGTATTGCTTTTGATTTGAACTCGATTGAGATTATAGACTGTAGTGCTGACAGCTTCTCTCCAATAGATCTGAGAAATATTTTCTTCCATCATCATTGTCCTAGATGCTTCTTGGATGGTCTGGTTCTTTCTCTCCACTACTCCATTCTGCTGTGGAGTCCTAGGAGCAAACAACTATCTCTTTATTCCATGTTTCTCACAGAACTCTATGAACTCATCAGATGTGAATTCTCCACCTCTATCAGACCTTAGACATTTTAATTTTAATCTAGTTTCATTCTCTACCATAGCCTTGAATATTTTGAATTTCTCAAGAGCTTTTGATTTTTCTTTCAGAAAAGTTGCCCACATCATCCGGGAGTAGTCATCAATTAATAACATGAAGTATCTATCACCTTGCACACTTCTAATTCTTGCTGGACCACATAAATTAGTATGAACTAAGTCTAATAATCTGGTAGAAGATTATTCCTTGCTATTGAATGAGACTCTGCTTTGTTTACCCAACTGACATTCTTTGCACAAAGTGATTGTATGTTTCACCAATTTTGGAAGATCTCTTACAGCCTGAGTATTGCTTATCTTGATGATATTATCAAAATTCACATGACACATCCTCCTATGGCATAACCAACTCTAATCAATTTACACAAATAGACAGCTTTTACCAGTACCAACTAAATGGAAGATATTACCTTTTGTTTGAGTATCGGATGCAATCTTAGTTCCAGAACTTTCAAAGATCTTGCATTTCCCATTCTTAAATAAGAGATCATCACCTTTGTCCACCAACTATCCAACACTGAGAAGATTGTGCTTTAATCCTTCAACATACAGTACATTACCTATTTTGTTCCTTCCATCAAAGGAAATAGTTCCTCTACCTCTGATCCTACTAGTAGAATTATCACCAAACTTTACCACTCCTCCTTCATACCTTTCTAATATATGAACTTATTTTTGTCACCTGTCATATGGTGAGAGCATCCACTGTCAATGACCCAATCATCCTTTTCTTCAACTTGGGCAGCTAGAGTATTTTCTACAACTTTATATTTGACAGATTCAGAGGGCATTGGTTCTTCTTCCTTGATAGCAATAAACACCCAATCACTTCCAGATTTCTTTCCTGTCTCTGATTCATCATCTGTTACTCATTCATTATCATCTTCTTCATGAACATAGTAACAATTCTTTTGGAACCTTGATCTGTTAGTATTTGGCCTTCAAAATCTTTCTAGACATCTTGAGGCAAAATGACCAATCTTATTGTAGTTAAAACACTTAAAAGGCAATTTCCCTTCATACTTACCAGATCCTCTTGGCAGTCTTTTTGCAATAAGGGCTTCAAGTTGAGCAGTTTCTGCTTCTTCTTCTTCTTCCAAGTCTTTTCTTTCTTTTTCATACCATGATAGTTTCCTTGAAGAGTTCTCTCCTGGATCAAACCTTTGTTTACCTTTTACAAAGGCACTAGCTTTGTATGCAGATTCAGTCTTGGGGGGGCATGTCCAAACTCAGTCAATTCAAATGCAGCCAATTTACCAACCAATTGATCTCTTGTGACAGCTCTATGGGCTCTAAATTCTTCAATGGCAACAACCTTGATTTTATAAGAAATAGGAAGGGATCTGAGAACTTTGCCAACAATCTCATCTTCATCCAAGACTCCACTAGCACATCTAATGCCACAAACAAGCTCATTTACACTTGGTATAAAAGTAGTGATATTTTCATCTTCTCTCATCTTCAGATTTTCAAATTTCCCTTTCAGACTCTGTAGCCTTGCACATTTAACATACTTGTCTCCTTGATGCAAAGTTTCTAGTTTTTCTCAAATCTCAAAAGCAGTTTGTAGGTCAATAACATTTGTCAGCTCTGAATCAGACAATGCACTTAGAAGAGCTTCTATAGTCTGTAGATTGTTTTCAGCATCTGTGATTTCATTTGGGGCTTTCAGGCCACCTTATGGAGGAGTATACTTTGTTGTAGCCATGGTCCAGTACTACATTCCCATACATTGCAAGTGACATTTCATGTGACTTTTCCAAAGATTAAAATTGGTTCCATCAAACTTCAGACTATCCTTTTTGTAGGACAACATCCTGGATCTCCTCAAGCGGTTAAGCTCCTTTTAGAGGAACTTGGCTCTGATACCAATTGTTAGATTTAGAGAAAACAACTAAGAGGGGGGATGAATTAGTTGTACAAAACTTTCTTCCAGTTTAAACACTTAAATCCACTTTGTTATTCAACAACATAATGATAAATTAATCATGGAAACATAAAGCATTAAATCAAGAGCAGAAACACATTAACATAGAACACCAAGATTTTGACATGGAAAACCCTATTAAGGGAAAAACCACGGGGTGATTAACCCAAGATTGCATTCTCTGTTAAAAGAATAGAAAGAACAATGGCACATGCTAATTAGGGCTCACTACCCGAGCACACTACTCACAAGAGGCTCACTGCCTACAAGAGACACACTGTCTATAGAGTAATAAGTATCACATACTTGAACTGGAAAATAGCATCTTCACCATGCTTGAGTTAGTTCCATTTAAGCCCAATACTTCTACTCTGCCTTTTTCTTTCCTCTTCGCTACCACACTCTCATCACCATGACACTCACTATAATAATTTTGCAACCCCTTATTTATACAAGACATCGACTTATGAATAATCATCTAAGTCAACAAACATGACATAGCAAATAGATCATGACTAATTACAAAAGACTTCACGCGTAGCAGCACTTTGTCGGCCACATAGATCTAAGACTTCAATCTTCATTTGGGAACACTCCAATCTTCACACAACATCTTCAAGATCATCCATAGGATGTATAACTCATTCGATCGGCCTGACTTAGGAAGGACACCATCATCCGAAAGTAATTCTTCAATCGCAAGCTCATACTCCAATGTGGACCACCAACACAAACTGGACATGATCCAAAGACCTCCACAAGCTTTCTTGAATCACCAAGAACATCCACACTACATCTGCTTACTCAAATCCTTATCTCCTTCATCCAGAACCTCAAGAACACAGTCTGCCATCACTATCACAATGGAATAGATGCTTGTGGACCTCTAGACCATGAACCAATTGAGTTGTCACTTCACATGGACTTTCTTAACACTCCACCAAATCCAAGGAATAGGATACTGTATTTCCAGATCGCACTGAACCTATTTGTGATACTTTGTCACCTCAGAACACCTGCCAGAATTGGTTTTACTTGAACAGCCACAACTTCTTCAGATCTTCATGCGGACCTCTAAAATCTTTACTGGATCACCTTAAGATACATATCTACAAACCCTTTGAACCGCATCCTTTGATACTCAACTTATCTTAGATCTTTACCTTACTGTCTTCACTATTCTTCTTTATTCCTGATAAGACCAATTTTCTCAATATCCTCAGCAAACAGTTCATCCAATCCTTATCATTAATGCAACAGGAGTATGTTGACATCAATGACAACACCGGTTAGGCCTATACTTGCAACAGGTACAACTAGCATCCAATTGCATTTAGGTAACATATGGCACACCTTCCAAAGAATAACAAAATGTCATCACAATATTCTAGTATAAGGGAAGCATCACACCTCTAAAGCATGCCAAACAAGGCATAATCATATTCCATCATAGACTCATACAAGCATGAATCAAGCATCACAATGCACATGCAATCACATGGTAAACACAGCATATCTCAAAAGATCAGTTCTCTCAACTAGCACTAGGTTAAGATCTTAAAACAAAAAAAATAAATCTCTAAAGGTGCACCAACTAGGTCAAAACTAACCATCGCACATGTAACTCCTCTGAGACTACACCACTCCATCCTCCAACTACCACTACAATGAGAAGAGGCTCTAGACAAAATGCACAATAGACGACAAGCAAGTTAAGTCTGTAAAACTTAGGAACACAACTATGCTAAAATAACCTCTCAAGCTCTCAACTAAGTCTATGGAAACTCACAAGGCTACCATAACCACTCTCAAGGATAATTACAAAGAAAAGATTACTCTCTCCATAGTCCTTCCTTAGGCACTACCCATAACAAAAGAACTCAAGGATCAAAGAAAGATAACTGAAAAAGGTTATAGGCACCCCCATCGTACGTTCATCCTGGCCAAAAGCATGCTTCAACTCTAGACATGGTTTCCCTACGTGAGGTACTTCCTAATGTTCCACTCCTAAAACAAAGGGTTTCTCTAACTCTGTAGCTCTACACTACCAAAACTAGGATCAACCAAATAGGTTATCAAAGGGAAGAATCTAACCACACCCTCTAACAATGTAAGCACTTCCATCAAGCAAGGCTCAGTAACATGTTACTCACTAGGATCATATCTAAGGTTGCACTGACACAACAACTAGGTGCAAGACTATTTGCAACATCATTTCATCTCTTCACTAAACTAGGCCAAAAAGGTCAACAACACATCACTCACCAAATGTAATTACTTAAAATCAAGATTCAATCCAAACGAGTTCTCTACATGTCTCATTCTCATAGTCAACACTTAACCTCATACAAGAATCCAATTCACATCAAGCAATCCATAGTGACACAAAACCATTCCAAAAATTTCTTCATCATTTCACAAAATATTCACTTGTATCTAACAACAATCCAAGGAATTCAATCTACCATAGTTCTAGTAACACGCACACCAAGAACTAGTATATTCATTACATTCTACTCCCTAATACAATATATCAAAGGTCCATCGTGGACATAATAGAGAACATAACATGATACATGACCAACAATTTAAAACATTCAAGCATAGTCACCAATAATATATAAATAAATAAAATACCAAAGTGGAAGAAAAGTCAATTTCAACAATAAGGCATAAAATGAACTCAATTTCAACAATAAATGAAACATAACCATAAAGGTAAAAAGATAAATAAATATCAAACTTTGATGGCTATATGTATTCATAAATAAGAATAAAAAATTCAATGTTGTCCTTTACAACATTTGGAGAATTTACCAAAGTCAAATAATTAAAGTATCAAGGTTCAAAAGTTCCACATTACATGAACTACGTGACTAATTCAAGACACTAGAGAGGGAGTACAATGCTACACTAAACCGAGATTCCCAAAATCTAAGGTGAGTAAGAGAACACGCTTAATCACACCAAACAAATGAATCTTCTAAGACACCAATTACATCTATATCATGAGATCATTTTCACTTAACCACATGAACATCACTCAATGATGCCAAGGAAACAAAAGTAACATCCCATTCCAAGGAATCACAATCACCATGAAAAGACACACACAATCATATAACATCCAACAACCAAGATTAAGCTAGGACAAGATCAGGTTCACCACCAAGATATCTAAGCACATCACTCTCACAGCAATAGCAATTAACACTTCTCACCAATCATATGGATAATACATTAATGTAACATTTGCATGAGGCCAAGTTTCTTCACAACATGATGAAAAGCACACAAAATACACAATAAGCAATAGGGAAATCACAACTCAAGGTCACAAGGTATAGGGTTTGCTACTTCACTCAAGATTCTAGCACCTAAACATCACATGGACTATGCGAATGACCCTTTTTACAACACCTTCTCTCTTTAAATCTTTAAATAATGCAATTCAATAATTAAATCTAGGTTCTCACATGAATTCTAGGGAAGAATGCAATCTAGGAACATAAGTCATTACCTAAATGATCTATTCTAGCAATGCAATGTAACATTATATTTCTTACAACCACAATTAATCTACACACAGGGACATGACATCAAGAAGACAAAGAAATATGAATTTCAAACAAGCATTACCAATCACCATACAGAGGCAATAAACAAATATGACAAGCATTATGAGGATATGCTACTCTTGCAACAAAGATACACACAACAAGATGCACAATGCAAGGTACATTTAAACTAGCATTTCCAAAACAATATTCTTTGCATATCAAGCATATGATCAAAACATCCTCTTTCACATACTAATGCATAACTCCTAAAAGATTAAACTAAATTTAATCACACTCAAGGCATAGAATTTCCTTTTACACAAAGGTTCCCATAACTCCACTATCAAGAACAAAACACACATAAGCAACTTATCGGCAATCATCAGGGTCTATCTAACCCCACCACAATGTATTCCTCACCACACACATGCAAGGAAGACATAACAAAAGAAGGAAAATGCTACTCACAACACGCAAATGCACAAGGACCCACACATGCTCAAACAAACTAAGCAACACAACACCCCAAAGCTCTGAATGTTGCAAATTGTGCTCAAATACCAAATGTAAAGTATGCTACCCATAACTATATCACAAAATTCAATAAATAATCACATTCACATTAATAGAAAATGGAAAAGATAAATCTTCTATACATATGTAAAAATATCAATTTACATCTTACATATACACATGATATACCAAGGAGTTAGCCCAAGAAATATAATATACAATGATACAACCTTGGATCTCATGTCAAAAAGTAACTCCTTACAATAATAATGTAAATATCCAAGAATTATACAAGTATGATAAATAAATAAAGTCATTGTCATCAGCTGCCACTAACCCACATGGTCTTCTGCAAGCTAAGAGACAAGAATATGGTCGAGGAACTTTTCCCCCCAACCTATTGTGCCTTGCACACATGCCCCATTTTGCCAAATGGAGGCCCCCTCTTTTGCATTGGCTTGGAGTCTCAATCTTTTTGCCTTATGATGATGAGAAAGTGAATTTGTGCTGAGAGTATAGGATTTGTTCTAGATTTGAGCATTTCACATGTTTAAGAGTCATTTGATGTTGTGCATAGTTGATTTGGAGGTGTCTTGGGTGGTCTTGTGCTTAAAAGATAGTCATTTGTTGCCTTTTACGCTAAAATTGGGTGTTACTGCACTTTGCTCTAAAATCTTGTGTCACTGGATATTGCCCTTGAAAGTGCTTCTAGAGGATGTTTCATGTTGAAATTCCTAGTTTCCAGGTCTTAAAGTTGCAAAATCATGTCAAATTCCACTAAGGGGTCCATATGCTTTCACCCTGATACATGGTCCTGAAGCCCTGATTTGGCTTAGTCTGAAATCCTGAAAATCTTGAAAAATGGCTAAGTCTGAAATCTGGTGGAACCTCAAAATTCTAGAATCTGCATATGAAATCCTATGGATCTAGAACCTATTTCAAACATCCTAAAAGTATATTCAAAAATATTTAAGGTATAAGAAATTCCATATCTAAACTTATACTTAAATATATTTTTAAATATACTTTCACCCTGGCCAATTCAAAATTTGGTGCTAAAAATGACCCCAACTGCAAAAAGCACTAAAAAAAGCCTCTACCGGCCTTAGCGCTAAAAACAGCCTCATCCAACCTTAGCGCTAAAAACAACCTCATCTGACCTTAGCACTAAAAACAACCTCTACCGACCTTAGCACTAAAAATAGACCTAATGGACCTGCGCTAAAAATGGAACTGATTGACCTCATGGAGCATCATTTTAGTCAGATGAACCCAAAATCCGTGCTAAGGTCAAACAGACCCAAAATCCATGCTAAGGTCGGACGGACCCAAAATCCGCTCTAAGGTCAAATGAACCCAAAATCTGCACTTTTTGCTATTTTGGCCTGAAATTGAGTTTTTCAAGGAGCAAATTAGATTTTCTTGAAGGATTTGAATTGCATATCTATTTATCACATCATGATGAACATTTTATCAAGTTTGTGTGGATTTTTGGCACATTTTACGACAATTAATGCCACTGCACATGAAAAGTCCATGACCCCCAAAAATCCTACTTTTTGCAGAAAAGGCTAGAAAAACATAAAATAAAAGTTCCCAAATGGATTCAAATAACCATAAAAACTTTCCTAATCATCATATTGGCCAAATGGGTGCTTGAAAATGGTAAAAACTATAGAAAATCATGTGAAAATCACTAGATTGAAGAGGTTGTTTATAAGAAGGTGGCATTGACAATGAGTTGTTTTTTGACTGATCCATGACTGCAAATGGACATGTTTTGATCCAAATTGATGGAAAATGACTTGTTTATGATGAAATTGATACTTGGTCTTATTTATTGCAGGTCTGAGAGCACAAAGGAGCCAACTGGAGCTATCTTAGAAGGATGAACATAGAGGTACCCAGTTGATCCAGAGATGCAGAATTGACATTCTATCAACCAAATTGCTACTGCACATGCAAAAGGAAGTTAGTATAATGTCCAAGATGATAAAGATGAGTCTTTGGAGCTGAAAGACATAGAAGATCATGCCAAATCACTGTTGTTCCTACAGTTCTGGTCCAATGTCTAAGTGATCGAGTCCGAGGATCATAACTCCTAGCTATTCTATCAGAATTTAAACTTATTGGACTCGTTGGAAAGATAAACTGATTATCTAGTTTGAGCTACCTGACTGCTAAGGCTTAATGCCACACTTAATTCCAAGCAACTGAGAAGTTTTGAGCCCCCATTCCGCTCCGAAGGCCTCCAAAAATGTAATTTACTACAATGTAGAAAATACTAAAATTATATTTTTGATATTTTCCCAAAAATGCCACTCAAATGACCTTGGATTGGATCACCAAGACATGCGTACATCTATCCCAGCAGTCTAGTCATCAAGAATCAGTCCAGCAAGCATTTAGTTGCATATACCTTCACCAAAATACTCCTTTTTGATCTAGTCAACACTTGGAATCCCATGAATCCACATCAACTCAAGTTTCCAAGTGTCATGTGACTCTAATTTTGGCTTTATTAGCCTTGAAAATTGACTTTTCATCATGTATAACCAAATAGGTATCCATTTTGTCTAGATTCAAGGTATTTGCAAGCTATATTTTGTCTTTTTCCTACAAGACAAAGGTAAATCCGAAAATGTAACAAACTGATGTATCTCATTAAATGCCATGTAATCTAGACCATTACTGTTGAGTTAATCTCCACTGTCCATTGAAAAATTGGTATGGTGCCTTGTCTATAAAAGGGCTATCCTTTTCTCCCATTTGTAAGTAAGATTAGATATTGAATTGCTGAGACTTTGCCAAAATATAGTCAATACAAAGCAAGTTTTGCAGTTTGCTAGGAATTTGTGGTTATGTGTTGTCTTATTTTGGTCTTCATGGTTCATGTCAATCTAAAATTAGTTGATATTCAGTTGCACTTGTGATTGATTATTCAGATATTTGATGGATTTCCTGTCCATACCATTAATGGCTTGCTAATTGTATGTCATTGTGCATGGTTAGTCTGGGCATAGGTTATGAGATAAGTTTGATTGTATGATTTCATAGAGCTATGCCAAGGATTGGGTGTTTGATGAACCCTCTACAATTTGAAAATCATTACATCTCCTTAGAAGATTGCATAATCTCTATGGCATTGTGGGCTGCCTGGTTAAGCAGAGATTTATTTATTGTTGGGAATCTGTCTATCTAGTTATTGATCATTTCTGCAATTGTCTATAGGATCTCTTATCCCTTCTCTCTCTCCTTTTTCTTTTGCATTTTATTTATATTAAGTTTGGTAGATTTAGGGTTTAAGTAGCATTACATTGATCATCTGCTGAAATTTCAGACTTCGCAGTTTGAACCACCCAGGGTTTCTACACTTGCATTGCTGCCATCTTCCATAAACCCTGCATTTCATGTAAGACCCCTTGTTGGCATAGCTAGACATTCCACTGAAGTTATTCCAAGCAAGCTAAGACCTAGTTGTATTATCCTTGGGGCAGTACTATCTTGGATAGGATACCTTTTTAAAGAGAGGTGTGATACCAACAATCATACCTACATTGTTGTGTGCTAAAATCACCATCAACACAACCATGAAGCATTACACTTCCCCGAAATTCTTCCTACATCAAAGAATACTTGACCCTACATGAAGCACCTAGCAACCTGGAAACAATAGTAGGAGGGAATACCCAATGTAACCTGATGCCTACATGTATTTGTAACTAGAATGTTCATAATCTTGTAAACATGATGTGGCAGAGAAACATATTAATAAAACTAGGCAAAATTTCATCTATTTTAATGAACACAAAACTTTGGCCAAAGCACTTGTACACATTGGCAGATCCAGAAAAGAAGATCAACGTTCTCTATTAACCCACATTTGGCACCCTATACCAAAATGTAATCCCAACACACTAAAAAAATAAACTAATTTCTGTACAAAAACAATCCATGGTAGCACATGCATATTATCAACAAACAATTACTATTACTTTCTTGCAAAAATTAACATGAATTGAAAAGTATAATTTTTCAGCAAGTAGGAGATCTATGATGATTTATGCATATTATACTTCTAACAATGAACTCCATGCGATATTTATTTCAATTACAAATACTATCTACATGGTTTTTCCTAACCAATTCTTGTTATTTTCCAACAAAGATAAAGAGATAATATAGAGATCTATATAACCCAATAAATATTTTCATAATAACTATCTTTAATATAATTTTATAAATACAATATAACGAAATATAAACATCATGCTAAAAATAGCTGTAGAGATAGACAATCACTAATTAATACATAGATCAGAATTGACAAATTGTGTAAGGCTTTGTTTCTTATATGATTTTAAAAACGTAGTTTTAAACCTTCCATAAAACTTTTAGAGCAACCCAATTCATAAAACTAAAGTTATTGATGACACAAAAGGATATTTTTTCTCATGACAAATTTACTAGTTTACAAAAAGTAGACCACTTGTTTTAATAACTAAAATCAAAATATAAAAGATGAAATTATAAAAATTGGTGATAAAGTTTATCCCCTAATTCAAAACCATATATTGAGAAATTTGAAATACATAGATCATGGTTTAAGAGATATGTCTAAACTAAGATAGATTACTACTTTTCATTTTAGTCTCTTCCCAAGTTTTCTATTATGTTTTTTTCCTATACAATAAATTAATATTTAAATATTCTAAAAATCATATCAAGATCAAATAACCTATCAAATCTTCTTACTAACTTTTAAGAATTCCTAACAAATCCAATTTAACAAAAAATATTTTCTAATCTTCAAAATCAATGAAAGTATAATTTGCCTAAATCTTTCTTTTTGCACTAGAAGCATATAAATCATAATTTCTTCACACAATCTTATATTTAATTATTAACCAAAGTAAATCTCTTCTAAAGTCTTTCATGATGAGAATCCTAACTCAATCATTGTAGCAATTTGGTAAAAACATTGGAGATAAACTAATAGATTCAAAAACCACAATAATCCTTCAATTCTTCACAAAAAACACTTCCAAATCCTTAAGCTTCAATAATGTATTTTCATTTTCTTCTCATTTGCATAATAAAATTGATAACAAAAAAAAACTAATTCTCTTCTTTTAATAACTCTTCCTATTTATTTCAAAATCTAAATAGTAAAATATAATATTATATTCTTAATAAAAGAAAAATAATATTAAAATGACTTTATTCATATTAATGAACATCCTACTTAAAATAAATATTAGAAAATATCATTTTCTAATTCACAAATATGATAAATTTAATAATTGATTCTCTAAATATTTAAAGTAGACATGGAAATTCAATAATTAAATAAATTAACAAATTAAAATAATTCAACTTATTTATTTTTCCAAAGAAATTAATTGCCAAAATAAAAAAATAAAAGAAATAATATAATGCTCACATAATTAACCAAACACCATTTATTTATTTATTTTAAATTAATATAATTCTTCTTCTATTAATTAATCTTTTTTTCTCAAATTGAAATAAATATTATTATTTATTTCTAAATTCTAAAATAAAAGCATGCACATAATTTAAATCTATTTGAAATATAATAATTAAATAATTGAAATACAAATTACATTAATTTTTATTTAGAAAAAAATATTAGAAACCATAATTATCTAACTAGATAATTAATTTAAAATAAAATATAAACATCAAATCAATAAGTAGCGTTATCTATTTATTTTATTTTCTAATTAATCATAAGAGTTAATTATCAAATAAATAAATAGATATAATTTTATGCACTCAAAATAAATTAATCAAGCTACTAAATAATTTATTTCTAATTAGTTACTTATCTTAATTTAACCATTATTAAATTTCCCACAACATTGGATCATTTCAGGACACTTCAATACCAGGACCTAGTTCACCTTCCCTGATACATATATCTGTCACACAACATAATCTTGCCACACACACCTTAGTAGCATTTTTAGGAAATAATATAATCATATGATCACCTTTATACAATTAACTATGGTAATGAAATCACACATTATGCATACAATGCATTAATCAACACTTTACACTCAACATAATTCAATAGAGCTTATCTAGTTTAACCATAGAATTAAAATATCATAGGCTCACAAAGAAATCAGAAATGAGGGATGTTACAATATATATAAATATATAATTAATAATAAATCTATCAGAAATCAATCACTTTAAATCTATTTAATCAAAAGAAGGAAAGAGAAAATGATTACATGATAAAATCATGCATTTGTAAAGAACGTACATAGTAAGCAAAATTACATATAGATAACTAATCATTAAATGTCATAAGGTCACAAACAATATTTAAAGTAAAATACACAATCAAGATTATGTATCTATGTTACGTGAATGCATAACGAAGTCATTCATTAGTGCAATATGTAATGATGCAATAAATATGAAACTACATGAGTGTGTGTGCAACAGGTTTCCATCATGGCAACTCTTTCTAGTGGCTAGGACACTCTACCTCAACCATGTTCTTACCTTCAACATGTTCCTACACTTAGCTGCACTCAAATTCTCATCAATAGGTTAGTCCATAAAATCATAGCTAAAGCTCGAGAAATCATAAATCCATAATCATAAACATATTAATCCATCATTTTATCGACTTTCATATTTATGCATTTATTAAAATAACCTCACATGTCATTATCCGATAGTAACATAATGATAATGAAATGCCCAATAGTCTTATCAAATATATTGCAAGAAAAAATTAAGATGTGACAATGTCATACACAAAATGTGCACACAATACACAAGGTATACACACCATACATCAAGTATGCACGCTTGACATGAAGTATACACAAAAGACAAAGAGTATATATGGAAAAAACATGGAAAACACTTGGAGTAAATGCCAAGTACTTAAGAGGCATACATAAGGAACACATAGAGAGAATACATGTGAGGCACGTGCGAGGTGTGAATAACATATAGAGAATAAGAATATATGAGGAGAATACACACATGATACATCAATCACAAGAAACACAATACGGACAACCTTGAGTCAACATGACAAAGGAGACCTCGATCTAAATGATATCTCAATCACCATGCACCATTCCCCAAGATGCAATAAAGAAGAATGATAAGGGGCTAGTTATAGATGAGAAGCACTAGAGGAGTACAAACACATCATACACACAATCTCAAAAGGAAAGTATTTCCACTCAAGGGAATACACCAAGCTACCTCCCGCAAGAGGATTTTCATGAATTCTTACAGAATAAGAAGTTGAAGTGATCTTACTACCAAACTTCAAATTTGGTTTCTCAACCCTTCTCCCAAACATGCAAGGAGCTTCAACTTAGGAGAACAAGATAGACTCAAGATCTTGTTTCCAAGCTAGCCATAATCATTTGCAAGAGAGTGTAAGAAAAAAGATGATCAACAAGTGTTTAGATAGAAAGAAGAGAGTAAGGCTAACATCATGATATACACCCCCACCTTAAAGTGATTACTAACTCTATCAAGGAGCAATTACCTTTAAGGTAGAGTGATGAAGAAATATAAAACATGCATGAGAGCTTTCTAAAAGCACATGCCGAAATGATATGTGTTTTGAAAAGCTACATCGTGATAAGGGGTTGCCCCCAAGAAGGGAAAACCAAGGCGATGCTTATAGGCATGATATACAATGGCTTGTGTAGCCATGGTATGATGCCAAGCATTGCAACAAGGTGCCACATAGATAGAAGAAAGATCACATGAGAGTTTACATTAATTGAATCATGAAAGGATGCTAAATCATCCAAGGAAAAATAACAAAATTGCACATTATGACATATAGAAGAATGTAGATACATATAGAGGAATGACACAATGCATTCTTACTCCTTGTACCTTTGTGTTAACAAGGGTACCAAGGGAGAATAAATGATCACAATATGGGGATAACAGTACATACAAACATAACACAAGTGAGAAGAAAGGGACCACTCTTTTGAGTCATCCTATAAAAAATTATCCTCCCCCAAATGGATTATAAAATGGATGAAGGACAAGGTGCTCTAGGGAATACATCAATCATGGTGATGAATGGTAGAGCCAAACCTTGTTCAAAGTTGTTGAATTTTGTCACCCAAGACTCAGCATTCATTAGTGGAATGCCCAAGTGTTTGATGATATGCACAATAATGAGGTGATGAATGATTATTGTTTTGAATATTGTTGCATTTTGGAGGAGGAAGAGTGATTAAGTGGTCTTTAATTAGACTCAACAAGATACACTCTTGTTGAAATAGAATAGAAGATCTAAGGGGGAGTAGGACGCAATCCTTTTTGTTGTAAACATGGTGGAGAGAATGTAGGAGAAGGCTGAAAACCTAAACCTACTTTAGACAAGTGTGGTGTTGGTTCCACAAGTTTCTTAATTCCTTGTTGTTTACATCCTAACCCATTTCCATTGTATCCTTTTTTTGAAATAATTTTGAATCCATGCCCATAACACTTCTCCAAATCCACAAGAGGAGGAGAGGTCATATGACTGTCTTTGTTGACATGTGTTGAAGAAGACACATTTGATCATGGTTAGGAGGGTCAATCTTTGTGTCAACAATCCCATGGGGGTTAAAATATAAAGAGACCTCGTCACTACCACAACATGTACTAGAATTAGATGGTACTTTATCACAAATGGCTACCATTTCTATAGAATAAGGTGGATCTTCATCTATTTTAAAGGTTCCATCATCATTAATCTTCAGTTTAAACTTTGGAGGAGTAAGAGATTGTGTGGAAGAAATTTCATTTACCTTCAAGGTATTTGGGTGTGAGGGTGAGGTTTTATATTCACCCATGAAGGAGGGTATAAAATCTAACAAACCCCAATCATCACTGAAAATGCATTCAAAGTAGCAACACTATTTTGACCAATACTATTCTTAGCAACCGAGAATAGTGGTTTGGCTTTTGTAGAGGAAGGGATCAAATCACTTAAAGGAATTTGATGTCACACTAATGCTTGTAAGAAGCTTTCTAGAACTAGATCAACTTCAATTGTATGTAATTCATTTTCAAAGATAAACTTTATTGAACAATGAAGGGTAGACAAAACTATCCCCATGGCATGAATCCATGGTCTACCAAGATGAATATTGTATGAAAGAGAATTAGGCATGACATTAATAAGAGTAGGCAATGTCATAGGTCCAACCTTAATATCTAAAGTGATTATACCAAGTGATGTCCTACCAACATTATCAGAGCCACAAATGCTCATTTTATCTGGTTTGATGAGAGATGCATCAACATTGAGTTTATTAAACAAGTCTATCCCACAAACATTAAGACCTGATCCACCATCAATCATAGTGTGTATTACCCTCATGTTACCAATTATGATGAATACCATAAGAGGCTCATATTGGTTTTGGATTTCTATGGTATGTAATGCATGTTGTTGAAATGATATATATAATGTTGTCGCATGCATACATCTAAGTAGAGATGCTACATCATTTGGTCTAGCAAAGGGTGGAGCAACTACCTTTTGTAGAGACTCATGGAGCATTTTGTGGTATGTAGGTGATGTTTTTATTAAATCCCATAGAGAAATCTTAGATAGAGTAGCTTGTAGCTGCTCGACAAGATCATACTCTACCAATATGTGGAGGAAGATGAGATGCTTGAGGTGGGATAGGTTGAGAAGGTGGAAGAGAGATGGGTGCACTTGGTGTGTGCTTACTTTTATTTTAGGTGTTATATGTTTGAGTGATTGTATGATGATACAAAACATTTTGAACACCTTGATTTTCTTGAGTAATTTGCTTTACGTAATTGAGAATGTAACCAAGAGGTTGAGCTGGTGTTGGATCACCTTGAACTGTAATCGTTGGTTTGAAAGGAGGAGATGTATTAGGTTCCTCATGCACAATGATTTTAGGAACATGAGTACACTTATTCACTATCCCCTTAGTGGGTGAAGTAAGTCTATTAATGATGATTGAATTGACATTGTTTTCATTTTAAGTAATCTCAACATCCAACCCCAAGGGATTAAATGTGAGAGACTACTCCTCATACACTAATGCTTCATCTTTGAAGGGAGAGCATTGGAGTGAAGGGAGAGTGAAGTTTTGTTATGATAATTGTTGATGATTTTGTTCTTAGTAATTTCCAAGGTACTTGAACATTCAACCAAAGGAGGAAGATCAAGGGTCTTCATTTTATTACTAATATCCAAGGTACTTGAACATTCCACTGAAGGAGGAAGATCAAGGGTCTTCACTTCCTTAGAGATATCCAAGGTACTTGTAAATTTTGCCAAAGGAGGAAGATCAAGGGTCTTCACTTCCTTAGTGATATCCAAGGTAGTTGAACATTACAACAAAGGAGGAAGATCAATAGGATGATCCATAGAATTATCATGTTGATACAGTGAAGGTCAAAGGGTCTAATGAAGGACTATCCAGTCTTGCATCCCTCAACAACTAACAACCTGATCATAACAAGATGTAACAGCAACATACATCTAAACAAAGAATGATAAGAGATATTCATAAACACATGACACAAGATTTATTCTGGGAAAAACCCAACCTTCAAAGATCACTTCTCATTATATATTAGAATTCCAAATCACATTACATATGCCTCTAGGGATTTTTAGATGCTAGGCTACAACCTAGGGTTACAAAGGATTCATACAACACAACATCTTTCTTCTAAGTCTTCCTTCTTCTCTATCCTCTACTTTGTTTCTTCTCCTATTCTCTACTTTGTGCTTTGCTTCTGCAATGCTATCTTCTTGGATCAAAACAACCCATCCTTTTGCATCATATCTTCAAACACCAATCTATTGTCTTGTAACAATCTTCTACTCTTTATTTATATCCTCTATGAGCCTTCAAAACATTACCTTGTCAACCAAATATTAACTACCACATGAAACATGTAGGAAAAAAATAGGTTGGACCTAAACACTTTGCACTATTCCACAAATGATAGGAACTTGGTGTGGTTCTCAATGAAGGTCTATCTAGTCCCAAACAACATTGAAAGATGTTCCATTAGGCTCTGCAAGTCATGGAATTGCTTCACAAACCCATTAGGCTTCAACTGAATACTGACTACTTTGCTCTATGAAAATAGGTAATCTTCTAATAATGATATCTCTTAGGAAACGAGTCCAAATGACTTCCAGCTCTATAAGCTCTAATGTGCAAATGCAGTGAAAATTGAGTCATAGAAAGTAAATCTAGCTGTGCAAGCTCTAATGTGCAAATGCGGTGAAATATGTTAATCCCCATTGTCTCTTCCTGGTACTCTGTAACTAAACATTAACTATCTTAATTTATTTGAATGAATTTCAGATGCTCCTACATCACATGTTCTATGGTAGAAATAAAAGTACTATGCTCAACATTATCTCTAGAAGAGATACTAAGGAGTATGTCAATGATCTCATCCTCTTGCCCCAAAATTTATTCATTTTTGGGAGAGGGATCCAAAGCATAGGGTGAAGTAGGAAAAGCTAAGTCACCATCACATGCCTTAGAGTTATAAAAAGTATCATCATAAATTTTATTAGAAGTAGAAGAAGATCTATCATCATCATGAGACATAACATACATTGGTGCTATGTTATCTAACATGTGAGGATGCATATTAATGAAAGTAGAAACATTTTTAAAATCAATGATATGTGCATGCAAAGACTCCAAGGAGGAATAATTTAAAGAAGAAGACATAATGAAATTCCTTGTATTCTAAATACAAATATGATATGGAAGAAAAATTCATAATTAGATCTATGCATTAATCAATTACCACCAATATGAAAATAAGATTACAATCAAAGACCTACTAGTGCAAGAGAAGTGGGGTCCTCCAAAAATGTGATATTATTGGTAACCACAAGAAGTAAGTCTTGTAAATGTAGGATGTGTAGTATGTGCAAAATAAGTTCTTAAATAATTTATCCACTTGAATGCGACAATGATTTACAAAACTTTGTTTTGATGAAGATGCACTAAATGCAAGACTAGCCAGGGTTTGCCATCAAAACCCTAGACTTCGAACACAATTTTTCAATGCAAGAATTCTTTTTGAAAATGAAAATGATATTTATGACATGACACAGAAATACAAGATCAGATCTGAAATATTTATGGTAGAAGCAAAATCTGAAACAAGATCTTGATCACAAACCCTAGGTTTTGAATTTGACTAGGTTCTGCAAAAATGCACTTTTTTGACAACACCCTAGAAAATGAGTGATTTAAATACAAGTTGAAACACCATGAAATGATTATATACTGTAATTTCAATCATATCTAATGAAAAACAAGAAATTTAGATATTTCTATGATGGTCTACAACATATGCAATGAAAACAATGCACAAATATGCCTTTTTGTAAGCCTAAAATGCTTGATTTTTCACTTTTTTCAATGCAAACATGCAAGAATGTCCTAGAATAGAATAGATGATAAGGTAAAGAAAATTTAAATCCTTTTAATCAGCCCAATAATTCAACAAGATTTAAAACAACACAATAATCTACAAACCCTATGTTGAAGATTAAGCTAGATTTCCTAGAAATGCAAGGTTTTTTCAAACCCTAATAATGAAATCATGCAAAATTAAGCTATGAAAGTATGAAAAATGATGAAGGAATGTAATATAATCAAATCTAGGCAGAAAATAGCTTAGATATGAAGCAATAGTGATGCCAAAGTGCAAGAAATGATGAGTTCACCAAAATGTAGTATAGAAAAGAGAGACTAGCTTAATAGATCAAACTAGGTCAAACCCTCTTCTACAAAACATTAGGACACAAGTCAAGCTTGCATTCTACCCAAGAAGGAGATCCAAACTATAGGGGTTTAGTCCCTTTTGTTGTATAAAGAATAAATTAACCAAATCCAATCAATCAAGCTAAAGCAAAGACATGAAACCCTAGTTGACAAAGATCGCAACACAATAGACAATCGGTAGTGCAGTCACAGTAGGAGGGTTCATAGAATGAACTGTCTAGACCGTGCATAAAGAGTAAACACAATGGAAACAACTCTAATAAATGGAACAAATTGAGATTTAGTCATTCAATATATCATAGATTCCAAATAGAGATCGACCGGCAACATGTAGGCTTACAATTAGGGCTCACATGCCTGATTACATACATGCACAAGATAAAGCTTTGAAGCTCCTTTGCATGAAATCTAAACTATTAGTTATCACTATATTATGAACTACTTTCCTAGGGATCTATAACATCAATATATATCCTTTCTAGACTAATAGATTCCTCCACGTCGGCCAAAGAAGGTCACAAACTCCAATGAAGAGATCTAACGTACAACACAGATAGGTCAGACCTAAATGCATAGAACTCCTCCAGAAAATGAATGAAATGAAGTGCAGATCTTCAAGGAAGGTTAGTCATGAACAAAAGATCATCGAATGATGTGTCATTAGGCTCCAAAGATCAGGAGATGCTTTTGCAGGTTTCTCCTTCAACTGGTTGTCTGTGATTATCAGGATGTTCTATTCTGAAAACAGTCAATCTTCTGATAGCAATATCTTTCTGGTAATGATGTGCGGACCTCTGAATTTTGGATATGATGTTCATGAATGAATGTAGATGCCAAGTTTAGCTTCATAAGGTCTGAAATGTAACTATGGTAGAATACCAAACCACAATGTAGAAGCTTCTTCTGACTGAACTGCCTAAACTAAACTGGGAATTGAAAAGAAACAAACTGAATTGCAAACAAAATGAAATACAAATGTTTTTTGTTGGTACAAGATTGCTCTTGAACCAGGGATGCCCCTACATTAGACATCTGGGGCTATTGAAAAAGTGAGTCCCTCACTTTACTGGGGCTAGGGGAGAACCAAGATGGTCCACCTCAGCCTGAGAAATCCATGATGAATCTTCTTCTAGTTTGCCTTTCCACTTCACAAGATATTCTTTGTATTTCCTTCCTCTAGTGCTGCGTCCAACTCTGTTTTCCAAAATGTCTTCAATTTCCTCTGGTTCTTGTGGTAAATGCTTCTTCAAATCTTCTTCCATGTTATCACTGAACTGTGCTTCATAATACTAATAAAGGTCTGCAATATTGAAAATAAGTAAAATACCCAATGTCTTTGGTAACTCCACTTCATATGCATTTCTTGAATCAAAATTTCCTGAGTATCTTACAAGGTCCAAACTTCTTCATCTTCAACTTGTTATATGTCCCAACTAGAAATCTTTCTTTTCACAAGTACACCAGCACTTCATCTCCAACTCCAAATTCCTTATGTCTTATCTTCTTATTAGCCTTCTCTTTGTACTTACTGTTCATATTCTCCAAATGCTTCTTCACTTGATTATGCACTATCTTCATATGATCTGTAAATTCCTCGTCTTCTGCACTCCTCTTTTCTTCCATGTTGATATCTCTTAATTCTACTACTCCTCTAGGATTTACTATAGTAACAATCACAAAAGGTATTCTTCTGGTACTCCTATTTACAGAATTATTGTATTCAAACTCTGCTTGTTGAAGAATCAAATCCCAACTTCTGGCTTTCTCTCCAACCAAACATCTCAACAAGTTTCCCAAACTCCTATTCACTACCTATGTCTGTCCATCGGTTTGTGGATGAAATGTTGAACTAAAATTCAAATCTATCTTCATCTTCTTCCAAAGTGTCTTCCAAAAGTATTCAACAAATTTTGTATCTCTGTCTAAAACTATACTCCTAGGTAATCCATGCAATCCCACAATCTCCTTGAAAAATAGGTCATCCACATGCACTGCATCAGTTGTCTTCTTACAAGGTATGAAATGAGCAATCTTTGAAAATCTATCCACCTCTACAAATATTGAATCATGTCCTCTCTATGTCTTTTACAATCCCATTATAAAATCCATTCTTATGTCTTCCCAAGGTCTCTCTGGTACTGTCAAAGGTTTATACGATCCAATGTTCTGACTACTCCCTTTTGCAACTTGACAAACTCTACAACTTTACACAAATCTCTCAACATCCCTATGTATCTAAGGCCAAAAGTAGTTTTCACTCACCAAAACCACTGTCTTATCAATGCCAAAATGTCCCACTAATCCACCACTATGCTTCTCCTTGATCAAATTATCTCATTAAACTTCTAGGTATGCATAACTAATTTACTTTGAACAACATATCATCTTGAATGAAATAGTCCAACCACTTACTCCTATCTGTCACAATAGGTTCTTTATATGCTTTCCAAGGCTCTACAAAATCAGTGTCTCCCTCATATATGTTCTTCAATTCATCAAAACCCAACACTTCAACTCTCATTTCTATCAACAAGTTCTTTCTCCTACTCAATGCATCAACAACTTTATTTGATTTTCCACTCCTATGCTTCAACACAAATGTATAACTCTACATGAACTCTACCCATCTCATATGTCTCTAATTCAACTTGCCTTGTCCGTTCAAATATTGCAAAGCTTGATGATCTGTATACAACACAAACTCCTTAGGCAACAAGTAATGTCTCTACTTCTTCAAGGCTTGAATTATGGCATAGAACTCCTGATCATAAACTGAATATCTTCTCCTCACATCATTGAAATTCTCACTGAAATATGCTACAGGTCTACCTTCTTGACTTAACATTGCTCCAATTGCATTTCCACTTGCATCACAATCAACTTGATATACTTTATTGAAATCTAATAATGCCAACATAGGTTGCTCTATCACTTTCTGCTTCAACAACTCAAAACTTTTATCTGCTCCAAATGTCCACTTAAAATCTTTGCTATCACCTCTCATTGACTCTTTCATAGGGTTACAAACTGAACTGAAATTTCTGATGAACTTCCAGTAGAAACTAGCCAATCCATGAAATGATCTAACCTCTCCAATGCTCTCCAGTGTAGACCATTCAACAATTTCTTTCACTTTATTAGGGTCCATCTTCAATCTTTCCGAAGAAATCACAAATCCCAAATATACCAATTCTTCTTTCATGAAACTACACTTTTCGATGTTTATCAACAATTTCTCTTCTCTCAGTCTTTGCAAAACTTGTCTAATATGCCACAAATGTTCCTCCTTTGTCTTAGTAAAAAATTAGAATATCATCCAAGTATACAATCAGAAACTTACCCAAGAATTTCTTTAAGACTTCATTCATCAATCTCATGAAAGTACTCGGTGCATTTGTCAATCCAAAAGGCATCACTAACTACTCATACAATCCTTCATTTGTCTTCAAAGCAGTCTTCCATTCATCACCTTCTCTGATTTTGATCTGATGGTATCCACTCTTCAAATCTATCTTTGTGAAATATCTTGCTCCACTCAAACAATCCATGATATCATCCATCCTAGGTAGAGGAAATCTATACCTAACTGTGATCTTGTTTATTTCTCTAGAGTCAGTACACATTCTCCATTCTCAATTATTCTTAGGTGCTAACACTGTAGATACTGCACAAGGACTCAAGCTTTCTCTGATCAAACCTTTCCTCAACAACTCTTCTATTTGTTAATTCAATTTAACATTCTCTGTCGGTGTCATTCTATGTGCTACTTTGTTAGGCAAACTTGCTCCTGGTATAAGATCCATGTGATGATTGATACTCCTTATAGGTGGTAATCCTTCAGGTACATTATCTGATATGATGTCTTCATACTCTCCTAGAAACTCTTTTATTTCCTCCAGTTTTGATTCTTCATTCTCTTTCTTCAATGTTTCATGCTAGGAATCAAGGCATAACACATATTCTCATGTCTCAAACCATCCAAAAATTTTCTTCCATCTACCAAACAGATTCTAGCATTCCCACATATTTCACTCTTAGGATCATCCTCCAAAGGAATCAAGGTAATTATCTTTCCATTTTTTGTTATAGTTTATGTATTCTTTCTCCCATAATTTATAGCTTTTCTATCATATTGCCAAGGTCTACCCAACAAGATATGACAAACATCCATAGGCATAACATCACACAAGACTTCATCATGATAAGATCCAATATAAAATTTCACCAAACATTGTTCACTCACCAGTACCTTATGATCATCCTGAATCCATGCTATTTGATAGGGCTTAGGGTGTTTCAATCTTCCCAACTTTAGCTTAGTCACCATCTCTTATGAAACTAGGTTATCTGAACTACCACTATCAATCACAACTTTACAACACTTATCTCCTAATTTGCATCTAGTTATGAACAAGCTTTTCCTCTATGGTAGTTCCTCATTTGTTTCTATTTGAAATATTGTTCTCCTCATCACCAATGATTCTCCTTTCTCTGGATTGCCAATTGAACTAGGTGATTCAATAGGCTCTTCTTCAACATAGGTTGCTCTTCCACTATTTTCTATCCTCTTGCATGTACTACCATGATTACACTCAAATGCTCTATGTCATTCACCTCCACACTTGAAACAAGTGCCTCTAAATGTTCTCTTATCAACTCCTCTTCCCTCTCTCCTATATCCTTCATTCTAGTATGAATTATAGTTGCCTCTTGGATGAAACTTTCTATCATTTCTCTGGTAAGCATTGTTATCTCTGTCATCCTTCTTCAATGGGCTATCAAACTTGTTCTACTCTAGATATGATCTGTCTCCTCCAGAATAAGTCCTATTTCTCCAAAATTTACCTCCTCTACCTCTCTGTCTCTGATCATGCTTCTAATTCAGCTTCTCTTCAACTTTCAATGAGAATTGATATGCTTCTTCCAAAGATGTCATCCTTACCAGGCTTAGCTCTTCTTGAATGTTCAATCTTAGTCCATTGATGTATCTAGCCACTTGCTCCTTGCTTGCTTCACTATGTCTTATTCTTATGATCATTTTATGGAACTCTTCAGTGTACTCCTTCATAGATTTCTCCTTTTGTCTTAGGTTTTGCAATGTTTTCAATAGCTCCAACTCATAGTCAGCAGGTATAAACTGATTCTTCAACTTTGTCACCATCCTATCCCACTTTGTAATCTTTTCTTTTCCTTTTCTATTTCTTTCCAACTGAATTTCCTTCCACCATATAGCAGCATGTCCTTTCAGCTTTGTCTTTACAAATTTCACCTTCTCCAAATCTTTAATTTCCTCATATTTAAAGTATTCTTCCATGTCATTTATCCAGTCAATCAACTCTTTAGGGTTCAGATTAGCAGTATAATTCAGCACATCAACTCTAGGTCTCTTTCCAATCTTTGAAATAGCTTGCAACATCTTTACTTGATCTGATTCTTCTTCTTCATCACCTCCTAGGGTTTCACCCATTTGTTTAGTAGATTGAAGTTCTTCTTCGTCATCACTTTCAACATTAGGTCTTGGTGTCAATCCTTTTCACCTATCTTCTTCAATAGCATCCAAATGAATTTGCATTGTTTTCATCATTTCCATCATCTCATCCATTCTACTAGCATTGTTCTGACAACAACAACTCTCCTCGATGGCATTCTTCCTAGGATCAAGTGTAAAATGCCCCAAGTTCGGCAATCAGGCTACAAGATGACAACTACCTCATAATTGGTGATTAGTTGCGATACAAGCAACCTACCTCAATTTGGTGATTTGTCCACAACAAGATCTTATGGAATTCCTTGCCAACTTCACTCAATTCGCTCCCAAAGATTTAAACTTTCACTCTGATACCACTTGGTGTAGTCACGGTAGAAGGTTTCACATAATTAACTATCTGGACCATACAACAAGAGTAAACACAATAGAAACAACTCTAAGAAATGGAACAAATGCAGATTCAGTCATTCAGTATATCATAGAATCCAAATAGAGATCATTTGGTAGCATGTGGGCTTATAATTAGGGCACACAGGCCTAATTACATACATGAGCAAGATAAAGATTTGAAGCTCCTTCGAATGAAATCTAAACTATTAGTTATCACTATATTATGAACTACTTTCCTAGGGATCTATTACATCAATATATATCCTTTATGGACCAATAGATTCCTCTACATCAGCCAAAGAAGGTCACAAACTGCAATGAAGAGATGCAACGTGCAACACATATAGGTCAGACCTAAATGCATAGAACTCCTCTAGAAAATGAATGAAATGAAGT
The DNA here is from genome assembly GCA_027924645.1 of Cunninghamia lanceolata. Classification (NCBI taxonomy): domain Eukaryota; kingdom Viridiplantae; phylum Streptophyta; class Pinopsida; order Cupressales; family Cupressaceae; genus Cunninghamia; species Cunninghamia lanceolata. Next base: position 2,927,991 of record BSBN01000246.1, read on the forward strand.
GTGGATCTTCGGGGAAGGTCAGCCATGAATAAAAGATCATCGAGTGATGTGTCATTAGGCTCCAAAGTGTTAGGGTTAGGGTAGATCAAAGCAATAAACACTAACAATTATATGCAGATTAAATAACCCAAATATAACAATAAGGAATAACACAAAAAGAGATCAACATAGAAATTTAACATGGTTCACCCAATATGGGCTACATCCATAGAAACTCAGCCATCCAATGATTTTATTATCCAATGCAAAATAGATTACAATCTCGTGAATACATTGTTATAGCATACATCCCAGCCACTTATAACAAGCTTTTTGGAAGCTTCTAGAATTAGGGTTTTGCAATGTCATTTTTCTTTTGTCGGTTAGGAAAAATTAACAACTAACTCTGAACCCCCACTTGGGGCCCCACCTGGCCCTAAACCCCAGCGAGGATAAATGGCTAGTGTATAGTACTTTCTTGATCAGTCGCCACATACCAACAATCCCCCACTTGGAGACTGATCAGGCTCCACACCAAATAATCTCCCACTTGGAGACTGATCCTGGATGACACCATTGCACTTGCAACTCCCACTAGATTTTAGGCCTAGCTAGTTTCTTATGTTTACCATTATCATTAATGAAGGCCAACAAAAACTGATGAAGAAATTAGTTTCTCCCATGTAATTGCCTTTGTGAACATATCTGCAGGATTCTGACTTGTGTGAATTTTCTCTAGCTTCAACTGCCCATCCTCCAAAATTGACTGGATAAAGTGGTATCTGAGCTATATGTGCTTAGTATTTGAATGCAGAGCTGATTTCTTAGCAAGATCAATGGCACTCTGGCTATTAATGTACAAAAGGTTGTCTTCTTGTCGTTGCCCCAATTCCTCTAGAAAACATTGTGAGCAAATCATCTCCTTGCTAGCTTCTGTAGCAGCAACATACTTAGCTTCAATGGTTGAAAGCCCAGCAACCTTTTGTAGTCTTGAAATCCAACTGACTACAGTACCTCCTATAGTAAAAAGATACCCTGTAGTACTCCTCCTGCTATCAATATCACCATCTAGATTAGAGTCAACATATCCTTTTAGAGCAGAATTTGTTCCTCCAAAACACAGTTTCTTTGAAGTAGTACCTCTCAAATATCAAAGAACCCATTTCACAGCATTCCAATGTTCCATTCTTGGATTCCTCATATACCTGCTTACAACTCCCACTACATGTGTAATATCTGGCCTTGTACATACCATTGCATACATCAAGTTGCCAACTACTGATGCATATGGTATCTTAGACATTTTGTCTTCATCCTCTTGTGTCTTTGGACACATCTCCTTAGTCAACTTAAAATGACTAGGCAAAGGTGTACTAATTGCTTTTGCATTCCACATGTTAAACCTTCTCAACACCTTCTCTACATACTCACTTTTGGACAAAAGTAATTTTTTGTTTGTCCTGTCCCGTGTGATCCTCATACCAAGGATTTATTTTGCTACACCTAAATCCTTCATAGAAAATGAATTTTCTAATTTCTGCTTAAGTTCATTAATATGCTGCATGTTAGACCTGGCAAAAAGCATGTCATCAACATAAACCAACAAGATAATATAGCTGTCATTACCTAATTTCTTGAAATAAACACAATAATTAGAATAACATCTTTTGTAACCTTGTTCAGCCATAAAATGATTAAATTTCATATACCATTGCCAAGGTGCTTTCTTTAGGCCATACAAACTCTTCTTTAACCTGCACACAAAATCCTCCTTACCTTCGACCTCATATCCCTATGGTTGTTGCATGTATATTTTCTCTTTTAAATCCCCATGGAGAAAATTTGTTTTCACATCTAGTTGTTCAAGATGCAAGTCTTCCACAACCACAAGACTTAGAATAGTTCTAATAGAAGTCATCTTTACAACCGGAGAAAATATTTCATCAAAATCTATAACTTTTTTCTGTGCAAAACCTTTTACCATGAGTCTGGCCTTATATCTTTTCTTGCCTCCATCTTCTTCCTTTAACTTGTAATTGGACTAAGTCCCAAGTCTAATTTTGCAGCAAGGAATCCATTTCCTCTTTCATACCTAGTTGCCACTATTTTTTCGTATCTACCTGTATTGCTTCTTCATAACTTTTAGGTTCACCAAAATCAGTTAATAATATAGAATATAATGATGGAGAAAATCTTTTTGGTGGTCTACTTATCCTTGTAGAATGTCTAACACTTGCAGGAGTTTGTGGGATAACTTGTTGTTATTGAGCATTAGGTACCATTGGTATTTTATTTTCTGGAATCTCATCCAACACCACATATTCCTTTTCGGCTTGTTCATGCTCCTTTTCCAGCATCTGATCCTTATACATGACCTTCTCATTGAATATACCATCTCTTTTCCTAATGATTTTATGATTTTTAGAATCCCAGAACTGATAACCAAATTCATCTACTACATATCCCATGAAGGTACATTTTTTAGACTTAGCCTCAAGCTTCGTTCTATTTTCAATATCAACATGGACAAAAGCTTCACAACCAAAGGTTTTTAGAAATGAATAGTTTAACTTTTTACCCATTCATGACTCCTCTAGAATGCCACTATCCAAAGGATTCAAAGGTCCCTTGTTTATTAAATAAACAATAGTATCTATAACATCTGCCCAAAAGTGTAAGGGTAGTCCAACATGCAATATCATGCTCCTTGCATGCTCCATAATGGTCCTATTTATCCTCTCAGACACACCATTTTCTTATGGGATTCCAGGAACCATTTTCTACTAGCAAATTCCATTATATGAACAGTAATTCTCAAATTCTCTACTGCAATACTCGCCTCCACTATTAGATCTGAGACACTTCAACTATTTTCCTGTCTCATTCTCAACCAAAGCTTTCCACTTTTTAAAAGTTTCAAATACTTCTTATTTTTATTTGATGAAATACACCCATGTTTTTCTAGTTGCATCATCAATAAAAGTAACATAATAGAAAGAGCCTCCAAAAGAAGATACCTAAGTTGGTCCCCATATATCTAAATGCACAAACTCTAATTTCTCTCTTCTTCTCTTTCCCAACTTTGAGAAATCAAACTCTTTTCTATTTTCCATAAACACAATTTTTGCAGAAATCCAAGTCAATCTTCTTCAAACCTAGTAGCAACTTTTTGGAGTGAAGAATCTTCATCCCTTTCTCACAAATGTGCCCAAGTGTATGGTGCCACAATTTTGTTTCTATTCCTACAGCAAGGGTTATAATTATCTCAGTAGCAACTATTTCTGTAGCAGCTAAGGTAGAATAAGTATTAATAGTACACAAATACAATGTGCCTACCTTTTCACCTTTAGCTACTACTAATTCACCTTTAGTGACCTTCTAGACTTTGTCTCAAAAGGTAACTATGCAAACTTCACTACCTAGTTGTCCTGCAGAGATTAAATTCCTTCTCAAATTTGGAACATGCCTTACCTCCTATAGCAACCATTCATTTCCATTCTACAATTTGATTTTTATTTTTCCTTTCCCAATAATCTAATAGGGTTCATCATCACCCAAATATACCTGTCCAAAATCACCTTGAACATAATCTTCAAAATGTTTCCTATGGGGTGTGGCATGAAATGAAGCCCCTCAATCTATTACCCATCAATCATTAGCATTATCTAAACACATAAATAAAGCATCTTGTAATTTATTACTTGCAAGATTAGCTTCCTTAGTGTCATCATGTTGTATGTCTCCTTGTTTGCCCTTTTGTGACCAGCAACCCTTCTTCAAGTGTCCTGGCTTTCCACAGTACCAACAATCCATTCTTCCTCCAGATTTAGATCTACCTTTCTTCAACTTCCCTTGTGACTTCCCATGATTTGTAGGGATTTTTCCTCTTTCCTTTGTTCTTCCCTTATTCTCTATAGTTAAAGCATTACCAGATGTTGAAGTCTCACCTGTGCTTTTGTCATCATATTTCCTCTCTAAGGATAACACTAACAACATCATCAAATTTCAAAGTATTTGAACCAAAGACAGAGTTACTTACAGCCATTACCAAGCTATTCTAGCTTTCTAGAAAAATAAAATAAAACCAAGAGAGCCCTCACCTCTTCATCAAACTTCACTTTTACAGAAGTTAACTGATTGGTAATTGTATGAAACTCATTTAAATGATCTGACACAAATCCACCCTCAATCAATTTCAGATTAAACAAATGCTTCATGAGCAATACCTTATTAGAGGCTGAGGGTATTTCATATAATTTGGCCAAATCTTTCATCAGTTCACTTGTTCTCTTTGCTTCTGTTATATTGAATGCCATAGATGGTGTTAGGCATAGCTGAATGGTTCCCAATGCCTTTCTATCTAGAAATTCCCAATCCTCATCAGTCATTGTTGCCGATTTCTTGGCTACTCCTTCCAACGGCCTCCATAAATCCATCTGATAGAGATAATCCTCCATTTGCATCTTCCATAATTGATAGTTCTACCCATTGAATTTATCTACCTTTAATTTACCCTCATCTACCATTGTTCTCACCTAACTGTGAGACTCCCACTCAACCACGAGACCTTCCTACAGATGATAAACAAACACAACCTACTCTGATACCAATTGTTAGGGTTAGGGAAGATCAATGCAATAAACACTAACAATTATATGTAGATTAAATAACCCAAATATAACAATGAGGAATAAGACAAAAAGAGATCAACATAGAAATTTAACATGGTTCACCCAATATGGGCTACATCCACAAAAACTTAGCCATCCAAAGATTTTATTATCTAGTACAAAATAATTTACAATCTCGCAAATACATCACTGTAGTATACATCCTAGCATCTTATAACAAGATTTTTGGAAGCTTCTAGAATTAGTATTTTGTAATGTCATTTTTCTTTTGTTGGTTAACAAAAATTAACAACCGACTCTGATCGTGCAAAAAAAGAGGGAAAAAAATTTATTCGGGGGCTGCGCCCCTGAACCCTGACGAGGATACATGGCTAGTGTACAATACTTTCTTGATCAGTCACCACATACCAACACAAATATCAGGAGATGCTTCCATAGGTTTCTCCTTCAACTAGTTGTCTATGATTATCAGGATGTTCTATTGTGAAAATAGTCAATCTTCTGAAAGCAATATCTTTTTGATAAGGATGTACGGACCTCTGAATTCTAGATATGATTAATGAATGTAGATGCCAAGTCTAGCTCTGCAAGGTCTAAAATATAATTGTGGTAGAATACCAGACCATAATGTAGAACTTACTTCTGACTGAACTGCCTAAACTAAACTAGGAATTGAAATGAAAAAAATTGAACTACAAACAAAATGAAATGCAAATGTTTTTGGTTGATACACGATTTCTCTTAAACCAGGGATGTTCCTACATCAATCAAAAATAGCTATGAACAATCCAAATACACCATAGAGACCAGTAAATAGAGGAGAACCTAAATATAGATTTTATAGTTCAAGGACAAGGACACTTGGATACCCTAGACCCTAATTAGGGTTTACAGAAGCTGATGTCTTCACCGGTTTTGTACTTGTAGGCTCTGTCTTCTTCTCGAAAGCCACCTTAAGAAATTTTTTCTTCTAACCTACACACACATTGTTGGAGTCAAGGATAACACTGAGAGGGGGGATGAATCAGTGTTGTATAATTTTCAAAATCTTTTTACACCTTTTAACTTACAAGATACAAACAAAGGAATACATCAATAATATGACAAGTACATATGCAAAAGTATGAATTAACAAAAGATATGAGACCAAGACACAAAAGATTATACGAGAGGAAAACCCTCCTGGGGTAGAAAAACCTCTCAAAATTGTCTCACTAGCTTATTCAAAACCTCACTGGTTACAAGTATGTCTCACTGACCAAAGAAGCTTCACTAGATTTACAAAATGCCTCACTGGAAAACACTAAGGTCTCACTAACCATGCAAAGTCTCACTAACATTAAAAGCCTCACTAGAATCAATATACAAACTCAGATTAAGCCAAAGAAGTCAGAGGGTTTCTTTGTTTCAATATAAATCACTTGTCTCACTTTTCCTTCATGATCTTGCATACATTTATACACTCAATGCAAACTTCTTCATCTGCCATTCATCTATATTGTCTTGTCACCAAAAATCAAAATGATGTCTCTGTATGTATGTCTTCAAAAACTGTCTTCATACCCTAATTCATCTTCAAGAAAAAATTCACTATCCCTTTGTGTCAAAATCACACATATCATAGCATTCTTTTTACCATCCCATTTTTCAACAACACCATATGTCATTCATGTATATATCACAAAACATCTGCAAAAAAAATGACTCTTGACCTTCTTCTCCATCTGCAAAATTATTATAAATAAAAACCTTTCATTTCCCTCTATGCACTTCAAAGAGCGTTTCAATTTCTTCTTCTTCACAAATTCAATCTACAATAATAATATCTTCAATAATAAAATTAATTTACCTACAAAAATACTTTTCATATTCCTCTTGCAAAAAGAAACTTCAATAATATATTTTTTATTAAACTCTCTCTGTGAGAGAAAATAAATTATTTTTTTCATGGCTTCAATGCTTCATCTTCCCTGCATAAAGCAATCTCTCAATCTGCTTTTGAAAAATAAAATATTTCTTCATCCTCTTAAAATAAACTTTTCATCTTCTCTACAAAAATCAACTTCCAAATAAAAAAATCAATCTGCAAAACAAAATTTTATCTTCATAAAAAATGTCTCAATTTGCTCTGTTATCCTTCCAATAGAAGACCCTACATCTTCTCCACATAACATGGCCTTTAAAAAAAAAATTCAATTTAAAAATGCAATAAATATCTCCATTTTATTATTCTCCCCTACAAGTTAGGAGAATTAAAAAAATCTTCCAAAAATATCTCACAAAAAAATCTACCTTAATCTCCTTCTAAAAACCAAAAAATTCTCCTTGCAAAAATCTTATGAAAAAACACTTTATCTAATGTCATAAAAAGGTGACATAAAGGGGGCTGACAAATTAGAGGTTTAAAACAAAGTTTCTAAAATTAAAACTAAGCCATTATTATGACCTATTCATGCTCCCCAAACCATATTTAAATATAGCCTTTTATGGCTTTTTAGCGCTCAATGCATATAAAAAGAGACCACTTCAAATGGGAAAGGGATTAGATTAGGACTGGGACCGGTCACCATGATGTCTAAAGAATCCTTCAAGAGCTCATACTTAAGTGGAATGACCTTCTATCTTAGGTCAATAATCAAAAATAACATAAAGTACATTTTATATAGGATGGGCAGAGAATAAAGAATTAAGCCTTTTAGAAAGCACTTAAGAATATTAGAATGTAGGATTATAGTGACCTTTAGAGTTTTAGAGAAAAATTAGGCATCAAATTTGCAATAGTATAGATCATCAAGTCTTTAGGCATCAAATATATGAGAGAGAGTGGATCATCACAAAATGATTTTATAGAGGCTTTGGTGTATCAAGAAGAACATTTGAAAAAACAACTAATACATGGATCATCACTTGATTAACTACTTCAAAGCTTCCAAACTTAACATCTCATAAAACTAACTCCATGTCCATGCCACTCATACTCAACACTAATCATGAGTATACAAAGACTTTGATATCCCATCACAAGAAAATCTCTTAATGAAATATGATGATGACTTGAACCATCCATATCTCTGCCATACCTCTTCCATACCTCTGAGAAAGCAAGTACTCCTAACCTGATATTGAATAAGCACATCTGATTTCATTCAGACAACTTTGACAAACCATCATGATAATGATATTGATAACACAACTTATCACATAACAATGAATCATCATGAAAGAGAAACTTTGACATCATGATATAATCTCATTATGAAGCACTATCATTCTTATCAACCTATGTCAACCTCCAACATCAAGAAATCATCTCCATCTATGGAAGACATGAAGCAACTTCACAAAGTATCTTAAGGCATGAAGGATAGAAAGAATGACATGAAACTCCTGTCATGAAGATCAAAACAACATGAAGACAATGATCATTTCATCAACTAGCAATATGAATCATAACCTCATTATGAACAATCCTAAACCAATACCAACATTAATTTGATCAAGAGCATCATAATATAGAATCTTTGTGACTTCTCTATCTTGCATCTTATCATAAACATGAAGCATAACACATATACATTGCATCATACCTGCATCATCATTACATAAACATATAACACATATGCATGTGAGCCATGTGAACATGAACAATATAAATCATAAACCTTCTCATCTTCTCCTGATGATATGCATCAACTCAACTCCTTTTTGACATCAATGACAATCTACTTCCATCAATCTCCCCCTTTGTGATTGATGGGAAAACTACATGATGCAATTTTTGTTTCTCCCCCTTTTTGACATCTGATGACAAAGGATAAGATGTTCTCCTTGTCATTTCACTCTACTGAAAGATGTTAAAGCTTAACCATAACATTTACAATCACATTACATTATGAAAACTTTGAACACATAAACTCATGTTAACCTATTATTTTCCTCTTTGAACTTGAGATGATCTATGATGACAAAACATAACAATCCTGAAGCAAGCATATGACTAACCATGTTGATAATCCCTGAAATAACTCTTCAACAAGTCATTGTGAAGTACACATCTAAAAACATACACCTTGAAGCACAAAACCTAAGATCAACATTATGTGAGGCACAACAAACAAAGTATCAAACCACTGTGATAAACTACCTGTTGACTGTACTATATTCTTTTGACAAGATGAAAGCTGACATATCCCTGCTAATAAAACTCTTGATGACATCACTTGTGATTGCAAAAAAAAATTCATGAAAAACAAATCTTTCACAATCATCAACCCTTTTTGATCTAAATGACACATCTTCAAGATCACCCAAAGCATAAAGTATGATGAAGGCATAAAAATGACTCAAATGAACTTGAACTCCATGCAAAGATATCATCAACACTTCAATATTCATAAACACCAATATGAAGACTAATCATCACACAATTCACATCTCATGATGACATGATGACCACACAAGAAATGATTTTACCAAGAATTCCATGATAGTGACAACAAGATGGACAATCAACATGAAACCAATCTACTTCTGCACACATGAACTTGACATGATAAAGAATGAAAACCATCTGAATACTATCTTGAAGGAGACCATCCTCATGTTCCTATTGTTACCATTTTTTGACCACAACTCAAAAATTAGCTAAGCAGATTTAACATTTATCATTTTTGATATGAGGTTTGATTTACTTCTGTTATGTGATAGTTACATAATTATTATGACAAATGCAATTCAGTTGTTTAGGAAAGAAAGAAAAGTTTCAAATCAATCATTGCATTGTAGAACAGTAAAATGAGATAAGTATTCATTTATCGCAATGGTTATTCATTTACAAGTCTGAATACATAAAGGAATAAACATTGCATTGAAGGAAACAAAGACATAGTATATGTCCCACACAAGCCATTGGTTATAGCTGAACTCATGCAAATATAAACAAAATACTATGCATCTAATGAAGGAGGAAGGAAAGACATAACCATCATTGCCTTGTTTTGGTTGATCTTCATAGTAGCCTCCAGTCCTGCTCCCGACCTTGGCATGTGCCTAAAAAATTACAAGAAGGGTCCCGTTAGAAGCTCCAGTTATGAAAATCCTTCATCTATTAGAAGAGGCATAATACTTTAGTTATAATGTATTGATCAAATGAGCAACATCCATATGCAAAAGGAAACTAAAGAGAAGCAAACATAGACCATCATTGTTTATTCTAATATGTTTGTTTCATGTGTAGGTATAGGACAAATCATGAAGCTAATTGAAGACATTCAGCATATGGTATCAAATGGGCTCCCACAAGGGTTGAGCCTAGCATGCTGCTCCCCCTTGATCTTAGAAGGGATGAATAGAAAGAAGAGGATCATTGATCACATTCACATGACAAGCTGAAGGAATAGCAAAGGCAATCATATGCATCAATCCCATTTCAAGACATGACAATGATTTCACTTCAAGGTCTAAAATGCAACCAAGAACATGACCTGAACTGATGAAGGACAACACTCAATGCATATAATAACTTATGTCATTTCTCCAACTATCATGAAAATGACATTCTTAGGCATGATAATGATCAGGAGTAGATAATGCATATATAATCATCAAACTGATAAAAGAATGAGTGTTCATAAGTATTCCGTATTTGAGGATTTCTTACTTATCCATGATCAATAATCCAATAGGAGTATCCATTATAAACTAGTAAGCAAGTTTGCAAGAATAGGTAAGTACCAAACATTATACTTTCTCATTTAAGTGGAGTGGTAAAATCAAATTCAGATTTCAAATTACATAAGTTGCCTTTTAAATGATGAAATATATCCAATAATGCTTCACATTTTGCTACTGACAAGTTGAGCATCAGAACAGTGTGTATCACATGTTACATTCAATGCATATCTATGAAATAAACATGCTAGTATTATAGATCTATAGCAGAAGAATACAAGACAGCCAGATAAGATGGCTCATTTTGTTTTTGACAAGCTTCAAAAGAGGGAATGTAGGACACTTCATTACATGTGTTGTAATAGAACATCATTTTCATGTGATAGAAGAATAATTAAACAAGTGTGATCATCATCATCTTTCATGCTACAGAATGTCATTATCTATCAAAGTGAAGTGTATAAGTGCATGGCTACATCTGGTTATGAATGAGCTAAAAAAAATCTTCATCATAAGAAATGATCTGTCAAATTGGTGACACAAGATACAGTGGATCTGATTGATGTCCTACAGGAGATCTTACATAATGCATTTTATATGTTAAAATATAGAGAAGAACAACAGAAAGTCATTATGTTGCAACAGTATATAAAGAACAGGTGAATAAAGTGTTTTCTTCATCTGTTACAATGCCAGAATGTCATGACACAGTCAAGTCATAAATCATGTTTGAAATGTGTATTTTCTACAGTCCACTAGACTGGTAAGTGGAGCTACAGAAATGAAGACACATATGTTTCTAGAGAGAAGAGTATTTTTAAGTTCAAAGCCAATAGTATACACCCATGAAGGAGCAAATGGATCTATAGAGATAGAGTACAATATATGAAATCCTCATTTTTCTTAAACAATGACAGTGAATATGACTTAGCAATAACAACATAAGAAAGAAGAAAAGAATAGCATATGCTAGTGTATGCTACAGGAAGAGTTTTTGTGCACAAAAAAGATCAACCTTTATTTTAGTTCCAAATCTGGGCCCATACAGTGAAATGAAAAGTGCAGAGATATATCCAAGCCAAGCCATAACATATGATGTCATTCATGTTCATTTTTCAAAATACCCACATTGAGTTTCAAAACCCTAACATTTTTGTAGTGTTGGAGAAAAAAAATGGTAAAGTAAAACTTTTCAGATAAGGCCATAGCATATATGACTATTTATACATGAAAAAATGAAACCCTTGTTGAGTTTAAAGAGTCTTCTTTCTTGCAATATACAATCAAACAAAGCAAATATGGACTGTTTGTGGACATAGTCGTGGAGAAGAAGGTTCCTGTGTAATGTAAAAATGAAACCCTCACTTCAAAGGTAGGAAAACTTTAAACTTTTCATATTAAATGACAAAGAGCAAGCTACAGAACACATTATATGCCATGACCGTACTCTATATGAAGATATTTTGAGATACCCAGCTAATGAAAAATGAAACCCTTATCGTAGTTTGCACATATAGAAATGAAAGATGCCATAGTGGAAGCAATGGCAGTGAGAACTCATACTATGGTGTTGTAGAGAAGAAAACTATGGCTGTGGCCCAGCTTCAAGTCTTTGTCATTTTGCCACATTTATGAAGTTCAACATAGAAGAAACCAAGCATGTATATGTCAAGCTAAGAAACTAAATAAAGAGCAACATGGTCATGGCCATTTAAGAAAGAAATGCCACTAAAATAGAGTCAAAATGCCATTTTAAACTTCAAATACATACTTACCCAGTTTAGCCTATCGTTTTGACTCAAGAAGTACAAAGTTTTCAAACAGAGAAGACCAGATATGGAGGAGAGTATGCAAAGCCATGAAACCCCAAGTTGGTGGCCACAAATTTGTAGAGCAAACTCAACAGCAAACAACAAATGAAATGACTAAACTTTTAGGGTTTGTATCTACTTTTGTTCAACGTTCTTTTCACATTTTGACTTTGCAAGCAAACATAAGTATTTTATCCAAACAACATCATGGTCAAAACCTTGTAATCGATGGTGCCTAGCCATCATGACTTGAATTGGCCGACATTCCCTCTTTTGTTTTATCTTTGCAAGTCAAAGGTAAATATCATTAGTGGATAAAGTTTATTCTTTTGATAAACTTTCAAACCCTTTGAAGTGGCCAACACCTAAGTGCGGTCAAAGTGTTATGCATGTGGTTGAGAATCTTTGACCTCCCACTTATGCATTATTCTATTTCTTTCATAGATTTGAAATGTATGCACAAGATCAAAACAATAACCTTTGGAGATGAGGAAAGCATGCAAGATGATGGCATGGTCAAAGGGTCAAATTCTACATGGTGGCATTTGTATGAGCAGTGAGGTGGCGTTGCTCGAGACATGAAGACAAAGATGAGGTGGCAGAATTGACACATGGATATGCATTTGTGGCCTTTAAGGATTTCATATTTTTTGCAAAATATATGTAATATTTTCATCATCTTTTTAGGATTTTTCTAGAAAATAATTTGTAATGTCTTGTAAAATATCTTGGTGAAATCATGAGCCAGATATTGTTTTATTTTTTGCAAAAAATCATATCAAATGGAGATATAGAATAAAATTGCCATAGCATTGTAAAGTTAGTTTTAAAGTAATCATTGACAAATTACTTTTAAAACTTAACTATTTTTAGGCAATTTATAGGCTAATAAAATAGATCAAATATCCTATTTTGATTTGTTTTATTTAGAGTCATATAGGACAAATTTTGGAGATTTCATGAGCAGTGAAAAGTAGTTTTATGGTGGGACCACATGTGAGGGCAATTTTGCAGCTTTATTTTCCAGATTGGTGGTAGATCTGGTGCTTTATTTTTGGCTTTCATGAGTAGCTTGAAAATGGACTTAGGGTCTATTTTTAGGAGCTTTTTCAACTTTCTTCTGAGGAGATCTTTTGGAGGAATTTATAGGAGAAAAGTATTATTTTTTCTTAGTCAGTTAGCATCAGTTTCTTCTCTCTTGCTCACAGACAGAGTTGTATGTAGGCAGTTGGCTCATATTTTATTTCATGCATTGTACTCCCAGTTCCAATAGCAAATCATCCTATTTCACATATTTTGCAGTCTTGATTTGATGTTATATTGTGACTTTTTCTATCCTTTATTATGTCTCAATGTTGTTAAGACTTAGTTTTTTCCTGGTTGTAGTTTGTGTTTAATCCAAACCTTGTTGCAAATCACTTAAGGGATAAACTATCAGTGGAATTGTGAAGTTTTAAGTTTGAGGAGCTATTTTGTGAGTGATATAAATTCATCAACTTTAGATTCTAGAGTTAGTTTTGCATTTCAAACACATCCTTCTATCCTTTTTCTCTGCAAGTCATTAGTTTAGGAATTATAAGAGAACCAGCTCACTCTGGAGATTCATTCTCATAAAAGGAGACCCACATCCGAGAATGATTCCATGTTTCAATAGGTAGTTAAGTTTTCGTAAACTTAACAAGGGTGCATACTTGAATTGACAACACTTGCATAGGACACTTTTTACAATACCATGTCAAATATGATATATACAAAACCACAATGAATACCTTTGCAAATCCAAGTGTAGAGACACATGCTATGAATTAACTTCTTCCATTTTCAACCTCCTCGGCCAACATATGAAAACATATGATGAGAGTTCCTTGAGAACACCATAACTAAAACATCATGACAAATCAACCATGTAAGTATCAACATGATATGAATAATATACAAATATGATCACTTATAAACCAAATCACTCAAAATCATCAAACTCTCTATGCAATGAACCCTTGAATATCTTTTCAACATCTTGTATGCATAATAACAACATGAACCACTGATCACCTACATCATTGACATACACTGAAGAGCAACATAGTTATCAACACCATTATGAACTTCATTTCAAACATTATCAGGCAAGAATCCAATAGCATGATAATAAAAACAAAAATCACCATATTGACAAACATCAAATGATCTCCTCCTGAAACTTATTTAGGGAAAATTGATAGATCATGAACAACTCCCCCTAACTTCATGCCATATGTTATGTCATTGATGAAGTAACTTGTGCAAGATGCACAAGTTTATAATCCGTGCTCTTTGGCCTTTGTTTTAGTCTCCAAACTTTCATAGATTCTTTCTTCCTCCAAACTTTTTCAGTTTCTGTCTTTTTCAACCTTTTCAAATCAATTGATGCAATTCTGCAACTATGTGCTTTATGACTAAGAGAGTTGCAATTATAAAAAATTATACTGTAATCATAATCAAATGATTGATAATACCTTTTTGACATATTTTGAGAATTTATGTTATGCTTCCATTCAGGATCATACCTTCTATACATTTTACAGTTTATTTGTATGTGACCAACATTATTGTACTTGTAACATACAAGGTTAGTATTCCTTCTACAATCAATTACCTTGTGTCCAAAATGATTATAGGTATAACAATAACCATTCAATGAATAATTATACATGTACATGTATGCTTGTCTTACAGGAGCATATCTCTTGAAATTTCTTCTTTGATTATGCATTACAAACTCATCTTTGGTATTCATTTCAGCTTTTGACTTCTTTTTTCCTTCAGGACCAACAATATGAAGATCAATCTTCTTTATAGGAGTTTTGCTGGCTTTGGAACACTCTCCTTCTTCAAATCCTAAACCAGTTGTGTTGTTATGATACTTCTATTTACCTAGCATCTCATGTAACTTGTATGTACTCTCTTCAAACTCCTGATACTTCTTGGACAAAACTTTGAGAGCTTCATAATCTTTTCTCATATTGACAATTTCACCCTCTAATTTCAAATTTTCAATCCTTTTAACCTCAAGATCAGATTTTGATATATGAGCTATCCTCTTAGCTTCCTCAATTTTAGTCTTTAGTCTGATAATCAATTTTTTTGAATCATCAGTTTATGTCCTTAAACTCACAATATGACTTCTTGCCTCTTCAAAATATGAAGATACTCTTTCAAGATCTAAAATTACTGTCTTTGAATTCTTTTTCCTATTGTAGCTACAACTCTAATTTCTAGTTTTCCTTTTTGTATTTCTTGAGTTCACTCAATGCACATGTGAGCTCTCCTTCTATATCAACCTCATATTCTTGCTCATCATATTCCTGATCATTATCACTTATAATGTTAGCTTCTTCTGAAATAGATTGGACCTCAACTCCTTCATGTGAATGTCTTCTATCGTTGTCACTTTTCTCACACACCAAGCTGACCTCTTTTTCAAGTGCATTATCTTGATAAATTATTTTCAATTCCCTCCATATATGTTGAGTTGTAACACAATGCATAACTTTTCATGAAATTTGATTAGATAATCTAGATAAAATAGCCTTCTTTACAGTGTCATTATATTCATAAGCCTCTTTATTACTTGTATTATTAGGTGATAGAGAGGAAATAAAATAACCATTCTCAACAAACATCCATACACCATATCCTAATGAAAATAGATAGGCTTTCATCCTAAAACACCAAATAGGGAAGTCTAAACCATCAAAGAAAGTAACATCTGAAAACTCTTTCTCTAATTTAATACATGTCTCAACTTGTGAGACAATTCTATCAACTAATTGTATATCAACATTTGAATTTGATACAAACTGCACCTTTTGATTAGAATGAGACTTGATATTTCTCATGTTCTTATTTCTTTTACACTTATCCATGGTACTCCACCCTCAAGACCTACCCAAGCAATTACACTTCAATACGGAACCTAGGCTCTGATACCACTTGTTGGAGTCAGGACAACACTGATGGGGGAGGGGGGGTGAATCAGTGTTGTATAATTTTTAAAATCTTTTTACACCTTTTAACTTACAAGATATAAAGAAAGGAAGACATCAATAATCTCATAAACACATATGCAAAAGTATGAATTAACACAAGATATGAAAACAAGACACAAAAGATTATACAAGAGGAAAACCCTCCTAGGGTAGAAAAACCTCTCAAAATTGCCTCACTAGCTTATTCAAAACTTCACTGGTTACAAGTATGTCTCACTGACCAAGGAAGCTTCACTAGCTTTACAAAATGCCTCACTATCAAACACTGAGGTCTCACTGACCATGCAACGTCTCATTGACATATAAAGCCTCACTAGCATCAATATACAAACTCAAATTAAAACAAAGAATTCAGAGGGTTTCTCTGTTTCAATATAAATCGCTTGTCTCACTTTTCATTCATATCCTACAAACATTTATACACTCAATGCAAACTTCTTCATCTTCCATTCATCTATTGTCTTGTCACCAAAAATCAAAATGATGTCTCTGTATGTATGTCTTCAAAAACTAATTCATCTACATTTTGTCTTCTGCACTGAGAAATTGTCTTCATACCGTAATTCATCTTCAAGTAAAAATTCATTGTCCCTTTGTGTCAAAATCACACATATCATATCATTCTTTTTACCATCCCATTTTTCAACAACACCATATGTCATTCATGTATATATCACAAAACATCTACAACAAAAATGACTCTTGACCTTCTTCTCCATCTGCAAAATTGTTATAAATAAAAATCTTTCATTTCCCTATGTCCACTTCAAAGATTCTTTAAATTTCTTCTTCTTCTTCACAAATTCAATCTACAATAATAATATCTTCAAGAATAAAATTAATTCACCTGCAAAAATACTTTTCATATTCCTCTTGCAAAAAGAAACTTCAATAATATATTTTCTATTAAACTCTCTTTGTGAGAGAAAATAAAAAATCTTTTTCATGGCTTCAATGCTTCATCTTCCCTACGTAAAACAATCTCTCAATCTGCCTTTGAAAAATAAAACATTTCTTTATCCTCTTAAAAAAAACTTTTCATCTTCTCTATAAAAATCAACTTCCTCATTAAAAAATCTATCTGCAAAAAAAACTATAATCTTCATAAAAATGTCTCAATTTCCTCTTTTATCCTTCCAATAGAAGACCCTACATCTTATTCACATAACATGGCCTTTAAAAAAAATTCCAATTTAAAAATGCAATAAATATCTCCTTCTTAATATTCTCCCCCACATGTTAGGAGAATAAAAAAAATCTTCCAAAAGTATCTCACAAAAAAATATGCCTTAATCTCCTTCTAAAAACCAAAAATTTCTCCTTGCAAAAATCTTATGAAAAAACACTTTATTTAATGTCATAAAAAGATGACATAAAGGGGGCCAAAAAATTAGAGGTTTAAAACAAAGTTTCTAAAAAATAAAACTAATCCATTTATATGAATTAATCGTGCTCCCCAAACCATATTTAAATATAGCCTTTAATGGCTTTTTAGCACTCAATGCATATAAAAAGAGACCGCTTCAAATGGGAAAGGGATTAGATTAGGACATGGACCAATCACCATGATGTCTAAAGAACCCTTTGATAGGTCATACTTAAGTGGAATGACCTTCTATCTCAAGTCAACAATCAAAAATAACATAGAGTACATTTTATATAGGATGGGCAGAGAATAAAGAATTAACCTTTTAGAAAGCACTTAAGAATATTAGAATGTAGGATTATAGTGATCTTTAGAGTTTCAAAGAAAAATTAGGCATCAAATCTACAATAATATAGATCATCAAGTCTATAGGCATCAAATATATGAGAGAGTAGATCATCACAAAATGATCTTATAGAGGCTTTGGTGTATCAAGAAGAACATTTGAGAAAACAACCAACACATGGATCATCACTTGATTAACTCCTTCAAAGCTTCCAAACATAACATCTCATAAAACTAACTCCATGTCCCTGTCACTCATACTCAACACCAATCATGAGCATACAACGACTTTGATATCTCATCACAAGAAAATCTCTTAATGAAATATGATGATGACTTGAACCATCCATATTTCTGCCATACTTCTTCCATACCTCTGAGAAAGTAAGTACTCATGACTTGATATTGAATAAGCACATCTGATTTCATGCAAACAACTTTGGTAAACTATCATGATAATGATATTGATAGCACAACTTATCACATAACAATGAATCATCATGAAAGAGAGAAACTTTGACATCATGATATAATCTTATTATGAAGCACTATCATTCTTATCAACCTATGTCAATCTGCAACACCAAGAAATCATCTCCATCTGTGGAAAACATGAAGCAACTTCACAAAGTATCCTAAGACATGAAGGATAGCAAGAATGACATGAAACTCCTATCATGAAGATCAAAACAACATGAAGACAATGATCATTTTCATCAACTAGCAATATGAATCATAGCCTCATTATGAACAATCATGAACAAGTGCCAACACTAAGGTGATAATATAGAATCTTTGTGACTTCTTTGTCTTGCATCTTATCAAAAACATGAAGCATAACATATATGCATTGCACCATACTTGCAGCATCACTGCATAAACATTTAACACATATGCATGTGAACCATGTGAACATGAACAATATAAACCACCAACCTTCTCATCTTCTCCTAATGATAGGCATCAACTCAACTCCTTTTTGACATCAATGGCAATCTACTTCCATCACACACATGAAGGAAAATGGTTGGTTGCTATTTAGGAGCTTTCCTTAGTCAAGATCCATGAATGGTGTATCCACCTCCACAATAGAAAAGATGATAGATAAAGAGTGTGTGCCCTAGGAGGGCAGAGGCAAATTTGAGGTAGAATGGAATGCTAGAACAAAGCATGAAGGAAACAAGTCACCATGAGCATGGAGACCATATCATGCTTGAAGTGGCATAACAGCTTGACTCAAGAAGCTAGTGTAGCCCAAAGAAGTAGAAAGATCTTTAGAAGACCTACAATAAGTTAGTGCCACAATAATAATCCACAATAGAGAGCTTTAGAGAAGAGTAGAGAGCATGAGAGAGAAGAAGAATCCTTCAAGAAGTTAGAGATAACTTAGTTATGTTCAAATGAATACACTAAATTTATTTTATATGCATTCCTGTTGAATTCCAGAGAATTAAACCAAATGAGGCCGACATTGGGAATCATTTAAGAGGTCCCAAGCTGACAAGCCATTAATTAGGTTAGGGCTAAAAGGGGACAAGGGCACTTTGGTGCCCTGGTCCCTTAACTCCAAACTCCTAGGATAAGGCACTTAAAGTGTGCTTAGTCATGCCTTATAATTACTTTTCTCAATTTTGAACATTGAGATCAAAAATTACACACTTAACTCTCAAAAAGGTGTTATAATAGGTCCTAATTAACAAGTGTAAACATTTTAGGTCCACCAGAGTGCTAAACTAGGTGTAAAATACTAGTGTGCCACATTTTACAATGCTACATGTCTAATATTTTAAAATTTATTTATTTTTTTAAAATCTAAATATCAAATCTTAATAATATTCCCTTTAAAATCAATACTAGTTTGTTAAGGTACCAACACTGCTTGGATGGAGCTCTGACTCTTAGAAACGTCCACATATTCTTGATGAGGAGTAATTCTTAGATTGATCTCTGGGAAATAAATACTTGTGGATGGAGAGGCCTTTTTCAGACCATTGGTAAGAAGTATGTGCTTGATCAAAGAATGGCTGAGGAGAAATTGCAAGATGAGCTTCATTCTATAGAAGGAAGACTACAAAGTAACCCTAATGATGATACTTTGGTGGAGATTCTATCCTGTACTAAAAATTCCATCATATGTATTCAAAACAAGAAGATCCAGGGGTTAAAAGCCAGAGCCAAACTAAATTGGCTTAAGGAGGGTGATAAATGTTCTAAGTTCTTCAACTTTGTTAAGACTAAAAATAGTAGAAAAGAGAACAATCACATATGGATAGACAATATGAGAATAGAAGACTCTAATATACTTAAAGAAGATTTTAGAAACTTCTATCATGGGATTTTTATAGCTAATGACAACAATCCACAATGTATCAATGCTCAGAAGGTGTGCATGGATCTTATACCAGTGAAGATATCTGATGAGGATGCCAACAATTTGGGTAGTGTGATTTGAAAAGATGAATTCTTGAATGCAATTAATACCTTTAAAAATAACAAGTCTCTTGGTGTTGATGGCCTACCTGTAGAGTTTTACAAAAGGAATATAAATTGGATTGTTGATGATTTATGGTTAGTGTATGATGAGGCATTGAGGAAAAGATCTTTGGGTAGTCATATTAACAAAGAAGTTATTAAAATCCTCCAAAAGTAGGGTGACATAGGTTTAAGCAAGAACTGGAGGCCTATTACTATCCTTAATGTGTCATACAAAATATTGGGAAAACTTTTTCCCCACAAACTAAAAAATATCCCACCTAAATTTGTAAATAAATCCAAAAATGGTTTTGTTAAAGGAAGATTTATTCTAAAGAACTTGCTTACCAGCTGGGAAGAAATGCACTTCGCAAATTAGATTAACAAAAATATTGGCATCCTCCTTCTAGACTTTGAGAAGGCTTATGATAGGATTGAATGGTCCTTTATAACAATGATGCTAAATGTATTTGGCTTTCCTCAAAAGTTCTCTGATATGGTTAAGCTACTTTTTCAAGATGTTGTCACAGTGATTGATATTAATGGCTCCTATTCTAATCCATTTATTCTATAGAGATCCATTAGGAAAGGTTTCCCTCTAGCACCTACCCTATTTTTTATTGCTACTGATGTCTTGCATTATTTACTAAGGGCTCCATTTGGTGGTGGCAAGGTGAGAGGACTTTCCTTGCCTAATGGGGATGAACTTGTTAACACCCAATTTGCTGATGATACAAAAATCTTTGTAGCTATGGAAGAAAAGAACTTCAAGAATATATTGAACAAGATGGATGTCATTTGTATGGCCACAAGATCAAAATTTTTTGTTCAAAAATCTATACTTAGTTGGGTAAACTCTCCTCCTGATTGATTTCTTGTAATGGGATTTGAGTGGGGGGCCCAAATAACAAAATCAAATATATGGGGATTCCATTGTCTATTGCCCTCTCTCTCTGAGATGTGGAGTTGGGTGAAAGAGAGATTGACAAGAATTTTGGGAAGTGGAATATTTAATTCTTATCATTGGTAGGTAGAATAAAAATATGTCAAAAGATCATGTCCTCTTATACTATTTACTTCCCCTTTGCATGTGATGTAGGAGCATCCAATGCTATAAGGGAAATCTTGTATCACCCAAAAAAAGAAATTAATTCAAAATCATTGTAGGTTTTTTCATTTATTTCTATAATTAATGTTTCTAGTTCCATAATCTCATGAATAATGATGTAGGACTTTCAGTTTTTTTCCAAATTGCTAAAAATAGCAAACTGTCAATTTTGCAAAGTTTAATTGCCATTTTAGGAAAGTTTGCATTTGGGTATGGATTGAAGTGACAAGTTATACAAAGCTTCATAACTAAAATATAAGATCTTTGGTGAAGGAATTAGGCAAAGATCATTTGTGAGCTGAAAGATATTAAAGTTTTTGTTTTTTGAAAAGCCCCTAAAAGTTTTTGAAATGAGATATGAGGCACTAAAACATCCCATAACATCCTGAAAAGTTGACAAAAATCCATTTATAGATTTTTGGCATGATAGTTCACATCGTGAGCTTTCTGGCTCTTAAAACGGTTCATCAATCAGACACTAAGATCAAAAGTTATGCATCTCAGAAGTTGACCTACTTTTGGAGGGAGTTGCAAATTTCAAAATTTAGCTGGAGGCCACCAAAAAGTGCTATTTATGACTATTTTGGGAACCTTGGGGGGTAGTAGAGTTAAGGGGGAAAGTGTAGAGTCAAGAATAGGTGGTAAAACATAAACCCTAGCTAATTTGGGGTTACAGAAGGCAGGAGATTCTAGAGCCTAGTGATGTGTAGTTGTAGTGTGTTGCAACCTGTGGAGGATTGATTCCTCTTATTGTAATTGAGCTTTCGTATGTAATAAGTTGTCTAAATCAATAAAGAAATATTCTATTTTCTATGTCATTTATGTTGTTGTGTGTTTTATGATTTACCCCCTTCATCAAGTGGTATCAGAGAAAGGGTTTCTGAGTGTGTAGACAAATCACCAACTGTGAGGCAATTTGCATTAGGACCTAAGGTTGTGGGTTTGCTGCGGAGATCAAGATGCCTCCATGAAGAAATCATATTGGGAGGAATGCTTTGAGGGAAGAGGGCTTTATAGCCCTGCAAAGGCAAATCGATGCATTGCAAGAGGAGCTACAAAGAGGGTTTGAGCTGAGAACAAGAGAAGAAAGTGAAGATGAAGCTGAAGAAGAGCTATCTGAGGAAGAAAAAGAAGCTACAGGAGATCCTACAGAAGTTAGGTTGTTGAGGGCCATTTCAAAGGTTGGAAAGAGACCTAGGATCGAAGTTTCTACATATTCTGGAGATTTGAATCTGAAACAACTTATTGATTGGATCAATGACATGGAGGAGTATTTCAAGTATGAAGATGTGGAGGACCAAGATCGGGCCAAGTTTGCATAAATAAAGTTGAAGGGCCATGTCAATATTTGGTGGAAGGAGGTCAAGGAGGTCCAATTAGAGAGGAATAGAAGAGGAAAAGGAAAGATCACCAGATGGGATCGGATGGTGGAGAAACTGAAGAAGTAGTTCATTCCTGTGGACTATGAGATGGAGTTACTGAAGAAGTTGCAAGGACTAAAGCAAGGTAACAAGTCTGTTAAGGAGTATATAGAAGAGTTTTATAAGATTACTATTAGGATAGGCCATGCAGAGGCCAACAAGGAGCAGTTAGCCCATTACATTAATGGGTTAAGGCCAAGTATTCAAGAGGAGCTGAGCCTGGTCAGAATGACCACCATAGAAGATGCATACTAGTTTTCCCTAAAGGTGGAAAAGAAGCTAAATAAAAGATTCAATAGTAAGCAAAGGGGAAGAGGTCAAGATGGAAGGATTGGTGGAAGACCCTATGGAGGCCGTAATGAAGATCAAAAGAAAAGTGAAGAAGCTAGAACCATTCGAAATTAGAGAGGGGATAATGCCTACCACCCTCGTGACCAAAACAATGGTGACCAAAGAGGAAGGGGAAGGGGCCGACCTGGGCAAGAAGCCAGAAGAGGAGGTTTTAGAGGAACCTATTTCCAATGTAGAGAAGAAGGGAATCAAGCATATGAGTGTCCACAACATCAAGGAAGGACAAATAGAAGACTTGAAGGTAATGCACGAGTTGCACATGTAGATGAAGATGCGCAGTCAAAACATTCTGAAGATGCTGAAAGGGGAGAAACCCTAGTTGTAAGAAGAGCTTTGTTGAATGAGGAGAAAGAACCCAATCAGAGGAATAGTTTGAAAGGTGCAAATGTGGAGGTAAGTGTTGTGATATTATTTTTGATAGTGGAAGTACTGACAATCTTGTTTTAGAGGAGATAGTTAACAAGTTGAAGTTGACAAGAAGCAAGCATCCACATCCATATCGAATTGCATGGTTGCAGAAGGACCACAAAGCTTTGGTCAATGAGCAGTTTTTAGTGAAGTTCAAGATTGGGGACTACCATGATGAGGTGCTGTGTGATATCATACCGATGGATGCATGTCATATGCTATTTGGGAGGCCATGGCAGTATGATAGGAGCACTGTCCATGATGGTCGTGCAAACACATATTCCCTAACAAAGGATGGAATTCATCATAAGTTGAAGCCCTTTAAGGAGGTGGAAGAAAAGGTATGTAGTAGTGCCAGAATTTGCTTTGTAGATGGTAGGAAATTTTTGGAGGGTATGAAGCATGAGTGTCATTGCTTTACATTGAGTCCTAAGATTAGTTAAGAGAAATGTAAAGATGTACCAACATAAGTTTCAGATATGTTGGAATAATTTTAGGACATTATCTCTGATAATGTACCAGAAGGTTTACCACCAGTGAGGAAGATAAGTCATCAAATGGATTTGATACCAGGAGCTAGTTTTCCAAATAACGCAGCCCACAGAATGACTCCAGTAGAGAATGAAGAGTTGAATAGACAAGTTCATGAGTTGTTAAGGGACTGATAAGGGAGAGCCTGAGTCCATGTACGGTACTTGCAGTACTAGCATCAAAGAAAGATGGAGAGTGGAGAATGTGTACAGATTCTCGAGCCATAACTAAGATCATGATCAAGTACAGGTTTCCATTGCCAAGAATGGATGACATAATGGATTATTCGAGTGGAGCCATGTACTTCATGAAGATTGACCTGAAGAGTGGGTATCACCAGATCTGAATCAGAGAAGAAGATGAATGGAAGATAGCCTTCAAGATAAAGAAGGGTTTGTATGAGTGGTTAGTCATGCCATTTGGGCTAACCAACGCACCGAGCACATTCATGTGGCTCATGAATGAGGTACTAAAAGAATATTTGGGGAGTTTTGTTATTGTTTATTTTGATGATAGTTTGATTTTCAGTAAGACTTGGGATGAGCATCTGATGCATATCAGAAGAGGTTTAGAGAAGATGAGGGAGGAGAAGTTCCTAATTAATCTAAAGAAATGTAGTTTTGCAAAGGAGTTCATATACCTAGGATTTGTTGTCTCAGAGGAAAGTCTTAAGATGGACCCAGAGAAGGTGAGAGCTATCCTTGAATGGCTTACAGCAAGGAATACCACAGAAGTAAGATCTTTTCTTGGTTGGCAAGTTTTTACAAAAAAATTATCAGAAATTTTAGTAGCATTTGTGCACCCCTAACTAAGACAATGAGAGGGGATAGAAAAGAGTTTAAATGGACTAAAAGAGTAGACAAAAGCTTTGATACATTGAAGCAGAAAGTCACAGAGCAAATTGTATTGGCACTTCCAGATTTCAATAAGGTATTTTAGGTAGATTGTGATGCAAGTGGTAGTGCTATAGGAGTTGTTTTGAGTCAAGAAGGTAAGCCCATTGCTTATTTTAGTGAGAAGCTTAATGATGCCAAGAAAAAGTATTTTGTTTATGATCAAGAATTATATGCAATACTTCAAGCTTTGAAGAAATGGAGACATTACTTGTTGCCAAAAGAGTTTGTTTTATATACTGATCATCAGGATTTGTAGTATCTTAATAGTCAAGGAAAGTTGAACCAAAGACATTTAAAATGGGTTGCATTTTTGCAGAGTTATACTTTTGTTTTGAATCACAGGAGTGGAAAGTCTAATAGAGTTGTAGATGCCTTGAGCTAAGGAAAAATTTGTTGACAGAAATGAAGATAGAGGTTGTTGGGTTCAATGAGCTCAAGACTTTGTATCCAGAAGATTCAGATTTTGCAAAGGCTTGGAAAGCTTGTTTGGAACCTGTTACTTTGGACAGGGAAAAATGGTTGGATTTCATAATCCAAGATGGCATGTTGTTCAGAGGAAGCTAGTTGTGCATTATGAGGAGTTCCATGAGAGAAAACTTGATTAAGGAGAAGCATAGTGGGGGATTAGCAGGACACTTTGGTCGAGATAAGACCATTTCTATTATTGGTGAGAATTATTATTGGCCACAATTGTAGCAAGATGTGAGGAAATTTGCGTAGTGTTGCAGAGTGTGTCAGATGGCAAAAGGAACAAGTTAGAATACATGGCTATATCAGCCATTACCTATACCGGAGAAGCCATGGGATGATATTAGTATGGATTTGTTCTTGGTTTACCAAGGACACATAGAAGGCATGATTCCATTTTTGTGGTGGTGGACAGATTCTCAAAGATGGCACATTTTATTCCTTATAAGAAGACTAATGATGTTATTCATATTGTAGAGTTATTTTTCAAGGAAGTGGTGAGACTACATGATCTACCTAAGAGCATAGTTTTAGATCAAGATACCAAGTTTGTTGGTTATTTCTGGAGGACATTCTTGAAGAAGTTGAAAACATATTTGAAGTTTAGTTCTGCACACCATCCATAGACTGATGGACAGATAGAAGTGGTGAATAGGAGTTTGGGTAACCTGTTATGATGCTTAGTAGGAGATAAGACCTAGGCATGGGATTTGATTTTGCAATAGGCAGAATTTGCTTACAACAATTCTGTCAATAGGAGTACTGATAAATCACCATTCAAGATTGTATATGGTAATAGTCCAAGAAATGCTTCAGAGTTAAGGAAGTTAGACAAAGGAGAAAAGACAAGTGCCGAGGATAAATACTTTGCAGAACACCTAAAGAATTTGCATGAAGAGGTGAGAAAATAGATTAATAAGATGAATACTTAGTACGAGTCTAAGGTAGATTAGAAGAGGAGATATAAGGAGTTCCAGGTAGGATATGAAGTCATGGTTCACTTGAGAAAAGAAAGGTTCCCAATTGGAACATACAATAAGTTGAAAATGAAGAAATTTGGACCTTACAGAATCCTGAAGAAGCATGATTCAGGAAATGCATATGAGGTAGAGCTGCCAAGTGGGATCAATATTTCCCCTGTGTTCAATATTGTTGATTTAACAGAATATCATGAAGGTGGAATAGAGGATGGCCCAACACAAGAACAGTGGAGTATTCTGGCATCTACTTCAATGGAGGAGATAGAAGAGATCTTGGATAGCCGTGTGGAAAGAAATATTTGGAATAGGCAATATGAATAATATCTGGAAAAATGGAATGGAAGGCCTATTAAAGATTCTTCTTGGTTATCTAAGGCATGTTGGAACTAGACAAATGAGAGGGGGTGATGAATCATTTATCCCTCAAAAGATTTTCTTCCTTTAACCTTCTTTATTATCTTACTAGATTAGTGATGTAAACATTAAAGCATGAATCAACAACATAAGAGCAAAAACATAATCAATACACTTGACACCAAGATTTTGACATGGAAACTTGGTTAATAGAAAAACCACGATGGGGGTTAACCAACAAAATGCGTACCCTATTAAAAGTACTTAGAAAAATAGAAGGCATGTGCCTTTGGGTAGATTGTGTTGGAAACAAGGTAGATAACTGAGAAGGGGGTGAATCAGTTATCTTAAATATTTTAACTTTTTGTTCTTCCTTAACAATTAGTGCAGTATCAAAACATATAAGCATACATAACCATGAGAGCAAAAATAAAATCAACACACATAGCACAATGATTTTGACGTGGAAAACCCTATTAAGGGAAAAACCACGGGGTGACTAACCCAAGATTGTATTCTCTATTAAAAGAATAAGAAGTACAGAATGGAACTTGCCAATTAGGGCTCACTGCTCAAGCACACTGCTCACAAGAGGCATACTGCCTACAAGAGACTCACTGTCTACAAGGATATAGAAGGAAACCAGATGTTTGAACTAAAGAGGGACATCCACATATGCTGAGGTTCAGTTCTGGTTAGGCTCAATATACTGATCTACTGCACTTCATACTTCCTCCTTTTTAGTGTTGCTGTTCTATCACATACCAGATTTGTATTGCTGCTTCCACACTTCTTTCTGCCCTTTCTTGCACATTGTTTATCCACACACACACCTTCATACCAAAATTCATTTGGTATATATATCCATACCAATAATTTCAAAATCTTTCTAGTCGGCAACTAGAATACTCAAGATATTTACTAAAAACTAATATGTCGGCTAGATCCATGCTCAATATGTGATGCGTATCAAAAATATAGATATAGAAGTCATCAGTCATGTCGGCCAACCATGTATGATTCCTCAAATAGCTTGACCATCATCAATTTCTCAAATGGATTAAGGTCTGATGCTCTTTGGTCAGTTCTTCCTCAGTCTACTCTACCTGTCAGGAACCGAGCACTTAGGTGCTCATATCTTTTCACTCTTTCATCATCGGAGGCTCAATCTCTGGAATGTGGTACCCCAAGTCTGTACTTTCTTGAGATACATCATCTGAGAGATCCAAACCTGATTGTCAGACCTTGTTGCATGCTCTGTTCTTGTTCACTGGACCAAAACACTCTTTAATCTAACTTCTGATATAGACATACTATGCTCTGTGGATGTGTGAGATAGACTTTATTGCCATTAATGACAACAATCATGAAGCCACATAGTGTCTCTTGCCAATAATCTCCCCCTTTGGCATTGATGGAAACACTTAGTGAAAAATGACTAAGTGTCATAACAAACGCCCCCTTGGCTGATGCTTTGTCTTATGTACACTTTTATTGGAGCTCCCCCTTAGCTGGATTCCACATTTTTTACTATTCCTCACTCCCCCTTTGACATCAATGGCAAAGGGTGAAATCAGTACACCAAAATTTACAAAAATCAACCTATACATTGCCGCATAAGTATATATACAAGTTATACTTACATCTACTTAAGTATATTTGCAAAAGTGGTCTTCAACTAGAGAAACTCTGTCGCCCAACTCTGCTTCATCATGTCCAAAATTGAGATGTGACCACTCAACAAAAATGCAAAAGCTTCTGCCCTTTTTAAGTCTGTCAGGTCACTAGTCCAGGCTGTGGTCTGAGCATCAGTTAAGGACTCATGCATTGCCTCTAACTTAGGGATAATTATCCACTTAGTTCACTCATTCTGCTTATTCTATTCTTCTTCTCCTTCTCAAGCCTCTTTATCTCATTTATAGTGGCAATAGCTTGGCACTCTTGATTCATTATGGATGAGGTGAGAGGATCAAAATTCTGAGATAAACTTGACAGTTTACCCTCTTGTTCTTCCACCTTCTTTGCAATGTCTGCTATCACTGTGGACCAAGATAAACAAAATTTATATAATTCTCTGTCATCTTTAAGAGCATTTTCTAGGCTCTTTATCCCAATATCCAGATTTCTCCTATCATTTTCTATGAGTCCCTACACTTTGGAGAATCTCTTCCCCAAAAACTCCTTTCAGACTTTCTCTTCTGTTGATTTCTCCAAAGAATCAAAATGTGTGCTAACAGAATTAACAAGAGATTTCATATTACTAGATGAAGAGGCTGAAAGATCCTTTTGGAAGGATGGCATGATTTTCTCTAGCACACCGGATGCAATCTCTATTAGCTCACAGTCTTCCATGTGAGACTTCAGAAGCTTCTCTTTTGCTTTAGCTTGAGCAAAAGATGCTACCTTCATTGTCTGGACCGAGAGAGGGAGTCAAAATTAAGTGGTCCTTGAAATAATTCCGGTTCATCTATCTCTAACATTTCTTTGTTCAAGAAGCTCTTTACTGCCTCAACAGTGTCTCTTGCCAGAGAGAGAGTCTTGTTTCCTTTTCCCACTTCAGAATTGTCATCTGGGATCTTCTCTGTTTGATCTTCTTCTCTTCCCTTTACCTCTTCTCCTTGACTAATTTTCTCTTCTTTTCTTTATTCACCTTCAATTGTGGAGTCTGTTGGGGGATCCAGAAGAGAGATGTTTACTTCTTCATGGACTTCTTCTTTTGGAATAGAGGAATCCAAGTCCTTAGTCCTCTCCTCACTTATCACCTTTGGCTCTTCTACATTTTTCTCAGGAGATTCTTCTTTTGATGTACTTAGTCCTTCATCATTCATAGAAGAAGGTTCATCATTTATGTCCTCTATAACAGGAAGATTAAATCTTTTAAATGCATTCTGGAGGATGTCTTCAGTCTCTTTTGCCACCTGATCAGTCTCTCTGAGCATAAGTTTGTTCATTCTTGCTTTGCTCCGGAACTCATCCTTGCAGTCCTTGAAGATCATGGTCATTTGTTTTGGAGTAATGGAAGGATAGAGGTGAATTGCAATCTATTCTTGGATCTCCAAATCCTTTTCCTTGGCATTGTCTTTTCTAAGTTCAAGTACCTTCTCTAAACTTTTGGGAATTAGAGAAATGATTTCAATGAATGCTTTATTATAAATGTTTGGGTACTTAACTGTTGCTTCTTCCAAGATCCTTTTGTCTTTGTCACTATACTCATCATAAAATTCTGTCATTGGTTACAGATTCCCATCCATAGTGACTACCTTGATGACATCATCAATAGAAAGAGTAGGCCTTTCAACAAATCCTTCTGCTTCTTCTTCCTTGTTTTCACCAGCAGAGGATTTCCCAGAAGTTTTCCTTTTCTTCTTCATTTTCTTAACCTCCTCATCAGTCTCTATCTCTTCATCATCCTTTTGGCTTGTGTATGACCTTGTGGCCTTTGTCTTTGTTCTTTTCTCTCCTTTTCTGGATGTCTTTGCTTCCGGTTTTAAGGCTTTTGGGCTCATAGAAGTGGCAGGTGCAAAGCTCTTTGAGGATCTAGTCCGGGAGGGGGATTGCACCATAACACTTTCTTTTTCTACTTCTTGTCTCTCTTTCTCTACTTTTTCTACCTTCTCTCTATTGGCATCAACTGTCTCCTTTGATATGCCATATTTCTTGGCAATTTCCTCCACTTCCCTTCTCACTTTCCTTTTTATCTCTAGTTGTCTCAATTCAACATGTATTTTCACACTTAATTCTTGAAAGGTTCCAAACCTTTCTGCCTCAGGGTCCTTTGGTTGACTTAGCAGGTGTTGAACACGTAGCTCCAAAATTTTCTCATCTACCTCATAGCCCATTGGCATAATCTAGATTGTTCTGGGTTCCACTGCCTCCATTAGGCATTGATCAATGTCTACCATGAAGCACATTGTATCCTTCTATTTTTCAACTAGAGATTGGGGGATTCTCTCTGGCCTACATCATTCCTTGGAAGTTTTTGAAGTATCCCCAGAGTGCTATACTTTGTGCCTTGGCATCACCAAGCCCATACATATAATCTTTGATTTGTATGGCAATTGGTCTATCATTTTGCCATACCCAACCATTGGATCTGAGAACCTCATTCATATAGTAAAAGAAGAGACATAGTATTAGGCTACCATACTTAAATGAGTTCTTCTTATCCTTCTTTATTTTCTACAAGTTTTCTAATAGTTGGTTTAGGAGAAGGTCACATAGATCATAATCTGCATTTTCCCTTAGCGTCTGATATGCAATGTATATTACAGTTCTAGATACAGAGTTCTCCCTACTGGAATGACATATTTTGTAGCCAATTATCATGGAGGCAAATTTGATATCCAGATCTATGATATCTTCTATTGTCATTGCCCTTTTGTCAAACTTTGATCCGGTAGCCTCACTTACTATTTGGTTCTTGACCGATTTAAGAGCAGGTAACCCACCGATTGAGTACAATCTGGTTACATCCCTAATGGAATCTTTTGTTATCTTGAATGGCCTCATCAACCACATGAAGTTGTCATGTATTCTGCTAAGAACATTCCAGACCCATTCATCCTCTACAAAATAAGGAAAGTGGATGTAATGTCCAAAATGCTTGTCCCGAAGGGCCTTGTATTGAGGTTTAAGTTCGAATGTTTCATCTATTAATTACTTATGGTAGATATCCATTAACTTTGATTCTCCAAATTCCTCAATATTTACATGGATGTATACCCTAACATCTTCTATGTGTAGAACCCCATGCAGAATGCTAGAGAATTAGCCTAACAGATCAACTTCTAGGGATTTGTAAGGATGTTTCTTGAATTTTGGGCATGGCCTACTAGTGATCTTAACAACATTTGGAGTAGCCATCTTGCAAAAGATTTAGAGAGAGATATTCAAGAATGGAAATACCTTTTTATGCTTCTAGGGTTCACAATATGAGCCGAAAAAGATCACTAGTTGAATTAGATTTTACAGTTGATCTTTGAAAGGGTTGAAGCAATCTTGTTTACAGAGCTCTTTCCTTCTTCTTCTCAAATGCAAAAATGATGAGTAAAAGAACCCTTTTATCTTTGCACAAACCCTAATTTCATATTGCAATAAATGCACAACTTAAGTCATTCCAGTTGCCTTGTTCTAAGAGAGATCTTTCTAGATCACTGAGATGTACTTAGAGTTATTTTAGTGATAATTGACAATGTATCTCCTTTCATCGAATCATCCCATTTATTCGTAGATGAAGATATTTCAATTTATAATCACACCGGATCTAACTGTGAAAATCTTATTTTTGCTAGATGGATGTTAAACTAGATCAATCTTGGATGATTAAACTCTTCAAAGCTTCTTATGGATCTTTCATATTTTTACCGAGGGTTATTTAGATATATCTCTCAGAACCCTTTAATCTAGAGCATTCCATGTGCCAAATTTAGGCACCAATTGACTGGCTGGGGGAATTTATTTTCCTTTATGACTCCCCCTGAGCCAGAGCTCATCTAATTTAGTTTTCGGAAGGAATATCAACACCAGATTCTTGTGTGGATCCATCCCCAACATTTTCTATATTTCTCTTCACCCAAATCTTGTTCATCTCCCTTTGAACTTCACCCGCATTCACTTTTTCTTTTCCTTTGTTTTGATTTTGATTATGATGCACTGAACCCTTTTTACCCTGATTCTTACTTCTGCAGAATTTGGCAATATGACCGGATCTATTGCAATTGTAGCAAACAACATTTCTTTGCATATTTAACTAGTATCCTCTTGATCTACATTGATTAGCCATATGTCCCATTCTATTGCATGCAAAGCATCTACCATTGAATGAATTGTTTATTTGCATATTTCTACATTCATGAGATTTGTGACCATACCTTTTGCAGTTAAAACACTATCTGAAGAAGGATGAATTTGTCTAATTCATTCTTCTTCTGCACTGATTTGCTTTATGACTGAATTTATTGCAATTGTAGCAGTATCCATTGAAGGATGGATATCTTTGAACATTTGGTTACCTTATCGGAGGTCTTCTAGGCCTATTCCTTGGATTTCCTAATCTGGAGTTCTTTTGACCAGATCCAAAGCTTTCACCTTTCTCATACCCCAAGCCATGCTTGTCATCTACCCTTTTTTGGCTTTCAAGAAGAACTTCAAGTTGAGCAGAGCTTATCTTGAATTTCTCTTTGTATTCATTTGTTGTTTGAAGATCCCTTTTAAGAGTGTCTATCTGATTCTCAAGTTGTTCTTCATTATCTCTAGCTTCTTCAAGATCAGATTCCAAATGCCTGATTATTCTATCCATTTTGTGGTAGTCTTCTAACTTCTCCTTGGGAGATTGTTTTAGATTATCTTCAATTTTTCTTTTCTCTTCCATTTCTTAGGTGAATTTCATAACCCCTGATTCCATTTCATGTCTTACCATAATGACCTCCTTTGATAGCTTCTCACATAACTTGTTTTTCTCATTCAGATCTTCATTAGTATCATTGGCTTCACTTTGACTTGCTAATTGTTGAAGTAGTTCCTTTCTCTTTTTCACATAGATACTCAATTTTTCTTTGAGTTCATTTTTGAAATCATCAGCTTCTTTGAGTCTTTCCCTCAAGTTATTGACTTCAGAGTGAGATTGCTCAAGATCATCTAGGGTAGACTGAAGTTGTTCCCTCATACCATACATATCCATTGAGATTCCTAGATCTTCCTCAAGCTGTTAGGCTCTGTTTAGAGGAACTTAGCTCTGATACCAATTGTTAGAAACAAGGTAGATAACTAAGAGGGGGTGAATCAGTTATCTTAAATATTTTAACTTTTTGTTCTTCCTTAACAATTAGTGCAGCATCAAAACATATAAGCATACATAACCATGAGAGAAGAAATAAAATCAACACATATAACACAATGATTTTGACGTGGAAAACCCTATTAAGGGAAAAACCATGGGGTGACTAACCTAAGATTGTATTCTCTATTAAAAGAATAAGAAGTACATAATGACACTTGCCAATTAGGGCTCACTACCTGAACACACTGGTCACAAGAGGCACACTGCCTACAAGAGACTCACTGTCTACAAGGATATAGAAGGAAAATAGATGTTTGAACTGAAGAGGGGCATCCACATATGTTGAGGTTCAGTTCTGGTTAGGCTCAATATATTGATCTACTGCACTTCACACTTCCTCCTTTTTAGTGCTACTATTCTATCACATACTAGACTTGTATTGCTACTTCCACACTTCTTTCTACCCTTTCTCGCACAATATTTCTCCACACACACACTTTCATACCAAAATCCATCTGGTATATATATCCACACCAAGAATTTCAACATCTTTCTAGTCGGCAACCAGAATACTCAAGATATTTACTAAACACTGATCTGTCAGCTAGATCCATGCTCAATATGTGATGCATATCAAAAACATAGATATAGAAGTCATCAGTCATGTCAGCCAACCATGTATGATTCCTCAAATAGCTTGACCATCATCAATTTCTCATCCGGATTAAGGTTTGATGCTCTGCCAATCAGTTCTTCCTCAGTCTACTCTACCTATCAGGAACCCAACACTTAGGTGCTCATATCTTTTCACTCTTTCATCACTGGAGGCTCAATCTCTACAATGTGGTAGTCATGGTATTCCTCTTGACTTCCCCAAGTCTGTACTTTGTTGAGATACATCATCTGAGACATCCAGACCTAATTGTCAGACCTTGGTGCATGCTTTGTTCTTGTTCACCGAACCAAAACACTCTTCAATCTGACTTCTGATATAGACATACTATGCTCTACGGATGTGTGGGATAGACTTTGTTGCCATCAATGACAACAATCATGAAGCCACAAAGTGTCTCTTGCCAACAGATTGCCTAGAGCTCAATACTCAAAAGGAGAGGCTCACTGCCTACAGAATTTATTTAGAAAGAATTAACTAAGAAAAAGCATCTACTTCATGCCTGATTCAATTTCAATGAATGCTCAAGAACTTTTGCTTTGCCTCAACCTCTTCCTCACACTCTACACTACTCTCACTCCTTTCCTTCTCTACTCTACTCTTGATCCTTCCTTCAGATTTTATCTATTTTTGCACAAGGATGATTTCAGTATCTCTTCAAAAAGTATTTATATACTTCATCAACCTTGGAATGATCAACAAGGTCAGCTAAACTTGATGCAGATCATCACACTGCTGGCCAAACATAGCTGAGACTTGAATTTGCTTTTACAATCACTCCATGCTTCATAAAAATGTTTTTAAGGCATCCGCAACAAGCTAGGAACATCCGGTCGGCCAAGACTGGAAAGAACATCAACCTAAAGGAAGAAAACTTTAATCAACAAGCTCACACTTTAATGTAGACCTCTAACAAAGTAGCCAAATGATCCAGAGACCTCCACAAGCAAATTGAATTCACTAGTAACATCCATTCTAAACCAAATTACCAGAAACATTTGAATCTTCATCCAGAACCTTAAGAACATTGGAGGATAGCTTGCGTACCTCCAACCCATGAACCACTGATGTTGATGATACACATTGACCTCCCAAACATGCCTTTAGATCCATAGATCATAAGTTTATTTTTCTGAAGCAATCTGAACCTCTTTTCTGTCACTCTCTCTTTCCTGAGTATTGCAAGAGCCGGTTCTACTCAAATGGCCATAACTCCTTCAAATCTTCATGTGGACTTCTCAGATCTTGACTGGAGCAACCTATGACAATCCTCTACACATCCACATGATCCACATGTATTGATTGTTATTAATTTTTGCAATATCCTCAACAATTCGGTCTTCTATACAGACAACAAAATAGGATGCAGTTGACACTAATGGAAACAAGAATATGTTGACATCAAGGACAACACCACTTAGGCACATATTTGTAACAATCTCCCCCTTTGTCATTGATGCCAACATATGATGTGAAAAACTAAATCTAACCATCAAGAAAAAAACTTCTCCTGCTTTCTCTTCTCACTTTTGCAACTACTTTCTTTACTGCTCCTCCTTACATCAGCAACTAGTTTTTCACACGGCTTCTCTCCCCCTTTGACATCAATGGAAAAGGGCACATATTTGCTATCTTTTCTCCTTTTTTGCTTCAAACTAATCCCAAAATTTACATATTGACTACTCCCCCTTTGACTAGTACCTCCTTATCATCAATCCGGATCACAAGATATGGATGTGAATTCCACCGGATTGATGCACCTTAGTGCATCTTAGTTCCTCTCAGAAGGGGTAATAACCCCTAACTTCTCTCTGAGATACTCAAAAGTATCCTTGGGTAGAGGCTTAGTGAAGATGTCTATAATCTGATCTTTGGAAGGCACAAACTCCAGCTTGACTTCATTCTCATTTACTTTTTCTCTCAAGAAATGAAACTTGATAGATATATGCTTTGTCATTGAATGCAATACCAGATTCTTTGAGATGCTTATTGCACTAGAATTATCACAAAAAATTGTGACTGGCTCCTCAAACATAATTTTGATGTCCTTCAACATTTGCTTCATCCACAAAACCTGAGTACAATTATTTGTTTCTACTATGTACTCTGCTTCTACAGTAGACAAAGATATTGCCTCTTGCTTTATTCGTATCCAAGAGACCAATCTTCTCCCCAAAAATAATGCACCACCACTAGTACTTTTTTGTCATCCACATCTCCTGGCCAATCAACATCTATATATGCATGAAGAGTGAAATTATTGTCCTTTGGATACCACTGTCCATAATTAATTGTCCCCTTAAGATATCTAAAAATTCTTTTGATTGCCATAACATGGGATTCTTTTGGATCAGCTTGAAATTTGGCAACAAGTCCAACTGCATTCATGATGTCAAGTCTGGTTTGGGTTAGATAAAGCAATCCTCCAATCATTAATCTATATCTTTTCTAATTTGCCTTAGGAGAGTCATCATCTTTTCTTAGCTTGCATCTAGTTACCATAGGTGTACCTACTGTCTTTGAGTCTTCCATTCCAAATTTCTTTAGCAATTCTTTTACATATTTGGACTAAGATATGAAGATACCTTTATCTGATTGAACAATATGCAAACCTAGGAAGAAAATCACCTCACCAAACATTAACATCTCAAACTCACTTTTCATCTGATCAACAAATGCTTTACACATGATTCATTTCCACCAAAAATGATATCATCAACAAAAACTTCAACAATTAGAATGTCCTCATGATCAATTTTGAAGTAGAGATTACTATTAGCAATACCTTTGCTAAATTCTAGCTTAAACAAATGCTTATCCAATCTAGCATACTAGGCCCTTGGAGCTTGCTTGAGTCCATACAAGGCTTTTCTCAATCTACAAACCATGTCTCCCTGATTAGACAACTCAAATCCTTCTGGTTGCTCAATGTAGACTTCTTCCTCCAAATCTCCATTCAGAAATGTTGATTTCACATCCATTTGATATACTTTGAAATCTTTGAAGGCAACAAATGCAAGAAATAATCTAACTACCTCTATCCTTGCCACCGGAGGCAAAAGTTTCTTCAAAATCATTTCCTTCCACTTGAGAGTATCCTTTATATACCAACCTTGCCTTATTCCTTACCACCTCACCATCTTCATTCAGTTTATTCCAGAAGACCCATTTGGTTCCAAACACATTTTTGTCCTCAGGTCTAGGAACTATATCCCATGTGTGATTCTTTTCAATTTGCATCAATTCCTCTTCCATTGCTTTAACTTAGTTTTCATCATTGTAAGCTTCACTTACTGATTTAGGTTCAATCCTTGAAATTAAACAAATCTCTTCTTGATCTTTAGATATTTTTCTCCTAGTTTGAACACCTTTACTCTTATCTCCTATGATCTAATCTTTAGGATGATTTAACCTTACATACCTGAGAGTTTTGGAGATTGTTTGAGCTTTTGTTTCTTAAACTTGTTCCTCATCATCTGTGTTAACCTCTAGAGTCACTGGTTCAAATTGAATTTGGGTCTAAACTTGAACTTATCTTCCTTGATTTTGACTTTCATCTTGATCATCTGAATCATATTCGGAGTACCTAGAATGTCCTTCCTTACTTTAATCAACTTTAACATTCGCACTTTCAACAATCTTCTTCAATCTTTTATTGAAGCACTGGTAGGTCTTACTTTGAGTTGAGTATCCCAAAAATATTCCTTCATCACTTCTTGCCTCAAACTTACCTAAGTCCTCATCTCTTTTGTTTAACATTTACTAGCAAAGAATCTAAAGTATCTCACAATTGGAGGATGACCAAACCAAAGTTCATAAGGAGTCTTACCAGAATTTCCTTTGATCTACACCCGGTTAAGAGTGTAGAAAAAAGTACTCATGGCTTCTCTCCAATAAACTTGAGGAACATTTGTTTCTATCATCATGGTTCTAGCAACTTCTTGAATGGTCCAGTTCTTTTTTTCCACAACTCCATTTTCCTGAGGAGTCCTAGGAGCAGATAACTATCTTTTTCTTCCATGCTTTTCACAGAAAGCATCAAACTCACCAGAGGTAAATTCTCCACCTCTATCAGATCTCAGACACTTTAATTTCCCACCAATCTCATTTTCAACCATCATCTTGAACACCTTAAACTTGTCAAGGGCTTCTGATTTTTCTCTCAGAAAAGTTACCCACATCATCTAGGAGTAGTCATCAATTAGCAACATGAAATATTTGTCTCCTTGCACACTCCTAATTCTAGTAGGACCACAGAGATTAGTATGTACCATTTTCAATCTCTCACTTGAACCTTGTTCCTTACTCTTGAAAGAAATTTTGTTCTGCTTGCCCAATTAACATTCTCTACATATGTTATTAGGTTTCACAAGTCTTGGAAGATCTCTTACAACATGAGTGGAACTTATTTTGACAATGTTGTCAAAATTTACATGGCACATCCTCCTATGTCATAGCCAACTTTTCCCAGAACTACTTAAGTGAAAGATGTTACCTCTAGTTTGAGTACCAAATAAAATTTCAGTTCTGGAGCTTTCTAAGATTCTGCATTTTCCATCCTTGAACTGAAGATCATAACCTTTGTCAACCAACTATCCAACTCTAAGAAGATTATATTTCAGTCATTCCACATACAAAACATCATTGGTGTTGTTCTTGCCATCAAAAGAGATGGATGCTCTGCCATGGATTCTACCAGCTAAGTTGTCTCCAAATTTTACAAGTCCTCCTTCATAGTTTTCAAAGTTCACAAACTTACTCTTGTCACCAATCATGTGATGAGAACATCCACTATCAATCACCCATTCATCCCTTTCAATAACTTGAGCAGCCAAGGCACTTTCCACATTTTCATAAATAGTAGATTCAGTAGACACCAGATCTTCTTCTTTGATAGCAATAAACACCCAATCATTTTTAGAGGAGACTCCATAATCAAATTCATCATCTATTACCCCTTCTCCATTTTCTTGGACATAGTAACATTTCTTTTGACCTTTATACCTATTAGGGTTAGGTTTTGAAAACCTTTCTAGACATCTTGAGGCAAAATGACCAATCTTGTTACAAGCAAAGCATTTGAGTGGTAATTTTCCTTCATACTTACCAGATCCTCTTGGCATTCTTCTAGCAATAAGAGCTTCAAGATCTGCTATTTCTATTTCAACATCTTCAAGATGTTTTCATATCTTTACAAGTCTGTTTGATCTTGCATAAGAACTTTCACTCAGATCATATCTTTGTTTTCCATACACATTGGCTTTAAATGTAGATTCAGACTTGGGAAGAGAATCACCAAACTCACTTAATTCGAAAGCTAAAATTTTGCCAACCAGATGATCTCTTGTAACCTCTAAGATATCCTAATTTCTTCTATACCTGTAACCTTATGTTTGTATGAATCTGGTAAAGATCTGAGTACTTTTGATACAATTTCTGATTCTTCCAAAGATCCACTAGCACACCTAATGCCACACACAAGTTCATTTATCTTTTGCATGTAGATTGTGATTTTTTCATCTTCATTCATCCTCATAGTTTTAAATTTTCCTCTCAAACTTTGTAGCTTTGCACATTTGACATATTTGTCACCTTCTTATAGATACTCCAACTTTTACTAGATTTGATAAGTAGTTTTTTTACCAAAGACATTTGTCATTTCTGAATCAATCAGGGCACTCAACAAGGCTTCTTTAGCTCGAAGATTATTTTTAGCATCTTTGACTTGATCAGGAGTTGAAGGACCTTTCTCTAGAGGTTTATACTCAACACTACTTATTGGCCAATAGGCATCGCCCATGCATTGCAAATGGCACTCCATGCAATCTTTCCAAATAGAATAATTTGTTCCATCAAATCTTGGACTATCCTTCTTGTAGGTCAACATCCTAGATCTCCTCAAGTGGTTAGGCTTTTGTGAGAGGATCTGGCTCTAATACCAATTGTTGGAACTAGACAACTGAGAGGGGAGGGGGGTGAATCAGTTGTCCCTCAAAAACTTTTCTTCCTTTAACCTTCTTTATTATCTTACTATCAGATTAGTGATGTAAACATTAAAGCATGAATCAAAAACATAGGAGCAGAAACATAATCAACACACTCGATACCAAGATTTTGACGTGGAAACCCGGTTAAGGGAAAAGCCATGGTGGGTGTTAACCCACAAAATGCATACCCTGTTAAAAGTACTTAGAAAAATAGAACGCATATGCCTTCGGGCACACTGCCCAGAGCTCACTGCTCAAAATGAGAGGCTTACTGCCTACATAATTTATTTAGAAAGAATTAATTGAGAAATAGCATCTACACCATGCCTGATTCAGTTTCAATGAATGCTCAATAACTTTTGCTTTGCCTCAAGCTCTTCCTCACACTCTACATTTCTCTCACCCCTTTCCCTCTCTACTTTTCTCCTGATCCTTCATTCATATTTTATCTATTTTTGCACAAGGATGATTTCAATATCTCTTCAACAAGTATTTATATACTTTGTCAACCTTGGAATGATCAACAAGTTTGGCTAAACTTGATGCGGATCATCACACTGTCGGCCAAACACAATTGAGACTTGAATTTAATTTTACAATCACTCCATGCTTCATAAAAATGTTTTTAAGGCATCCACAATAGGCTAGGAACATCCAGTCGGTCAAGACTAGGAAGAACATCAACCTCAAGGAAGAAAACTTTAATCAACAAGCTCACACTTCAATGAAGACCTCTAACAAAGTAGCCATATGATCTAGAGACCTTGACAAGCAAGTTGAATTCACCAGTAACATCCATTCTAAACCAAATTACCAAAAACATTTGAATCTTCCTCCAGAACCTCAAGAACATTCTCTGCCATGACTCTCAGACTGGAAGGATAGCTTGCGGACCTCCAAACCACTAACCATTGATGTTGATGATACACATTGACTTCACAAACATGCCTTTAGATCCGTAGATCATAAGTTTATTTTTCCAGAGCAATCCAAACCTCTTTCCTATCACTGTCTTTCCTAAGTATTGTAGGAGCCGATTCTACTCAGATGGCCATAACTCCTTCAAATATTCATGTGGACTTCTTAGATCTTGACTGGAGAAACCTATGACAATCCTCTACATGTCCACATGATCTGCATGCATTGATTGTTATTAATTTTCTCAATATCCTCAACAATCTGGTCTTCTATACAGACAACAAAATAGGATGCAGTTGACACTAATGGCAACAAGAATATGTTGACATCAATGACAACACCACTTAGGCACATATTTGCAACAAGGTAGAGGTTGACCATTTGGGTTTTCCTCACACAAACACCTAAGACGTGACAGGGTCACTTCTCAAATTACCCTGGGTGTCTGATGCAAGAGCATCCAGTGGTGTAAGGGTAATCCTACATCACCCAAAAAAAGAAGTTAATTCAAAATCATTGTAGTTATTTTCAT
Organism: Cunninghamia lanceolata; assembly: GCA_027924645.1. Lineage (NCBI taxonomy): Eukaryota > Viridiplantae > Streptophyta > Pinopsida > Cupressales > Cupressaceae > Cunninghamia > Cunninghamia lanceolata. Next base: position 2,969,698 of record BSBN01000246.1, read on the forward strand.
TTCTTTCCATAATTAGTGTTCCTGGTTCCATAATCTCTTGAATAATGATGTAGGACTTTCATTTTTTTCCCAAACTGCTAAAAATAGCAAACTGCTAGTTTTGGAAAGTTTAACTGCCATTTTAGGAAAGTTTGCATTTGGGCATGGATTGAAGCAAAAAGTTACAGAAAGATTCATAACTGAAATATAAGACCTTTGGTGAAGGAATTAGAAAAAGATCATTTGTGAGCTTAAAGATATTAAAGTTTTTGTTTTCCAAAAAGCCCTTGAACATTTCTGAAACTAGATATGAGGCACTAAAACATCCCATAACATCCCAAAAAGTTGACAAAAATCTATTTATAGATTTTCAGCATGATAGTTCACATCATGAGCTTTTTGGCGCTTAAAATGGTTCATCAATCAGACATCCAGATCAAAAGTTATGCTTCTTGGAAGTTGACCTACTTTTGGAGGGAGTTGCAAATTTCAAAATTTAGCTAGAGGCCACCAAAAAGTGCTATTTATGACTATTTTGGGAACCCTGGGGGGTAGTAGAGTTAAGGGGCAAAGTGTAGAGTAAAGAATAGGTGGGAAAATAGAAACCCTAGCTGATTTGGGGTTACATAAGGCAGAAGATTCCGAAGCCTGGTGATGTGTAGTTGTAGTGTGTTGTAGCATGTGGAGGATTGATTCATCTAATTGTAATTGAACTTCTGTATGTAATAAGTTGTCCAAATCAATAAATAAATATTCTATTTTTTGTGTGTGTTTTCTATTGTTGTGTATTTTATGATTTACCCCCTTCATCAGTGTGGTTCTTTAATAGTTTCCACAATGAAGAGTTGCAGAGGAAAATCAAGAATATCCTTTGGTTTGATGGCAAGGGCCACAAAAAGAGGTTTGTTACCAATTGGGGTAGGTAAAATTTTCTTGGGAAAGATCTTGTGGGTCTGGGACTGAAAGATCTCAAGCTACAAGGTATTACCCTTGCCATGAAATGTGTTTTGAAGTCCTTTGTAGGTGATGAGCCTTGGAAGATCCTTGTTAGAAACAATATTCAATTGGTTGCACCTAAAAGGGAAAAAGAATGGAAGTACCTTCATCCATATGGTATTCTCTTCAATAGATTTGTTGTCCTAACCTTTGGCTCTAGTGTCTTTACAAGTATTTGGAAGGCATGGGAGTTGGTTAGGCCTTTCATTAATAGTTGTTTTTCTTGGAACAATACTGTTAAAGAAGTGTTTAATTAGATATCCATATGGTGGAATCTACAGTGGAATAATAAGCCTCTTGCCTTGTTACAGGGCTGCTCTACCAAGAGATGGGATAGCAAGGTAATAAATTTCTTTAATGATATAATAAAGGATTGTATTTTCATAGGTTGGGGAACTCTAAAAGTGGCCTTTAACATCCCGTCCACCCAAAATAAAACCTATAATGTTCTTCAAAAATCCCTTTACAAATTTTAGTGGCCTATGTCTCTCAAATTCAAAACTGAAATCTATAATTATTTGAAGTGGAATGATGGTTCTATGGTTGTCAAAAGAGGTTCAAGAAATATGTATAGTCTCATTACTAACTCCCTAGAGCCTATCATTTATGTTAACATTTTTTGGTCAATTGACTTGAGCCCTTCTCAATGGTCTGACTTCCTTAGGTGTTGGTCTAATGTGCTTGAACCCAATAAATCTTGTTTTAGGTGGTTGCTCTTGTTAAATAGGTTGGTTGTTGGTAATTTTTGTTTTAAGTCTGATCCAAGTAAGTCTATCTGTAAATTTTGTTCTCAAGTGTAGTCTACTAAACATCTCTTTTTTGAATGTGAATTTTCTAGATTTATTTGGTCTTCCTTTCTTTTTGATCTTAAAGGTTGGGATCCTAAGAATATTTTTAATTAGCAGGAGATTTTGTTTGGATATTTGATGGGCCTGGACAAAGCTACTAATAACTTCTAGTTAATTCTTTCTAGTAAATTTTTTTGAGCATCGTAGAAACTCAAAAATGAAGATTTCTTTCAAGGGAGGAGTAGAGTACTTATTGAGTCATATAGAAAACTCACCTTCCACCATGTTGTTTTGCAGGTACAGATGACCCTAGAAATATTCAAGGAGAAATTCTTGGAACTGATTGATGGTGGACAAACTGTCCTAAAGAGGTCTAAGATTATTACTACCTATTTCTAGCCACACGAGGCAAGAGCCATGGATGACAAGCTGATAAACTAGTGTATGAGGTTTCAGGAAAGATACAACAAAAAATTTACATTTGACAAGTTTCTTGAGGATATGGGGATGAATCTATTCTACCACCTAAGGTTAATCTCAAGGTTGTTAGGGACAATGACTTCATCTTAGATATAGAACCTCCCATCGGTGATTTTGGGGCTATTCATATGTATAGTGAAAGTGGTATCTTGAAGTGATAGTTTGCATGAACACATTTTGAATGATTGATACTTATATACTACTAGACCTTGCCTAAATATATGTTAGTACTTAACAGTTTGAGCATAATTCACTCCTTTGGTGCTTGACAATGGGAAACTTCAATACTTTTTGGAAAACAGTGAGTTTTGCAATACATGCCCCTTAGGCTCTGAGGTGGTATAGTGCATATCCTTGGTGTGACAAGTATGAGCTGATGGATAAGAATTCACATATTCTTGCTATCTAATAGTTGAAATCTTGTATTCATTTTGATATACAGTGGGTTGTGAAACACATGGTCTCATGCTACAGTGCTAGTTGGAGCCTTTCTATAGTATGGAGGGTTTGAAAGTAGGTAGATGTCCTTGTTTGTTGCTGAAGAGTTCTTTTTGGAGTAATGTATTCATAGTATGGCAGCTTGCCTTATTTCAAATGTATATGATGATTATAGTTATAACTTGTTGATCCTAAGATGTCTATAAAATGGTGGCTTATGTCTAGTGTTTTTAATAATACTCTCTGTTGGTAGACAAACATGTTGTTATCCTTTGTTCCTTTTGGTTGTATTTGGGAAGTGGCAACACTTTGAACTATTATGCCTGATGGGGTGAGATCATATTGTATACATCATATTATTAGTAATCTATAATCAATTCAAAAAATATTAATAAGACAAAAATTATTCTTTCTCCTAATTCTTTCATTTGTTTTAAAAACATAAAAGCATGTATCATTTTCAATCTACATATTCATCAATTCATTAAACAAGATTATATATATACAACCATAGACTAGAAAATTATAATTATAATGCTTTCTAGATCACTCTTTTCTATTATGCTAGTAGATAAATAAAAAACACACTTTGTACAAAAGCTTTACTAACTCAGATAGGAGATTCATCTAAGCAAGTTAGCCATGTCTACCATTTAAATTTAAAAAAAACATTAGTTAATTGAAATTATGCATACCTCTAATCATATCACTTCACAAACAATACTACGATCTACATAGTATGGCTCATAATTACCACTTGAAGATCTTCCATCTCTTAGAATCCATATGTTTCAATCCAGTACAAATTTGTGCACCAGATCCATAGTAATCCTTACTGAAAGGGTATGGTCCACATAAACTATTCCTTAACATGTTCACCATACAACCTTACATACTCACAAGCAAATAAGGTTCCGTCTCAAAAAAATTTCATTAGAAAATCATCAAGTACTAAGGAAGAGTTATCATTATCATTACCATTAAGCATATCATCATTATCTAAAGAAAATTCCCTAGATAAGTCATATGAAGTAGGTTAGATGGCCTTAAACCCTATAGGTTACTTTGTTAAGTTCTTTATAATCTATACAAACTCTCCACTTTCCACATTTCTATTGAATAACCACTAGAGGTGAGACCCACGTGCTATTAGAGATAAGGTAAATAAAACCTACTTGTAGGATTTTCTCTATTTCTTCTTTGACTATATCTCTGAGTGCAGGATTGAGTCTATGTTTTTGTTGGTGAACTAGCCAAACATCTTCAGTATAGATGTGGTGAGTATAGACACTTGGGTGTATTCCTCGCATGTCTAGATAGTCCCAAGAAAAATCTTTTGATCTATTCACTAGCACATTGAACAGTTTAAGCTCATATGTTTTAGTTAACTAGATATTAATATTAAGGATCTTTCTTTGTAATAGCATTAATGTTTTAGTTCCTAGATGTTTGGAATTAATAGTATAAGTTTCACTCATCAAAGTATTAAATGGACAACTATGTGTCTGAGTCCTATGGTATGTGGTTATGTCTTTAAGAAAATGATTTGTTCTTGGAATTATATTAGCCAGTAGATAGTGAAATGTTGTTAGGAAGCTCTGATTTTTGTCATGAATGAATTCTATATCATCAATTTGGATCAAATTTTCTAAGGTTTCATCAATTTTAGAGGCTTCCTCATCACTTAAGTTTATGGAGTTACTTCCTATGTCATTTTCTAGTTCATTTCCTATCTCTTCACCATGTTTCTTGATAACTACCATTTCTAGCAAAGCCAAACATTCTTGTTTACAAAGATGATTAGGTTCATATAGCGATAAGTGTTTGCTATTAAGGCCATTTTAAATTGTCATTCCTCCTACTCTATAGTCTATTTTAGCTACAATTGTTGCTAACTAAGGTCGCCCTAATATTAAAAGATAGCTATCTTTAGGAGTGTATGATGAAATCACCTAGAATTCCACTGGATACTCCCAATTTTAACCTATAATAGGAATATTCTCCAAAACTTCTTTGGGGATAACTATAGATTGATATTCTATTTATAAAATGGTCATTCTGGGGTGCAAGTTTTTATGTCCCAGCTTCTCCATGAGGTCTAAGGTCATGACATTAATCGTGGTTCCTAAATCCACTAGTTCATTAGGGAATTCTGCCTAATTGATTACTACAATTATCATAGGACTACCGAGATCACCGTACCTTGGGGGAAGAATTTCCCTCAAAAGAAGATTAGCCAAATAGCCATTAATCTATATGGTGTTAATTTTCTTCTCTTTCCTTCCTGGTGTTTTTATGCATAACTGTTTAAGCAAATGGTTTAATTATGGGATTTCTTTGATTGATCACAACAAAGATATCTCAATGTTAAGTCATTTAATCTCTTGAATTAGAGTAGTTTTAGTTGGCATTGTTAGTTCTAGAGGATTCTTCAGAGAAACTTCTTTGAGTGATTTTGGAAAAGGTGCTCAGGTTTCCCTTTCATGTTGGAGTCATCCTTTGAAAAAGGTGGTGAATGTTGCTTTTCCATTTCCTCTAGAGGTGATTCTAGAGATCTATTGAGGAACTTTTCCAAAGTTTTTTCAGAGGGTGATATGGGTACTTCATAGGAAATGCTCAGAATATCAGTGGACATGTTTTATTTATTCTCAAAAAATTTCTTCATAGTCATTGGAATTGTTTTTGTTTCTTCAAAAGACACCTCGTTTTTATTATCCATAATTTCAATAATGGTAGGTTGTTGAAGTGTCTTTCCTAAACTTAATTATAAGTTACCACAATAGATAGAATTAACCCCAGCCATGTTTTCTTGTTCGATGGAGTATACCAGTGCAACTTCGCAGTTATTCTTTGGATTAGCAACTAGTTGTGGCAGCAGCTGGGGTTGACTCACTTGCTCAGCTTGTCGATTGCTCTGAGGGGATAGTAAGAGGTTTTGTTATGGATTTGGCATTCATCATGGTCTATGATAGAATTGATTAGTAGGTTGATTCCATTGTGGTGTAGGGTTCTTAGGATACAACTGTTGTTGTGATTTATTTGTCCATTAAGGATTTATCTAGGGTTGATTTATCCATTCTATGTGTCCCCATGAATAAGCCCCCTAGTTAGGTGGTGTTGGAGGCCACGGTGCTGCCCACTGATTATTATTCCACTTATTTTGAGGTCACCATGATGAATTTGATTTTTTCCCATAATAGAAATTTCCTCTTGCCCTTTTTCCCATGTAATTGATCTCTTCCTCTACTTGAGGAGTCCTTTTTTGGAATTTTTAATCACATTGAGTATTCACATTGGTCAGTGGAAAGGTTCTTTTCACAAATATGGAAACTATAACTTTTATCTAGTGGACACTCCCTTAATAAATGTTTATTCCTACATCTGGTACAATAGATGGATAAAGTTTTTGGATTATGTGTCTTAGCCTATATTCGGTCGAAGGTGGTGTTTAACTAAACAAGAATATCAATTTTTAGGTTTATGATTTCCTCTCATTAGTCTAGACTTCCGGATTCCCCCACAAGTTCTAGAAGTTTTTTTGCATAATTAAAAGATTTTCGAGAGGTCAACTTTAGCTATGTCTAATTTTCCCATCAAATCTAAACTTCTATAAGCATCCTCATTGAGACCTTTGAGGAATATGGTCTCGAGGATCTGTTGGTTTTGTTAGAACTTGCATTTTTGTGCCTTTTACACCCAAGTTTTCATTCGTTTTAGGCTTGTAAAGCCCTTAAAAAACCCCTACAAGATTTAAACCTTATTACAATGGTCTTTATTTGTTTTATGTTATAATCCTTTGTTGACCGGTTGTTGGAAGTTCCCAGTGACTTAAGTTACAACTTAAGTCAATTTTATCATCTAAGTCACTAACCCCTTCACTAGGTTATCAACAACGGGACTTTTAAAAACAACTTTGTCGCATGTGTGCCAAATGCCTTTTAAGTTGTGCTTTGTTAGTAGTCCACGTCATTAGTGCTCCCTTTTCACTATAGTTTCTTCTTTCATGGAGCCTCATTTTCAGTCTCTACGAGACTACAAAGTATTTTTTGTTGCCCAATGTGTCATATATGTTCCATGGTAAAAGTATTTTGTAGAAACTCAACTCTTCTCTAGAGCTCCAAAACAAGCTCCATGAGACAACAAAGCTAGTGTGGTAGTTCAAATAAATCAACAAGGCTTTGCAGGGACTCCATCCTTCACTGAGGCCAACCAAAGGTTTTAGCAAGATTGTGAAGAGGGTGATGTGGACTAATATGTCCATGGTGTCCATAGCAACCGTGTTTTGTGGGAACTAAAAACTTTGGCAAGGCTTCAAAAGACTTAATGCGAAGTAGTGAAGATGCCACCATGGTAGAAAGACTCCATGTCCCAAAGGGTTTTCTGAATCTTTGTTGGAGTAAATTCAAACTCCAGTGAGAACCATTGATTTAGTAAGATCTACGGTGGAGATTCAAAGTTCAAAAATGGCTATCCTTTGCTTACTGCCCCTGTACACTTGACATTAATGGTGCCCTAACTAGTTTAAGGCCAATTTTTGTAGTCATTTCACATAATTGAGGACATGAATTTGATGTCTGAGCTCTACAGCTACATCCAAGCCAAGGAATTTCAAGTTCTTGCATCAAACAAGGTATTACATAGTTAATGAGAAGTCACTAGCTGCCATTAAAACTTGTAAGTGCCCTTCATCTTTTTAACTCTACTAGGGTTCTTTTCATGTGAATTAAGAATTTGTGTGAAGGTTATTAGATATTAGTGCCCTGTTCTATTTGAGAATTTGCATAAAAAATATTCAATTAAGAGCATAGGCATAGGGTTATCTTGAGGAAACCTAGAAACTAGAAACCCTAAAACCCTAGTACAATTAGAATGGTTAGTTCATCATAGAGAGCCATGAAGATAGTAAGGAAAAGGGATTGAGATTTCAATAATGATATTCTTACCCAATTTTATGGGCCTTTTAAAAGACCTTTCCACCAACAAGGCATACACATACAAGCAGATAGGATCACTAATGTTCATGAAGCCTGCAAGGATGCTATTCTCCCAATCCATGGGTATGCACTATTCAAGTACCATTTCAAGAAGTGCCCGAGGAAAATTCTAATGAGAAACCCTTGGAGGCTAGGATTAGCCAGGTTGGTGGTCCCAAACTTCTTCATCAATGTGGAGCTGATACAAGCACTTGCTAAGAGCTATGTTTAGGAGAAGAAAATCAATTACATGAACAATGGAGAGGAACTAGTTAGACTAGACTGGGCATTTATCTCTGAGGTATTCATGTTAGAACCTATAACGTTAGAAAATGTCCCCTTGGGGGCTTTTCCCTCATAAGGTTTAGCTCCCATGTCTTTAGTATGCATTTAGGACATTTTAGTTCATATTTTAGCATCCCAATGGAATGAGACCTAGGTTCCATGGAAAATTGGACCTAGGTGGACCCCTTGAGTTGTACCCTACCCAAAATAGGGGGGACTACTTGGGCACCCGCGCCCTAGTTCTGCCCTATTTTAGGGTAGACCTAATTTATGGGTGTCAATTTATTACTGTTAGTTAGTTCTTTTTCTGACACAGTAATGTTTAATTTTTAAAATCTTTGCGAGAATGCTTGTAGGTGCATATATAAGCATGCTTAGGCATTCATTTGTAAACTAGATGATCATTGTGAACTCTAGGCATTCTCAAGGTGATTCAAGGCTTCTATTATGTCGCAAGAGCAGACTTGTATGTTTTGTGTGTTGATATTTGTAGATTTGAGCATCAATTTCCTCATGGCATGAAGAGCATCTTGCTCCATGAGAGCTTCACTAAAAGGTGGCATAATATTGTGTTTTCATCATTGATTCCTTTGGTTTTTGCCTCTACCTCACAAGGGCAGGCACTCTTTGTCTAATAATGGTGTTCTCAGAGACTTAAGTGTCCTCTGGGGCTTGACTGAGGCAAGCCTCTAAACTCCACAACCCCCAAACCAAGTCTTGTGATTGTAGGTTACATGTGTCGCATTTAGGAAAAGTGGAGTTGTAGGAAGGATTGGCAGACATCAAGGATTCAAGATCTAAAGAAAATTTGGACAAAGGAGCACTTCCTAGACTTGGGCGCTCGCTCTAGTGTCCTCTACATCTAAATCTTGGGAAACAAGGGTTACAGGGCTGGTCTGTGTCAGAGGGAGGTCTAGATTCCCCAAAAAAGTAGGTACCTTGGACTTGGGTGCCCATTCCAGTGTCCTTAACTATTCTGCTTTAGAATCCTGAAAACAAGGATTCTGTAATTCAGTATTTTAGTCTTGTCTGCAAGAGCTTTTTCTGTCTTTCCTCAATTTGTTGCCATATTTGCATAATTTAGGTTTTAATGGTTAACTGGACATAAGAGAAGGAAAATTAATAATTAAATTCCCTAATACAAGTTTCCATACATCTGCAAGTGACCTAGGGTATGATAGTGCTTGTCACTCGACCCTAGATCCTTCAATGTGGAGAGGCGGATTTAAACATATAAACACTAGATCATTAACAAATCCAATTTTCCCCTAAAGATTTTGGTGAAACCATGTTTTTGGACTTAAATTGCAACTTGCTGAGTGTTTGTCTTCAGATTTGGATTGATTTCATTCATTCATTTGGTTGTTTATTTCATTGCATTGACAAAAATTCAAAACAATTGAAAAATTAGAAAAATACAAAAAAATTGTATTGTTTGGCTTACTAAATTGCATCAATGATTCCTAAATTTTCCTAATTCATGATTTTTCATCAGATCTGATATAAACTATAGAAAAATAGAAAAATACAAAATTTTTCCTTGCATTTTCATCATTTAATTGCTAGGGTTTTGTGGAAATTTTGACAATTTTATATAACCTAGTAATTCTAAAGTCTAGGGTTAGTATGAAAAATCTTTTATCAGATTTTTCTACTGATTTTAGAGGCTCATTCAAATTTTCATTTGTTTTTAGCCTTTCATTTTAGTGTGAATTTGCATTTAGATTTAAAATATTTGCATTTTACATAGAAAATTTCAACAAAAACTAGCAATTTTGATGCATTTTTATTAAATTTGCATGGGCATTTTGCATGTTAAGTCTTGAAAATAATTTTTAGACCTGAGATTAAGGCAATTTTATCATAAATCAGACTTCAAATCATTCACATATAATTTTATCCCATGATCTCAAACCTAGGGCTTCTAAAACAACGATTTTCACTAAAATTGGCCTTATCGACTTTATAGACTTGCACCATAGGTGTGTTGTGAAAGGTATTTTTGAATTATTTTTCTATTATCAAGGTAATAATTTTTTTCCCCTCATAAAAAGATTCACAACACCCTTTTATCGGGTTCTTGTAGTGAAAATTTTCTAAAAAACTACACATTTTGGCTATTTTGGCCCTAGGGTTTGACCTAGTTTTCATTCCAAGCATGTTGTGATCAATATTATGGATTGCGGTGACTTATATCATTGATATTATTTGTTTTACCTCCTAAAATTCTTTACAACACCTCATTTGCTAGGTCTTGGAATTGAAAAACTGTGAAAAAATTGCATATTTTGCTATATTTTCACTAGGGTTTTACCTTAAGCGGCACTAAAAGTGTGTTGTGTTGGATATTTTGACACTAAGTGGATTTTATTACTGATATTATTTTCTGTCCATCATCATTTTTCTCACAACACCCTTTGTTATGCTCTTTTGCATTGAATTTTTATGAAAAGTGCTTGTTTTGACATATTTTCACTATATTTAGACTTGGCATTATCCTGAAATCGCATCAAGAGTGTGTTGAGAGTAATTATATTTATGTTTTGGACTGATATCAGACATATAAATTGCTTCCCTTAACTAAAATCCTTACATCATCCTTTGTGTTATTCATTTGCATTGAAAAGAGTACAAAAAATCAAGCATTCTGGGCTATCTTTGCTCTAGTCTTTTGCACCAATTTTGAAAAGCTTTAAAAATATAATTTTGCATTGGTTTGAGCATATAAACATGACCTATAATCAAAATGGAAACAATAGGTTTCCTCCTAGACCTTACATGAGAATAAAAACACCCAAAATTGAAATTGTCTTTAAACCTCATGATAGAACAGTCGGTGACTTTGAAGGACCTCTTTACATCACTGTGAAAATAATGGGAAATCCCATGAATGGAACTCTTATTGACCCTAATTGCATGACTAATGTTGTCATGGAAGAATTCCTCTTCTCACATCAACTAATGCGAGGTTCTTATAACCTCTCGAGCATGACGATTAAGACACATAAGGGAAATTTTATCAAGCCTTTGGGTAAGATATCATTGATAGTAACATTATCTAGAAAACATGTTGAACAATGGTTTGACGTTGTCCCTATTTTTGACCTCTTTCACATTAAATTGTGGTGCAGTGCACCTAGAATAAGTTTTAAGTCAATGTTTCAAAATTTTGGTATTAGATACTAAACGAAGCTTTGAAAATATTGTATTTAAAGCCTTCTTAAGGCATAGTCAGGTAGTGGAGGATTGAATTTAGTTATTTTTGTTTAGTGGTCTGCAGTTTACTGTAGTGTGATAGTTTATTTTTAGACTTTTTGCTTTTTATGCAAAGACAGTTAGTTCTAGGCTAATTTCAGCGTCTTCCCACAATGGGAATGAAGAATTAAGGTTATAAACAGGGGTAAAAAGCATTGTAAGGTGTGGTGTAGTTGAATGAAGAGGGATATCCATTTTGGAGAGAAGTTTTTATGAAGGAAATATACAGAAAATAGCCTTTTGATGCCTTTTTCACTGTCTTTCTTGTTTTCTGCCCCTAAAATCGTACCTGTCGTACTTTCATGAATCCATACAAGAAAATGAAATAGGTTTGTGCCTTATCTATCTTGTGCATGCTTTGTTGAGTGATTTTAGATAAGTTTGAGAAGAGAATAAAATGTTTTTACCAGTCATTTTTTGAAGTTTCAATGTCTTCCTTAACTTTCTGCCCCTTGTACTTGGCCGTACTATACAGTCAATGGTACAAACTTGTAAAATTTCATTGGGAATTGTGTTAAATCTCATTTGAGTGTATCTAGGAGAGATTCCATTGTAGTTAAAGGATTTTATAGCTAGTTTTTTTGAAATTGCTTTTAAGCTAGGGTTTTAAGAGGGTTTATTAGGGTTTAACAAAATCGATGGTTTCTTGACTTCCCACACTTGCTCCTCAAGTGGAAATGAAGGGGATAGTATTAGTTTATATGCCTATGAATTGGGTTTTATACAGAAGTAGGGGATTGAAGAAAAAAAGAGAAATTTTGGTGTAGGTAGTCCAATATCACTAGGTGTTTGACAATCCAAGCATAGGTAGAGTTTGTTTTGGGAAGCAAGGTAATTTGTGTGGTGGCTAGAACCCTGAAACTAATTACATTTATTAGTATACAACATCTCCAACACCTGGGAACAATAATTTGTGGAGTGGGTTATCATTTTCATGTATTTGCTATGTTGAAGGAGACCTAATTAGGCTTGTTATAGCAGGGGACAGTCAAGATTTGGGTGTTGTGTTCCAAAACAAACTAATGTGCATGTTTAGTATGTTGAAGAAAAAAATAATGTGTATCCAAAAAGCCCATGACAATTTGGATAAGAGGTCTAAAACTCAAGTTATTATCTGACAGTCCTTTCCTAAGGGCTATAAGGAAACTAGGACAGTTGTGAAGGAAGTAGTATAAGAAGGTACCTCCTAAGCGTTGTGGGGGTTTTGTGAGTTTGGGATAGTCAAACCTAGAAGGTCTAGGGTCCCTAGGAAGTTTTGAAATGAGCCTAGGTATATAAACCCAAAAATGGTGTTGTGTTGTAGTGTTTAAACCATCAGAAATGAGTGGACAGTCATGTCCTGTTTGATGTCAAGTGTAATAATTAGGTCCACTAAGGCCTAAAAGAGTTGTTTGCCTTGCCATCCCCTATATCCTCTTCCTCCTGTGTGGTTTTCTATGAGCCTTTGTGGTCTTTGTGTTGTTTGGCTCTACATCAAATTGGCATCAGAGCACATTTAGTAGGTTTGTGAAGTGTTAAGTTGAAGAGGCAGTTTGTCAAGATACCTCTAAGAGTGAGAAACATGGCTCAAGAGATGAATGATCTGAAGGAGAAACATGCTAGAGAGTTGAGGGAGCTGAAAGAAAGAATGGCTACCCTAGAACAAAATCAGAGAAGAGGAGTGGCTCTAGGTGATGACAATGAGTCTGAGGAAGAAGAGGAAGAAGAGTATGAAGATGTGGAAAAAGAGTTGGACCTTGAGGATCAGAGGATGGTAAAGTTGTTGAGGGTAGTAAAAGAAGACAAGCACAAGATAAAGATATATGTGCTAAAGTTTGGAGGAAGCCTAAATGATGAAGAGCTGCTAGATTGGATTGTAGCATTGGACAATCATTTTGAGTGTGAAAATGTTCCTGAGGATCAGTAAGTGAAGATTGCAATGACCAAGTTGATAGGTCATGCTTTGTTATGGTGGGATTATTAGCAGATAGAGAGGAGAAAGCAAGGAAAGACAAAGATTGTTTCATGGGACAAGATGGTAGCAAAAATCAAAGGTAAATTCTTGCCTAAAGATTATGAAGTTCAAATGTTTAAGAAGCTTCCAGGTTTAAGGCAAAAGGAAATGGATGTTAAGACATACACTAGAGAATTTTATAAGATGAGTATAAGGTCTAGTCAAAATGAAAGTGAAGTGTAAAAGGTTGCTAGGTATATTGGTGGTTTGAGGTTTAACATGCAGGATGAAATAGTGTTGGAAAATCCAAGAAGTGTTGAAGACTGTTATCAGATGGCAGTAAGAGTGGAAGAGAAGCTGAAGAGAAGACAAGATAAGATAGCCAGAGGCAGAGACAGAGGATCTTTTCCAAAACACAAAATAATTCAATGAGAGTCAAGAAGACATGAGCAAGGCACACGGACAAGATGCAAATTTCAAACAAGGACAAAATTAGATTTCAGAGGCAAAGGTTCTAGAGGTAGATTTGGTGGTGGAAGGAGTGCAAACACCTTTATAGGTAAGTGTTACAATTGTCAAGAGTTTGGGCACTCAACATATAAGTGTCCTGAGAACCAAATTTTTTAAGTGATGGTGAAAGGAAGAGTGAGAGGACTCAATTAGTCCAAGAAGAACAATGTGGTTCTAGTTACACAAAGTGTGATGCCGAGACAAGAGAAACATTGATACTGAGAGAAAGAGCACTACTGAAGACCTCTAGGGAGAAGGAGTTGAGCATTGTTTAAGACAACTTGTAAAAGCAAGGATAAGGCATGTAAAGTGATAGTAGATTCTAGTTGTACTAACAATATGGTGTCAAGTGAGATGGTAGACAAACTGAAATTGAAGATAGTTCCTAGGGAAATACCCTACAAAGTTTCTTGGGTTAGTGATCATTAGTCCATTTTAGTGACTGAGCAAGCATTAGTTGAGTTTAAAATTGGAGCATATGAGGACAAGGTCCTATGTGACATCCTACCCATGGATTGTTGTCATGTGATACTTGGAAGACCCTGGCAATTTGATAGGTTTGCAGTTTATGATGGAAGACCCAATACCTTCACTATTAAGAAGGATGAGAAGAATTTTGTACTACTGCCATTAGAGGAGTAGTCAAGGACAGAAAAGATGATTATGTTTGGCAAGGAGCCAGTGATATTTGAGGAGAGTAAAAAAAATGAGTGTGCAGCCTTTTCAAGGCATAAAACTATTGAGACAACAAATGGGAAGTGTGAAGCTGAGTTGCAGCCAGTTGTGAAGAGGAATGTCTTCATGTGGAAGAAGGAAGTGAGTGAAAATATGGAGTGTAAGAGTGTAGAGCCTATGGAAAGGCAAGAAGTGAGTGAAGAAATCTTAGTAGGGATAGTCATGTGCCCTGTAGTCATGAGTAGAGATAAGAGACAACTAAGTGAAGATGGTGCAACGGTTTGCAAGGTTGATAGGACAGTAAACAAGTTGAATAAAGTCCTGACAGATGTTGGTAAAAGTTAAGGTGATAGTGAAAAGTTGAAAGGAGTGTATGAAATAGTGGTTTTAAACAAGAAGGTAAGAAGTTAAGTGAAAGGATAGTAGAGAGAAGCATAGTTGTTGATGTAGGTGACAAGGTCAAAACACCAAGAGTGAGATAGTCTACAAAGAATGCATATGGTCAAGAAGCAAGTAAAGTTGGCAAGCATGCCATAGACAGTGAAGGATCAAAGCCAAAAGAACCTGATGACAACAAACATGGAGGACAAAGACAAGCAATGAAGGACAATTTGCAAGAATATTTCCAAGGGACTTGGAAAAGTTTCAAGTTAGGTTGTATGGTGCAGTGCACCTAGAATAAGTTTTAAGTCAATGTTTGAAAATTTTTGTATTAGAGACTAAATGAAGTTTTGAAAATATTGTATTTAAAGCCTTCTTAAGGCATAGTTAGGTAGTGGAGGATTGAATTTAGTCATTTTTGTTTAGTGGTATGCAGTTTACTATAGTGTGACAGTTTATTTTTAGACTTTTTGCTTTTTATGCAAAGACAATTAGTTCTAGGCTAATTTCAGCCTCTTCCCATGATGGGAATGAAGAATTAAGGTTATAAACAAGGGGGATAAGCATTGTAAGGTGTGGTGTGGTTGAATGAAGGGATATCCATTTTGGAGAGAAGTTTTTATGAAGGAAATATACAGAAAACAGTCTTCTGTTGCCTTTTTCACTATCTTTCTTGTTCTCTGCCCCAAAAATCATACCTACTATACTATCATGAATCGATACAAGAAAATTAAATAGATCTCTACCTTGTATATCTTGTGCATTCATTCTTGAGTGATTTTAGAGAAGTTTGAGAAGAGAATAAAAAGTTTTTACCAGTCATTTTCTAAAATTTCACTGTCTTCCTTAACTTTCTACCCCTTGTACTTGGCCATACTATATAGTCAAGGGTACAAACTTGTAAAATGTCATTGGGCATTGTGTTAACTCTCATTTGAGTGTATCTAGGAGATATTCGATTGCAATTGAAGGATTTTATAGCTAGTTTTTCTAAAATTACTTTTAAGCTAGGGTTTTAAGAGGGTTTAGTAGGGTTTAACAAAATTGATGGTTTCTTGACTTCCCACACTTGCTCCTTAGGTGGCAATGAAGGGGATAGGATTAGTTTATATTCCTATGAATTGGGTTTTGTGTAGAAGTAGGGAATTGAAGAAAAAATGATAGATTTGGGTGTAGGCAATCCAATATCACTAGGTGTTTGACAGTCCAAGCATAGGCAGAGTTTATTTTTGGAAGCAAGGTAATTTGTGTGGTGGCTAGAACCCTAAAACTAGTTAAATTTATCAATATAAAACATCTCCAACACCTAGGAACAAGAATTTGTGGAGTGGGTTGTCATTTTCATGTATTTGTTGTGTTGAAGGAGACCTAATTAGGCCTGTTGCAGCAGGGGACAGTCAAGATTTGGGTGTTGTGTTCTAAAACAACCTAATGTGCATGTTTAGTATGTTGAAGAACAAGATAATGGGTATCCAAAATGCCCATGACAGTTTGGAATAGAGGTTTGAAACTCAAGTTATTGTCTAATAGTCCTTTCCTAAGGGCTACAAGGAAACTAGGACAGTTGTGAAGGAAGTAGTATAAGAAGGTACCTCTTGAGAATTGTGGGGGTTTTGTGAGTTTGGGATAGTCAAACCTAGAAGGTATAGGGTCCCTAGGAAGTTTGGCAATTAGCCTAGGTATATAAACCCAAAAATGGTGTTGTGTTGCAGTGTTCAAACCATGGGAAATGAGTAGACAGTCATGTTTTGTTTGATGTCAAGTGTAGTAATTAGGTCCACTAAGGCCTAAAAGAGTTGTTTGCCCTACCATCCCCTATATCCTCTTCCTCCTATGTGGTTATTTGTGATCCTTTGTGGTCTTTGTGTTGTTTGGCTCTACATCAATTGGTGACCTGGGGGTACCCTCCTACGTGACTGTCCCTAAGACACTTGTTTCTCCTCTTTTATTTATTGTTTCCCTTCCTCTAGTGTTTCCATCTACCAGGTGGATGATGACAAACATTTATAATAATGCGAACTTAGTGTCCCTTTTTAGAGAAATCAAAAAATGGACTTAGCTCCTAATATGACGATGGGGTTGTATATCTTATCCGATGCTTGTCTAGTGGAAGCACTCGTGCTTTCCGCATAGTGAATTTAATGATGTTTTTGTCACATTTACAAACCTTAACAATACTACTACTCCATGCACCTTTGTTTACCTTTGAATCTAGCCTTAGTGGTACTCGATTCAAAGAGCTTCGTGATATAGACTCACGGTTATCCTCGAACTCTGAATTCATTGTATAACCTTGGCTCTTTGTATGGTTAATCATATGCATTGATGTTGTTTTTTATCATGATGTTGTGGACACTAACATGTTTCTTGCAGGGATGTGTTTGTGGGAACATTTTTGCGATCATAAAGTACATGTCACCTTCAGGGGGCATGGGCTTTGCAAAAGTCGGTGTTCCCTTGTGTGTTTTCTTCCTACCTTAACATGCTTGATATCGATAACTAATATAAACCACCTTAAGGTGGCGGCATATATAAGGTAAGCTGTCTATTGTAGATGTTAGCAATGTGTTTGACCTCAGATGTAGAGACTTGTACCCCAGGGTAGTGCATCGTGCATCTTGAGTTTGTTTGCAATCAATCAATCAATCATGTAAGCCCTCTGCGGAGGCGGGATATCGAGCATATCCTTTTTCTTAAGCCCTCTATGAAGGCAGAGATGGTGTATTTCTCAGAGCAAATTATACATCCTATCATTTTCAAAAGCCCTCTTTGGAGGCGGGGAGCTATTTTGTGACTAAATCAACCCTTAAGCATGTCTTCCATGATTGTTGTGGCGAAGTGCAATCGTCGGTGTGTGCCTGTAATGTGCCTAAGATGGTGTTGGACATAGAAATAGGTACACTCCATCACTTGTCTACCATGTTTTCTCCATGTCTTCAAGTGTGTGTGTTTTGGCATTCTTGTTTGGTATGGCGTGTTTGTTTCCCCATATACAGAGACCAACGTCCTCAGGTAGTGCTTCCAACATTTTGGGGAGGTTTTGCATGACTTGTGTGTGTGTTGCCCCATATATACAGAGACATGCACCTTAGGGTAGTGCATCCTATATTATGGGGGGCTTGTGTACTTTCCAGTACTTGCATTTGCATTTAATATATATGAGAAAAAGAAAAGAAAATATATCATTTCTGTCTTCCATGCATTAATGTGTCTTCTATGCATTGATTGTCTTCTTCATGTTCTATGTGACTATAATTGTCTTCTCCATGTTTTGTGTGCCTATTACTGTCTTCTATGTGATTGGTGTATCTTCTCCATGCTTGATGTGTTTGTTATGTTTGTGACCTTACTTTAATGCATGTATTGGCCTCGCATTTATACATACATTAAAGTGGGGGCTAAATGTAACATCAAAAAATGTCCCCTTGGGGGCTTTTCCCTCATAAGGTTTAGCTCCTGGGTCTTTAGTATGCATTTAGGACATTTTAGTTCATATTTTAGCTTCCCGATGGAATGAGACTTAGGTTCCATGGCAAATTAGACCTAGGTGGACCCCTTGAGTTGTACCCTACCCAAAATAGTGGGGAGGACTTGGGTGCCAATGCCCTATTCCTACCCTATTTTGGGGCATCCCTAACTTCTGGCTGTTAGTTTATGACCGTTAGTTGGTTCTTTTGCTGACATGGTAAAGTTTGATTTTTGAAATCTTGGAGGGAATGCTTGTAGGTGCATATATAAGCATTCTTAGTCATTCGTTTGTAAACTAGATGATCATTGTGAACTGTAGGCATTCTCAAGGTGATTCAAGGCTTCTATTGTGTTACAAGAGCAAACTTGTATGTTTTGTGTTTTAATATTTGTAGATTTAAGCATCAATTTTCTCATGGCATGAAGAGCATCTTCCTCCATGAGAGCTTCACTACAAGGTCACATAATTTTGTGTTTTCATCATTGATTCCTTTGGTTTTTGTCTCTGCCTCACAAGGGCACACACTCTTTGTCTGACAACGGTGTTTGGAGACTTAAGTATCCTCTGGGGCTTGACTGAGGCAAGCCTCTAAACACCACAACCCCCAAACCAAGTCTTGTGATTATAGGTTACAAGTGTCACATTTTGGAAAAGTGGAGTTGCATAAAGGATTGGTAGACATCAAGGATTCAAGATCTAAAGGAGAGTCAGACAAAGGATCACTTCTAGAACTTGGACACTCACTCTAGTGTCCTCCACATCTGAATCTTGGGAAACAGAGGTTACAGGCTGATTAGTGTCGGAGGGAGGTCCACATTCCCTGAAAAAGAAGGTACTATTAGCAAGAGACATTGTGTGGCTTCATGAGTGTTGTCATTGATAGCAATAAAGTCCATTCCACTCATCTGCAACACATGGTATGTCTATACCGGAAGTCAGATTGAAGAGTATTTTGGTCCGGTGAACAAGAATAGAGTATGCAGCAAGGTCCGACAATCAGGTCCAAATCTCTCAGAGGAAGTATCTAAGAAAAGTGCAGACTTGGGGAAGTCAAGAGGAGTACCATGACTGATACATTCCAGAGATTGAGCCTCCAGTGATGAAAGAGTGAAAAGATATGAGCACCTAAGTGTTGGGCTCCTGTTTGATAGAGTAGACTGAGAAAGAGCTGACCGACAGAGCATCAGACCTTAATCCGGACAAGAAATTGATGGAGTTCAAGTTTCTTAAGGGATCATTCATAGTTGGCTGACATGATTGATGACTCTTATAACTATCTCTTTGATACACATCACTTAGTAAGCATGGATTCAGCTGACAGACCAGAGTTTGGGAAAATCTTGAGTATTCCCGATGCTGACTAGAAAGATGTTGAAATCCTTGGTGCAGATATATATACCAGATGGATTTTGATGTGAAGGTGTGTGAAATAGGATGTACGAAGAAAAGTAGAGAGTAGTGTGGAAGCATCTATACAAATCCGGTATGTGACAAAACAACAACACTAAGTAGAGGAAGAATGAAGTGTAGCAGATTAGTATATTGAGCCTAACCAAAACTGAACCTCAGCATATGTGGATGCCCCTAATTAGTTCAAATACCTGGTTACCTTTTATACCTTGTAGACAGTGAGTCTCTTATAGTTAGTGAGCCTCTTGTGAGCAAGTGCCATTTTGTACTACTTATTCTTTTAACAGAGAATACAATCTTGGGTTAGTCACCCCATGGTTTTTCCCTTAACAGGGTTTTCCACGTCAAAATCATTATGTTATGTGTATTGATTTTATTTCTGCTCTCATGGTTATGCATGCTTATAGTTTTGATGCTACACTAATTGTTAAAGAAGAATAGAAAGTTAAATTATTTAAGATAACTAATTCACCCCCTCCCCTCTTAGTTATCTACCTTGTTTCCAACAATTGATATCAGAGCCAAGTTCCTCCCAACAGAGCCTAACAACTTGAGGAAGATTTGGGAATCTCAATGGATATGTATGGTATGAGGGAACAAATTCAGTCTACCCTAGATGATCTTAAGCAATCTCACTCTGAAGTCAATAACTTGTGGGAAAGACTCAACCAAGTTAATGATTTCATAAATGAACTGAAAGAGAAATTAAGTATCTCTGTGAAAAAGAGAAAGGAACTACTTCAACAAATAACAAGTCAAAGTGGAGCCAATGATACTCATGAAGATCTGAATGAGAAGAACAAGTTATGTGAAAAGCTATCAAAAGAGGTCATTATGGTAAGACATGAAATGGAATCAGGGGTTATGAAATTCACCCAAGAAATTGAAGAGAAAAAAAAAATAGAAGATAATCTAAGACAATCTCTTAAGGAGAAGTCAGAAGATTACCACAAAATGGATAGAATAATCAGACATCTAGAATCTGATCTTGAAGAAGCTAGAGATAATGAAGAATAACTTTAAAATCAGATAGACACTCTTAAAAGGGATCTTCGAACAACAAATGAATACAAAGAAAAATTCAAGATAAGTTCTGCTCAACTTGAAGTTCTTCTTGAAAGCCAAAAGAGGGTAGATGACAAGCATGACTTGGGATATGAGAAAAGTGAAAGCTTCGGATCTAGTCAGAAGAACTCTGGATTAGGAAATCAAAGGTACAGGCCTAGAAGACCTCCGGTAAGACAACAAAATGCTCAAAGATATCCATCCTTCAATGGATACTGCCACAATTGCAATAACTTTGGTCATAAAGCAAATCAATGCAGAAGAAGAAAGAATCAGACTAATTCATCCTTCTCCAGATAGTGTTTCAACTGCAAAAGGTTGTTGGCAAGAGACACTGTGTGGCTTCATTGGTGTTGTCATTGATGGCAACAAACACCATTCCACACATCCGCAGGACATGGTGTATCTTTACCGGAAGTCAGATTGAAGAATACTTTGGTCTGGTAAGCAAGAACAGAGCATGCAACAAGGTCCGACAGTCAGGTATGGATCTCTTAGAGGAAGTATCTTTGTAAAGTGTGGACTTGGGGAAGTCAAGAGGAATACCTTCACTGATAGATTCTAGGGATTGAGCCTCCAGTGATGAAAGAGTGAAGAGATATGAGCATCTAAGTATTGGGGTCCGGTTTGGTAGAGTAGACAGAGGAAGAACTAACCGACAGAGCATCAGAATTATTCTGGATGAGATATTGATGGTGATCAAGGTTCTTAAGGTATCATCCATGTCTAGATGACATGTTAGATGACTTATATAAGTATCTCCTTGATTTGCATCACTTGGTAAGCAAGGATTCTGCCGACAGACTAGAGTTTGGGAAAACATTGACTATTCCGGATGTCAACTAGAAAGAGGATGAAATCTTTTTTGTGGATATATATATATACTAGATGGATTTAGATGAAAAAAGTGTTGCGGTGTGTTGTGTGGTGTGAAGAAAAGAAGAAGAGCAGTGTGAAGGCAATAAGACAGGTCCAGAATGTAACAGGACAACAGCACCTAAGAGAGTAAAAATGAAGTGCAGCAGATTAGTATATTGGGCTTAACTGGAACTAAACCTCAGTATATGTGGATGCTTCTCATTAGTTCAATTATCTAGTTTCCTTGTATAAACTATTGTAGGTAGTGAGCCTCTTGTGAGTAGTGTGCTCGGGTAGTGAGCCCTAATTGACAAGTGCCATTTTGTACTATCTTATTCTTCTAACAGAGAATACAATCTTGGGTTAATCACCCCGTGGTTTTTCCCCTAATAGGGTTTTCCACGTCAAAATCATTGTGTCATGTGTATTGATGTTATTTCCATTTCATGGTTATGTCTGCTTATTTAATTTAATGCTATACTAATTGATAAGGAAATTTAGAAAGCTGAAATAATTAAGATAACTGATTCACCCCCCCTCTCAGTTATCAACAAAGGTATGGTCACAAATCTCATGAATGCAGAAATAGGCAAATAAGCAATTCATTCAATGGTAGATGCTTTGCATGCAATAGAATGGGACATATGGCTAATCAATGCAGATCAAGATGATATCAGCCAAATATGCAAAGAAATGTTATTTGCTACAACTGTAATAGATCCAGTCACATTGCCAAATTTTGCAAAAGTAAGAATTAGGATAAAAGGGGTCCAGTGCATCATAATCAAAGTCGAGACAAAGGAAAAGGAAAAGTGAATGTGGATGAAATTCAAAGGGAGATGAATAAGATTTGGGTAAAGAGAAGTACAAAAAATGTTGGGGATGGATCTGCACTAGAATCTAGTGCTAACAATCCTTCTGGAAATTAAATAGATGAGCTCTGGCTCAGGGGGAGTCTCAAAAGAAAACTAACTCCCCCAACCAGTCAATTGGTGCCTAAAATAGGCACATGGAGTATTGTGGATTGAGGAGCCCTCAAAGAGATATCTAAATAATCCTAGGTAAAAGTGTGAAAGATCTGTAAGAAGATTTGAGGAGTTAATCATCCCAGATTAATCTAGTTTAACAGTCATCTGGCAAAAGTAGGACTTTCACAGTTAGATCTAGTATGATTCAAAACTTGAAATAGCTTGATCTACAGATAAATGGGATGATTAGAGAAAAGGAAAATAGATTGTCAATAATCACTGAGAATAACTCTAAGTGCATCTCAGTGATCTGGAAAGATCTCTCTCAGAACAAGAAGAACAAGGCAACTGGAATGACTTAAGTTGTGCACTTATTGCAAAATGGAATTAGGGTTTGCGCTGAAATAAAAGGGTTCTTTTGTTCATCATTTGCACATTTGCATCCGAAAAGAAGAAAGAAGGAGCTCTGCAACAAGATTGCCTCAACCCTCTCAAGGATCAACAGTAGAATTTGATTCAACCAGTGATCTTTTTAGCTATCATCATGAACCCTAGAAGCATAAAAAGGTATTTTCACTTTTGAATATCTCTCTATGAATCTTTTGAAAGATGTCTACTCTGAATGTTGTTAAGATCACTGATAGGCCACGTCCTAAGTTCAAGAAACATCCCTACAAATCCCTAGAAGTTGATCCCCTAGGTACATTCTCTAGCATTTTGCATGGGGTTCTACATGTTGAAGATGTTAGGGTTTACATACATGCAAACATTAAAGAATTTGGGGAATCCAAGCTGATGGATATCTATCACAAGAAACTGATAGATGATTCATTTGAACTTAAACCCCAATACAAGGCCATCCGAGATAAGTATTTTAGACATTGCATTCATTTCCCCTGTTTTGCAGAAGATGAATGGGTCGGGTATGTTCTAAGAAAAATGCATGACAACTTTATGTGGTTGATGAGGCCATTCAAGATAACCAAAGATGCAATTAGGGTGGTAATTGGATTGCACTCATCCGGTGGGTTGCCTACTCTCAAATTAGTCAAAAACCAAACTGTAAGTGAGGCTATTGGATCAAAATTTGACAAGAGGGCAATGCCAATAGAATACATCATAGATCTGGATGTCAAATTTTCCTCTATGATAATTGGTTACAAAATCTATCACTCCAGTAGGGAAAATTTAGTATCCAGAAAAACAATATATACAATTAAGGTGGTAATTGGATTGCACTCATCCAGTGGGTTGCCTACTCTCAAATCAGTCAAAAACCAAACTGTAAGTAAGGCTATTGGATCAAAATTTGACAAGAGGGCAATGACAATAGAATACATCATAGATCTGGATGTCAAATTTTCCTCTATGATAATTGGTTACAAAATCTATCACTCCAGTAGGGAAAATTTAGTATCCGGAACAACAATATATACTACATATGAAATACTAATGAAAAATGATGACTATGATCTTTGTGAGCTTCTCCTAAACCAACTGTTAGAGAACTTACAGAAAATAAAGAAGGATAAGAAGAATTCATTTCAGTACGGTGACTTAATATTATTTCTATTCTTCTATTACATGAATGAGCTACCTGGATCCAGTGGTTGGGTATGGTAAAATGACAGATTGGTTGCCATACAAATCAGATATTATATGTATGGGCTTGGTGATGCCAAGGCACAAAGTACATCTCTCTGGGGTTACTTAAAAAACTTCCAAGGCATGATGCAGGCCAGAGAGAGAATCCCCCAATCACTAGTTGAAAAATACAAGGATACAGTGTGCTTCATGGTAGACACTGATCAATGCCTAATGAAGGCAGTGGAGCCCAGAATAGTCTGGATTATGCCAATGGGTTATGAGGTGGATGAGAAAATTCTAGAACTGCATATCCAACACTTGCTAAGCCAGCCCAAAGACCCTAAGGTAGAAAGGTTTGGAACCTTTTAAGAGTTGAGTGTAAAAATTCATGTTGAACTGATATAGCCTGAGGTCAAGAGAAAAGTAAGAAGGGAAGTAGAAGAAGTTGCCAAGAGATATGGCATTTCCAAAGAGGCAGTTGATGCAAACATAGAGAAGGTAGAAAGGGCAGAGAAAGAAAGGCAAGAAGCAGAAAAGAAAGTGCTCCGGTGCAAGCCCCCTCCCAAACTAGATCCTCAAAGAGCTCTACACCTGCCACTACTAAGAGTCCAAAAATCTCAAAACTGGAAGCAAAGACATCCGAAAAAGGAGAAAAGAGAACAAAGACAAAGGCCACAAGGTCATACATAAGTCAAAAGGATGATGAAGAGACAGAGACTGAAGAGGAGGTCAAGAAAATGAAGAAGAAAAAGAAAACATCCATGGAATCCTCTGCCGGTAAACATATAGAAGAAAAGGTAGAAGAATTTGTTGAAAAGCCTACTCTTTCCATTGATGATGTCATCAAGGCAGTCACTGTGGATGGAAATCTGAAACCAATGATAGAACTCTATGATGAATGTAGTGAAACTGACCAGAAGATCTTGCAAGATGCTACAGTCAGGTATCTAAACATCTATAATAAAGCATTCATTGAAATCATATCTCTAATTCCCAAAAGCCTAGAGAAGGAACTTGAAATGAGAAAGAATAAAGCTAAGGCAAAGGACCTAGAAATCCAGGAATAGATAGATATTTATCTCTACCCCTCCGTCACTACAAAACAAATGAACATGGTCTTCAAAGATTGCAAGGATGAGTTTCGAAGCAAAGCTAGAATGAACAAGCTTATGCTCGGAGAAACTGATTAGGTGGCAAAAGAGACTAAAGACATCCTCCAGAATGCATATAAACAATTCAATCTTCCTATTATAGAGGACATAAGTGATGAACCTTCTGTCATGGATGTTAAAGGATTAAGTGCATCAAAGGAAGATTCTACTGAGAAAATTACAGAAGAGGCAAAGGAGATAGGTGAGGAGAAGACTAAGGACTTGGATTTCTGTGTTCTAGAAGAGGAAGTCCATGAAGAAGTAAACATCTCTCTTCTGGATCCTCGAGTAGACTCCAAAACTAAAGGAGAAGAAAGAAAAGAAGAGGAAATTAGTCAAGGAGAAGGGGTAAAGGGAAGAGAAGAAGATAAAACAGATAAGATCCCAGATGATAGTTTAGAAGTGGGAGAAGAAAAGAAGACTCTGTCTCCAGTAGGAGACACTACAGAAGTAGTTAAAGACTTCTTGACCAAAGAAATGATGGAATTAGATGAACTGGAGCTATTTTGAGGACCATTCAATTTTGACTCCCTCTCCCTGATTCAGACAATGAAGATAGCATCTTTTGCCCAAGCAAAGGTAAAAGAAAAACTTCTGAAGTCTCACATGGAAGACTGTGAGCTGATAGAGATTGCATCCATTGTGTTGGAGAAGATCATGCCATCCTTCCAGAAGGATCTTTCGGCCTCCTCATCTGGTAACTTGAAATCTCTTGTTAATTCTATTAGCACACATTTTGATTCTTTGGAGAAGTCAGCAGAAGAGAAAGTCTAGAAAGAGTTTTTGGGTAAGAGATTCTCCAAAGTATAGGGACTTATAGCAAATGATAGGAGAAATCTAGATATTGGGATAAAGATCCTAGAAAATGCTCTTAAAGATGGTGGAGAAATATACAAATTTTGTCTATCTTAGTCCACAGTGACAGCAAACATTGCCAAGAAGGTGGAAGAACAAGAGGATAAACTGTTAAATTTATCTCAAAATTTTGATCCTATCAACTCATCCATAATGAATCAAGAATGCCAGGCTATTGCCACTGTTAATGAAATAAAGAGGCTTGAGAAGGAGAAGAAGAATAGAATAAGCAGATTGAGTGAACTAAGAGGGATAATTATCCCTAAGTTAGAAGCCATACATGAGGCTCTAACTGATGCTCAGACTACAGCCTGGACCAGTGATCCGGTAGATTTAAAAAGGGCAGAAGCTTTTGCATTTTTATTGAGTGGCCACATTTCAATTTTGGACAGGATGAAGCAGAGTTGGGCAACATAATTCATATAGTTGAAGACTACCTTTGCAGATATACTTAAGTATATGTAAGTATAACTTGTATATATACTTATGTAGATATGTATAGGCTGATTTTTGGAAATTTTGGTGTACGGATTCTACCCTTTTCCATTGTTGTCAAAGGGAGAGTGAAGAGTAGTGAAAAATGTGGAATCTAGCTAAGGGGGAGCTCTGGTAAAAGTTTACATAAGATAGAGCATCAGCCAAGGGGGAGTTTGTTATGACACTTAGTCATTTTTCACTAAGTGTTGCCATCAATGCCAAAGGGGGAGATTGTTGGCAAGAGACACTATGTGGCTTCATGAGTGTTGTCATTGATGGCAACAAACTCCATCCCACTCATCCGTAGCACATAGTATGTCTATACTGAAAGTCAGATTGAAGAGTGTTTTGGTCCAGTGAACAAGAACAGAGCATGCAACAAGGTCTGACAATTAGGTCCGGATCTCTTAGAGGAAGTATCTCAGTAAAGTGCAGACTTGGGGAAGTCAAGAGGAGTACCATGACTGATATATTCCATAGATTGAGCCTCCGGTGATGAAAGAGTGAAAATATATGAGCACCTAAGTGTTGGGCTCTTGTTTGACAGAGTAGACTGAGAAAGAACTAACTGGCAGAGCATCAGACCTTAATCCAGACAAGAAATTGATGGAGCTCAAGTTTCTCAAGGGATCATTCATAGTTGGATGACATGATTGATGACTCCTATAACTATCCCTTTGATACGCAATACTTAGTAAGCATGGATTCAGCCGATAGACCAAAGCTTGGGAAAATCTTGAGTATTCTGGATGCCAACTAGAAAGATGTTGAAATCCTTGGTGTAGATATATATACCAGATGGATTTCAATGTGAAGATGTGTGAAATAGAATGTGTCAAGAAAGTAGAGAGCAGTGTGGAAGCAGCTATACAAATCTGGTATGTGACAGAACAACAACACTAAGCAGAGGAAGAATGAAGTGTAGCAGATCAGTGTATTGAGCCTAACCAGAACTAAACCTCAGCATATGTGGATGCCCCTGATTAGTTCAAATACCTGGTTACCTTTTATACCTTGTAGACAGTGAGTCTCTTATAGGCAGTGAGCCTCTTGTGAGTACTGTGCTCAAGCAGTGAGCCCTAATTGGCAAGTGCCATTTTGTACTACTTATTCTTTTAATAGAGAGTACAATCTTGGGTTAGTCACCCCGTGGTTTTTCCCTTAATAGGGTTTTCCACATCAAAATCATTGTGTTATGTGTATTGATTTTATTTCTTCTCTCATGGTTATGCATGCTTATAGTTTTGATGTTGCACTAATTGTTAAAGAAGAATAGAAAGTTAAATTATTTAAGATAACTAATTCACCCCCCCTCTCAGTTATCTACCTTATTTCCAACAGGTACCTTGGACTTGGGCACCCACTCCAGTGTCCTTGACTATTCCACTTTGAGACCCTAAAAACATGTATTCTATAATTTAGTATTTTACTCCTGTCTGTAAGAGCTTTTTCCATCTTTCGTCAATTTGTTGTCGTATTTACATAATTAGGATTTTAATGGTTAATTGGACATAAGAGAAGGAAAATTAATAACTAAATTCCCTAATCCAAGTTTCCATACCTTTGTAGGTGATCCAGGGTATGATAGTGCTCGTCACTTGACCCTAGATCCTTCAATGTATAGTGGAGATGCGGATTTAAACATCTAAACACTAGATCATTAACAAATCTAATTTTCCCCTAAATAGACCCCAACCTTCAAATGCCACTAGATGTGAGGGCCCTATTGAGGGAATATCATAGACTTAAGAGAGATTATAGGGTAAAGTGGCTCCCTACTCACATGTCTAGGGTCAATAGCAAATTGAATAAATTCTCAAATACTAACAAGGAGCCTTTCAATTATGACTTGTTTGAAGATTACATGTAGAAGACATACTTTGTTGTGTGCCAGGTCCTAGGAATAGATGCTAGTGTCTTCATGCCTATCAATGCTATGGTTTTGACTGCTAACATTCAAAAATGGGATGATAATAGGAATTTTGACTATGCATCATTTTTGGAGGAGAAGATCAACAAGGCCCTTACAGATGTGAAAAAGGATAATTCTATAGTCCACTTCAAGTGGTATTATTTTCTATGTCGCATCTTGTTATACAAAGGAGGGTAAAATTTCAAAGATGTGTCCCACTTTGGGCCAACTTATTAGCATAAATAGATTTAAGTATTTCCAACTAAAAGTCAACTTTGGTGAAACTTATGTTTTATCTGGACTCATTCTAACTAAATTAGATCTAGGCCACAACTTTTCCAATTGGAACCATCCTCTAAAAACGTATGAGCATCAATTTGGGGCTCATTTACCAAAAAAATGAAATTATTTGAAAAACTTGATGTTCTCACAAATCCTACTTGTTCAAATAATCATTATAAAAGAATCTAAAAATACCATTTTGTAGATCTATAAGTCTAATTTGTAAAAATATAATTTTTTAAACATTTCAATTAGTTTTTATATTTTATATTTTATTTCTACTAAAAAGTAGGTTGTCAACACCAAAATATAGTGTTGATTGTCCTCTCAAGAAAAAATAGTAAAGTTGATATAATGTTTTTCCTATTTTCGATAAATAATCAAGACAAAAGTTGATGTCCCATCAAAATAGTTGTGTTTTCATTACACACAACTTCCAATATTTGTTTAAAAATATATATTTATTAAATTGGGGAATAAATTAATCCATGCACTAAAGTTTTGAGTTATGAATACACAAAAAAATATAGAAGGAAAATAAAAGAAATTTACTATATAAAGTGTGAAGTCCCATTCAACCTTATTTTTTAGCATTTTATCAACAACTAAATTATAGTGTCAATTTTATAAAATACTACATTTAAAAAAAAAATTAATTTTTTTTAAAAATACAAACATAAAATACACTAAAAAATCTACATTTTATTAGTTTAAATCATTTTAAAATTTAAAACATATACGTCGCTTTATAGTGATTTAAGTTAAAATGTTAGATCAACGTTGGCTATTTCCTTTA
The DNA here is from genome assembly GCA_027924645.1 of Cunninghamia lanceolata. Lineage (NCBI taxonomy): Eukaryota > Viridiplantae > Streptophyta > Pinopsida > Cupressales > Cupressaceae > Cunninghamia > Cunninghamia lanceolata. The sequence goes on from BSBN01000246.1 coordinate 2,999,221, forward strand.
TAAAAGTGTGACATAGCTTTGACTTTCACCTAGGAATTGCAGTGTGGAAGCCTTCATTGAGAATCAGGAGAGTGGACATCCAAGGCAGAGTATTACCAGTCTAAGAATGGACTTATATTTGGGATAGTAATTGTCCCCAATCAAACTATCTTTTGTTTGAAGAGTTCTTTGTCAAGGAGATCTTCAAAGCACTTGGTTACTCAAGAGAGTGGAGATTATCAGATAAAGTTTAGAAGTTCTTAATTTAGGTGGGTGGTCATAATTTGGATGATTGGTTTATATTTGCAAATTTTACCATTATTAGAGTGTATGGATTTGAAGATACACCTCATATTTTCCTAAGATCAGTCCCTAACAGATGGTATTTTTAGAGATCATGTGGTAGATGAATGAGTTTGACAAGACTCACTTCAAGAACTATAAGAAGGCATCATTCCTTCCTAGAACCATTTTCTTTTCTAACTTTTAGGTCACATCAAAGGAAGGATTGGAGTTACTAGCCATGAAGTTGGACCATTACAAGTTACAAAAGACCACATTCCAAGGAGGTGTGATCCAGAGGGATTTCTAAATAAGGCCACGTTAGATAACGATTCTATAGCCTATGAGCATGAATTTCACCTTCTAGAGGGTCTAATCATGAACTGTGCTACTGAAAAGAAAGGTACCTGAGAAGAATGGAATTATGGGAAAGGATCTAGAAAGAAGAGAAAATAACACTTGAAGATTGAAGACCTTGTTAAAAGAATCAGGGTCATGTTACAAAATGAAAACAATCTATGCTCTAACTTGGCTGTGATGCCAAATAAAGTGTGTCCCCCTTCAAGATCAGTTCCTTCCTCATCAAGATAAGCATCAAGCTCTGAAATTCCTAGAGATATCACTCCACTCCAACTAGTCTCTCCATACCTTCCCCTCCTCCAATTTTTTTAGTGGATGAGGGTGAGACTCTAGGCTCATCAGATGTGATGGAGGTAATGCAACATCCTATGATTGAAGTAGGAGTGCCTCTTCACGACAGGATGATTATTAGTTTTGATGCAGCAAATGAATTGTCTGATGATGTTAGAACATTAGAAAGTAGCAAATTCATGGATGATGATTCTTTTATTCATTCTAAGAAATTCAGAGAGTTTGTCCTAAGAATAAAGGGGCAACAAATAAATAAGCAAGTGAAGGAGATAACTCCTAAGAGTAATTACAAAATGTCATTCCAGACTTTTGGAAGAAGGTATGTGAAGAAATGGCTAGGATCACCCCACAAAGGGGAAGAGAAATTGTCAAAAATTATAGATGCATGCTATTGCCAGGGTGGGATATATCATCTGCCATTACATTTGATATAATAAGAAAGCATGAAGGTATTTACTTGAATATAACAAAGGAGATGGCATATAAGATGTACTTTGGTTTTGTCTTCGATCCAAACACAAATGCCTTACCTATCTGGTTAATTTCTACCATAGATAACAAACTTCTTGTTATTGAGAACCCAAGCAAGGTGACAAGAAGCCTAATTGTGCATAGGCTAGAGGGCACCACTCATGTTGAAGTTGTTTCTCTGACCACACATTCTTCTATCTTTATAGAGGCTTTAGTCAGAAAGATGTAGGTAGAATTGCAAAAATTGAATAAGTAGAACTTGTCTCTACAAGAGAGGTTGAATGTGGATACCATTGTTCTCCCACCAATTACTCTTCCAATTTCCTCTAGAGTAGAGAAAATCTCAAGAAAGAACTAGACAAAAGAAAATCTAGAAAGGAGGATGCCTTGGAAAAGATGAAGCAAGTAAACTTGATTTTGTTCAAGGCTTATTGGATAGGAAGTTGGAAAGAATAATGGCATATATGGAGAAGACATGGAAAAGTCATAATGCCTTAAGAAGCATGCTTGAGTAACATAAGAGATTACGAATTAAAATGGAGACATTGGAGAGGCATATGACACCCAAAGTCATAATTTCTAATATTCTATTAAAATTGCAGATATGTGATGAAAGTTCAATTAAGCATTTAACAAAACTATTAGGCACATTTAAAGACATTAGGAAAATATTGAGGAAGCACAATTTTTTTTTGATGATATTGCTAAAGAATTGACTTATTTCCAAAGACTGCAAGGGCCATATTTTCCACAATTTTGGAAGCAAGATACGTCATTGAAGAGCTTGGGGGAGTGGAAGAGGGAGTGCTCATAGCTCACTACAATTATTCTTGAAATCAATGAGGATGAGGATAGAGTCATTAAAAATTTGGTCTTAGCTCTGGATGAACTCTCAAGGGTTGAATTTGATCTAGCAACAATCACAACTCTAATTACCCTTCCTTCAATTTAGGAGTATGCAAATCATTTGGTAAGGGTACATCAAAATTTTCCACCTCAGCAATAGCAGTGGTGCAGTCATAGTAGGAGGGTCCACAAGATGAACTGTCTAGACTATGCAACAAGAGTAAACACAATGGAAACAACTAAAATAAATAAAGTAAAAACAAATTCATTCATTCAGTATATCATAGAATTCAAATACAATCTGGCTGGCAACATGTGGGCTTACAATTAGGGCTCTCGGGATTGATTACATACATGTGCAAGATAAAGATTTGAAGCTCCTTCACAGAAAATATAAACTATTAGCTATCACTATGTTGTAAACTACTTTCCTAGGGATCTATTACATAATTATATATCATCTTCAGACCAATAGATTCCTCTATGTTGGCCAAGGAAGGTCACAAACTCTGAGGAAGAGCTGTAACATGTACACAGATAGGTCAGACCTAAATCCATAGAACACTTCCTCAAATGAATCAAACAATGTGTGGACCCTCACGCCACAAACCAAGGATCCTTGTATGATGTGTCAATAAGATCCGTAAGTCAAGGAATGATCCACAAGCCTTCTCCTTCAGCTTATTGTCTGAGACTGTCAAGATGCTTTGCTCTGAGAAAACAGTTGATCTTATGATAATGATAACTTTCCAGCAACTGATCCAAATGCTTTGAATTCTGGATATGATGTAGATGAATGTGTGTAGATGCTAAATCTAGAACCACAAGGTGTGAAATGAAACTACAGTAGAATACTAGACCAAAAGCTGAAACTACTTCTGACTGAACTACTTGAACTAAACTAGAAAACGAAAAGAAACAAACTGAATGCAAATGTTTTTGGTTGATGCAAGATTGTTCTTGAACTAGGGATGCTCCTACATCAGACATCTGGGGTTATTGAAAAAGTGAGTCCCTCACTTTGCTGGGGCTAGGGGAGAATTGAGATGGTCCACCTCAGCCTAAGAAATCCATGATGCATCTTCTTCTAGTCTGCCTTTCCATTTCACAAGATATTCATTGTATTCTCTTCCTCTAGTGCTTCGTCCAACTCTGCTATCCAAAATGTCTTTGATCTACTCTGATGCTTGTTGTGGTAACTGTTTCTTCAAGTCTTCTTCCATACTATCATTGAACTTTGCCTCATGATATTGATAAAGATCTGCAATGTTGAAAATAGGTGAAATACCCAATGTCTCCAGTAACTCCATGATGCAGAGGCATCCACACTATAACCTTCGCATATAGCATGGATGTCTGCAGCCCAACCTCATCATCATCATTTTCACCATCATCATCATATTCTGCTTTACACTGTCTGCATCATCATCATATTTCGGACAATCACGATTATCCTCCTGCCGACTACTATTCACTTCTTCCGTCTTCCACCTATCATCATCATCATGATGTTCGACTAGCGCAAACATCCTCCTGTTGCACTGTTCATCGGTCGCCAAGCTCCATCAGCATCATCATGATATGCAACACTCTCTTCGTCAGCAGGATATCCAATATCCGGTTGCTCCAAATATCCTGATGACGTTCACCTTCAGCACCTCCCCTTCGATGCTCCGCTAGCCAACGACACAAGCAACAGCATCATGATCTGCTTTATCCGGTTCTCTCGAAACCTCCTGATGATGTTAATACAACCTTCTGCCGATACCAAAGTACTTAACGACGGCAGGATAAACTCGTGTAGGGGGATATCTCAATATCCTGATGACGATGACATCATATCCTGATGACGATGACGTCACCCAATATCCTGATGACCTCTTCAACACTTAGTCAAAAAAACAAACTTTCACTCTCGCATCTACTCGCGATACGCGGATGATTGGCACTCCCGATAGATGATCCTGATGCCGATACGCTCCTCCTCAGCTCCTCCTGATGATGATCACCCCGACGCACTTGCACTTCATGCAATCGACAACATCATGTTCTCCTCCACTTGTCTGGATGACGATATCTGAACTGACTGCAGGATATTCACCAAGATATCCTGATGATGCCGTTTTAACGAACTTCTTCACTTAGCGAAATTTCACTTCGCTGATCCTCCAGGGACGACCCGATCCAATCTCAGGGTGATCTTCCAACTCAAACTTATCAACTTGACCTAGCACATACCCATGCTAGGGTCTTCAACATCTGTCGACCGCGATCCTGCACACCTGCATGCAAACAAACAAACTACAACCTAACCTACTATACATCGCCATTCCACCGATCAGACGGATCAACCGGTGGAATGGATCAGTAAATCCATGAAACCTCTCAAACCAGCAAATCGATTTAACAATGGAATCCAACCAGAGAAAGAACATAAACAGGACCACTTTATTTGATTTCAAAAGATGCAAATACAATGATCAGTTTCTCTCGCAAAGTCTGGTCGATGATATCCAATACCATCCGATCCTCATTCTTAAATAGATTTCCCTACGAGTACTACTGACCCGACTCCAAGCGGCTGGGAACTCTCCAGGTGGCTGGGAGATCCAACCGGACCCTACCGCATGACAGCTGTTATAACCAACTAACTAAAAATAGCAAAAGCCTGGTCAGCATGATCTTATCATGATCAGCATGACCTTATTACATGCATTTGGTCTTAACAGACCTTCTTGGAAACACAAACAAGACCTAAACTACTAACTGCTTTATCAAGACCAGCTGTCAGGTAGGTGCTCCTGCACCACTCCACTTCATATACATTTCCTAAATCAAAATTCCTGAGTATCTTACAAGGTCCAAACTTCTTCATCTTCAACTTGTTATATGTCCCGACTAGAAATCTTTCTTTTCTCAATTACACCATGACTTCATCTCCAACTTAAAATTCTTTATGTCTTTTCTTCTCATCTGCATTTTCCTTATACTTATTGTTCATATCCTCCAAATGCTTCTTTACCTAATTATGCACTATCTTCATATGATCTACAAATTCCTCTGCTTCTGCACTCCTCTTTTCTTCCATGCTGATATCTCTTAATTCTGCTACTCCTCTAGGATTCACTCCAGTCACAATATCAAAAGGTGTTCTTTTGGTACTCATATTTACTAAATTATTGTATGCAAACTCTTCTTGTGAAAGAATCAAAACCCAACTTCTAGCTTTCTCTCCAACCAAACATATCAACAAGTTTCCCAAACTCCTATTCACTACCTTTGTCTGTCCATCAGTTTGTGGATGAAAAGATGAACTAAACTTCAAATCTATCTTCATCTTCTTCCAAACTATCCTCCAAAAGTATCCAACAAATTTTGTATCTCTATCTGAAACTATACTCCTAGGTAATCCATGCAATTGCACAACCTCCTTGAAAAATAGGCTAGCTACATGCACTGCATCAATTATCTTCTTACAAGGTATGAAATGAGCCATCTTTGAAAATCTATCAGCCACTACAAATATTGAATCATGTCCTCTATGTGTCTTAGGTAATCCCATTACAAAATCCATGCTTATGTCTTCCCAAGGTCTCTTCGATACTGTCAAAGGTTTATACAATCCAATGTTTTGAATACTCCATTCTACAACTTGACAAACTCTACAACTCTGCACAAATTTTCTAACATCCTTATGCATCTAAGGCCAAAAGTAGTTTTCACTTACCAAATCCACTATCTTATCAATGCCAAAATGTCCTGCCAATCAACCACTATGCTTCTCCTTGATGAAATTATCTCTCATTGAACTTCTAGGTATGCACAACTAGTTTCCCTTAAACAACATATCTTCTTGAATGAAATAATCCAACCACTTACTCCTATCTGTTACAATACGTTCCTTAAATGCTTTCCAAGGTTCTATAAAATTAGTGTCTCCCTTATACATGTTCTTCAGTTCATCAAAACCCAACATTTCAACTCTCATTTATGTCAACAAGTTTCTGCTCCTGCTCAATGCATCAACAACTTTGTTTGATTTTCCACTCCTATTCTTCAACACAAAAGTATAACTCTGCATGAACTCTACCCATCTAATATGTCTCTGATTCAACTTACCTTGACTATTCAAATAGTGCAAAGATTGATGATATGTATACAACACGAGCTCCTTTGGCAACAAATAATGTCTCCACTTCTTTAAGGCTTGAATTATGACATAGAATTATTGATCATAAACTGAATATCTCCTCCTTGCATCATTCAACTTCTCACTGAAATATGCTATAATTGCATTTCCACTGGTATCACAATCAACTTGAAATACCTTATTGAAATCTGATAATGCTAAAATAGGTTGCTATGTCACTTTCTGCTTCAACAACTCAAAACTTTTATCTAGCCCTGATGTCCACTTGAAATCTTTTCTATCACCTCTCATTGTCTCTGTCATAGGGTTACAAAATGAAATAAAATTTCTGATGAAGATCTAGTAGAAACTAGCCAATCCATTAAATGATCTAACCTCTCCAATGCTCTCCGGTATAGGCCATTCAACAATTGCTTTCACTTTCTCAAGATCCATCTTTAATCCTTCCATAGAAATCACAAATCTCAAGTATACCAATTCTTCCTTCATGAAACTACACTTTTTGATGTTTATCAGTAATTTCTCTTTTCTCAGTCTCTACAAAACTTGTCTAATATGCCACAAATGTTCCTCCATTGTCTTATTGAAAATTAGAATATCATCCAAGTATACAATCACAAACTTACCCAAGTATTTCTTCAATAATTCATTCACCAATCTCATGAAAGTACTCGGTGCATTTGTCAATCCAAAAGGCATCACTAACCATTCATACAATCCTTCATTTGTCTTAAAAGTAGTCTTCCATTCATCTCCTTTTCTAATTCTGATATGATGGTATCCACTCTTCAAGTCTATCTTTGTGAAATATCTTGCTCCACTTGAACAATCCATGATATCATCCATCCTAGGTAAAGGAAATCTATACTTAACTATGATCTTGTTTATTTCTCTAGAGTCAGTACACATTCTCCATTCTCCATCTTTCTTAGGTGTTAACACTGTAGGTACTACACAAGGACTCTAACTTTCTTTGATCAAATCATTCCTCAACAATTCTTGTATCTATCTATTCAATTCTTCATTCTCTGTTGGTGTCATTCTATGTGCTACTTTGTTAGGCAAACTTGCTCCCAGTATAAGATCCATGTGATGACTGATACTCCTTATAGGTGGTAATCCTTCAGGTACATTATCTAATATCATGTCTTCATACTCTGTCAGCAATTCTCTTATCTCCTCCAGTTGTGATTCTTCAATCTCCTTCTTCAATGCTTCAGGATTCCTAGGAATCAAGGCATAACACATATTCTTATGTCTCAAACCATCTAGAAATTTCCTTCCATCTACCAAATAGATTCTAGCATTCCCACATACTTCACCCTTACAATCATCCTCCAAAGGAATCAAGGTAATTCTCTTTCCATTTGTTGTTATAGTATATGTATTCTTTCTCCCATCATGTATATCTTTTCTATCATACTACCAAGGTCTACCCAACAAGATATGACAAACATCCATAGGCATAATATCACACAAGACTTCATCATGATATGATCCAATATGAAATTTCACCAAACATTGTTCACTCACCAGTACCTTATGATCATCCTGAATCCATGCTATCTGATAGGGCTTAGGGTGTTTCAATATTTCCAACTTTAGCTTAGTCACCATCTCCTCTGAAACCAGATTATCTGAACTATTGCTATCAATCACAACTTTACAACACTTACCTCATGATTTGCATCTGGTTCTAAACAGACTTTTCCTCTATGATGGTTCCTCATTTGCCTCTATTTGAAATAGTTCTCTCCTCATTACCAATGATTCTCCTTTCTCCAGATTGCCAATTGAACAAGGATCACTCAGTTCAACAGGTTCTTCTTCAACATAGGCTACTCTTCCACTATTTTCTATCCTCTTGCTTGTACTACCCTTATACACTCAAATGATCTATGTCCTTTGTCTCCACACTTGAAACAAGTACCTCTGAATGTTTTCTTATCAAATCCTCTTCCTTCTCTTCTACAACCTTCATTCCAGTATGCATTAGGGTTTCCTCTCTCGTAAAAAAATTTGTCATCTCTCCAGTCGGCACTGTTATCTCTGTCATCCTTCTTCAACGGGCTGTCAAACTTGTTTTGCTCTGGATATGATCTGTCTCCTCTAGAATAAGTCCTACATCTCTGTAATTTACCTCCTCTACCTCTTTGTCTCTGATCATGCCTCTTATTTATCTTCTCTTCAACTTTCAGTGCAAATTGATATGCTTCCTCCAAAGATTTCATCCTTACCAAGCTTAGCTCTTCTTGAATGTTCAATCTCAATCCATTGATGTACCTTGCCACTTTCTCCTTTCTTGCTTCACTATATCCTATTCTTATGATCATCTTATGAAATTCTTCAGTGTACTCCTTCAGAGATTTCTCCTTTTGTCTTAGGTTTTGCAATCTCTTTAACAACTCTAGCTCATAGTCAGCAAGTATGAATTGATTCTTCAACTTTGTCACCATCTGGTCCCTCTTTGTAATCTTTTCTTTTCCTTTCCTATTTCTTTCCAATTGAACTTCCTTCCACCATGTAGTAGCATGTACTTTCAACTTTGTCTCTACAAATTTCACCTTCTCCAGATCTTCAATTTCCTCATATTCAAAGTATTCTTCCATGTCATTTATCCATTCAATCAACTCTTTAGGATTCAAATTACCAGTATAGTTCAGCACATCAACTCTAGGTCTCTTTCCAATCTTTTAAATCACTCACAACATTTTTACTTGATCTGATTCTTCTTCTTCATCACCTCCTAGGGTTTCACCAGTTTGTTCAACATATTGAAATTCTTCTTCATCATCACTTTCAACATTAGGTCTCGATGTCAATCCTCTTCGCCTATCTTCTTCAACAACATCCAAAAGAATTTGCATTGTTTTCATCATCTCCATCATTTCATCCATTCTGCCAACCATTGTTCCAATAGTAGCAACTCTCCTCAGTGGCATTCTTCCTAGGATCAAGTGTAAACTAACTCAGGTTCGGTGGTCAGGCAATAAGGTGACAACTGCCTCACAATCGGTGATCAGTTGTAACACAAGTAACCTGCCTCAATTCGACAATCTATCCATAGCAAGATCTTACGGAATTCCCTCACCAACTTCACTCAATTCTCTCCGAAAGATTTGAACTTTCACTCTGATACCACTTGGTGTTGTCACGGTAGGAGGGTTCAAAGGATGAACTTTCTAGACTGTGCAGTAAGAGTAAACACAATGGAAACAACTCAAATAAATGAAGTAAATGTAGATTTAGTCATTCAGTATATCATAGAATTCAAATACAATCTAGTTGGCAACATGCGGGCTTACAATTAGGGCTCTCAGGCTTGATTACATACATGTGCAAGATAAAGATTTGAAGCTCCTTCAGACAAAATCTAAACTATTAGCTATCACTATGTTGTGAAATACTTTCCTAGGGATCTATTACATCATTATATATCATCTCCAGACTAATAGATTCCTCCGCGTTAGCAAAGGAAGGTCACAAACTCTAAGGAAGAGTTGTAATGTGTACATAGATAGGTTAGACCTAAATGCATAGAACACTTCCTCAAATGAATGGAAGAACATGCAAACCCTCAGGGAAGGTCAGCCATGAACCAAGGATCCTTGTATGATCCACAAGTCAAGGAATGATCCACAAACCTTCTCCTCCAGCTGATTGTCTGAGACTGTCAGGATGCTCTACTTTGAGAAAATTATTAATCTTGTAATAGCGATAACTTTTTGGTAACTTATCCAAATGCTTTAAATTCTGGATATGATGTAGATGAATGAGTGTAGATGTTAATTCCAGATCTACAAGGTGTGAAATGAAACTGCAGTAGAATACTGGACCAAAAGGTGAAATTGCTTCTGACTAAATTGCTTGAACTAAACTGGAAAATGAAAAGAAACAAACTAAACTACAAACAAACTAAATGCAAATGTTTTTGGTTGATACAAGATTTCTCTTGAACCAGGGATGCTCCTGCATCAAGCAAAGACATATTCTCTCAAATTTTGTTAGCTAGTGGGCCAACTTCTTTAAGGTCTTCATCATAAGAAGTCATCAGCTGAAATAAAGATGAAATAAAATGCACGTAATTTGCATTTTATTTGCCTAAAAAGTTGCACTAGTGTTTGTTCCATCATTCTAAGGTAATGTATTTGTCCAAGCATGTAGTTGCCACTTTGAAATGTGGGCAAAGTTAGTTTATAAAAGAGAAAATATGTTCCTCAAACTTTTTACCAACCTCAACAACATTCTTTGGGTGGGAAATTATGTTTTGTCTTGTAGTGTCAAGATGCCTTTTGGCATATTCCTTTTCTCACAAGAATTGTACATGGCCCAAAGCTTGTTGCTCCCTTGTCCTATAAAAGGAAATTCATGGGCATTTTTAAAGGTGTTGGTTCTGTATATCAATTTTGGGTGGTAGTGTATTGTGTTCTAGTTTAGAATCAATAGAGAATAGTTACAGTCTGTATTTGTTCAAATCTATAGAGCAATATATCATTTCAATTTAGAGTATTGAATCAGATTGGTTGTAGAATTAATATGTATTAAAGATATTAAGTGTGTTTTGAATTCATCTTTGCAATTAATATGTGATGTGTGTGTTATTTCTTACTTTCTTTCAAGGAGAGAAATAAATGTTTGGGTAATACACTGTTGATTTCATACTATATTTTGGTTTAATAGATAATTCTATAATTCCATGTCTAGGAGATGTTAGTGTAAGGAATTATTATCATTAGTCCATTGAAGTGAATCATGTTTTCTTGAAGGATACATTTGTTCTCTATTGTTTGACTCTACGGCCCTTAGATTATGCACAAATCCATTACTGTGTTAAAGTGTCATTTAGAACCATCTCTATAATCAAGACCATTTCCATTTACTTTATTTTATAGGAGTAGATTAGATTAGAACCTGTTCTCAATACTAATATGAATTGATTTACCAAAGGGGCAAGCTAATCTTATAGGAATCATTCATTTCCTTGGTATATTTTTATTGAGAACCATTTATTTAAGAACAACAATATCGTGTATACATCAAGAATATCCTAATATGTTGTATAGGTATACCCGCCTTGTCCTTGTAGAACCAAAAGTGAAGATGATTTCAACTCTTTATTGAATCTTGTTCATTGGCCATTGAACTTGAATCCTTGAACATAAGAAATAGGATAAATCTTTAGAGGATTTAGGTAATTAGGTTGAGGAAGCAATAGGTTCATTGTCTATCCTCTGTAATATTTTGCTGCGAAGATGAACTTGTCTAGAAAATCTTCTAGGCTTTCATCCTCTTTTTGTTTGAGTCTAAACAATTCTTCCCTCCTATCACTAACCCAGCAATAATTTTGATATTTGTCCAAGAAGACATTTTCCATTTGTTCCCAAGAGGTGATTGATTCTGAGACTAGGCCCATGAACCATCTCATAGTGGAGTCTCACAGGGTAGAAGGAAAGAGCTTCAGGTTCTAGTTATCAGTTTTGTAATCATGTGTCTGGTATAGGACTTTAAATTTGAAGAGAAATTGGTCTAGATCTTTGGAAGCCAATCCTCTAAAGGTTGGTAGGATAGAAGGTGAAATGTTTTGCATTGGTGCATCTTCATCTAGATTGAGAGCAATGGGATAAGTGAATTTTTGAGATGCTCTCCTCCCATTTTGGTTATCATCTTGATTGTTTGTTGTTCTCCTTCCATTCTAGTTATTGAAAGGGTCATTATTGATATTGGCCATTATATCTAAAGGAATGTTTTCCTTCCTAGGTTCCTTTTGCAATGGCTAAGTGTCTGATGTATTTTGAGATGTCTTAGCTTGGTCCTCACTAACTAGTTCATATTAAAAAAATTCTTCAACTAAGGCTTCTACCTCATTAGAGTCAGTGGTTAGAACAAATGATTAGGGGGTTTTTGTTATGAATCTTCCATGGGGGCCTCTTTTTCTGGCCATGCCAAAAAAGGAGTTTAACTATCCTTTGGATCAGTAAATAAGAGTTATAGATTTATTTCTCCTAATGACATAATGTGGATCCTTGACAGTGGTGCTAAAAAGTGAAAAGGTGTCATTCAACCTTGTACTTTAGTTGAGATTTATCAGTTTATTGATGAGGTTGTGTCTAAGGCTATATGCAATAGGAGATTCAAGCATGTTATTTTAGCAACGATTTCTTGATTTTTGATCTTAAGTGAGTACTTACAAAACAAATCCTAACTAGGAAGTATGGAAATATAAGCTTAACAAAAAAATTCAAGTAACAATTGGAAATCATTAACAATCTATACTATAGAAAACTAATGAAACTAAACTATGAATTCATAAGAAATACTTAATTTATGAAAGCATTAGAAAAACAATATCTAATCTATGCTTCAGAACTATTATGAAACTATGGAAATCTAAACCATATAATAAATCTGGAACTTCTCTACCATAAAATAGTGAGGAGAAGCTTTAGAACTCTGAAATATCTTAATCAACACTTATAGAACTCTAAACTACAGTTAAATCTGAATTTCACTTAGACTATAATCACAACACAAACCCTGTAGGTTAACACAAGTTTATCACCACATTTTTGAAAGAACGGAAATGATTTGATAATAGAAACAATGACAACAGCACATTCACATAACAAACAAATACCTATCTATCTATCTCCTTTCTATTGAGTGGCTACCTCTCTACAATATATTAACTAGCTCAGATCATATCAAACAGTAACAAAATCCAATCTGGTTTTGCATAAGCATGTATACTAGAAACTTATTGACTTTAGAGAAAATTTTTCAGAATTATATTCATAATGTATTGTGTAAGAAAAATATAAGGTCTTTCCTTTTTTTATCTACCCAAAATACAAAATCTAGGGCAGCCAATCATTGTCGCTTAAAAAGTCTTCTTTACAGAAAAACATAACAAACTACCTTAACAAGTCTGACTTGTAGTGCCATAAGAGGGCCTCCAAGTGGAGCTTGAATGTATCTAGTGTCTTTTAAATAATAGAAAATAAGTGATAATGCTATATATATGAAAGAGTATTAAACAAATGAAGTCTTCAATTACTAGTCTCCTTTATTTTTGGCACTTCTGACTTCTAGTGCTGCTGATTTCAATCTTCATTAATAACCACTTTCTCCATTCCATCATTTCTTAGTCTTGTTTATGAAATAACAGATCTTTTCACAAAACTTCATCAATGCTAGTGGTCAAAATCAATCAAATTAAGAACAAAGGCTTATACACTATTCCTTTATAAATAGACAACATTTATCATAATATTTTAATAAATTGGCATACTTTTAGTCAACTAATTAGTAAAAAGGGGGAAATTAGTGTTAGATCACAAGCAATCTACTGAGAGGGGAGTGAATTAGTATATCAATAAAACTAAAAACATAAAACATCTAATATGTAGATCAAATTAACTTTCAATGTAATAACATCAACAATGAGAAATCATGCACACATGAACACCAGATATACATGGAAACCCCAATGTGGGAAAAACCATGGTGAGAAAATGCTGCTAGGATCTGCCATCCTAATCTAGGCTCACAAATGAAACCATCGATTACAATGTTTAAGAGAACCAACTCTAAGGAGTCACCAAATCATTGATTTAAGAGCACCAACTCTAAGGGGACTACAATCCCCTGATGTGAGCACCAACTCAGTCAATAGGATACACCAACCTCACTAAATATTCACATATACATGTATGTAGTCATTTGGTTCTTTATCAACTTCAAATGCACCTTTTTAATTCACACACACTCTTCTCCTCTCACTCTACTCACCCAGATTTGCTATGTACTTTAATTAAAATCATGCCTGCATCAATCCATCTCTTTAACACAGTAACCTCATTCTATACATAATCACTTATATATATGTAGCTATCTTTGCATACACTCACACATCTATATATGCGCACTCTAGTCTTTCTACTTCTTAACACCTCTAGTCATTTGTATGAAAAAAAAAATTCCATCATAGATTTCATCGTTTATTGGAATTGATTTCAAATGTATTCGCTCCTCTGCATGTTCGCATTCTAGTTCATCTACTTGTTCATACTCGTTCTTATTTTGCATGTCCATAACATCCAATTTTCATGAGGCCTTGCACGTGCAACAAAATCCACTTTTCTAATGTTTAAGAATCGTTAGAAACAACCATAGTCGTGCATGCAAGAAAATCCTCTTGAAACATCTTGTATTATGAATTGGTAGAATTTTGATGATCAGGCTTCTGGTCTAGCATCTTCCCACATGGAAGTGTTAGAAGATCACCTACAATCCCATTCTATTCTTCCTTTGTAATTCTATTGGGCACTAGGCTTCTTGTTTTTTCGCTTCTCTATCAGACATCAGACATTTGCTCTTTTACCTTGTTTATCGGGCTTCAGATTTCTTCTCTTTCGATTTCGATAACTATCTTTGAGCTTCCCTTCTTTCATCTTCCTTATAGGGCTTTGAGATTCCATTCTTTCATCTTCCTTATCAGGCTTCAGGCTTCTTCTCTTTCACCTTCCTTAACGGTTGTGGAATAACCAATGGCACCCTTTCTGTGGTTCCATAGGAGGGTTTTACCCTTTCATAATTTGTTCCATGGAATGGCAGAAAATGTTCATTAGGCCATCAAATGTATTTCCTTTGCTTTGTTAGACTTCGCTCAACATTCATCCTTCCAACATCCACTTTGGAACAAAATAGAGAGAACCTCCACTCTTTGATCTCCAAACTCTGATCCCTTAACCTTTTTCAGAGTTTTTGCAATTGGGCCTTCCTTATCAGGCCTTTCTTCTTTCCTCGACAAAGAGGAGTAAGGTTGAAACTCTGAACTCTGATTTCCTTACACGTTTTTAGAGATTTGTGATCAATCCTTCCTTTTCAGGCCTTTATTATCTCTTTAACACAAAGAATGATTAGGGTCGAAACCCCGAACTTCAGCAAATTCTAGAAGGTGTAAGGTCAAATCTCTAAACTCCAAAAAACTATAGAAAACAAGTCTATCACTTAATCTGATTAAACTATTCATCTTAGACACATCAATGACAATACTTGAACTCATTCCTTTGACATCAATGATATTAATTCAACAATCTCCCCCTTTGTTAGTAATGGCAACCAACAAATAATCTATCTTTTATTTCTACCCTATCTCTTCTGCATGTGCTCCCCTATTCAATCTCTTTTGCATTTGCTCCCCCTTTGACATCAATGGAAAAGGGAAGTAATTAACTTGCTTGCTGACATCTAACTACTATTGTCTAAAATGCTTCTCCTCACCATGTCACATGAACTTGTGACATCCAAATTGCCATCTATCTACCTGATCCCCTTGAGAGGTAGTCACTATCCAAAATAGGGATGAAAAATATGCCTTGATCTGCTCTCCTTGGATAGTCCCCACAGCTACACTTCTACTTGTGAGAAGGAGCAATAACTCCTAGCTTTTACCTTAGATTTTGAAAAGTATCTTTGGGAAGTGGCTTCATGAAAATATCAACAATCTCATCTTGTGTGCTGACATAATCCAAATTGACTTCCTGATCTACAACTCTTTCCCCCAAGAAATGGTATCTAATGGAAATGTGCTTTGTTCTTGAATGCATCATAGGATTCTTTGAGATATTGATTGCACTTGTGTTATCACAAAGAATGGAAATAGGATCATTAAACTCTACCTTAATATCCTTGAGTGTCTACTTCATCCATAAAACTTGTATACAACATGAAATAGCAACAACATATTCTACCTCAATAGTGGACAATGTAACTGAATCTTGCTTCTTGTTTAGTCAAGATACCAACCTATCACAAAGGTAGAAAGCTCGACCACTAGTGCTTCTCCTATCATCTAAACTTCCTTCCCAATCAACATTTGTATATGCAGTCAAAGTAAAATTATCATTTTTAGGTTACCATAATCCATACTCCACATAACCTTTTAGGTATCTAAAGATTCTCTTCACTACTTGAACATGAAATTCCTTAGGATCATCTTGGAATCTGTCCACCATGCATACAACTTGCATGATATCAGGTCTGGATGTAGTTACGTACATCAAGCTACCTATCATAGACCTATATATAGTTTGATCTATATTAACTGATTCATCATTCTTGCTCAACTTGCATCTTGTCATCATGGGGGTACTCATAGGATTACAGTCTTCCATCTTGAACTTCTTGAGCGTTTCCTTTGCATACTTGGTTTGGCATAAAAATATACATTCATCTAATTGTGACATTTGTAGACCAAGAAAGAAATAAATTTCTCCAAGCATGGACATTTCAAACTCTTTCTGCATCTGATCAACAAATTACTTGCTCATCTTGTCATCACTACCACCAAAAATGATGTCATCAACATATACAACAACAATCAACATGTGCTAACCTTCTAATTTGAAGTATAAATTTCTATCTGCACATCCTTTTTTGAATCATTGCTACTGGAGGTAACTATCCAACTTAGAATACCAAGCCCTAGGGGCCTGTTTCAGACCATACAAGGCCTTTTTTAGTCTGTACACACAATCTTCTTTCTCTGATAGTTAAAACCCTTTAGGTTGCTCAATATAAACTTCTTCATTAATATTCCCATTCAAGAATTCAGATTTAATATCCATTTGGTAAAACTTGAAGTTGTTATAAATAGAGAATGCCAAAAACATCTTAATGGATTCCAATTTTTCTGTAGGTGCAAATGTTTCTTCAAAATCTACACCTTTAACCTATGCATATCCTTTACAAACCAAACGTGCCTTATTCCTCACAACTTCTCCATCCTCATTCAACTTATTTTTAAACACCCATTTTGTGCCTATCAGATTCTTATCTACAAGTCTTGGAACCAATTCCCACATCTAATTCTTCTCAATCTGATTGAGTTCCTCTTCCATTGGATTGATCCATCCTTTAGCATTACTAGCATCATTAAATGTTTTAGGTTCAATCTTAGAGAGTAAAGAGAAATTTACTTGTTCATATACCCTAGCAAGTGTTCTTGTTTGCACACCTTCATTTTTATCTCCTATTATCAGTTGTTTAGGATGTTCTTTTTGTATGAACTAACTACGTGTTTTACCAATTGTTTCTTTAGATTCTTCTTCTACTTCTTATATAGTTGATCCATCTAAGCAGCTCTCTTTATTTTGTGTTAGATGTGGTTGGTTCTCATCTACCCTTACATTAGTGTTTTCCATGATTATGTGCAATCACTTATTATAACATTTGTATGCTTTGGATCTTCTGGAATATTCCAGAAAAATGCCTTTGTCACACCTTGAATTGAAACTCCCAAGGATTTTCTCATCTCTTCTGATGTAGCACTTACTACCAAACACCCTTAAATATTTGACTATCATGGATCTGCCATGCCATAATTCATACATCTTGTTAGTGTTTACCCTTAGCTACACTCTATTCATAGTATACACTACTATGTGTACTACTTCTCTCTATTAAACATTATGTAATTTTGTCTCATTTAACATTGGTCTTGCCATTTCTTTTACCATTATGTTTTTCCTTTCCTCAACACCATTCTGCTATGGAGTTCTAGGTGCAGAATATTATCTTTTTATACCATGTTTTTAGCAATATTCCACAAACTAATTGGAGGTGAATTCTCCACCTCTATTTGATCTTAGGCTTTTGATTACTAGACCACTCTCCTTCTCAACCAAAGACCTAAATGCCTTAAATCTATCAAAGCTTTCTGATTTATCCTTTAGAAAGGTTACCCAAGTCATTCTTGATAAATCATCAACTAATAACATGAAATATCTCTAACCATTTAGTCCGTGTGTCCTAGTTGGACCACATATGTCAGTATGAACTAACTCCAAGAGTCTTGAAGTAGAGTATTCTTTTGTTTTGTATCTTGACCTTGTCTGATTCCCATGCTGAAATTCCTTACAAATTGTGTTTGCTGGCTTGGTAATTTTAGGCATGTCCCTAACTATACCTTTTCAACCTACCTTCACAAGGTTGTCAAAATTGATATGTCCCAATCTTCTATGCCACAACCAAATTTCACCAATCTATCCCATCAAACAACTTCTTTCTTGAATCTCCTTGAGATTGTAAAGATTACTCTTTGTTCTTCTTGCCTTTCTGATTTCATAGCCTTTTTCATTAAAGGTCAAATTGTATCCATTGTCACACATCTAACTTACACTCAGCAAATTGTTCTTTAGTCTTTCCACATAGTAGACATTATGTGTCATGGCTTTGTTGCAAGTATGGGCCTAACCGGTGTTGTCATTGATGTCAACCTGCCCCTATTGCATTGATAAAAAGGATTGGATGACCTGAGTGCTGAGGATATTGAGAAAATTAGTCCTAATCAGGAATAGAGAAGAACAGTGAAGACAATAAGGTAAAAGTCCAAGATAAGATGAAGATCAGAGGATGTGGTTTAAAGGGTTTGTAGATATGTGTCTTAAGGTGATCCAGTAAATATTTAAGAGGTTCACATGAAGATCTAAAGAAGTTGTGGTTGTTCAAGTAAAACTGGTTCCGACAGATGTTCAGAGGTGACAGAGTGACACGGACAGGTCCGATGAGATCCGGAAATGCATTATCCTTTATGTGGATTTGAGGGAGTATTGAGGAAGTCTTTGTGAAGTGTCAACTTGATTGGTTCATGGTTTGAAGGTCCGGAAGCATCTATTCCTTTGTGACAGTGATGAAAGATTGTGTTCTTAAGGTTCCGGATGAAGGAGAGAAGGATTTCAGTAAGCAGTTGAAGTGTGGATGTTTCTAGTGATTTAGGGAATCTTGTGGAGGTCCTTGGATCGTGTCTAGCTCATTTTAGTGGTCCGCATTGGATTTGGAGCTCGCACTTGAAGAATAACTTCTGGATGATGGCGTTCTTCCTGAGACTAGCCGACCGGATGTGTTACACATCCTGCGGATGTTCTTGTAGTTGTTTGTCGACTTAGATGATTTTTCTTGAGTCGATGTCTTGTATAAATAAGGGATTGTAAAGTCATTTCAAAGTGTGGCTTATGGAGATGTGAGTGTGTTAGCGAGGAGGAGAGTGAAAGGCAGAGCAGAAGTATTGGACTTAAATGGAACTAATTCAAGCATGGTGAAGATGATATTCTCCAGTTCATGTATGTGATACTTATTATTATGTGTCTCTTGTAGGTAGTGAGCCTCTTGTGAGTAGTGTACTCAGGCAGTGAGCCCTAATTGGCATGTGCCATTTTGTTCTTTCTATTCTTCTAACAGAGAATACAATCTTGGGTTAATCACCCCATGGTTTTTCCCTTAATCAGGTTTTCCATGTCAAAATCTTGGAGTCATGTGTGTTAATGTGTTTCTACTCTTGATTTATTGCATTATGTTTACATGATTGATTTATCCTTATGCTGCTGAATTACAAAGTAGATTTAAGTGTTTAATTGGAAGAAAGTTTTGGACAACTGATTCACTCCCCCTCTCAATTGTCTACCCTGAATCTAACAATTGGTATCAGAGCTAAGTTCCTCTAAAAAGAGCTTAACCACTTGTGGAGATCTAGGATGTTGTCCTACAAAAAGGATAGTCCGAAGTTTGATGGAACCAATTTTAATCTTTGGAAAAGTCACATGAAATGTCACCTACAATGTATGAGAATGCAATACTAGAACATGGATTCAATGAAGTATACTCCTCCACAGGGTGGCCTGAAAGCCCCAAATGAAATCACTGATGCTGAAAACAATTTGAGGACTATAGAAGCTCTTCTAAGAACATTATCTGATTCAGAGATTTCAAATGTTGTTGACCTATCAACTACTTTTGAGATTTGGGAAAAACTAGAACTTCTACATGAAGGAGACAAGTATGTTAAATGTGCAAGGCTTCAAAGTCTAAAAGGAAAATTTGAAAATCTGAAGATGAGAGAAGATGAAAATATCACTACTTTTATGTCAAGAGTAAATGAGCTTGTTTGTGGAATTAGATGTGCTAGTGGAGTCTTGGATGAAGATGAGACTATTGAAAAAATTCTCAAATCCCTTCCTACTTCTTATAAAATCAAGGTTGTTGCCATTGAAGAATTCAGAGCCGATACAACTGTCACAAGAGATCAATTGGTTGGTATATTGGCTGCATTTGAAATGACCGAGTTTGGAGATGCCCCTCCTAAGACTAAATCTGCATTCAAATCTAATGCCTCTGTAAAAGGTAAACAAAGGTTTGATCTGGGAGAGAACTCTTCAAGGAAACTATCATGGTATGAAAAAGCAAGAAAAGACCTAGAAGAAAAAGAAGCAGAAACTGCTCATCTTGAAGCCCTTATTGCAAAAAGACTGCCAAGAGGATCTAGTAAGTATGAAGGGAAATTACCTTTTAAGTATTTTAACTACAATAAGATTGGTCATTTTTCCTCAAGATGTCCAGAAAGATTTTCAAGGAAAATCCTAACAAGCCAAGCTTCCAAAAGAACTATTACTATGTACATGAAGATGATGATAATGAAGGAGTAACAGATGATGAATCAGAGATGGGAAACAAATCTGGAAATGAATGGGTGTTCATTGCCATCGAAGAAGAAGATCTAATGTCCTCTGTATCTGTCAATCATAAGACTATGGAAAGAGCTCTAGCTACCCAAGTTGAAGAGAAGGATGATTGGGTCATTGATAGTGGATGCTCTCACCATATGACAGGTGACAAAAATAAGTTCATAGATTTGGAGAGGTATGAAGGAGGAGTGGTAAAGTTTGGTGATAATTATGCTAGTAGAATCAGGGGTAGAGGAACTATTTCTTTTGATGGAAGGAACAAAACCAGTAATGTACTGTATGTTGAAGGATTGAAGCACAATCTTTTTAGTGTTGGACAGTTGGTGGACAAAGGCTATGATCTCTGATTCAAGAATGGAAAATACAAGATCTTTGAAAGTTTTGGAATAGATATTGCATCCAGTACTCAAACTAAAGCTAATATCTTCTACTTGGTTGGTACTGATAAAAGTTGCATATTTGTTCAAGTTGATCAGAGTTGGTTATGTCATAGAAGGATGTGTCATGTAAATTTTGATAACATCATCAAGATAAGCAACACTCAGGCTATAAGAGATCTTCCAAAACTGGTGAAACCTACTTATAGCTTGTGCAAAGAATGTTAGTTGGGTAAGCTAAGCAGAGTCACATGCAAGAGTAAGGAACTATCCTCTACCAGATTACTAGACTTAATTCATACTGATTTATGTGATCTGGCAAGAATCAGGAGTGTACAAGGTGATAGATACTTCATGCTACTAATTGATGACTATTCCCGGATGATGTGGGTAACTTTTCTAAAAGAGAAATCAGAAGCTCTTGAGAAATTCAAAATATTCAAGGCTATGGTAGAGAATGAAACCAGATTAAAATTAAAATGTCTGAGGTCTAATAGAGGTGGAGAATTCACATCCGGTGAGTTCATAGAATTCTGTGAGAAACATGGAATAAAAAGATAGTTGTCTGCTCCTAGGACTCCACAGCAAAATGGAGTAGTTGAAAGAAAGAACCGGACCATCCAGGAAGCATCTAGGACCATGATGATGGAAGTAGATGTTCCTCAGATCTATTGGAGAGAAGTTGTCAGCACTAGAGTCTATACTCTTAGGTGAGTTCAAATTAGAAGCAATACCGGTAAGACTCCTTATGATATTTGGTTTGGCATCACTCCTACTGTGAGGTATTTCAGAGTCTTTGGTAGCAAATGTTACATCAAAAGAAATGAAGATTTAGGCAAGTTTGATGCTAGAAGTGATGAAGGAATATTCTTGGGCTACTCTACTCAAAGCAAAGCATACTGGTGTTATAACAAGAGACAAAGATTATAGAAAGTACAAATGTGAAAGTTGATGAAGGAATTGAAAAACCCTCAAAGTTTTATGAATATGATGAAGATGATCAAAATGGTGTTCTGATTCAAGGAACCCAAGCCCCTTCTGAAATTCAAATTCAAACTGATCTAGTAAATTAGGAAGAAGAGATGAGTTTTAATGAGCCTAATCAAGAATTAGAAGTGCAAGAAATTCCCAAAGTTCCCAGGTATGCAAGACTGAATCACTCTGAAGATCAGATCATAGGTGATAAAAGCAAAGGTGTACAAATAAGAAGGAAAATTGCTCAAGATTCAGATGAGTATTGTCTGATTTCAAAGATTAAACCTAAGATAGTGAATGAAGCTTGCAATGATGAAAACTAGACTAAAGCAATAGAGGAAGAGCTAATGCAAATTGAGAAAAATCACACTTGGGATCTTGTTCCCGGACCTAGAAACAAGAATGTGATTGGAACAAAATGGGTTTTCTGGAACAAACTAAATGAAGTTGGTGAAGTAATCAGAAATAAAGCTAGATTGGTCTGCAAGGGTTACTCTCAAATAGAAGGAGTTGATTTTGCAGAAACTTTTGCTCTGGTGGCAAGAATTGAAGTAGTCAGATTATTTCTTGCTTTTGCTACCTTCAAGGATTTCAAAGTATATCAGATGGATGTCAAGTTTGCCTTCCTGAATGGTGACTTGGAAGAAGAAGTATACATTGAGCAACCGGATGGATTTCAATTGTCTGATCATGATTATATGGTCTGCAAGTTAAAGAAAGCATTGTATGGACTAAAGCAAGCCCCAAGAGCCTAGTATGAAAGATTGGACAAGCATATTTTGAAGATTGGTTTCAACAAAGGTACAGCTGACAGTAATTTGTATTTCAAAATTGATCATGAAAATATCATGATTGTTGAAGTATTTGTTGATGATATCATTTTTGGAGGAAGAGATAGTATGTGTAAAACTTTTGCAAATCAAATGAAAAGTGAATTTGAGATGTCCATGCTTGGGGAAATGAATTTCTTCTTGGGTCTACAAATCACTCAAACAAAGAAAGGAATCTTCATTTCTCAGACCAAATATGTGAAAGAATTTTTTAAAAAAATTAGGATGAAGACTCAAAACTAATGAATACTCCCATGGTAACCAGTGTAGACACCCAAAATTGTCCCAAATTTGTCCATGTGTTGCAACACCTTGATAAAAACATCACTTAGACATCATGTAGCATTTTGTCCTAAATCCCACTCTTAATCCCATTTATCCATTAGCCAATTAATTAAATAAATTTTATTTAATTAATTAAATCCTATTTTAATCCCATCCTTATCCTACTTAGCCAATTAATTAAATACATTTTATTTATTTAATTAATTTCCCAATCATATCCTTATCCCACTATCCAATTAATTAAATAAATTTTATTTATTTAATTAATATCCAACTCATATCCCAACTAATTCAAATATTTTATTTGAATTAAGTTCTCATCATAAGCTAACTTTCCAATTAATTAAATAAATTTTATTTATTTAATTAATTTATCTTATCATTTAGCCGACATGTGTGCCACTTTCATTTAAAAAAGATAAGTGGTACTACAGCCTTTTATTTAATATCTTTCACATGTAGTATTTTTTATGTACACAAGCACACATGAGTCCTATTCTCCTTGACACTTGTCAAATGACTACAACTCCCTTGAAGAGTGGGATAACCGAATCAATCCTAGGCGTCCACATCAATCATTTAGCTTTTTAATCTCAACCATCTATTTGAACCAAGCCTTTCCTATAAATCAAACCCCTCACAAGCCATTAGCATGCATTGAGTCTCAAGTACCCTTATTCTGCCAAATTTTCTAAAAGGCATTGAGCTTCAAGTAACATTATTCTGCCAAATTATCATTAGCATGCATTGATCCTCAAGTATCCACATGCTGTTGAAATATCATTAGAGCCTTTGCATCCTTCATTCTAGCATCTTCATCTTAATGTTATGCTGCAGAAGTGAGCACCTAACATTCCTCCAACAATAATCCTTCAAAATTTTGCATGCTCATGCGAGGTGGAGAAGAGCAATCGAGATAAATCGAGCATAACATGGAGATCGGTTTGCATTTACATTTGTTATTTTGATTTTCATGTTGTCTTGTGCTTCATTGTGCATTGCTAGGGTTTTTATCATTGCTGTTTATTCATTTGCCATGATTTGCAATTTTACCCTAACTACATTTGGCATGCCCGGTGGGACTCACTTCACTTGATCTTTTTTGCAGGTTTTTGGCAGTAAAAATTTGCATTCATATAACTCCCATTGTTGAGTATTGCAGGTTTAATTAACTTTTTGTTGCAAATCTGCTGTTTTTTCGACAAAACCCTAGGTTTCAAAGATTTCATCATATCTTTCAAATGGCTATGAATTGTTCTACAAGATTTTAGCAGAAGTTTGTCTATGATATAAGGAAGCTACAGCAGAAACATTTCAGGTTTATCGCCACTTTTGCGGGATTTATCACGTTTTTAAGTGTTTTCATAAAATCACAATTCTGGGAGCAAATCAGCGAATTTTTCATAAATCTTTACATTTCTGGAAAGCTCGTGAAATTCTAATAGGGGTCTATGTTTTACAGATTCAATTTGAAGGTCGTTTACAATGTGAAAAAATCAGATCTTTGCTGATTGTACCTTTTTCATAAATCCATATTTCTAGACGCAAATCAGGGAATTTTTCTGATTTCTTTACATTTTCAGAAAGCTCTCTAAAAATTAATGGGGGTCTCTTCTTGAATTTTTTAATTTTCAAACCAAAAATATATCGAAATAATCAAATCTAATTCGGCTATGCATCTAAAATTACAATTTTTCTTGCTTGATGAGCATATTTTTTATGCCTGTATTATAATATCATTTTTTTTATGTTGTAGGTGATCATAAGAAGCTGGAGCAACATTGACATCAACATCTACAGCAATTTGGATAGCGAATTAACTAGGTGCAATCATTTCATTTCTCATCTTCTAATCATTGTTTGCAAACACATTTGGATTTTGGGCATAAAATGAACAATTGTTTGCAAATTCACATCAAAAAAATGGGCTAAAATAAACCATTGTCTTTCATCACATTTGGATTTGGGTTTTAAAACAAACAAGTGCTTGCATTGTCTTCCACACATTAAATTTCTAAGGTTAATGAACCCCATGCGAGTGTGACCAAGTAAATGTGTATGCTCTCTCCTCGCGTCTCAACATGAACTTGGAGATCAAAAACATTTACTTGTGTTACTTTTGTTTAGCCTTAGAGAGGCCTGCCTTAGTATCCACCCCAAGGGAATGACCTCAAGTGGTACTTTCATCCGGTCCACTTTAAAAATCAGAGGATAAGGTGAAAGCCAAGTCTAACCGGTATTAGCGCTCACCATACAGTGCTAACTCGAAAGGAGGTGTACCTTTGTGTATATTAAAACTCCTAGTAGGGTTAGTTAAAGTCTTAAGTGGCTTGCTGGATGCTCGTGGGGTGCCGGTCCCCCAGATTTTCACTAGAACCTCCTTGTGATAGTGGCCTTGCCTTAACTAGGACTTGTTGAGTGTCTTTACATGCTTGCTTAACCATCATCACATTCTTCTAAACTAAAACTTGCTTATGTGTCTTGCGTGAGTGATTCATGTGTGTATATGCATAATCAATTGTTTGAATATTGCCACATCAAGCTCTAAACACCCAAACATATAAAGACAAGTCATCCTACACATTCTTCCAATAACATTCAAACCCAATCACTTTCATTCCAAACATAGCCAAGTCATCCAAACAATCTACATCATCATCCAAATCCCTAAACAAGCACTTGCTAAAAGGACTTAAAATAAACACTTGGTGACAACATGTTTACACTAGAAGACCCAGAAATAAAATTCCAAAGATTCCTCCAAAGTCTTTATCAAGGATCACAACCCCTAAACCAAGATGCCATTGAAATATTACAATTCTTCCTCCAAAGAGCTCAACCCCACGCAAGCCAATCACCTCAACTACAACACTTCATAACCCAAGCCCAACACCTTTTAGCCACTAGTCAATCTCAACAAGTACATCAATCCTCAGCCACTCCATACCAACCTAATCCACCTCATAGCCACATGTCATATCCATCCACTTCATATCAACCTAATCCAGCTATCCACCAAATCAATGCCACACCAACCTATCAACCTCCACCTCAAGCTTATCCAATCCCTCATACCACCATTCCAATGCACTACCAAGCCCATCCACAAGGCAATCAAGTGATATCACAAGAACAACATGCAAGTCCAAATAGCTCTTTGTACATAAATCAAGTAAGTCCAAGTACACCTTTTCAACAAGACCACCAAGCACCATTGATAGATCTAAATCCACCTTTCCAACAAGAATCATATCCAAATCCCAATGGCCCCTAGTACGTAAATCAAATGAGTCCAAGTTATCCTATGGAAGACTTAATAACCTTTGACAAGGGAGATACCAATCTAGAGTGGCCACCACCATTCAATCACATGCCAACATATGAGCCAACTAGTCCTATCCCAACACCACCATGTGATCCCATTCTTAGTCCATTGATCCCTTCATCTTCCAAACCACCAAGCCCTCCATTACCTTCATCACCAAGTCATTCTAATCTTTCCCCAAAGGATGCGGCTGAGATTGTTTTACAAAGAATGCTTGAAGCAAAACTCATTGAACTTCCTGAAGTCAAACCATGTGAAGAAAGTCCATATGATGAACATGATTATTGCGCATACCATAGGACCAAAGGCCATAATACAAATCAATGCCCAATATTTGTCTCAATTGTTTACAAGGTGTATCGACATACAATAAGAAATCATGCCACATCATTCAAATCCTATGTGTCACCCCCATCTAATCCAAATCTTAGCCTATCAAACTCAATTATCCTTCCGTCCAATCAAAGTCCTAATCATAAGCTTACAACATCATTCTCTATTATAGCTCATCCATTATATTGCCCATCTACACATACCCTTGCGAAGGATGTGATCCATTGGCTACTAGCTAGGAATAAACTACCTCCATGTCAAACACCCATTCATGAAACTACCAAAGAACTTCCAAAGGTCATGTCTAATCCTATAATCCCATCATGTGGTCCACCTATCCTTGAGCCTATCCAAGAGTCCTCAATTAACATTATTAGCCCTTCAAGCCCATCATGTCACCTACAAATCATCAAGCCTATGCAAGAGTCATCATGTTTTCATGTTGTGACTTCCATTCAAGCAACACAAGAGGTGTTAGCACAGTAAAATTTTCAAAATTTTACTATTTCCTTACTCCATCATATTTGAATAAACCCTGAGGAATATCCCAAAAGGACCATAATATAAAAAAAATTTTGTATCTAATAAAATTTCTAGGGATGAGCAGTGTCAAATTTCATCAAAATCAATCCATCGGCAAGAGGTCGTGTGGCTTACACCGATACACAAGGAATTGTTTGAAAACAACCATCGGCGTGAAAATAGAGATCGGAAGAAGAATTATGGAGCTCACCGATGGAGTAAGCAACACCGATGACTCTACATCGGCAAGAAAGGCAAGTGGTCATGCCGATCGGTATGACAAATATCTATCGGATGATCTTTTAGAAGCTGCCCCGACGGTATATATCATACCGATGAAGCACTTTCGGCAAAAGTTTCACCGAACAGCATGCGAGGGTAACAAAGCAATAGTCATCGGTGAGAAATGAACCATCGGGATAGAAAACAAGTAAGTCTCCGATGATCAAGAGTCTTGGCGATAAGAAAGCCATCGGCAAGACTCACAGCGATGCACCTCTATCGGGATAACTTGACATATCGGAATAAAAGAAACAAGTCTTGCCGATTCATAAGTCACGGCGATCAAAAGGTGTCGGTAACACTTTACTAAACTTTGCCTGATGAAGGGTATGACAAAGGGCATCGGGGAGATGATTTGGATCGGGATATCTTGAGAAAGTTATCCCGATAGTGAATGTCATTCCGATAAAGATAAAAGTTCATACATGAAGAGACTATCGGTAAGACAATAAAGATCGGGAACACATAATTTTAGTATCCCGATGGTCTCAATCTTCCCGATAAGCAAAGCATATCGGTGGGACTCGCCATATCGCGGAGAGATCTAAAACCCTTGGCGATGAAGGAAGTCATGCCGATGGTCGCACCCACTTGAAATATGATACTACATGGCGTCGGGGATACAATTGAGGGGTCACGCCGATTGACTGTCCGCGCCATAAAAAAAAACGTTGAGGTCGCCCAGACATTTCAAAAATCACGCCGATAAGAAGAGTTATGGTGATGTGACACTTCACAGCGATGAACATTGAATTGATCAGATAATTAATACAAAATGGCTACGAAGTTCATACGATCATTATAATTGAAAAAACCCTTCGAGAGCAGAATACAGAAGAATTCGCAGGGCAAAAGCAAAGGCTTCCAATTCCAGCCGTCGAACGACAGGTACACATACACAAACCACTATCTTGCCTGTATTTGAATTTCCTACCAAATTTTTCAAAAATGGAAACTCCGGGGAAAGGAAAAGGAAGAAAATCACAAGGGGAAACCAGTAAACCAAAGAAGCAAAAAACTGATCAAACCCCTGAAGAAAAAGTCAAAGACAGAAAACTAAATCAGGACTTGATTGATCAGTTGCCTAGGTCAACTCCCAAGGCCAGGAGGTCTACCCAACTCAGGGCAGAAGTAGAAAAATTGGAAGACAAACATAAGCGCCTGGGAGATATTTGGACCCCAATTAGGGGATATGAACTCTTCAGATTCCACTACAACAGAAGATTTAGAAATTCTCCTGTGTCAAACCCATGGCACATGAATTTAGGCAAACTGGTTGTACCTAATGTATTCTTGAATGTAGAACTCCTGCAACTATTAGCCAGGCATTACAATTCAGACCTGAAAGCTATCTGCAACCCTCAAGGAGAACCAATTGTACACCTATCAAAAAATGCTATTTGTGAGGTGTATGATTTGGATGATTTGTGCACTGTCCCTATTGTTTATGAAGAGTTGGATAAGGAATACTGGAGAATGGATACAACCTACAATGGATGGAGGTTACCCATTCATAGACCCAGGATTGAAGGAGAAGTAATACCCTTGACTGAGAATGATGGCCCTCCCTTTCATGTATCCATTTTTGAACCATACATTCAATATACTTACTATTCTGTAGGCCAAGTCCTTGGCTCAGAGGTCCTTGAGTTCATGACTATTCCTCTAATGGTCATAACCTCTGATATTCAATGTCACAATGCCAGACAATTTGATTATGCCTCCTATATTGCTACTAGAATAGACTCTGGTCTATCTGCAATAAAAAAACAATGCTCCAGCATGCTCTTTTGAGCATTACTCGATGCTCATGCATATGGTCTTATACTATGGCCAGGAAGTAGGATTGTGGCCAAATGAGTTTCAAGTTGTTGCTGCGGATAAGAAAGGGGAGAAGATACCTGTACAAATGTGGACCAGAATCTGGGATAGCAGGTATGCTAACTCCAGCTATGCTCAATTTGAAGAGCATTGTGTTAAAGTGCTATATAGGTATTTCAACCACCCCTGTGAATATTCAATTTCAAATGAAATAAAAAGATTCCTCAGACCAAAAGATTTTGGTGGCCCCCCTACTGTCACTCATAATTGGGGAGATTGGTATTGTTTTGAGGATGCTACTATGATCAGAGTGTATGGTTTTGAGGATGCTCCATTTATATTGCCTAAAACTGTCCCTGACAGAATTGCATATTTAGAAATAATTAGGCAAATGCATCATTCCAATGTCATGCATCTAAGTTCGCATGATAAACAATCATTCATGCCTAGTACTTTGTGTTTTGGAGATTTTACTGTGGTTTCAAAAGAAGGATACAATCTCATTTTGGATAAACTAATGCATTATAACATGGTGACTGCTGAGGTGAGGAAAGGGTTTGACCCTGAGGGTTTCATTGACTATGCAAGAAGAAAACAAAATCTCAGTGGATACATGCACATACATTATCCACATGATGATGTCATTAGAAATTTGGAAGAGGCTGAAGTCGACTTGGTGGTAGAGAAATATAACAGAGATTTGAATGAAAAGAAAAAGCAGTTGGCAGAAGTTGAAGTGGTATCCTCTGAAGAGGAAGAATTGACTGAACAGCCACAAGATAAGACAATAGAAATGTCCAAAAGAAAAATGCAACAATATCAGCCTCCAGTTGTGGTACATGACGAGGAGGGGTCTGCTGATGAAGATCCACGCCAAAAGGCTTATGATTCTTTTGTATCAGATGATACATTCATTCATTCGAAGGAATTTAAATCATTCCTGTATAAATACAAGGGAAAAGAAATTAGAGAGTCAGTAGATAATGTTTCTGCTGACAATGAAAAACAGTTATTAGATATGTTAAAGGAGACAGTGGATAAGGAAATGTAGGACATGACACCAAGCAGAGGCAGACAGCTGCTCAAAGATGCAGGGATTATGATTTTTCCCGGTTTGGATTTAAATTCTGCTCTGGTTTTTGATAGCTTTTTGAATAATGCTGATGATAAGTATAAGCTTACTCCAGAAGGAGTTAATGAAGTCTATATGGGAACGAGATACAATAATGATGAAAATTCTTTAATGATATGGGCATTGTATCCTCCCCATAAGAAGACGGCCATCATAGACACTGAAAAAACTTTTGGCCATGTTATGACTTTCAGAGCAGGTGAAACTGACCCCATAATTACTGCAGACATTGGTATCAATGTTGCAAAATTAAATAAAGCACAAGCTCAGATGTTAATCAAGGAAAGAGATGCTTATAAGCTGAATTGTGAAAGATTAACAAAAGAGAATGACTACTTGAAGGACGCTGTTAAGAGCACCTTTGGCCAATCTACGAAGAGAATAACTGAAGGTGAGAGCTCACAAAGTAGTCAAGTGATATCCCATGATCAGGCCAAGCAAATTCAAATAGATGCATTTGTTACAATACTGCAGAGCAGGTATGCAAACATGGTACGGTGGTTAAACCAGTTTTGGGATAACTACTCAGAAAATCATAAAGCAGTCAAAGAACATGAAAGGCTTGATGAGAGAATACAAGAAAAGGTGATCGAGTTGCAAAACAGAGGTGCCACTGATGGCACAGATATCTCTGATGCAAGAGCATTGCTCAAACAGCACCAGAATTATTATGATAAACTCAAAGCTGATGCTAAGGAAGGGACTGATGCCTCAGACGCAGGGGTGCCCAGGATATTCAAAGATAATGGAGAGGTAAAGAGCAAAGAAGAGTGGACTGTTGATTGTCAAGTTATATTGCACAAAGCCACAGGACCTCTAAAAGATAAAGCCTCTGTATCTACAGAAGTTTGCAAACAACTGGAGGAAATGGTCACCCTAGATATAATCACCAGGAGTGCAGTCGAGCTTACTGATTCTCACCGTGCGCAGGAATACTTAGATCATCTGACAAAAGTCTATTTATGGCTAAACAGAGCCTAATTGAGCTTATGTAATTATTATTTGTATCGGTTAAAATCCCAAGAGACTTATTGAAGAGTTGTATCTCTTCATGAAAATACCTATATAAGTTCAAACAATCTATGCTAAAAAATCATCAGCAGTAGAAGATATTCATATATACATATACATAATATTCCAAAATGACCATGTTGCATATTTTATTTTGAAGAAGAAATTTGAAGTTCTCTGATTCAGTATTTCTACTTTGGTATCAGTTATTTGTTGAAATTATTCAATCGTGTGGCTGTCTCCATTTCTGCATTTCCCTGTTATTCAGATTAAGATATCAAGTATATATTTAATCTGTCAATACACATTCGTTGTATCTGTGTGATTAATTCCGTTGGTGTCCATCCTAAGGAATTAAACCCTTCTGATTTATACACAGTAGCCTGGAAGTAGTAAGTTGGGATTACTAAGTAGAGCCATATAATTAGGATTGACACACTGTCTCCAGTAAAATATTATCTGTTAATCTTGTCTTTTCATTTCATTTGGTTCCTTCAAGTAAGGATTAAAGTACCTTCTGGTGAATTATAAGATATCTGATTTTATTTGGTTGGATTATCAAGAAGAGTCTGTCAGTCATTTACTTGCACGTTTATACAAGCTATAAACCAGAACTGTGCCAAATATCTAGAATTATTACCATTTAGAAACTACTGTTTTTAGTCCTTCAAATTGACTCTGTTACCCAACAAGGCACTGGTCTCATTCAATTCATTAATTAAAACCTTTTTTGATATTGCTTATACAATTTCTGCCAATCACTTATTAAACATTACACATAGAATTAATTAGTCAGCTTTGTCATCTATCCTACATCCTATGCCATTGTAGATAGACCTAGTTAGTCCATTCATCCACACTCAAACTGCTTTAATATTTCAAGGTTCACCCACCTAGGTGTAGCAGGACCTAAAGTGTAGGAAATCATCAAACCTTGAAGGTTGATTTCGTCAAGTTAGTTCAAAAACGTTGCAAATCCAAATATAGAGCCTGGCATCCTCTTAGGATTAGTAACTTGCATTTTTGAGACCTAACAAATTGGCGACTCTACTGGGGAATTAGTAAAAAGACCTTAGAAATTAATCCTTTCTTTCATAGAGTCATTTAAAATTTCTTTTTGGTAACTCTGCTGGTGACAAGAACCTTACAGATAAAAATATAAACTTTTCCTATTCAATAGGTGGCGACTCTAGTTACAATTATAACAAAATTTTCAAATGGATGGTAGGAGATCCAGGATGGAAGGCAGAAACTTGCAGTCATCTCCACCACTTAGAAACATTTCCAAAAGAAATGTGAATCCAAAATATTCCCACCAAGATAATAATCTAGACATCCAGGAGAATGATTCAGAACAAAATATTGCAATTCACAATAAATTCACACCTCTGCATGATTCAAACGAGAACCTCAGTGGAGCAACTGATGATATTTTGGCAAGGTACAGACCCACTCCTTAAGAACAGCAGGATCATGATGCAAAGGTCATGAGGGATATTGATAGGAACCAGGCTGAACATGATTTCAAGGTCTCGTTTGACCAGGGAGAAGAGATAGGATATGAATTGTCAAATCAGGGAATGAATGACAATCCAGAATATCAGGAAATAAATAATCAAGACATGAGTGATGAGAAACAGGAAATACTCATGCTCAGGAAAGAACTCGAAAGGTACAAGATACAAGAGGAGAAGGAGTTATTGCAGCAAGAAATTCAACAGAGGAGAAATAAAGCCAAAACGGCTCCCCCCAAATATGTACCCCCGCATAGAGGGAATATTTCAAGAAATACACAACAAAATACAAATAGTGCTCAAAACTCACATGCTTCTGGAAGTCATCAGAACACTATTTCCCAAATTCCCAGACCACCTCCCATACATAATGCATCCCTACATTTGGCAAATAATTACCCACCCCCTGGTCAACAATATTATAGGCCACAAAATCAACACATAAATCCCCATATGAACCAACATCAACAATATGCATATCATCAGCCACCAGGTGGATATAATTACTATCCCAATCCACCACATCTCAATTTCCCTCCCCAAAACCTTGCTAATATATGCAGTCAACTTGATTTGACTGGATATCAGTTATATCCATATCCTATGGATAGTACTTGGAGAAACATGGTTCCCAAGTTTACTGGAAACAATGCAGTATCTGCAGAAGATCATATCAGAAGTTTTAATGCTTTTGTACAGGATATAGGTATGGACTGGGAAGACATTAGAATGAGGTTTTTTATGATGTCCCTCACTGAAGATGCCAGAGATTGGTTTAATAGCTTGCCCGATGCATCAATCAATTCAATAACTGATTTCCATAACCAGTTTAAGGATCAGTATGGTAACCAATACGCTCCTGAGTTTGCACTACATGAACTAATAAGTATATAGAAGTATCAAAATGAATCAGTATTTGATTTCAACCTGAAGTTTTCCAAGTTACATAATAAGGTACCACATGGAGCCAAGTTATCTGACCAGGCAGCACTGAGTATCTATATGAAGGCATTTGACCCCAAAACAGGATATGAACTCAGAAACCGGTGTCCTGCAACGTTGGCAGAAGCACAGAAAATAGCCATAACTATTGAAAATAATAGAAAGGCTGCAGGAATGGTCAGTAAAAGGGAAAATCATAGAAATCTTCAGAATCCAAGTGCTCAACAGATTAAACCAGAGGGTCAGCATAGGCAGGATAGACCTAGGTTACATGATATGCCTTACAATACAAATTGGAAGGATGGAAGACCTATTGACAACAACAGAAAGCAGCCATATGGAAAGGATACTCCTGATCCATTGAAGAGAAACATGGCACATATGGCAGAAAACAAACCTTGGTGTTTTGTATGTAACTTGCCACATTCACCTGAATACTGTGAAGTAGCTAAATCAATACAGCAAGAGGAAATGCTATACAACTATAATAGGGATAATCACACCATCAATATGATGCAGGATACACCATGTGTGGTAACAGAAGATTATTCTTCTTCAGAGGAAGAAGGGTATGAATATGATGTAGGGAACCAAAAATATCATGTTAACATGGGAGAACAGCAGGTATTCTCAGACCAGGAAGATATTTATGACAATAAACCATATGGTCAATGGAGAAAACCTACTGAGGATGAAAAAGA
Source organism: Cunninghamia lanceolata (assembly GCA_027924645.1). NCBI lineage: Eukaryota > Viridiplantae > Streptophyta > Pinopsida > Cupressales > Cupressaceae > Cunninghamia > Cunninghamia lanceolata. Next base: position 3,034,169 of record BSBN01000246.1, read on the forward strand.
AGCTCTCACAGTAGCTGCAGTGGCTCAAGCTCGAAACACTTATAACTTAAGGAATAGAACAACAAATGCTGGGCAAGGAACTCCTGGGAGTGTATTCATAAAAGACCAGAATAACAAGGGGAATAATACAAAATCATCACCTAAAGAACCAGAAAAGGGGGATAAAAATAAAATGAAAGAAAATATAGAAAAAGAGAATACAAAAACAGAAAAGAATGACCAAATCATAACCCCTTCTTTTGACATTGCACAAGCAGTGTCTCAGGTGAAGATATCAGTCCCACTCTTAGAGATGATGAAAATAGATAAATATAGGAGTACAGTCGTCAAGATGATTTCTGATACACCCAATCCAAAACATAAAGGGTTTGAAAAAACAACAAATAATGTGCATCAAGAAAATTTTAAGATGCCTGAGGTATACCTTGGTGACACACTTACAAAAAATCCCTCACAGGTAGATCCATTCTATACTACACTAGTAATCAAGAACAGAATAGTCAGGAATTGTATGATTGATTCAGGTGCTGCTATGAATATCATGCCTATAGCAGTGATGAAAGAATTAGGGATGTGGGTTGATACTACGTATGGCCAATGTTATGCAATGGATAACAGATCTATTCCAGTAGTTGGTATTATGAAAGATGTAGAAATAAAACTTGCTTCATATCTTGAGGCAACATATAACATTGACATCACTGTGGTTGATATCCCACCGTATTATGGAATGCTGTTATCAAGGCAGTGGGCTGCAATGGCAGGAGGCAATGTTCAATTAGATCTATCATATGCCACCATACCAGTAGGTGACAAAGAAATCAAGTTGTGCAGAGAACCAAGGTATGACAATATTATAGAAAGAATGGACCGGCATCAGGTGAATTTCTTTTGTGACACAGATTTAGGGGTTTTCAAAGTTGGAGAAACTACCCCAGAATTGCATAACACTGACCCAATACACACTGAATCTATGAAAAAAGAAAATGATTTGTGGAAAATGTATTTCGATGGTGCATGCAGCAAGATAGGAAATGGGGCCGGAGTAGTTTTTATCTCACCAGGAGGTAAAACATTCAAATACTCTTTCTTACTGACATTTGAATGCACCAATAACGTAGCTGAGTATGAAGCCCTACTCATTGGCCTAGACATAGCCACCAAATACAAAATAAAAAAGTTGGCTGTCTATGGTGATTCTGAATTGGCCATCTCCCAAGTAAGAGAAAAATATTTATCTAAGAATAAAAGATTAAGACAGTACAGAAATGTAGTTTGGGATAGTGTTGAATTATTTGATGCTTTTTCAATCAGCTGGGTTGATAGGTCTAAAAACATCATGGCAGACTTTTTAGCAAACATTGCATTAAAAAGAGATGATCTAACATTAGGAGGGATCACAGAAGTAGAATTTAAAACTAGACCTACCATCCCTGATAATATACAGAACTGGCAGGTGTTTGACAGCGATGCTGATATAATCAATTTCTTACACTGTGCTAATTATTATGAAAATCAAGAAATTGATTTCAGTGCATTTGTGGAGGAACACGATGGGAAAGAAACCCTATTTGGCCAAGAAGTGGTTCAACTGAAGACAAATAAGATACCCAAAGGGCTTATTGCATTAGAAAAAGCATTTGATGGGCATGATAGATACAAGAAGAAAGAAACACCAGTGATACCTGAGAATCTTGAGGAAGTGAACTTGGGGACTCAGACAACCCCAAAAAATGTATATATTGGGAGGAATCTTGACCAGAAAATCAGAAGTAGAATTATCAATCTACTTAGGAAGTATAGGCATGTGTTTGCTTGGTTATATGATGACTTAAAGGCATATAGAGAGGATCTATTTCAACATGAGATACCACTCAAACCAGATGCAAAACCATTCAGACAGAAACAAAGGCCGATTAATCCTACATTGGCTCCGAAAATGCTGGAGGAACTTACAAAGTTAAGGGATGGAGCTATAATCAAGCCTATTAGACATTCTTCCTGGGTCTCAAACTTAGTACCTGTCAGGAAAAAGAATGGTGACATTAGACTGTGTGTGGATTTCAGAAACCTGAATAAATCTTCTCTCAAAGATAATTATCCTCTTCCTAATATGGAGGCGATACTACAGAAAGTTACTGGATGTGAATTACTATCCATGATGGATGGATTCTCCGGCTACAATCAGGTAAAGGTTAAGGAGTCTGAACAATTCAAGACCGCATTCACCACTCCGTGGGGAACATATGTATACTTGAGAATGCCATTTGGATTAACTAATGCTGGGGCAACATTTCAAAGAGTGATGGATGTAGCTTTTGCTGAATTGATCAATAAGATTATGATAGTCTATCAAGACGACTTAACAACGTATTCAAAAAAGGCCGAAGATCATTGCACACATCTAGAACAGATATTTGTCAAAGCCCTAGAATATGGAATATCATTGAATCCTAAAAAATGCCAATTTGCAGTAACAGAAGGAAAATTGCTTGGCCATATAGTCTCGAAGGAAGGAGTTAAAATAGATCCTGAAAGGGTGAAAGCAATTGATCAGGTCCCTATTCCAAGAAATGTAAAAGCTATACAATCATTTTTTGGTCAGATAAATTTTGTCAGAAGATTTATACCAAATTTCGCAGAGATTGTTTGTCCTATATCAAGAATGCTGAAGAAGAACTCAGATATGAAATGGACAACAGAAGCAATGGAAGCATTTGGTAACATTAAGGAGGCCATCAAACAAGCTCCAGTCTTAATATCCCCTGACTTTGGAAAACCTTTCCAACTTTTTTCATTTGCTTCCTATCATACAGTGGCAGCAGTGTTGTTGCAGAAAAACAATGATGGATATGAACAGCCAATCTCTTTCTTTAGCAAGTCCCTTCAGAATGCAGAGTTGAAGTATGACATTATTGAAAAACAGGCATATGCACTGGTAAAAGCAGTAAAAAACTTTAGACCATATTTGGTAGGGGGTAAAATCATAGCATATGTTCCTAATGCTGCAGTGAAGGATGTACTGATCCAAACTGAGGTCACCGGTAGGAGATGTAGGTGGATCAATAGGATTCAGGAATTCAACATTGAAATCCAAATCACTAAATTAGTAAGAGGACAGGGTCTTGCCAAATTGATGGCTGAAAGTAATCTAGAAGCTTCCCATATATGTAATGTGGATGCAAGTACCAATATTGAACGCACTCCATGGTATACTGATATAGTATATTATCTAACACATATGAAGAGTCCTGAAGGATATGATGATAACAAAAGAAGGACACTCAAACTACAAGCTTCAAAATATGTACTCATTGGTGGGGATCTCTATTGGAAAAATAGAGATGGGGTTCTACTATTATGTTTGGATGAATATCAATCAAAACGTATTATGAAGGAGTTGCATGAAGGCATGTGTGGAGGACATTTCTCAGCAAAAATCACAGCCCACAAAATTTTGAGGGCAGGGTACTATTGGCCTAAAGTCTTTAACGATTCATACCAGTACACTAGAAAATGTGAAGCATGCCAAAAGTTCTCAGGGAAGTTAAAGTATCATGGAGCACTACCTTTAAAACCTATGCAAGTTGAGGCTCCATTTTATCAGTGGGGTATTGATTTTATAGGTGAAATTTCAGAGAAATCAAGTGGGGGGCACCGATGGATTTTAGTAGCTACTGATTACTTTACAAAATGGGTGGAAGCAATCCCAACCAGACAGGCTACTAGTAAAGTTGTGATAAATTTTCTAATGGATAACATTATATGCAGATTTGGTACTCCTGTAAGACTGATTACTGATAATGGGATGTGCTTTAGATCTGATGAATTCAAAGGTTTCTGCAGCACATATGGTATCACTGTTTCTTATGCTGCGCCTTACCATCCACAGGCCAATGGACAAGCTGAATCAAGTAATAAGAGTCTGTTGAAAATCATAAAAAGAATGTTGGATAGAAATAAGAAGGCTTGGGATTCAAAATTAAGAATGGCAGTGTGGGCTGACAGGATTACTATAAAAAGGGCAATTGGGAGATCCCCTTATGAATTGGTATATGGAACCCAAGCAAGATTACCATTAGAAAATCTTATACCAGTATACAAATTCATTCTCCAGGAAGACCTGAATATCCCTGAACCAATGGAGGAAAGGTTGGAACAATTAGCAGAGCTTGATGAAACAAGAAGAATGGCTCAGAAACAGAATATTAAATTACAATCACAGGTAAAATATCTCTTTGACAAAAAGGCCAAAGAAAGAAAGTTTGAAATAAATGATCTGGTACTAATGTGGAATGCAAGATGTCAAGACAAAGGAAAACATGGAAAATTTGAAGCCCTGTGGTTGGGTCCTTTTGTTATCATTGGCAAGGGAGGTGATGATTCTTACTATGTACAGAATATGTCAGGAGAGGAGCAGGAATTGCCAGTACATGGGCAATACTTGAAGCAGTTCTTTTCATAAACATGTACAAAAGAATTGAGTGTTACCAGTGCATGGACAACATTCAAATAATTCTCAAAAATATCTTATTCCATGCACAGTAGTCTAGGAATCATTCCCGCTCCCCATCATTTGTTCCTTTCCTTTTTCTAGTTTCATAAAACCTCACCCCAAAATGATAAAAAATGTGGTCTACTTCCCCAGGAGATTTGGATCCTTGTATACTCATAGGGAGTATACATCCCAGACAGAGCCACTGTTAGCACAGTAAAATTTTCAAAATTTTACTATTTCCTTACTCCATCATATTTGAATAAACCCTGAGGAATATCCCAAAAGGACCATAATATAAAATTTTTTTTGTATCTAATAAAATGTCTAGGGATGAGCAGTGTCAAATTTCATCAAAATCAATCCATCGGCAAGAGGTCGTGTGGCTTACACCGATACACAAGGAATTGTTTGAAAACAACCATCGGCGTGAAAATAGAGATCGGAAGAAGAATTATGGAGCTCACTGATGGAGTAAGCAACACCGATGACTCTACATCGGCAAGAAAGGCAAGTGGTCATGCCGATCGGTATGACAAATATCTATCGGATGATCTTTTAGAAGCTGCCCCGACGGTATATATCATACCGATGAAGCACTTTCGGCAAAAGTTTCACTGAACAGCATGCGAGGGTAACAAAGCAATAGTCATCGGTGAGAAATGAACCATCGGGATAGAAAACAAGTAAGTCTCCGATGATCAAGAGTCTTGGCGATAAGAAAGCCATCGGCAAGACTCACAGCGATGCACCTCTATCGGGATAACTTGACATATCGGAATAAAAGAAACAAGTCTTGCCGATTCATAAGTCACGGCGATCAAAAGGTGTCGGTAACACTTTACTAAACTTTTCCCGATGAAGGGTATGACAAAGGGCATCGGGGAGATGATTTGGATCGGGATATCTTGAGAAAGTTATCCCGATAGTGAATGTCATTCCGATAAAGATAAAAGTTCATACATGAAGAGACTATCGGTAAGACAATAAAGATCGGGAACACATAATTTTAGTATCCCGATGGTCTCAATCTTCCCGATAAGCAAAGCATATCGGTGGGACTCGCCATATCGCGGAGAGATCTAAAACCCTTGGCGATGAAGGAAGTCATGCCGATGGTCGCACCCACTTGAAATATGATACTACATGGTGTCGGGGATACAATTGAGGGGTCACGCCGATTGACTGTCCGCGCCATAAAAAAAAACGTTGAGGTCGCCCAGACATTTCAAAAATCACGCCGATAAGAAGAGTTATGGCGATGTGACACTTCACAGTGATGAACATTGAATTGATCAGATAATTAATACAAAATGGCTACGAAGTTCATACGGTCATTATAATTGAAAAAACCCTTCGAGAGCAGAATACAGAAGAATTCGCAGGGCAAAAGCAAAGGCTTCCAATTCCAGCCGTCGAACGACAGGTACACATACACAAACCACTATCTTGCCTGTATTTGAATTTCCTGCCAAATTTTTCAAAAATGGAAACTCCGGGGAAAGGAAAAGGAAGAAAATCACAAGGGGAAACCGGTAAACCAAAGAAGCAAAAAACTGATCAAACCCCTGAAGAAAAAGTCAAAGACAGAAAACTAAATCAGGACTTGATTGATCAGTTGCCTGGGTCAACTCCCAAGGCCAGGAGGTCTGCCCAACTCAGGGCAGAAGTAGAAAAATTGGAAGACAAACATAAGCACCTGGGAGATATTTGGACCCCAATTAGGGGATATGAACTCTTCAGATTCCACTACAACAGAAGATTTAGAAATTCTCCTGTGTCAAACCCATGGCACATGAATTTAGGCAAACTGGTTGTACCTAATGTATTCTTGAATGTAGAACTCCTGCAACTGTTAGCCAGGCATTACAATTTAGACCTGAAAGCTATCTGCAACCCTCAAGGAGAACCAATTGTACACCTATCAAAAAATGCTATTTGTGAGGTGTATGATTTGGATGATTTGTGCACTGTCCCTATTGTTTATGAAGAGTTGGATAAGGAATACTGGAGAATGGATACAACCTACAATGGATGGAGGTTACCCATTCATAGACCCAGGATTGAAGGAGAAGTAATACCCTTGACTGAGAATGATGGCCCTCCCTTTCATGTATCCATTTTTGAACCATACATTCAATATACTTACTATTCTGTAGGCCAAGTCCTTGGCTCAGAGGTCCCTGAGTTCATGACTATTCCTCTAATGGTCATAACCTCTGATATTCAATGTCACAATGCCAGACAATTTGATTATGCCTCCTATATTGCTACTAGAATAGACTCTGGTCTATCTGCAATAAAAAACAATGCTCCAGCATGCTCTTTTGAGCATTACTCGATGCTCATGCATATGGTCTTATACTATGGCTAGGAAGTAGGATTGTGGCCAAATGAGTTTCAAGTTGTTGCTGCGGATAAGAAAGGGGAGAAGATACCTGTACAAATGTGGACCAGAATCTGGGATAGCAGGTATGCTAACTCCAGCTATGCTCAATTTGAAGAGCATTGTGTTAAAGTGCTATATAGGTATTTCAACCACCCCTGTGAATATTCAATTTCAAATGAAATAAAAAGATTCCTCAGACCAAAAGATTTTGGTGGCCCCCCTACTGTCACTCATAATTGGGGAGATTGGTATTGTTTTGAGGATGCTACTATGATCAGAGTGTATGGTTTTGAGGATGCTCCATTTATATTGCCTAAAACTGTCCCTGACAGAATTGCATATTTGGAAATAATTAGGCAAATGCATCATTCCAATGTCATGCATCTAAGTTCGCATGATAAACAATCATTCATGCCTAGTACTTTGTGTTTTGGAGATTTTACTGTGGTTTCAAAAGAAGGATACAATCTCATTTTGGATAAACTAATGCATTATAACATGGTGACTGCTGAGGTGAGGAAAGGGTTTGACCCTGAGGGTTTCATTGACTATGCAAGAAGAAAACAAAATCTCAGTGGATACATGCACATACATTATCCACATGATGATGTCATTAGAAATTTGGAAGAGGCTGAAGTCGACTTGGTGGTAGAGAAATATAACAGAGATTTGAATGAAAAGAAAAAGCAGTTGGCAGAAGTTGAAGTGGTATCCTCTGAAGAGGAAGAATTGACTGAACAGCCACAAGATAAGACAATAGAAATGTCCAAAAGAAAAATGCAACAATATCAGCCTCCAGTTGTGGTACATGACGAGGAGGGGTCTGCTGATGAAGATCCACGCCAAAAGGCTTATGATTCTTTTGTGTCAGATGATACATTCATTCATTCGAAGGAATTTAAATCATTCCTGTATAAATACAAGGGAAAAGAAATTAGAGAGTCAGTAGATAATGTTTCTGCTGACAATGAAAAACAGTTATTAGATATGTTAAAGGAGACAGTGGATAAGGAAATGCAGGACATGACACCAAGCAGAGGCAGACAGCTGCTCAAAGATGCAGGAGTTATGATTTTTCCCGGTTTGGATTTAAATTCTGCTCTGGTTTTTGATAGCTTTTTGAATAATGTTGATGATAAGTATAAGCTTACTCCAGAAGGAGTTAATGAAGTCTATATGGGAACGAGATACAATAATGATGAAAATTCTTTAATGATATGGGCATTGTATCCTCCCCATAAGAAGACGGCCATCATAGACACTGAAAAAACTTTTGGCCATGTTATGACTTTCAGAGCAGGTGAAACTGACCCCATAATTATTGCAGACATTGGTATCAATGTTGCAAAATTAAATAAAGCACAAGCTCAGATGTTAATCAAGGAAAGAGATGCTTATAAGCTGAATTGTGAAAGATTAACAAAAGAGAATGACTACTTGAAGGACGCTGTTAAGAGCACCTTTGGCCAATCTACGAAGAGAATAACTCAAGGTGAGAGCTCACAAAGTAGTCAAGCGATATCCCATGATCAGGCCAAGCAAATTCAAATAGATGCATTTGTTACAATACTGCAGAGCAGGTATGCAAACATGGTACGGTGGTTAAACCAGTTTTGGGATAACTAATCGGAAAATCATAAAGCAGTCAAAGAACATGAAAGGCTTGATGAGAGAATACAAGAAAAGGTGATCGAGTTGCAAAACAGAGGTGCCACTGATGGCACAGATATCTCTGATGCAAGAGCATTGCTCAACCAGCACCAGAATTATTATGATAAACTCAAAGCTGATGCTAAGGAAGGGACTGATGCCTCAGACGCAGGGGTGCCCAGGATATTCAAAGATAATGGAGAGGTAAAGAGCAAAGAAGAGTGGACTGTTGATTGTCAAGTTATATTGCACAAAGCCACAGGAGCTCTAAAAGATAAAGCCTCTGTATCTACAGAAGTTTGCAAACAACTGGAGGAAATGGTCACCCTAGATATAATCACCAGGAGTGCAGTCGAGCTTACTGATTCTCACCGTGCGCAGGAATACTTAGATCATCTGACAAAAGTCTATTTATGGCTAAACAGAGCCTAATTGAGCTTATGTAATTATTGTTTGTATCGGTTAAAATCCCAAGAGACTTATTGAAGAGTTGTATCTCTTCATGAAAATACCTATATAAGTTCAAACAATCTATGCTAAAAAATCATCAGCAGTAGAAGATATTCATATATACATATACATAATATTCCAAAATGACCGTGTTGCATATTTTATTTTGAAGAAGAAATTTGAAGTTCTCTGATTCAGTATTTCTACTTTGGTATCAGTTATTTGTTGAAATTATTCAATCGTGTGGCTGTCTCCATTTCTGCATTTCCCTGTTATTCAGATTAAGATATCAAGTATATATTTAATCTGTCAATACACATTCGTTGTATCTGTGTGATTAATTCGGTTGGTGTCCATCCTAAGGAATTAAACCCTTCTGATTTATACACAGTAGCCTAGAAGTAGTAAGTTGGGATTACTAAGTAGAGCCATATAATTAGGATTGACACACTGTCTCCAGTAAAATATTATCTGTTAATCTTGTCTTTTCATTTCATTTGGTTCCTTCAAGTAAGGATTAAAGTACCTTCTGGTGAATTATAAGATATCTGATTTTATTTGGTTGGATTATCAAGAAGAGTCTGTCAGTCATTTACTTGCACGTTTATACAAGCTATAAACCAGAACTATGCCAAATATCTAGAATTATTACCATTTAGAAACTACTGTTTTTAGTCCTTCAAATTGACTCTGTTACCCAACAAGGCACTGGTCTCATTCAATTCATTAATTAAAACCTTTTTTGATATTGCTTATACAATTTCTGCCAATCACTTATTAAACATTACACATAGAATTAATTAGTCAGCTTTGTCATCTATCCTACATCCTATGCCATTGTAGATAGACCTAGTTAGTCCATTCATCCACACTCAAACTGCTTTAATATTTCAAGGTTCACCCACCTAGGTGTAGCAGGACCTAAAGTGTAGGAAATCATCAAACCTTGAAGGTTGATTTCGTCAAGTTAGTTCAAAAACGTTGCAAATCCAAATATAGAGCCTGGCATCCTCTTAGGATTAGTAACTTGCATTTTTGAGACCTAACAAGAGGTATGTCAAAGATTTAATCCTAAGCTTGTGGAAACATTAAGCCCTAGTCCAACTCAAGATCAAAACACTTTTATGCAACCCATACATAACATGTATCTTTTCCATGATCAAGATGATACCTATGAAGAAGCTATCCATGAGCACCTTGATCCTATCCATAATCCTATATCTATCCATGAGCAAGATATCCACATTACTCCTAGTCATCTGCCATCTAGCCCTATCCATAATAAGCAAACATCCACTTGTCATGATGAGACACTTGTCCCCCAAGTAAGCATAAAAGATCAAACAAATAGCTTGGATCTACATGAACACAATGCTAATCAAGATCCTAATGATCCTCCTTCCACATCCACCATCGATTCCACTTCAAGTCCACCATCATATCCCCTTGGTCTTACCACCCTTATACATGAGTGTTCTTCCTTAGGACAACAACGACCTTTATCCACTTCATCTTCTCCATCTAATAATGAGCTCAAGTCTAATGTTCAAAGCACACCAAGTCCCATAGTCAATCGCATCCTCCAAAACATGAGCTACCAAGGCAAAGGTCTAGTCCTTTATGAACAAGGTATTTTAGAGCCAAACCATGTCAAAGTTCGCCCACGCTCATATGGCCTTGGATACACACCCCAAGGTAAACAAGGCCAAGATGTCGGTAATTCCTCCATCCCTCCTAAGTCCACTTTCCATCACAAACCCCATCATCTACCCAAAACATATGTTGCCATTTCACCTCCATCATCCTGTAAATGTCAAAAGCATGTGACCGTACACCTTCCGCCATCCACTTTGCCTCCACTTTTACCAACTCCAAATATCCCTCCATCCACCTTGCTACCATTGCTTCCAACACCTTACATACCTATCATTCATAAGTATCCTTACATCCCTAATCATGGCCAACAAAAGCACACATCATTTAAGCATAAAGCTTCCAATCATTCCATCCACTCCACCCACCCCATGGGATTCTAGAATAAACATTTGGATGCCTCTACCTATAAAGCCAAAAATCTAACTAAAACTCCTAAGGACCCTCATGCCTTAGGGTATCAATGTGAAAAGTCTCGACATCATCCATCTTCTAAGCAAAGTACCTTCAAAAGGCTATCCAAGCCCATACCTCCAAAATCAAAGCCCAAAAGTAAAATGGTTTGGGTTCCTAAGAAAATAGATAGCAAGTCAAATGAGGCATCCTCATCCACATCTCAAGAATCCCAACCACCTATATCCATCCAAAAGCCTATTTCCATCCAAAACTTCCATTCCCTTCAAAAATCCCACAAGCAAAGCAAAAGCATTAAAAATACTAAATCTATGTGGGTTCCTAAATCCCTTCATCAACCATCTCCTAAGCAAACATCTCCATTGCTTCCTACACCACCATCCAATCACAAGCTTCAATGTTTAACATGGTGTGTGCAACCATTGGTCATGGTTCCCTTCCACTCTGCAGCACCTCCACATAACTACATCTACTCATCTTCCATCCATTATCCTACATATCTCCTCAATCACTTCCTATGGTCCATGCTTTTGCATAAGCCTATATAATCCACATCATAATCCACTATCCCCATCCATCTCTCCTTGCATGAACCTTTCATAATCCACATTATAATCCATTATCCACTTAATCCATCTCCCATCCATACAATCCCTTATCAACATCTATGAGCATAATGACATGGTCCATGCGAGGACATCCATCTCTAATGGGACTACCAAAATCCATAGCACTAGCCACTTGAGTCCCTCCTATCCATTACCATGGTGAAAACCTGGCAAACAGGCGCCATGTGTAATTGTCAACCCATCTAAAAGCAAAAAAAAGAAAAAGAAAAAAAAATCAAAAAAGTAAAGAGAAATCCCTTCATCCAATGGTGAAAACCTGGTAAACAGGCGCCTTGAATAAGTACCATGATGAAAACCTGGCAAACAGGCATCATGTGTAGGTTGATCTTCTATGTCACTTACACTTGGGGGCACATTGTCTCATCCAACCTATCCGTTTCCCAACTATCTATCCCATTATATCATACCAACCTATCTTATCCTATCTTGTCATCCTACCATCCTTATCCATTACATAAACATGCCTATCCTACTGAACCCATTTACCCATCCTTCCACCTTTTGATCTTGATGAAGACATAGGGGCAAAATGTTGAACCATGTTTGGATATTTCTTGACATACCTTCTTTCCAAACCAAGTCCTATCCATTAACCATTTATCCATCCCATTCAAACCAATCTATCATGTCATCTCTTGGCCATGAACTTTGTCATGTAAAAATCCTAAGCATTACCACCTAGAATGGGGACAAATTCTTCCTATGCAACATAGCCTTTGGAGATCACATCCTAGCTCCCTTATGATCCATCCACTATGGCATATCCTTATCATGAGCTTTCCATCTTATAGCTTATCCCCATCCATTTATCATGAGCTTTCCACTATAGCCTACCTATCTGTTTATCATGAGGCATGCATCCATCTCTTATATGGCCTATCCTCTTATCTATCCATCCAACTCTCATGAACCTTCCATCCCATCCAACTCTCATGATCTTACCATCCTATTTACTATCACCCATCCTTTTACCCATCCTCCTACATCTTTGCATCTAGATTTGGTCTTCCCTTGTCATTGGTATCAAACAGAAAGGCTACCCAAATTGTAAATCCATTTGCGTTTTCCAAAATATTTCAAACAATTCCCAAAAAAAAATTAAAATATTCCCCAAAACTCCCAAAAAAATCAAGATATCCCAAAAAACACAAAAAAATTGAATATTCTCAAAAATGCAAAAAATTAAATATCCAATGAAAAACCCAAGCAATAAAACCAATCATCATCAATCCAAAACAATCCACTTCAACATTCAATCAAAATCAAATCCTCATCATCATCAATTCCTCCTATCGATAACATTCAATCATTCATTTAAATCAACCACTTCTTCCAATCATATCAATCAAATCAATCTAAGCAATGATCTTAAATCCAAGTCACACTAATCCATATCAAGCAAGTCAATCAATCAAGGAACATTATCCAATCAAATCAATAGGTTTTTTATCCTAATCTTGTCATGAGACAAATTAAACATCATCAATCATCATCAATGGGATATAGCATTCCCACATCCTTGTGTTGATCTAGGGATATAGCTTTCCCCGCAATGACAACACTATCATCATCAAACAAACAATAAATTATTAGTTTATGACTTGACAAGGGCAATACCTTGTTTGTTTTACATCCTTTGAGCACATTGAGAACACTTGCTTATGCTTAGATTGAGTGGACACTCTAATCATCACACCATCACTATCATCATTCAAAACAATCCAATCATCAAAACAATCAACCCAGCAATAGCAAACATCAAAACCAAAGCACATCAAGTCAACTATCAAAACAAATCCTATCAATCATCAACATCAACACCAAAGCAAATCAACCCAAAGCACATCAAGCTAGCCATCAACACAAATCTAATAACTTCATCAATCAAAATCACATCAACTCCAATCGAAACAAATCCAATTCACTTCTTCATTCATCAAATCAATCTTTAATCATCCTTCACTCATCAAATCATTCGAAACAATGATCCAAATGCAAGCCCATCCTTACAACTATACCAATCAAGCTAATCAATCTAGCCAAGTTATCCAATCGCAATCCATGGTCTTGATCCTAGCCTTGTTGTAAGCCAAATCAATCAGCCAATCAGCCAACCAACTCAGCAAACAAACTTGTGTTGATCTAGGGATATAGCTTTCCCCGCAATGACAACACTCTCAACTATCAACAATCAAACAATCAATCATTGGTTTACAGCTTGACAGGGGCAATACCTTGTTTGTTTTTGAATCATTTGTGCATGCTTGCTTGCTTGCTTGTGTGTGTCATCATTTTATCTTGCATTTACATCATATCGGTATCAATCCAGCTAATATTCATATCTTGTATCTAGACAAGGTTGTATTACGCTAGGCCATGAGACACATCGTCACCCTGGTCCTTATACCTTGGTGCATAATGTCTATGCTATATCAAACATCATGGTTCCTCACCTTCCATTGTAGCATAACACGTTATCCATTTCTTCTATCCATTCCCTTATCTTTCTTTTGTAGCCAAGCTATTTCTTTTCGAGAGCATACCCATGTTTGTCCAACCCGCCTATCCTCTCGAGGGGGCATCATTATCCCATCATCATCATATCCTTACATCATCATCCCATATCTTTTTCCTCTATCCATACCTTAGCTTCTTTGAACTGATGTTACTCGACACAAAGCTTATCATCTCGAACATCATCTCAAAGAGGGGCAAAATGTAGACACCCAAAATTGTCCCAAATTTGTCCATGTGTTGCAACACCTTGATAAAAACATCACTTAGACATCATGTAGCATTTTGTCCTAAATCCCACTTTTAATCCCATTTATCCATTAGCCAATTAATTAAATAAATTTTATTTAATTAATTAAATCCTATTTTAATCCCATCCTTATCCCACTTAGCCAATTAATTAAATACATTTTATTTATTTAATTAATTTCCCAATCATATCCTTATCCCACTATCCAATTAATTAAATAAATTTTATTTATTTAATTAATATCCAACTCATATCCCAACTAATTCAAATATTTTATTTGAATTAAGTTCTCATCATAAGCCGACTTTCCAATTAATTAAATAAATTTTATTTATTTAATTAATTTATCTTATCATTTAGCCGACATGTGTGCCACTTTCATTTAAAAAAGATAAGTGGTACTACAGCCTTTTATTTAATATCTTTCACATGTAGTATTTTTTATGTACACAAGCACACATGAGTCCTATTCTCCTTGACACTTGTCAAATGACTACAACTCCCTTGAAGAGTGGGATAACCGAATCAATCCTAGCCGTCCACATCAATCATTTAGCTTTTTAATCTTAACCATCCATTTGAACCAAGCCTTTCCTATAAATCAAACCCCTCACAAGCCATTAGCATGCATTGAGTCTCAAGTACCCTTATTTTGCCAAATTTTCTAAAAGGCATTGAGCTTCAAGTAACATTATTTTGCCAAATTATCATTAGCATGCATTGATCCTCAAATATCCACATGCTGTTGAAATATCATTAGAGCCTTTGCATCCTTCATTCTAGCATCTTCATCTTAATGTTATGCTGCAGAAGTGAGCACCTAACATTCCTCCAACAATAATCCTTCAAAATCTTGCATGCTCATGCGAGGTGGAGAAGAGCAATGGAGATAAATCGAGCATAACATGGAGATCGGTTTGCATTTACATTTGTTATTTTGATTTTCATGTTGTCTTGTGCTTCATTGTGCATTGCTAGGGTTTTTATCATTGCTGTTTATTCATTTGCCCTGATTTGCAATTTTACCCTAACTACAACCAGAACCAGATGTAAATTGGACAAAGATGATGACTCTCCTAAGGCTGATCAGAAAAAGTACAGGTCAATGATTGGTGGATTGTTGTATCTCACTCAAACTAGACTAGACATTATGAATGTTGTGGGTCTTGTTGCTAGATTTCAAGCTGATCCTAGAGAATCTCATGTCATGGCAATCAAGAGGATTTTTAGATATCTAAAGGTACAATTGAGTATGGATTGTGGTATCCCAGAGATCATGATTTCTCTCTTCATGCATATACAGATGCGGATTGGGTAGGAGATGTGGATGACCAAAAGAGTACTAGTGGTGGAGCATTCTTTTTGGGGAAGAGATTGGTTTCTTGGCTGAGCAAGAAATAAGAGGCAATATCTCTATCCATTATAGAAGTAGAATACATTGTAGCAGCAGGTAGTTGCACTCAAGTTTTGTGGATGAAGCAAATGCTAAGAGACATAAGAGTAGAGTATGAGGAGCCTATCACAATCTTCTATGATAATTCAAGTGCAATAAATATATCTAAAAATCTGGTGTTGCATTCAAACACTAAACATATATCCATCAAGTTTCACTTTTTGAGAGAACAAGTGAATAAGAATGAAGTCAGATTGGAGTTTGTGCCTTCCAAGGATTAGATTGCAGACATCTTTACTAAACCTCTACCTAAAGACTCTTTTGAGTATCTTAGGGAGAAGCTAGGGGTTATTGCCCCTCTGATGATGAACTAAGGTGCACTGATGTGCATCAGTCTGGTGGATATCACAGTCATATCTTGTGATCTGGATTGATGATGGAGAGCTACTACTTAGGGGAAGAAGCTGATATGATTATGAAATGGTGGAATTGCAAGTATTTGCCCTTTGCCATTGATGTCAAAGGGGGAGAGAAGACATGTGAAAAACAAGTGGTGGCTTATCAAAGGGGGAGCAGTAAAGGAAGAGAAGACAAGTGAATGGTTGTTGGTGATAGGGGGAGTTGTGTCAGTAAATAAAAGTTCTTGTCTTGATGGTCAAAATAGTTTTTCACATTATATGTTGTCATCAATGACAAAGGGGGAGATTGTTGTAAGTATGGGCCTAACCGGTGTTGTCATTGATGTCAACATACCCCTGTTGCATTGATAAAAAGGATTGGATGAGCTGAGTGCTGAGGATATTGAGAAAATTAGTCCTAATCAGGAACAGAGAAGAACAGTGAAGATAGTATGGTAAAAGTCCAAGATAAGATGAGGATCAGAGGATGCGGTTTAAAGGGTTTGTAGATATGTGTCTTAAGGTGATCCAGTAAATATTTAAGAGGTCTGCATGAAGATCTGAAGAAGTTGTGTCCATTCAAGTAAAACCGGTTCTGGCAGGTGTTCAGAGGTGACAGAGTGACATAGACAGGTCCGGTGAGATCCAGAAATGCATTATCCTATTCTGTAGATTTGAGGGAGTATTGAGGAAGTCTTTGTGAAGTGTCAACTTGATTGGTTCATGGTTTGAAGGTTCAGAAGCATCTATTCCTTTGTGGTAGTGATGACAGACTGTGTTCTTAAGGTTTCAGATGAAGGAGAGAAGGATTTCAGTAAGAAGTTGAAGTGTGGATGTCCCTGGTGATTCAGGCAATCTTGTGGAGGTCCTTGGATAGTGTCCAGCTCATTTTGGTGGTCCACATTGGATTTGGAGCTCACACTTGAAAAATAACTTCTGGATGATGGTGTTCTTCTTGAGACTGGCCGACCAGATGTGTTACACATCTTGCGGATGTTCTTGTAGTTGTGTTCTGACTTAGATGATTATTTCTGAGTCGATGTCTTGTATAAATAAGGGATTGTAAAGCCATTTCAAAGTGTGGCTTGTGGAGATGTGAGTGTGTTAGCGAGGAGGAGAGTGAAAGGTAGAGCAGAAGTATTGGACTTAAATGGAACTAATTCAAGCATGGTGAAGATGCTATTCTCTAGTTCATGTATGTGATGCTTATTATTTTGTAGACAATGTGTCTCTTGTAGGCAGTAAGCCTCTTGTGAGTAGTGTGCTTGGGTAGTGAGCCCTAATTGGCATGTGCCATTTTGTTCTTTCTATTCTTCTAATAGAGAATACAATCTTGGGTTAATCACCCCATGGTTTTTCCCTTAATCAGGTTTTCCATGTCAAAATCTTGGAGTCATGTGTATTAATGTGTTTCTTCTCTTGATTTAATGCATTATTTTTACATGATTGATTTATCCTTATGCTGCTAAATTACAAAGTAGATTTAAGTGTTTAATTGGAAGAAAGTTTTGGACAACTAATTCACCCCCCCTCTCAGTTGTCTGCCTTGAATCTAACAGGATTTTCCTTAAATACTTAGTGTTACTTTACCATAAATCTTCTTAGTTGTGTTGTCAGCAAACTTAACTGATCCTCCATCCAATTCTTATAGACTTCTAAACTTACTTTTATCTCCTGTCATGCGACTAGAATAGCCATTGTCTATTAGTCATGGATTATGTCTCTTAGCATCACATATTTTCTATACTTTAGAGATGCTTCTTTCTTCTAATCATCCTTCTTCTTCTTCTAGACATTCTTAGTTTTCTTCTCTTTATTCATGAGAGTGTTTGATGCATTATCCTTCTTAGGAGGAACATTCTCCTTTCTTTCCTTTTTGTTAGTTGTTACAAAGTTTGTTCGAGAGAAATTTTCAATATGACAAAGGTTATTGCATTTGTAACAAACTACTCTAAAATCTCCTAGAGGTGCAAAAGGATTTTTGTTAATAAAATCAGTTCTTCTCCTAAGAATAATTCTACAACTAATAGCTCTATGACCATATTGATTACATGAATAATAATAGCCATAAAAGGATTGAGGAAACCTGATTACGCTAGAATGTCTTGTAGCAGGGGACCTTTGAATCTTTTCTCCTTCAGATCTCTGACTTTTTTGAAGCCATCATCTTCCTTCTTCTGATTCTTCTCTTTAGTCCTTTTAGGAGGATCACTGGACTTTGAATGTTGACCTTCTTCAAATCCTAAACTATCCATACTCTTTGGAAATCTCTGACTGTTAATCATCTCATCAAGCATGCTATTGCTCTTATCAAATTTCAAACTTAGGTCAATATTATCTTTAGCCTTTTCTAATTTATTTCTCAGAGATACCACTTCATACATTCTTCTAATTTATCTTTCAATTTAGATTTAGTAACCTCTTCTATTCTTTTAGGTTCTTCCACTTGTGTCTTCAAATTAACAATCAGATCTTCTAATTTAGCAAGCTTCGTAGACACTATATCTTCTTGAATTTACAAATTTAGTTTAGAGTTTTTCTTCTAGGTTTCTCAATCTCTTCTAAAGAACATACCAGCTCTCCTTCCAAATCTACTTCTACTTCTTCTACATTCTCTAGATCTTCTAGATTAATATTGTTCTGATCTATATTAGTAGTCTCTACTATCAAGAATAGATATTCATTTTCTTCAGCCTCAGAAACACCTTCATTGTTGACTTCTCAGATGGAGCTATCTTCAGAGGAATTCTTGTCACCTTCTATGTAATGATTCTTCTTGTTCTTCTAAAAATTCTTTTAAAAATTCTTCTTAAAATTCTTTTTAAAATCCTTCTTCGGATAGAACTGCTTGTTACTTTTCTTACTATCATATTCATCATTTTTATCTTTTCCTTCAAGAGGACATTTAGAAGAAAAGTGACTAACATTTACACAATTAAAACACTTTAAGGGTAACTTACCTCTATACCTCCCAAATCCTTTCTTCAATCTTCTTACAAAATTAGCATCTTTTTCATCTGTCTCAGATTCAGGCTCTACCTTATTTGACTTCTTTGATGCCTTAAATGCAACTTCTTTCTTTGAAATATAGGAAACACCTATCCTCATTTCATAGGAAGTAAAAATACCATGTAGTGATCAATAGTTATCTTATCAATCTCTTTTGCTTCTTCTATAGCAGAGACCTTAGAATTATTGGAGTTATCAGTGTTAGAGACAATGCTGGTATACTGATGAGCATGATAGTCAAGAAGTGTTGTGAAGTGTTGTCAGTGATGGAAACAATGGTTAGAGATCCAAATTGGGTTGTAAGGTTATAGTAATATCCCTCATAGGATGTTCTTATACTCATAATGACACTTTAAAAAAAAATTAATCTAGAAGATAATTTGGTGAGAAATTGGCTATGTGTCAGACTATTTCCTCAGTGCATAGAGCAATAGTTTTCTTGTCCACATTTTTCATAGGTTGAAGATCTTAGTCTATGCTTTTGGTATGTTTTTAAGGACTATTAGAAGCATCTAAATCCATAATTCCACTTCTTGTGATTTCTAGAACGTTAGCTACATGTTGAAGAAGTTTGGTATGACAAAGTGCAGTCTTAACTAGTGCAGTGTACATGTTTTTTTTGGTCCGCATATCTCTATTATGATATATTTCCTTCTATGGTTCTAAGGTAATATTGGCATATGTTTGGACATTCAAAATCCAAAGTTTCAGAGTTTGAAGCATCCTAGAATGTGAGATAAGTTTGTCTGAGTATCGCTACATGGATAGACAGTGATTAACTATGACAGAGACCGAAATCTAGTACTCCACATTTGACCACATGGAAACATTTTTCTTTGTGGATTTGGGGATGTGTTTACAGATGTTTGAAGTCTTCTTGTTCCAATTTTGAGGTAATCTGGAGGTCTGGTGTTGAGTTATGCTTTGACAGTGTCATGCCTGCATCTCCCATGCAAACACGACACGCAAATGCCCGTGTCACGACCACATTTGCCATGTGGTCACAACACGGGCCACGAAAAACTTTTCTCCCTATCCCTAAGGACCACCTCACATGCACTTGCATGCTCGGTGGCAACACGCCTGAGGCGTGAACACTACAACATATTTGATACGGTGAAGGCTGCCTAGAGTATTCGACGTGTATTGTGTCCCTTCTAGGGTTAGGGCGATTCCACCTGAATCCCTAAGTTAATTCCAATCGACAAAAGATTAAATTATGTTGATGGGAAGGTGCGTGATTAAGTTGAGATGGTGGATTAAAATTAAGTAACATGACAAGTAAACAAACCCTAAAATTCTAGCATAACACATTTCCATTAAACGCAAAAATAAGATAAGTTTTTTTTTTTAAATAAAAAAATAAAATGCCATAGGGAAAAAGGACTAGATAAAATATATGATTGAATATTAAGTTAACTTAAGAATAGAACTCGATGACATAATTTAAAAATTATAAAAATTAATTTAAAAGTCAAGACGTCAACTAATCTCAACTAAGATACCGAGTACGTCATTAAATATAACTTGGCGCTATATTTAATATCTCTCTCTCAAAAAATTCACGGATAAGGGAGGAGGGTTTAAATACCCTCTCCAAAAATAATATTAATAATTTTGATTTAAATTAATCAACACAAAAAAAAAAATTAACGATAAGTGACTCAATAATATTATGACGGTAAAAAGAAAATAAAATTCTTCCCAACGAATTAAATAATCTCCAAAATTCAAATAATTATCCAAGGCAATTAATTTAATTGCATACCCCATTGAAAATTACAAGCAAGGTTAATTACAAGGAACTTCCTAAGGTGAAAGAAAATAAGGTAAAAAAAACAAAATTTAAAGGGAAGGATAATAAAACCCCTCAAATAGAAATATCCTCACAATAAGAAAATTATCTCCTCATAAAACAACAAGAAAAGCCCTAATCAAAAATATACTAAGTTTTTTAAAATGGCAACCCTATTCCTATTGTAGTGTTTTCTTCTTCTCTTATTTGCCCTAATCTCTTCTCTCTTTTTTTTTATGGCTTTTGTCCCCTCTTCTTGCAGGTTTAGGGTTTGAGGGCATCAATGGAGGTTATAGTTGTCAGTCGGAGGTATGCACAGTTCTATGATACCAACATAATATATTTATTTATTTATTTATTTTTTCTATGTGAAATACTTATACCCATTTTCTTTTCTTTTTTCTTTTAGGTGAAATGGCTTGAGTTTTGTTGCAGAGCCCAAAAGGGAAGTGGTGTTGTGTGGTGGTGAGGAGATGGAGTGGTGGCCGAGCACAGGAAGGAGGAGATCCATGGGTGGAGGGTCGGCAGCGTTTGGGAGAGGCCGAGGCTGAGGATGGGCCGCTGGGTATAGCGCAAACCGCGCTAGGAAGGATGGCGGGGACGGAAGGCGCAGAGGGACGTTGCGAGGTCTGTGGCTGTGTGAGGAGGAGCCGCCGAGTGTAGGGCTGAGAAGGGAGCACAGGGGTGTCTGGGATCTGCGAAGCATGGGGTTTCGACAGTAAATGGGGGGCTACAGGGGGGTGTTATGGGGGTGTTATGGGGGTTGTGGGGGAGGAGGCTTAGCCTCCACCCACACCCGTGGGTGTGGGCAAAGGCTAAGCCTCCTCCCCCACACCCATTCTTGCTACCTCACTGTGGGCGGCGGCGTCACCAACAGGTCTGTGTTTTTTTTTTGCATAAAAGAAATATATATAAACTGTGAAAGGTTTTTTTTAACATATACAAACTTATATATATACACACACACACATGCACCTATTTATATATATTTAACAACTTAGATATATTTACATATTTAAATATATTTTTACAACATACATACTTTCTTTTTTTTTTTCCTTTTTTTTTTGAAACAAAATGCACACTTAACAAATAAATATTTATTTTCATGTGTTTATGTATTCATTAATAAACATAGAAAATGAATATAGAACTTCTACAACACTCACTATTTCTAAACTCCTACTACATACTTAGAAAAATAGAGTTAATAAATTTCTTTTCCCATTCTTTTTATACAGCATCTCATTCCCCTTTTTTTTTAAAAAAAAAAAATCAATTAAATGTGAAACTTATATCAAACTTAATTAGTTTCATTTGAACATACAATGACTGAAATATAAACATTTACTTGGACAAATTTCTTTAAACAGCAATATTTTTTTTAAAAATTTTTCTGCAACACTTTATAATAGCTTTCTACTGCACAAAATAGAAAATTACTTTAACCCCTTATCTTTTGAAACTTTACACAAAAATAGAAAATGCATTTCCCTCCTAAATCTGCAACAAAATCCAAATAGTGAATATAATTTATTTCTCATACATCCAAACAAAAAACTAAGCTAAACTTTCTCTTTTCTTGCTTTGCAAACTCAAGGATTTAGCTATCTTACTCTTACTTTTACTTTTGTAAGGAGAAATGATAGAAAATGTATACAATTTCAGCAAGCATTTCCTAATTCACTAACTCCACATCATAGGAAGTAAGCCTCTTAAATCAGCAACAAATGTTTACATTGCATTGATCTTCACAGGAAGGATAACAATCTTTTACTCAAGTAAGGGATACTCCTCATACAGCAGAAATTACAACCATCTCATGGCTAGGATAACCTCATAATCTGAACAAAATGCAATACAATGAGGCCTCTATGGCCTTGGCTTTAGCAACCATCACAAGGAGACTTTCATAACAACTTCACTCCTCTTCACCCAACCTACAACTAAACACAGCAATGAAACAACAAGAAAACAGCCACTGAGAAAGGAAAGCTCTCCTCCCTACCGTAGACCCGCAAGTGGGTCACCCTCAAGCTAGGGAGGTAGAGGATTTCACACAGGTGTACATTTCACAACAACAATTCCAGACACATTAACACAAAATCAAAACACCCCACAGGTTTAACACATAACTATGCTCACAACAATGAGCTTGGTGAGGGTAGGGGATAGACCTCTCAACTTAAAGGGGCTCCCAAATGATAAACCAAAAATCTCCTCACATGGCCTCAAGCCAAATTCATAAAAAAAAACACACCATCCTCCAAATCACAAGTACTCCATGGCACTCTTGCCATCCAATAAATCACACCCATGACCTCAAGCCAAAACCTCCATAACACTAACCTCCACAAATAACCCATACAATCTCCATGGCACTCTTGCCATTCAATATTCTCCTCTACAAATAACAGCCCTTAAGGCACAAATACAACTATGGGAGAGCCCCCAAGGATTGTTCCTCTCCCTTACCCATACAAGTTGAGCCTTACCTCCATTGGAGGTGCTCTCACCATAAACACCCAACCCAACATCAATGCAAAACAATACAATGCAACAAACTTACAATCAAAATCCAAACATGAAACATCATTTAGGCAAAGCAAGAAGCAAGTTTAGAGGCCTACCTTCAAGGCCTTGACAATGGAAGTAGAGTTGGTGAAGAGCTCCAAGCCTTCCCAAGCCTTCCAACCTTCAAAAAAAAATCTCCAACCTTCTCTATCTCCTCCAAACTAGAAAGGAAAAATTCAAATTTTGCAAGAAGTCTCAAATTACAAGGAAAAAGAATGGAAGAGAAGAATCCCCACTCCTCTACAAGAGGAGCTATTATAGGCCACCGACTTGGCCTTGAGGGAATGAGGTGGTGACATTTGTCACCATCTCTTCCCTCCACCAAAGCCACTTGGTATGGAGAGAAGGTAAGAGGATGACAAGTGTCCTCCTCTCCCTCCACCTCCATCTCCACCTCTTGAATACAATGGCCTTGAGTGGTGCTCCCACTCACTTGGGAGTTTGGGAGGACTCTTGGAGACCTCCCTAGTCCTCCTTGGGAATGATTCCCAAAACATGGGGATGGGAGATGAGCTCTTCCCAAGGCAAGGCCCATCCCCATCTTCCCTCTTCCCAAATTCGTCACTTTAACTCAACCAAGATTTAGGGTGACCTAAGGTGAGTCAAAACTAAGGTTAGGTGGTCCAAGTTGACCCTAGGCTCATGGTTGACCACCTAGGGTAACTTTTGGGACCTTAGGGGTCATGAAAGGGGTCAAAAATCCACATATAAATGGCCCAATCAAATAATAAAAATACCAATTGACATAAATCAATTAAAATTATACAACACATAATGTTAATCAAAATAAGAAAGAGAGGGAGTACTAAGGCTTAAATAAAAATAATTAAAATTTAAACCAAGCACAATAAATCATGCAATTTCACACGTGATCCTTATCCCTCTTGGGAACAGATCGGCTTCACCAGGAATAACATGGTGTGAATCCTACCTCTGATTTCCCGTGGCCAGGGAATGTAAAACTTGCACATCTCGATCAAGTGTCAGTCCTATCATGATAAGTCATAGCCGAAGCAACTAAAATTAACTCCACATAATCAAAATAAACATCAATACATAACTACAAATCAAACTGCATTTTTCATCACAAGTCAATTAGTTCACATCACATAAATAACTGGAATCTCATAACCAAACAACATCTAATATAAATCCCACATATTGAACCACAACAAGTCATCCAATATGACCGAATCAAATCACATGTATCAAGTCAGTGAGATAAAACATCAAGTCTGTATAATCAATACATAACTCCAAATTAACTACACTATCCAAGCAAATGTCAATTAGTCCATATCACATAATCACTAGAATCACAACACATCATCAAATATAAACTCGTAAGTCGAATCACTCAATAAGCATCACTATGATCAAATCGAGTCACAAATGTCAAATCAATGTCCTAACATAAACAGTGGTTAAAAAATCAAGTCTACACAGTGAAACATAATCACCAAGGTCAGATAATGTCATCTACTGTATGGCATAATGATCACAACATGGAAGGTAAAATAAGCAGCCTCACAGATAGTCAGTGTGCACCTGAGTTACTCTACCCATAAAGTTGACCTAAAGAAGTTCATTTAGTGCAGAGCATTCCAAAAGTTGGAGTGTTACCTAAGGAGGTTCTATATGTCATGTTGACCTAGGAGAGTGTGTCTCATGCTTTGGTTTAGTTTGTATCAAATTTTGAGGCCGACTCTATGATGTTCTACACTTAATTGGTGATAAGGGTAAAGCATATTTAAAAGAAGGTAAACATGTTTTGTAAGAGTTAAGATGGAGCTATTTTAGGTCCACCCCAACCTATTTCAAGTTTAAATCTTGGTGTGAAGTATGTGGGAAAATGTCTCACATGCTACATCTTTTGAGATGACCTAGTTGATGATTGTAAATAAAGAAAATATAAATAGAGATGTTTTTTTGATGATTTGGGGTGGTGATATGATGGGATGTGATGGAATGATGTCTGTTTTGTGATGTGACAATTACTTACAGATGTGAATTAAGAAAGAACAGTGCAGATAGTGTAATTATAGAGTAGAGTAGAGTTGTAATTCAGATCAGTAGAAGATATTGATTGTGCTTCATTGGAACTGTAATCCATTCATGTGAAGATGCAAATGTAATAGTTCATCATGGGTAATGAGACATCTCATTTCTTTCTTTCTTCTCTCTTTTTCTCTCTCTGTGGGCAGTGAGTCCACTTGGACAGTGAGTCCACCTACAGTGAGCAGTTTTGTATTACCTTAATCAATTATAATATATTGTGAGCGAATCCTCACCATGTTTTTTCCCTTTTTGGGTTTTCCACGTAAACATCCTGGCGTTCATGTGTTATGCCTTGTGGTTATATTTTCTTTGTTGAACCTACTTTACAATTATTAAATTGGGGAAATAGATTAAAGGTTTAATGTGTGAATAGTTTTATAGAATACTAATTCACCCCCCTCTCAGTATTCTAGGTGTTCAACAATTAGTATTAGATCCAAGTTCCTTGGAAGAAGCTTTACCACTCAGGGAAGATCTTCAAGGTTGAACACATGGCATTTAGAAAGTTTCCCACTCCTCCAGAAGTAATTCTTGTTATTGAATTTTTAGAAGATGAATGCATGTCTGCAATTAGTGAAGAACTCAAGATTTCTCTTGAAGACCTAGAGAGGAGTGAATAAGAAATCATAGATTTGAAGGAGAATGTCAAAGAAGCAAATGAATGTATCAAAAATTTGAGAGAGCAAGTCAAGAAGTTTAAACAAAGGCATAAGGAGGTCAATTAACAATTGAAGTTAGCAAATGAATCCATGATTGGTCTGAAGGTGGAAGTTGAAGAAAAGGTAAGAACTAAGGAATGTCTGAACTCAATGGTGAAAAGGCAAATCTGAAGAATGTACAAGACTAAAGCAAGAAGTTGTGAAAGTAAAATTAGATCTAGAAAAGCCAAAGAACTATGAAGAAAAATTCAAGATAAGTTATGCAAGGCTTGATGAGATGATTGCAAGTTAGAAAGATCTCAATGATAAAGAAGGGTTAGGGTTTGAAAAAGGAGAAAGTTCAAGATCAAGTCAAGCATCAAAAGTTTAAGACAAGAAGAACAATGGCAAGCAGATCTGGAATCAAAAGAGAAGAGCTAGAAGACCACTGGTTAGATAACCCAATACCCAAAGGTATCCATATTTCAATGGTTATTGTCATTCTTGCAATAAATTTGGATATAAGGCTGCACAATGTAGGAGCAAAATGAATCAAAATGTTCCATCTTTCTCTGGTCAATGTTTTTCTTGAAATAAAGTTGGTCATAAAGCTAATGAGTGTAGAAGTCAAAGGATGAATGGCTATAACAATGGTATAATGATTTGATCCTTTAATGGCTATGGTTTTACATGCAATAGAATTGGGCACAAATCTAACCAATGTAGTTTCAGAATGAATGGAAGGAATAATGGTCAAAGGAATGGTGTGTGCTACAATTGCAATAAACCTAGACACAATGCAAAGTTTTGCAAAAGTAGAAGCATGATGAAGGATATACCAGAAGAGAAGAACAAACTACTGCAAAAGTTTAATCTAACAAAAACTAAGGAGATGAATAAGATTTGGATAAAGAAGGAAGTAACAGATATTAATGGTGAACCTATACTAGAATCTGGTGTAGATGTTTCCTCTAGAAAGTAAACTGAGAGCTTGGACTTAGAGTTAGCATCAATGAAAATCTTTCCTCCCTCTTCCAAATGAGTGGTTTTGAGGTCAGCATGAAGATATAAGTTGAAGATTGATATGCTTGTTTAGTTGGAGAAAATTCTTGTAGAAAATAGTCTATTGCTCAAAAAATTGTAGAGAAATTTAGATTGACTATGAGTTTTAATGGAAGTGTTAGCAGCTTTTTGAAATAGAGCATTTATGGAAAATTAGGTCTTGATCGAAAAGGGGTTATAAGTGATTTTATATGATGGAAATGTTGCAAGTATGGGCCTAACTGGTGTTGTCATTGATGTCAACATACTCCTGTTACATTAATGATAAGGTTTGGATGAGCTGTGAGCTGAGGATATTGAGAAAATTAGTCTCAATCAGGAACATTGAAGAACAGTGATGACACTAAGGAAAAAGTCCAAGTTAGGATGAGGATCAAAGGATATAGATTAAAGGGTTTGTAGATATGTGTCTTGAGGTGATCCAATAGAGATTTCAAAGGTCCACATGAAGATATGAAGAAGTTGTGGCCGCTCAAGTAAAACCGGTTCTAGAAGGTGTTTAGAGATAACAGAGTGACACAAACAGGTCCGGTGAGATCCAGAAGTACATTGTCCTGCTCTATGGATTTGAGTGAGTGTTGAGGAAGTCCTTGTGATGTGTCAACTTGATTGGTTCATGAATTGAAGGTCTAGAAGTATCCATTCTTTGGTGACAGTGGTGACAAACTGTGTTCTTGAGGTTCCAGATGAAAGAGAGAAGGATTTCAGTATGCAGATGAAGTACGGATGTTCTTGGTGATTCAAGCAACCTTGTGAAGGACTTTGGATTGTGTCCAACATGTGTTAGTGGTCTGCATTGGAGTTGGAGCTCACTATTGAAGAATAACCTCTGGATGATGGTGTTCTTCTTGAGACTGGCCGATCAGATAAGTTACACATCTTGTGGATGTTCTTGTAGATGTTTTCTGACTTAGATGATTATTCCTAAGTTGATTTCTTGTATAAATAAGGGGTTGTGAAGTCATTTCAAAGTTTTTCTTGTAGAGATGAGAGTGTAGAAGTGAGGAGGAGAGAGAAAGGTAGAGCAGAAGTATTGGGCTTAAATGGAACTAATTCAAGCATGGTGAAGATGCTATTTTCCAGTTCAAGTAGCTGATACTTATTTCTTTGTAGACAGTGTGTCTCTTGTAGGCAGTGAGCCCTAATTGGCATGTGCCATTTTGTTCTTTCTATTCTTCTAACAAAGAATACAATCTTGGATTAATCATCCCATGGTTTTTCCCTTAACCAGGTTTTCCACGTCAAAATCTTGGTGTCTCATGTGTTGATGTGTTTCTACTCTTAATTTGTTCCATTGTGTTTCCATGATTGATTTATATTATATTGCTGAATTGCAAAATGGAATTAAGTGTTTAATTGGAAGAAAGTTTTGCACAACTGATTCACCCCCCCTCTCAGTTGTGTGCCCTATGTCTAATAGGAAATTCACATTGCAAACAAACTTTCAAGTGAAGGACTCATTGCATTCAGTGTTTTCAAAGTGCAAACCCTAACCAGAAGCGTTTATCAAGGTATTTACAGATTTCTACTCTTTATCTAAGAAATTAAGTAGTAAAAATGTTTAAGCCTCAAGTGATTGATGTGTTAGATAGACCTATACCTAAATTTAAGAAGCATCTATTGAAATCTATGGAAATGGATCTGGATGGCACGTTTTCTAATGTGTCCTATGGAGTCTTGCACAATGAGTATATTAGGGCATACATTCATGTGAATACGGAAGAATTCAATCATGTTAAGTTAGGGCAGGTGTGGCTTGATGAATTAACAGATGCTAATTTTCCTCTAAAAATGGAATTAAGTGCCATAGCTGAGAAAAGATTGGATGTATGGAATAATTTTCCTATTTAATGTTATGAAGATGGTTGGGTGAGATATGTACTTAGAAGGATCCATGACAAGTTTATGTGGTTGGACGTCCCACATATAATCAGTAAGGAGGCCATCAATGTCATGACAGGTTTATCTTCCACTGATACTATACCAGCACTAAAATCTATGAAGAATGACATGGTGATGAAGCTCATAGGAGCTAAGTTTGACAAGAGAGCTATGATAGTAAAAGACATAGAGGATCTGGTAGTTAAATATGCCTCTACAATGATTGGGTATAAGATTTATTTCACCAATAGAAAGAAATTTGTATCTGCCACATGCATTTAAACTGCATATCAGATGGTGAAGGAAAATGTGGACTATGATCTTTATGAATTGCTCTGACAACAAATTTTGGAGAATTTGAAGAAAACTAAGGATTTCAAGTATCCATTCAAATATGGTGCTCTCATTATCTATTTATTGTTTTACTTTTTGAAAGAACTACCTAGATTGTAGAATGTTGTGTGGTTGAGAAATATTTCAATTGCTACACAAATCAGAGACCATCTGCATAGCATTGGTAATGATGATGTACAAAAAGTAGCTCTATGGGGATATTTCAAGTTATTTCAAGAGAAGATGCAAGATAGGGTAAGAATCCCTAGAAAATTTGTTGAAAAATATGAAAATGACATCACTTTCATGGTGAGAAAAGATGAATGTCTAATGGAAACAGCTAAGCCCAAAATAGTGTGGATCCCAGAGATGGGATATGAGGTTTCAGAAGATACTCTTGTTGGCCTGGTAGAACTAATGCTAAGAAAACCTTGTGATACAATAGAAGAGAGGTTTGGAACTTTTAAAGAAAAGTCCATGGAAATCCACATTGAACAAACCAAGAGATAATCCAAGAAGAAAGCACAAAAAATAGTTGAGGAGTTTACTGAAAAGGTAGTGATAACCAAAGAACAATTAAAATAGGCTAAAGCTAAGAGAAAAACTACTAATGGGGCTAGTGCTATGGATAAAACAAAAGAGAAGACTGAAGGAAAGGAGCTTGTACCTAGTACTAGAAGGTCAATAAGGACTTCTTCGACCCGTGCTTGTGGATACAAAGCCTCCAAAGCCCCTACTGTTGTAGATATAGAAAAGAATTTTGAAGCCAGTGCCTTTAAACTGGTAAAGAAGAGAAGAGTCAAAAGAAAAGGCTAGAGAGATGTATATGTCAATCATGGTGTTGATGAAGAAGAAGAGGAACAAGAAGAAGAGTTCATCTAGAAGAAAAATGGATCTCTTCCTACTGATGAAGAGACACAGGTAAAGAGGACAAAAATTGATACTACTAGAGAAGAAGAAATTTTGGACAAAGAGAAAGAAGGCTTCATCTTCAGGAGAAGAAGGAGAGCCTTCTAGAAAAGGAAAAGGAAAGAAAAACAAGAAGGATAAGAAAGACAATGCTTCCATATCTCTCGAAGCCACCATTAATTCCATAGTTGAGCATGGCAATCTAAACCAAGTGGAAAACCTTTATGATGACATCTCAGATGAAGACAAAGCCATCATTGAAATGGATGTAATCATGTATTTAGATATGTTTAATAAATCTTTAATTGAAATTACTAGTGAATTACCTAACAACCTAGCAAGTATTTTAACTACCAAGAAAGAGGAGACTATTGCTAAAGATGTTGAGATCAAGGAAAGTGTTTTGAAGAAGTTCTTTCCAAGTCTTTTTGGACAAGATAAAGTCAAAGCCACTTAGAGACTTGGTGGAGAATTTAGAACCAAGAAGAGAAGAATAAACACTTTTATGGCTGGGATAGAAAAGAGATTGAGAAGTTGGAAAATGAAATTGAAGAAATAACTCTGAATGTGCCCAATGAGCTTCAGATTCTAACTATTGCAGAGACTGATAAAGAAGATCAGATGAACCCTAATGCTGGCACCTCAAGTGCAGTGCTAGTCTTCCAGATGTGGGTGGTAAACAAAGTGTACCATCTCTATGACCTCCTACAAATTTAGTGGATCGAGGTATGATCCCTCCTCCAGTAATCTAAGAGAACAATGAAGAAATAAGGGAGTTTTCTAAGGAGAAGAATGATGAAGAAGAGGTAAAGGAGAAAAAGAAAGGTTCTAAACAAGTGGATAAAACTTCTGTTTTGAAGAATAATGCAAAGAAACAAGTACCGACTGAAGAAAATCCATCAGAGATTCCTGTTGCACAAGTGTCTTCAGGAGATGAAAGAAGACACACTGTTGGTGAAAGCTCAGTATCTTCACCCTTGGATTCCATCAGAGAATTTTTGGTTAAACAGAAAGAATTACAAACTTTGTCTGCATCTGATTTGCTGTAAGTGCCGTCAACTAATAGACAAATAAACTTGGCTTGCGTGTCTCCCCTTTGAAAGCTCAAATTGGGAAGAATCTTTCAAACCATGGCTCAAGAAGAAATATTGAAGTCATATATTGAAGGTAATGAGCTGATAGAGGAAGCTATGGTAGTTTTTGAGAAAATTTTGCTAGAAGGTAAAATAGATACTCCGTCGACTCTCACCTTGCAAATAAAGAAGCTCATGGAGTCTGTGAGCAGTAAGTTTGAATCTTTTGAACATGCGGCAGATAAGAATGTTAGAGAAGAGATTTATAGCAAGAGGTTAATAGAACTAAATGATAAGTGCTCTAAGGTACAATTTTTTTTAGACAATAGCATTAAGTATATCGAGACTGCTATTAATGATGCAAATACATTATATCAATTTTGCTTAAATTCATCCACAATAACAAAAGACATAAAGGACAAGATAGAAGGCTTTAAAAATCAACTTGTAAAGCTCTCAAGAACATATGATCCTTGGAAAGATCTGAATGGAGATATGAGAGATGCAATAGAGAAGGTGTTGATAGTGAGGAATACTTAGAGGGGGGTGAATCAGTATTCCACAAAACCACTTCTTAACAAGTTTATTAATCCAATTTCTAAAATTAATAATTTGAATACAAAATAAGCATAGGAACAACAACCATAAAGACATAACACATGAACACCATGATTTTTACATGGAAAACCCAAAAAGGGAAAAACCATGGTAAGTGTTAGCTCACAATATATTATTATAGTACAATACCAGATTACAAGAAGGCTCACTACCTAAAGAAATCCTCACTGCAAGAAAGGCTCACTACCAAAACAAGCTCACTACCTAGAGAAAGAAAGAGGAAAGAAGAATGGCTCACTACCAGGTTGAACTGCTCAGATTACATCTACACATGCTTGGTTACAGCTCCAATGAAGTGCAAAATTACTGTCTCAAAACTCTTCATCTCTGACTGCTCTATTTTACTGCTCTACTTTTACATAAGAATAGGGTCTCTCTTCTTCTACTCTTATTTCTCATACAAAATCACCTTATTTTACATGTCACTCATTCACATTCATATGTCTTACATCAAACACCAATTTTGATCCCATATATATCTATAACACTTAAAAACTTCAAGTTAGGTCAGCCTGCTAGGATGAAGCATGTAGTTATACCATGTGTAGCTTGTCGGCCTAAAGCATTTACCAAAATACTTTGTGGACCAAAACAATACTTTGAAATACATTCTTCTATGTCAGCTCATACTGTAAGATCACTTAGGATATGATCCCAGTATTAGGTTGACTTCGCAAATTGATTGTCACAGACTTAGATCAACTGTCTAATCATAACTTTCAATGCGGACCACAAAACTTCTTCAAATTCACAACTAAGACTCTTTAGGCATCCCCAATCTTATCCTCATAACCACAGAGCATAATATCTATTACCAGAGAAATGTGGATCAAATCAAACCGACATTTTGTCCTATTTAAGAATGTTCTCTGCTAAGCCAGACTTATTATTTTTGAAACTATACTTCTAGAGATGATCGGAAGATGAAAACTTTGGATTTAAGATCATCTAAGGATTAGTAACATCTTACCAAAACCACAAGACAAGATATGAACAACTACGGGCCAACGTAGACCATAACACTATAGTTCTGTAGTCCTCTCTGTATTCAGCCAACACTTAGCCAAAATGCCTAAGTCTTCTTTCTAGACTAAAATTCTTTGTATACATGACTTCATGAGGATTACTATAACCTCACAACCCTTTTGAAACCATGATGCTTGTTGCCAAATCCATTTGGTCTACTAGAGTGAAGTTTCTTTGCCTTGTTGCCATCAATGACAATACTTAGATATTCAACAAAGCAGTGTCTCTTTCCAACAATCTCCCCCTTTGGCATTGATGGCAACACTCTGAAAAATGCTTGTGTTGCTCCCCCTTACTTTGTACACTCTATTTTTCTATTCTCCTTTAGATGTATGCTTATTTTTCACTGGTTTTCCTCTCCCCCTTTGACATCAATGGTAAAGGTATTTGTTCAAGCAAAATTATGTAAAAAATTCTTCAAAAACTATCATATTCTACCACATATATATAGGTACACATTTTGTTGCAAGTATGAGGTTATCCAGTGTTGTCATTGATGTCAACATACTCATATTGCATTGACAAGAAGGATTTGATGAGCTGTGTGCTGAGGATATTGAGAAAATTAGTCTCAGTCAGGAACAGTGAAGAACAGTGATGAGAAGAAGGTAAATGTACTGTATAGGATGAGAACCGGAGGATGCGGATTAAAGGGTTAGTAGATATGAGTCTTGAGATGCTACAGTTAAGATTTCAGAGGTCCGCATGAAGATCTGAAGGAGTTGTGGCTGCCGGTATAGAACCGGGTCCGGCAAGTATTCGGAGGTGACAGAGGATCACAAAACGGTCCGGTGAGGTCCGGAATTGTATTATCCTAATCTGCGGATTGGAAGGAGTGTTTGGGATGTCCTTGTGATGTGTCATCCTGATTTGTGTATGATTTGGAGGTCCGGAAGTACCTCTTACATTATGACAGTGGCGACAGACTGTGTTCTTGAAGTTCCAGATGAGGAAGACAAGAGATCCCAGTAAGCAGAGGAAGTGCGGATGTATCCGGACATTCAGACAAGCTTGTGAAGATTCTTGGATCTTGTTTAGGTTGTGTTGTTGGTCTGCATTGATGGTAGAGCCCGGAATTAAAATTATTCTTTCGGATGAAGTTCTTGCTCTATGTAGCCGACCGGATGAGTTGTTCATCCTGCGAATGTTCTTGTGATGGCCGACCGGATGTGTTATTCATCTTGCGGATACTCCTATGGTTGTTTGCCAACTTAGATGTTTGTTCCTAAGTCGATGTCTTGTATAAATAACGGTTTGTGAGTTCATTTCAGAGTGAGGAGTGAGGATGAGGATGGTATAGCGAAGAAACGTGCGAAAGGCAGAGCAGAGATTGTTGCGCTTAATTGGAACTGATCTGGACATGGTAGAGATGTCATTCTCCAGTTCAAGACTGTGATTTTCATCACTTTGTAGACAGTGTGTCTCCTTGTAGGCAGTGGGCCTCTTTGTGAGCAGTGTGCTCGGGCAGTGAGCCCTTATTGGCATGTGCCATTCATTTTTCCTTATTCTTCTAACAGAGAATAATTCTTGGGTTAATCACCCCGTGGTTTTTCCCTTAACCGGGTTTTCCACGTCAAAATCTTGGTGTTCAATGTGTTGATGCTTATCTGCTCTTGTGTTTATGTATTATGCTTCCATGGATGATTATTTGATATGCTGCTAACTAACAACAGTGAGTTAAGTGTTTGAATGAGAAGAAGTTTTATACAACTGATTCACCCCCCCCCTCTCAGTTGTATGCCCTAGATCCAACAATTGGTATCAGAGCCAAGTTCCTCTGACAAGAGCTTAACCGCTTGAGGAGATCCAGGATGTCGTCATACAAGAAGGATAGTCCGAAGTTCGATGGAACCAACTTCACTCTCTGGAAAGGTCGCATGAAGTGTCACTTGGAATGCATGGGAAAAGCATACCTGGGTATGATTTCAAAACCATATGTACCTCCACAAGGTGGTCCGACAACTCTGAATGAAATCACAGAAGCTGAAAACAATCTGCGGACCAAGGAAGCTCTTCTAAGCGCATTGAATGACTCAGATCTCTCGAATGTCATTGACCTACCCACTGCATATGAGATCCTAACTAAATTGGAACTTCTATATGAAGGAGATGAGTTTGTCAAAAGTGCAAGGTTGCAAAGTCTGAAAGGGAAATTTGAAAGGTTGAAAATGAGAGATGATGAAAACATCACTACCTTTATGCCAAGAGTAAATGAGCTGGTATGTGGAATCAGAAATGCTGGTGGAACTTTAGATGAAAATGAGATTGTCTGCAAAATCCTAAGATCCCTTCCTGCTGCCTACAAAATCAAAGTTGCTGCCATTGATGAATTCAGAGCCCACACAACTGTCACAAGAGAACAACTGGCTGGCAAACTAGCTGCATTTGAAATGACCAAGTTTGGAGATGATCCTCCCAAGACTGAATCTGCTTTCAAAGCCAGTGCCTATGTGAAAGGCAAACAGAGATTTGATCCGGGTGAAAACTCATCAAGGAAAATGTCATGGTATGATCAAGCAAGAAGAGACATGGAAGAAGAAGAAGCAGAAACGGCTCAACTTGAAGCCCTCATTGCAAAGAGACTGCCAAGAGGATCCGGTAAGTATGAAGGAAAACTACCCTTTAAGTGTTTCAACTGCAATAAGATTGGTCATTTTGCCTCAAGATGTCCGGAGAGATCTGCAAGATCTAATACTCACAGACAAAGGTTTCAAAAGAATTGCTATTATGTTCATGAAGAAGATGACAATGAAGGAGTAACAGATGATGAATCAGAACCAGGAAGCAAATCCGGAAATGAGTGGGTGTTTATAGCCATCAAGGAAGAAGATTCCATGCTCTCTGAATCTGTCAATCACAAAGTTGTTGAAAAAGCCTTGGCTGCTCAAGTGGAAGAAAAGGATGATTGGGTTATTGACAGTGGATGTTCTCACCATATGACTAGTGACAAGAATAAGTTCTTAGACTTGGAAAGATATGAAGGAGGAATGGTAAAGTTTGGTGACAATTCTGCTGGCAGAATCAGAGGTAGGGGAACTATTTCCTTTGATGGTAAGAGCAAAACAGGAAATGTACTGTATGTTGAAGGATTGAAGCACAATCTTCTCAGTGTTGGTCAGTTAGTGGACAAAGGCTATGATCTCCGGTTCAAGAATGGAAAATGCAGAATCTTTACAAGCTCCGGAACTGAAATTGCATCCGGTACTCAGACAAAAGGTAACATCTTTCATCTGGTTGGTTCAAATAAAAGTTGTTTGTTTGTTCAAATTGATCAGAGTTGGTTATGGCATAGAAGAATGTGTCATGTAAATTTTGATAACATCATCAAAATAAGCAATACTCAGGCTGTGAGAGATCTTCCAAAGTTGATAAAACCTACAAATAGTGTGTGTAAAGAATGTCAGTTAGGCAAACAAAGCAGAGTCTCTTTTAAAAGCAAAGATCAGTCTTCTACCGGATTATTGGAATTAGTACATACTGATCTATGTGGTCCGACAAGAATCAAGAGTCTGCAAGGTGATAGATATTTCATGTTGTTAATTGATGATCATTCCCGGATGATGTGGGTTACCTTTCTAAAAGAAAAATCAGAAGCTTTTGAGAAGTTCAAAATCTTCAAAGCTATGGTGGAGAATCAAACCGGATTGAAACTAAAGTGTCTAAGGTCTGATAGAGGTGGTGAATTTACATCTGGTGAATTCATTGACTTTTGTGAGAAACAGGGTATAAGGAGACAGTTGTCTGCTCCTAAGACTCCACAGCAGAATGGAGTAGTTGAGAGAAAGAACCGGACCATCCAGGAAGCTGCTAGGACAATGATGTTGGAAGCAAATGTTCCTCAAATGTTTTGGAAAGAAGCTATCAGCACTGCAGTCTACACTCTCAATCGAGTTCAAATCAGAAACAACACCGGTAAGACCCCCTATGAACTCTGGTTTGGCATCACTCCTACTGTGAAATATTTCAGAGTATTTGGTAGCAAGTGTTATATTAAAAGAGATGAAGATCTAGGAAAGTTTGATGCTAGAAGTGATGAAGGAATTTTCTTGGGCTACTCCACTCAAAGCAAAGCATACCGGTGTTACAATAAGAGATTGAGGAAGATGATAGAAAGCACCAATGTGAAGGTTGATGAAGGAATTGAGAAGCCTTCAAGATTTTATGAGTTTGATGAAGATGACCAAGACAGTGTTCAAGGACCTCAATCCTCTCCGGTGAGACAGAGTCAGCCTGATCCGGTAAATCAGGAAGAAGAGTTAGATTTGAATGAGGTTGATCAAGAAACAACAGTGCTGGATACTCCCAAAATTCCAAGGTATGTAAGACTGAATCACTCTGAAGATTAGATCATAGGTGACAGAAGCAAAGGTGTACAAACTAGAAGGAATATTGCTCAAGATCAGAATGAATGTTGTCTGATTTCAAAGATTGAACCTAAAACAATAAATGAAGCCTGCAATGATGAAAACTGGACCAAAGCAATGGAAGATGAACTGATGCAAATTGAGAAAAATCATACTTGGGATCTTGTTCCCAGACCTAGAGACAGGAATGTAATTGGAACCAAGTGGGTCTTCCGGAACAAACTAAATGAAGCTGGTGAAGTAATCAGAAACAAAGCTAGATTGGTCTGCAAAGGCTACTCTCAAATAGAAGGAATTGACTTTGAAGAGACTTTTGCTCCGGTAGCAAGAATTGAAGCAGTCAGATTACTTCTTGCATTTGCTGCCTTCAAAGACTTCAAGGTATATCAGATGGATGTCAAGTCTGCCTTCCTAAATGGTGATCTGGAAGAAGAAGTCTACATTGAACAACCGGATGGATTTCAATTGTCTGATAATAATGATATGGTCTGCAAGTTGAAGAAAGCTTTGTATGGATTGAAGCAAGCCCCAAGAGCATGGTATGAAAGGTTGGATAAGCATCTTGTGCAGATTGGATTCAACAAAGGTACTGCTGACAGTAACTTATATTTCAAAATTGATCATGAAAACATTCTAATTGTTGAAGTGTTTGTGGATGATATCATTTTTGGAGGAAGAGATAGCATGTGCAAATCTTTTGCAAATCAGATGAAAAGTGAGTTTGAAATGTCTATGCTTGGTGAAATGAATTTCTTCTTGGGCCTGCAAATTACTCAAACAAAAGAAGGGATCTTCATCTCTCAGACCAAATATGTGAAAGAATTGTTAAAGAAATTTGGTATGGAAGACTCAAAGCCTATGAACACTCCTATGGCAACCGGATGTAAGTTAAGCAAAAATGATGATTCTCCAAAGGCAGATCAGACAAAGTATAGATCAATGATTGGTGGATTGTTGTATCTCACTCAAACTAGACCAGATATAATGCAGGCTGTTGGTCTTGTGGCAAGATTCCAGGCTGATCCTAGAGAATCTCATGTTATGGCAATCAAAAGAATTTTTAGATACTTGAAAGGAACAGTTGAGTATGGTCTATGGTATCCTAGAGATCCGGATTTCTCTCTTCATGCTTACACAGATGCAGATTGGGCAGGAGATGTGGATGACCGGAAGAGCACTAGTGGTGGAGCATTCTTTTTGGGGAAGAGATTGGTTTCTTGGCTAAGCAAGAAACAAGACGCAATATCTCTGTCTACAACTGAAGCAGAATACATTGCAGCAGCAGGTAGTTGCACTCAAATCTTGTGGATGAAGCAGATGCTAAGAGACATTAAAGTTGAATATGAGGAGCCTATCACAATTTTCTGTGATAATTCAAGTGCAATTAATATTTCCAAGAATCTGGTATTGCATTCTAAGACTAAGCACATATCTATCAAATTTCACTTTTTGAGAGAACAAGTAAACAAGGAAGAAGTCAGATTGGAGTATGTTCCCTCCAAGGATCAGATTACAGATATCTTTACCAAACCTCTTCCCAAGGACTCCTTTGAATATCTCCGGGAGAAGTTAGGGGTCATGGCCTCTCCGGTGATGAACTAAGATGCACTGATGTGCATCAGTCCGGTGGCTATCACAGTCATATCTTGTGATCCGGACTAATGAGGAGCTGCAACTAAGGGGGAGCAACTAGTATGATTCTGATGCATGAGAATTGCAAGTATGAGCCCTTTGCCATTGATGTCAAAGGGGGAGAGAAGACATGTGAAAAACAAGTGGTTGATGATCAAAGGGGGAGCAGTAAAGGAAGAGAAGACATATGAAAAGATGAAGTTCTTGTCTTAATGGTTTTTCACATCATATGTTGCCATCAATGACAAAGGGGGAGATTGTTGCAAGTATGAGGTTATCCAGTGTTGTCATTGATGTCAACATACTCATATTGCATTGACAAGAAGGATTTGATGAGCTGTGTGCTGAGGATATTGAGAAAATTAGTCTCAGTCAGGAACAGTGAAGAACAGTGATGAGAAGAAGGTAAATGTACTGTATAGGATGAGAACCGGAGGATGCGGATTAAAGGGTTAGTAGATATGAGTCTTGAGATGCTACAGTTAAGATTTCAGAGGTCCGCATGAAGATCTGAAGGAGTTGTGGCTGCCGGAATAGAACCGGGTCCGGCAAGTATCCGGAGGTGACAGAGGATCACAAAACGGTCCGGTGAGGTCCGGAATTGTATTATCCTAATCTGCGGATTGGAAGGAGTGTTTGGGATGTCCTTGTGATGTGTCATCCTGATTTGTGTATGATTTGGAGGTCCGGAAGTACCTCTTACATTATGACAGTGGCGACAGACTGTGTTCTTGAAGTTCCGGATGAGGAAGACAAGAGATCCCAGTAAGCAGAGGAAGTGCGGATGTATCCGAACATTCAGACAAGCTTGTGAAGATTCTTGGATCTTGTTTAGGTTGTGTTGTTGGTCCGCATTGATGGTAGAGCCCGGAATTAAAATTATTCTTCCGGATGAAGTTCTTGCTCTATGTAGCCGACCGGATGAGTTGTTCATCCTGCGAATGTTCTTGTGATGGCTGACCGGATGTGTTATTCATCTTGCGGATACTCCTATGGTTGTTTGCCGACTTAGATGTTTGTTCCTAAGTCGATGTCTTGTATAAATAACGGTTTGTGAGTTCATTTCAGAGTGAGGAGTGAGGATGAGGATGGTATAGCGAAGAAACGTGCGAAAGGCAGAGCAGAGATTGTTGCGCTTAATTGGAACTGATCCGGACATGGTAGAGATGTCATTCTCCAGTTCAAGACTGTGATTTTCATCACTTTGTAGACAGTGTGTCTCCTTGTAGGCAGTGGGCCTCTTTGTGAGCAGTGTGCTCGGGCAGTGAGCCCTTATTGGCATGTGCCATTCATTTTTTCCTTATTCTTCTAACAGAGAATAATTCTTGGGTTAATCACCCCATGGTTTTTCCCTTAACCAGGTTTTCCACGTCAAAATCTTGGTGTTCAATGTGTTGATGCTTATCTGCTCTTGTGTTTATGTATTATGCTTCCATGGATGATTATTTGATATGCTGCTAACTAACAACAGTGAGTTAAGTGTTTGAATGAGAAGAAGTTTTATACAACTGATTCACCCCCCCCCCTCTCAGTTGTATGCCCTAGATCCAACACATTTCTATCTCAATTTATGACTGAAGGTAGAATATCATTATAGATAGTCGTTATCAGAGCTATCTCTCCATTCCACTTATTCCTTTCACTCTCCAAAATAAGGATATGGCCATTTATTAGAAAAACTAGCTTCTCTACCTTCTGTACATCTAAAGGTGTGTCAATTAATGCTTGTGATTTCAAGGCTTATCTGCCAGATTGGTCATGGAATCAATTTTTGGACTTATCAGTCCCCTTAGTTGGAATAAGCTATGTTTGATTTCTTCCCTTTTGTTCATCAAAGTGCTCAAATCATTGTAAAAATTTATAACCTTTGCCTCTTTGGTGTTTACTGACTCAACTGTCAGATTATATGTCTTAGAAATATTAAGCAGTTTGAGTTCCATGTCCTTGATTTTCTCTTCTAATTATTTTGTAACTTCTGGCCAAGATAAGCAAGATTTGTATATTTTACAAGCTTCTTCAATGGCATTCTGAATGCCTTTTATTTTATTTTCTAGTAGATCTCCATCATTTACTAACATGGTTTTCAATTTAACCAATCTCTTCTCATCAAACTCTTTTCTAACTTTTGCCTCTACAGACTTTTCAAATGATTCAAAATGTGTACTTACTGAGTTTAGTAGACCCTTGAGTTGATCAGGTGAGGATAATGAGATATCTTTTTGAAATGTCAGCATCATCTTCTCCAAAATGTTGGATGCATTACCGATCAATTTACAGTCCTGGACATGTGATTTTAGCATTTCCTCCTGTGCCTTGGGTTGAACAATTGATCCTAGTTTGAATTTCTGCACTAGTGACAATGAGGCCAAATTAATTGGTCCCTGAAGAAGTTTAGACTCGTCTAGATCTTGTTGTCTCCCAGATTCAACTAAGACATTTGCAGTGTCTCTTGCTCTGCTAGATACTTTTTCTTGACTTTGGTCCAGAGCATCCATGTCTATGTTCTCTTGCTAATCATTTTTTTGCTCCGGTGCAGGGCTCCTTGTCTGTTCTCTATTCTCTTCCACATCAGCCTGTTTCTCAGGAGGCAGATTAGTTTTAGTTTTTCCTTGATTTGTCATATCCAATGTTTCAATATTAGGTACCTGATCATTCCTATCTAGTCATTGATCATGGCTTATCTCTAGTAGAGATGTATCTTCATCATTTGCTCCTTCATTGTCATAAATGGTAGGGAGATTAAATTCCTTCAATGTGATCAGAGTGATTTCTTTAGTTTCCTTTACCACCTTTTCAATATCTCCTCCCATAAGAGCATCCATTCTCCATTTTGACATGAATTTAGTATGAATTGCTTTGGAGACTTTCATCTTTTCCTCTAGACTGATTTCTAGACATAGTTTTATCAATGAGTGTTCCTTAAGCTCAACATCCTTTGCCATGGTCGCTTCCTTTCTTGCAGTCATTATACTTGCTAGGGTGTGTGGAAGATCAATGATTATCTCAATTAGGGCTTTGTTGTAGATATTTAGGTATTCTACAATAGTAGTCTCAATGATTTTCTTATCCAAATCATTATATTCATAATACAATTGTGCAATGGGTTTCAGATTACCATTAACTATTATGGCTTTGAGAACTTCTTCAAGGCTTATTGTTTCTTCTTTTATTTGAGGGGAATCTTTCCTTTTCCTTTTCTTAGATTTACCCTTACTAGAGGGTTTCTTTTTACTAGTTCCAGAGGCTTTTGTAGCCTTAGTTTTCATCTTATTTACTTCTTCATCTGACTCTATTTCTTCTTCATCAACTGCAATGCTTACATGCATTCTTTTTGCCTTGGTTTTCTTTCCTTTGTGACTGGTGGTAGGAGTCTCCACACTTGTAGATGGTGTGGAACTGGAGGGAATAGTTATAGCTTCTTCAAAGGTAGATCCTCTAGTTCTCCTCCTTGATACCTCTAGTTTTATGTTTTACCCTTGGGTACTTCTTGAGCACCAACTGGTTCACTTTTTCTCTTTTCTTTTACTTCCTTTTTAGCTTGTGATTTTTCTCTTTCCTTTTTTATTTTCTCTTTTGTAAAACCTTGTCTCAAAGCAAAATCCTATGCCACTCTTCACATTTTCTTGGATATTTCTGGTTTTCTTACCTCAACATGAACTTTAGCATACAGTTCCTCATAAGTCCCAAATCTTTCTTCATTGGGATCTCTGGGTTTGCTTAATATATGCTTGGCATAATTTTCCAAAATTACTCCATCTACCTCATTTCCCATAGGCATAACCCAAACCGTTCTAGGCTCAATGGCCTCCATCAAACATTGATCTTTTGATACAATAAAATATATAGTATCTTTGTATTTTTCAACAATTGCTCTTGGGATTCTTTCCCTAGATTGTATTGACTTCTGGAAGTTTTTGAAATAGCCCCATAGGGATGAATTTTGTGCATCAATATTGCCTATGCTACTCAATAGATTTCTAATCTGAACTACAACTGGTTTGTCTCTAGTCCACAAACAATTCTTTATACCAAGCAATTCTTGCATGAAATAGAAGAATAAACATATGATCAATGTACCAAATTTGAAGGAGTATTTACCTTCTTTTGTCTTCTTCAGGTTATCCATTACTTGCTGTTGGAGCAATTCACAGATGTCATAGTCAACATTCTCCTTGATCATCTGATAGGTAGTGTATATGGTTGTGCCTGAAACAGAGTTTTCCTAGTTGGTGAAATAGACTTTGTATCCCAAAACCATTGAAGCAAATCTTATAGCATGGTCCTCAATATCATTAGTTGTTAAAGCCCTCTTATCAAATTTTGCTCCAATAGCCACCATTACTGTATCATTCTTTATTTCTTTCAACAATGGTACTGATCTGGTGGAGCTTAATCTAGTTACTTCGCTTATAACATCTTTTGTAATCTTAAAAGGTCTCTCAAGCCACAAAAACTCGTCATGAAACCTGCTCAATATATATCGAACCCATTCATTCTCTGCAAAAGTTAAGAAGTCCACATACTCAATGAATTTCTTCTCTTTTAATGCTTTATATTCTTCCTTCAAATCGAGATTCTCATTGCTCAAGTGATTCAACTATAGATCAAAAAACCTTCTATCACCAAATTCCTCTAAGGCAACATGAATATATGCCCTAACATCCTCTGCATGCAGAAATCCATGTGGAATATCTGAAAATGCATTCATTTGATCTACTTCAACTAATTTAAATGGGTGCTTCTTGAATTTTGGTTGGGGTCTCTTAGTGATATCCACTAATTGTGGTGTTTCCATTTCTATGAATAATCGAGAAAATTTGAGAAAGGGTTTCAAACGGAAAATACCTCTTTTACCAGATTAGGGTTGAGCTTGATCTTGCCTTGAAATGATTTGGAGAACACTTTAATCATTTTGAATCTTGCTTTGGTTTGCCTTGGACACTTTTAGAGCTTAGAATGCAAAATGATTTTTCCTTCAGATATAACTCCTTTTAACCCTCGCATACCAAAACCTAAGTGTCATTAATGTTATTTTTCAAAAAGATGTCAAGCACTTCTCAGATACTCACAGTCAATCCAAATTACTCTGCAATCATTAGGCATTGGATCTTTTTCTACCTAAATTTCTTTTAGAAGTTTTCTCATAAGATTCTTCACAACATACCTTAGTTTCGGATTCTAGTACTAACTTTCTAGCTGGGGGTTTTAGATTTTCAACACAACTCCCCCTGAGCCAGAGCACCCAATTTACTTCTGAGAGGAGGTATCTACACCAGATGCTGGTACGGATCCATCCCTAACTTTAATTACTTCTTTCTTGATGTAGATCTTGTCTATTTCTTTCTTAGTTTTAACTAGATCAACCTTTTCTTTTCCCTTATCATACTTCTCTCTATTTTCCTTTAGCATAATA
Organism: Cunninghamia lanceolata; assembly: GCA_027924645.1. Lineage (NCBI taxonomy): Eukaryota > Viridiplantae > Streptophyta > Pinopsida > Cupressales > Cupressaceae > Cunninghamia > Cunninghamia lanceolata. The sequence goes on from BSBN01000246.1 coordinate 3,078,789, forward strand.
ATTTCTCTTCACATTCTTGCTTCTACAAAATCTTGCAACATGTCCATATTTGTTGTAATCATAACACACAATGTTTCACTATCCTTGATTCCTTCCTCTAAATGAATTCATCCTTGATCTGCATTGATTAGCCATGTGTCCAAATCTATTGCATGCAAAACATCTTCCACTCAATGATTGAGTATTCTTTGAATTTTGAAAGCCATTTCTTACTAGACTTCTGCATTCATTTGATCTATGACCAATTTTCTTGCAATGGAAACATTGACCAGAGAATGATGGAACATTTTGATTTATTCTGCTCCTACACTAAGTAGCTTTATGACCAAACTTTTTGCAATTAAAACAATGGCCATTGAAAGATGGTTACCTTTGAGCATTTGGATGTTTGACTGGAGATCTTCTAGGTCTTCCTTTTTCATTCCTAAACTGGTTTCCTTTGTTTTACTTCAACTTAAAATTTCCTTGATCTAATTTTGAACTTTCTCCTTTCTCAAATCCTAAGACTTGCTTATCATTTGAACTCTTTTGACTATCAATCATCTCATCAAGTTTTGCAAAACTTAACTTGAAATTTTCTTCATAGCTCTTGGCTTTGTCCAAGTCTTCTTTTAGGCTTACAATTTCTTTTTCAAGTTTGACACAATTTTCTAACTTGGTTTTTGCCATTTGATTTAGATTTCTTTTGCTTTTGCTCTTTCTATAATTTCCACTTCCTAATCATTTAGGGTTTCATTTGCTGATATCAATTGATCACTAACCTCTTTGTATTTTTCTTTGAAATTTCTTGACTTGTTCTTTAAACTTTGAGATACATTCCTCAGCTTCTTGTATGTTATCCTTCAAATCCTTGACTTCTACTTCAGACTTTTCAAGAAAAATAAGAGTTGCTTTCTAGTTCAACATTGTTTGAGAAATTTCCAAATCTCCTGGCTGCCATGAGTAAACTCTCCCAGATCTTCCTCAAGTTGTTAGGCTTCTTCCAAGGAACTTTGCTCTGATGCCAATATTTGATAGTAATGAATACTAAGAGGGGGGGTGAATTAGTATTCCATAAAACCACTTCTTAACAAGTTTATTAATCCAATTTCCAAAATTAATAATATGAATAGAGAATAAGAATAGGAACATCAACCATAAAGACATAACACTTGAACACCAAGATTTTTACGTGGAAATGGAAAAAGGGGAAACCACAGTGATTGTTAGCTCACAATATATTATTATAGAATGATACCGAATTAAAAGAAGTCTCACTGCCTTAGGGCTCACTGCCCAAAGAAATGCTTGTTGATATGCATCAGACAACTGAGAGGGAGGGTGACTCAGTTGTCACAAAACTTAAACACTTTCTAAAATTTAAACATTCATCGCTTATCCATAATTATTATGATTTAACAATAAGAGCATGAAATCATAAACTTAACCACAGATACAACATCAACCACAAGAGACACGAGATTTACATGGAAAACCCCAAGGTGGGGAAAAACCATAGATAGGATTAACTCTCAATATATATTGCAATCTTGAAATAGTGATGTTCAGGCTTGGTCACTCCACAGGCCTAAACATATTGGCTTATAGTCATGAAGAACATCTAGGTCTAGCAGGCTCACTACCTCAACCCTAAACCTAGCAAGATTACAATAAGGGTTGTTAAACCCTACTGGTGGCTTACTTCCAGATTCACTGCCACAATCAACACCTTTCTGTATTGTGAACAAACAATTCCTTAGCTCTGCTCTTGCTCTTCTCTGCTCTTCCTCTTCTTTCCTCTATCTCTTCTCTGCTCTACCTTTGGACCTTTCTTAATATCTTTTCATTTCCACTCAAGGACACCTTTTCCATGACTCAACTATAGGTATTTATACACTACATCAACCTTGGAATGATCATCAAGGTCGGCATCACAATCATCAACCATTGGAACAATCTCCAAGGTTGGTAATACAAACATTTACAAATAGGTCCTGACCTATTACAATAATGCACAAGGGAAATGACATGTACATCACACCATGCCTTAGCTAGGACTCAAACATGATCTTCCATGCCACAACACACTTCCACAATCTTCCAAAGATCTCTACAATCAATGGGATCAACCAGGTCGGCCAAGACTGGTTACACACTACATTATCTGGGAACAATCTTCACACACCAACTCAATTTCTTAATGCAGACCAAAGTCTAGATAGGAACATGATTAGGAGACATCCACAAGCATGTTATAATCATCAGGAGCAACTACATTGACCTTAACCACTTTATCTATAGGAATCTTCTCACCAAAACTCATAAAATTTATTGTCTTCGACTGTCATAAAAGAAAGATAGCTTATGGACCACCAAACCACAAACCATTGAAATTTTAGTCACTTATTATCATCATAGACTTCCCTCTAGAACTGTAGAACTAAATACTTTATTGCAGAGGAATGCGGAGCATAATACTTTCTTCCTGTCCCAACTGAACTTACAGAAAAAGCAGGTTTCACTCTAGTGAATACAACTCACTTAGATCTTCATGTGGATGGCTCAAACCTAAAATGTACCATCCTCAGACATACCTCTAACTTACTTCCCATCCGTAGACCATGATCTTCAAGCAGAAATAAATGCGGAGCAATTTACTGGACTATTCTTCAGCATACAACTCACTGTCTGTACTGCACTTCTTTGTAACTCACTTGTTTCTTCCAGAGAGGCTAAGTTTTTCAATATCCTCAACATATAAGTCTTTTAAACAAGTAATGGAATGATATACAGTTGACACCAATGACAACTAGAATATGTTGACATCAATGACAACACCAATTAGGCACATACTTACAACAATCTCCCCCTTTGTCATTGATGGCAACATATGATGTGAAAAACTATAGTAGCCATAAATAAAAGATTCTCCCCCTTTCTCTTTACACACATGCACTCTTTCTTTCTCCAAAATTCTCCCCCTTTCTCTTACACATCTGCACTCTAAGTTTTTCAAATGACTTCTCTCCCCCTTTGACATCAATGGCAAAGGGCACATACTTTCATTCTTCTGCTTTGATCTAATTTCTCTTTTGAACTCTCTGACTACTCCCCCTGAGAAGTAGCCATAAAATGCATCAATCTAGACCTCTGAGTACCTCTGGACTGATGCACTACTGTGCATATTTGTTTAGAGCAAGAGGGGTGATGACCCCTAAGTTTTCTCTGAGATACTCAAAAGTATCCTTAGGCAAAGGCTTGGTAAAAATGACTATAATATGATCCTTGGTAGAAACAGACTCCAACTTGACTTTATTCTCTGCTACTTTTTCTCTCAGGAAATGATATCCGATGGATATGTACTTTGTCCTTGAATGCATCACTAGATTTTTTGATATGTTAATGGCACTTGTGTTATAACAAAAGATTGCAATGGGATCTTCATACACAACTTTGATGTCCTTTAAAGTCTCCTTCATCCATAACACTTGAGTGCAACTACATGCTGCTACAATGTATTCTGCCTCTGCAGTAGATAGGAATATTGAATCCTGTTTCTTGCTCAACCAAGATACTAGTCTTTTTCCAAAGAAGAATGCACCTCCACTTGTACGTTTTCTGTCATCCACATCTCTAGCCCAATCTGCATCAGTTTATGCACTAAGAGTAAAGTCATAGTCCTTAGGGTACCAAAAACCACAATCTATTGTGCCATTTAAATATCTCAAAATTCTTTTCACTACCATCACATGTGATTCCTTGGGTTCTGCCTAAATCTTGTCACAAGACACACTGCATGCATTATATCAGGTCTTGTTTGAGTCAGGTAGAGTAATCCTCCAATCATAGATCTATACTTTTTCTGATCTACCATGGGTGAGTTATCATCTTTTCTCAACTTACAACTAGTTATCATAGGTGTGCATACTAGTTTAGAGTCTTCCATCCCAAATTTCTTTAACAACTCTTTCACATACTTAGACTAAAAAATGAAGATACCCTTATCTGATTAACTGATTTGTAGACCTAAAAAGAAGTTCATCTTTCCAAACATAGACATCTCAAATTTAATTTGTAGTTCTCCAGCAAAAACTAAGTACATACCTTCATTACGTCCAAAAATAATATCATCGACAAAAACTACAACAATCAAGGTTTGTTCATCATTGATCTTGAAGTAGAGGTTACTATCTATAGTACCTTTGCTAAACCCTATTTGTATCAAGTACCTGTCCAATCGTGCATACCATGCCCTTGGAGCTTGTTTTAATCCCTATAATGCTTTCTTCAATCTGCATACCATGTCCCCCTATTCTAATGACTGAAATCCTTCCGGTTGTTCAATATAGACTTTCTCTTCCAACTCTCCATTTAAGAAGGAAAACTTTACATCCATTTGATAAACCTTGAAATCTTTATATGTTGCAAAAGCTAGAAACATCCTTATTGTTTCAATCCCTACCATTGGAGCAAAAGTTTCTTCAAAGTCTATTCCTTCAACTTGAGTGTATCCTTTGCATACCAACCTCACTTTGTTTCTTACCACTTCACCATTTTCATTCATTTTGTTTCTGAAGACCCACTTTATATCAATTACATTCTTGTCTACTAGTCTGGGAACAAGATCCCAAGTCTGATTCTTCTCTATCTGTATCAATTCTTCTTCCATAGCCTTTATCCAATTCTCATCTTTGCAAGCCTCATCCATAGTTTTAGGTTCAATATTAGAAATCAGATAGAATTTTACTTGTTCCTTTGCATCTTTTCTTTTGGTTAAGATCCCTTTGTTCTTATCTCTTATGATTTAATTTTTAGAAAGACTAATTCTTACATATCTTGGAGTTTTGGTAGAACTTACCATAGCTTTTTCTTCTTCATATGTACTATCTTCATGTTGCACCACTTCTAAAACATCTGGATCATCTGACTCATATCCACTTGATTCTGAAGACCTTTCCTTACATTCATCAACTTTAACATTTGCACTTTCAATGATCTTATCCAGCGTCTTATTATAGCATCGGTAGGCTTTACTCTTGGTGGAATAGCCAAGAAAGATTCCTTCATCACATCTAGCATCAAACTTGCCTAAATCTTCTTCTCTTTTGATATAACATCTACTACCAAAAACTTTGAAATATTTCATAGTAGGAACTCTACCATGCCACAATTCATAGGGAGTTTTTGAACTGTTACCTCTTACTTGAACTCTATGTAGGATATATACTGCAATGTGAATTGCCTCTCTCCAATATTCCTCCAAAAGATGAGCTTCCTTCATCATGGTTCTAGCAGCTTCTTGAACTATTCTTTTTTTCCTTTCAACAACTCCATTTTGTTGTGGAGTTTTGGGTGCAGATAGTTGTCTCTTTATTCCATGTTCTTCACAAAATAAATTGAATTCATTTGATGTGAACTCTCCTCCTCAATCAGACCTTAAGAATTTGATTTTCAAATCCATCTCATTTTCAACCATTGCCTTAAATGCCTTGAATTTATCTAGAGCTTTAGCTTTCTCTTTCAAAAAGGTGACCCAAGTCATTCTAGAATAATCATCAATGAGCGGCATGAAATACTTGTCTCCTTGCAAACTTCTTACTCTGGTCTAGGTCCACATAAATCCATATGCACTAGCTCAAGTAGTCCTCTAACTAATTGGTCCTTGCTTTTGAAACTTGTTCTTGTCTTTTTCCCAAATTGACAATCCTTGCAAACTAGATTAGCAGGCTTCACAAGCTTAGGCAAATCTCTAACAATCTATGTAGTACTTATCTTCATAAAATTATCAAAATTTATGTGACACAACCTTCTATGCCATAACCAACTCTCATCAATCTGAGTCAACAAACAATAGTCCTTGGTTCCTTTCAAGTGATAGATATTACCTCTGGTCTTCTTACTAGTTGCAACGATTGTTCTAGAGCTTTCCCTAATCTTGCATCCATTGTCCTTGAAGCTTAGGTCATAGCCCTTGTCACACATCTAACCCACACTCAGAAGATTGTGCTTTAGTCCTTTCACATAAAAGACATCATCAGTATTATGCTCACCATCAAAAGAAATAGATCCTTTCCCACAAATCCTACTAGCTATATCATCACCAAACTTACAAACTTAGTCCACCATCATATTTTTCCAAACTTACAAACTTACTTTTGTCACCAGTCATGTGGTGAGATAAACCACTATCAATAACCCATTCATCCTTGTCCTTAATAACCTAAGCAGCCAAAGCACTTTCCACTAGTTTTTCTTCCTTCATACAGCTAGAAGAATTAGCAGACACAAGATCTTCCTTAATAGCAATGAACAAGCATTCACTTATAGAGGGACTAGCATTATCTGGTTCACCATTATTTGATACTCCTTCATCATCATCAAAATCTTCAACATAATAACACTTATTTTGGGTCCTAGGCCTGTTCTCATATCTTCTTCTGTTTCTTTCAATTCTTTTAGGACATCTAGAAGCAAAATGACCTACTTTACAATAGGAAAAACATTTGAAAGTAAGTTTGCATTTTAACTTACTGGATCCTCTTTGTAGTCTATCCACAAAGTTGGCTTTAGCTTCATCTAACTCATCATTAGATCCTACCTTATACTTTTCTAATCTTGAAGTACTTCCAAGAGTACTGGCTTTGAAGGTCATCTCAACTTTCGGCAGAGCTTCATCTAACTCCCTCATTTCAAAAGTAGTAAGCTTACCAAGAAACTTATTCCTGCTAATGGTTTTTACTTGCATGAATTCTTCAATCGTGGCTACCTTGTGACAATAGGACTTGGGCAGAGATCTAAGAATTTTCATAACAATTTCCTTTTCTTTAAGAGTTCTACCTATGGCTTTTATCCTTGTAACAAGTTCATCAACTCTATGCATAAAAGCTGATATGTTTTCATCATTATTCATCTTCAAGCCTTCATATTTCACTTTCAGACTTTGTAACTTGGCTTCCTTCATAGAATCATCTTCTTCATACAGATTTTTCATCTTTTCCCATACCTTATTTGCAGTTTCAAGATCCACCACTTTCGTCAATATTGAATCAATTAAAGAGCTTAGAAGAGCATCCCCTGTCTTGATATCTACCTCATATTCTTTGATTTTGTCTTTAGTCATCATACCATTTTGAGGTATGGTGTATTATGTTTCTGCAGCTTTGCAAACTTTGTAACCAAGAGAAAGAAGATGGATTTTCATCCAAGCCTTCCAGAGAACATAATTGGTTCCATCAAAATGTAGTGCTTCCTTCTTGTAAGACATTTTGGATCTTCCTCAAGTTGTTAAACTTTCTTCAGAGGAACTTGGCTCTGATACCAATTGTTGATAGGTATCAGACAACTAAGAGGGGGGTGAATCAGTTGTCACAAAACATAAACACTTTCTACAATTTAAACATTCATCACTTATCCACCATTATTATTATTTAACAATGAGAGCATGAAATTATAAACTTAACCACATATACAACATCAAACACAAGAGACACCAAATTTACGTGGAAAACCCCAAGGTGGGGAAAAACCATGGAGAGGATTAACTCTCAATATATATTGCAATCTTGAAATAGTGATGTTTAGGCTTGGTCACTCCACGAGCCTAAGTATACTAGCTTACAACCATGAAGAACAACTAGGTCTAGTAGGCTCACTACCTCAACCCTAAACTTAGAAAGATTACAATAAGGGTTCTTAAACCCTAAGGGCTATTAAACCCTACTAATGTCTTACTACTAGATACACTGCCATGATCAACACCTTTCTATATTGTGAATAAATAATTCATCATCTCTGCTCTTCGTCTACTCTGCTTTTCTCTTCCTCTTCTTTCCTCTGCCTCTTCTCTTCTCTTCCTTTGGACCTTTCTTAATATCTTCTCATTTCCACTCAAGGACACCTTTTCCACAACTCAACTATAGGTATTTATACACTACATCAACCTTGGAATGATCATCATGGTTGGCATCGCAATCATCAACCATTGGAACAATCTCCAAGGTCGGTATTATAAACATTTACAAATAGGTCTTGACCTATTACAATAATACAAAAGGGAAATGAAATGTGGATCATGCCATGCCTTAGTTGGGACTCAAACATGATCTTCCATGCCACAACACACTTCCAAAATATTCTAGAGATCTCTGCAATTAATGGGATCAACTAGGTTAACCAAGATTGGTTACATGCTACATTATCTAGGAACAATCTTCACACACCAACTCAATTTCTTAACATAGACCAAAGTCTAGATAGCAACATGATTAGAAGACATCCAAAAGCACATTATAATAATCAGGAGTAACTGCACAAACCTTAACCACTTTATCCATAGGAATCTTCTCACCGGAATAGATAACTTTACTGTATTCGACAGTCATAAAAGAAAGATAGCTTGCGGACTACCAAACCATGAACTATTGCAATTGTAGTCACTTATCATCATCCCATACTTCCCTCTAGAACCACAGAGCCAATTATTTTATTGTGGAGGAATGCAGAGAAGAATATTTTCTTTCTGTCCCAACTGAACTTACAGAAAAAGTAGGTTTCACTCTGGTGAACACAACTCACTCATATATTCATGTGGATGGCTCAAACCTAGAATGTAGCATCCTTAGACATAACTTTAACTTACTTCCAATCTATAGACCATGATCTTCAAGAAGAAATAAATGTGGAGCAGTTTACCGGACTATTCTTCAGCATACAACTCACTGTCTATATTGCACTTCTCTGTAACTCACTTGTTTCTTCTAGAGAGGCTAATTTTCTCAATATACTCAACATACAAGTCTTCTAAACAAGTAATGGAATGGGATATAGTTGACACCAATGACAACAAGAATATGTTGACATCAATGACAACACTAATTAGGAACATACTTGCAACAATGCTCACTACAAGAAAGGCTCACTCCCTACAAAAAAAAAGAGGAAAGAAGAATGGCTCACTACCAAGTTGAACTGCTTAGATCACCTCTACACATGCTTGGTTATAGCTCCAACGAAGTGCATAATTACTGTCCCAAAACTCTTCATCTTTGACTCCTCTGTTTTACTGCTCTACTTTTACATAAGAATGAGATCTCTCTTCTTCTGCTCTTATTTCTCAAGAAAAATTATCTTATTTTGCATGTCACTCATTCACATTCACATGTCTTACATCAGACACGAAGTTAGATCCCATAAATATATCTATAACACTTAAAAACTTCAAGTTAGGTTAGCCTGCTAGGATGAAGCATGTAGTTATACAATGTGTAGCTTGTCAGCCTAAAGCATTTACTACAATAATTTACAGACCAAAAAAATACTTTGAAATAGATTCTTCTATGTCAGCTCATATTGTAAGATCACTTAGGATATGATCCCAATTACTAGATTCTTCTGCACACAGATCCCAGTATTAGGTTAGCTTCACAAACTGATTATCATAGACTTAGATCAACTGTCTAATCATAACTTTCAATGCAGATGACAAAACTTCTTCAAATTCATAAATAATAATCTTTAGGCATCCCCAAGCTTATCCTCAGAACTGCAGAGCATAATATCTATTACCAAAGAAATGCAAATCAAATGAAAATGACATTTTGTCCTATTTAAGAATGTTCTCTGCTAAGTCAGACTAATGCTTTTTGAAACTATACTTTCGGAGATGATCAGAAGATGAAACTTTGGATTTGAGATCATCTAAGGATTAGTAACATCTTACTAGAACTACAAGACAAGATCTTTAGCTACAGACCAATGTAGACCACAAAACTGTAGTTCTACAGTCCTCTCTATATTTAGCCAACACTTAGCCAAAATGCCTAAGTCTACTTTCTGGACCATAGTTCTTTGTATAGTTGACTTCATGAGGATTACTATAAGCTCACAACCATTCTAAAACTATGATGCTTGTTGCCAAATCCATTTTGTCTACTGGAGTGAAGTCTCTTTTCCTTATTTCCATCAATGACAACACTTAGATATTCAACAAAGCAGTGTCTTTTGCCAATAGAAGGCTCATGTAAATATAATGAAATTACAAAATCAGGAGTCCATAAAGGACCAAATGATCCAACTAAGTGAAGTTGTATGTTTTAAGATAGCTTCCATGATGGGTCTGATCAATGAAGTTGATAAGTTAAGGAAGATGACTGATGCCCCTGACACTGTAGATAAGGAAAAAGATCTGCTATCACAAATTAATGAGCATGTATAGTTTTTGAACTATGCTAAGTCTAGATGGGATTCAGATGTGGTACAGCAAAAGAATATCTACAAAGATATCCTTCCTAAATCTCAATAAGTCCCGATTTCTCATGTACATATGCGAAAGGTTATAAGATATTTTTGAAATTTTGGTGTAGAATTTAGTTACTTAGGAAGAGAAATTTTTTAGTTTGTATATACTCATGCTTTCTAGACAAAAGGAGATCCGATAAAGTCTTCATATCCATTACCATTGATGTCAATGGGGGAGAGAAGCAAATGTGAAAAATTTATCCTTGATGGAGAGATGCAGAGGTGGAAAATATTTGTCTCAAGGGGGAACATTCAAAGATTTGGTTTTGATGGTTTTCACATCTTGTGTTGCCATAAATTCCAAAGGGGGAGATTGTTGGAGTTATCAATGTTAGAGACACTACTGGTATACTGATGAGAATGATAGTCAAGAAGTGTTGTGAAGTGTTGTCATTGATGGAAACAAAGATTAGATATCAAAATTGGGTTTTAAGGTTATAGTAATATCCCTCACAAGATGTTCTTATACTCACACTGACACTTCTGCAAAAGATTTTAATTCGAGAGACAATTTGGTGAGAAATTGGCTAAGTTTCAGACTATTTCCTCAATGCACAGAGCTATAGTTTTCTAGTCCGCATTTGTCACATGTTGAAGATCTTGGTCTATGGTTTTAGTATGTTTTTAAGGACTATTAGAAGAATCTAAATCCAAAATTCCACTTTCTTGTGATTTTCAGAACGTTGGCTACATGTTGAATAATTTTGGTATAACATAGTGTAGTTTAAACCAGTGCAGTGTACATGTTTGTTTTGGTTTGTATATCTCCAGTATGATATATATTTCCTTCTATGGTTCTAAGGTAGTATTTGGCATATGTTTGGACATTCCAAATCCAAATTTTTAGAGTTTGAAGCCTTTAGAAATGTGAGATAAGTTTGTCTGTGTATCACTACATGGATAAATAGTGATCAACTGTGACAAAGACTGAGTTCCAGTACTCCACATTTTACCACATGGAAACATTTTTCTTTGTTGATCTAGGGATGTATTTATAGATGTTTGAAGTTTGCTTGTTCCAAGTTTGAGGCAATTTGGAGGTCTGGTTGTTGAGTTATGCTTTGACAGTTAGTGTGCACCTAAGTTACTCTACCCATGAAGCCAACCTAAAGAAGTTCACTTGGTGTGGAGCATTCCAAAAGCTGGAGTGTTGCCTAAGGAGGTTGTATAGGTCATGCCAATCTTTGAGACTATGTCTCATGCTTTTGTTTAGTGTGCATTGAATTTTGAGGCCATCTAAGTGATGTTCTACATGCTACACTCAAGGAGATCAACTTAATTGGTGATAAGAGCAAAGTGAATTTAAAAGGAGCTAAACATGTTTTGTAAGCATTAAGCTAGAGCTATTTTAGGTCCCCCTCAAGCTATTTCAAGTTTAAATCTTGGCATGAAGTATGTGGGAAAATGTCTCACATGCTACATCTTTTGGGATGACCTAGTTGATGATTGTAAATAAAGAAGATATAAATAGAGATGTATTTTTTATGCTTTAGTGTGGTGATATGATGGGATGTGAGGGAATGATGTATGTTTTTTGATGCGACAAGTAACTACATATGTGAATTAAGAAAGAACAGAGTAGATAGTGTAATTATAGAGCAAAGTAGAGGTTTAATTCAGATGAATAGAAGAAGATATTGATTATACTTCATTAGAACTATAATCCAGGAATGTGTAGATGTAAATTTAATAGTTCATCATGGGTAGTGAGCCATCCCATTTCTTTCTTTCTTCTCTTTTTTTCTCTCTCAGTGGGTAGTGAGTCCACATGGATAGTGAGTCCACCTATAGTGAGCATTTCTATATTACCAATTAATTGGTTATAATATATTGTGAGCTAATCCTCACCGTGGTTTTTCCCTTTTTGGCTTTTCCAAGTAAAAATCCTAGTGTTCATTTGTTATGCCTTGCGGTTATATTTCCTATTCTTAATGTGCTTTACAGTTATTAAATTTGGGAAATAGATTAGAGGTTTAATGTGTGAATGGTTTTATAGAATACTGATTCACCCCCCCCCCTCGCCTGTCTTAGTATTCTGAGTGTTCAACATAATCATACCTGGAAGGTAAAGATCTAAGTATCTTCTGAACAATCACCGACTTTTTTACTTCTTCATCTAGTCTAATCATGACATTCACAACTTCATCAATTTTGAGTAGGTAATCAGCAATCTTTTCTTCCTCTCTCATTTCAAGCTTTCAAATCTTCCTTTAAAGGTCTGCAGCTTGACTTGTTTCACCTTTGTATCTCTTTTATATATGATTTGTGTTGGGAATTAAGGTGTCTCAACCTTGGTAATTCCTTGCATTATTTTGATTGTATTTATTTATTCATTGCCTATGATGTAAATTAATTATAAATTCCATATTGTCATTTTGTGGGATGTGGCACGATGATTTGTCATCCTACATGGAAGATGACAACTTGTAATTTTGTCCTCACATCAGGAGATAGGCATCCCACTTTGTGGTAGGAGTATTTTTCCATGTGTCGGCATCTTGGATGTTGTGTAAGGGAATTGTTGGTCATGATGTTACTCATAAGAAAACATAGAATAAAAGTTACACAACAACCCTTACTCATCTTTAAAGATACGATGAATTCAAAGAATTCATGATCCCAAGTCTCCGTTGATTAGTTCATAATTTGCTGATGTTACTTAGTGGTTGATGTGTGTTGTTGTTTTCCATTTAACAGGCCTTACGTGGATCAGTAGATTCTGTTTCTACAACCATGCTACATAGGGAGGTTACCCTACACAGTATATTTCTTCAAATGATGTGTCTACAGGCTAATATTTGCATGATATTCTCAAAGGTACATGCATCTAGCTCAAAAATATGCTAATGATGTTTAGTTATCTATGAGATGTCAGCATATTCCTCTATTCTATTTAATATTTATCATGATGTGTAGTTATGAAAGTGATTTCTATGAAATTAAAAATGAGGAAAAAAGGGTTAGAGAATGAGATTCCTAAAATTACTTGACTAAGATCACTGATCCACATACATGTTCCCATACAAAAATGAAGAGAAGAAAACTAGAATCATACTTCACTAGGACATTCCACAAATCCACATGATCCAGTGCAAATCTTCAGGGGGATGTTGACAACAACATGCAATAGAATGAAAATGCTTCTAGTTGAATACAAGATTCACCATTACATATCCAGAAATCAACATGAAGATTATGTAAAGTTTACAATCAGGATGTAATCTGGGGCTTCATCTCCATTCAGTATGCTAAAGAATAAGTACATATATAGTGATCTGAGGAAAGGACTTTGATGTTTCAAAAATCTAATCCTCTCTAGTCTCAATAATCTGATCTCCTATATGAAATTGCTATAGGTTAGATTTTGTATGATTGACCTCCCCTTCGTACAGAGTAAAGGGGCTGAATATATGCCTCTATTTTCCCCTCAATACAGTGCCTAGAAAACCCTAGCAAATCAACGGCCTCTATCTTGAAGTGCAACATCAAATGGCAGGGAATGAATCCTACTAAAACCTGATTAGCATGCCCATACCGAGCGTCGCTCAAGCAATAATGTTTCCACCAGTAATCTCCTCCTGGTGCATTTTGCAACCTCTCGGGATCCGGTCCTTCGCCATTAAAGCTCCATCATATCTCCACCTACATGCCATCGGGTTTTGAAATGGATTCAAAATCCACCTGCCCTGCATTTCCCACCCTTTTTTGTATCGTGACTACACGTCGTCCTAGTCATCGGCATGACCATCCTCGGTCGAAGTGGGCAAAAAATGACTTATTGACCACATCCTTTTGGCTGATGCACCTCCTTTTCTTACCTAGGCACCTACGGTCATCATACAAAAGTTAAGCACCATCACTTGAATAACCAGCAGGAGGATAGACATTTGTATTAAATCATGCTTTGAATGTGCAAACAATATATATCGGGTCATGAATTCGTGAGAATCCACATGCACATGAGTATATAATCCTTTTTGATAACTCTTTCAGCTCCACCATCTGCATGTAGATTTCTGGACACTTTCCTCACTAAGTCAGGATATGATGGTGATGTCATCATCATGGACAAGCTTCATTAAAATGTGAAAGGATGACGCCACAGTCATACCGAAGGAAATCAGGGTCCAAGAAATATGACCCCGATGAAAGAACCTTGAAGAAAATCACCTTGAGGAAAGATGACGTCACGGTCATGTCAAGTTTTGTATATTGGGTCATGATTTTAAGATCAGGGGATGTTTGAAATATGGCCCCCCATGAGCAAAATGACCTCTCTCTCTCAAGATTAGGGTGACATCAGCGGAAGGGTGATTTCACTTGAACACTGCACTAAAGTGACGTCACTGTCATGTCATTAGAAAAGGGGATCATTGGATACATACCTTCACAAGGTAAAAGGATGATGACGTAAGCGTCATATTGATCTCCTTTGTTCATCAGGCTCAAATGAGGTCATCATCATATTGGCACGGGGTGATATTTTGTGACAGGGTGATATTTGAAAGATGACGTGATCTTCGAAATATCAAGTGATGTTCAGAATATGACCCCCGCAAAATATATGAAGCTGCATGATGGGCCAAAACCACTATCACGTAAGATTGACATCCGGAGTTTGTGGACCAACTAATTATCGGGTGATAAAATAGGATCAGGGTGATCTTACATAAGGTGACTGATGTTTGAAATATGACCCCACCCACAAAATATCAAGTTTGACCAGAACTTTGACTTGCCACAACTTACTCATTTGGCCAAATTTTAGGGTGATGTAAAAGGCAAACTTATCTAGAATTTTACACTCTTTCACATGGCAGGCTTCCTGAGGGAAGATTCAGACTTTGAATTATGGGGTAAGACCTTCAAGATCACAAATGCACCTGACACTAGGCATACACATACTGAAAGATGCTGCTTTTCCCACTACCACCCAGAGCACAAAAATAAGGGAGCAAGCCACAACAAGGGTCCTCATTTTGCTAAGGAGTAAAATGGGGTGTGTTGTGAACATCACAACAACTAGCCACCAAACAAAATAATCAAATTAAAACCATTAAAGAAAATTGAACTGAAATAGACTCATAACTTCCAACTATCTTTCATGTAAATCATCATTTGACTTGAGACTCAAGGTATTCAATAAGGTGCATGAATTTTCTTTTCCGTTTAAGTGGGTGCATGTGATTAATTATCCTCATCTTGAAGATTGGTTGAACAAACCAGTGATTGATATTAGCCTACATAGGTGAGGATGTTCCCTCATAGCCAACCGGATAGAGCCTTGCTACCAGCAGGCATCTATAGCCCAGGCAAGGTTATCGTTACAATTTCTCCTAAGTAGAGCCCCACTGCCAGTGAGCGTCTATAGCCTCGGTAGAGTTACTTAGATGGCTTAACTTGGATTTTTAGTAAAATCCATTTTATTATTTTATATTTTTTGCACTTGATAGGAACTTCATAAGATATTGCAATTGTATCTTCATGATGCAAGGAGTGGTCACTTGCTGAAATTAAGCTAAGAATTGTAATGGTAGCAAGGGTGACCTCTAATTTTTCACCTAATATCTACACTGGTAAGTTCAACAAACTGAAGGATTTTAGGTGTGTCATTGTGAGAAACTTTCCTTGAATACTCAACCCATTCTTATTGAATACAAAATTTCACAAGTCAACTGACTTTCTACATTCATGATAGTCACAACAAGTTATGTATAAATTTCATATGATTAACCTGAATGATATGAATTTTCCATTGTTTTAAATGGTTGTTAGTTTGCTCTTTCATATTCTAAAACAAAATAAAGATCCGTGCTGAGGAAACACAACAAAGCAACCAAAACAACAGGACAAAACATGCAACTATACGACAAATGTACACTATGATACACATGACTGTCATGGTGCTACTTTAGGCTTGAAAATAGTGTTTGAGGAACTATCCATTAACTGGTAATGGAACATCCTCTCTGGTTAAGGCCTTAAGCCTGAAGGTGTTGTCTCCTAAAATTTTAGAAATTTGAAAGGGACCTATCCAGCATTTATCAAACTTACCATGATCACCTTTCCTTTCATGTGCTTTGTCCCACATTAGGACTAGATCTGAGACTCTGAAAGCCTTAATTCTAGCTCTTTTGTCAAATCAGCGCTTGACAACATCCTGGTGTTTAGCAAATTGGTTGATTGCTTCACTTCTTTTTTCATCTAGGTGCATCAACTGTAGCAACCTAACTTCCTATTTATTATCTATGCCCATGTATCCTTGTGCAAACTACAATGTAGGAATCCTCAAGTTAACAGGGAGGATAGGATCCACCCCATACACTAGGTGAAAAGGTGAATTTCCTAATGCAGCCTTATTCTTGGTTCTATCTACCCACAAGGCATATTTCAAAAAAGTGTTCCATTCCCTTGGGTTCTTTTCTATTAGTTTCTTTATGATGTTCAATAAGTTCTTGTTTGTGGATTCTGCTAGTCCATTCCCTTGAGGATAGTAATTTGTGGAGAATTTCAAAATGACCCCATAATCAAAAGCCCAACTTGATAGTTTAATTGAAGCAAAAGCAGGTCCATTATCACATACTAAAGCATATGGGGCTCCATACCTAGTCACTATATTGCTTTCCAAAAACTTAATGATATCCTCAGCATTACATGTCTTACTACTGATAGCTTCAGTCCACCTGGTACAGTAGTCAGTAATAGTTAAAACATACCTGTGGCCTGAGGATGATGGAGGATTGATAGGTCCTATGAAGTCCATTCCCCATTAAGCAAAGGGGTGCATCTCCATCACTGGCTGCAAAGGTTGAGCAGCATATTTTTCTCTATTTGCAGCAACCTGACACATATGACAACATTTGATGTGTCCAGCAGTGTCTTTAAAAATCGTGGGCTAATAATACCCTACCCTAAGGATAGCATGAGTGGTGGCTAAGGGCGATCCATGTGCAGTCCCAAATTTATCATGCAACTCTGCTAGCACCTTATCTGCTTCTGATCTTTCTAAGCACCTTAGGTATATCCCCTCATAGTTTTTCTTGAAATGGATGACACCTTTCATCATCTACTTCTGTGACCTTATCTTCAAGGCTCTCCTTTGTGATGGATGCAATCATGAGGGACATCTCCCAGTGTACAGCATGTGTCTGATGTCTGAGTACCACTCTCCTTCTTCCTTTGCATTCACAACATACTATTGGCTCAGGATATTAGGATCAATCTCTGATATCATTTGGCTCAATGCCTATCCTCTTACCAACTTCATGGGTGTTATGTCCATATCATATTCTTGGAGGACAGTGATCCATTTGGCTCTTTTTTCTCTTGGTTCACTTTGTGTTAATAACATATTTACTGTTGCATCAGGTACCATAGTAATCACTTTACTTCTTAGGATGTAATGCTTGAATTTCTTGACTGCTCAAACCAGGGCAAGTGCCTGTCATTCAACGTCCATGTATCTGAGCTCTGCATCCCTGAATGGGTAGCTCATGAAAGCTATAGGCTTTTCCTCCTTTTCCTGATTTCTCTGTGTCAATACTGCTACAGAGGTATGCTCTAAAGAAAATGAGTAGATGTAGAAGCCCTTTGTATAATCTAGATTGATCAAAACTGGAGCATCCGATATGGCTTTCTTAATGTCTTCAAAAGCTACTCTAGCTTCAAGGGTCGACTCAATCTTAGCGTCCTTCTTGAGCATCGCATTCAAGGGTCTGACAATCTCCACAAAGCCGGTGATAAACTTCCTAACAAAATTAATCTTACCAAAGTAAGATTTGAGCCCCTTCTTGCTTCCAGGAAGTTGTATCCTCATGATGGATTCCACTCTGTCAGAGTTAATGATGACACCATTTTTTCTTATCAGTTGGCCTAGTAGCTTCCCTGTGGTTACCCCAGATATCTGTTTCTTGGGGTTTAGGGATATCCCGTATTTCTTGTACTTCTTCAGCACCTTTCTCAGGTCCTCTACATGGTTTCCTCTATCCTTAGAAAAAACTGTTAAGTCATCCATGTATATGACTATGCACTTACCAATCAAGCCTCTGAAGGCTATGTCCATTGCTCGCTGAAATGTGGCTCCATCATTTATCAACCCAAACAGCATGCGCCTGTAGGTGAAGATCCCCCACTTTGTGGTGAATGCAGTTTTTAGTCTGTCAATTTTGTCCACCATCACCTGGTTATAACCAGAAAACCCATCCAAGAATGACATCATCTTGGCACCATTGACAATTTGTAGGACTTCATCTAGAGAGGGAAAAGGATAGTTGCCCTTTTTAGAGGCTCTATTTAAGTTCCTGAAGTCCATGCACAATCTGATATCACCATTTTTCTTCCTTACTGGGACCAGGTTTGCCACCCATGTGGAGTGCCTCATAGGAAATATGATCCTGGCATCAAGCAACCTTTTAACCTCTTTGAAAATGATGGGCTCCAGCAAAGCATTGACAGGCCTCTATTTCTTCCTGAAGGGTCTGGCATCTGGTTTCAAAGGTATCGTATGAGTGATGATTGATGTGTCATATATCTTTAGCTCATCATATGTCCAGGCAATGACATGGATATAATCTTTGAGGGCCTAGGTTATTCCCTCTAATTCTTCCTTTGTGTAGACTTTCCCAACTAGAACATTTCTTTTTTTATCACCTTGTCCAATATTAACCTGTGAGTATTGTCCCTCATCAACTTTTGGAAGATCCTTCTGTTTCAGCATATTATCGAGATCAAATGCTCCTTCTAGCTCCATCATTCCCTTAGGAATCTTGTTGCTAGGCAGCTCCAAGATTTCTCCCTCTTCCTAGACATGATCTTCTATATTCATTTCATCTATGATCTGTGCCTCAAAAACATGTATGTTAGAAATAAAATCTAGTATATGATGATCATCATCAAATACCTGAAGATTAGTTACATTATCGGGTACAGAAGGCACTGACACTAATTCAACTAAGAATCTTCTTAAACCTAATATGGATAGAGGTTCTAAAGTACTAACGGCCTGGGCCAAAGCATCTGCTCTGTGGTTTTGTTCTTTGGGAACATGGGTGATATTGAATGCATCAAAATCTTCTATTAAGTCCCACACCCTGTGTCTGTAATTGGACAATTTCTAGTAATTGCAGGAGTATATACCTCTCACCTATCTGACAACCAATTCTAAGTCTCCATAGACATGTAGAATCTTCACCTTCTTTCAGAGTGCAGACAATATCCCATGGATTAGAGCTTCATACTCTATCACATTGTTTGTACATGGGAACTGCAATCTGTATGCTGCTAAGTAGGATTTCCCGAATGGATCAATGAGATCTATCCCTACTCCAGCTCCTTGTTTTTACTTGGATCCATCAAACCTGAGGATCCATGGCTTATCTTCATCTAAAAGCTTGTCTGGGTCCTCTTTTTTTCTTTTGGCTCTGGTAGCTGTACCACTAGATATCCACTTTAATCCTGGTATCCCAACTTTCTCAGATATCACCTTATCAGCCTCATGGGAAGCTAATACTTCTTCCTTTTTCTTACCATCACAAGGAACATCCTCTGGACTGGGCAACGTCTGCCTTTTCAAAATATGTAGACACAATGAACAAGCAGTTTCAAAATGAGGTGCTTCGTGTAACCTGCGCCAGCCTTCAATCAAGACATCCTATGGAGGTCTTTGTTGTTGTGTCATTCCTTGGATCCCTTTTGACAGAAACTCTTCAAATTTTGACAGATTGCTGCCCCTATCCTCATCAGATAACTCATAATTTGATTCCACTAAACAATTGCTGCTTGGGGTGATCTTCTTCTTCTTTTTATCATTACTCCTATTGCATACTAGTATCTTTTCTGGCATCTGAAAAGAACTTTCATCCTGCTGTGTGCATCCTCCTGTTCCTGCAGAAGACAAACAAAAATTAGTCTCACTATCATTATCTATAGAACTCATCGCGAATGATGATGAAGATGCCTCATTGTATGCTTGTTCTAGCTCCAGAATGTCTAAACAAGCATCACAAGTCTTTTCAGAATGTGCCTCATCATGCAGCCTGCACCATCCATCAATTAGAATATCATGAGAAGGAACATTTAACAATTGACATCGTTGCACCTCCTTAAGAAAATGCATCTCAAAATTCCTAGAATAATCTACTCCTGCTTTATTTTTAGGGTTACAATCAGATTCTAAATTTACTTCATCACCCTGAGGGCCATCATCATGATCATGCACGTCAATCATCAGGATCTCCTCTATGTTGGCCGTTTGGGGTCTAATGGAGTAACCTCCAGGTTCCACATCCACATACATGATTTCATTATTTTTGTTATATTCAGTGATCATGTGTTTCATGCGGGGTTTAGCATCTATCCTTATCTGATTTGGTATCCCTCTCTAGGGCAACCACATATGACTGAAATCAGTTGACATGTATCCATTAAGGGTTTTTGACCAGTCTCTACTAAGTAACATCCAATAGGTGTCAGGTATATCAACTACCTAATTATCAATGTAATACTAAATTCTGGGATCTGATGCTAGCTACATGTGAATGTGAGTCATTTCTCCTATAATGCTCACCTCTATTTTGTCCAATTGCATCACTTTCTTTAATGATTTAGTAGGGTGTAACCCCAAAGCATTGCATATGGACAGGGGCATTACATTGGTAGATTCTCCTGAGTCTACTAAACAATTGTGTAAATTTTTACTGAATATCCTTATGGTCAGGAGGAAAGGAGACGACTCACTGTTGTCTCTATATAGGGTCATGTGGGAGGTCTCTGCAACTTGAATAGTAGCTGAGGTTTTAGGTTTGACATTAACATCCCTAGCAACATGATCCCTACTACCAGACTGACCTGGGGTATGACTATCTTCCTTTTGAGCAGGATCACCCAATGATATCATGAAAGCTTTCTTGATAATAGGGGTTTTGAGAAACTCTCACAATGGCAGGCTGATTTTGACCTTTTTCATTTCATGAGTCAAATATGTGACTAACTTGTCAGATTCAGGAAGTAGGTTTGCAACTTTTGGTGTTGTATTGTATGGTGTCAAAAACTGAGCATTAACTTTGGAGAATCCAGGGTTATTACTTGCCTTGCGATGATGAGGTGTATTGAAATTGTTTGGAGGCAAGGATGTGGTCAAAAGATCAGTAGATCTGTTTGAGTTATTCCTCAAGTTATAATTATGTGTACCCTGAGGCTGCTGTTGATAAGCATTGACTTCCTCATGCTCAATTGATGGCTCACTCTCATCCTCAAAGGGAAAGACATAGTTAGATTCGAAAGCCATGGTTGATTCCTCACATGTTGGGGTGTAATCCTAATGAGAAGGAGTTGTCTATTGATAAGGACAATGCATGAAGCTTTCTAGTACTAAGGCAGAATCATATTCACAGGGGACAATTTGATTTCCCTCTACATAAGGTGGGTTTCCTGAAGTGCTGGACATTTTATCTTGGAAGATACTGGTAGCAATCCTGAATTGAGGGTAGTCTAGCTCTACATGAGCATTGGTGTTATGTATCCTGCACCAGTTTGTAAGTGCAGCCTCTGCAAGGTTCACTCTAGTAGTTTGCCTAGGTTCACTAGGAGGTTGATTGTCTAGGGGTGATGGTAAGGAACCATTGTTTGGCCTAGTGCTCCACACTCTAGGCTATCTAGGAGGATTATTGTTACCAGTATTGTTATTGTAGTTGTTGTTGTACCCCCTATCAGGATAATTGGGTATGTCATTGGCATAACCTCTGTTTTGATTTGGTTGAGAGTAGAAGTTCTGACTCCTTAGATGGGTGACCTCAGTGGTAAGTTTCCTTAACTGAGCTAATATCTCTTTGATTTCTTCTTTCTCTTCCTGAACCTTGGTCACTACATTCTCTATCTAGGGCTTGAAAAAGGAAGATCCATTGTTATTGTTGGATTGTTCCATAGACTGAGGCACTTGTGTTCATCCAGGATATTATAACATCTGGCCATTACCATTTGGTGGTGGCATGATACTGAGTGGGGGTATCTGCAAATGGGCTAGTATCACAGCTGAAAGTATCATGGCCCCATTGGTCTGTTGGTGAACAAGATATGTAGGATAACTAGGAAGCATAGGGAAGGCAATATTTGGTATGGGAGCAGGAGCCAATTACTGACTGACTTTGATGACTTCCTCAAAATCTTTTGCTAAAGTGGTTACACCAGGATTTGTTCTCCTGATGAACATGGAAGTTAAGGGATCTAAAGTAGAGTAATAAATGCTCCTAGCAGCTTCATCTGTTACAACATAGGGAGCCACTAGCTTAGATAGCATCTTCTAGAATCTAGCATTGAAGTTTGCAATAGTTTCTCCTTCAGATCTCTTGATGGTGGCAAATAAATGATTGTTCATTGAAGAATCTATGGGTACATTGAACCTATCCTTGAAAGCCTTTTCCAAGGCACCCCATGAACTAACTGAACCCTGATCCAGACTGATATACCAGTTATAGGCCTCTTCCCCTAAGGAAAATGGGAATAACCAGCATACCACATCCTCATGTTCAATCCTAGCCCTACAACAAGTTTCCTTGAACATTCTGACATGATCATCAGCATCCTGATATGGATGATATCTAGGACAAATTTTATTAGGATTCTTAGGCAAAGCATGGTATGCATTAAAGGTCAGAGGTGACTCTGCTTTGAAAAATGACATTGCCACCGGTGGAGGTTGGACCTAAGGTATGACCGGTTGAGGTTGGACCTGAGGTGTGACAGGTGGTCTTGTAGGTATTTGAAAGCCAATAGAGGTTACAAAAGCATGCCCTGGTGAAGCTCCGAATGCACCAGGATCAGGGGAGTGATGAATGTCTATAGTTCTAGGCCTAAATCCCTTGATAGGTAGTTCCTCAAAGAGTCCACTAGATTTGGACTTGGTATTTGGCCTGAAAGCCAGGATTTCTAAAATTTTTAAGGAAAATGGTTGGTTTACTAGTCAGAGTTTGAAACTGACTAGATATTTAAGCAATGTTTGCAGGAATCTATAGTTTCCAAATATGGCCCTCCTTCTAGCACCATTTTATGTTGGTCATGATGTTACTCATAAGTAAACATAGAATAAAAGTTACACAACAACCCTTACTCATCTTGAAAGATACGATGAATTCAAAGAATTCATGATCCCAAGTCTCCGTTGATTAGTTCATAATCTACTGATGTTACTTAGTGGTTGATGTGTGTTGTTGTTTTCCATTTAAGGGGCCTTACATGGATTAGTAGATTATGTTCCTGTAACCATGCTACACAGGGAGGTTACCCTACATAGTATATTTCTTCAAATGATGTGTCTACAGGCTGATATTTGCATGATATTCTCAAAGGTACATGCATCTAGCTCAAAAATATGCTAATGATGTTTAGTTATCTATGAGATGTCAGCATATTCCTCTATTCTACTTAATATTTATCATGATGTGTAGTTATGAAAGTGATTTCTATGAAATTAAAAATGAGGAAAAAAGGGTTAGAGAATGAGATTCTTAAAATTACTTGACTGAGATGACTGATCCACATACATGTTCCCATACAGAAATGAAGAGAAGAAAACTAGAATCATACTTCACTAGGACATTCCACAAATCCACATGATCTAGTGCAAATCTTTAGGGGAATGTTGACAACAACATACAATAGAATGAAAATGCTTCTAGTTGAATACAGGATTCACCATTACATATCCAAAAAACAACATGAAGATTACATAAAGTTTACAATCAGGATGTAATATGGGGCTTCATCTCCATTTAGTATGCTAAAGAATAACTACATATATAGTGATCTGAGGAAAGGACTTTGATGTTTCCACAATCCAATCCTCTCTAGTCTCGGTAATCTGATCTCCTATATGAAATTGCTATAGGTCAAATTTTGTATGATTGACCTCCCCTTCCTACAGAGTAAAGGGGCTGAATATATGCCTTTGTTTTCCCCTCAATACAGTGCCTAGGAAACCCTAGCAAATCAACAGCCTCTATCTTGAAGTGCAGCATCAAACGATGGGGAACGAATCCCACCAAAACCTGAGTAGCATGCCCATACCGAGTGCCACTCAAACAATAATGTTTCCACCTATAATCTCCTCCGCATTGATAGCTTTGTCTCCTCCTAGTGCATTTTGCGACCTCTCGGGATCCAGTCCGCCGCCTGGGATGTCCTTCACCATTAAAGCTCTGTCATATCTCCACCTACACACCATCGAGTTCTAAAATGGATTCAAAATCCACCTGCCCTGCATTTCCTGCCCTTGTTGTATTGTGACTGCATGTCCTCCTGTCATCGGCATGACCATCCTCAGTCGGAGTGAGCAAAAAATGACTTATCGACCACATCCTTCTGGCTGATGCACCTCCTTTTTCTTACCTGCGTACCTGCAGTCATCATACAGAAGTTAAGCATCAACACCTGAATAACCAGCAAGAGGATAGACATTTGTATTAAATCATGCTTTGAATGTGCAAACAATATATATCAGGTCATGAATCCATGAGAATCTGCATGCACATGAGTATTTAATCCTTTTTGATAACTCTTTCAGCTCCGCCACCTGCATGTAGATTTCTAGACACTTTCTTCACTAAGTCAGGATATGATGGTGATTTCATCATCATGGACAAGCTTCATTAAAATGTGAAAGGATGATGCCACGGTCATACCGAAGGAAATCAGGGTCCAAGAAATATGACCTTGATGAAAGAACCTTGAAGAAAATCACCTTGAGGAAAGATGACGTCATGGTCATGTTAAGCTTTGTATATTGGGTCATTATTTTAAGATCAGGGGATGTTCAAAATATGACTCCCCGTGAGCAAAATGACCTTTCTCTTGAAAGATCGGGGTGACGTCACCGGAAGGGTGATTTCGCTTGAACACTGCACTAAAGTGACATCACCGTCATGTCATTAGAAAATGGGATCGTTGGATACATACCTCTACAAGGTAAAAGGATGATGACGTCAGCATCATATTGATCTCCTTTGTTCATCGGGCTTAGATGACATCATCTTCATATTGGCACAGGTTGATATTTTGTGACAGGGTGATATTTGAAAGATCATGTGATGTTCGGAATATGACCCCCACAAAATATATGAAGCTGCATGATAGCCCAAAACCACTATCACGTAAGATTGACATCTAGAGTTTGTGGACCAACTGATTATCGGGTGATAAAATAGGATCAGGGTGATCTTACATAAGGTGACTAATGTTTGAAATATGACCCCGCCCATAGAATATCAGGTTTGACTAGAACTTTGACTTACCACAACTTACTCATTTGGCCGAATTTCAGGGTGATGTAAAAGGAAAACTTGTCTAGAATTTTACACTCTTTCACATGGTAAGCTTCTTGAGGGAAGATTCAAACTTTGAATTTTGGGTTACGACCTTCAAGATCACAAATGCACCTGACACTAGGCATACACATACTGAAAGATGTTGCTTTTACCACTACCACCTAGAGCACAAAAACAAGGGAGCAAGCCATAGCAAGGGTCCTCATTTTGCTAAGGAGTAAAATGGGGCATGTTGTGAACATCACAATAGGAATGTTGACCGAAATAGTTATGATGGATACTTATGATGAAGTTATGACATGTAAGAGTCAAAAATAGAAGCTTGTAAGACAGGTGAAGACAAGTGTCGAGAAGCATCTTTGAAAAAGGCATCTTTGGGTGCCCCAAGGTGGACTATGACATTTTTTAAGAGAATAGGTTATTTATATCCTGTGTATGACATATTCTCTTATAGTTTTAAGTTATAACAACTATGACAGATTCTATGACGATCATAAGAGTCGTAAGAGCATCTGTCATAGCCCATTTTGGAAAAAAAGAGACCTCTTTGGGATGGGGTGTATGGACAAGTGTCAGGAACATTCTACAATGTTGACCAAGTGTCCATAGGCATGGGTTTTGGGCCATAAGGCCAAGTTGGAGGCCCATTCCAAGATAGAGCCAATTTTGCCTTGTATATTTTATATAAACAGGTGCTTGGAGGAGATGTAGTAAGTGATTGAAAGGTATTGCTATGCTGTCAGATTGACTCTAGAAACAAGTGTTGAGGACTATTGAAGCTTGCATTGTAAGTATATTGTAAACCATATTCAGTTTTGATAACACATTGTACAGGTTTCTAAGTGTGGGGTTTTTCACCTGATAAGGGTTTTCCCCCCAATATATATTGTCTCTCTTCTTCTGTCTTCTTTTTGGTTCTATGTGTATTGCTGCAATATCTCTGTTATATGTTTCATGTTGCTATAATTGTAAAGATTAAATTTGAATTTGTATAGCTCTCCCCTCATTAGATTAGTGTAGGAAGCAATTTCTGCACCCCTAGCTTTCTTTCAGTTGGTATCAGAGCTTGATCACCTTTGGTCCTAGTTGTTGCGTAGGGGTTTTTGAGCTAATCTTAAGTTGATTTATTTTCTCAGAAGCAAATATGAAGTATATAGTAAGTTTAAGGAGTTTAAGGCCTTTGCTAAAAATTAGATTGGTAAAAAGATTAAATGCTTGAGAACTGACAATGGTGGTGAGTTCTGTTCTACAAAATTTGATAAATATTGCAAGGAACTTGGGATTGAAAGACATAATACAACTCCATACACCCAACAACAAAATGGTGTTGTAGAGAGGATGAATAGGACACTAATGGAAAAGGTTAGGAATATGTTAACTAGAGCTGGCCTAGAACAAAAGTTTTGGCCTGAAGCTATTGCCACTACTTTCTATTGTTGGTCATGATGTTAGTCATAAACAAGCATAGAATAAAAGTACACATTAACCTTTATTCATCTTGAAAGATACGATGAATTCAAAGAATTCATGATCCCAAGTCTTCGGTGATTAGGTCTTAATCTTCTGATGTTACTCAGAGGTTGATGTGTGTTGCTGTTTCCATTTTGGGAGCTTTACATAAAGTTCATCATCATGACGATATTTCTGCAAAGATTCTTCACAGAGAGGTCATTTTATACAGTTGTTTCATCAACTGATACAGTTATACTCAAATATTTGCATGATATTTATCAGTAATGCATGCTTTAGCTCCAAATATGCTAAATATTTCCATTTATCTATGAAATGTCCACATATTTGTATTGTTTGCTTTAGATGTTCTGTTATTTACAATTGTGATAGTGAGATGCTCTAAAATTTAAAGAAATTGAAAGAAAAGCTTCAAATGAAAGATGAATCTTCAGCTATTGAACCACATGTATATCAGATACAGTCATGAAGAGAAGAAAACCAAACCATATGTTCACCAGGACATTCCACAGCTAGATACAGTAGGTGCTAACTTCAAAGGAATTGTATGAAAACAATATATGTAAGTAGACATGCACTCCAAAGGACGCAGCAAATCACCACATAAATCTAGAATTCACACACTGATTACTCAAGATTTACTATGAATCATAACCAAAACACTCTTCTCGTTCATTAAGTATGCAAAGATATAAATGTATACAAAAAGCTTTGAAATGAGCCCTGAGTATTTCAGCAGACAAATTTCAATTAAGTTTCAAATATTCAAAATAAAGCATTTCTGTACCTTTTATAGAATAAGGTGAGGAATCCGTTACAAAAATATTAGCGATCCTGAATCATCTATGCTTATCTATGGTCAATATTTCCTTTGACTACGTCAACCTTTACAAAAATGGCACAAGTTGCTAGCTGGCAACTATCTAAAAAACCTATTTTCACTAAGTATCTGATGCTAATATTCACTCTATGATGCATCATCACTTACTTTATCAGAGTCATGCTCCTCATCACCAGGTGCATCACTTCCTGAACTTTCATCATCATCATCATGATGACTGCGCATATGAGGTTGCATGACGCTCTAGACCTACTCATATAATTGCACAATTTTATCTATTTCCCGCCATCTTGAGTCTTTGCTTTAATCATGGTGTGCTTGTGTGCCTCGTATTTGTGCCTGCTACTATCCAGCTTGCTCTTCTTGTCTTGCAGCATCTCATTATACTTCTCCATCTTGACTTTGATTCTCATTATTTTATCTATGACTTCTTCTGTCAAGTAAACAAGTGGATCATCTGCTATTGATTGGAAGTTGCTGTGTAAAGCATTGAGGGCAAACTCTTCATCTTGATTTTCAACTTTCCCTTCCACTTTTCCTTCTAGTGTTTCCAATATTTCTGCCTCAATAGACATTAAATCATGCAACTTCATGCTGATATCTCTCAGTTTATTATTGCATCTTCTGAGTACTTCACATTCAAATTGAATGTCTTTATACCATATGTCAATCAGCAAGGCAGTATTACTATTTAGTACATGTTTATTGATGAGCAGCTGAGGATTTATCCTCCTTATTTCTCTTAGGATATTTAATACTTTTTCCAGTTGGTAAGACCTTTTTCCTGTCTGCATTTGCAATTTTTCTACCTTGGTCTTGGAGTCACTGAGAGTGTTCCACCTCTTTAAAGAGGCCTTTACTACTTCCTCTGCATCACCCAATGTGGATGACATCCATCTCCTGAGTATAGACGCCTCATGTTTCGTGAGGTCTAATTTATTCACCTCCTCTTAGGTTTTATTATGTTCTTAGAGAATAAGGTGGAGACATCAAATTCTTGAATTTCGAATTCTTCTTCTGCATTTACCTCTTTCTCCAACCATGGAGGCACCTGATCATATTTTTCTGCATCATCATGATGATCACCCGTGTCTCCTGTTTCTGTCAGTAGATGTGGTGGAGATGGTGATTTCCTCATTTCTTCTTCTTGATGCTCACTTTGTTGTTGATCTTGTGGTACATCCTCCTATTGAGGAACCTCTTTCTCTGTAGGAGCATCTTCTGGAGGTGGAGGATCTTGTGCTATGTCTACATGTTGATCATGATGATCATGATCCTTTTCTATCATTACTTCATCCTCCTTTGGCTTTTCCTCCTCCTGAGGAACATTCTCAGTTGTGGATGTTGTGGAATCCTCCTTAGGTGCTAGCGTTTGTTCTGAAGCCATTATCTATTCTGCACCTGTGCTACTTACTTCCTGAACTTTAGTAGCAGGATCTTCAGATACATCCTTTTCGTCAGCTTTCTTTTCATGAACCTCTACTATAGCAGGCTCTACTGATGCGTCCTGTGCGCTTGGTTGGCTGACTTCTAAAGCATGGCCTTCTAGTTCTGCCATCTTCACTTCTTCTGTAGGTTGCCCTTTGTCAGGTGATCTTGTTGGATGTTCAGGACTATCATCTTGTTTATTTGTTATGTCTATTACCACAGGTTTTGTCACCTCTACAATCAGTGTATCTAGCCCCATTTCTTTGGCTACTTGCTTTGGGCTCTTTTCCTTTTTGACTTCCACTTGCTTCATCTCCTCCAGTATTGTTTGAACTGTTGGAGTCTTATGAGGGGTCATTTGTGTACATGCAGCAAGGGTTTCCATCTTTTGTGAAGATACCTCTTTCACAACCTTGTCATCAGACAAATTAATTGTCTCCTCTAATGAGATATGACCTCTTGGCGAGGTTTCTTTCATCTACTCTTCTGCAAGTTCAGTTTTGAACTTGACGATGGTAGGAAGTGGAACATTATGCTGAAGTTCCATATGCACTTCACTACCTGCCCCTTGTAACAATGTAGGGGGTTGTTTTATTTCACCCCTCATGGAGGTTCTCAGTTTCTTAGGTGGGGTAGACACAGCCACCTGTGGAGCTCTTCTTTTTCTTTTTATTATCAAAGGAGCCTCTTCTTCTTCAGGCTCTTCCTCCATGAGGATATCCTCTTCATCATGTTTCCTTGAGGATTGACCCTCTTCTAGGGTCTCAGTAATTCCAGCCTCTGCCATCTTACTCTTCTTGGACTTTCCTTTCCTTGTCCTTCAAGGGGATGCTGATCCTGATCCAGATCCTGATCCTGATGCTACTACCTCCCCAGCTACAAATACTGCCCTTTCAATAATAACCCCTTTGGGTTCCTTATCTACTTTCTTGCCCCTTGGGGGTCTTTTGCTCTATTGTTGTGGTGAAGGGAGTCTATCTCCCTTAGATTTTCTCTTCTCATTCAAGAAGTCATCATACTCCCCATCGAGAATATCCTGCCCCTTCTTCTTGTTGTCCACCGTAATGGCAACACCCTTCTTCTTCAATGCCCCTATCTGTTCATCAACCCAGGCTTGGGTTAGTTGTATGGTCCTAGCAATGAAGGGGTCCAAGGATATATCCTCCTGTATGGTGAGGTCAAGTACAGAGATGGTATCATTATATATTTTCTTCTGTTCATATTCATCTGCAATTATCCTGTCGTCATCTTTCTTCAATTGTTGGGGGATGGGGATGCAATCAAAGGTTCTTATCTGATTCAAAGTCAGCCTTTGATATCTTCTTCTTCTTGCCTCTGCTTCATCTTCACAGTCAGCCCAGAAGTCTTCTAGGTGCCTATGATGAATAGGCTTTCCTATTATTTTCTGCATCCTGTCGTAAGGATCATATGGTCTTGTCAGTGGAAAAGGCTACAGTTTCATTTTATTCAAGGTGACCATCACCTTCTTTATGTGCTCTGAATCAGGGCACATATACTAGCCAATAGTGGCTAGAAACAAAATTGGTGGCAGCTTCTTGGCATCTTTGTATGTTTTTATCATTTTGGAGCCCTGCCTGATGAACTCCATCAGTATCACTGCATCAGTGGGATACCTTGGCAACATGAGAGGATGTCCCTCAAAACCCCCAATCCTTATGTAGGAAAAGGTGGCAAACTGTATATACCAGGCTCCATGCCTGTAAATTATCTCTTGAGCCTCCATGCTCAATCTCTTTGTTCTGTCTTCCTCCATGGTCCTCACCAGATGCATAGAGAATGCATCATTGACCAATTTGTAGTCTTGAAGGTAATTGGCTCTTTGCAACTGGGGATGATGATCCCAGATATGCACAACATTGACTGTTCCTATGACTTTCCCATCTGTAACTAGTGCATCAAATGTGCCTTTATAAGCATAGGAGTAGACGATGTATGAGGTCATATAGAAAGTACAATTTGAACCTCCTAGGGTCATCAGCTGCTCATGCAGAGCATCACTTATTAGCTGGCCCCACATTGGCTTGATATTTAAATATAAACACATCATTATTATACCATACATCCAGTCTCTGAAACTACCAGCATTAGGCTGATCTATTACTCTGTTCAGTAGTGCGATCATGTATTGATACTCATTAGCAAAATCATATTTGAATAGATGCATAGGAAGTTTGGCTGCTGCAGGATATGTACTATTTTCAGCCCTCCATTGATACATATTTTTCCTAGCTTGCTTCTTATTGTTTTCATATTCTTTCTCTGACTTCTTCAGGTCCACACTTTTTACCTTGCTGCCCAATGGCAATCCCAATGTCTTGGAAAGACCCTTGATGGATAGGTCAGCATATATCCTCCCATGTTTCATCACCTGCCTAGTCTTCGGGTTGTAGTTCCTGGTACACTTGATAACCAGTTCTGGAGATTCCATGGAGTATGGAAAACTGGCGGCATTCCACATCCCAGAAATGAAAACTGCATCTAGCACATGACTCTTGTTATTCTCATCGTTCAACCTAGCTGACCATGCTTCCAAATTGGTACTCCCCTGATAGGTATTCGTAATTGCGCCATACCTGAACAGGACGACCCTCTGGGAGGAGAACATGGGCCTTTCGAATTCTAGTTGACACTTAACTAACCTCTTGTCAGCCATGGGTGCCTGCAATTAACCAAATTTTATCTTACAATGGGTATATACATGCATGCATGTTACAATTAATTTTACTAATCACCATGCCTACTGTATATGTTCAACATTACTTAATCATATGGATGCATAAACCAGAACTTCAGATTAACCACTGATACCCGACTATTACAGAAACAACATGATGAGGGTTTCATTTACTTACCTGGATATGCAAATTTCCTTTTTATACTAGTGGACTTCTGACAATGCTCCTTATTCAACTGATGATCACACACTTCCTTCTGTCTATGAGCTCAATTCATGCAACTATCGCCTGTATGAGGATATGGTGGCTAGTTCTCTGTAAAAACAAATTTATCGTGAGGTAAATTTGAAATGACAATGAATTCATCCTTTTAACAATGCACTTAGGGTAAAATTAGGGCAACCTTGATAGATTGGATTTTACTCATTGATTATCGGCACGAAAACGCAAGATCTTGCTTGGTGTTTCATCGAGTTTCTTGGTCGGCGGGAACCACCTACCATGTCTGCACGCATTAAATGACAATGGTGGCAACGGGAGTGGGGTGATATTCGCAAGACAGGATGATATTCAAAAATATTGGGTCGAGTTTAAAATGATCATCCTCTTTGAGAGGAAAAAACTATCGTGACAACATCATGTGACGAATGCACCTTTTGGTTATGTTTAGCACATCAGGAGGATATCTAGATATATCGGGTGATGTTTCAAAGATGATGATGATCGGACAAACTTACATGTCTCTCTTTCGAAATATCAGGATGACGTCATCCGGATATTCGCTCATTGTATCGGTAAGGCATCATGACGTCATCATCATGATATGGGAACAGGATCATGTTTATGAAATATCCTGCCGAGAGGTAAATGTAATGATGATGTCATCATCATGTTTGTTTCCTCGTTTATCAGACTTGGATGACATCATCAGGATATTGGCTTTGGGGGATATTTCACAGTAGGAGGATATTATGAAATGTTGGGGTACTTTGATAAATATGATCCTCACGAAATGCATAAGGCTATTGACGGGTAAAGGTTACTATCACCTAAAATTGACGTCTGGATATTTGGACCGCATGATTTTATCGGGTGATATACTATATCAGGGTGACCTTTATAATATGACGGATGTTACGAAATATGATCCTCCCCCTGGGAATATCGGGTTTGACTCAAACTTTGACCACTTATAACTTTCACATCCTGACAAATATCAGGGTGATGTAAAAGACAAACCTGCATGGAATTTAATGCTCTCTCTAAATATGAGGCTTCTAGAATGAAATAGGAATTTTGACAAACTGACCTCATGATGATCACTTACCTAGCCTTTCAATGCATGATGATCTGCATGACATACTTTTACCAAACCACCAGAAAGCACAAAACACAAGCCAAAAGTTGGGTCCCTGTTTTGTCAAGTCAAAATGGGGCGTGTTGTGTAACCACACAACAACTTGCCACCAAAGAAAACAAACAAATTCCAATGATTCAAGTGATGTGATCACATTCATCCATAGTATTCTAATTCTTCCTAAGAATAAGCATCATGATCTTCTAAATGATAAAATTTCATCATGGTAATAATGCTAACAAAGGATCATGTGTGTGCAGATGATTAATTATCTTCATCTTGAAAGCAAGTTGAAAACATAAGTAACTGGTGTTAAACTACATAGTTTGGAGATCATCCCTCATAGCCAACCTAGATAGAGCCTTGCTGCCAGTAGGCATCTATAGCCCCGACAAGGTTATCTATACAATCTCCCTAAGTAGAGCCCCACTGCCAGCAAGCATCTATAGCCCCGGTAGAGTTACTTAGATGGCCTAATTTTATTTCTTTTCTAAATTTTCTGTTAAAATGTGTGTCTGATATCATCATGTTAGCTCATTTGTACAAGGTATAGTCACTTACAGCTTTAGTTTGGAGATTGTATTGGTAGCAAGGGAGTCTCTTTAGATTTTTCACTTAACACCTATACTTGTGTGTTCAACAAACCCAAGGCTGTTAGGTGTTTCATTGTGATTGATTCACTTTGATCAAGAAAAAGGCACCCTGATGAAAGGATATCACAGACCTGATCATGAATACTTCTCAGGCTGAATTACAACCTATGTCTAAATATGATCTCATCACTTGAATCCTAACAATTTAGTTATTTTCTGTGGTAATAAGGTGCATCATCTTGACTAACCAAAACAAGGTCTCAACAAACAAAAACAAAACAAACTGTACAGACAACTATACAAATGTACAATATGATACACATGACTATCATGAAGTCACTCAGGCCTGGAAATAATGTTTGAGGAATTGTCCATTGATTGGCAATGGGACATCCTCACCTATTAGGTTCTTAAGCCTATAAGTGATGTCTCCTAGTATCTCAGAAATTTGAAAGGGACCTATCCATAATCTATCAAATTTACCATGGTCACCTTTCTTTTCATGGGCTTTATCCCACATCAGGACTAAATCAGATATCCTGAAGGCTTTAACTCTGGCTCTCTTGTCAAACCAATGTTTGACAACAGCCTGATGTTTTGAAAACTGGTCAATTGCTTGACTCCTTTTCTCTTCCAGGTGCATCAACTGAAGCAAACTAACTTCTTGTCTATTATCAATGGCTAGGTATTCTTGGGCAAATTGTAGAGTGGGAATTTTCAAGTTTACAGGAAGGATAGGATCCACCCCATATACCAATTGGAAAGGTGAGTTTCCTAATGTAGTTTTCATTCTAGTTCTGTCTACCCATAAGGCATATTTCAGAAATGAGTTCCATTCCCTAAGGTTCTTCTCTATTAGTTTTCTTATGATATTCAGTAAATTCTTGTTGGTGGATTCTGCTAATCCATTCCCTTGGGGATAGTAGTTGGATGAAAACTTAAGTATGATCCCATGATCAAAAGCCCAACTTGATAATTTGGTTGAAGTGAAGGCTGAACCATTATCACTTACTAGAGCATAACGAGTTCCATACCTGGTAACAATGTTGCTTTCCAGAAATTTAATAACATCATCAGCAGTACAAGTCTTGCTGCTGATAGCTTTAGTCCATCTGGTACAATAGTCAGTAATTGTTAAGACATACCTATGACCTGAAGAAGATGGAGGATTGATTGGTCCTATGAAGTCCATGCCCCATTGTGCAAATGGGCACTCTTCCATCACTAGCTGCAAGGGTTGTGCAGCATATTTCTCTCTATTGGCAGCAACCTGACATACATGACAACATTTAACATGATTAACTGTATCTTTAAAAACTGTGGGCCAATAATATCCTGCTCTGAGGATTGCATGTGTCGTGGCCAAGGCTGATCCATGTGCTATTCCGAACTTGTCATGTAACTCTGACAGGACCTTATTTGCTTCTAGCTTTTCTAAGCACCTCAAGTATATTCCTTCATAATTCTTCTTGAATAGGGTTCCTCCCTTCATCATATACTTTTGTGACCTTATCTTCAAGGCTCTTCTCTGTGAAGCTTGCAATCTCGGAGGACATCTTCCAGTAATCAAGATGTGCCTGATATCTGAATACCATTCTTTATTATTCTTATCATTGATAACATACTGCTGACTTGTGATGTTTGGGTCAATTTTAGATATCATTTGGCTTAAAGCCTATCCTCTTACCAGCTTCATTGGTGTAATTTCTATGTCATACTCTTGTAATACAGTAATCCACTTGGCTCTTTTCTCACCAAGCTCACTCTGCATGAGCAGCATCTTCACAGCTGCATCAGGCACTACTGCAATCACCTTGCTTCTCAATATATAATGCCTGAATTTCTTTACTGCCCTGACTAATGCAAGTGCTTGTCTTTCAACATCCACATATCTTAGTTCAGCATCCTTGAAAGGACAGCTCATGAAGGCTATTGGTTTCTCTTTTTTTATTTATTCCTTTGAGTTAACACTACTGCAGAGGTATGTTCTGAAGCAAATGAATAGATGTAGAAATCTTTTGTGTAATCTAGACTAATGAGTATAGGAGCATCTAATATGGCTTTCTTTATGTCCTCAAAAGTAGCTTTAGCTTCTACTGTCCACTCAATTTTGGCATCTTTTTTTAACATAGCATTTAGTGGTTTGACTATTTCTGCAAAACCAGTTATGAATTTTCTTACAAAGTTAATCTTACCAAAGTAAGACTTAAGTTCTTTCTTGCTTCCAAGAAGTTGTATTTTCATGATAGACTCCACCTTGTCAGGATCAATGATGATTCCACCTTCAGTTATCAAATGGCCTAATAACTTTCCTGTTGTCACCCCAAATATGCATTTCTTGGGGTTCAGTGATATTCCATACTCTTCACATTTCTAAGATCTGCTACATGATTTCCCCTTTCTTTGGAGAATACTATCAAGTCATCCATGTAGATGACTATACATTTTCCTATTAAGCCTCTGAAGGCTATGTCCATTGCTCACTAGAATGTTGCTCCAGCATTTATAAGTCTAAATGGCATACGTCTATATGCAAATATCCCCCACTTGGTGGTGAAGACAGTTTTCAATCTATCAATTTTGTCAACCATCACTTGGTTGTATCCTGAAAAGCCATCCAGGAAGGACATCATTTTGGCTCCATTTACAATCTGCAGAACTTCATCTAATGAGGGTAAAGGATAATTATCCTTTTCTGATGCTCTGTTCAGATTCCTAAAATCTAAACATAGCCTGATGTCTCCATTCTTCTTCCTAACTGGCACTAGATTTGCCACCCAAGTGGAGTGCCTCAGAGGAAAGATTATCCTAGCATTTAATAGTTTCTTAGCTTCTTCAAATATTATTGGTTCAAGCAAAGCATTGACTGGCCTTTGCTTATGTCTGAAAGGTTTAGCATCTGGCTTGAGAGGTATAGTATGAGTTATGATAGATGTGTCATATGTCTTCAGCTCATCATAAGTCCATGCAATTACATGGATGTAATCCTTAAGGGCCTGAGTTATTCCTTCTAACTCTTCTGGTGTGCAAACCTTACCTGTCAAGACATTTTTCTTGTCATCATCTTGTCTGATATTCACTTGTGAATATTGACCTCCATCAGCTTTGGGAAGATCCTTTTGCTTCAGCATATTATCCAAATCAAAGGCTCTTTGTAATTCAATCGTGCCTTTGGGAATTTTGTTGCTAGGCAACTCTAATATTTCATCTTCTTCCCAGACATGATCTTCCATACCATTCTCATCTATAATATGAGCGTCAAATATATCCCTGTTGGAGATGAAATCAAGAATGTGTTGGTCATCATCAAAGACCTGAAGATTGGTAACATTATTAGGTACTGATGGTACAGATACCAGTTCTACTAAAAATCTCTTCAGAACTGATATAGATAGTGGCTCTAATGTACTGGCAGCCTGGGCAAGTGCATCTTCCTTGTGATTCTGTTCTCTAGGAACATGAGTGATGTTAAATGCATCAAAGTCTTCAATCAAATCCCACACTCTGTGTCTATAATTTGATAATTTTTTATAATTGCAAGAGTAGATTCCTCTTACTTGTCTGACAACTAATTCTGAGTCTCCAAAGACACGCAAAATTTTCACTTTCTTTTTGAGAGCAAACAGTATCCCATGAATCAGAGCTTCATACTCTGTGACATTATTAGTGCAGGGGAACTGTAATCTGTATGCAGTTAAGTAAGATTTTCCTGATGGATCAATAAGATCAATCCCTACTTTGGCTCCTTGCTTGGATTTGGATCCATCAAATCTAAGGATCCACGACCTATCTTTAGCATGAGGTTTAGCTGAACCTTTAATTTTCTTTGCAGCTCTAGCAGCTACTCCACCTGATATCCATTTTAACTTAGGAATGTTAGCTTTCTCAAACTTCATCTTTTCTTCCTTCTGAGAAGCTAATTTTTCTTTTTGTTTTCCATCATCAGGAGGATGATCTTTTGGATTAGGCTCTGTATGTTTCTTCAAAATGTGTAGACACAGCAAACAGGTGATCTCTAAATGAGGTGCCTCATGCAGCCTACACCAACCTTCAGTTAATGCATTCTGTGGATGTTTCTTTTGTCTTATCATTTTCTTAATTTCTCCAGAAAAGAACTCTTCAAATCTAGTCAGGTTAATGCCTTTGTCTTCATCAGACAATTCATAGTCTGACTCCATCAGACAATCACTCCCTGGGGTGATCTTTTCCTTTTTGCTAACATTCATCTGATTGTACACCAGAATTTCTTCTCTTCTCTATTCATGACCTTCATCATGATCTGTCACCTTTTCTGTGGTCCCTGCAGAAGACAAAAAAGAATCAGTATCATCATCATCACCAGATGTAGAACTTACCTCGGAATGTGATGATGATGCCTCACTGCATGTCTGCTCCAGCATCATCATGTCTAAGCATGTTTCGCAAGTCTTTTCTGAATGCGCTTCGTTGTGTAATCTGCACCATCCATCAATCAAAATATCATTAGCAGGTATATTTAACAATTGACAACACTTTACCTGTTTGGATAGATGCATCTCAAAGTCTCTGAAGTGATCCACTTCATTTTTGTTCTCAAGATTATTATCAGTTTCTACAATTGGCACACCCTCCTAATGATCATGATGATGATGATGATGATGAAAGTCAAGCATCAGGATCTCTTCTATCCTAATAGTCGGTGGTCTAATGGTATAAACTCTAGGCTCAATGTTAACATACATGATCTCATTCATTTTATTATACTTGGTTATCATGTGCTTCATTATGGGTTTAGCATCTATTCTTATCTGGTTTGGTATACCTTTCCAAGGTAACCACATGTGACTGAAGTCAGTGGACATATATCCATTCAAAGTTTTTGACTAGTCTCTACTAAGTAGCATCCCATATGTATCAGGTATGTCAACTACCTGGATATCAATGTAATATTGGATCCTGGGATTAGATGCTATCTGCATGTGTCTATGAGTCAGTTCTCCTACTAAACTCACTTCTGTTTTATCTAGCTGTGTCAGCTTTTTTAGGGATTTAGTAGGATGCAGCCCTAAGGCATTGCATATGGACAAGGGCATCACATTTGTAGATGCACCTGAATCTACCAAACAGTTGTGTAAATTCTCTCCAAACATCCTTATGGTAAGGAGGAAAGGTGGTGACTCACTCTTATCTCTGTATAATGTCATATGTGATGTTTTTGCAGCTTAGACAGTAGCTAGCACTTTAGGCTTGATATTACCATCTCTAGCAGCATGATCTTTATTGCTAGGATGACTTGGAGAAGGAATGTCCTCTTTAGGAGCAGGATCATCTAGTGACTTCATGAATGCTTTTTTGATTGTAGGAGTTTTCAATAACTCTGATAAAGATAGGCTGATCTTTATCTTTTTCATCTCATCTACCAAGTATGTAACAAGTTTATCAGACTCATGAGGCAAGCTAACGGCCTTTGATGCTGTATTCTGAGGTGACAGATATTGAGCATTTACCTTGGGGAACCCAGGGTTATTGCTAGCTTTGGGATCAGGAGGTGTATTGAAATTATTTGGAGGTAAAGATGACGTCAGTGGACTAATAGGTCTGTTGGAGCTACTTCTCAAGTTATAGTTATGTTTGCCAGGATATTGCTACTGGTATGCATGCACCTCCTCATGTTCAATAGAAGGCTCATTTTCATCCTCAAAAGGGAAGACATAATTTGACTCAAAGGCCATGGCAGACTCTTCACATGCATGTGAACGACCTTGATGATCAGTATAACTTTCTAACACTAGGGCTGAGTCATATCCACAGGGAACTATTTCATTACCTTCCACTTGAGGTGGATGTCCTATAGTATTAGACACTTTTGTTTGAAAAATGCTGGCGGTGATTTGAAATTGTGGACAGTCTAACTCTGCATGAGCATTTGTGTTGTGGATCCTACACCAGTTGGTGAGGGCTGCCTCAGCAAGATTGACTCTAGTAGTCTGTTTAGCTTCACCAGATGGCTGATTATCCAAGGGTGATGGTAATGAACCATTATTTGGCCCAGAATTCCATACTCTAGGCTGTCTCTGAGGATTATTGTTATTTCCACCACTATTATTGAAATTACTATTGTTATTGTATCCTCTGTCTAGATAATTTGGTCTATCATTGGAGTAATTTCTATTCTGAGTTGACTGGGAATAGAAACTTTGATTTCTCAAATGTGTCACTTCTGTGGTGAGTTTTCTCAGTTGAGCAGAAATTTCTTTAATTTCCTCCTTCTCTTTTTGAGCTTTAGCTACTACATTCTCACTTTGAGGCTTGAAGAAAGAGGATCCATGGTTATTGTTAGACAGATTAGCACCCTGAGGTGTTTGAATTTGTGCAGGATATTGTGACATCTGGCCATTCCCATTAGGAGGTGGCATGATACTTAATGGAGGCACCTGCAAAGGTGCAGGCATGACTGCTGGAGGTATCATTGCACCATTAGGATATTGTGCAGGATATGATGCAGGATGTTGTGCAGGATATGATGCATACATGCCAGGCAATGTAGGGAATGCAATATTTGGAGTAGGACCTGGGACTAGCTGCTGATTTACTTTGATAGCTTCTTGAAAGGCTCCTGTCAAGGTAGTGATCTCAGGATGTGTTCTCCTAATGAACATGGAAGTCAATGGATCCAGAGCTGAATAATAGATACTCCTAGCAGAAGCATCTGCTACCACATAAGGAGCAACTAACTTGGATTGCATTTTCTAGAACCTAGCATTAAAATTGGCAATAGGTTCATTCTCAAATCTTTTGATTGTAGCAAACATGTGGTAATTCATAGATGGATCAATAGGGACCTTGAACCTATCAAGAAAGGCTTTCTCCAGGATAGCCCATGAACCAACAGAGGCTTGACCAAGACTAATAAACCAATTATAAGCCTCTTCCCCTAAGGAAAAAGGAAATAATCTGCATACAACGTCTTCATGTTCTATTCTGGCTCTACAGCAAGCTTCTTTAAACATCCTGACATGATCATCAACATCCTGATAAGGATGATATTTTGGACAAAGTTTGTCCGGATTCTTTGGCAACTCATGATATGCATTGAAGGTTAAAGGTGATTCTACTGCAAAGAAAGACATTATGACCGGAGGAGGTTGAACCGGTGGTACAGCTGGTTGAGGTTGGCCCTGGGGTTGAGGTTGAACAGGAGGTGTCATAGATATCCCAGAAGGTACTTGCAAACCAACAAGAGTTACAAGAGGAGGTTCTGGTGAAGCTCCTGATGCACTAGACCTGGGAGAATGATGGATGTCTACAGTTCTAGGTCTGAAACCTCTAACAGGCAATTCTTCAAAGATTCCACTAGATCTGGACTTGGTATTTATCCTGTGAGCCAATATTTCTCAATTTTGGGGCAAATTGGCTAAAAATAACCGGATGATAGTAAATATTAAATGAATTTCACTAGTTGAGACAATATTTGCGGTCAGATGACTGATTGGACTGAATATTTATGAAATATTTGCAAAGATACTGTAAATATGAAAGATATTTGAGGTACAATGACTCTTACCACAGGATATCAAGTTTCTAAGGCCAAAACTCTTCAAAGCTTGACCGGATTTACTCACCATTGGCTGATATTTGTGAATTCATGATGATCTACTGTAAAGCTTGCAATATTTATGACTAATTTCGAGAACTTTACACAAAATGAACATTTACAAGCCTATTACAGTAAATATTTGAGCGATATTTGAAATTCACGAATGCACTAGGGTTACCTTACTCTCTGCATCATCAAACCTCAAAATAATGATGATGAGTGTGTTCTTGCGGATAAGGCCCTCCTTCTAGCGCCAATTTATGTTGGTCATGATGTTAGTCATAAACAAGCATAGAATAAAAGTACACATTAACCTTTATTCATCTTGAAAGATACAATGAATTCAGAGAATTCATGATCCTGAGTCTCCGGTGATTAGGTCTTAATCTTCTGACATTACTCAAAGGTTGATGTGTGTTGCTGTTTCCATTTTGGGGGCCTTACATAAAGTTCATCATCATGACGATATTTCTGCAAAGATTCTTCACAGAGAGGTCATTTTATATAGTTGTTTCATCAACTGATACAGTTATACTCAAATATTTGCATGATATTTATCAGTAATGCATGCTTTAGCTCCAAATATGCTAAATATTTCCATTTATCTACGAAATGTCCACATATTTGTATTTTTTGCTTTAGATGTTCTGTTATTTATAGTTGTGATAGTGAGATGCTCTAAAATTTAAAGAAATTGAAAGAAAAGCTTCAAATGAAAGATGAATCTTCAGCTATTGAACCACATGTATATCAGATACAGTCATGAAGAGAAGAAAACCAAACCATATGTTCACCAGGACATTCCACAGCTAGATACAGTAGGTGCTAACTTCAAAGGAATTGTATGAAAACAATATATGTAAGTAGACATGCACTCCAAAGGATGCAGCAAATCACCACATAAATCTAGAATTCACACATTGATTACTCAAGATTTACTATGAATCGTAACCAAAACACTCTTCTCATTCATTAAGTATGCAAAGATATAAATGTATACAAAAAGCTTTGAAATGAGCCCTGAGTATTTCAGCAGACAAATTTCAATTAAGTTTCGAATATTCAAAATGAAGCATTCCTGCACCTTTTATAGAATAAGGTGAGGAATCCGTTACAAAAAGATCAGCGATCCTGAATCATCTATGCTTATCTACGGTCAATATTTCCTTTGACTATGTCAACCTTTACAAAATTGGCACTAGTTGCCAGCTAGCAACTATCTAAAAAACCTATTTTCACTAAGTATCTGATGCTGATATTCACTCTATGATGCATCATCACTTACTTTATCAGAGTCATGCTCCTCATCACCAGGTGCATCACTTCCTGAACTTTCATCATCATGATGATGATGACTGTGCATATGAGGTTGCATGACGCTCCGGACCTGCTCATATAATTGCACAATTTTATCTAATTCCCCGCCATCTTGAGTCTTTGCTTTGATAATGGCATGCTTGTGTGCCTCATATTTGTGCCTGCTACCGTCTAGCTTGCCCTTCCTATCTTGTAGCGTCTCATTATACTTCTCCATCTTGACTTTGATTCTCATTATTTTATCTATGACTTCTTCTGTCAAGTAAACAAGTGGATCATCTGCTATTGATTGGAAGTTGCTGTGTAAAGCGTTGAGGGCAAACTCTTCATCTTGATTTTCAACTTTCCCTTCCATTTTTCCTTCTAGTGTTTCTAATATTTCTGCCTCAACAGACATTAAATCATGCAACTTCATGCTGATATCTCTCAGTTTATTATTGCATCTTCTGAGTACTCCACATTCAAATTGAATGTCTTTATACCATATGTCAATCAACAAGGCAGTATTATTGTTTAGTACCTGTTTATTGATGAGCAGCTGAGGATTTATCCTCCTTATTTCTCCTAGGATATTTAATACTTTTTCCAGTTGGTAAGACCTTTTTCCTGTCTGCATCTGCAATTTGTCTACCTTGGTCCTGGAGTCATTGAGAGTGTTCCACCTCTTTAAAGAGGCATTTACTACTTCCTCTGCATCACCCAATGTGGATGACATCCATCTCCTGAGTATAGACGCCTCATGTTTCATGAGGTCTAATTTATGTATGAGGTCATATAGAAAGTACAATTTGAACCTCCTAGGTTCATCAACTGCTCATGCAGAGCATCAGTTATACATCTGAATATAAACACATCATTATTATACCATACATCCAGTCTCTGAAACTACTAGCATCAGGCTGGCCTGTTACTCTGTTGAGTAGTGCGATCATGTATTGATACTCATCAGCAAAATCATATTTGAATAGATGCACAGGAAGTTTGGCTGCTGCAGGATATGTACTATTTTCAGCCCTCTATTGATACATATTTTTCCTGGCTTGCTTCTTATTGTTTTCATATTATTTTTCTGACTTCTTCAAGTCCACACTTTTTACCTTGCTGCCCAATGGCAATCCCAATGTCTTGGAAAGACCCTTGATGGATAGGTCAACATATATCCTCCCATGTTTCATCACCTGCCTAGTCTTTGGGTTGTAGTTCCTAGCACACTCGATAACCAATTCCAGAGATTCCATGGAGTATGGAAAACTGGTGGCATTCCACATCCCAGAAATGAAAACTGCATCTAGCACAGGACTCTTGTTATTCTCATCGTTCAACCTGGCTAACCATGCTTCCAAATTGGTACTCCCCTGATGGGTATCCGTAATTGCGCCATACTTGAACAGGACGACCCTCTGGGAGGAGAACATGGGCCTTTTGAATTCTGCTTGACACTTAACTAACCTCTTGTCAGCCATGGGTGCCTGCAATTAACCAAATCTTATCTTATAATGGGTATATACATGCATGCATATTACAATTAACTTTACTAATCACCATGCCTACTGTATATGTTCAACATTACTTAATCATATGGATGCATAAACTAAAACTTTAGATTAACCACTCATACTTGACTATTACAGAAACAACAGGATGAGGGTTTCATTTACTTACCTAGATATGCAAATTTCTTTTTTATACTAGTGGACTTCTAACAATGCTCCTTATTCAGCTGATGATCACGTACTTCCTTCTGTCTATGAGCTCAATCTGTGCAACTATCGCCTATATGAGGATATGGAGGCTAGTGCTCTGTAAAAACAAATTTATCGCGAGGTAAATTTGAAATGACAGTGAATTCATCCTTTTAACGATGCACTTAGGGTAAAATTAGGGCAACCCTAACAGATTGGATTTTACTCATTGATTATCGGCACGAAAACACAGGATCTTGCCAGGTATTTCATTGAGTTTCTTGGTCGGTGGGAACCACCTACCATGTCTGCATGCATTAA
This sequence comes from Cunninghamia lanceolata, assembly GCA_027924645.1. Taxonomy (NCBI): domain Eukaryota; kingdom Viridiplantae; phylum Streptophyta; class Pinopsida; order Cupressales; family Cupressaceae; genus Cunninghamia; species Cunninghamia lanceolata. The sequence goes on from BSBN01000246.1 coordinate 3,123,659, forward strand.
ATGACAATGGCGGCAATGGGAGTGGGGTGATATTCGCAAGACAAGATGATATTGAAAAATATCGGGTCGAGTTTAAAATGATCATCCTCCTTGAGAGGAAAAAACTATCGCGACAACATCATGTGACGAATGCACCTTTTGGTTATGTTTAGCACATCAGGAGGATATCTAGATATATCAGGTGATGTTTCAAAGATGATGATGATTAGACAAACTTACATGTCTCTCTTTCGAAATATTAGGATGACGTCATCCAGATATTTGCTCATTGTATCAGCAAGGCATCATGACATCATCGTCATGATATGGGAACAGGATCATGTTTATGAAATATCCTGCTGAGAGGTAAATGTAATGATGATGTCATCGTCATGTTTGTTTCCTCATTTATTAGACTTGGATGACATCATCAGGATATTGGCTTAGGGGGATATTTTACAGCAGGAGGATATTATGAAATATCGGGTTACTTTGATAAATATGATCCTCGCAAAATACATAAGGCTATTGACGGGTAAAGGTTACTATCATCTAAAATTGATGTCTAGATATTCGGACGGCATGATTTTATCGGGTGATATACTATATCGGGGTGACCTTTATAATATGACGGCTGTTACGAAATATGATCCTCCCCCTGGGAATATCAGGTTTGACTCAAACTTTGACCACTTATAACTTTCACATCCTGATGAATATTAGGGTGATGTAAAAGACAAACCTGTATGGAATTTAATGCTCTCTCTAAATATGAGGCTTCTGGAATGAAATAGAAATTTTGACAAACTAACCTCATGATGATCACTTACCCAGCCTTTCAATGCATGATGATCTGCATGACTTACTTTTACCAAACCGCCAGAAAGCACAAAACACAAGCCAAAAGTTGGGTCCCTATTTTGTCATGTCAAAATGGGGCATGTTGTGTAACCACACAACATCTATCTTGTAAATAGATCTCCTACATCAGCTCTTGTTGGTAAGACACCCATGGAGGTGTGGTCTGGTAGAAAGCCTTCAATAAGGCATCTTCATGTTTTTGGTTGTGAGGATATGCACATGTACCTAAGGAGAAGCAGTCAAAATTGGAGAACAAGGCTACTAAGTGTATCTTCATTGGCTATGGTGTTGGTGCAAAAGGATATAAGCTTTGGGACCCTTTGGATGAAAAAATGTTGTATAGCAAAAGTCTCTTCTTCAGAGAACTAACACCTTCTTCCACTATTTTACAACTAGAAGAAAAAGAAAAGAAAGAGGTTGTTGTTTAGTTTCCTGCTACCCCTGATAAGAATGAACAAAAAGACAATGTTGGACTTGATGATGAGGAGAGCTCTGAAAGCTCAGATGAAGAAGCTGAACCTCAACCTCAGCTCTTGAGGAGGTCTACACAAATAAGAAAGCAACCTGAGAGGTTTGGTTGTGTTTTTACTTTGCTTACTAATAGTGATGAACCTAGAACTGTATCCGAGGCTATGGCTATGAAATATGCAAGTTATTGGAAGGAGGCCATGGAGGATGAGATGGCTTCTTTGGAAAAGAATCAAACTTGGGACTTGGTGCCTTTGCCTTATGGATGGAAACCCATTGGATACAAATGGGTGTTCAAGAAGAAATTTGGTGCAAATGGTAGTGTTGAGAAGTATAAGGTTAGATTGGTTGTGAAGGGGTATTCACAAGTGGAGGTTATAGATTATAGTGAGATCTTCTCTCCCATTGCAAAGATGACATCCATTCAATTTCTGTTATCTCTTACAACATCTTATAACTTAGAGGTAGAATAGATGGATGTGAAGACAACTTTCCTTCATGGTGATTTGGAGGAAGAAATCTACATGTCACAGCCAGAGTATTACATGGTGAAAGGTAAAGAAAATTTAGCTTGCAAGTTAAAGAAGTCTTTGTATGGTTTTAAGCAGTCTCCTAAAAAGGTAGTATTCAAAGTTTGATGCCTTTGTGTTGTCAATTGGATTTGTGAGATTGAAATCGAATCACTGTGTGTATTTTAAGTTTGATGGTGATCGTATTCTCATTGTTGCACTGTATGTTGATGATATGTTGCTCATTGGGAAGGGAAAGAATATGATTTCTGATTTTAAGTCTTAGTTTTCAGCATAGTTTGAAATGAAAGATTAGGGGCAGCCAGGTACATTCTAGGAATGGAAATCAGAAGAGACATAACTAACATAAAACTTTGGTTAAGCCAGAGTAAGTATTGAAGACCGTGTTGGATAAGTTCAGCATGACAGATTGTAGACCATTGTGTGTTCCTATTTCTTTGGGGATAAAGTTGTCTATTAAGGATTGTCCAAAATCTCCTAGTGAGGTGGAGGACATGAGTAAAGTACCTTATGCTAGTGTTGTTGGCAGTTTAATGTATGCTATGGTCTGCATAAGAGCAGACATTGCCCAAGTAGTGGGATTCCTTAGTCAATTTATGGCTAATCCTAGATGGATACATTGGGATGCAGTTAAGCGAGTGTTTATATAGTTGAGGGCTACTTCTAAGTATTCCATATGCTATCATGGTAATGCTACAGGACCTCCACATTATGTTGATATTCATGGTTTTGTGGATTCAGATTTGCCAAGTGACATTGATAGTAGGAGATCCACCAGTGCTTATATGTTTACACTGTTTGGTGGTACTATTAGTTGGATGAGTAAATGACAACCTGTGGTTGCTTTGTCTATGATAGAAGTTGAGTATATGGCAAAAACTCATGCTTGTAGGGAAGCCATTTGGCTTAAGAGATTGTGTTTAGATATTAGTGTTGATGCAAGTTAGATTATGATCAGTTGTGACAGTCAGAGTGTGATTTGCCTTGCAAAGAATCCCACTTTCCATGCCAAAACAAAGCATATTGATGTATAGTTTTAGTTCGTGCGAGACATGGTAGAGGATGGGAAGGTAAATATAGAGAAGATAGATACTTTGAAGAATGTTGTAGATGCATTGATGAAACCAGTTAGCATAGAGAAGTTCAAATGGTGTTCAGAGTCTATGGACCTCTCAACCTATAGCAGTTAAATCCTATCATTCTATTGGCTCTTAAAAGGTGTTCGACAAGTGGGAAAATGTTGGGAATTAAGGTGTCTCAACCTTGGTAATTCCTTTCATTATTTTGATTGTATTTTATTTATTCATTGCCTATGATGTAAATTAATTATAAATTCCATATTGTCATTTTGTGGGATGTGGCATGGTGATGTGTCATCCTACATGGAAGATGACAACTTGTAATTTTGTCCTCACATGAGGAGATAGGCATCCCATGTTGTGGTAGGAGTATTTTACCATGTGTCAGCATCTTGGATGTTGTGTGAGGGAATGTTGACTGAAATGGTTATGATGGATTCTTATGACGAAGTTATGACATGTAAGAGTCAGAAATAGAAGCTTGTAAGATAGGTGAAGACATGTGTCAAGAAGCATCTTTGAAAAAGGAATCTTTGGATGCCCCAAGGTGGACTATGACATGTTTAAGAGAATATGCTATTTAAATCCTGTGTATGATAGATTCTCTTACAGCTGTAAGTTATGACAGCTATGATAGATTCTATGATGGTTGTTAGAGTTGTAAGAGCATTTGTCATAGCCCATTTTGGAAATAGGTGACCTCTTTGGGATGGGGTGTATGGACAAGTGTCAGGAACATTCTACAATGTTGACCAAGTGTCTATAGACATGGGTTTTGGGCCATGAGGCCAAGTTGGACACCCATTCCAAGATAGAGCCAATTTTGCCTTGTATATTCTATATAAATAGGTGCTTGGAGGATGAGATGTAGTAAGTGATAGACAGGTACTGTTATGCTTCCAGATTAACTCCAGACATGAGTGTCGAAGACTATTAAAGCTTGCATTGCAATTGTATTGTAACCATATCAGTTTTGATAATATATTGTGTAGGTTTCTAAGTGTGGGGTTTTTCACCTAATAAGGGTTTTCCCCATGATATATCTTGTCTCTCTTCTTCTGTCTTCTTTCTGGTTCTATGTGTATTGCTGCAATATCTCTATTATATGTTTCATGTTTCTGTAAATTTAAAGATTAAATTTGAATTTGTATAGCTCTCCTCTCATTAGATTAGTGTAGGAAGTGATTTCCACACACCTAGCTTCCTTTCAATTTGAAGCTTATCCTAGATGTCTTTGGCAGACTTGCATTGCATTACTTTCACAAATTTAAAGTTAGCTAAATCACATAAAATTGCATTCTTAGCCTTAGTATGATTATCACATTCCTTCTTACCGGTTTGGTCTATTGGAGGAGTTTTAGGAGAGTATTTAACCATCTTTAATAGATTGCCATACATCGTACCCTATTGAAGTTAGGTTTGCTTCCATCTGTATGCTCCATAACACATAACTCATTCCATCAAACAATGGTGCTCTATTTGAGTGAGATCTTTCATGAATGGCCATGTGTTCAATCTCCCAGATCAACCTTTAGTTGCTATGCTTCTTCCAAGGAACCGTGCTCTAATACCAATTGTTAGAACACAAGCAATCTACTGAGAGGGGGGGTAAATCATTAGATCAATAAAACTTCAAACTTCAAACATATAGCATGCAGATCAATTTAAATTTCAATGCAATAATATCAACAATGAAAAAGCATGCACACATGAACACAAGATGTACATGGAAAACCCAATGTGGGAAATACCATGGAGAAAATGTTTCTAGGATCTACTATCCTAATCTAGGTTCACAAAAGAAACCATTGATTACAATGTTTAAGAGCACCAAATCTAAGGAGACTACAATCCCCTGATCTGAGCACTAACTCAGTCCATAGGGGGCACTAACCTCATTGAATCTTCACATATACATGTATGTAGTCATTTGGTTCTTTATCAACCTCACTTGCACCTTTTAAATTCACACACACTATTCTCCTCTCACTTTGCTCACCTAGATTTTCTCTGTACTTTATTTAAACTCACACCTGCATCAAGCTGTCTCTATAACATAGTAATCTCATTCTCTATACAATCACTTTTATATATATGCATCTATCTCTGCATACACTCGCACATCTGTATATACGCTCTCTAGTCTTTCTACTTTTTAACACCTCCATTCATTTGTATGAAAAACTTTGCTCATAGATTTCATCATTTATTGCTATTGCTTTCAAATGTATTTGCTCCTCTACATGTTCATACTCCAGTTTGTCTACTTGTTCATACTCACTCTTATTTTGCATGTCCATAACATCCACTTTGCATGAGGCCTTGCACACACAACAAAATCCACTTTTCTATTCTTTAATAATTGTTACAAACAACCATAATCATGCATACAAGGAAATTTACTACAAACATCTCGTATTACAAATTCGTACACTTTCAGTGATTAGGCTTCCGGTCTACCATCTTCCTCCATGGAAGCATTACAAGCTCACCATTTGTTGTACCTAGAATAATTCAACAATTAGATCAATATTGAGATGAGATTATTTGTACCTCATCATTTGTTATACTCAGGACTAGCGGTCATGATGCAAAAGGTCCCATGATTGAACCACCTAATCTCCTCAAAGAGGAGGCCCTTGATCTGCTCTGCTCTTTGAAACTAGGTTGCCTCTACTCTAGTGGTACAACATTGTTATACAACCCTTTGCAGTACTTTTCCTCTCTAATAGACCGAATCATCTCATGCTATACTTGAGATAGTTCTATAACCAAGCCCATGGTGGGCTAATCTACCCCAATCAAACCTTAGGCTTTATCCCACTCCTATGTCACCTTCTGTAGTGCTGACTCAACCCAGAGGATCATTGTGATAGCCCCATCTCTCTTGGAAGTAATGTGGTCTATCTCTATTGTGTATGGCACCTATACCTATTTCTGCCCCTGTGTCTTCCTTACATCTCAAACCTGTTATAGCTCTCCCCTAGTATCATCCCTCTCTCAGACAAATCTCACTCTTAGTACTGTTGAAGGCACAAGACAACTAAGAGGGGGGGTGAATTAGTTGTATCAAAAATTTCAAACCATCATACGCATAATCTCATCCGCACTAGTTTACATAAATCCTTAATATGCTATGAAGCTTAAACATGAAAATCAAATAATTGAAACTTAAATAAATCTACACCATGCACAAGAGAACACCAAATTTTTATGTGGAAAACCCTAAAAAGAATAAACCACGACGAGGATTAGCTCACAATATATAGTAGTAGAAACACCAAATTACAAGAGGCTCACTGCCATACAAAGAATGCTCACTACAAGGGACTCGTGTTGTCTAAGTGGACTCACTACCCACTAAAAAAGAAAGAAGAAAGAAAAAGAGGTTCACTAATATAATTGCATCTAACATATGCATGGGTTTAGTTCCAATGAAGCACAACAATCATCACCTTTGAATCTATACCGAAAGATAGTAGACACCTTCTGCTCACTGCATCCAATCGTCTAACTCATGAAATCTCTTACTGCCCTTTTATCCCTTTCACATTACAAAGTTCATCTCTAGCATGAATGCTTGACACTTATTTATATAACCATCAACCTTGAAATAATCTTCAAGGTCGACAACACAATCTTCAACCCTTGAAACAGTCTCCAAGGTTGACAAACACACAAAATTTGAATTAGTTCTGGACCTAAACATTCTATGATGCAAGGGAATGAAGGCAAACCACTCTAAGCCTTAGCTCGGACCCAAATTTATCCAAGCATGATGCAAAACACTCATATAATCATCAAACTCCACAATCAGCACAAACTTCTAGGTCTACCAAGTAGTACAAACATAGGGAATTATTCATCACATGCTTCCACAATCACAACCATAACTTGAGGACCATGCCTAGAGATTTAACACATTCTAGAAACATCCATGAACAACTTGAGGTCACCTAGAGATCAACAAATTCATCCACAACAACTTTCACCTGAAGAAGGCTCATTGTCTACTCACAACCAACACTGCCGAACTTTGCTACATAAGAACTTGCTTTCCAAAGCATCATACCTCAAATCTTTTGTATAGAAGGTATATAAGGACCTTATAGATAGAAATCCTAAACCTCAACATTTTAAACGACTCTACGGAGAAATGTGAAGGAAAATACTTTATCCCAGACACATCTACACAAATCAGAAACACTTTTAAATCATGTTCTCAAACTGGTGAACATAACCTTCACTTCACAGCAATCCAGAGCACCAAATTTTTCATTTAGAATCTTACACCACTTTTCAACAACATATCCAAACTGCACACTTAGTTCTCCAACATAGAAGAAATGCTAAGCAAAATCTTGAGCAGTATACTATATGCCAAAAAACTCCTTTAACACATTATTTTCAGTATTATTCAAATTTTCTCAAAAGAACTTGGAAACCAAACCACATAGGAATATTCTCAACACCTTTAGCATCTATACAAAGCATCTAGACCACCTTTTAGCAAAGAAACTAAATCAAACAATACTAACTTCATCAGAAGACACAATTGACACTAATGGCAACACAAACATGTTGACATCAATCACAACACTGATTAGCACATACTTGGAACAATCTCCCCCTTTGTCATTGATGGAAACATATGATGTGAAAAATCATCATGACACAACTCTACACTAATCTTACTCTCTCCCATTCTTTTACACATCTTGCTTTCTTCATCTACGTTTGTTTTTCACATGAACTATCTCCCCCTTTGACATTAATTGCAAAGGGTGACATACTTTTTCAAAGCTCTTTCCCCCTAATCGTGATATTGCACATACTTGTACTATCCTCAACTACTCTATATACTCCCCCTATCTATAACAATCATTAACACCACTAACTTCTCCCCCTGAGTGGTAGCCTTCGTCGTCATTCTAGAAAAGAATCTTCAATCACACTAGATTGATGCACCTCCTTATGCATCTAGTTCAAAGAAGAAGGGGAAATAACCCCTAACTTCTCTCGGAGATACTCAAATGTATCCTTAGTAAGGGCCTTGGTGAATATGTTAGCAACCTGATCCTTTGTAGGCACATACTCAATCTTCACTTCATTCTTTGCAACCTTCTCTCTCAAAACGTGATACCTAATTGAAATATCCTTTGTCTTAGAACACATCACCAGATTCTTTGAAATGTTAATGGCACTGGTATTATCATAGAAGATAAGAATTGGATCATCATACTCAACTTTGAATCCTTCAAGGTTTGTCTCATCCATAACACCTATGTACAATAGGATGCTAATGCAATGTACTATGCCTTTGTAGTAGATAAAAATACTAAATCCTACTTCTTTCTTAGCCAAGATACAAATCTATCTCCAAGAATGAATGCACCACCATGATGGGCTTAAAATGTGTCTTGTTTTCTAATCTTTATGTTTCTCCTAATGCCTACTTTGTTTTATTTCCTAGGTCCTCATGCCATTAATTATCATAGGAAAATAGAGAAATGTTTATTATGTTTAAATTATAAAAAGATGCTTTACCTTATCAAATTGTGAGGATTAATGTGAATTTGATTGGTTTAAAATAGGGCCTAATTGAAGGAGATAATCTTTGAAGATTGTAAGCTATGAGGATATGTGGTGAAGAGGCTACAAATCTATTTATCCTAATTTTGCATTATAATTTGTAACTGTTGATGTTGTTAAGATTGTAATGTTTTAAGTTTGTGGCCTACGACCAAATAAGACTATTAAAATTTTAGTTTGTTGGCCATAAGCCATAACAAACAAATTGTGATATTTTTCTAAACTGATCATTACATTATATATATATATGCTATGGTATAAGCTGATAGATATAATATATTTTCTATATCAAACTTCTGATAAAATTAAATCAGACTTCTCATGTAATCAAGTTTGTGTAGTCAGCTTCATTTTCTTTCAACTTGCCTTGCAAACTAGAGGAAGGGCCCACTCTTGGGATGCTTGGTGAGATTGTGTGTGTTTGAAATATTCACTATGATTTTGAATTGATTGTCATGTTATGTGATTTCATTCTTTTCTGTTGTATAAATTAATTTATAGAGTATTTAGATCAACTCAGTTTTCCTTCAATATTCAAAGATCTTGATATGGCTTGATAAAATCATTATTTATGCAATTGGTATTTACTAAGTGGTTAAAAATATAAATGGTTATTTACTTCTATATTTTTTTTAATATTAAAAACACAGTCTATTCACAAAGCAATTTACAATTTTGTTTTGTTCCTGTCACATTCCTGTCGCACTTTGCCTGTTGAACTTCCTATCACAACACAATAAAACAAAAGTTGAACCAAATTTTCTAAGGTATCTTTTGTGTGATTAGTTGCATTACATCCCCACTTAATTTACTATTTTTAGCCCTTTGGTATATAGCCACAATACTTTTCATGATTTTACGAACACTCAGATTGACACTTAGGAATAAACTGAATAAAATGATACAACATCTTTTGAAAGAGTAATTAAGCTAATAAGAACAATTTTTCGCCTCAATTCCAATCCACATTTTTTCCCAAGATTTTTGGTGCCATTGCTGGGGAAAGGTGTTAAAGGCCTAAAATCATAGTGAGTTAAGTTAGGACCGTGCATCAAGGTGAAAGTTCGCGCAAGTGTCGACCTTGCCTAGGTGATTAACCTTGGTTTTCTTTGTTGTAGATCATATAGATGCATGAGTAGAGCTAGAGATGATAAAGGTAGATTTGTCAAACAGCCTACTATGAGTAGTTCATCAAAACACAAAAATCCTACACATGTGATTAGGCGACAACCTGTAAAAAAACAAGTGAAAAGGAAGCAAGTTGAGCCTGACTTAGAAAGTGTGTCATTGAGTCAACCACTATACCTCTAGAAACTTCAAGTGAACAAACTGAAATAGATGTTGGCTCATCCTCAACCATCTCTCCTACATCTAAAAATTTAGATAATCTTGAGTCCCTAGTAGCACCATTAAGAAGAGCTCTTAGTCCTGTTCCTCTTGATTTTGCTAAACAATTCAAAGTTTCCTATCCATTAAGAAGTGGTAGAAAGGAAATACCAAGGAAATACCAACCATGTTCTTCATCATTCCTTGTTCATTGGGCACCTTGGCCATTAGACAACATGGGTGACAATCATGAGGGTGACCAAATTAACAATGACCAAGCTTTAGTCAGTAATGAACCAATAACTTTTGAGTTTTGTATTGTGAATCCTAATGAAGAAGCACCTATGAAAAATATACCTCACTCAGCCTTACCAATTTTTAGAGGTCTCTCTATTGAAGACCTTGACATTTTTTTATTTGAGTTTGATGTGTTGTGTTGTAGTTATGATTATCAAAGTGATGCATAGAAGCTCAAGTTATTTGCAGCTACGCCGAAGGATGCTATGTTATGATGGTTCATGGGACTCAGACGATAGACAATTCACACGTGGGATAACATGAAGGAATGATTTTTAACAAAGTATTAGGATTATTGTAAGACAAAAAGAAGTTCAGGATGAAATTTTTAGGATGTCTCAACAAGAAGATGAAACACTCAAAGATTTTCTTGAATGATTTTTGTTTAGTCTTCAAAGATCACGACAAACATGCTTATTACCTAAAACTATTAAAATGCTTTTCTTAAGACAGATTCATGATGATTGCATTGATACTCTATGGTGCAGGAGCACCTACCTGACAGCTGGCCTTCATAAGGTAGTTAGTTAGTTTGAGTCTTGTTTATGTTTTCAAGAAGGTCTGATAAGACCAATGCATGTAATAAGGTCATGCTGATCATGATAAGATCATGCTGACCATGCTTTGCTATTTTTAGCCAGTTTGTTAGAACAGCTGTCATGCTGTAGGTCCGGTTGGATCTCCCAGCCGCCTAGAGAGATTTCCCAGCCGCTTGGAGTCGGGTCAGTAGTACTCGTAGGAAAATCTATTTAAGCATGAGGATCGGTTGGTATTGCATATCATCGATCAGACTTTGCGAGAGAGAGACAAAGTATTGTAATAGCATCTTTTGAAATCAAATAAGAGATCCTGTTGTCTTCATTTTCTGTTTGATCTCCTTTGTGTAATCTATTTGCTGGTTTGGGTGGTTTCATGGATTCACTGATCCATTCCACTAGTTGATTCGTCTGATCGGTGGAATGGTTATGTACAGTAGGGTAGATTGTAGTTTGTTTGTTTGCATGCAGGTGTGTAGGATCGCCGTCGAGAGATGTTGAGAGCCCTAGCATGGGTATGTGCTAGGTCAAGCTGATAGAGTTTGGAAGATCACCCTGGAAGTGGATCGGGTCATCCCAGGAGGTTCGGTGGATCAGAACAGTGAAAATCCGCTAAGGCTGGAAGTTCGGCAAAACGGTATCATCAGGATAATTTGGTGAATATCCTGCAGTCGCTTCGGGCATCGTCATCCGGATAAGTGGAGATGAGCATGATGCTGTCGAGTGCATGAAGTGAATGTGCGTCGGGGTGATCATCATCAGGAGTTGCCGAGGAGGAGCGTATCGGCATCAGGTAGAAGATCGGGTTGATCGCGGGCCGAAAAGCTAAGTTTGGCCAACAGCAGGATATGACGTCATCATCATCAGGATATACGTCATCAGGATATTTCAGAGCAGCAGGATATTGAGGAGCTGCAGGTGACGTCATCGTCATCAGGATAGTCGTCATCAGGATATCGGGGTGACGTAAGCATCGAGGGGATGGTGCGTGGAGTTAAGGTTTGACATCATCAGGATATATGGGAGGAACCGGATGTTCCATATCCTGCTGATTATCATGATGTTGAATATCATGATGCTGAAGAAAGTGAAGACGGAAGTTGTCGGCGAGATGAACAGTGGACGTCAGGAGGATGTTCGCGCTTGCCGAACATGATGATGCTGCCGAATATGATGATGCTGTTGACAGGCAAAAGTGCGAAGGCTTGTCTGCAGGAGGATATCGGTCGGCGACAGTAAATATGATGATGCTGATAGTGTTAGCAAGAAACATGATGATGATGATGATGGGCTGCAGACATCCATGCTGTATGTTAAGGTTATAGTGTGGATGCCTCTACATCATAGTGGTATCAGAGCTCAGCAAAAGGTCTGGGCTGTTGTGTGTTGATTCTGTCACCGAAAGGGCAGAGGTAGAGTTGATTGTGTGTTGTGTGTTGATTGAGAGGTTGACAAAATGCCTCCGAAAGGTAGTGGTACTGCAAGGGAATTGCAGGAGATGAAGGAAAAACATGCCAGAGAGATGAGGAAGATGAAGGAGCTTGCTGAAGCACTTCAAGCCAGGCTTGTAGCCCTGGAAAAGAACAAAAAGAGGGAAGTGGCAGACAGTGAGTCTGAAGAAGATGAAGATACTGTTGAAGAGTATGAAGAGGTAGCTGAAGATCTGGATGCTGAAGACCAGAGACTTACAAAACTGTTAAAGGCAGTGCAGAGTGATAAACCTAAGGTAAAGGTTGATGTTTCCAAGTATAATGGAAGTTTGAATGAAGATGAGTTGCTGGATTGGATTGCTGCACTTGATAATCACTTTGAATGTGAAGATGTTGCTGAGGATCAGAAAGTAAAGATTGCAAAGACCAAGTTAGGAGGTCATGCTTTGGTATGGTGGGATTATGTACAATCTGAGAGAAGGAAACAAGGGAAGTCAAAGATCACTTCATGGGATAAGATGGTAGCAAGGATAAAAGGTAAATTCTTGCCAAGGGATTATGAAATTCAGATGTTTAAGAAGCTGCAATTTTTAAGGCAGAAGGAAAGGGATGTGAAGGCATATACTGAGGAGTTTTATAAGTTGAGTATGAGATCTGGTCATCATGAGAATGAGATAGAAAAGGTGGCTAGGTACTTGGCTGGTTTGAGATTGAACATACAGGATGAGTTAGTTTTAGCTAACCCTAAGAGTGTTGAGGATTGTTATCAAATGGCAATCAGGATTGAAGAAAAGATGAATAGGGGACATGATAAGTCCATGAGAGGAAGAGGAAACAATATGAGGGGAAGAGGATCAGCCCCTACACAAAAGCAAACCAATGAGGGTCAAGAAGACACTGGTAAAGGACAGGGACAGTCTGATTTCAGAGGTGGATGGAAAGGTAATAAAGGTAGATTTGGAGGTGGTAGAGGTTCTACTACATTTTCAGGCAAATGTTACACCTGTGGTGAGTTTGGTCATCCATCTTTCAAATGTCCAGAAAACAAGGGTTCATCATCCAGAAATGATAGAACAAATGACAAGCGAGTACAACTTGTACAGGAAGAGAAAGCAGAGCAAAGTGTGCAGAGTTCAAACACTTATCAAAAAGATAAAGAGCCTGACTATTATGCATATCCTGAGGAGGGAGAATCATTGATGCTAAGGAGAATTAGTTTGCAGGCATCAAAGGATCTGATGCAAAGAAGAGCTCTTTTCAAGACCATATGCAAGAGCAAAGGTAAGGTATGTAAGGTTGTCATTGATACTGGTTCAACAGACAACATGGTATCTCAGGAAATGGTGGATAAACTGAATTTGGAAAGGATTCTACACCATCACCCTTACAAGGCATCTTGGGTGAGTGATAGTCAATCACTTTTTGTCTCTGAACAGGCATATGTGGATTTTCAGATTGGAGCATATCATGATAGGGTTTTGTGTGATATTTTGCCCATGGAATGTTGTCACCTACTGTTGGGTAGACCATGGCAATTTGACAGAAGGGTACTGTATGATGGGTATGCTAATACCTACACCATCAAGAAAGATGGGAAGACTATTCTGTTGATGCCATTGCAGGCAGATGCTGCAGCACATGAGGCAGCCAAAATCATTTTAATGGGAAAGAAGGAGTTTGTGCAGATGCCTATAGGAGCAGGCATAAAGGCAGTTGAGGACACTGCAGGGACAGGAGTTGTTCAGGACAACAGGTTGAAGAAAGTTTTAGTTGTGACTGACAGAGGTCAGCAGCAGGTGCAGAAACAGGTTTGCAAACAGCAACCAGTTGAGAGGAATGACAAGGATGTTGTCATAGTTGGGACTATTGCTTGTCCTATAAAGGTTGACAGAAAGATAGAGTTGAACATTTCAGAAGTTCAAGAGGCAGTTCAGACAAAGGTTCTGGTCAGACAACCTGGCAAACACAGGGTATGTGAGAGAAAGGCCTACATTGACCGGTATGAGGATTTACTTGCCAGAAAGCAAGTTACAGTTCAGAAGTCTTGGAGCAGCCAAGAGACAGCAGGGGACAAAGCTGGAACAGATCAGCATATTGCAAAGGCAAAGTGTAAAGGTGGAGGACTTCCACATACTAAACTCATGGGACATGAGTTCTTTTCTGTTGGGGAGTATGGTGCAGGAGCACCTACCTGACAGCTGGCCTTCATAAGGCAGTTAGTTAGTTTGAGTCTTGTTTATGTTTTCAAGAAGGTCTGATAAGACCAATGCATGTAATAAGGTCATGCTGATCATGATAAGATCATGCTGACCATGCTTTGCTATTTTTAGCCAGTTTGTTAGAACAGCTGTCATGCTGTAGGTCCGGTTGGATCTCCCAGCCGCCTGGAGAGATTTCCCAGCCGCTTGGAGTCAGGTCAGTAGTACTCGTAGGAAAATCTATTTAAGCATGAGGATCAGTTGGTATTGCATATCATCGATCAGACTTTGCGAGAGAGAGACAGAGTATTGTAATAGCATCTTTTGAAATTGAATAAGAGATCCTGTTGTCTTCATTTTCTGTTTGATCTCCTTTGTGTAATCAATTTGCTGGTTTGGGTGGTTTCATGGATTCACTGATCCATTCCACCGGTTGATTCGTCTGATCGGTGGAATGGTTATGTACAGTAGGGTAGATTGTAGTTTGTTTGTTTGCATGCAGGTGTGCAGGATTGCCGTCGAGAGATGTTGAGAGCCCTAGCATGGGTATGTGCTAGGTCAAGCTGATAGAGTTTGGAAGATCACCCTGGAAGTGGATCGGGTCATCCCAGGAGGTTCGGCGGATCAGAACGGTGAAAATCTGCTAAGGCTGGAAGTTCGGCAAAATGGTATCATCAGGATAATTTGGTGAATATCCTGCAGTCGCTTCGGGCATCGTCATCCGGATAAGTGGAGATGAGCATGATGCTGTCGAGTGCATGAAGTGAATGTGCATCGGGGTGATCATCATCAGGAGTTGCCGAGGAGGAGCGTATCGGCATCAGGTAGAAGATCGGGTTGATCGCAGGCCAAAAAGCTAAGGTTGGCCAACAGTAGGATATGACGTCATCATCATCAGGATATACGTCATCAGGATATTTCAGAGCAGCAGGATATTGAGGAGCTGCAGGTGACGTCATCGTCATCAGGATAATCGTCATCAGGATATCGGGGTGACGTAAGCATCGAGGGGACGGTGCGTGGAGTTAAGGTTTGACATCATCAGGATATATGGGAGGAACCGGATGTTCCATATCCTGCTGATTATCATGATGTTGAATATCATGATGCTGAAGAAAGTGAAGACGAAAGTTGTCGGTGAGATGAACAGTGGATGTCAGGAGGATGTTCGCGCTTACCGAACATGATGATGCTGCCGAATATGATGATGCTGTTGACAGGCAAAAGTGCGAAGGCTTGTCTGCAGGAGGATATCGGTCGGCGACAGTAAATATGATGATGCTGACAGTGTTAGCAAGAAACATGATGATGATGATGATGGGCTGCAGACATCCATGCTGTATGTTAAGGTTATAGTGTGGATGCCTCTGCATCACTCTAAATCTTATAGGTGCAGGAGATATTTCTTAATTATCCTTTGATGAGATTTGTAAAATTTACATGAACTATTCAAGATCTCATTGGTTAGTAAGAGGATACTCTGGAAGACAAGTTTCTCAAGGTGGTACATCAAGTATTACCAAGTGAGAGTTAGGTTCATTACTTGATGACCTAAAAATGATCTTTTAAATTATATGGGTAAATAGATAGACACTTTGTATACACGTAAAAAGCCAGAAGATGTTGGAAACAAGGCAGATAACTGAGAGGGGGGTGAATCAGTTATCTTAACTATTTAACTTTCTTTTCTTCTTTAACAATTAGTGTAGCATCAAAACATATAACCATACATAATCATAAGAGCAGAAAATAAATCAATACACATAACACAAGGATTTTTACGTAGAAAACCTGGTTAAGGAAAAAACCATGGGGTGACTAACCCAAGATTGTATTCTCTGTTAAAAGAATAAGAAGTACAAAATGGCACTTGCCAATTAGGGCTCACTGCCCGAGCACATTGCTCACAAGAGGCTCACTGCCTACAAGAGACTCACTATCTACAAGGTATATAGAATGTAACTAGGTGTTTGAATTGATGAGAAGCATCCACATGTGCTAAGGTTTAGTTCTGGTTAGGCTCAATACACTGATCTACTACACTTCATTCTTCCTTTTCTTTAGTGTTGTTGTCTTGTCACATACCAGACCTGTATTGCTGCTTCCACACTATCCTCTGCTTTTCTTCACACTTCACAACACACTACACACACCTTCATACCGAAATCAATCTGATATATATATATATGCATCAAGGATTTCAATATCTTTCTAGTCAGCATCCAAAAAACTCAAGATATTTCCAAACTCTGGTTTGTCAGCTGAATCCATGCTTACTAAGTGATGCGTATCAAAAAGATAGTAATAGAAGTCATCAATTATGTCAGCCAACCATGAATAATCCCTCAAGAAACTTGATCACCATCAATTTCTCATCTGGATTAAGGTCTGATGCTCTACCGGTCAGTTCTTCCTTACTCTACTCTGCCAAACAGGAACCCAACACTTAGGTGCTCATATCTTTTCACTCTTTCATCACCGAAGGCTCAATCTCTGGAATGTATCAGTCATGGTACTCCTCTTGACTTCCCCAAGTCTGTACTTTACTGAGATACTTCCTCTGAGAGATCCGAACCTGATTGTTAGACCTTGCTGCATGCTCTATTCTTGCTCACCAAACCAAAATACTCTTCAATCTAACTTCCAGTATAGACATACCATGTCTTGTGGATGTGTGGGATGGACTTTGTTGCCATCAATGACAACACTCATGAATCCACATAGTGTCTCTTGCCAACAATCTCCCCCTTTGGCATTGATGGCAACACTTAGTGAAAAATGACTAAGTGTTATAGCACACTCCCCCTTGGCTGATGCTCTATTCTTATGTACACTTTTTTTAGAGCTCCCCCTTAGCTAAATTCCATATTTTTCACTGCTCCTCACACCCCCTTTAACATCAATGGGAAAGGGTAGAATCCGCACACCAAAATTTGTAGAATTTACCTATACATAGTTGCATAAGTATATATACAAGTCATACTTACATATACTTATGTATATCTGCAAAAGTTGTTTTCAACTAGACAAATTCTGTTGCCCAACTTTGCTTCATCTTGTCCAAGATTGAAATGTGACCACTTAGCAGAAATGCAAAATCTTCTGCCCTTTTTAAGTCTACTGGATCACTGGTCTGGGCTGTGGTCTAGGCATTAGTTAGGGTCTCATGCATTGCCTCTAACTTAGGGATAATTATTCCTCTTAGTTCACTTAGCTTGCTTATTCTATTTTTCTTCTCCTTCTCAAGATTCTTTATTTCATTTATAGCTGCAATAGTCTGACATTCTTGATTCATTATGGGAGAGGTGAGAGGATCAAAATTTTGAGATAAACTTGATAGTTTTCTCTCTTGTTCTTTCACCTTCTTGGTGATATCTACTATCACGGTGGACCAAGATAGACAAAATTTGTATACATCTCCACCATCTTTAAGAGCATTTTCTAAGCTCTTTATCCCAATATCCAAATTTCTCCTATAATTTGTTACAATTCCTTGTATCTTGGAGAATCGCTTACCCTAAAACTCTTTCCAGACTTTCTCTTCTGCTGCTTTCTCCAAAGAATCAAAATGTGTGCTAACAGAATTAACAAGAGATTTTAGATTACCGGATGAGGAGGCTGAAAGATCCTTCTGGAAGGATGACATGATCTTCTCCAACATGCCAGATATAATCTTTATCAGCTCACAGTATTCCATGTGTGACTTCAGAAGCTTTTCTTTTATTTTGGCTTGAGCAAAAGATGCTACCTTCATTGTTTGGACTGGAGAGAGGGAGTTAGAATTAAGTGGTCCTTGGAATAGATCCGGTTCATCTAATTCCATCATTTCTTTTTTCAGGAAGTCTTTAACTGCTTCTGCAGTGTCTCTTGCTAGAGACAGAGTTTTCTTTCCTTCTGTGGCCTCAGAATTGTCATTTGGGGTTTTCTCTGTTTGATCTTTTTCTCTTCCCTTGACCTCTTCTTCTTGACTAATTTTCTCATCTTTTCTTTCTTCTCCTTCAGTTCTAGAGTCAACAAGAGGATCTGGAAGATAGATGTTTACTTCTTCAGGGACTTCCTCTTCTGGAGTAGAGGAATCCAAGTCTTGAGTCCTCTCCTCACCTATGTCCTCTGGCTCTTCTGTATTTTTCACAATAGATTCTTCTTTTGATGTACTTAGTCCTTTGTCATCCATGGCAGAAGGTTCATCACCTAAGTCCTCTATAATAGGAAGATTGAATCTTTTAAATGCATTCCAGAGGATATCTTCTATTTATTTTGCCACTTGGTCATTCTCTCCAAGCATAAGCTAGTTCATTCTTGCTTTGCTCTGAAACTCATCCTTGCAGTCCTTGAAGATCATGTTCATTTGTTGAGGGGTAATGGAAGGATAGAGTTGGATAGCAATCTGCTCCCAGATTTCTAGGTCTTTTGCCTTGGCATTGTCCTTTCTCATTTCAAGTTCCTTCTCTAGGCTTTTGGGAATCAGAGATATAATTTCAATGAAATTTTTATTATAGATGTTTAGATACCTGACTATAGCATCTTGTAAGATCTTCTGGTCAGCTTCATTATATTCATCATAAAATTCAGTCATTGGTTGTAGATTCCCATCCACAGTGACTGATTTGAGGATATCATCAATGCAGAGAGTAGGCCTTTCAATGAATTCTTCTACTTCTTCTTCTTTATTTTTGCTGGCAAATGATTCCATAGAGGTTTTCTTTTTCTTCTTCATTTTCTTAACCTCCTCATCTGATTCTGTCTCTTCATCATCTTTTTGACTTGTATAGGACCTTGCGGCCTTGGTTTTTGTTCTCTTTTTTCTCTTACCGGATGTCTTGGCTTCTGGTTTTGAGGCTTTTTAGCTCTTAGAGGTGGCAGGTACAGAGCTTTTGGAGGATCTGGTCTGGGAGGGGGCTTGCACTAGATCACTTTATTTTTTTGCTTCTTGTTTCTCTTTCTCTGCTCTTTCTAGTTTTTCTCTATTTGCATCGACTGCTTCTTTAGAAATGCCAAAATCTTTTGGCAACTTCCTCTACTTCTCTTCTCACTTTTCTTTTCATCTCCAGTTGTCTTAGCTCAACATGAATTTTCACACTCAACTCTTGAAAGGTTCCAAACCTTTCTACCTCAGGGTCCTTGGGCTGACTCAGTAGGTGTTGGATATGTAGCTCTAGGATTTTCTAATTAACCTCATACCCCATTGGCATAATCCAGACTATCCTTGGCTCCACTGCCTCCATTAGGCATTGATTAGTATCTACCATAAAGCACACTGTATCCTTGTATTTCTCAACCAATGATTGGGGGATTCTTTCTCTGGCCTACATCATACTTTGAAAGTTCTTGAAGTATCCCTAGAGTGCTGTACTTTGAGCCTTGGCATCACCAAGCCCATACATGTAATCTTTGATTTGTATGGCAACCAGTCTGTCATTTTGCCATACCCAACCACTGGATCCAGGGACCTCATTCATGAAAAGAAGAGACATAATATTAGGCTACCATATTTGAATGAGTTCTTCTTGTCCTTTTTGATCTTTTGCAAGTTTTCCAACAGTTGGCTCAGAAGAAGCTCTCAAAGATCATAATCTACATTCTCCCTTAGCATCTGATAAGCAGTATAAATTGTAGTTCTGGATACAAAATTCTCCTTGTTGGAGTGATATATCTTATAGCCAATTATCATAGAGGCAAACTTGAAATCTAGATCAATGATATCTTCTATTGTCATTGTTCTCTTGTCAAATTTTGATCTAGTAGCCTCACTTACAGTTTGGTTTTTGACTGATTTGAGAGCAGGTAACCTACCAGATGAGTGCAATCTAGTTACTGCCCTAATGGCATCTTTTGTGATCTTAAATGGCCTCATCAACCATATGAACTTGTCATGCACTCTGCTCAAAACATACCGGACCCATTCATCTTCTACAAAATAAGGGAAATGGATGCAATGTCCAAAATGCTTGTCCCGAATGGCCTTGTGCTAAGGTTTGAGTTCAAATGATTCATCTATTAACTACTTGTGATAGATATCCATTAGCTTGGATTTCCCAAATTCCTCAATATTCGCATGAATGTATGCCCTAACATCTTCTACATGCAAAACCCCATGCGGAATGCTAGAGAAGGTGCCTAAAGGATCAACTTCTAGAGATTTGTAAGGGTGTTTCTTAAACTTAGGGCGTGGCCTATCAGTGATTTTGACAACATTCAGAGTAGCCATCTTTCAAAAGATTTAGAGAGAGATATTCAAGAGCAAAAATACCTTTTTATGCCTCTAGGGTTCACGATATGAGCCAGATAAGATTTCTAGTTGAATCAACTTGTGCAGTTGATCTTCAAGAGGTTTTGAGGCAATTTTGTTGTAGAGCTCCTTCTTTCTTCTTCTTGAATGCAAATGTGCAAATGATGAACAAGAGAACCCTTATATTTCTGTGCAAACCCTAATTCCACATTGCAATAAATGCACAACTTAAGTCATTCTAGTTGCCTTGTTCTCCTTGTTCTGAGAGAGATCTTTCTGGATTACTGAGATGCAATTAGAGTGGTTCTTGGTGATGAATGACAATCTATCTCCCTTTTTCAATCATTCCATTTATTCGCAGATCAAGATATTTGAATTTTAAATCATACCAGATCTAACTGTGGAAATCCTACTTTTACTAGATCACTGTTAAACTAGATCAATCTTGGATGCTTAACCTCTTAAAAACTTCTTGCAGATCTTCCATATCTTTCCAAGGCTTATTTAGATATTTCTCTGAGAACCCTTTAATCCACAACTTTCCATGTGCCAATTTCAGGCACCAGTTGACTGGCTGGGGGAATTTGTTTTCCTTTTTGACTGCTGCTGAGCTAGAGCTTATCTATTTAGTTTCCAGAAGGAATATCAACACTAGATTCTAGTGCAAATCCATCCCCTACATTTTGTGTACTTCTCTTCACCCAAGTCTTGTTCATCTCCTTTTG
Organism: Cunninghamia lanceolata; assembly: GCA_027924645.1. Taxonomy (NCBI): domain Eukaryota; kingdom Viridiplantae; phylum Streptophyta; class Pinopsida; order Cupressales; family Cupressaceae; genus Cunninghamia; species Cunninghamia lanceolata. The sequence continues at coordinate 3,144,909 of BSBN01000246.1, forward strand.
AACTTCATCCGCATTCACTTTTCTTTTTCCTTGTCTTGACTTTGATTATTATCCACCAGACCCTTTTTGTCCTCATTCTTACTTCTGCAGAATTTGGCAATATGATCGGATCTATTGCAATTTTAGCAAATAACATTTCTTTGCATATTTGACTGATACCCTCTTGATCTACATTGATTAGCCATATGTCCCATACTATTGCATGCAAAGCATCTATCATTGAATGATTTGTTTATTTGCATATTTCTACATTCATGAGATTTGTGACCATACCTTTTGTAGTTGAAACACTATCCGAAGAAGGATGAATTAGTCTGATTCATTCTTCTTCTGCATTGTTTTGCTTTATGACTAAAATTATTGCAATTGTAGTAGTATCCATTGAAGGATGGATATCTTTGAGCATTTGGTTGCCTTACCGAAGTTTTTCTAGGCCTATTCCCTGGATATCCTGATCCAGAGTTCTTTTGACCAGATCTGAATCTTTCACCCTTTTCATAACCTAAGCCATGTTTGTCATCTACCCTCTTTTAGCTTTCAAGAAGAACTTCAAGTTGAGCAGAGCTTATCTTAAATTTCTCTTTGTATTCATTTGTTGTTTGAAGATCCCTTTAAAGAGTGTCTATCTGATTCTCAAGTTGTTCTTCATTGTCTCTAGCTTCTTCAAGATCAAATTCTAGATGCCTGATTATTCTATCCATTTCATGGTAGTCTTCTGACTTCTCCTTGAGGGATTGTTTTAGATTATCTTCAATTTTTCTTTTCTCTTCAATTTCTTGGGTGTATTTCATAACCCCTGATTCTATTTCATGTCTTACCATAATGACCTCTTTTGATAGCTTCTCACATAACTTATTTTTCTCATTCAGATCTTCATTTGTATTATTGGCTTCACTTTGACTTGCTAATTGCTGAAGTAGTTCCTTTCTCTTTTTCATAGAGATACTCAATTTTTCTTTTAGTTCATTTATGAAGTCATCAGCTTGTTTGAGTCTTTCCCTCAATTCATTGACTTCAGAGTGAGATTGCTTAAGATCATCTAGGGTAGACTAAAGTTGTTCCCTCATACAATACATATCCATTGAGATTCCCAAATCTTCCTCAAGCTGTTAGGCTCTGTTTGGAGGAACTTAGCTCTAATACCTATTATCACCCAGATTTGCACCCTCTGTTGTAGCTGTGAAACTTCAGCAATCTGGAGTAACATGGGTATGATCTCTAAGTGAGGGACTTTGCTAAATGAGATCAGACTTCTGGAGAAGGCTGACTTCCTTAACTGGTTATCACCTAAAACTACTAAATCCTTAGAGGAAAAGGGAGAAGGAAAGCTTTTGAATGAAAGATGAAATGAAATAACTTGAAAAGTAAAGGGTGATCCACCAAGTTACATAAAAGAACTCCTCTAGCACTGAGAAAATGCACAGCATAACCAAATACAACAAGTATGACATACACAGATTTAACTGATCCTAGTAAAGGTGAGCAACAAGATGATTGAAAGGAACAATACGTTCACAGGAAAACATGTGCAGATTCACACTAAACTAAAACTCAATCCAAAGAGGCAGAAATAACTTGCATATATAATGGAAAGGCAAAGTTACAGTAGCAGAAAGCTCTGTTTGGAAATAGAAAAGCCTCAATGCTCAAAAAATTTCCAACCTTATTTACAACATTCGAATGCATATAGATAGCATTCAAAAAATGCCCTAAGTCGGTTACAAAATTTGCTCTAGGAACTGCAGCAGGAAAATATCTGCTTGAAGGAACATCCAACTGCAAGGAGTTATGGTGCAAAAGATCTGGAACTAGGGCAGGTGGGAGATATTCTGAGTCTTCAATGCAAGCAGCTGGATCATCGATCTGCACCCCTGAAATGGTGGAAGATACTCTGGGCATTGAATGTGAGCAGCTTCCATGTCTATCTTCAACAAATATCTGCATTTTCATCTACAAAAGTCGCTAAAACATCCAATCACTGGAATATGCAAAACCAGATCCAAAACATGAAAGTGAAGAAATCCTACTGAAAACACCACCAAATGAAAGAGGAGGCAAAAATGAGCATTTTTGCCTCTTGCAGTATGTCAAAATTCGCCAAGATGAAGGAGATATAGGTGGTCAAAGTTTTGGTCAACCGCCTATATATATTGCTTTGCATCTGTGTATATATCGTTTGAATTTGCCGCCTGAATCGACATCTAAAACCTTCTCTGCAATTCCTTTTGCATATGCCAAGCGCTTTGTATATCAGGCTATGAAATGTCCTTGTATGTTCAAAAGTATGTCACCTCTTTGTATTTCGGATTTGTATATTTAAATATACAAGCGAAACATGCATACAAAACTTGCACATACAAACATGCATCTGACCCTTGTATCTCGCATTGTACATGACCTTTGTATGTGTGAACATACAAAGAGAACATACATACAAAAACTTGCATCAGCACCCGTGTATGTTTCTTTGTATCTGCGACTTGTATATGCATACAATCGCCTTTGTATGTGCGGGCCCCACCTATTGTATGTTAACTTTGTATCTTGCCTTATATATCGAAACATACAAGCAAACATACAAGCAGAAGATACATGTAAAGCACTTGTGCCTCGGCAGACCCCACCAGTTGTATCTCCTTTGTATCTTCAAACATACAAGCCGCGGACTCCAAAATGACCATTAGCTGTATCTAATTGCCCTGTCAAGTTCGGCTTGTATCACCCTTCTTTGTATATTTCTTTGTATGTTCAAATATACAAAGCACTTATACATACAAGCCACAGACTCGATGCTTGAATTTGTCAGAATTAACTTCTAGGTCGGGTCTGACTTGTATATGTCAATATACAAAATGCAACATGCATAGCGTAGACCTCAAATGGTTATGGAGCAGATTGGAATTGCTATCGGGTCCGCCTTGTATCTCTTCCTCTTTGTATATTGCCCTAGTATATCTGACTTGCATCTTTTCTTTGTATGTCACTGATATACAAATGCCTTTGTATATCGTGGACCCCACCTTTTGCACATTCGGCCTTTGTATATTCAAATGTATATTGCTGATATGCAAAAGGATTTGTATGTGCGCCTTGTACCTGACCCTTTGCACATTTGCCACCAATGCATCTACTTGATATACATTTTGCCTTGTACTTTTGCAGGCCTCACCAAATGTATGTTGGCCCTGTACATTTTTCCTTGTATGTTTCGATTGTATGTTGGGAACATACAACACAAAATATACATTCTCTTTTGTTCATTACGCCGATGTACATCAACTATAGCCGATGCATATTATCTTTGTATAGCGGCCTTGCATGTTGGACTTGTATGTTGGCGATATACATTCCACTGTACATTCCCACTTGTATGTCAACTTTGTATCTTAGGCGAAAGTCCCTTGTATGTCTTGCCAATATACATTGCAAAATGTACATTCATCCTTGTATGCTTGCCGATTGCATCTAGCCCTTTGCATATTGCGAATGTATGTTCCAAACATACAATGGCAAATGTACATTTTGCAATGTACATTCAAAAATGCACACTGAAATACAAGCATGAAAATAAGAAACCCCAGCGATAGAAAATACTTGAAGTTAAAAGATTTCTGGGTTTTTTTTGGGTTTTTCGCAAAGATTCTCCAGGTGAGATTTTTTGGGATTTTTGGCAAGGCATAGGATAATTATTTGAAGGATTTAATCCTATAGGGACATTTCCTAAAAGATTTTCAAGGAAAATACAAGGTGAACTATTTGGCTCTAGATAGAGGAACAAATAGGTCAACAATTTGGTGACCTCTATGGGATGTTTGCCTACTAAACAATTAGACTAGTGGCCTTAAGCATCTATTGGGCATGGAGTCATACCAAAACTAAAAATATATCTTTGACAAACAATTCTAACCTTAGCAACTCAGGATATTGGCAGTGAAGAACGTCTTAAAGACCAAACCAAGACAAAAATGCTGAAGGCAACCCCTCCAACTATGCTAGACAGTACTTAGGGAAATCAAACAAAAGGGATCTAAACTATTGTGCAGAAACACTTATTGGAAGCAAGAAATCTAATCTATTAATTTACAAGACACTCATACCTCAAAACACTTCTTTAAGTGTTTTCCCATTGATTGGGATAGGCAAATTTTGTCCATCCATATTTGATAACTGAAATGCATTGTGCTCCTTGCATTCAGTGATGAGAAATGGGCCACTCCACATGTTGTCAAACTTGGAGTGCTTTCCTAATCTACTTTTCAACTCATCCCATTTGAGCACCATATCACCCTCCCTAAGGATTCTGGAAGTAGCCTTCTGATCAAAATTTTTTTTGGTCTAAAGCTGATGATACTCCATAGTTTTCATAGCCTTGTCTCTAATTTCTTCAAGCTCCATAAGTTGAGCATATCTGACAGCCATGGGATCCTCTGCTTCAAACATCTCCAGCTGATTTATGATATCAAGTGCTGGCAGCTCCATATATATAGGCAATCTTGCCTCTTTCCCATAAACTAACATATATGTGGAATTCCCAATAGACCTCTTGGGAGTTATTCTGTCTGCCCATAAGGCATATTTCAAACTAGTGTGTCAGGTCCTCTGGTTGTCTTCCATTGATCTTTTAACAATCCTTATGAGGCTCTTATTTGTAGATTCAGCCAAACCATTACCCTGTGGGTAATAATTTGATGAAGTATTCAAATAGATCCCATTCTTAATAGTGTAGTCAGTTATCTTTAATCCTACAAAGGCTAAAGCATTGTCTAAGATAATTGACTCAGGCACCCCAAATCTAGATATCAAATCTTGGTAAAAATTCAAAACAATATTTTCATTTGATTCCTTCAGAGCCACTGCTTCAGTCCACCTTGTGAAATAGTCTATAGCTGTAAGTATCCACCTGTGGCCTACACTTGATGGTGGATTAATGGGACCTGCAAAATCAATGCCCCATCTCATGAAGGGCTGTTCTACTTGAATTAGCTGTAGAGGTAAAGCTGGTAGCCTTTCTTTGCCTACAAATATGGCACACTTTACACATTTTCTAGCCCATGCATGGGCATCCTTGAATAAGTTGGGCCAGTAATATCTAGCTCTCATTATTTTCCAAGCAGTAGTCCTTGGGGCAAAGTGACCTCCTGCTGTTCCATCATGAAACTCATGCAGCACCTTGTCAGTCTGATCATTATCAATGCATCTTAACAATACACCATTAAAATCTTTTCTAAAAAGGATGCCATTTATTAAAACATATGGAACAGACTGTAGTCTGAAATACCTTCTCTTGGTTCTATCCAAACCTGCTAGACATTTACCTATTTGTAAAAATTGGGTCATGTTATTAACCCAACTTGTGCCCACTGCTGCTATATCATCCCGAGGTGCATCTTCAATGGTCAGAAGCACCTCTTTCTCTTTTTCTATTTCATTCTCAGGACTGGCAGCAAGTTGTTCACTAAGTCCTCTGCCTCTGACAAGCTTGGTTATTGTAATCTGCATGTCATATTCCATGACCTTGGTGATCCAACTAGCCCTTTTCTCATTCACGTCCTTACCCAACAGGAACTCCTTCACTCTAGGGTGAGCAACCATCAAATGTATCTTATTATTAGAACCCAGATGCTGAAACTTCTTGAGGTTCCTTACCACTGCAAGGACATGTTTTTCAACAAAACTATACCTCTACTCATACTCCTCCAGCCCCTGACTAAAGAAAGTAATTTGCTGTTCAAAGCCGTCACTCTGCTGCTGTACCAGAATTACAGAGATTGTATCCAGGCTGCCATAAGCATACAAGATAAAATCTTTGGAGAAGTCAGGATTTACTAGAGTTAGCGTAGCTGACAATGCCTCCTTTATGGACTCAAATCTAAGTTTGGCCTCCTTCATCCAACCGAAAACTGTGCTCTTCTTCAACATAGACGTTAGAGGCTTCAATAGATTATTGATATTGGGAATAAATCTTCGTAGAAAATTAATTCTGCCAATAAAACTTTGTAGTCCCTTCTTATGGCTGGGTAAAGGCAACTCCAAAATAGCCTTTACTCTTTTAGGGTCAATGGTAATGCCCTCCTTTGACACAACATGCGCTAATAGCTTGCCCTCATGCACAGTGAAAATGCATTTCTTGGGATTGAGAGATATCCTGAACTCCTTGCATCTCTCAAATACCTGTCTCAGGTGGGATAAATGCTCAGATGCATTCTTAGAAAAAACTATGATGTCATCTAAATATACAAGCACCAATTTATACAACAAACCCTTAAAAGCCATATCCATAGCTCTCTGAAAAGTAGAGCCAGCATTTGAAAGACCAAAAGGCATTCTCTTGTAGGCCATGGTGCCCCATTTAGTGGTGAAAGTAGTTTTAAATTGATCTTCCTCCTTAACTAACACTTGATTGTAGCCAGAATATCCATCAAGCAAGGAGAATCTTTCAGAACCAGCCACTACTTGCAAAATTTGCTCCATTGAGTGCAATAGGTAGTGGTCTTTTAAGGAGGCTCTATTTAGGTCTCTGAAGTCGACACACAGCCTAATCTCTCCGTTCTTTTTTCCTCATAGTGACAAGGTTAGAGACCCAAGAAGTATGCTTGATCGGGAAAATGATCTTTCCCTCGATCAGTTTGGTTATTTCTTTAATCATTAGAGGCTCAAGCTTTGGATTTAAAGGTCTTTGCTTCTGCCTCATAGGTTTAGTACCTGGTTCTAATTCTATGGTATGCTGGGCAATATGACGGTCAAACCCTTTTAGGTCTGAATAATCCCAAGCAAACGCATCTTCAAACTCTTGACACAGAATAATGAAATCTTTTCTATCTTCAGGGGAATAGATTTTACCTATTTTGAGAAGCTTACCTTTAAATATTTCTAGCTCTTCGTAATGCTCCTCTTTCACCTGCATGTTGGTTTTACTCTTCTTTAGCTGATCATCAGTCCCAAAAATGGATTCCAATGTTACCAATCCTTTAGGTAGTTTGTTTGTCCTTAACTTAATAACTTGACCATCTTCATATTGCTAATTGAGTTTATCCTGATTCATCATGGTAAACTCATCCTCCTCTAACAGGAAATGCAAGATCTGCTCATCACTTTCAAAAACTTGCCAATGAAAATTATTGTCAGGGATAGAAGGCTTGTTGACTATTTTCACGTGAGGCTGCACCTTTTCTCTTTGAATATCATTGGGGATGTCAAACTGAGCCCCAATTGTAGCTAACCTATCAGCATGGGAATTCTGATTTCTTGGAATAGAGATCAAATTGAAAGCATCAAACTCTTTAATTACATCCCATACCCTATGCTTGTAGCATTTCAAAACATCATTTTTTGTAACATGCAGCCCTCTCACCTAATTTACAATGAGTTCACTATCACCATAGACCTGCAAACAGCCAATTTTCCTCTTTCTTGCCCACTGTAAACCTTGGATTAATCCTTCATATTCAGTAGTGTTATTTGTACATGAGAAGACAAAATGGAAAGAAGAATAGTATTTTTCACCTTATGGGGATACAAGCATTGCACCACCTCTAGATCCATTCCTATTCCTTGAGCCATCAAAGTACATTTTCCATACTTTATTTTGCTGCTCTGTCTGCTATTCTGTATCCTTTACCAGATTTGGAATTGCTATTTCAGGCTCATGTAGTATGTAAATTCCCATACCAGTTTCTTGGATGTGTCCCTCAGGATCATCAACAACATTCTTCGAGGCCCACTCCTTTAACAACACCTCTGGTATGCTTTTAGCTTGTAGCTCTTGAGCAGCAACAAGTTTAAGGTTATCAGAAATAATGCAATTTACATTAACAACACTTGGAACATAAGGCTCTATGTGATGATTTGAAAGCAATTTAGATTTTATGGTTACTTTTGTGCCATATCTGGTCCTAAAAAATATGTGGGACCAGTCCGAGGATAAATATCCTCATATTTTGGCTATGAACTCCCTTGATAAACACATGGCAAAATAGGAAGGTAGATCTATGATGAACACCTCCTGTGAAATAGAAACATTTGAGCAAGTGTGCAGAGTGAGACCTAGGTCTTTGATCACACCCATAGTATTAACAGCGGTGCCATCTAACTAAAGCACACCTTTATCAAGGGGTTGGTACTTCAATCCTAATTGCTTTGCAATTTGTTTTGGCATCACATAACTACTTGCACCACTATCCACCATGTAGTTATGTACTAACTTGTCTCTGATTATCGAAGACACATAAAACGGAAGTGGTTTGGCATTTTTGTTTGGTTGTTTGTTGTTATCCTGGGATGAATTGGTAAGGACAGTCCTATTTGGGTCAACAGTTGTATTATTGGGACTTTTAAATCAGACAAGGCAGATTACAATATGTCTTTTTGGCCTGGGATGGCTAAAGAATCCCACATAGACATGGTCACATTCATCTTCTTCATATTTTTAATAATATTGAAAGGTGGAGTGACATTTAACTTTTGTTGTGACTTCATAGCAATAGTATCTGCCTGTAAATGAGGCATTTCCCTTGTTGGTGCTGAAGTGTTTCTTTGTAAAATGTGGGGAACATGGGAGGTAGAAGCACCAACATGTCCTTTCTCTTTATTTGCTGCTTGATCTACTTCATAACCCCTCTTCCTGGCTCTTGTATTGGCTACAACTGGAGTATTATCGCTGTTTCCACCACAAAATTCACCTTCTTGCTAATTTATGAAGGTAGAATCATTTTGATGCTAGTCCTGCTATTGCACAGCCCCATCATGAGGTGTATTTGGATGAGAGACTACAACATTTTGTACCATCAGAGCCTGATTTATAACCCCATTCGAGTAGGCTGCCTGATTGTGTGGCTGATTGCATGGAAAACACCATTCGTATTCAGCTGCAAGGTTATTCTGAATAGGGACAAGGTCCTTAAAATCATTAATGGGCACCAGATTATAAGGCTAAAAAGGCCTCTGGTTCATGTTCTGCCTAGTACCTTGGTAATTGCTTTGATATGGAGGCCTGTTGGCCTGATAAGGCTGATTTTGCCCTTGATAAGGTTGATTTTGCCCTTGAGGTTGTGGCTAATAAGGCTGCCTATTCTAGGACTGCTACTTTTTTATGCTTACTAACTCATTCCCAAAGGTTTGTAGGATATTTTCTATTTTCTATTGGCTATTTTTAATATCTTTTAACTCTTGAGACGAGCTAGAAGAAGCAGTTTCAAAAATAACAGTACTTGGTAATGCTGCAGTAGTAGGTAAAGGGGCAAAATATGGAATTGGTAATAGCATTGAAGCTTGAATCTCGAGGAAGATGGGCATTGGTGGTCTAGGTGTTATTTTTCTGGCCTGAATCAGGCTATTCTCTGCCCTAATAGCTATTTCATATGCATCAGGTAAACCAGTACCTCCTAATGATTGTATCATCACTAAAATATCACTATTCAGGGCTTTCAAAAAATATAGAAAAGTATATTCAGCTAGAGGCCTTACCATGGCAAGAATTTTGTCCCATGTCTTCTAAAATCTGAAGTTGAAATCCATCATTTGCTCTTAGGGAGCTCTCTTTATTGTAGTCATCTGTTCAACTAGTGACAAGTTGTCTGATTTATCTTGAAATTGCTTATTTAACTTGTCACCTAGATCATCCCAGGTTGTAATGGTTTGAATTGGTAAACTCCTAAACCATTGCAATGCTTTTCCCTTGAAAGAGGCAGCCAACACCCTAATGGCTACATTCTCCTAGGTCACATGATGAACACCACATAGAGAAGTCTCTAATGTGCTCAATAGGGGTAGTTTGATTCTCCCTTGTGAAATAAGGCAAACTCTTCAAAGCTGCCATAGGTATGACATCATGTACTATTAAATTCAATGGGCTGCTCCCATCAAAAGCCACAAATGGCTGATTCCTTGCCATTTGAATAGCTAGAGGTAGGATTGCTTGAGCTATTACAGGAACTACAGGTGCCACTGGCCTAAAACTTGGAGGAGTTGATTGTACTCTTTTGGAAACTAGGGTCCTTGCTATAGCTCTCCCCTATCTTCTAGGTGGTGACAGCTGCAAACAGTCAAATGAGCTTGAACTTTGACTTTGAATTTTTCTCATATAATGTAACAGCTCAAATGATCTATTTGTCTTTCCTCAGTATGAGTCGCCAGATATGCAAGTTTTAACCTCTCACAGGTCTGAAAATTACTAGCTGCACATCAAAACCAGCAATAGGAGATAGTATTTTGATTATTTTCTAACTCTCTGTCCCACCGGGCGTGCCAAAAGTTGTTATCACCTAGATTTTCACCCTCTGCTGCAGCTGTGAAACTTCAGCAATCTAGAGTAACATGGGAATGATCTCTAAGTGTGGGACTTTGCTAAATAAGATCAGACCTTTAGAGAAGGCTGGCTTCCTTAACTGGTTATCACCTAAAACTACTAAATCCTCAGAGGAAAAGGGTGAAGGAAAGCTTTTGAATGAAATATGAAATGAAATAACTTGAAAAGTAAAGGGTGATCCACCAAGTTACATAAAAGAACTCCTACAACACTGAGAAAATGCACAACATAACCAAATATAGCAAGTATGACACACAGATTTAACTGATCCTAGTAAAGGTGAGCAACAAGATGATTGAAAGGAACAATATGTTCACAGGAAAACATGTACAGATTCACACTAAACTAAAACTCAATCCAAAGAGGTAAAAATAACTTGCATATATTTAATGGAAAGGCAAAGTTACAGTAGCAGAAAGCTCTGTTTGAAAACAAAAAAGCCAAAATGCTTAAAAAAATTCCAACCTTATTTACAACATTTGAATGCATATATATAGCATTCAAAAAATGCCCTAAGTCAGTTACAAAATTCACTCTAGGAGCTGCAGCAGGAAAATATCTGCCTGAAGGGACGTCCAATAGCAAGGAGTTATGGCACAAAAGATCTGGAACTAGGGCAGGTGGGAGATATTCTGAGTCTTCAATGCAAGCAGTTGGATCATTGATCTGCAACCATGAAATGATGGAAGATACTCTGGGCATTGAATGCAAGAAGCTTCCATGTCTATCTTTGACAAATATCTGTATTTGCATTTGTAAAAGTCACTGAAACGTACAATCGTTGGAATATGCAAAACCAGATCCAAAACTTGAAAGTGAAAAAATCCTGCTGAAAACCCTGCCAAATGAAAGAGGAGGCAAAAATGAGCATTTTTGCTTCTTGCAGTATGTTGAAATTCACCAGGATGAAGGAGATACAGGTGGTCAAAGTTTTGGTCAACCACCTGTATAAATCGCTTTGCATCTATGTATATATCGCTTGAATTTTCCGCATAAATCGGCATCTAAAACCTTCTCTGCAACTCCTTTTGCATATGCCAAGCGCTCTGTCTATTGGGCTATGAAATGTCCTTGTATGTTCAAAAGTATGTAACCTCTTTGTATTTCAGATTTGTATATTTAAATAGACAAGAGAAACATGCATACAAAACTTGCACATACAAACATGCATCTGACCCTTGTATCTCGCATTGTACATGACCTTTGTATGTGTGAACATACAAAGACAACATACATACAAAAACTTGCATCAGCACTCGTGTATGTTTCTTTGTATCTGTGACTTGTATATGCATACAATCGCCTTTGTATGTGCGGGCCCCACCTATTGTATGTTAACTTTGTATCTTGCCTTGTATATCAAAACATACAAGCAAACATACAAGTAGAAGATACATGCAAAGCGCTTGTGCCTTGGTGGACCCCACCAGTTGTATCTCCTTTGTATCTTCAAACATACAAGCCACGAACTCCAAAATGACCATTAGCTATATCTAATTGCCCTGTCGGGTTCGGCTTGTATCACCCTTCTTTGTATATTTCTTTGTATGTTCAAATATACAAAGCACTTATACATACAAGCCACGGACTCGACGCTTGAATTTGTTAGAATTAACTTCTGGGTCGGGTCCGGCTTGTATGTATCCCTTTGTATGTAGGCTTTTATATCACAATGTACAAAATGCAACATGCATAGCACGGACCTCAAATGGTTATGGAGCAGATTGGAATTGCTATTGGGTTCACCTTGTATCTCTTCCTCTTTGTATATTGCCCTTGTATATCTGACTGGCATCTTTTCTTTGTATGTCACCGATATACAAACACCTTTGTATATCGTGGACCCCACCTTTTGCACATTCGGCCTTTGTATATTCAAATGTATATTGCTGATATGCAAAAGGCTTTGTATGTGCCCCTTGTACCTGACCCTTTGCACATTTTCCATCGATGCATCTACCTGATATACATTCTGCCTTGTACTTTCGCGGGCCCCACCAAATGTATGTTGGCCCTGTACATTTTTCCTTGTATGTTTCGATTGTATGTTGGGAACATACAATGCAAAATATACATTCTCTTTTGTTCATTGCACCAATGTACATCAACTGTAGCTGATGCATATTTTCTTTGTATATCGGCCTTGCATGTTGGACTTGTATGTTGGCGATATACATTCCACTATACATTCTCACTTGTATGTCAACTTTGTATCTTAGGCGAAAGTCCCTTGTATGTCCTACCAATAAACATTGCAAAATGTACATTCATCCTTGTATGCTTGCCAATTGCATCTAGCCCTTTGCATATTGCAAATGTATGTTCCAAACATACAATGGCGAATGTACATTTTGCAATGTACATTCAAAAATGCATACTGAAATACAAGCATGAAACTAAGAAATCCCAGCGATAGTAAATACTTGAAGTTAAAAGATTTCTGTGTTTTTCTGGGTTTTTTGCAAAGATTCTTGAGGTGAGATTTTTTTTGAGATTTTTGGCAAGGAATAGCATAATTATTTGAAGGATTTAAGCCTGCAGGGACATTTCCTAAAAGCTTTTCAAGGAAAATACAATGTGAACTATTTGGCTCTAGACAGAGGAACAAATAGGTCAACAATACCAATTGTTGGAAACAAGGCAAATAACTGAGAGGGGGGGTGAATCAGTTATCTTAAATATTTAACTTTCTTTTCTTCTTTAACAACTAGTGTAGCATCAAAACATATAACCTTACATAATCATGAGAGTAGAAAAAAAATCAATACACATAACACAAGGATTTTTAAATGGAAAACCAAGTTAAGGAAAAAACCATGGGGTGACTAACCCAAGATTGTATTCTCTGTTAAAAGAATAAGAAGTACAAAATGACACTTTCCAATTAGGGCTCTTTACCTGAGCACACTGCTTACAAGAGGCTCATTGCCTACAAGAGACTCATTACCTACAAGGTATATAGAATGTAACCAGGTGTTTGAACTGATGAGAAGCATCCACATGTGCTGAGGTTCAGTTCTGATTAGGCTCAACACATTGATCTACTGCACTTCATGTTAGACTTAGGTCACACAACTGAGAAGGGGGGGTGAATCAGTTGTGCAAAACTTTCTCCAATTAAACACTTAAATCTTCTTAGTGATTAGCAGTATATTAATCATGAACCATAATACATTCAAATCAAGAGTAGAAACACATCAACACATAAGACACCAAGATTTTGACGTGGAAAACCCAGTTAAGGGATAAACCACGAGGTGATTAACCCAAGATTGTATTCTCTATTAGAAGAATAGAAAGAACAAAATGGCACATGCCAATTAGGGATCACTGCCCGAGCACACTACTCACAAGAGGCTCACTGCCTACAAGAGACACACTGTCTACAAAGAAATAAATATCACATACATGAACTAGAGAATAGCATCTTCACCATGCTTGAATCATTTCCATTTAAGCCCAATACTTCTGCTCTGCCTTTCGCTCTCCTCCTCTCTACCACACTCTCATCACCACAAGGACAACTTCAAACTGACTTTGTAATCCCTTATTTATACAAGGCATCAACTTAGGAATGATCATCTAAGTCGGCAAACATCCATAAGATCATCCGCAAGATGTATAACTCATCTGGTCGGCTTGTCTCAGGAAGAACACCATCATCCGGAAGTTACTCTTCAATTGTGAGCTCCAACTTCAATGCGGACCACCAACATGAATTGGACATGATCCAAATACCTCCACAAGCTTGTCTAAATTACCAAGAACATCCACACTTCTTCTGCTTATAGAAGTCCTTCTCTCCTTCATCCGGAACCTCAAGAACACAGTCTGTCATTACTGTCACAAAGGAATAGATGCTTGCAGACCTTCAAATCATGAACCAATCAAGTTGATACACCACAAAGACTTCCTCAACACTCCTTTAAATCCACAGAATAGGAAAATTCATTTCCAGATCTCACTCGACCTTTCTTGTTACACTTTGTCACCTCTGAACACCTACCGGAATTGGTTTTACTTGAGCAGCCACAACGTCTTCATATCTTCATGCAGACCTCTGAAATCTCTACTGGATGACCTATAGACACATATCTACAAACCCTTTAATCTGCATCCTCTTATCCTCATCCTATCTTAGACTTTTGCCTTACTGTCATCATTGTTCTTCACTGTTCCTAATTGAGACTAATTTTCTCAATATCCTCAGCTCACAGCTCATCCAAACCTTATCATTAATGCAACAAGAGTATGTTGACATCAATGACAAACAGTAGTTAGCCGCATACTTGCAACAATCTCCCCCTTTGTCATTGATGGCAACATAAGATGTGAAAAACTGTTTTAACCATCAAGTCAAGAACTTCTTCTTACTATCACAACTCCCCCTATCAGCAACAACCATTCACATGTCTTCTCTCCCTTTACTGCTCCCCCTTTGATCAGCAACCACTTTTTTTTCACATGTCTTCTCTCCCCCTTTGACATCAATGGCAAAGGGCACATACTTCCAATTCCAACACTTTAGAATCATACCTGCTGCTCCCCCTGAGTAGCAGCTCCCATCAATCCAGATCATAAGATATGACTATGATATCCACTGGACGGATGCACCTCAGTGCACCTTAGTTCATCACCAGAGGGGCAATAACCCCTAACTTCTTCCTGAGATACTCAAAAGAGTCCTTAGGTAGAGGTTTAGTAAAGATGTCTGCACCCTGATCCTTGGAAGGCACAAACTCCAATCTGACTTCATTCTTGTTCACTTGCTCTCTCAAAAAGTGAAATTTGATGGATATATGTTTAATCTTTGAATGTAACACCAAATTCTTGGATATATTTATTGCACTTGAATTATCACAGAAGATTGTGATAGGTTCCTCATACTCCACTTTGATATCTCTTAGCATCTGCTTCATCCATAAAACTTGAGTGCAAATACCTGCTGCTGCAATATATTCAGCTTCAGTTGTAGATAGAGATATTGCCTTTTGTTTCTTGCTTAGCTAAGAAACCAATCTCTTCCCCAAAAAGAATGCTCCACCACTGGTACTTTTCTGGTCATCCACATCTCCTACCGAATCAACATCTGTATATGCATGAAGAGAGAAATCATGATCTCTAGGATACCACAGACCATACTCAACCATCCCTTTTAGATATCTAAAAATCCTCTTGATTGCCATGACATGGGATTCTCTAGGATCAACTTGGAATCTAGCAACAAGACCAACAACTTGCATAATGTCTGGTCTAGTTTGAGTGAGATACAACAATCCTCCAATCATTGATCTGTACTTTGTTTGGTCTACCTTAGGAGAGTCATCATCTTTACTCAACTTACATCCGGTTGCCATGGGAGTATTCATTGGCTTTGAATCTTCCATCCCAAATTTCTTCAACAATTCTTTCACATATTTGGTCTAATAAATGAAGATTCCTTTCTTTGTTTGAGTGATTTGCAAACCCAAGAAGAAATTCATTTCACCAAGCACAGACATCTCAAACTCACTTTTCATTTGATTTGCAAAAGTTTTACACATACTATCTCTTCCTCCAAAGATGATATCATCAACAAACACTTCAACAATCAAGATGTTTTCATGATCAATTTTGAAATATAAGTTACTGTCAGCAGTACCTTTGTTGAAACCAATATTCAAAAGATACTTGTCCAATCTTTCATACTAGGCTCTTGGGGCTTGCTTCAATCCATATAGTGCCTTCTTCAACTTACAGACCATATCACCATGATCAGACAATTGAAATCCATCTGGCTACTCTATATACACTTCTTCTTCCAAGTCACCATTTAGGAAGGCAGACTTAACATCCATCTGAGATACCTTGAAATCCTTGAAGGTAGCAAAGGTAAGAAATAATCTGACTGCTTCAATTCTTGCCACCAGAGCAAAAGTTTCATCAAAATTAATTCCTTCTATTTGAGAGTAGCCCTTGCAGACCAATCTAGCTTTATTTTTGATTACTTCACCAACTTCATTTAGTTTGTTCCAGAAGACCCATTTGGTTCCAATCATATTCTTGTTTCTAGGTCTGGGAATAAGATCCCAAGTGTGATTTTTCTCAATTTGCATCAACTCTTCCTCCATTGCTTTAGTCCAATTTTCATCATTGCAAGCTTCATTTAATGTCTTAGGCTCAATTTTTGAAATCAGACAATACTTATCTGAGTTTTGAGCAATTTTCCTTCTTGTTTGTACACCTTTGCTTTTATCACCTATGATCTGGTCTTCAGAGTGATTCAGTCTTACATACCTAGGCACTTTAGGAGTTACTTGCATTTCTGCTTCTTGATCAGGCTCATTCAAACTTATCTCTTCTTCCTGATTTACCGGATCAATCTAGATCTGAATCTCAGAAGAGGCTTGGGCTCCTTGAGTCAGAACACCATTCTGATCATCTTCATCATATTCATAGAGTCTTGAGGGTTTTTCAACTCCTTCATCAACCTTCACATTTGTACTTTCTATCATCTTTCTCAGTCTCTTGTTATAACACCAGTATGCTTTGCTTTGAGTAGAGTAACCCAAGAATATTCCTTCATCACTTTTAGCATCAAACTTTCCTAGATCTTCATCTCTTTTAATGTAACATCTGCTACCAAAAACTCTGAAATACCTTACAGTAGGAGTGATACCAAACCAGAGTTCATAAGGAGCCTTACTGATATTATTTCTAATTTGAACTCGATTGAGAGTGTAGACTACATCGCTGACAACTTCTCTCCAATAGATCTGAGGAACATTTGCTTCCATCATCATGGTCCTAGATGCTTCCTGGATGGTCTGGTTCTTTCTCTCCACTACTCCATTCTGTTGTGGAGTCCTAGGAGCGGACAACTATCTCTTAATTCCATGTTTCTCACAGAACTCTATGAACTCACCGAATGTGAATTCTCCACCTCTATCTAACCTCAGACACTTCAATTTTAATCTAGTTTCATTCTCTACCATAGCTTTGAATATTTTGAATTTATCAAGAGCTTCTGATTTCTCTCTTAGAAAGGTTACCCACATCATCTGGGAATAGTCATCAATTAGTAGCATGAAGTATCTATCACCTTGGATACTCCTGATTCTTGCCAGACCACAAAGATTAGTATGAACTAAGTCCAATAATCTAGTTGAAGATAGTTCCTTACTTTTGAATGTGACTCTGCTCAGCTTACCCAACTGACATTCCTTGCACAAGTTATTAGTAGGTTTCACCAATTTTAGAAGATCTCTTACAACCTGAGTATTGCTTATCTTGATGATATTATCAAAATTCACATGACACATCCTCCTATGCCACAACCAATTTTGATCAATTTCAACAAACAAGCAACTTTTGCCAGTACCAACCAAGTGAAAGATATTACCTTTAGTTTGAGTACCAGATGCAATCTCTATTCTGGAACTTTCAAGGATCTTGCATTTTACATTCTTGAATTGGAGATCATAGCCTTTGTCCACTAACTGTCCAACGCTAAGAAGATTATACTTCAATCCTTCAACATACAGTACATTACCAGTTTTGTTTCTTCCATCAAGAGAGATAGTTCCTCTACCTCTGATTCTACCAGCAGAATTCTCACCAAACTTTACCACTCCTCCTTCATACCTTTCCAAATCAACAAACTTATTTTTGTCACCTATCATATGGTGAGAGCATCCACTATCAATGAACCAATCATCCTTCTCTTCAATTTGGGCAGCCAGAGCTCTTTCCACAGTCTTATGATTGACAGATACAAAGGACATTGGATCTTCATCCTTGATGGCAATGAACACCCATTCATTTCTGGATTTGTTTCCTGTCTCTGATTCATCATCTATTACTCCTTCATTGTCATCATCTTCATGTACATAGTAACAGTTCTTTTGGAACCTTGGCTTGTTAGGATTTTGCCTTAAAAACCTTTCCGAACACCTTGAGGCAAAATGACCAATCTTATTGTAGTTAAAACACTTAAAAGGTAATTTTCCTTCATACTTACTGGATCCTCTTGGCAGCATTTTTGCAATAAGGGCTTCAAATTGAGCAGTTTCTACTTCTTCTTCTTCCAGGTCTTTTCTTGCTTTTTCATACCATGACAGTTTCCTTGATGAGTTCTCTCCTGGATCAAGCCTTTGTTTACCTTTTACAGAGGCACTGGATTTGAATGCAGATTCAGTCTTGGGGGGTCATCTCCAAACTCTATCATTTCAAATGCAGCCAATTTCCCAGCCAATTGATCTCTTGTTACAGTTGTATGGGCTCTGAATTCTTCAATGGCAGCAGCCTTGATTTTGTAAGAAGTAGGTAGGGATCTGAGAATTTTCCCAAGAATCTCATTTTCATCCAAGACTCCACCAGCATTTCTAATTCCACAAACCAACTCATTCACTCTTGGCATAAAAGCAGTAATAGTTTCATCATCTCTCATCTTCAGATTTTCAAATTTCCCTTTCAGACTCTATAACCTTACACATTTAACATACTGGTCTCCTTCACGCAAAAGTTCCAATTTTTTCCAAATCTCAAAAACAGTTGGTAGGTCAATAACATTTGAGAGCTCTGAATCAGATAATGCGCTTAGAAGAGCCTCTATAGTCTACAGATTGTTTTCAGCATCTGTGATTTCATTTAAGGTTTTCAGACCACCCTGTGGAGGTACATACTGTATTGTAACCATGGTCTAGTATGCCATTCCCATACACTGCAAGTGACATTTCATGAGACCTTTCCAAAGAGAAAAATTGGTTCCATCATACTTCAAACTATGCTTCTTGTAAGACGACATCTTGGATCTCCTCAAGCGGTTAAGCTCCTTTTAGAGGAACTTGGCTCTGATACCAATTGTTAGACTTAGGGCACACAACTGAGAGCAGGGTGGTGAATCAGTTGTGCAAAACTTTCTCCAATTAAACACTTAAATCTTCTTAGTGATTAGTAGTATATTAATCATGAACCATAATACATTCAAATCAAGAGCAAAAACACATCAACACATAAGACACCAAGATTTTGACGTGGAAAACCTAGTTAAGGGAAAAACCACAGGGTGATTAACCCAAGATTGTATTCTCCATTAGAAGAATAGAAAGAATAAAATGGCACATGCCAATTAGGGCTCACTACTTGAGCATACCACAAGAGGGTCACTGCCTACAAAGAAATAAATATCACATACATGAACTGGAGAATAGCATCTTCACCATGCTTGAATCAATTCCATTTAAGCCCAATACTTCTGCTCTGCCTTTCGCTCTCCTCCTCGCTACCAAACTCTTGTCACCATAAGGACAACTTCAAACTAACTTTGCAATCCCTTATTTATACAAGGCATCAACTTAGGAATGATCATCTAAGTCGGCAAACATCCATAAGATCATCTGTAGGATGTATAACTCATCCGGTCAGCCTGTCTCAGGAAGAACACCATCATCCAGAAGTTACTCTTCAATTGAGAGCTCCAACTTCAATGCGAACCACCAACACGAACTAGACACAATCCAAAGACCTCCACAAGCTTGTCTGAATTACCAAGAACATCCACACTTCTTCTGCTTACAGAAGTCCTTCTCCCCTTCATCTGGAACCTTAAGAACATAGTCTGTCATTACTGTCACAAAGGAATAGATGCTTGCAGACCTTCAAATCATGAACCAATCAAGTTGATACACCATAAAGACTTCCTCAGTACTCCTTTAAATCCACAGAATAGGAAAATTCATTTCTGGATCTCACTGGACCTTTCTTGTTACACTCTGTCACCTCTGAACACCTACCAGAACTGGTTTTACTTGAGTGGCCACAACATCTTCATATCTTCATGTGGACCTCTAAAATCTCTATTGGATCACCTATAGACACATATCTACAAACCCTTTAATCTGCATCCTCTTATCCTCATCCTATCTTGGACTTTTGCCTTACTATCATCACTGTTCTTCATTGTTCCTTATTTAGACTAATTTTCTCAATATCCTCAGCTCATGGCTCATCCAAACCTTATCATTAATGCAATATGAGTATGTTGACATCAATGACAAACACCTATTAGGCCCATACTTGCAACACTTCATTCTTCCTTTTCTTTAGTGCTGATGTCCTATCACATACCGGACCTGTATTGCTGCTTCCACACTATTCTCTATTTTTCTTTGCACTTCACAACACACTACACACCTTCATACCAAAATCAATCTGGTATATATATCAGTATCAAGGATTTCAATATCTTTCTAGTTAGCATCTAGAAAACTCAAGATATTTCTAAAATCTGGTCTGTCAGCTGAATCCATTCTTACTAAGTGATGTGTATCAAAAAGATAGTTATAGAAGTCATCAATTATGTTGGCCAACCATGAATGATCCCTTGGGAAACTTGATCACCATCAATTTCTCATCTGGATTAAGGTTTGATGCTCTGTCGGTTAGTTCTTCCTTAGTCTACTCTGCCAAACAAGAACCCAACACTTAGGTGCTCATATCTTTCCACTCTTTCATCACCGGAGGCTCAATCTCTAGAATGTATCAATCATGGTACTCCTCTTGACTTCCCCAAGTCCACACTTTTCTAATATACTTCCTCTGAGAGATCCAGACCTGATTGTCAAACCTTGCTACATGCTCTGTTCTTGCTCACCGGACCAAAATACTCTTCAATCTAACTTCCAGTATAGACATACCATGTCCTGTGGATGCGTGGGATGGACTTTGTTGTCAGCAATGACAACACTCATGAATCCACACAGTGTCTCTTGCCAACAGAAGAAGCTGAAAAAGACCTAGTCAACTTTTGTCCCACATGTCGTAAGAAACATACTAGTGAAGAATGCCCTTAAAATAGGACAAAGATCTCGTCCTTAGAGGAGGTTAGTAAAAACATTTCCTTGCGACCATTACCTATGGATATGGTAGAAGTAGAGTATCTTGAAGAACCTATTTATTACATGGCTCAAAGGAGACCTTGGTAGCCAATGGGTATGCCACCCAATATGATTAATGACTATAATGCACCCTATAGTTCTATGGGACAATCAAGTGGTTAGCCTACTCCTTTTCAATACCATACTTCACCTGGGTGGTATGGAGGCTAGAAATAACCTCCATCCTATCCTCCATGGCCAAATCAATACCCACAGTAGTAGCCCTTTCCACAACCATTGCAACAACATCATAGTTTCATATTACATATTATTCATTATATGGTTACTTTTCTAATATACATATTCCTATATTATATTTATTATCTCACTAGGTGTGTCATTTTACTATTTTTATACTTATATCTATCTTTCAACAATTATAGTTATCTTTATATATATTTCGTATGTTATTCTTTCATTATGTTATTCGTTGCATTTTATTTTATTTGTACTATTATTACCATATTGATATTTTTATCATATATTCATATTTTCATGATTTTATTGTCTCATATCCAATAATTTTATTATTATTCCTTGGACTTTTATCCACTTTATTATATTAAAATACATCACGATTTTTTGCCTATTGAGCTTTATATGTATAACATCATTCTTAGTAATTATACTTTTACACATTATTGTATTGAAGGCATCATATTTCTTAACGGATATTCTTCATTTCTTGGTATATATGACTTTGATATATTTTACTTTTCTTCTTTGGTCTTTTGTGTCAATACATGTAGTGTATTTATATCTTATACTATTCATATCCCCCCCCCTTTTATACTTCTTACTATTATATATTAGTCACATACATATAAATTCTCTATATATATTTATGTCTTAATATTGTTAATTGCTCATATTTGTGCTTACATGGATTCACATACCACAATTATGCATTAGTTGTGTTTTATTTTATTTGCCCATCCCCTCTCCTCGTGTTACAGTCCTATCTCACACCCCTCCCCCCCCCTCCTCTCCATTCCCTTTATAAGGTCAGTTCTTGCTATCCAAACACACTTTCTCCTCTTCCTGATGATGGATCATTGTGCATGATCTGAAATGTTGAAGCGAAAAACATACACAGTTTAATCTAGAAGCTCTATCTACATTAATTCATGGACTGTGGAAAACTCATGCCTTCTTCTACTGGTCGTTCTACTCTCTAACCTAGGGTTTTACTATGAATTTTCTATTTTTTTACATTTACCCTAATTGCCCGTTTGTCTTTTTCAATTTTGACTTTCGTATTATTTAACCCAAACTAGCTAATTAACAATCAAACATAGTAATTTAATGCTTGTTTACATTTTTAAATGAAATTGTAGACACCCAAAATTGTCCCAACTTTGTGTATGTCTTGCAACACCTTGTTAAAACATTATCCTAAACATTATAAGCCATTTTTGTCCTAAATCCCACTCTTAATCCCATTTATCCATTAAGCCAATTAATTAAATAAATTTTATTTATTTAATTAAAATCCCCATCTTTATCCTACTTGGCCAATTAATTAAATAGATTTATTTATTTAATTAATTTCACATGCATAATCCCATTTATCTTATCTCCATCCCAATTAATTAAATAAATTTTATTTATTTAATTAATTTCCACATCATATCTTATCCCATCCTATTCATTTATCCTATTAATTAAATAAATTTTATTAATATCCAACTCATATCACAACTAATTCAAATATTTTATTTGAATTAAACACTCATCTTTTATCACATTCCAACACTTGTCCAGTCAATCATGTGTTGTAATACAACTTTCATTCAAATCCTTCACATGCACAACTATTGGGACCTAATTTTAGTATTTATCTACACAAGCACACCTAAGCCTTATCTTCCCTTGCCACATGTCAATTGACTACAATTTCTTGAATTGCAAGGAAACCTAACTTAATCCTATCCATCCATTTCATCTAAAGCCCTAATTGATCCTAGCCATCCATTGGAACCAAGCCTTTCCTATAAAACAAGCCTCTCTTGAGACATTAGAGAAGAGATTAGGAGAAGGGAGGATTCTTCTTCATGTAACCTCACTCTGCTGAATTTTCATCTCAAGCCATTATCCATCATCTTCAATCCATCTAGCTTGCATCCTTATCAATGTTATGCTACAGAATCGAGCAACCAACACAACAAAGTGATCAATCAATCGAGCTCATCTTGCATCTTCGAGGTATTGAATGATTTGGGTTTAGGTTATGCACTTCAATTATTTGATAATTTCCATTTGCAAATCCAAATTTTTTGATATACATTTTTGATATGCAAATTGGGTATAGCACTAGCCACTTGAGTCCCTCCTATCCATTACCATGGTGAAAACCTGGCAAACAGGCACCATGTGTAATTGTCAACCCATCTAAAAATAAAATAAAAAAAAAGTAAGAGAAATCCCTTCGTCCAACGGTGAAAACCTGGTAAACAGGCACCTTGGATAAGTACCATGATGAAAACCTGGCAAACAGGTGTCATGTGTAGGTTGATCTTCTATGTCACTTACACTTGGGGGCACATTGTCTCATCCAACCTATCCATTTCCAAACTATTACCATACCATCCTACCATCTTTAGCCATTACATAAACAAGCCTATCCTATTGAACCCATTTATCCATCCTTCCACCTTTTGATTTTGAAGAAGACATAGGGGCAAAATGTTGAAACATGTTTGGATATTTCTTGACATACCTTTTTTCCAAACCAAGTCCTATCCATTGACCATTTATCCATCCCATTTAAACCAATCCATCATGTCATCCTATCATCATAAGTGCCATGTAAAATCCAATCATGTCATCCCTTGGTCATGAACTTTGTCATGTAAAAATCCTAAGCATTACCACCTAGAATGGGGCAAGTTCTTCCTATGCGACATAGTCTTTGGAGATCACATCCTAGCTCCTTTATGATCCATCCACTATGGTGTATCCTTATCATGAGCTTTCCATCTTATAGCTTATCCCCATCCATTTATCATGAGCTTTCCACTATAGCCTACCTATCCGTTTATCATGAGGCATGCATCCATCCCTTATACGGTCTATCCTCTTATCTATCCATCTATCATGATCTTGCCATCACATTTACTATGAGCCCATTCTTTTATCCATCCCTTGCACCTAGACTTGGCTTTCTCCCTTGTCATTGGTATCAAGCACAAAGGCTACCCAAATTGTAAATCCATTGGCATTTTCCAAAACATTCAAAAACACAAAAAAAAAACCAAAATATTTCAAAAAATTAAAATCTGTCAAAAAATCTAAAAAATTAAATATCCAACGAAAAATCCAAGCAATAAAACCAATCATATCAACCAAAACAATCCACTTCAACATTCAATCAAAATCAAATCATCATCATCATCAATTCTTCCTATCAATAACATTCATTCATCCATTTCAATCAATCACTTCTTCCAATCATATCAATCAAATTAATCTAAGCAATGACCTTAAATCTAAGTCACACTAATCCATATCAGGCAAGCTAATCAATCAAGGAACATTATCCAATCAAATCAACAAGTTTTTGATCCTAATCTTGTCATGAGCCCAATCAATCATCATCAATCATCATCAATGGGATATATCGTTCCAACATCCTTGTGTTGATCTAGGGATATAGTTTTCCCCACAATGACAACACTATCCTCATCAATGAAACAATCAACCATTGGTTTATGACTTGACAAGGGCAACACCTTGTTTGTTTTATATCCTTTGAGCATACTAAGAACGCTTGCTTATGCTTAGATTGAATCGACACTCTAATCATCACAGCATCACTATCATCATTCAAAACAATCCAATCATCGAAACAATCGACCCAGTAATAGCAAACATCAAAACCAAAGCACATCAATCCAACCATCAAAACAAATCCAATCACTTCAGCACATGAAAAGTAGCTCAATCCACTACAAATCATCCATCCTTCATCAAATCAATCTAATCAGCATTTCATCATCTTCCAACCATTCCAAGCAATGATCCAAATGCAAGCCCATCCTTAAATCCATACCAATCAAGTTAATCAATCAAGCCAAGTTCTCCAAACGCAATCCATGGTCTTGATCCTAGCCTTGTTGTAAGCCAAAACAAATCAATCAATCAACTAGCCAACCAACTCAGCAAACAACCCTGTGTTGATCTAGGGATATAGCTTTCCCTGCAATGACAACACTCTCAACTATCATCAATTAGCAATTAATCAATGGTTTACAGCTTGACAGGGGCAATACCTTGTTTGTTTTTGAATCATTTGTGCATGCTTGCTTGCTTGCTTGTGTGTGTTATCATTTTATCTTGCATTTGCGGGCTGATCTTATTTTCTTCCTATGCGTATTGGTATCTTGTACGTGTTGGGATTAGTATCTTACATATCAATATCTCTAGCATCTGCGAAGCTAAACAGTCTCTTATGCATTTGAGACTATTCTATGTTAAGACTAACTCCATACATATAACCAGCAAGCTATCATTATGTGTAGTGGAGATAAGCTCAAACCATTGCTTGTAGTGTCAAAGTCCAACACTAGCTGTTATTCATATCTTGTGCATGTTGGCTCAACATCTTGACCTCATGCGTTCAGACAAGATTGTAACATGCTAGTTGCGCATTGAATATCTCGACACCTTAGTCTCTTATACCCTGGTGCATAACATCCATATGCTATATCAAACATAAGGACTACATTTCTTTTCATTCTAAGCAATTATTTGAAAGCTACCCATCATCATCCTATCTATTCATTCTATCTATTCATTCCATCATACTCAGCCAAGATCACTCATTTCCATTTTCTTTGTGTCTGCCTTCTTTTTAGCCTTTTTTTTTCTATCGAGAGCCAACCCAGCCCTTCCTGGTTAGTCTGGCTTACCTCTCGAGGGGGCATCACCTGCCAGTTACACTGGGGCATAACTTGTTTATCGAACACATATCATATCTTCTTTGACACAACGCTCTATCGAACATTATATCAAAGAGGGGCAAAATGTAGACACCCAAAATTGTCCCAACTTTGTCCATGTCTAACAACACATTGTTAAATCATTATTCATTAAGCTAATTAATTAAATAAATTTTATTTATTTAATTAAAATCCCATCCTCATCCTACTTAGCCAATTAATTAAATAAATTTTATTTATTTAATTAATTCCACATCATATCCCAATCATATCCTATCCCCATCCCAATTAATTAAATAAATTTTATTTATTTAATTAATTTCCACATCATATTTTATCCCATCCCATTCATTTATCTGATTAATTAAATAAATTTAATTTATTTAATTAATATCCAACTCATATCACAACTAATTCAAATATTTTATTTGAATTAACTACTCACCTTTCATCACATTCCAACACTTGTCTAGTCAATCATGTGTTGTAAGACAACTTTCATTCATATCCTTCACATGCATAACTAATGGCACCTAAATTTAGTATCTTTCAATCCAAGCCATTCACATAGCCTCTGAATCTCCACCGTCGATTGACCTTGGTTGAGTCCTATATAAACACCCTCTCATTCCTTATGGGGGGGATCCAGCAATCATATAGCACCTACATTATCATCTTGAGCATCTTGAGCATCTGAGCATTCAATTGAGCTTTTCATCATCCATCATGGCAGCTTTCAGCATTGCAATTGTTCATTGTTGAAGAAGCAGTCCACATCCCTTAAACAAGGAATCACGCGGTCTAGGTGATGTTATGCTTGAATCGTATTGTTCTTTGATTTCATTTAGGTTAGATTCCTTGATGATGGTAGGGTTAGGGTTTCATGACTATGTCTGATCTGCTAAACCTGACTTTCACCTATCACAGAAATTACTGAAAATCACTTTGCATTTTAATTAATTAAACTGTAACAATGTTTAAGATAAATACCTATAATTTTTTAATAGCTCAACCTTACAAACGTTGACTCACTTTACCATTTTTTACTCTGTTCCCACTTCTGGAATTCCATCGTGGAATGAATTTTTGTTCAATTTCTGCAACAACTCCTCTTTCTACAATTTTAATTTTGACAATGCAAATCTGAAAGAAAAACAACTTTTAATTTACCCTAACCTATTAAATTTTACCATTTTCAGTGTTAGTTCAGCATTAATTGTAGCAATTAATGCACATATGGCTTCGGTTTCTTATTTCAACGTTTTATTTTAAACCTTCTATCCGTTAGTTTACTTTCTGCATGCATCACATTTTCTTGTATCTCTCCTTGTATATTATTTCTTGTATGTCCATTTGCATCTTTCAATATACAAGCCTATATCCAACGAGTTATAAACAATGTTATCCCTTTTCCTTTATATCCGCCCTTGTATCTTTTGTTTGTATATCATAATGTATGTAAAGTAGATACAAATGCACATACATGCAACCCATACAAACCCTCTTTACCTTTTAGCTTTTTAACAATGTCTTCCCATTCCTTTGTATATCGGGATTGTATATCCTGAACATACAATCGTTCAAACCTACAAAGCCTTACCTTTATTTAACTTCTTTTTGTAATCCGTCTTGTATAGCAGCTCCTTGCATCTATGCTTGTATATCAGCTTGTATATCTGTTTGTGCAATGTACAACCTTGAGATACAACCTGTGGGGCCCACTTTACCTTCCCACTTGTATCTTGACAAAACAACAACACTTAAATCTACTCTTAGATACAAGCCTCCATACATGCAAACTTTTGTACAATCATCCTGAACTCCTCATCTTTTCTTAACCGTATTGCATAACCCTTTAGATCCACACATGTATATAAATCAAATGCATCCTTTCAATATACATTAAAGTATGGTGCATCACTTACATCTAATTTAATTACCTTTTGAAATCCACATTGTAGGTATGTGCAAGATGGAAACCCGAAATATGCAACATACAAACAACAAAACATACCTTAATAAAACTAAATTTTATATTCTCTTCGGGTCTGTGACATGTATATCACATTGTATATTGCCTTGTATCTTTCTTTTTGACAATCATACAAATCAAGATACAATGCAGACATAACCAATTATCCACTCTACTTCCGAAACACATCGGGTCTGACTTGTATGCAAAGAATAAAACACTAAGCACATGCATACAAAATACCATGATAAATAAACCTGACCACTCCTCATGACTAATACAATGACTCCACATACAAACGACCTTGTACATGTAACATACAAAACCTTCCTATAATGCATTTTACCAAAAACATGCATATCTTGAGAATATTGGGAATTTTAAAATGGTTCAAAAAGCGACCCTTATTCATTTTTGACATAGAATTCACCTCTATTCCACTTTAGTACTTAATGCTAATTTTTTCCAATTTTCAACATGGTTTTTCACCTTTACCTCTTTTCCCTTTACCACCAAGCAGACCAACACACAAGCAAAAAGCCACAACCACAGAAGGGGTCCTCATTTTGCTATGAATTAAAATGGGGCGTGTTGTGAGCATCACAACAACTAGCAACCAAACAAAACAATTAAATTAAAACCATTAAAGAAAACTAAATGAAATAAATTCATAACTTCTAACTTTCTTTTCTACAGATCATTATTTAACTTGAGACCTAGTGTATTCAATAAGGTGCATGAATCTCCCAATTGAGTTTAAGTGGGTGCATGTGATTAATAATCTTCATCTTGAAAATAAGTTGAATAAACCAGTGACTAATATTAAATTACATAGTTGATGTCATTCCCTCATAGCCAACTAGATAGAGCCTTGCTGCCAACAGGAATTTATAGCCCCAACAAGGTTATCATTACAATTCTCCTAAGTAGAGCCCCACTAGTAGCAAGCATTTATAGCCCCAACAATGTTATCATTACAATTCTCCTAAGTAGAGCCCCACTGCCAGCAAGCATCTATAGCCCTAGTAGAGTTACTTAGATGGCTTAATCTGGATTTTTAGTAAAATCCATTTTATTTATTTACTTATTATTATATACTTTTTTATTTTGGTGTAAAATAGAGACTTTATAAGATATTACCATTGTAACTTCATGATGCAAGGTGTGATCACTTGCTAAAATTAAGCTGAGAACTATAATGGTAGAAAGGGTGACCTCTAATGTTTTACTTAACACCTACACTGGTATGTTCAACAAACCCAAGGATCTTAGGTGTGTCATTGTGAGAAACTTCCCTTGAATACTCAACCCACAGTCATTGAATACAAAATTTTACAAGCTAAACCATTTTCTACCTTCATGAAAGTTACAACAAGTTATGCATAAGTTTCAAATAATTATTCTAAATGTTCTAAATTTTCTATTATTTTTAGTGGTTGTTAATCTGCTCCCGTATACTTCAAAACAAAACAAACATCCCTACCAAGGAAACAGAACACACAGACCCGCACAACAACAAAACAAAACAAAACTGAACAAAATAGCTATACATTATTTACACTATGATACATAACATGACAACCACCCTCACCTCAAGCTTGAAAGTAATGTTTCAAATGTTGGCCATTAACAGGTAATGGCACATCTTCTCTAGTCAAGGTACTGAGCTTAAATGTATTATCTCCTATTATCTCTGCGGCCTATAATGGACCTAACCACAATTTGTCAAACTTCCCATGATTTCCTTTCTTTTCATGTGCTTTATCCCAGCACAACACTAAGTCTGATATTCTAAATGTTTTGACTCTTGCTCTTTTGTCGAACCATCTTTTGACCACTGCTTGATGTTTAGCAAATTTTTCAATAGCTTGATCTCTCTTCTCGTCCAATTGTAACATTTGGACTATCCTGGCTTCTCTGTGATCATAAAATCCTAAATATTCATTGGTAAACTTCTAGACAGGTATTCTTAAATTCACTGGAAGTATGGGATCAATCCCATAAACTAGGTGATAAGGTGCATTGCCTAAGGCTGACTTAACCTTAGTCCTATCTACCCACAACACATATTTTAACAATGTATTCCATTCTCTGGTATTTTTTACAATTAGTTTCTTGATTATATCTAATAAAGTCTTGTTTGTGGACTCAGCTAAACCATTCCCTTGAGGATAATAATTTGAAGAAAATTTTAATATTATCCCATATTCAAATGGCCATTTAGAAAATTTTAGAGAAGAAAATGTAGGGCCATTATCACATACCAGCAAATATGGAGCTTCAAACCTTGTTATGATGTTTTCTTCAAGAAATTTGATAACTACCTTAGTAGTAGAAAACTTACAACATGTGGCTTTAGTCCACCTTATACAATAGTCTGTCACTATCAATATAAACTTGTCTTGCAGATGATGGAGGATTTATAACTCCAATGAAATCCAAATCCCACTGTGTGAATGGCCTAGACTCAATGACTAGCTATAATGGATTAGCCTGATTCCTTACCTTGTCTATTGTAGTCTGACAGGTGTGACAAATTCAAATATGACTCTCTGTATCTTTAAACATTGTTGGCCAATAGTATCCCACTCTTAATATCTTATGCATAGTAGCTAAATGAGAACCATGAGCAGTTCCATACTTGTCATGCAACTCTGACAATACCTTATCTACTTCAATTCTGTTTAAACATCTTAGATATATATCTTCATGATTCTTCTTGAATAGAAGACCTCCTTGTACCATGTACCTTTGTGATTTAATCTTTAAAGCTCTCCTCTAAGAAGACTTCATCTTACTTGGATATTTACCCAATATTAGAAATGTATTCAAATCATCATACCAGCCTGATGCATCATTAGAGTTTAATACATACTACTACTTCACCAAATTTGGATCTGTGTTTTCTATGGTCTGTACTAATGCTTGTCCTCAAACTAGCTTAATTGGAATAATCTCCATATCAAACTCTTGCAATATTGCAATACATTTAGCCCTTTTCTCTCTAGACTCATTCTGCATTAGCAACATTTTTACTACTGCATCTGGTACTATGGCCTTGACTTGACTTCGTAGGATGTAATGTCTAAACTTTTTAACTACCTTTACTAATGTAAATGCTTGTCTTTCTATGTCTAAATACTTCAGTTGTGCATCTTTCAAAGGTGCACTCATGAAAGCTATGGGCTTTTCTTCATTACCTTCTCCCTTTTGTATCAAGGTAGCTACAACTGAATGTGTAGATGCAAAAGAATATATGTAAAATGGTTTGGTATAATTTGGACTTGCTCACATAGGAGAATAAAAAATGGCCCCCTTAATGTCTTTGAATGCGGCCTTGGCTACTGGTGTCCATTCTATTTTTGTATCTTTCTTGAGCATTATGTTTAATGGTTGCACAATCTCTGCAAACCTTGTAATAAACTTCCTGACAAAGTTAATCTTACCCAAAAAAATATTTTAATTCCTTCTTACTATTAGGTATTTGCAATTTTCTTATTCCTTCTACTCTGTCGGGATCAATGGATATCCCATTTTTAGAAATGACATGTCCTAACAATTTCCCCTCAGTTACACCAAATGAACATTTCTTTGGTTTAAGAGAAATCCCATACCTTTCACATCTTTTAAGTACCCTTCTCAAATCTTCTGCATGAGTGGATGCATCTTTAGAGTACATAGTTAAATCATCCATATAAATAACAATGCATTTACCTGATAATCCATGAAACACAATGTCCATGGCTCGCTGAAAAGTGGCACTTGCATTGATCAAACCAAAAGGCATTCTCCTATATGCATAATTACCCCACTTGTAAGTAAAAGTAGTCTTCAACCTATCTTCTTTATCAACTAAGACCTGGTTATATCCTACAAATCCATCTAAGAAAGACATCATCTTAGCCCCATTTATTGCTTGCAGTACTTCATCTATTGGAGGCAAGGGATAATTATCCTTTTCAGAAGCTTTGTTCAAATTTCTAAAGTCAACACATAATCTAATGTCTCCACTTTTCTTTCTCACGGGTACTAAATTAGCTACCCAGGTTGAATGTCTTACTGGGAAGATTATCCTAGCAGACAACAATTTTTTCACTTCCTCAAAGATTAAAGGCTCTAAAATAGCATTCACAGGCCTTTGTTGCAGTCTAAATGGTTTAACTTCTAGTTTCAAGGGTATTAAATGAGTTATGATGGACATATCATATGTCTTCAAATCTTCATATGTCCATGCTATTACATGTTTGTATTCTTTCAAAACATCCACAATTTCTTTTCTTAACTTCTCAGAGCAAGCCTCTCCAATCAGTACATCTATGGACTTTGCTTTGTTCACAGGTTATAGGGATCACATTTACCCCCTTCATTTTTGGGCAAATCTTTCTGTCTAACTACCCCATTAAAGTCAAAAATCTTTTCCAACTCAATTGCCCCCTTAGGTAAGAAATTACTTTTCAAGTTTATTATGTCTTCTTCATCCCAAGACACATTAGGCCTTTCCTATTCATCAATGATTTGAGCTTCAAACACTTCATTATAGGTGAGAAAATCCACAATTTGCTGATCCCCTTCAAATACCTAAAAATGAGTAACATTATCTGGTATGCTCAGGACATTCACTAACTCAACAACAAATCATTTTAGACCTGACAATGTAAGGGCTGCAAAGTGCTAGCAGCAATTGCTAATGCATCTGGTCTATGATTCAATTCCCTAAGGATATGTTCTATGTTAAAAGCATCAAATGAATCTATCAAATCCCACACTCTATGCCTATAACAAACCATCTTCTTATAATTGCATGCATATACTTTTCTCACTTGTCTAACCACTAACTCAGAGTTTAAAAGTACTCTAATCATTTTCACCCTTTTCTTGATAGCCATAACAAGTCCATAAATCAAAGCTTCATATTCTGCTACATTATTAGTACAAGGAAATTATAACCTATATGCTACTAAAAATGACTTACCATTAGGATCTATAAGCTCAACACCAGCACATGCACCTTGTTTTGACTTAGACCCATCACATTTCAGTGTCCACATGCCCTCCTTATTTCTTTGACCTTTTATTTTGGCATGTCTCACCCTTTCTGTTACCTGTACTGTAATATCTTATTTCTCCATGGGTGACTCATTTTGACCTACTTGCATATTTATATTCTCAATTTGTAAATCAGAATGACAGACACTTCTATCTTTTCTTTGTTTCTTTAAATCTAGACTTAATACATCCATGTTATCATGAAAGTATAACTCTGGTTTCTCAGGATTAACCTTTCCTTCTTGCAATTCCATCCCTTTTGTGCACTTTATGTATTGATATTCTATAATGTCTCTGCACATTCCACAATTCTCTTTAGAATGAGGCTTACTATGGACTATGCACATGCTTTTGTACAACTTACACTGAACTAGAATTTTTTGTTCAATGCACCTTTCTATTTCCTACCTAATGATATGACCAAAACTATTTACTGCATTGTCTTCCTCATCAGAAGAATTGCAACAGACTCAATGAACACTACTATTCCTTTACTGACAGGTTTTTCTCTAAAATTCAACATCAAGATTTCTTCAATTTGCACTCCCTTATTAGTGACTCTATAAACACTAGGTTCAAAAAAAGCATATAATATCTCGTTAGTCCTGTTGTATTTTGTAATCATGTGTTTCATTATGGGTTTGGCTTCTACTCTGATCTGATTTGGAACACCTCTCCAAGGTAACCACATGTGTGAAAAATTAGTGGCCATATATCCATTTAATGTTTTGGACTAGTCCCTACTTAACAACATCCCATAATTCATAGGTATATCTACTACCTATATGTCAATAAATTGACTCACCCTAGGATCATAGGCTAACTACATTTGAATATGCATTAATTCTCCTATCACATTAACCTCAGTTTTGTCTAATTGTGTAACAACCTTAGTAGATTTGGTAAGAGTCAGCCCTAAAGTTTTGCATATCCCTAAAGGAATTACATTGGCTGATGCACTAGAATCTACCATGCAATTATGTATGTTCTTTCCCAACATCCTAATGGTTAACAAGAAAGGAGGGGCTTCCCTCTTATCTGCATACATGATCACATTAGTGTTGGAAGGTTGTTCAGTTTTCTTACTTTTTTCTTTGGACTATGGATCTTTACTAGGAACATTCATATCAGT
This sequence comes from Cunninghamia lanceolata, assembly GCA_027924645.1. Classification (NCBI taxonomy): domain Eukaryota; kingdom Viridiplantae; phylum Streptophyta; class Pinopsida; order Cupressales; family Cupressaceae; genus Cunninghamia; species Cunninghamia lanceolata. Next base: position 3,179,218 of record BSBN01000246.1, read on the forward strand.
AGAGATCTCGCTTGTCACATATGTATCCAAGGACTTTATGAAAGCATTTTTGACCCCTGGACTTTTCAAGAATTCACATAAAGGTATACTAACCCTGATTTTTTTATCTCTTCAGACAAGTAACTCATTAACCTCATTGTTTCCACTGTCTCTATTTTCCCTGTTTGAACTTTTAATGCTACTGTCCCACCATTCACATGATGATTAGCCTTTAGTATAGTAGGGTTATTACTGGTGTGCTGATTTGGAGGAGTATTGAAATTGTTGGGAGGAGTGGAAGTAGTGAAAGGGCCTCTAGGCCTAGTATTACTTCTCAAATTGTAGGTATGATTTTTGTTGGACTGTTGAAAAGCCTATACCTCCTCTGTTTCATATAACACTTCATTTTTAGTTTCAAAGCGAAACTGAAATGCATTCAATACTAAGGCTGATTTAGGGTATAAGTTCTCACAAAAGTAAGGCTCATCTTCTAACAGTTGATCCTCTTCCTCCCTAGTTGCAAAGGTAAAAGTCTCAAATCCTGAGGGCACTATTTCATTACCTTTGGGAATAAGAAACTCAGAGGTGGAAGCCTATACATCTACATTGAAAATACTAGCCTCTAGATGAAATTGAGGGCAATATAATTTAGCATGTGTAGTGGTATTGTGAATCCTACACCAGTTTTTTAATGCCACATTGGCCATTTGAATTCTGGTTGTTTGTTTTGTTTCTTGATTATCCAAACTCTCAAATGGAGAAGCTAGACTGCTATTATTTGGCCCTGTGTTCCATGTCCTAGGTGGATTTGGTTGATTCTCATTTCTATTGTTATTACCCTAGGTCTTGTTATCTACAACATGTCCTCTATTTTGCATTGCTTGTCCCTAATTATGATTTTGACTCTGATTATAATTCTGGTTTTGATTTGAACCCTGACCCTAGTTATAATTCTGGTTATGGTTCTGACTGTATCCCTGATTATTTCTACCATTGAAAATTTCATTTCTTAGCTGTGTCATTTCAGTGGTCAATCTTTTTAGGTGTGCAGTAATTTCGTTGATCTCTTCCCTATCCTCTTGTGCATTTTCCACAAATGTATCCTGAGGAGGTTGGAAGAACAACTGACCATTACTCTGATTGTTATTGGTACTATTACCTATATAAGGAACTATACTCTAGATTGGGGAAGGATTATACACAGGTGTGTATGTAGGAATTGGGTTCAATAATGGAGTATGATGCATAGGAACTCCATTCCAAGGTTGTGCTTGACTTTGCATCCCAGGGTTTCCTCCATTAAGAAAAGGACTATAGCTTGTTTGTCTCATTTCCTAGTTTACTGAGGTTGCTTCCTTATAAGCTTTGGATATAGTATCTATATCAACTTTTCTTTTGATAAACATAGCAGTTAGTGGATCAAGAGCGACATAATACATGGCCAATAATGCATTAGAATTCACTATGTAAGGAGCCACCAATCTAGAGTAAGCCTTTTGAAACCTATCATTAAAGTTATCAATCAACTCTCCGTCACCTCTCTTAATTGCAGTCAATTTATGATATAAGGTTGAAGGATCAACTAGTCTCCTAAACCTAGATAAAAATGCCTCTTCCATAAGTGCCCAAGAAGAAATATAACCATTAGGCAAGTTAACATACCAGTTAGAAGCCTACTCAGTAAAGGTGTAAGGAAACAATCTACACACAACATCCTCATATTCTAACTTGGCTCTAAAGCATGCCTTCTTGAATATCCTAATGTGATCCTCTAGATCCTGATGCAATTGATATTTAACACATATCTTTTTAGGATTTTTTGGCATCTCATGATAATTATTGAATGTTATAGGAGAATTGACATTGAAATAAGCCATTGTAGGGCCACGTGGTGGACCTAGATTTCTAGGTGGAATACGACCCCTAGCAGGACTTGGACCCCTAGGACGACTTAAACCAAGATTCAAATATCTAAATGAAGAACTGTCAAGACTCACTATGTTATGGATGTTAAAAGGTGATCCAAGAAGCATTCCAGATGAGCCTCCTACATGTGATATTCTAGGATTCCAAATTAAAGGACCTTTACTCTACCTTCTATCAGGTAATTGCACAAAGATATCCTCTGAACTAGATCTAGACCTGGTCACCCTACCATTGTTATGAGCCAGCTTTGCTTAAATCCTACCTTAACTCCAATTAGGCTCTCCTTCTAGCGCCAAAAACTGTTGATGATTATTTTTACACATTCATAACAAAAGTTAAAATTCATAAAATGAACCTAAACTATCTTGAAAGATATGAAGAAATCACTTAAGAGTTCTTAATCCCAAGTTTCTGTATGGTCAGGTCTTAACCTTGTAGACAATTCAGTAGGTTGATGTAAAACTGTAATATTCAAGGGGCCTTACTTGATTTAAGATAGTCTGTGACATACTAGACTCAAATTATGCAAATTGTTACAAACATAGACCAATTATTCATTCCTTCGCATGAACTTACTACTGTGTCACAAAGCCTTGTATGATTTAGAGTGAAACAGGCTTTGCCTTTCAAATTAATATGAAAATTATCAGATATTAACATGATTTTTATGCTTCTTTCAAATCTAAGACAATTTCCTTAAGATTTCTGCGTTTAAGCTAATTATTTCAAATGTTTGGGGAAAAAGTTAGAGAAAATTAGTTTGAAAATCATTTCGCTATAGGATCTAAATGTTTTGTTACTGACATCTTTAAGAAATATAGCATATTAATTAAATCAACATACAAAATCTTCAAATGCAGAGTCCTGAGTATTTTCACGAACACACATCAAAGATTGCAAGCTCTCAAAGGATAATACTTCAAATACTAGTAAGAGTCAGAAAACACTCTATAGTAGACGTAGAATTCCAAGTTTACTTGTATTTAAAGGTCACAGTCATATAAAATTTACAATGTATGAATGACCTTTTGTTTCATTAATCAAATTGCGAAAGAACTTACAGATGTTTTTACAGATACAGTAAGGAAACTAATCATTCTACGCATTCCTTAGTGTAGACATAGGCAACCTCTTCTAAACTAAAGAAATACTTTTCTACTCAAATGTTCAAACAAATTACAAGTGAAAGCTGCAACTCAAAATCCCTATGTAAATAATATACAAGTAGCAGAGCTTCTTATATAGAATTTGAAGCTTCATACTGCTATGGCTATAAAACCCAATCTATGGTCAGTATTCATACTTTCTTGATCAAGGGTGTACATTTGTTCCTAACCATTTCTCAAAATATCTTTATGGTATCTTTTCTGCCTCAAAGGATGCCATTGGAATCTTTTCAAAACAAGATTCCCCTCCTTTGACTTCTTTCTTGTTGACCTTGCCTGCAGATATGCTTCAATTGACTCTTCCATTAGTATTGTTTGCTCCTTTTTATACCTTCCTACTCTTTCAGATATATCTCAAAATTATTTGTTACACCTTCTATGAAGGTGCAATTTCCCCCTGGACTCCTTGTCCATACATATCTTGCATTGTGACCCTTTCTTTCAATTTCTTTTCTTCTTTACCTGAACCTTCACTCTTCTTCTTATATTTCTTCATCTTGGCACTTGCCTCCATTATTGAATCAATCATTTGTTTACTTAAATATGCCTCTAGATTGTCCATACTGTTAGAATCTAAAAAGATTAATAACCCAGAAAACTAGTGCAAAGAATAGATATTAAAACTATGAATGCAAATGATACAAAATCAAAATAGCAACACAGAGTTAGTCTCTAAGAGAGTAATGCAAATGCTAGAAGCAAAATAGCATTAAGAGGATGCAAACACAAAAGATACAAAATACAAGCCAGGTAGCATGCTTATATAGGCTAGGAAGAGAGAGGAGGTGGCAACACCGACCAATGAGGAGCAACCATCTATCAGACTAAAGATAGCAAAGTATCTTCCCAAGATAGCTAATGGATGCTCACATGTAGGAAGGTGACACCTCGTAACCACTCACCTAATAAGACATGCTTTATTAACCTAAGCAAGATTAATAGAAGTGTAGGAAAAACCTAGGAATATAGGAAAAATAAATAACCCATCTAGGAAATAAAAACCTACACTAACACCCCCCCATAAGCAAAGCTTAGGTGGATGTAGAAATGGGTCCCAGCAAATCAAGCCTGAAGAGGTACCCATGTACATAAAATTCCCCCCAAAGAGAGAGGAAAGAGACCCCCCCAAAAGTAGCGAGAGTCAGGACTCCGAGTGAAAGGAAGAAGCCCCCCCAGAAGATGAAGCATCCCGTACCCCCAGCAAAGCTCGCAAATGAAGGAACTTGCTCTCAGTGAAGGGTTTGGTGAATATATCAGCAACCTGCTCGAAAGTCAGACAGTAGCGAAGGTCGATGACGTGGCCATGGATGAGCTCCTAGATGTAGTGCATGTGAACCTCTATGTGTTTGGTCTGCTGATGATGGACCAGATTCCGTGAGATCTGAATAGCACTCTGGTTGTCACAAAATATGACTGATGGCCGTCTGATCTGGATGCCAAACTTAGTGAGAAGATTCTGAAGCCAAATGGCCTCAGTAGAGGCATTCACAGCCCCCCGATACTCAGCCTTAGTAGAAGATAGAGCAATAGCAGATTACTTCTTGCTCAACCAACAAACAGGACCTGAACCAAGTGAGAAGCTATAACCTGAAGTAGACTTGCGATCGTGAGAATCACCCGCCCAATCTGAATCTGTGTAGCCCACCAAGTCAAGCTCAATACCCGCTGCATAGTGAATCCCAAAACTAAGTGGTCTTGATTTCAATGCATTACAAAACCCTCATGAAGAGCATATGCTGAAAATACAACTTTGGCATAATATCTAGAGAAATAAACAGCACCACTGCAATCTACTCAAAAAATCATGCACTTTCAAAAAAAGAATCACCTCGATACGAGGTCGTATGTAAAAGTTATGATCCTCTGAAGTTCCCAAAATGAGAACCGTGTAATGTCACGACTGAGAATCTCCAATTTCTAAAAAATCTTGGCATCAAAATAAAAAAATGACTACACTAGTGCATAGAGCACGAAAAAATAGCCAAAATCAAAAAATATTTCGTGGGAAAAGGAGTCCGTATGAGCAAGAACGGAGTATTTGAAAACTGTCTTCAAAATTGCAACTGCCAACGGAGAGGGGTCCTACTGTAGCTTTCTAAGCTTGTTTCTGCAACATATGTAGACTGCATGCAAAAACAAAAAGATACCCAGATAGTTTTTCTGTGCTGTGAACAAAACCCAGAAGGCATTTTTCTTGCAAATGCACAGAAGATGTTGCTCCAGTGTAAATAGAATGCCTTTAGCTACAAAAAAATGACCCCAACAACCAAAAAATGACATGCAAAGGTTGAATCAGATCCTAGAACCTGCAATATTGATTCAAAAGACCAAATATGCAAGCTGGTTGTCAGATTTGAGCTCGAAACCCCGATTCCGCTACTGTGTATGACGATCTCCGATTTCAGTGAAACGAAAGCCAAATCTGACTTTTTCAAGCCTCCTAGACGCGTTGGAATAGCTAGAAATGCTGCAATCACCTAGATTTCATAAAACACATGTGCAACCCTAGAGATTAAAAAATTTCCGTCAAACTTTTCTGATTCTCAAGATCATCCGAAGATGCAAGAGAAGAGCATACTGGGTTTTTCGAAAACCTACAATAAGATTTATTAGCCCCCCCGAATCTCTCAAATATGGAAACTAAAATCTACTCTTGCACATAGTATAGCTCTGATACCATGTTAGAACCTAAAAAGATTAACAACCCAGAAAACTAGTGTAAAGAATAGTGATGCAGAGGCATCCACACTATAACATTCGCATATAGCATGAATGTCTGCAGACCAACCTCATCATCATCATCTTCGCCATCATCATCATATTCCCTAAAACTACCAACAGCATCATCATATTTTGCGTTACACAGTCAGCATCATCATATTTCGGACGATCGCAATTGTCCTCCTGCCGACTACTATTCACCTTTTCCGCCAGTCGCCTATCATCATCATGATATTCAGCGGGCGAACACATCCTCCTGTTGCACTGTTCATCGGGCACCGAACACTAACGTCTTCATCATGATCTTCAACATTACCTTCGTCAGCAGGATATCCAAATATCCGGTTGCTCAAATATCCTGATGACGATCACCTTCAGCAGCTTACCTTCGATGCTCCGCTAGCCGATGATACAAACAACAGCATCATGATATAATTCATCCGGTTCTCTTATAAACCTCCTGATGATGATGTTAACACAACTTCCTGCCACGGACTTCCGCCGATACCCAAGCACTTAACGACGGCAGGATAAACTCGCATAGGGGGATATCTCAATATCCTGATGACGATGACGTCATATCCTGATGACGATGACGTCACCCAATATCCTGATGACTTCTTCAACACTTAGCCCAAAAAACCCGAACTTTCTCTTCCGCATCTACTCGCGATACGCGGATGTTTGGCACTCCCGATATGATGATCCTGATGCCGATACATGCACTTAGTCTATGTCCGACTTAAAACATCCTGATGCACTCGCAACATGAAAACTCCAACAGTTTCATGACCTGATCTTCTACCTGATGCCGATGCACTCCTCCTCGGCTCCTCCAGATGATGATGATCACCCCGACGCACTTGCACTTCATGCATTCGAAAGCATCATGCTCTCCTTCACTTATCCGGATGACGATGTCTAACCCGACTGCAGGATATTCACCAAGATATCCTGATGATGCCGTCTTGACCAGTTTCTTCACTTAGCGAAATCTCACTTCGCCGATCCTCCAGGGATGACCCGATCCACTCTCAGGGTGATCTTCGACACTCTATGTTATCAGCTTGACCTAGCACATGAGGATGCTAGGCTTCTCAACATCTGTCGACCGCGATCCTGCACACCTGCATGCAAACGGAAAACAAACTACTACCTACCCTACTGTACATTACCATTCCACCGATCAGATGAGTCAATCGGTGGAATGGATCAGTGAATCCATGAAGTCTCTCAACCCAGCAAATCAATCAAGTAATGGAATGCAACCAGAGCAAGAACACAAACAGGATCACTTTATTGATTTCAAAGATGCAATACAATATGATCAATCTCTCTCTCAGTCTCACTCTCTGCAACTAGCTCGATCGATGATATCTGTCTCTATATGCAATATCAAACGATCTCATGCTTATAAAGACTTTCCTACGAGTACTACTGACCCGACTCCAAGCGGCTGGGAACTCTCCAAGCGGCTGGGAGATCCCACCGAACATACATCATGACAGTTGTTATAACTAACTAGCTAAAAATAGCAAACGCCTGGTCAGCATGATCTTAGCATGACCTTATTACATGCAATTGGTCTAACAGACCTTCTTGGAAACACAAACAAGACCTAAACTACTAACTGCCTCATGAAAGCCAGCTGTTAGGTAGGTGCTCCTGCACCATACTCCCCAAAATAAAAGAACTCATGTCCCATGAGTTTAGTATGTGGAAGTCCTCCACCTTTACACTTTGCCTTGTCAATAGTCTGACCTGCTCCAGCTTTATCTGCTGCTGTCTCTTGGCTTCTCCAAGACTTCTGAACTGTAACTTGCTTTCTGGCAAGTAAATCATCATGCCTGTTGATGTAGGCCCTTCTCTCACATACCCTGTGTTTGTCAGGTTGCCTGATCAGAACCTCTGTCTGAACTGCCTCAGTGGTGTTCAACTGTATCTTTCTTTCAATCGTTATAGGACAAGCAATAGTCCCAACGATGACAACATCCTTGTCATTCTTCTGAATTGGTTGCTGTTTACACCCCTATTTCTGCATCTGCTGCTGACCTCTGTCAGTCACAACTGAAACTTTCTTCAGCTTGTTGTCTGTAGCAACTCCTTTCCCTGCAGTATCCTGAACTGCCTTCATGCCTGCTCCTCTAGGCATCTGCACAAATTCCTTCTTTCCCATTAAAATGATTTGGGCTGCCTTCTGTACTGCAGCTTTTGCCTGCAATGGCATCAACTTAATAGTCTTCCCATCCTTCTTGATGGTGTAGGTATTAGCATACCCATCATACAGTACCCTTCTGTCAAATTGCCATGGTCTACCTAGCAGTAGGTGACAACATTCCATAGGCAAAATATCACACAAGATTCTATCCTGATATGGTCCAATCTGGAAATCCACATATGCCTGTTCAGAGACAAAAAGTGATTGACTATCACTCACCCAAGATGTCTTGTAAGGATGTGGATGTGGAATCCTTTCCAGCGTCAGTTTATCCACCATCTCCTGGGATACCATGTTGTCTGTTGAACCAGTGTCAATGACAACCTTACATACCTTACCCTTGCTCTTACATGTGGTCTTGAAAAGAGCTCTTCTTTGCATCATATCCTTTGATGCCTGCAAACTAATTCTTCTTAACATCAGTGATTCTCCACTCTCTGGATATCCATAATTCTCAGGACCTTTGTTTGAACTCTGTGCACTTTCTTCTACTTTCTCTTCTTGTACCAGTTGTACTCTCTTGTCACTAGTTCTATCATTCTTGGATGATGAACCTCTGTTTTCTGGACATTTGAAAGATGGATGACCAAACTCTCCACAGGTGTAACATTTTCCTGAAAATGTAGTAGAACCTCTACCACCTCCAAATCTTCCTCTATTACCTTTCCATCCACCTCTGAAATCAGACTGTCCCTGTCCTTTACCAGTGTCTTCTTGACCCTCATTGATTTGCTTTTGTGCAGGGGCTGTTCCTCTTCCCCTATTGTGTCCTCTTCCTCTCATGGACTTATCATGTCCTCTATTCATCTTTTCTTCAATCCTGATTGCCATTTGATAACAATCCTCCACATTCTTAGGGTTAGCTAACACTAACTCATCCTGTATGTTAAACCTCAAACCAGCCAAGTACCTAGCCACCTTTTCTACCTCATTCTCATGATGACCAGATCTCATACTTAACAGATAAAATTCCTCAGTATATGCTTTCACATCCCTGTCTTTCTGCTTTAAAAATTGCAGCTTCTTAAACATCTGGATTTCATAATCCCTTGGCAAGAATTTACCCTTGATCCTTGCTACCATCTTATCCCATGAAGTGATCTTAGACTTCCCTTGTTTCCTTCTCTCAGATTGTACATAATCCCACCATACCAAAGCATGACCTCCTAACTTGGTCTTTGCAATCTTTACCTTCTGATCCTCAGCAACATCTTCACATTCAAAGTGATTATCCAGTGCAGCAATCCAATCTAACAACTCATCTTCATTCAAGCTTCCAGTATATTTGGAAACATCAACCTTTACCTTAGGTTTTTCACTCTGCACTGCCTTTAACAGTTTTGCCAATCTCTGGTCTTCAGCATCCAGATCTTCAGCTACCTCTTCATACTCTTCAACAGTATCTTCTTCTTCAGACTCACTATCTTCCACTTCCCTCTTTTTGTTCTTTTCCAGGGCTGTCAGCCTGGCTTGAAGTACTTCAGCAAGCTCCTTCATCTTCCTCATCTCTCTAGCATGTTTCTCCTTCATCTCCTGCAATTCCCCTGCAGTACCACTACCTTTAGGAGGCATTTTGTCAACCTCTCACAACACACAACACAATCAACTCTATCTCTGCCCTTTCGGTGACAGAATCAACACACAACAGCCCAGACCTTTTGCTGAGCTCTGATACCACTATGATGCAGAGGCATCCACACTATAACATTCGCATATAGCATGAATGTCTGCAGACCAACCTCATCATCATCATCTTCGCCATCATCATCATATTCCCTAAAACTACCAACAGCATCATCATATTTTGCGTTACACAGTCAGCATCATCATATTTCGGACGATCGCAATTGTCCTCCTGCCGACTACTATTCACCTTTTCTGCCAGTCGCCTATCATCATCATGATATTCAGCGAGCGAACACATCCTCCTGTTGCACTGTTCATCGGGCACCGAACACTAACGTCTTCATCATGATCTTCAACATTACCTTCGTCAACAGGATATCCAAATATCCGGTTGCTCAAATATCCTGATGACGATCACCTTCAGCAGCTTACCTTCGATGCTCCGCTAGCCGATGATACAAACAACAGCATCATGATATAATTCATCCGGTTCTCTTCGAAACCTCCTGATGATGATGTTAACACAACTTCCTGCCACGGACTTCCGCCGATACCCAAGCACTTAACGACGGCAGGATAAACTCGCATAGGGGGATATCTCAATATCCTGATGACGATGACGTCATATCCTGATGACGATGACGTCACCCAATATCCTGATGACTTCTTCAACACTTAGCCAAAAAAACCTGAACTTTCTCTTCCGCATCTACTCGCGATACGCGGATGTTTGGCACTCCCGATATGATGATCCTGATGCCGATACATGCACTTAGTCTATGTCTGACTTAAAACATCCTGATGCACTCGCAACATGACAACTCCAACAGTTTCATGACCCGATCTTCTACCTGATGCCGATGCACTCCTCCTCGGCTCCTCCAGATGATGATGATCACCCCGACGCACTTGCACTTCATGCATTCGAAAGCATCATGCTCTCCTTCACTTATCCGGATGACGATGTCTAACCCGACTGCAGGATATTCACCAAGATATCCTGATGATGCCGTCTTGACCAGTTTCTTCACTTAGCGAAATCTCACTTCGCCGATCCTCCAGGGATGACCCGATCCACTCTCAGGGTGATCTTTGACACTCTATGTTATCAGCTTGACCTAGCACATGAGGATGCTAGGCTTCTCAACATCTGTCGACCGCGATCCTGCACACCTGCATGCAAATGGAAAACAAACTACTACCTACCCTACTGTACATTACCATTCCACCGATCAGATGAGTCAACCGGTGGAATGGATCAGTGAATCCATGAAGTCTCTCAACCCAGCAAATCAATCAAGTAATGGAATGCAACCAGAGCAAGAACACAAATAGGATCACTTTATTGATTTCAAAGATGCAATACAATATGATCAATCTCTCTCTCAGTCTCACTCTCTGCAACTAGCTCGATCGATGATATCTGTCTCTATATGCAATATCAAACGATCTCATGCTTATAAAGACTTTCCTACGAGTACTACTGACCCGACTCCAAGCGGTTGGGAACTCTCCAAGCGGCTGGGAGATCCCACCGAACATACATCATGACAGCTGTTATAACTAACTAGCTAAAAATAGCAAACGCCTGGTCAGCATGATCTTAGCATGACCTTATTACATGCAATTGGTCTAACAGACCTTCTTGGAAACACAAACAAGACCTAAACTACTAACTGCCTCATGAAAGCCAGCTGTTAGGTAGGTGCTCCTGCACCAAATAGATATTAAAACTATGAATGCAAATGATACGAAATCAAAATAGCAACACAGAGTTAGCCTCTAAGAGAGTAATGCAAATGCTAGAAGCAAAATAGCATTAAGAGGATGCAAATGCAAAAGATACAAAATACAAGCTAGGTAGCATGCTTATATAGGCTAGGAAGAGAGAGGAGGTGGCAACACCGACCAATGAGGAGTAACCATCTATCGGACTAAAGATAGCAAAGTATCTTCCCAAGATAGCTAATGGATGCTCACATGTAGGAAGGTGACACCTCACAACCACTCACCTAATAAGACATGCTTTATTAACCTAAGCAAGATTCATAGAAGTGTAGGAAAAACCTAGGAATATAGGAAAAATAAATAACCCATCTAGGAAATAAAAACCTACACTAACACATACATGGTGCAAAGATGGCCCTAAATTCTTTTAATGCCCTTTAGAGTTCATATGCTAGTACATCCATACACTCATGATCTATGAGCCTTTCAACTATCCTCTTATGCAACTTGATCATGTTGTCTGCTTTATCCTCTAAACCATGAGTGGCTGTGATAAATCTTCTGAGATTATCATCTTCAAATCTTAACTCCAACCTAGCATGTGGCACTTGGTTTGCCATCGAAGGAGTAATGACTCCTTCATTTATTAATTCATTTGCTCTCTCTTCAATTTCTTCCATCTATTCTAATTCAAACTTACACTCTTCTTTTCTAAACTGACCATTATATATAAGCACACTGCATTTATTCTTTTCTGTTGCAGCCAATTCCCATCCTGTCACTACTTTTTTGATCACCTCTACTCCTTCTTGCATGAATGCCCTAAACCACTCCTCAAAAATATTGGCCTTAAGCCTCTTATTTTCCATATCCTTTACTTCATCTTTTGACAATACTACTATTTCACTAGGTAACTCTGGTATTGTAATATTGGGATCAAATATCCCCCTAATGAATTGCTGTAACTAGACAATGTGTCCTTTCAAATATTCATGTTTATCCTTGTCTTTCTTTAACATCTCTGCTCTAACCTAGTGCATATCTTCCCACTCACTTATATGTTGCTCCATTGTTGTGTGTCCTAGGTCAAAATTGAGTATCTTGTAATTATCTACTGTTATTTCTCCTTTAGCTTTCTCTTTCTGTGGTATGGCCAAGTTTAGTGTTCTAGATCCATCTGGACCCCTTTGTATTGCTGACATGGTTTTGGCCTTCCTCTTTTCTTTTCTTGGCGTTGCATCGCCTAATAAACTTTTGATGTCTATAGGTACTAACTGTACCTCCACCTTTTCTCTCCTTATTTCTGTACCCAACTAGGCTGGAGCCTCTTTTGTGCTTTCAATAACTTTTTCTTCATTTATTACCTCTTCTTGAGGCTTTTCTACTTCTCCTTGTTCTTGTTGCTGCTGTTGTTGTTCTTGTTGTTGTGGAGCAGGCTGCTATTGAAGGGCCGGTTCCTATACCATTGGATCATTTTGCTATTTAGATTCCCCCTCATTATCCTCTTCTTCAATTTTTGTATCTCCTCCACCTTCATTTTCTTCCTCTAGACCTTCTTTTCCTGATGAGTCTTTTTCTTGATCTTCCTCTTTATTTTCTTGTTCCATATTTGTCATACCCTTATCCTCTGTTTGCTTTTCAGATTTAAATTTATCTTCATCAATATTCTCTGTGTTTTCTTTGCTTTTAGGTTTATTTGTTGTTTCCTCTACTATTTCACCTTCCTTTTGTACCTCTTCAGGCATGTCAACTTGCTCTGTATGTGAAAGTGAACCCACTATCTTATCATATTCTTTTGGCTCTTTTCCCTGTTCATCTTTGGTTTCTACATTCCTTTCTTCTTCACTATGTTCCCCATACATGTTTAGAATATTCAACACATCCATAGCAGAAGTACCAGCTCTTATTTCCTCTTTAGTTTGAGTAGGTGTTTCTTTCACTTCTTCCTTAGGTGTATCCTCTTTTTCAAATTCTTCTATTTGATATGCTACATCTTGCACATCTCTTATTATTTCTAGAGATACCTGTTGTCACCTAGAATTGCACCCTGCTTGGAGAGAGTCCAAGTATTCTAATGAGAGAATGGGAATGATCTCGAAGTGTGGGACCTTGCGAATTGAGATCAGACCTCCAGAGTAGGCTGGCTTCCTACCTATGAGCCTAATGCTTAGAGGAATATATGTAAACCTAGTGCTAATGTTTGCAGGGGAAAAGGGTTAGAAGGAAACTGAAATGAAAGGGGTGATACACCAGATTTAGTGAGCAATAGTGATTCTGGAAGAGCAACACAACAATGATCTCAATCATGAATGGAGTTCATACAGACTTATAGGGCTGATTGAAACTTTGATATGAAGATCTAAATGATAGAGGAGCCAATTTTCTCACAGAATAGATTATAACTTCAAGTAAAACACAAAAATCAAGACATAAGAGAGGTAAGAAATCATGCACATATTGATCATGAAGGTCAAAAACCATTACATTACAGAATATTTAGTAGTAGAAGTATACTTAGTATAGCTAATCACATTCATTAGTGGATAAAAGGAAGACAATAGAGGCCAGATTCAGGCACAGTGAGTCACATTCCCATACCCTGCAATTACACTAAGAGGTCTGACTACATAAAAAATGGCAGCATAACAGCTCCAAAAAAAACCATCCTCCGTTAAAATGAGGTTACATTACATTTTATAGGTCAAGCTCCTGCGCAGAAAACAATGAAGTCACTCCATAGGATCCAAGGTCATCAATGCAGGAATAGGGATGCAGAGATAGGGGCATGGTGAAAGGACAAGAACCATGTCGTTGGTAGGTTTGCAATCCGAGAAGTAGTTGCCCACATGCAAAAGAGGGCAAAACAAGAAGTGAGGAGCACAAAAGTCATTGCAAGCCTCAAGGATATCTACCAGCGAGCCAAAAGAACCCATGTGCATTGAAGAATTTGACCATCCACCATGAATGCAGCCACAAAGCTCACCAACCGGAGTTACTGTGAAAATATCAGCCCCTACGCATGCCAAAATGGTTGTTGAGACATCCTATCGGCTGAGTATGCAAATCTAGATCACATTTTGAAAGCGAGAAAAATCCCCTCAAAAGCCTGCCAAATGAAAGAGGAGGCAAAAATAAGCACTTTTGCCTTTTGAAGCATGTTGAAATTCACTAGAATGGGGGAGATATGGGTAGTCAAAGTTACGGTCAACTACATCTCACACTTGTATATACAATTGACATGCACTTTACACATCTAGGTTCACTATATGCATTTATGCAATCTCCTTCCTTCCGCCCTTTGCATATTCAAATCGCTTTGCATGCCTTTGAATCTTCCTTCATATATGCTTCTGTATGTGCAATTGTATATACAATACAATGGCCAACATACAAAAGTGGGCACTTACCTTTTGTGTCATCTTTGTATATAGGCCCTTGCCATGTGTCATCACCTAATTTGCCATTGCACTGAACCTGAGACCCATTGCTGAACAATTACATCTCCATTGTCCATCAGAAAGACCACAAGATGAGCCGCTGATAAGGTTTGTCTCGCCGAAAGTCCTTGTATGTGACTTTGTATATGCGATTGCATATGAGATACAATCACATGTACATACAATATGGAACTCAAAGGATTTTTGACCAGAATGAAACTTTGAAATAGGTCCGGCCTTGTAACTTCTCTTTTTGCATATCGACATATACATATAGTTCAACATACAATGACGGACTCTACCACTGAGTTTGCCAAATTTAATTTACCAGTCGAGTCCGCATTGTATATTGCCTTTGTAGCTAACCTTTTTATATCGCATATACAGTGTGAAATATACAAATAAAACTGCATACAAATACTTGCATACAAACATTGCATCTGACCTTTATAAACCAAAATGCATATTTTTTCAAGTCCAGGATTTGTATCTTAGGCTTGTATATGCCAGTGTATATAAGATTGTATGTGCAAAGATACAATCGCATATACATACAATAGGTGGACCCCACCCTTTGTATCTCCCCTTTGCATGTCGCCTTGTATATGCGCTTGTATATTGAATTGCATATACAAAGATAACCCGATCACTTTTGCATCCCGCCCCTTGTATATTTTCCTTGTATATTGAGTTAGCATCTCCCCCTTTGTATATACAATTGTATATGCAATTGTATATGAGATACAATCGATATAGATACAATGAAACATACAATTGTATATGCATATGAAAATGACTAAGTATAAAATTGAGAATTATCTTCAATGGAAGGCACTTGAGGATAAAATATTTCTGGGTTTTTCTGGGTTTTTGGTAAGGATTCTCCAAGAAAGATTTTGGGATATTTGGTAAGGGAGAGCATGTGGAAATGTAGGATTTAAGACTTTGTAGGGTCATTTCTAAAGGATATTCAAGGAATATACAAGGTGAACTATTTGCCTCTCGACAGAGGAAAATAGGTCAACAATACCAATGTACCAAATGGATCTATTGCCCCTAATTCTTCTTGTACATTTTCCTTCTCAGACACTGGACCTTGTTTAACTTCCATATCAGCTTGAGTGTCTTGCTCCTCTTCCTCACTTGAATATTCACTAGATTCTACTTACTCCATGCCAATTTCTCTTCCCATCCCTGAATCCATTTCTCTAACTTCACTTCCACTACTGTCATCTTCAATGTTAACAGTCTCAATAGCTTGTTTGGCTTCATGCATTTTCGACCCATGCAACGTTTCTTCAGCCAATTCTATTTTTACCTTAGCATATGCTTGTCTTTTCTCTATTGAGGTAGATGCATCAAGCATGGTACTTAATTTAACACATACCTACTGTGCTCCTATAACTTCACTCTGTTTTGAGGTTTCTCCTTGGGATATCCCTATTGGTATTGGCTTCATAACTTTCTGCCCTGTTAACTCTTTGGCAACTTGTGCTTTCTCTATACTGGTATCATGACTTAATGACTTTGCCTCTACAAATGTGCCTGATGATATTGCTATTTTCACCCCTACTGCATAAGGATCCATCAATGTAGCATTTTTGTCTTTCTCAACAATCTTTGCTTCTACAATCTTCCTTTTCTTTTCATAGAAGCACTGGAGATCATCTTGATGCTCTCTCAGTCTCTTTTTACCTTTCTTTGGATGTGTAGGCTCAATTCCCTTAGCCTTAAGTTCTTCAATTATGTCCTTCAACCATGTCTTGGAGAATAAAATAACAGGTGTGGACAATGTGTCCAAAGATGTAATCCATGGTTGCGACCAATCAGGCTCTCCAATGGGAGCAAGCCTGGCACTTTCATAACTATGATGTAACAATTTGCCATCATCTTCAACTTCTAGGGGTACATAAATGTCTCCCATGGACCTCATTTGCTCCATTGTCAACGTTTTGTGAGCTCTCTTTCTTACTTCTCTATCATTCTCACAATCTGACTAGAAATCCTTAATGTGTACTTGATGTTTAAATTTAGAATTAATAGAATTTTGGATCCTGTGAAAAGGATCAAATCTCCTTGCTAACTCAAATTCCTTAAACCCATAATACCTTAACTCCCTCTCTGAGTAACTAGCCACTTCTTCGCTGGAATAGGTATTTCTACCAGTTGGCCAAGGGAGCTTAAGATTCCCCCTATTATACTTCTTTTTGTACATTCTGAAGGCATTCAAGTTCTATCTTGAGAATTCTAGAACAATCAACTTGTTAGAAGGATACCTAGGCAACATGAAAGGTTTTCCTTCAAGGCCCTCAGTTTTGATATAAGTAAAGTCCTGCAATTGAATGTACCATGAACTATGCAAACCAATTGTATCTTGTGCATCTACAGAAATCTCTTATCCTGCTCTTCTCTTAAAACTTTGACCATGTATGTATAAAATACATCATTCACTAAAGCATACTTTCTCAATGCATTTTCCTCCTGTAAATTGGGATAATGTTATATACAAGATTTTGATCTAGGCCATTTCCTAGGGTTTCAACTCTATCAATCCCATGTATATATGGTTGAACCATTGCTACACATGAATATAATACATATGAGGACCAATAGAAGGGCATCATTTTTTATTTTCTTAACATTGCCTGTTTCCATATGGCTGTGCTAATAGCCTTAGCCCAGTGAATTTGTCCTTGTTCCTTCTTTGCTTCCCTCATGAATTGTATAATAGTGAACATACAAGGCTCACACTTAGTGGCATCTCTCAATCCCACCAGTTTACTTAACATTGTAATCATCAAATATATATCTTCCTTAAAGTATATTCTTTGCAGAATCTTATGTACTCTTACCACAGCCTTGGGCTTATTTTCTGTACTATACCAACTGTAGAATATCTTGCTTCTACAATCCCTCTCATTATCAATGAATTCCTCATTGTACTAGTCAATATCAATATCTACCATTTTTTCATGTATCTCTAGACCAAATGTTCTTGTAATCCCCCCTATAGATAAGTCTGCAATGTACTTATCATGTTATATTAGTCTTCTGGTAACTGGGTCATATAAGTATATGCAATCCAGACATAGGTCTTTAGCTTCCATAGCTAATGAGAAACCTGTAGCTCTATATAATCCAGTTTCCCATATACACCTCATGTCAGGTGTAGCATCGGCTACTGTGATCTTCTGCAAAACATCATCCACGTCATAATTCCCTATGTTGGTGTTTGTCCCCACTCTGCTTGTGCTGAGCAACGAAGGGTACCCTATGTATATTGGCAACTCCTTCTCGGTTTCTTTATGGGGCTTTCTTTCCTTTTTAATCTTTTCTTCACCCCCTGTATCCACCTTTTTCTTCTTTGGGGCCATTCTGTAAAAGAACACATTTTTTAACTTGTCATTCTACTTCTCACCTTAGGTTTTACTACAAATTTTCTATGTTTTTACATTTACCCTAACTGCCTGTTTGTCTTTTTAAATTTTGACTTTCGTATTATTTAATCCAAACCAACTAATTAACAATCAAACACAGTAATTTAACGCTTGCTTACATTTTTAAATGAAATTACTGAAAATTACTTTGCATTTTAATTAACTGAACTGTAACAGTGTTTAAGATAAATACCTATATTTTTTTAACAGCTCAACCTTACAAATGTTGACTCACTGTACCATTTTCTACTCTGTTCCCATTTTTGGAATTCCATCCCTTGATGAATTTTTGTTCAATTTCCACAACTCCTCTTTTTACAATTTTAATTTTGACAATGCAAATCTGAAAGAAAAACAACTTTTAATTTACCCCAACCCATTAAATTTTACCATTTTCAGTGTCAGTTCAACATTAATTGCATCAATTAATGAACCTACAGCTTCAGCTTCTTATTTCAATGTTTTATTTTAAACCTTCTATCTGTTAGTTTACTTTAGCATGCATTGCATTTTCTTGTATCTCTCCTTGTATATTATTTCTTGTATGTCCATTTTCATCTTTCAATATACAATCCCATATCCAACGAGTTATAAACAATGTTATCCCTTTTCTTTTATATTCGCCCTTGTATCTTTTGTTTGTATATCATAATGTATGTAAAGTAGATACAAGTGCACATACATGCAACCCATACAAACCCTCTTTACCTTTTAACTTTTTAACAATATCTTCCCCTTCCTTCATATATTGGGATTGTATATCCTCAACATACAATCACCTAAACCTACAAAGCCTTGCCTTTATTTAACTTCTTTTTGCAATCCATCTTGTATCGTAGCTCCTTGCATCTCTGCTTGTATGTCAACTTGTATATGCTCTTGTATATCTATTTGTACAATATACAACCTTGAGATACAACCTGTGGGGTCCACTTTACCTTCCCACTTGTATCTCAATGAAACAACAACACTTATATCTACTCTTAGATACAAGCCTCCATACATGCAAACTTTTGTACAATCATCCCGGACTCCTCATCTTTTCTTAACCGTATTGCATAACCCTTTGGATCCACACATGTATATAAAGTGAATGCATCCTTTCAATATACATTAAGGTACAATGCATCACTTACATCCGATTTAATTACCTTTTGAAATCCGCGTTGTATGTATGTGCAAGATGCAAACCCAAAATATGCAACATACAAACAACGAATCATGCCTTAATAAAACTAAATTTTATATTCTCTTTGGGTCCGCGACATGTATATCGCGTTGTATATTTCCTTGTATCTTTCTTTTTGACAATCATACAACTCAAGATACAATGCAGACTTAACCAATTATCCACTCTACTTTTGAAACACATCGGGTCTGACTTGTATGCAAAGAATAAAACATTAACCACATGCATACAAAATACCATGATAAATAAACCCGACCACTCCTCGTGACTAATACAATGACTCCACATACAAACAACCTTGTACATGCAATAGACAAAACCTTCCTATAATGCATTTTACCAAAAACATGCATATCTTGCAGAATATTGGGAATTTTGAAATGGTTCAAAAAGCAACCCTTATTCATTTTTGACACAGAATTCACCTCTATTCCACTCTTGTACTTAATGCTATTTTTTTCAATTTTCAACATAGTTTGTAACCTTTACCTCTTTTCCCTTTACCACCAAGCAAACTCACACACAAGCAAAAAGCCATAGCCACAACAGGGGTCCTCATTTTGCTAAGAAGTAAAATGGGGCGTGTTGTGAGCATCACAACATAACCTTCTATAGAGAAAAAAAAAGCATAAGAGAGTATTTGCACAATAAAATGGATACAATTAATGAAAAAGAATCTAAATTACATGTGACAACTTGCTTTTATATTTGCAAGTTAAATAAAACCCTAATATAACTTAATATTAACCTAAGACTAAAAATAACCCCTAAGTAAACTTATTAAAGTGTAATTAAATATTTAATTACACCAACACCCCCCCATAAGTGCAAATTAGGGAGAAATAAAAACCATGTAACTAATGCAAGAATGGGTCCTGGCTACAAGGCCATGTTAGGTACCTATGAACAACAATAATCTCTCATAAGGTAGAGAAAAGGAGAAAAACCCTATGGGAAAAAAACCCCTCCAAAAGAGAGAAAAAACATACACAAAACATGTAAATAAATATATACAAGTGATGGAAGAAAGGCCCCAACTAAGACCCCCCAAGAACCGAATCCATCACCAGAATACAATCATGAGCCCCCCATAAGAGGGAAAGATAGAGGTAAGAAAATCCTCCAACGCTGTAAAATCTCTAGAACCAGGAGAGGATTCATGAACATGAATGCAAAAGCCAATCTACTTATGGCAAATCACATTTCTTCCCTTAGAAAGAAATAGAACAACCTATGAAGACTGAAGAACCTATGAAGTAGGTGGCCTCAAAATGAATGCCTTTGAAGACTGAATGAGTGTCCACATGCCAAAATCTGAAGATGCCACAACAAAGTTAGTAACAACCTGCTGAAACCATGAAGGTGACAACTGAAGATAGAATGGACCCTCTCAATCAAGTGTCTCCAAAGACATAAAATGACTGACAAGAGTAGTGCCATGACTGTTAGCAAAGAGGGACCGTAAACCCTCAAGAGTATCATCATCCTGCTCATCCAAGGAAGCATCTATCTCAACAAAAATAGGATAAAAAAATGTGGAGGAGAAGAATGAAGGGCACTATGATGTAAAAATGAATTAGTAGCAAGAACACCAAGATTCAAATACCCAAACTTCTTCTCAGAAGTAATATTCACACAAGAAGTGTGATCAATAGTTAAAGGATCTGAACCATCATCTAGAGAAAAATCAGAAAAGGTATATAATCGAGATGCATGATCAACCACCCCAGTAGCAAGAATCTCTATGGTCACCAAATCTCTAATGATAACTAGATCAGGTGTGAATTCTACTATTTTCCCTGCACCACTATGAGTAATCTAATAGATGGAAAGTAGATTATGTGATAAGGAAGGCACACACAATACATCATGAAAAGTACCCCCTCCAATATCAATAGATCCCTTTCCTATCACCTTCATGTAATTATTATTACCCATCAAGATTGGTGGCATATCACAAGGCTGAAAAGTAGAAAACATAGACAAAGAGGAAGCCATGTGGTGAGAGGCTCCTGAATCAATAAGCCATTTACCTGATCCATGAGATGTAGCGGCACAAAGTGCCTTACCTTTGTATTTGTTAGCTCCATTAGCAATACCTGCATGTCCTATCTCAGTATATCCTGACTGATGTGATGGGGTAGAAGTGGATGAACTAGAAATCAAAGCTAAAGGAGAACCAACAC
Organism: Cunninghamia lanceolata; assembly: GCA_027924645.1. NCBI lineage: Eukaryota > Viridiplantae > Streptophyta > Pinopsida > Cupressales > Cupressaceae > Cunninghamia > Cunninghamia lanceolata. The sequence continues at coordinate 3,200,831 of BSBN01000246.1, forward strand.
TGATTTTCTTAACAAGATTCTTCAGCTCATCTATCTGCTTGCGGTAGCAAACAGTATCATCATGCCCACATTTCTTGCAATGGCTGCATGTGGGGAGATCCTTGGATTTCTCTTTTTTGTTGGATGAAGAGAAACTAGGTGGTGCATGTGATGGTGACTCCTTGCCTTGCTCTTGATGTTTGAGTTTCTGTTTCTTTTCCTTACCACTTGAAGCCTTTTCATCTTTGGTGCCTTGACTTGCAAGAAGTGCCTAAGGCTTTGTAGACTTTAATGTGCCCATCTGAACCAATTTTACTTGCTCCTTGGTGAGTGATGTAGCAAAGTCATCAAGTGAAGGCATTTTGTATTTAGTTCCAAGAGCATCCATGGTAGCATAGAAAGTGGATACAAAAATAGAACAATCTAAATCAAGCTTAGTAAGAATGGAGAGAATCAACTAGGTGTCCTCTTTCTAAATACCACACTGTAAGAGCTACAACCTAAGGGATTTGAGTTTGGTGAACAAGTCTTGGATGCTATCAAAATCTCTAGGATTTAGACCAATAAACTCATTCTCCAACTGAAAACTCCTCAAAGTATCATGCTTGCCAAACAAAAGCTCTAATTGGGCCCATACTGCATTTAGTGTTGTGTAAGAATCAACATGAAATAGTAGATCAGGTGAAATCAATTGACATAATGTACCAAAGGCCTCATCACACCTATTAAACCATTTCCTCTTTTCAGTAGCCCTTGTAGGTTCAATTTTTGAGCCCATAGTCACTCTATATAACCCTAATTTCTTTAGATGGATCTCTATTGCTTTCTTCCACTCTTGATAATTGTATGGGGTAAGAAGAGCAATTTTGGGTTGATCCATGATGCATGAATAGAAAAGAGATAGGAAACAGCAATATATCCCTCACATTGCAAGAATATTCCCCCCTATGTGGTGCAGGGCACCTAGGAGCACCTTGGTTCCTAAATTCACTTTGTTTGCATTTTTTTGAAAGGTTGTGATTTTTGTTTAATGTGTTTTGTAATAAGGCTTTTCATAGCCATGTTGGAAGGTCTATTCTTGTGTGGTCAAGAGGTCTGGGGTAACTTTATAAACCTCATATCCTTCTTAGTCCACTTGGACCTAGTTGTGCCACTTAGGCCTAGAAGGTCTAATATTGGCTTTTTGAGTTTGTTTGAGTTGTCTTAGTGTTTTAGCATGGTCTAAGGAGTGTGATGGTGGTTTGATTCCATTTGACAAGCAAACCTAATCGCCATCCTCTTGAAAATGCAAAAAACTCCATAATGTAACAAGTTGCCAATGTTGCCAATGACACATTGGCCGGTTCAAAACTTAGTTTGGGCAGTTGAATCTCCTTTTGGAAGTTAGAAACTGACTTGGATAGGTTGATATGGAGGAAATATTGCTCCATCACGGGGGAGGAAGTTTTTGTACGGAATTTGGGCACAAAATTCAAGAAAACTGACTATTTTCACTGTTTTTCTTGCTGTGTACGGACTGTACGGACTTTTCACGTGTGCAAATGATATTTTTCTGAAATCTCTTGGAGTCAGGGTTCCAATGCAACTAGTTTGAGGTCTTGAAGTGGTCGGAGTCAAAAGTCATTGAATTTTCTTTCAAAACTGGTCTAGAAACCCTGTTTTCTAGGGCAGTCCCACAAATTTGGCCCTAGAATGCATTTCCACCAATGAAATTTCATGCCACTCGGTGAAATGTAGGCTAAGGGTGTATACTACTTGATTCCAAAAGTATTTTCTGAGAAAATACAGTTTACTATTTTTAATGTGATGCCCTAGGTCAAATATCTCTATGTATTTGACTGAATTTATGCAATTTATTGTTGTATTTGACAAAACCCTAAGAGGATGAGTGAATGAATGGTGGATTTGTGTTGTTTGGGGATGGTAGAGTCATTCCAAGTTCCTGCCCCTGACCTATGCACCCAATTTTGAGCACTTGCTTTGTAACCTAGCCTAAATTGATCAATTAGGCCTAGAGACCTAGTAGGCGTTCTGGATTGCTGGAGTAGAGTTGGAGCAGGAGATTTGGAGGTTTGTTAGGGTCCCTTGAAAGGTGTTCAATTCCATCATTTGTTTTCCTAGACCTTTGGGATTTTGTCAAGTTTTGTTGAGAAAACCTAGTTTAGAGGGCTAGTAGCCTTACTAGTCAAGGTATAGGTTGAAGAGTTTTGGGAAGTTGGAGATCAAACCAACTGCATAGAAGGTGTTTGTTGATCTGTATTAAGGTGTTGGACAATAGTCTGGACATCAAATCCTTCATATGCCTTGTATGTGCCTTTGGTTGGTTGGTTGGTTGAAGGCTAGTTGAAGTGGGTGAGTGGGCAAAGGACAATAGAGTAAACCTTTGTGTGTTGCTTCCCTTGTGCCACTCTGCATCAGGTGGTATTAGAGCCATCAAAGAGATGGGAGATAGAGAAGAAAAGGAGGAAATTCCTTCAAAGGTGACAAATGCCGAATTGGCAAAGATAGTGAGAGAGCAAGCAGCCAAGAACAAAAGGATGGAGGCTGAGATAGAAAAGTTGAAGAAAGACAAAGACAAGAAGAAGAAGTCAGAAGTCATCTTAGATTCAGATGAAGAGGATCAAGATGAGGAAGAAGAAGTGCCTATGGAAGAGCCACAAGGAGGCATGTCAGAGAGACAATTCCTAGATGCACTTGGAAAGTTGAGTAGGAAGGACACTAAGGCAGACTTACCTATGTTTCCTGGTAAGATGAATCCAGAGGAGTGCCTTGATTGGATTGAGGCAATGGAGAACTATTTTGAATGTGAAGAAGTGGCAGAAAATCAGAAAGTGAAGATTGCCAAATCAAGAATGAAAGGGCCAGCCTTGAGTTGGTGGAATTTTATTCAAAATGAAAGGATAGAAGATGATAGGAATCCTATCTCTACATGGAGGAAGATGGTACTTGAAATCAAGAAGCAATTTGTCCCTGAGGATTATGAGGTCAACTTGAACAAGAAGTTGCACAACTTGAGACAAAAGGACATGGACGTGAGCACCTACACAGAGGAGTTTCACAAGATGACATTGAAAGCCAAGATGCCTGAGAATGAAAAACAGAAGCTTGCAAGGTATCTTAATGGACTCAAGTTCTCCATTCAAGATGAATTAACTCTCTTTAACCCGGAGACAGTCCATAAGTGTTTTCAAATGGCATTGAGAATTGAGGATAAACAAAGAAGAAAAGGTGATTCATACAGCAGCAGTAGAGGCAGAGGAAATTAGAATTTTAGGGGCAGGGGCAGATTTCAAAACAGAGATAATTTCTCTAGATTCCAAGGTGGCGGATCACAAGAAGGCAGCCAAGGGCAGGCTGATAAAAACAGTGCTGATAAGGGTCAGTTTAGGGGCAGAGGTAATGGCAGAGGAAGAAGTGGGGGCAGAGGTCCCAATGTGTTTACTGGAAGGTGTTTCTCTTGCAATCAGATTGGACATCAGTCCTTTAGGTGCCCGGAGAAGATGGGAAACACTGCTGCAAATCAGAAAGAAAGAAGAGTACAACTCCTTCAAGAAGAGGACTGTCAAAGCACCACAAGTTACCAAACAGCCTCTTCCAAGTCTGCAACACCTGAGAGTGGAGAATGCATCATGTTCAACAGGTCACTCATCATGCCAGCCACCAAGGAGCAGCCCCAAAGAAACAACTTGTTCAGAACCACTTGCAAGGTGAAAGGAAAAGTTTGCAAGGTAATAGTAGATTCAGGTTCTTCTGAAAATTTGGCTTCTAATGAAATGGTGACTAAGTTAGGATTGGAAAGAATGCCTCATCCTAACCCCTATAGAGTCTTTTGGCTAACCAAGGAACAACAAATTGTGGTGAAAGAGCAATGTTGGGTTGAATTCAAGATAGGTGAATATCATGATAAGGTTCTTTGTGAGATAGTGGATATGGATGCATGCCACCTTCTTCTTGGAAGGCCTTGGCAACATGACACAAGTGCCCAACATGATGGTAAGAACAATGTGATTCATTTGTCCAAGAATGGTGAAAAGTTTACAATGACTCCTTTGATTGATGATTGCAAAGAGAAAGTCATTTCTAGTTCAGTTATGTTGGTAGGTGAAAAAGAGTTTTTGGCTAACCTCAAGGAAGAGAAAGTGCCATGTTTTGCAGTAGTCATCAAGCCCAAGGATGTGAATCCCAAGAAGGTCAAAGTGCAGCAACCTCTTAGGAGGATTGGACCAAAGGAAGTGGAAGAACTATTGGAGAAGTTTCAGGATGTGATAGCCGATGAAGGCAAGGATGCCCTTCCACCAAAGAGGGAGATTAGTCATTGCATTGATCTCATCCCTGGATCCACCCTACCAAACCAAGCAGCCTACAAGTTGACTCCAGAACAAAATGCTGAAGTGGCAAGACAAATCCAAGACTTGTTGGATAGAGGACTTATCAGGAGGAGTATTAGTCCATGTGCAGTACCTGCAGTGCTTGCACCCAAGAAGGAAGGAACATGGAGACTATGCACTGATTCCAGGGCCATCAACAAGATTACTATCAGCAAGGAAGACCACATAAGGCATATCCATCAAGTGCTTAGGAGGCTTCAAGAGGAGAAGTTGAGAATCAATCTTGACAAATGTGTCTTCCTACAAGAAGAGTTGATATTTTTGGGGTTTGTCATCTCCAAGGGCAGCCTAAAAATGGATCCAAGTAAGGTTGCAGCCATTCTTAATTGGCCAACACCTACAACAGCCTCGGAGGTAAGGAGTTTCCATGGTTTATGTAGCTTTTATAGAAAGTTCATTAGAGGGTTTAGTGGCATTTGTGCTCCACTTGTTGACACCATAAAAGGGGGCAAGAAATGTGTGTTTTTATGGACAAATGAGGCCAACCAAGCCTTTGAACTGTTAAAGAAAAAAATATCAGAAAAACCGGTCCTTGTTCTTCCTGATTTTGACAAGGTCTTTGTGGTAGAATGTGATGCAAGTAAGAGGGCTGTTGGAGGAGTCTTAAGTCAAGATGGGAGGCCTATAGCATTCTTTAGTGAGAAGTTAAATGAGGAAAAACAAAACTACTCCACCTATGATCTAGAGTTATATGCCATGGTTCAGTCATTGAGGAAATGGAGACACTACTTATTGCCAAAGGAATTTATAGTTTTTACTGACAACCATGCATTAAGCTTCTTGAACAGGCAGCAAAAGTTGAATCACAGACATGTCAAGTGGATGGAGTACATCCAAGCATACACCTTCTCCATAAAACACAAGAAAGGAGTGGCCAATAAGGTAGCTGATGCCTTAAGTAGGAGAAATCTTGTTGTGCAAACTATTCAGTTGGAAAGTACAGGTATTCATGCCATTAAAGATTAGTATACAGCAGATGAAGACTTCAAAGAGCCATACCTATCTTGCAAGGCCATGACAGGAAGGTATAATACTGATTTTTCTGATTTTTTGTTGCAAGATGGATATCTTTTCAAGGGTAGCATGTTGTGTATCCCAAGAGGATCTGTTAGAGAGAATATAATCAGGGAAAAGCATTGTGGCAGCATGTCAGGTCACTTTGGTATTGATAAGACCCTAGAATTGGTTAGGAGGTACTATTTTTGGCCAAAATTGCCAACCGATGTAAGGAAGTTTGTTGAAACTTGTCAAATTTGCCAAAGAGCAAAGGGGCATACATCAAATGCAGGTTTATACACTCCTCTACCTATTCCTTCAAAGCCTTGGGATTCCATAAGTATGGACTTTGTACTTGGTTTGCCTAGAACAAAGAATGGACATGACAACATTTTTGTGGTTGTAGATATGTTCTCAAAAATGGCTCACTTCATCCCATGTAGAACCACACATGATGCCTCACACATAGCAGGTCTTTTCTTCAAGGAAATAGTCAGGTTACATGGTTTACCTTTGTCCATAATCTCAGACAGAGACCCCAAGTTCATTGGACACTTCTGGAGGACACTGTGGAAGAGACTAGGTACAAATTTGTCCTTATCATCTGCCTATCACCCTCAGTCTGATGGACAAACAGAGGTGATTAATAGGTCACTTGGCAACCTCCTAAGATGCCTAACCAAGGAGCAGGGTGCTAGTTGGGATTCAATTTTGGCTCAGGCAGAGTTCTCATACAATGACACTGTCAATAGAAGCACCGGCCTGTCTCCTTTCCAAATTGTTTATGGCACTCACCCAAGGGGTATTTTGGAACTAAGAGAGGTTAAAGGACTAGAAAATAGCAGTGCCTTGGCTGAAGACTTTGTTCAAGTCATGAAAGATGTCCATGAACAAGTACAACAGAAATTGCTGTCCACTTCTAAGAAATATAAACAATTTGCTGACAGAAAAAGAAGGGATTTGCAGTTCAAGGAAGGTGATTTAGTACTAGTTCATCTAAAGAAGGAGAGACTCCCGGTAGGTAAACACACTAAGCTACTCATGAAGAAGATTGGGCCTTGTGAAGTGCTCAAGAAATGTGGAGAAAATGCCTACAAAATCAGACTTCCGGATGGCATTGCTTTGTCTCCAATTTTTAATGTTTCAGACCTTTATCCCTATAAAGGATCTGATCCTCAGACTATTGTTGAAGAAGCTCAAATTGATCACACACTCCAGGAACTCGTTCCTTCATCTCCAAATCAGATTGAGTGCATTTTGGACAAGAGGATTGCAAAACAAACTAGAAGGCACACCTATCATGACTATTTGGTGAAGTGGCTAAACAAACCTCAGGAGGATGCCACTTGGATGAGCAAGGCAGACATTGAGAAGGCAGGTTTCACATTTGACAGCATTCCAACTCAAGAGACTTGAGTTCTCTTTGACAGTGGGTGTATGGTGCAGGGCACCTAGGAGCACCTTGGTTCCTAAATTCACTTTGTTTGCATTTTTTTGAAAGGTTGTGATTTTTGTTTAATGTGTTTTGTAATAAGGCTTTTCATAGCCATGTTGGAAGGTCTATTCTTGTGTGGTCAAGAGGTCTGGGGTAACTTTATAAACCTCATATCCTTCTTAGTCCACTTGGACTTAGTTGTGCCACTTAGGCCTAGAAGGTCTAATATTGGCTTTTTGAGTTTGTTTGAGTTGTCTTAGTGTTTTAGCATGGTCTAAGGAGTGTGATGGTGGTTTGATTCCATTTGACAAGCAAACCTAATCGCCATCCTCTTGAAAATGCAAAAAACTCCATAGTGTAACAAGTTGCCAATGTTGCCAATGACACATTGGCCGGTTCAAAACTTAGTTTGGGCGGTTGAATCTCCTTTTGGAAGTTAGAAACTGACTTGGATAGGTTGATATGGAGGAAATATTTCTCCATCACGGGGGAGGAAGTTTTTGTACGGAATTTGGGCACAAAATTCAAGAAAACTGACTATTTTTCGCTATTTTTCTTGCTGTGTATGGACTGTACGGACTTTTCATGTGTGCAAATGATATTTTTCTGAAAGCTCTTGGAGTCAAGGTTCCAATGCAACTAGTTTGAGGTCTTGAAGTGGTCGGAGTCAAAATTTATTGAATTTTCTTTCAAAACTGGTCCAGAAACCCTGTTTTCTAGGGCAGTCCCACAAATTTGGCCCTAGAATGCATTTCCACCATGAAATTTCATGCCACTTGGTGAAATGCAGGCTAGGGGTGTATACTACTTGATTCCAAAAGCATTTTCTGAGAAAATACAGTTTACTATTTTTAATGTGATGCCCTAGGTCAAATATCTCTATGTATTTGATTGAATTTATGCAATTTATTGTTGTATTTGACAAAACCCTAAGAGGATGAGTGAATGAATGGTGGATTTGTGTTGTTTGGGGATGGTAGAGTCATTCCAAGTTCCTACCCCTGACCTATGCACCCAATTTTGAGCACTTGCTTTGTAACCTAGCCTAAATTGATCAATTAGGCCTAGAGACCTAGTAGGCGTTCTGGATTGCTGGAGTAGAGTTGGAGCAGGAGATTTGGAGGTTTGTTAGGGTCCCCTGAAAGGTGTTCAATTCCATCATTTGTTTTCCTAGACCTTTGGGATTTTGTCAAGTTTTGTTGAGAAAACCTAGTTTGGAGGGCTAGTAGCCTTACTAGTCAAGGTATAGGTTGAAGAGTTTTGGGAAGTTGGAGATCAAACCAACTGCATAGAAGGTGTTTGTTGATCTGTATTAAGGTGTTGGAGAAGCCTTAGGGGTTGGACAATAGTCTGGACATCAAATCCTTCATATGCCTTGTATGTGCCTTTGGTTGGTTGGTTGGTTGAAGGCTAGTTGAAGTGGGTGAGTGGGCAAAGGACAATAGAGTAAACCTTTGTGTGTTGCTTCCCTTGTACCACTCTGCATCACTATGCAAAAACAATTTGGCCTCTTACATGCACTTTTTCCAAAAAAATTGAAAAAAAAAAGATCTGAATTCAAGAAACAAAATTAGGTACCTAATGAAATTTTTTGGAAACCACAAGTGGTCCACAACATAGAGCACATAGTTTGTTTTCTGACGCCTATTCATTTTTGGACACCGTATGCCCAAGTTATAGCCGATTTCGTAAACTGCTCCTCTAGGGCATTAAAAAATGTAGTGACGCGGATTACGATCTATTTTTCTTGAAATATGTACAATTTCTGCAAAAAATAAGAGATACCCAAATAGGATTTCTAAGTCCTCTTTCTAGAGATATCTTGTTTTCAAAAAATGGAGTTCGTATGAGAAAGTTATGGCCAATTTTGCAAAATTGCTCTAAAAATAAAAATTAAAAAGCAAACAGTGCTAAAAATAGAGATGCAGATCGCGATTTATTTTACTCAAAATCCGTGCCATTTCTATAAAAACTAAGAGATACCCAGATGGGATTTTTGAGTTCTCTTCCAAGAAATATCTTGTTTTCAAAAAACAGAGTTCAGATGAGAAAGTTATACTTGAATTCATGAAATTGCTCTAAAAAAAAGCTCTCGGGTTGGATCCCTAAAAAAGAGCACTCTTGAAACCTTCATAGATCTGGCTTCCCTAGACCAAATTCAACCAAACAAAAGACAAATCCACCTTTTCTAGCTACTCTGGATCCAATGAGAAAGATGATTTTACTCAAAAAAGAACCCAACAAAAGACTCTATGTAAAATTTTTCTTGATTTGAGGAGGCTGTAAACCTCGCTCTGATACCATGTTGAAGTTTATGATAAACCTAAAACAATAGAATCTTCTACAAGCCAAAGATTAACATTCTATAGAGAAAAAAAAAGAATAAGAGAGTATTTGCACAATAAAATGGACGCAATTAATGAAAAAGAATCTGAATTACATGTGACAACTTGCTTTTATATTTGCAAGTTAAATAAAACCCTAATATGACTTAATATTAACCTAAGACTAAAAATAAGCCCTAAGTAAACTTATTAAAGTGTAATTAAATATTTAATTACACCAACACTTCTCAATAATGAACAATTATGAAGATCAAAATTGTCATGATGGATGGATGATAATGATAAAATGCTATATGGATGCTAAAGTGCTCAATATGCTCAGGATGATAATGTAGACGCTATATCAAAAATGATGGATGATCCAGTATGAAATGAGAGGGTGTTTATATAGACCTCAACCAAAATCAATTAACGGTGGGGATTTGGTGGCTGTGTAAATGGTTAGGATGAATTGATAATCATAGGTGAATTTGTAAGTGACAAGTGGAAGGAGGATAAGGATCATGTGTGATTGTGTACATAAAAAGTACTACATGTGAAAGATATTAAATAAAAGATGTAGTACCACACATGTTTTTAAATAAAAGAGGTAGACATGTCAGCTCATGATAGAAAATGAAGATAAGTGATAAGAGAAATTAATTAAATAAATAAAATTGATTTAAATAATTAGAAAGTGGGGTTATGAAGGAATTTTAATTAAATAAATAAAATTTATTTCATTAATAGAAGAAATAAGTCATTTTGATGAATAGAGAAATTGTTCAAGTGTGTTAGACAAATGCAGATGATAGATAATGCAATATTTGATACTAATGATAATTAGGTCAATTTTGGGTGTCTACATTTTGCCCCTCTTTGATCCAATGTTTGTTAGAATGTTGTGTCAAAGAAGATGCAATGATTCGCTCGATAAACAAGGTGATGCCCCAGTGTAAATGGTAGGTTATTCCCCCTCGAGAGGTAAGCCAGGCTAACTAGGAAGGGCTGGGTTGGTTCATGATAAGAGGACATGCTAGAAAGAAGGTTGGCACAAAGAAAACAGGGTTGGGTGGGATGAACTGGGATGGTGCAGATGAAAATAGGCTTTGGTATAGAAGAATTAGGGTTTTGGAAAGGGGCTATAAGTAGGTCCTTCAAGGGCAAATAGGCTCATTTGTGCTCATTTGTGTTCAGTGCTTATAGAGATCTAGAGCTCCCTAGAGTTTTGGTAGTGCTTAGGGTTTCATAAGTTATCAGGATGGTGATTTCGTGCAATGATCATCGTGCCAAGCGAGTGAGGACGCATGGGCGACCAGCAGGAGTAGGCTTACCAGTATGTACCAAAACTTTTGCTAAAAACACATTTTTTTAATGTTAAAAGCATAATAAATGAACACACATCACCAGAAGTGAGTAGTTTTAGGATAGGAAATGTAGGTCTCTTATAGATGAAATGTGGTTGCTTATGGTAAAATAGGTGTGGACTGATCTCTTAGGATAAAATGAGGTTGCTTCTAGTTGGCTAGGTCAGGTAGAGAAGTGAAATGTGCATATGGTAAATATGGGTCGCTTATAGGCAAAAAGTGTTCACATAGAGTAAATCAGGTTGCTTCTAACTAACAGTGGCGTGCGTATAGTAAATAATTCACTTGTAAGAAAACAGTGTTCGCTTACAATAAAATGGGTCACTTATGAGAAAAAGGCTAGCACATGTAGAAAAATGGTTCGCTTTTAGGAAAGAAGACAGATTGTAGCAGTCAAAAGTCAATTTTTTTGTTTTTAGCACTAGAGATTGATATGGTGAGAGGAATGATACAGGATGTACTACCACCATTGTTGTCATGAGAGTCACATCCTAGGGATTTATGATTGGTTAGATTGTTGGATGCAGATGAGCAGTTGTTCTTAGATATCATTGGTTTAGAGCATATATCAAGATTAGAGACAGTGCAGGCACATCAAGGACTAATGACAGTGATGGTTGAGCAGTGGAGGAGTGAGTACAGTTCATTTTTGTTGCTGATAGGAGAGGCGACGATTACAATGGAGGATGTGTTCTAGATTCTGTGCATCCTAATTGATGGAGGTAGAGTAGATTATGATCCTGACTTGGGTCCAGCTGCATTCAGATGACTGTTTGGGACTCTAGACATTGGGGCTGAGGGCTTAGAGATTCTGATGGCTAGGATAGAGGAGCTATGTGATAGGTTACAGCAGGTAGTGATAGCTATTATCAGATGGCTGGTGGGAGATAGATGGACGAGAGGATTTCTAGTCAGATGGGGGATAGTGATGGAGGGGATGTCCTCTTATGGGACTAGATATTCATGGGTTAAGTGTGTACTTGGGCAGTTATATCATTATCTGCATGATTGCCTATATATGTTTAGACTGAGTATGTCTGTAGGAGTCACAGTGTTTCACGTGTGAGCATATGAGCACATTCCAGTGACAAGGCCAGATGGATGGGTGGCTAGGGTAGCAGGAGAGCCATATGCAAGGATGTATAGGGGAGCTCTTACCTATCGGCAACATAGATGTATAGTGTACTGGAGGTGGATAGATTTGTATGGAGACCATGGCTAGGTTGTGAGAGATGGGAAGAGTATACGGAGCTTGTCTATGCTAGGCAAGATAGATATATTTTTGGTCGCGGCATATACATTATAGAGCGCTATTTGCCTAAGAGGGTGCTGAGGCAGTATGGAGTGCCACATGTAGTACAAGTAGGTGATGCCATCTTTGGGAGGACTCGGCAAGAGATGTTTGATTGGGGGCTAGAGATAGTGGTGGATACAACTTTGGCAAAGAGAGGGATTACAACCAGTTGTGTAGTAGTGGAGATAGGGTCCTACAGATCTACGGACTTTACCAAATTATGATGCATACTAGGCCACAACTAGGCTGACATGGTTGATGAGGCCTGGGGAGATAGGAGAGATTGGGATGGAGAGGCTAGTTAGGAGGAGGTAGCAACGAGCTCCACCAGTAAAGGTAGTAGTATTAGCAGTGCTAGGGATTCAGGGTTAGGGACAAGCTCAGCCACATAATCTTAGATAGCCATAGTCACAGGTGCTAGTAGGTGATGATGTTGGGATTTAGCAGCGTAGGAAGAGGATTAGAGAGGAGAGGAGATGGAGGCATCGAGCTTAGATGAGACTAACAAGGGTGGAGATAGACACCAGGTGGTCTTGGTGTTGAGGCATGCTAGAGTACATGTTTAGCAAGCACAGCTATAGGCTTGAGTGTATGGAGGTGATGGGTAGGATGATGGTACTTTTGTGAGGGTGATGGGAGAGAGAGATGCAACTATGTAGCTTGTGTAGACAATCATGACAAAGAGAGATACAACTTTATAGCAGATGCAGGCTATGAGGGCTGAGAGGGATGTAGCTATGCAGTAGGTATAGGTGATGAGAGTTGAGAGGGATAGAGCAGTAGCTGCATTGGGGACCAATGGAGCCATGATGTACTTGGCTACATAGTTGAAACAGTCACAGGGAGAGCTGAGGAGAGCCCAGGGTGAGGCTGGGTATTATAGAGGCTTGTATCATGGAGCAGTACTTGCAGAGCAAAGGAAACCTAGCTACAGGAGTAGATCAAGGGTTTCAGTTTCACAGAGGACGGGAGGATAATGGTCTGTAGCTTTGGTGATGGGGCCTCCTAGAGATAGTAGACTAGGTGCAGGACCCAGTGGTGGTGGACAGGGTGAGGGAGTTGCCAGAAGTCACTAGTGCTTCCTTGTTTATGTCTATTTTGTATCATGATAAGGCTTATGAGCCAATTGTACATACAGTTTTGATGGCTCCTGGATAGCCTATGTTGTATATGTAGACACTTGTATATTAACTCATTTGATGATATATGATGGATTTGATTACCTATGTGATGGTATAATGATTATGGAGGCACGTATGTTATGATGTTATACATTTTATGGTTTGTATGAATGTTTATGCAAATGGTATGAATTATGCAAATGTAAATGTCTTATGCTAATGGTATTATGATTATAGAAATGCACATAATGGTAACATATGATAATGAGGTTATGATAATGCAAATATATAGATGATAATGATATTATATGGACCTATGTATGCCTAACACACATGTTTTGTAGGATGGGAATGTAGAAAATGAAGATGGAGGGAAGGATTGATCTTGGTTGAGGACAACATAAGAATATGATCAAATGGATAGATGATATGACAACTATTCAAAGTAATTTCTCAAAAGTAAAGAAATGCAATCCTTATGTTTGATATAGCATGTGGATGTTATGCACCAGGGTATAAAGGACCAAGGTGTCGATATATCCAATGAATAACAAACATACTACAATCTTGTCTAAATGCATCAGGTCAAGATGTTGAACCAACATAGAAAAGATATGAATAGTGGCTAGTGTTCCGAGATGGACTTTGACACTACAAGCAAAAGTTTGAGCTTATCTCTCTACACATAATGACACCTTGCTGGTTATATGTATGGAAGTAGTCTTAGCATAAAATAGTCTCAAGTGCATAAGAGACTTTTTAGCTTCTTAGATGCAAGAGATATTGATTTGCAAGATGCTAATCCCAACACGTACAAGATACCAATATGCATAGGAAAAGGATAAGATCATCCCATAGACACATCATATGAAAGCAATATAATCACGCCCCATTTCGTACTTCATCACAACATACCAAGATATGATAGATCAAGGTAGTCTTGATTAGGCATAAGAAAGGGATAAAAGATAAATCAAAAGAAAAAACAAAAGATACTCTCATCATGTTCTCTTGCCAAATTTAAGTGCTCTTTGATAGATTAAGCTGGTGCCTTGTTAAGAGAAAAGCTGCATCCTGTTGAAGGCTAAAGATGTTGATAAAATACTAAGAAAATGTTGGCTCAAGCTATGCGGATAGATAGATTTTGGCTTATCCTTGATTGGTTAGAGTGCTTGAGCTTTTGTTGATATGCATATTCTGCTTCTTGCTTGAGATGGTCAAAGAGAAGATGGAAGATGAAAAAAAATGAAGATGGGGTGGATCATCTGTGCTTTTGTACTAGATACTTCCTTCATATTTCAGACTGTCTACATACCCTATATCCATAGGATCAAAGTACATTACAATAGTGATGAGACATGATGAATATGTAGTTTTGGGCTTCTTGATGATGTAAGTGATGAAAAATAGAAGAAAGTGAGATGAGAGATTAGAGGATGATTAGAAGAAAGATTAAAGATAGATGATGAAAAAGGGGCTATCATCTATGCCTAAATTAGAATGCTTCCTTCGCATCTTAGATTGCCTACATACCCTGTATCCATGGGATCAAGGCTTTGAATGATAGAGATGTGATGTAGTTCTTGTTATTATGTTTGATGGTTGATGTCAAAGGATCAACTTTATTGCTTAAATTTTTGTGATGTTTTTATTTTTTTGGATTTTTGCTATGTTTTGGATGTTTTGCTATGTTTTGGTTTGGATATTTGTTGTGACATGATCTAGAACTGTAGATATCCACTTCCAAATAAGGTTCAACAAGTGCCTCCAGTGTGGGATGAATTTTATTAGGAAGATGTTGCGATGGATGTCTTTGTATAGATAATATGTTAAGGTGCCAAATGATATCTCAACCCCAACAAAGTCCAAATTATGAAAGCTAGCATGGTAGAGGTAAGGGCAAAAAGGCTTTTATTATAGATGGATAAACGATAATGGCTTATGATATTTATATAGGGACAATAGTGGATTATGATGTGGATTATGTAGGTAAGATAATGGATGATGCTATGGAAAGTTGTGATCAAAGAAACTAAGTAAATGATGGAGGCTGGTCTCTACACATAGCACTTGTTTGTCAGGTTTTCACTATGGTACTTATCCAAGGCACATGTTTACCAAGTTTTCACTAGAGGATGAATTATTTATCTTGTACTATTTTTATCATCCAAAGTGCCATAAAATGGTTTTCTCTATAGGATGGATTTTTTCTTTTTTGGAATATGCTGAGACTCATGGGTAGAACTTCTTTAGATGAATTTTTTTGACTGGTTCATCAAAGCAAATACCTTCAGGTGTGGAGAGAGTGTATGCACCTGATCCATAGACTGATGTGATGACAAAAGGGCCAAGCCAATTAGGTTCAAACTTGCCCTATTTCTCACGATGTTGATGATTCCTTTGATTCTCTTTAAGGACAAGATCTCCAACTTGAAATCTTTGTTCTCTGATATTTTTGTTGTAGCTACAACATAGCCGGTTTTGATAAACTTGGAGATGGTTCAGTACTGTAAGATGCCATTCATCTAATAGCTCAAGATCATGGAGTCTGGATACCCTATATTCTTCGTCTGAGATAGTATGCTATAGAGATATTTGCAATGAGGGGATCTCAACCTCAATAGGCAAAATAACTTTAGTTCCATACACAAGGGCATAAGGAGTAGCACCAATGGGAGTTCTAATACTTGTTCTATAAGCCCATAGTACAAGATTAAGTTATAAATGACAATCATAACTAGCTTCATTAACTATCTTTTTAAGGATCTTGATGATTGTTTTGTTAGGAACCTCATCTTGGTCATTGCTTTGAGGATAGTAAGATGTAGAAAATCTATGTTGGATATGGAATTTGTTACAAAGATCTCTAACCTCTTGGTTCTTGAAGGGATGACCATTATCAATGACAATGGCTTGAGGAACTCCATATTGACAAATGATATAGTGTAGAATAAACTTGGATATTTGTTTGCGAGTACTGTAAGTCATTGGTATTGCTTCCACCCACTTTGTGAAGTACTTAGTGGTGGTACTAATGAACTTATGATAGGCTGAAGTTCATGTGCTGGTGCATGTATCAGATCCCCATGTTTATGCAATTGTAGACATCTCTTTGCAAATTGTTATGCATCTTTCTCCATAGTTGTCCAATAGTATCTAGCTCATAGAAGTTTCTTAACAAGACCAGGGCCAGAGGAATGCAATCCATAGACACCTTCATGTACTTCATGTAAGGCAACCTTTTCTTCCTCAGAATTAAGACATCTAAGAAGGATACCATCAAGACTCCAACAATATAAGGTGTCTCCTAGGATAGTGTAGCGAGAGGTCTGACAGATAAAGGTTTTTCATTAGGTATTAGATAATTTAAATGGTAAGGTTTGATTACAGAGATACTCATATATATCCTCATACAAAGTCAAATTGGGACCAACAATCTGACATATAAGCTCAGACTGCGGTACTTCAAATGCTAGGATCAGAAGCTGTTCAACTAAAAACTCACACTTACATGCATTGGATGACATGTCTAGAAGAGATCTAATCATAACCATGGATTCTACTGCTTTGTTTTGTATCCTTGGGATCTACTCAAAGGTGATACTGTCAAAGTACTTCTTGAAATCGTCAACCATTATCTTGTATGGAAGGAGCTTCTCATCTTTTGTTTGATACTCATCTAAGACCTGTTTGATGACTAATTAGGAATCACCAAAGACCTATAGTTGTTTAATAGCCCACTATACTACCATGCATAATCCTATGATTAAAGCTTCATAATCTACTATGTTATTGGTACATGGAAATGCAATCCTATATGATTTCAGGATACAATCTCATTGAGGGGTAACAAACAATATCCCTACTCTTGATCCATGTTGTGTGTAAGATCCATCAAAGTATAGTTGCCACATTGTTGGTGAAGTTAGATTGAACAATTCTTCATCAGGGAACTCTAGATGTATCAGATGAATATCTGTGACAGGTGCTATGGCTAACTGATCAGTGATGACTTGTCCTTTTATGGCCTTTCAATCCACATATTGTATGTCGATTTCACTTAAGATCATAACCCATTTTTCTAGTCTTCCCGTAAGGATTGCTTTGGAGAGAAGATATTTGAGTGGATCAAAGTTAGATATGAGCTTTGTTGTTTGGTTCAACATGTAATGTCGCAACTTTTGGGAAGAAAACACCAATAATAAACATACTTTTTCCATAGATGAATAGTTAAGTTCATATCCTACAAGAGTTCTGCTGATGTAGTAAATGGCTTGTTCTTTTCCTGAATCATCATGTTGAGCTAAAAGGGCACCCAATACTGTTGTTGTTGAAGATATGTAGAGTAATAGTGGTTGATCAAGTACAAGAGGCACTAACATAGGAGGTGTTTCTAGATATTCCTTTATTTTGTCAAAGGCTTGTTGACATTTTTTATCCCACTTAAAAGGTTCACCCTTGCGAAGGAGATGTTGAAAAGGATGACACTTATCTGCCAATTGTGAGATAAACCTACGAATGGATTGTAACCTTCCTTGTAGACTATGAAGTTGCTTTAGATTTGATGGTGGAGGCATTTCCATGATGGATTTTACTTTATCAGGATCTACTTCTATTCCTCACCGAGACACAATGTATCCCAACAATTTTCCAGATGTTACACCAAATACACATTTCTTTGGGTTTAGCCTAACTTGATACTTCTCTAATCGATCAATGATTTGTGCTAATACCTGTAGATGTCCTTCTCTTGTCTTGGATTTCCCTAGAATATCATCAACATAGTCTTCCATGATAATGTGGAAAAGATCATGGAAAATAACTGTCGTGGCTCGTTGATAAGTGGCTTCAGCATTCTTGAGACCAAAAGGCATTATAACCCAACAATATGTACCCCATGGACAAATGAATCATGTTGTCTTGGTCTTCCTTTGCTATTCTGATTTGGTTATATCCTAAGAATCCATCCATTAGGGATAGCATTTCATGTACATCTATGAGATCTACAATGTTATCTATGCTTGGTAATGGGAAGTCATCTTTAAGGCATGCTTTGTTGAGATCTCTGAAATTTATGCAACAATAAACTCATCCATCAGGTTTTACTACAGGTACCAAGTTTGAAACCCATTCTGGATAATCAATAGGCTTTATGAACTTTTCTTCTAACGACTTTTGAATCTCTTCTTTAACCAAAAGAGCTATTTGTGGGTGCATTTTGCACAATTTTTGTTTAATGGGTTTTGCATTAGGAGATACTGCTAGGTGATGTACCACAAGTGATGAATCTAGACCTGACATGTCGGCATAAGTCCATGCAAAATTAATAGCTCTTTTTATGAAGAATGTTGTGAAATTTCTTCTTTCTTGCTCTGATAGTGATGCTACCAAAAATGTGACCTTCAGATGTTGCTCTGTACCTAAGTTCATTTCTTGAGATTTCTCAACTAGTACTGTTGATTTTTCATGATAATCAGTATTAATAGGAAGATCAAATCCCCCATCCTCAAATGCCTTAGAGAGGTTTTCACCCTTGGATACATCCTTTATCTTTAGTTTTTCACGGTCAAGAGGTGCCTTTCAATTTTCACCTAGTGACCTATCTTTTTCTATTCTATTTATTTCACTTTTGTGACTGAAGGACTTTATGCTTTTGTTAAAATATTATAGTTTAGGGAGATCCATCATGAAGCCTACTTTATGATCACCCAATGGAATGCCTTGCCATAAGCCCATGAATTTGGCAATAGCTTCATCATTTTCAAATGTGTCCAATATCGGTGCCCCCTGTTGGTCCCAATCGATGAGGTCAGGAAATACAAGTGAAAGGGTAATGGTCGAAGGGTTTCAGCTAGAAGAGGTGGTGGAAATCATGAAGATAGAGGTTTCTTGAAAAAGTTCAGTGATATGAAGGGAGGAGTCATCAATGGTATCTGAATTAGAAGTCTCTCCTACCGAAGAAGGTACGGATTTCATATCAAAAATACACTTAATATCTTTGGAAGGCAGTACCTCTGGCTGATAGCCAAGGCCTTGCTTATTAAAATTCTTAGACACAACAATGGGTTCAATAGGTCCTTTTTCTTGTGATCCTAATCATCCATGTCCTTTATAACCCATGTTATTAATGATGCAGAACCCATTGTTATATCTCTCCACTTCAAATTGTACTTGGTCATTCTCATCATAGAATATCCAAGAGTTAATGTCATCAATGTCTTCATTGTCAAGGAATCTACCTTTGATGAACACTATTGGTGGAGATTTTGTGACATCTATAGATGAAGATGCCTTGGAGGTAGAAGGTTTTCCATGAGATTTGGGAGATAAGGGAAGAGTTCCAACACAACAAGATTCTTGCAATGTGTACTCACCCTGACCATGTTCAGTGTACTTGATATGGAGATTTGAAGTGGCTTTGCTAGATGATGGCTAGAGTAGGATGGATGGGTCCAGATAGGATGAAGATGGACAATCTTTGATATTGATAGGAATATGGTTAGGACTTTGATATTTGGTTTGAAAAGCATGACAAAACTCAAATGTATTGGGATTGGCATGGATGGTAATTTCAACACCGTTATGTGTATATGGAAGGAATGGCTTTAAGGGCATAGATCCATGGACGACCAAGGATAATGTTATAGAGAAGCTCAATATCAAGGACTTGACAAAGGGTATTAGTAGTGACAGGACCAACTTGGATAGGTAAATGTATAATTCCTTCAGTATCTCTCTCAACATCATCATATGCCTTGATAGTAATGACCTTGGATGTGTCAACGTCTTTCTCAAAATATCCCAATTGTTTTATTAGTTTTAGAGAGAATATATTAAGACCAACTCCACCATCCACTAGTATTCATTTGATACAACGTTGGTTTACAAATACTTCTATGTGGAGAGATTTGTTATGTGATGGGTTGATATATGGTTGAAGATCTTTTTCAGAGAAGGTGAGATGGAAAGGGGCTAGAATGCTAGCTACCATAGATTGAAATTGTGTGGTATTGATATCATTAGGCACTGAAGACTCTTGCAATGCTTTTTCAAGGCTAGATTTGTGGGTGGGGGATATACGAAGCAAGTTTAGGATGGAGATGTGTACAGGTGTTTTGCCAAGGTGATCAAGGATATTATAAGTAGGAGATAGTCAAGGAGGATTGACAGGTGCTCCTTGAATGGTAACACAGCCTCTTCTAGTAGTTATAATGCAATCAGGTGCTTTGCCTTGGATAGTAATGGTAGAAATATGGGCTTGTCAATATAGCCAATCATGGATGACTCATAGTTGAAATGGATAGCATTCCCAGAATGAGGGTTACTTGTCTTGTCATGACATGGAAGCAAATTCTTGAAGGCATCTAGATCATAGTTTGAAGTTGGTTGATTTGTTGTTTGTGCTATTGGTGGTGTGATTTTGGCTAGACCTTGATTGATGCAATCTTGAATGACATGTTTTAAGTGCATGCAACTATTTGTTTTATGTCCCTTGACTCTATGGTATTCACAATATTCATTTTCTTTATACTAAGGAGATTTGAAGACGGGTTCATCTTTGGGTGGAGCTTTAGGTAATATGATATCACCTACTTGGAGAAGTTTACAAAAGATTACCTCCATAGGTTCCCCTAAAGGAGTAAATTGTCATCGAGGTGTTGGATTTGCTCTTGGTCGATTACGTTGAAAAGGTTGATTAGTTGTAGATGTGGCCTAGATGTTAATGAGATCTTTCACGGTTTGTATATTCTTTGCATCCATAATGCTATCATAAACAACATTTTTGTTTTTGTTCCAAAAGTAGAATTTGTCATTTGATGATTGAGGGTTGACTTTGTTGTCTCTGAAAATCTTGATAGTGCCCTTAGCAATTAAAGCTCACTTAATGGTGGTTCCTTTGGAGATAAGTTTGTCAAATGTGCTAGCACTTTACAATTGTAGTTGAAATGAAAGCTCGGGATGAAGATTTTGGACAAAGATGTCAAGCTACCATTTCTCAGGTATTTGCCATGATAGTTTGCTAGCCATGTTGTGCCATCGTTGGGTAAATGAGGAGAAACCTTCACCGTTACATTGTTTATTGTTGACAAGACCATTCATATTCACTTCATGTTCAATGTTGAAAGTGAAATGGGATCAAAATTTGTTTTCTAATTCCTCAAAAGTCTTGATACCTAGAGTTAAGTGAGAGAACCATTCAAGAGCCTGTCCCGCTAAGCTTCGGGGGAATAGTCTCAAAAGATATGTGTCATCTTGAGCAACATCAAGACATGCAACATAGAATGCTCTAAGATGGTCATCCGAATTATCTTTCCCTTTGTATTTGTCAAATTGTGGGATTTCAAAATGTGGCGGAAAAGGCAGCATATGAAGTGACTTGTCAAATGGATAAGGACATATGTCTCCCAAGGAAAATGTCTTCTTTTTTTGTCCTACTGCCTTGTTAACCATTTGTTTGACATCTTCTTGAGATAATAGTTGTTGTTGCAAAGGAGGTTGTTGGTCTGGAGGTGGAATGTAATATGGTGTATATTGTGGATGCTATTGTGGAATGTATGACCATTTGTTGAGGTTGCTTGCTCACATTATATGTCAAAGGATTGGTATGTGACACATGTGTTTAAGGATTACTGTCCTTGAGACACAAGTGGTGGTTGGGTATATTGTGATGGATTGACTCCAAGGTTTTGCATCACATGGGAAGTAGAGGATGGATTGACGTTGGATTTGGATTATAGTAAGCAATGGAAGGATTGGTGGATGAAGATAGATGAACATTTGGGTTTATGTTTTGGACAACATGAGTTCTTTGAAATGGATTGGTATATGTCATATGTTGGGTGACAATTAGGAAGCTTTGGGTTGCATAAGATGGATGGACATTTTGCGAAGGATTATGCGGAGGTGTAGTGAGTGATATAAATTGATCAACATAAGAGACAACGGTGCTTGGACGAGCTTGTGATACAATAAATGGGTCACTCATGTCAATGAGACTAACACTGGGATTATATGGTGTGTTGGGTGTATTTGTGGAAATCATGGAGACCATATTAGAAGTGGTAATAACATTAGTTTGGGCTATGGTTTCCACATGTGATGCAATAGGCGTAGAAACTTGTAATGGCTGTGAGACTTGTGATATTGGAATGACTTGTGATATTGGGGTATCTTGTGAAACTTGCTTAGTTTGTGGTATTGGGATAGCTTGTGAAACTTGTGGAGTTTGCACTTGTGAAACATGGACAACTTGTGATACTTGAGGCATGGATACGGTCATGGTAGAAGTAGAGGTATGTTGTGTAACATTGAAAGGTGGAAAGCTCAAATTTTGTGAAAGGAAAGGAAGTACCTTAGTTGGAGTTATCAATGGGTCTAGAGTGTACTTCAAGCATGGTGGGCTTGATGGTGTAGCAATAGGCAATGATGGAGATGGATTGAAAGGTATGTGCGATTGTATGGACATGTCATGAAATGGTGTGACTATATTGGATGGTCCTTTTGCAACAACAACGAGAGTATTTGAATCATGTTTTTGAATAGCCAATATGTCAAAGTCACTTGGTAATTTGGCTCCCATATGGGCTAATTGCAAGAAATGACGGTCTGGATTAGATAAGATAAGCTTCTCAACTTGGTTGCATACGTGTGTGTCTCTAAATTTGGATGAGTCATCTTAGGATTGCTCTTCATAGGTCTTTGTAAATGGTTTAGGTTGCACTTCTTGTGAGGATGATGGTCCAACGGTGTATCCTTCAAGTACAAACATGTAAGAGGGCATATCGGTTGTGCATTGAGTTGTATGTTTGAGGGGAGTTGATTGAAATTGTTGTATTTTGGCTTCCATCTCAACTCGTAATTTTGCTTCTATTTTAGCTCTATATTGGCTCCTATTTAGAGGCATGATGGTCGACATTGAAGATTCGACTAGTTTGTGAAGGTTGAGACCCAAAAGATGATGTTTGGCTGATTGTTTGTTGATGGTTTATTTTGCTAGTTTGCTAGTTGCTTGGTTGTTGTTGTTGGGTTGTTTTGTTGTTGTTGTTGGGTTGCTTTGTTGTTGTTGTTGGTTGGATAAACTTCCCTAGAGGATAGCTCACAAACTCAAGGGAAAAGTTAGTTGATGATGTTGTTTGCTGGTGTTGCTAGGGCTAAGTAAAGCCAAAAGGATAATGTTTGTTGTTGCTAAGTTGTTGGTTTTGTTGAGTGGTTGCTATTTTGGGGTCTCAAAGGATGTAAAGCTTAAAAAGTCCAATGGTTTAGTATGCTCAATGTAGGAGATAATGCTCAGGTGACTATAGATGATCAGAGGACTGTCTAAAAGCTAATGACAAAGCTAAGAAGTTTGAAAATGCAACTAATTTGGTTGGGGTGTTATGGATTACTGATATTTGACCAGAAGCGATAGGTAATAGCTCAAATGTAACTCAAAAAATGTCAAAAGTGACTACTAATAGCTCAAAAGTGATCTAGTTTTGTTTCAGATGGTATCTTGGAATATGAACCAGAGGTGAGTAAGTCTACTAGAGGTGATCAATTATAATTCAAAGTTGAGCTATTGCTATGTAAAAGTGATATAGTTTTTATAGAGGCGAGCAACTGTTGGTTAAAAGTGATCTGATTGTTGCAAACGATGAGCAACTATTGTTTAAAAGTGATCTGGGCTGCTGGAAGTGAGCAGTTATTATTCAAAGGTGATCTATGTCTGACAGAGGGTGTGTTTGAATAATATTTTTGACAAGAAAATAGTGATTTTAGTCACTCACACTCACAACAATTAGAAACTTGTACAAACTAGGCTAGGAAAGGATTGTATTTGTTGAGTCCCCTTGCCATGCCTATTCAAAGTGGATAGTTTCAGGATCTTGGTAGCATTGGCTCCTCTCCATGACACTCAATTCTCATGTATACAAAGATCTAGGTTTCCCAAGGCTTGTCCCCCCACCAAACCTTAGGATTGTCCTTGATATCTCTACTAAGAACCATAAGAATCAGGGTGGCTTCAAAGGTCCCACCTTTTGCATCAACAAATAGAGGGATTTTGGCTACTACACAAGGTTGCTAGTAAGGGCATCCATTCAGGTGGCTACATGGGCGGCAATTTTCTCCATTAATGGAGGCTTCCTAGCTCAAAGAGGTTACCCTCTAAGGGGTTTTGGGGGAAACATTCATCGATGTAACACATTAGCACCAGTTGTTTGTGGATTTCAACACAAACACTTTTCTTATATAGTTGTTCGGAAGGACTTGGCTTTAGCCCATTACCGCTTGGGTTGTACCCCTTCTCACACTGGGAAGGCAGGCCCACTAAAGATAATAACAAGTTCTCATGCACCCAAGATCCATTTGATAAGCAAGGGGAGAGGATACTTTTTCTATTAAATTTAGGTTACAAACATGCACAACAAGCAATCAAGAAAGATAAAACAAGCACGAAGCAAGCAATTATTCTTTTTAAGCACCAAGCCCAAATGTTCCTAAATTAGTGATAAAAATGATGTCTTGGATCGATCGAAGCTGCAACAGATATGTTAGTAGTTTCACAATCTCCTTTTCTTGGACAATTGATAAGATGCTACATAAATAGATAATTAGTAACCAAGAAAACCCAATTGTGAATGATAAAATTGAAAGCTACACACAGTTACCAGAGGTGATCGACTGTTTCTCAAAAGTGATCTATATTATGCTAGAAGTAAACTATTACTACTCATAAGTGATGTAGAAAAACAATATGTGAACTGTTAATGCTCAAAAGTGACCTATTTCTACCAGAGGCATAAAATTCCCTGCAAAAATTAGATGTTAGCAAAAAAACCCTAATTTGTAGAAAGTGACTTAGATAGCTGGAAGTGATCAGTTTCAGGTTAAAAGTGATCCAAATAATGCCAGATGTGACCACTGTTGGATTAAAATTGATCCAACCAATGCTAAAAGTGATGGCCTGTAGCTTAAAAGTGATGTGAAAGTTCTGTAGGTGATTGGTTTTCGCTTAAAAGTGACTGCGATTTGCTATAAGCGCTCCAAAAATTTGAACTTCACAAAAACAACTTAAAATAGCAAAGTTAATCAAGGACATGAGTCCCACTAGGCATGCCAAAATTTGATAGGTAAAAATTAGGTTAATAAGATCAAGCATACAAATGAAAACCTAATCCTACCACCATCAAAGAATCAAATCCAAGTAAAATCAAAAGCATGCAAATTCAAGAACAAGATCACCTAGATTGTATGATTCCACGTTTGTGATGTGGATTGCTTCTCAATAATGAACAATTATGAAGATCAAAGCTACCATAATGGATGGATGATAATGATAAAATGCTAGATGGATGCTAAAGTGCTTAATATGCTCAGGATGATAATGTAGACACTATATCAAAAATGATGGATGATCGAGTATGAAATGAGAGGGTATTTATATAGACCTCAACCAAAATCAATCAATGGTGGAGATTTGGTGGCTATGTGAATGGTTAGGATGAAATGATAATCATAGGTGAATGTGTAAGTAACAAGTGGAAGGAGGATAAGGCTCATGTGTGATTGTGTACATAAAAAGTATTATATGTGAAAGATATTAAATAAAAGATGTAGTACCACACGTGTTTTTAAATAAAAGAGGCACACATGTTGGCTCATGGTAGAAAATGAAGATAAGTGATAAGATAAATTAATTAAATAAATAAAATTTATTTCATTAATTGAAAAGTGGGGATATGAAGGAATTTTAATGAAATAAATAAATTTTATTTAATTAAAATAGATAGAAATAGAGATAAGTAAATAATTAAAGATTATTTAATTATAGATTAGATGAAATAGATAATGAATTAATTAAATAAATATAAATTTATATAATTAATAGAAGAAATAAGTGATTTTGATGAATAGAGAAATTGCTCAAGTGTGTTAGACAAATGCAGATGATTGATAATACAATATTTGATACTAATGATAATTAGGTCAATTTTGGGTGTCTACATTTTCCATTTTGGGTGTCCCACCGTGCATGCCAAAATGTGATAGGTAAATATTAGGTTAAATAAGATCAAGCATACAAATAAATACCTAATCCTACCACCATCAAAGAATCGAATCCAAGTGAAACCAAAAGCATGCAATTCAAGAACAAGATCACCTAGATTGTGTGATTCCTTGTTTGTGATGTGGATTGCTTCTCAATAATGAACAAGTATGAATACCAAAGATGCCATAATGGATGGATGATAATGATAAAATGCTAGCACAGATGGATGCTAAAGCACTCAATATGCTCAGGATGATAATGTAGATGGTATATAAAAATGATGGATAATCCAGTATGAAATGAGAGGGTGTTTATATAGACCTCGACCAAAATCAATCAACGATGGAGATTTGGTGGCTATGTGAATGGTTAGGATGAATTGATAATCATAGGTGAATCTGTAAGTGATAAGTGGAAGGAGGATAATGCTCATGTGTGATTGTGTACATAAAAAACACTACATGTGAAAGATATTAAATAAAGAATGTAGTACCACACATGTTTTTAAATAAAAGAGGCACACATGTCATTTCATGATAGAAAATGAAGATAAGTGATAAGAGAAATAATTAAATAAATAAAATTCATTTAATTAATTGGAAAGTGGGGTTATGAAGGAATTTTAATTAAATAAATAAGATCAATTTTGGGTGTCTATAGTGCCTATTTTTTTTTTTTCAATTTTTATTACATTCCCTTGAGGTGTCCACCTATGTCTATAATAATGTTTGATTTTTCTTCCAATAACAGATACAGTTTGGACTAAACAATAAATTTAACAGGTTAATTAACTTCCCACAAATACATAATACATCACACAACACTTTTCAAAATGACACTAACACATAACACTCTATATGCACAACACACACAGCCTAAGACCACTCCATCCCAAGTTAATTGACAAGACGTCTTTACATGACTAACATTAGGCCTATGCCTTCATAGAGGCTAGGCTATCTAATTGGGAAACTTACAAGGAACTCTGCATGTTTTCCCCATTTTCACTAGCTTCCTAAACACTTGATGTTACACTGTCAGTACAATTAACAACAAATAGCCTAAGAAAAAACATGAAATTAACCACAGCTACATCATATATATAAGTATAAAAAATTCAATGCTAGATCATAAAAAAAGGAACACACACATTTTCATTATCACTAAATCTGAATATCACAATTCTGACTACAACTAGATACGTATAATCTATAAATGACATCATTCATAAAAGAGTAAGCAACCTCCGCCATGAAATCTGATGATTACATATATACAACCATAAGTCAAAGGCAAGATACTACTTACATATACAGAGAAAAATTTGACAACATCACATGAAATCAAATGAAGCATGTAATATCCAATTGCATATATATAAACATAACATCCATGGGTCTACATCAATATCAAATAACCAATATAGCCAACCTTATAACTCGTCATGCCAAAAGTCTAGAGTGAACCAAAATGTACAACAATCCTATCATAATGACAACACCAAAGAGGGGCCCTACATCTACCCCCCTAGGCTAGGGATTCCTCTTGGAAGTCCTCAAAAAAGGTGAGGATAGAGAGTCCTCGTAAAAATAGTGTCCTCCCAAGTGGCAGCGGGCTCATCATATCTATCCCACTGGACCTGGACCTAATCCAGCTCTCGACCTCGAAGGCCTGGGGTCTGATGAGCCAAGATATGAATGTGCTCCAATCTTATCTATCCATCCTCGTCTACCTGAAGGGTATCCCAATGCAAAACATGAGAAGGATCATGAATGTGGCATCTCAAAATAGAAACATAAAATACATCATCAATGCGTGACAGGCTAGGTGGCAAGGCTAAACGATAGACTACAGGTCCTATCCTCTCCAATATCTCAAAGGGACCCACAAAATGAGGTACTATTTTAGAGCCCTTTCCATAACAGATTGGACTCTTATGCGGCCACACTCACAAGAAGACTCTGTCACCCACTGAAAAAGACCGATCTATCCTCTTAGTGTCTGCATACTTCTTTTGTTGATACCGGGCCTCCTATAACCTGTGACGTATCATTGATACCTATCACTCCATATCTTGTAATAGCTCTGACCCAATAGAAATTATGTCCTCCAAGCAATCCCAACTCAATGGAGTCTTGCATGGTCTACCATACTGTTTAGGGTAAAATTGGATTTCATTAATCTTTTGTTGTTTAGATGTTAAAATCCTCCTTTCACCCTAACATTGAAGGATCTAGGGTCAAGCGGTGAGAACTATCATACCCTAGGTCACTTGCAAATGAAGGGAAACTTGGATTAGGGAATTAATTATCAATTTTTCCTTCTCTTATGTCCAATTAACCATTAAAACCCTAATTATGCAAATACGACAACAAATTGATGAATAATAGAAAAAGCTCTTGCATAAGGGGGTAAAATAACAAATCATAGAATACCTATTTTCAAGGTTCCAAGGAGGAACATTTGGCGACTAAGGTGTAGGTGCCCAAGTCCAAGGTACCTACTTTTTCAGGGAATCTAGACCTCCTTCAGACACTGATCAGCCCTGTAACTTCTATTTCCTCAGATCTGTCTACGGAGGACACTGTTGCGAGCGTCCTAGTCCTGGAAGTGCTCTTGTTCTGACTTTTCTTCAGATCTCGAATCTATGATGCCTGCCAAGCCTTCTTACAACTCCACTTTTTCCAAATACAACACCTATAACCTGCAATCAAAAGACTTGGTTTGGGGGTTGTGGTGTTTAGAGGCTTGCCTTAGTCAAGCCCTGGAGGACACTTAAGTCTTTGAACACCATTGTCAGACAAAGAATATGTGCCCTTGTGAGGCAGAGGCAAAAACTAAAGGAATCAATGATAAAAACACAATGATATGTCACCTTGTAGTAAAGCTCTCATGGAGGAAGATGCTCTTCATGCCATGAGGAGATTGATGCCCAGATCTACAAATATCAACACACAAAACATACATGTCTTCTCTTGCAACACAATAGAAAGCCTTGAATCACATTGAGAACACAATAGATTACCAGTAATCATCTAGTTTACAAATGAATGCCTAATCATGCTTATATATGCACTTACAAGCATTCCCACCAAGATTTTAAAAATCAAACTTTACCGTGTCAGAAAAAGAACCAACTAACAGTCATAAACCGACACCTAGAAATTGGGGCTGGCCCAAAATAGGGCAGGACTAGGGTGTAGGCGCCAAGTCCTCCCCCCTATTTTGGGCAAGGTATAGCTCAAGGGGTCCTCCTAGGTCCCATTTTCCATGAAACCCAGGTTTCATTCCATCGGGATGCTAAAATATGAACTAAAATGTCTTAAATGCACTCTAAAGACCCATGAGCTAAACCTTACGAGGGAAAATCCCCTAATGGGACATTTTCTAACATTACATTTAGTCCCCACTTTAATGTATGTATAAACGTAAGGCCCATACATGTATTAAAGTAAGGTCACAAACACAGCAAACACACCAAGCATGGAGAAGACATGCCAATCACATAGAAAACAGTAATAGGCATGCAAAACACAGAGAAGACAATTACAGTCACGTAGAACATGGTGAAGACAATCAATGCATAGAAGATACATTAATGCATGGAAGACATAAATGATATCTTTTCTTTTCTTTTTCTCATATATATGAAATGCCAATGCAAGTACTGGAAAGTAAACAAACCTCCCATAATACAGGATGCACTACCTTAAGGTGCATGTCTTAGTATATATGGGGCAAAACACACGTAATACACACAAAACCTCCCAAAATGTAGGAAGCACTACCTAAAGGTGCTGGTCTCTGCATATGGGGCAATAAACATGCCACACAAAACAAGCACGCCAAAACACACACACTTGAAGACACGGAGAAAACATGGCAGACAAGCGATGGAGTGTACCTATTTCTAGGTCCAACACCATCTTAGGCACATTATAGGCACACACCGATGATTGGGCTTCACCACAAAAATTGCTAAAGACACACTTAAGGGTTGAGTTAGTCACAGAACTGCTTCCCTCCTCTGTAGAGGACTTTTGAAAATGACAAGATGATGTAATCTTCTCCAAGAAATACACCATCCCTGCCTCTACAGAGGGCTTAAGAAAAAGGATATGCTTGATATGCCGCCTCCACAGAGGCTTACATGATTGATTGATTGCAAACAAGCTCAGGATGCATGATGCACTACTCTGGGGCGCAAGTCTCTGCATCTGAGGTCAAACACATTGCTAACATCTATAACAGACAACTTACCTTATATATGCCCCCACCTTAAGGTGGTTGATATCAGTTATTGATATCAAGCACGTTAAGGTAGGAAGAAAACACGCAAGCGAACACTGACTTTCACAAAGCCCATGCCCCCTGGAGGTGACATGTACTTTACGATCACCAAATGTTCCCACAAACACATCCCTACAAGAAACATGTTAGTGTCTACAACATCATGATAAACAACAACATCAATGCATATGATTAACCACACAAAGAGCCAAGGTTATATAACAAATTTGGAGTTTGAGGATAACTACGAGGCTATATCATGAAGCTCTTTGAATCAAGTACTGCCAAGGCTAGATTCAAAGGCAAACAAAGGTGCACGAAGCAACAGTATTGTTAAGGTTTGTAAATACGATAGAAACATCATAAAATTCATTATGTAGAAAGCACAAGTGCTTCCACTAGCCAAGCATAAGATACGATATACAACCCCATAGTCATATTAGGAACTAAGTCCAATTTTTGATTGCTCTCGAAAGGGACACTAGGTCTGCATCAGTATAAATGTTTGGACCATCATTCGCCCACTAGGTGGAAACACTGGAGGAAGGGAAACAATAAATAAGAGAGGAGAAACAAGTGTCTTAGGGATAGTCACGTAGGAGGGTGCCCCCAAGTCACCAACCATGATGCTTTGTCCATAAGACACAACACACAACAATGAAATCAGAGAGAGCAATTTAGAAGAATGATGATACAAATAGAAGGTCACAATAGAGGCGGTCTCCTGGTATCCCAAACCTTACGGGAGAATCTAAGGTCATCTTAGGAGGCCTAAACAACACATAACACATCATGGGGGAAGCACATCATAAGAGAGATAAAGGGTTAGAGATACTTACATGTATTGTTTTCATATTATATCTTGGAGCTCTCGAACCTCTTGGAGGGGTACTCGATCATGTTTAAAGAAAAATTTGAGTGGTTCTTATGAAAGTCTTGTTTGTTATCATATGATGCTTATTCATTAAATCCTTGTTCAAATAAGACTTTTTGTTTCTTATGAGGGGGAGAACCACTATTATTTCCATTTGTTGATTGTCATCTTTCTCTTTTTTGATTTTTAGCAAGTTTTGGTTGTTGAATCTTCCTAGGATAGTAACGGGAATCATCCTATACCATCTTGCTCGTCTGTATCAGTTGTTGTTCTTGATTTTCAAAGACATTTTGATTATCTCCTGATCCATATAAGGATAACAGAGGAGGAACCCCAACATAAATTCCATTTGTTCATGGACGAGGTGGGTTATCCATTTGTTTCTTGTCAACTTCAATTATACCCACAATACTATCATAGTCCAAGTAATCATCCTCGTCTACTTCCACTAAATCTTGTTCCACCATATTATTTTTAGTATGTTTAGGAAAAGGATTAGTGAAGATTTGTAGATTCTAATTTAGGGGAGCAACTGACTTATTTACATTATCGTTCACACCTGATACCTAGATGACATTTGAATTAATAAGGTCCTGTATCTCATGTTTAAGACGCATACATCATTCAGTGTCATGTCCTTGCATCTGATGATAATGACAAAAGGCATTAGTATCGAAGTAAGGTCCTTGTTTACTAGGATCAATAGGCTTGATCGGGGGAAGCTTTAGAATTTTATTGCTCACAACTTGATTCATGATAGAATGATAGGACTCAGATATTGGAGTAAACTTTCATGGTTGATATGATGGTTTCTTTGGATTATTTATAGCAAACACATTCATAGTTGGCCCATTTTTCTTGATGAAACCCCTATTATTGTTCCTTTTAAAGTTTTTTTGTAATGATCCTCCCATGGATTGACCACCTTGAGCTGATGAGTTTTGGTTTTCATACTGACTAGATGAAAGTTGATAATCATGAAGAGCAGTACATAAATATTGAAAGGAGTTATATTTCATCAAGAGAATCTTATCATGAATATTAGGTTGTAGATTTGTAATGAATATCTTCTAAACATCTTCATCTTTCAACTAATATTGAATTTGCGCATAAAGTCCTTGATATCAACTAATGAATTCAGTCAACTTTTCTTTGGGACCTTGTTTGCATTGAACCAAGTCAATAAGAGTGACTTGGGGTCCAATATTTGTTTGAAAATGTTGTAAAAATTCATCAATCAACTGCGAAAAGGAGTGTATTGAATTTGGAGGTAATGAGGAAAACCATTCTAAAGCAGTATCTTCGAGTGATCATGGGAAAAGTTTTGCTAACAAATCCTCTTCAAAATAAAAATCACTACACATAGCTGTAAATGTTGCCACATGAATATTAGGATCACCTTTTCCACCATATTTTTGAAAGATAGGGTCTCAAACCTCTCAGAAATAGGAGTTCTCAAGATTGCATAGGGTAACGGATTACGGGCATGATATGTTGTTAGACTAGGCTATGAAGAGTTTGTCAAATTTGTTACCTTTTGTTGCAAAGCAATCATGCCCTATAAAAGTTGGTTTAGGATGACATCAATGGGAGATACGGTTTGTTGTGAGGAATTAGAACCAAGGTGAGGAGGTGATTGAGCTTGAGATACAATAGGTAGAGGCTAAGAATATGCTAACGGTGGTTGTCCATACTGATAGGTGGAAGATGGTTGTGAGTATGTAATAGGTAGCTAGAAATGAGTGGAATAGATAGGAGGTTGAGAACAATTATTCATAGAAGATGTCCCTTTAGGAATCAAATTCTGATAATTAAATCCCACAACTTTGTAATTAGTGCCATTAGATACTCCAATACTAGTGGTAGCATTACTACAAGCATTCACATTAGTTGTTAAGATCGTTGGTGTAAAAGTCAATATTCCCGTAGATGGTATAGGTATGGAAACTTGAGTATGAGATGGTGATAAAGTGTTATTTATCGCTTGCGCACATTTGTTTACTAGCATGATATTGGTTTGTACAATATGTGCTAGACCACAAAGTGCATTAACACCATCTTGTCCTTCTTTTATCAATTCTCTTATATTATGAATTGTAGGAATGGCTTCTTCAGCTATTCTCTCATTTTCCATAAATATTTGAAATTCAACCAAGTCTTTATCCAACTTTTCTATTTGCTCATTAGATACATATCATGTTGCCTCAATAGTATTATCAACATCATGAAAAGTTTGTTCTTCCATTGAGGTTGGAGGATGTATAATATCTTGCAAAATTTGATTTTCTCCCTTTGTAAACAAGGTGTCCAAAGTACCAACTTCTTCAAGAGCACTAGATCCCATTAATCTTTTACTTCTTCTCAAAGTGATACTATTTTTACAACAGCATGTCGTAAAGGTTATACAAAAGTATACAACACACATTGCACAAACCAAGAGAACAAATCCTAGGAGAAGGATATGATTGACGACCAAAATGCTTGATTTTTTTGTACTCTTTTCAATGCAAATGAATGAAACAAAGGATGCTGTAACGATTTCAGTCAAGGGAAGCAAGTTATATGTATGATATCAGTCCAAAACACCAATATAATACTCTCAACACACTCTTGATGCAAATCCAAGATAATGCCAAGTCAAAATACAGTGAAAATATGTCAAAATAGGCACTTTTTCACCAAAATTCAATGCGAAAGAGCATAACAAAGGGTGTTGTGAGGAAAATGATGATGGAAAGAAAATAATATCAGTAATAACATCAAATTGGTGCCAAAATAACCAACACAATGCAATTTTAATGCCACTTAAGGTAAAACCCTAGTGAAATTATAGAAAAAATAGACTACTTTTCATGATTTTTCAATTCCATGACCTAGCAAAGGAGGTGTTGTAAGGAATTTTAGGAGGTAAAGAAAAGACTATCAATAATATAAGTCACCTCAATCCATAAAAATTGATCATAACATGCTTGGAGTGCGAACTAGGTCAAACCCTGGGGTAAAAATGGCCAAAATGTGTAGTTTTTCACCAAATTTTCACTACAAGAGCTCGATAAAAGGGTGTTGTGAAGATTTTTATGAGAGGAAGAAAATTATTACCCTGATAAAATAAAATTAATGCAAAAATATCCTTCACAACACACCTATAGTGCAAGTTTAGAGAGTGGATAAGGCCGATTTTAGTGAAAATTGTTATTTTTTAAGCCCTAGGTTTGAGATCTTGGGATAAAATTCTATGTGAATGATTTGAAGTCTGATTTATGATGAAATTGACTTACTCTTAGATCTGAAAATTATTTTCAAGCCTTAATAAACAAAATGCCCATGCAAATTTAATGAAAATGCATCAAAATTGCTAGTT
The DNA here is from genome assembly GCA_027924645.1 of Cunninghamia lanceolata. Classification (NCBI taxonomy): domain Eukaryota; kingdom Viridiplantae; phylum Streptophyta; class Pinopsida; order Cupressales; family Cupressaceae; genus Cunninghamia; species Cunninghamia lanceolata. The sequence continues at coordinate 3,235,290 of BSBN01000246.1, forward strand.
TTTGTTGAAATTTTCTATGCAAAAATGCAAATATTTTAAATGTAAATGAAAATTCACACTAAAATGCAAGAATATAGATAAATGTAAATTTGAATGAGCCTCTAAAATAAATATAAAAATCTGATAAAAGATTTTGCTTACAAACCCTAGATTTTGGAATTACTAGGTTATATAAAATTATCAAAATTTCCACAAAACCCTAGCAATTAAATGATCAAAATGCAATGTAAATTTATGATTTTTTAGATTTATAGTTTATATAAGATCTAATGCAAAAACCATGAATTAGGAAAATTTAGGAAGAAATGATACAATTTAGTAAGCCAAACAATGCAATTTTTTTTGTATTTTTCCAAATTTTCAATTTTTTTGAGTTTTTCTCAATGCAATAAAGTAAATGACGAAATGAATGAATGAAATCACACCAAATCTAAAGACAAACACTCAGAAAGTTACAATTTAAGTCAAAAAACATAGGTTCACCAAAATGTTTAGGGTAAAATTGGATTTTGTTAATCTTTTGTTTTTTAGATATTAAAATCCTCCCTTCACCCTAACATTGAAGAATCTAGGGTCGAGTGGCGTGCACTATCATACCCTAGGTCAATTGCAAATGAAGGAAAACCTAGATTAGGGAATTAATTATCAATTTTTCCTTCTCTTATGCCCAATTAATGATTAAAACCCTAATTACGCAAATACAACAACAAATTGACGAATAACATAAAAAGATCTTATAGAAGGGGGTAAAATAACAAATCACAGAATACCTATTTTTAGGGTTCTGAGGTAGAACAGTTGGGGAATAAGGTGTGGGCACCCAAGTCCAAGGTACCTACTTTTTTGTGGAATCTGGACCTGCTTTCGACACTGATCACCCCTGTAACTTTTGTTTCCTGAGATCTGTCTGTGAAGGACACTGTTGAGAGCGCCCTAGTCCTGGAAGTGCTCATGTGTCCAACTTTTCTTCAGATCCTAAATCCCTGATGCCTGCCAAGCCTTCCTGCAACTCCACATTTTCCAGATGTGACACCTGTAACCTACAATCACAAGACTTGGGTTGGGGGTTGTGGTGTCTAGAGGCTTGCCTCAGTCAAGCCCTGGAGGACACTTAAGTCTCTTCACACCATTGTCAGACAAAGAGTGCGTACCCTTGTGAGGCAGAGGCAAAAAACAAAAGAATTAATGATAAAAACATAATGATATGTCACCTTGTAGTGAAGCTCTCATGAAGGAAGATTCTCTTCATGCCATGAGGAGATTGATGCCCAAATTTGCAAATATCAACACACAAAACATACAAGTCTTCTCTTGCAACACAATAGAAAGCCTTGAATCACCTTGAGAACACAATAGCTTGCCAATAATCATCTAGTTTACAAATGAATGCCTAATAATCCTTATATATGCACCTACAAGCATTCTTGCCAAGATTTTAAAAATCAAACTTTACCGTGTTGGTAAAAGAACCAACTAACGGTCATAAATCGACTCTCAAAAATTGGGGCTGCCCTAAAATAGGGTAGGACTAGGGCACAGGTACCCAAGTCGTCCCCCCTATTTTGGGTAGGGTACAACTCAAGGGATCCTCCTAGGTCCCATTTGCCATGAAACCTAGGTCTCATTCCATCGGGATGCTAAATATGAACTAAAATGTTCTAAATGCACTCTAAAGACCCAGGAGCTAAACCTTATGAGGGAAAAGCCCCCAAGGGGACATTTTCTGATGTTACACATACAATGCCTGATAAGGTACCATACCCAATTAACTATGAAAACTCTTATTGTAAGCAAACTCGACTAGGTACAAGTACTCCTCCCACCTAGACTGATGATCCATAACATACATCCTCAACATATTCTCAAGCACCTGATTAACCCTCTCTGTCTGTCCATCTGTCTCAGGATAGTAAGCTATACTAAAATTGAGATGGATGCCCAAGGCTAACTATAGTGCTGTCCAAAAGGTAGAAGTAAACACTAGATCTCTATCTGATATGATCCTATGAGGTACCCCATGCAATATAACAATCTCATCCATGAATACCCATGCCACGGATGATGCTATATAGGTGGTTCGAATGGGTGAGAAGTGGGCTAGACCTTTTTCAACTTGTCAACCATCACCATGATGGTCTCATGGCATTGAGTGGACATGGGTAGAACAACTATAAAATCCATGGAAATAGTATCCCACTTCCACTTTGGAACCTCATGGGGGTACAACAATCCTGTGGGATGCTAGTGCTCGGCCTTGACCCTCTGGCACTCAAGGCATGGAGCTACAAACTCTACAATATCTCTGTGCATGCCTGGCCAGTAATATAGCTCTTGAAGGTCAAAATGTATCTTCCTAACCCTTGGGTGTGCTGTATAAGGTGCCCTATGAGCCTCTGACAGAATCAAGCTTCGTACATCCCCACTTTGATGCACATAGATATGCCCCCTGAATCGTAACAAACCATCTACCTCATAAACAAAACCTAAAGACTTGCCCTCAAGGGCCCTCTATGACTGCATCAAACTCTGAATCTCCTAATACCAAACATCCTCTAGCAACTGCTAAAGAATATGTGACCTCAAATCAATGCCCACTGCAATGGACATGATCTCATGATGTCTCCTACTAAAGGCATCTACCACTACATTCTCCTTTCCCTTGATATAGTGCACATCAAAATCATACTTACACAAAAACTCCATCCACCATCTCTGTGATGCATTCAAATTTGGCTGAGTGAATATTTACTGAAGACTATAGTGGTTGGAATGCAGCTCAAAATGATGTCTAAGGAAGAAATGTCTCCATCTAGTGAGTGCATGTACTACAGCCTCAAGCTCTAAATCATGTGTAGGATAATTCTGCTCATGAGACTTGAGTTTCCATGACTCATATGCAATAACTCATTCCTCTTGTATAAGTACTGCACCTATACCATCTAATGAAGCATCTATACACACCACAAAATCTTGAGTCAGGTCTGGTACTGCTAAAATGGGAGCACTAGTAAGATGCTCCTTGAGGGTCTAAAATGCCCTCTCACACTGTTCTATCCACTCAAATATCTTCCCTTTGTACTGAAGGGAAGTAATGGGGTGTGCTATCCTGGAGAAACCCTCCACAAATGTATGGTAATATCCTGTCAAACCCATGAAACTCCTAACCTTTGTGATGCTGGTGTGTGATAGCCACTCTACAATTGCCCTAATATTTGATGGATCTACTAAGATGCCATCGCCAGATATAATGTGTCCTAGATACTGTACCTTAGACTAGAAGAATGCACAGTTGGCTAAATTGGCATAATGCTGGTGTCTCCTCAACACTACAGTACCTGCCTCAAATGATCTTCATGCTTCTCCTCTAAGCAGGATTAATTCAATATGTCATCCAAAAATATCAATACAAAATGATCTAAAAAGGTGCAGAATACCCCATTCATAAAACTCATGAACACTGCGGGGACATTCATCAATCTGAAAGGTACTAGTATAAACTCATAGGTATTAGAGCCAGGTTCCCATCTCAGGGAGATCTGGGAACAACCATTCCAATTTGTATGTAATAGTAATTCATCTTTCCTATAGGATGTCACATATAGAGGGGAGAGCAGATTCTCCCGCTAGATCTTCAGGTGGAGCACAACCGCTAGAGGGACCAGCGGAATCACATCACTCTGAGAGTAAATTTTTTTTAAAGGATAATAAGTACATTGTGAAAATGTTCAATTCATCTAAACTATAAAAAATAATTATTGATTATATGTCTTATGCATAGGATTTATGTTCCAGTAAATGGCAAACATTAATTAGACTGGTACACCGAGGAAATTTATACTTCAAAAAATTATTATTTAACTTAGTCCACTTTATTAACATATCGGTAAATTTTAATTATTTAAGATGATTGTTTTCCATTTGTAAAAAAAAATATTTAACTTAGTCCATTTTTTTAACTTGTGGTGAATTTTAATTATTTAAGATGATTGTTGTTCATTGGAAAATTTAATTTAATTTAGTCTTCCTTTTTAAAAAAAAAAAAACAAACGCTGGGTCTCCAGCTAAGTTGATCAAATAAGGGTTAAGTGTAAGAAGATATATAGATATTTATTATTATTTTTTTTGGTGGGGAAACCTACCAAATCAATGGTGGAGATCTCCTTTGTCTTTTCAACCTAACCCTAAAGCACTTTCAAAAAGAAAAGAACTTTTATGCCCTACTGAGCTGCCACAGCCAGGTTGGGGATGCAAAGAGCAATGGATTTCACAAAACCAACAACGCCTTTCTCCTCTCTAGTTGAGTGGATCAAACATAGCGAATGAAGGATACACGTATTGAAGAAAAAGATTAGCACCCAGGCACTAGAGCAACTTTTTTATCCATGAGACTTGCATATATTTCATTTTGTATAGTTTAGGGCTTGCTAGATACAAGGCGTTGGAAATTTTTTTGTCGACATAATGGCTAAATCCATGAGTGAACCTTCAATCTAGCTTGTTTCTTACCTATCTTAGAAAAAAAATACCAAACATGACATATTATCATATTTATTTTATTGTGGTGGTGTTAAATAGATTACTAATAAATGTTTTGTGATGGTAGATGCTGGAGACATTAATTGACTTAGGAGTTTCCATTAATGTTTTGACCAATGAAACTAAGGAAAAATACAGTCACCATCACCATAACAATCATATCAGTGACCTATGAAATGGTTTAAATAAGCAGGAGACATTCATGATACACCATAATGATCATTGTCTACCTACAGAGGAACATGAGAAATGATAAGATGCACATGAATGATCACAGATGAATGGAGGGACAAGAGCATATATTGATAATACAAAGGTGCATAATGATGAAGATATGAACAGCCAAAAGAAATCTGAAGATGCACGAGGAAGCTAGAGGTGCATTTTAAGAATGCCACAAACTACATAGAAGAAGACAGCTAATCTGTATATTCTACAGAAGAACCTTACAAAATGATACAATCTATGCTACATATGCAAATGGAGGTAAATGTCAAAGCCACTATATAGACTATCAAAAGGTTACTATCATGACATAAATTAACATATGCTTCTACCCATTAGCCATAGTGGAATGATAAGGCAAATAAGTCATCAACAAATGTGTGAGAAACAGTCACAAGGAGGTAAGGAGCATTAAGATAAGTAAAGCAAGAAAACCCATTTCCAATACTTCAAAACCCTTAAACTTTTGCCAGCAGATAGAGATAAAAGCATAGTCAAAGTGATGCTATACAAACAATATACCATCTATGTTGAAGAAATCAAACCCTAATGATGTTCTTGCATACACAGTTGAGAGATTTCAATGGAAATGTCATGATACATTCATAACCAACAGAGAGGAACAAGAAACAAGAAAGAGTGTATATCCATTTGCTAGATTCACAAGATTTCTTTACAAATACATCAAATCTTTTATTTCTTACAATAAAGAGGAAGAGATCAAGTAAAATAGTGGTTGTGGCATTACAAAATTTCTTCCGTGCATGATGAAGATTAAAACCCTAACTCCAAATATTACAAACCCTCTAAGTAAGTTACAATTTTTATGCCTATTAACAAAGACAAGCATAGCCATGGCAAGAAGAATTTTTTGTGCAAAGGAGAAGTTGAAACCCTAAATCAAAACTTCAGAACCCTTAGGTTTCTGCATAATAAAGGTAGATTAAGATAAAAGAAGAAGTATACAGCATGGCTCGTAGAGACACAACATTTCTTGCTATAAAATGCAATACCCACAACTACCTATAGCTTGTCATGCTATCTCAGGAGTGAGATCAAAGAAGAATGAAACTACAGATACTAGATAGCAAGTGCTTATCTTGTTGCCATCGAGAAAGAAAGATCTTCCATGGCTTCACAGTGGCCCCAAACTTCCAGAAGAGCAGGAGAAAACTATTGAGAAAGGAAGCACACAGAGACATAATGAAGACATTAAAGAATGCACAATAGTGGAGCTGTTATTACAGTGAAAAAGGCCATGGCCATATAGATGAAGGAAGCTACAACATTCAAATGCTTCATATCAAACATAAAAGAAAGGTTACCTTCATTCTAGCTCATGAGGAGTTCATGGAAGCGACAATGCATTAGAGCCATTGAAGGAGAAAACCAGAGCCACCACGGAGCTACTTCAAACCCTCGACTGACATGTTTTGCATAGCTCAAAGAAAGAAATCAAAAGTTTAGTGAATGAATGAAAATTAGGGTTGTTTCCCTATTTTGTTCAAAGGTTCTTTTCACTCAAGTGCTTTTTTTTACTTAGAAAAACCAAATTATTACCATATCCAAAATTGCTGTCGAGGTCAAGACTTTCCCTAGCAATCATAACACATAGTGGCCGATAGCAACCCTTTGGAGGTTGGTTCCTTTTAAGTCAAGAGGCTGATATAACATGTGGGGAGGCTCCAAGTCTTATAACATTTTATGCATAGTGAAGTTTCCTTGGTGGTCGAATGGTGGAGGTAACAAATCACATGCTTAGGTCCCTTTGCCTATGTCCAAGCATCTAAGGATGGATTTCAATATTATGCATGGTGACTAACAACCAAGGAGGTGGATGCTTTTTTAAACATGATATGCATGAATATAAAGTTTACAAAGGTGGCAGATAAGGTGAGCATCTATAATGGTGCAATATTTTATGCATATGAAATACATGAAGGTTCAAGGGTAAGCTCATTATGCATGGTGGAGATATAACATATGGGTAATAGGATATTTGTCTTGTAGTGATGTGGCAATTGGATGGTGGCAGCATTAATGATGACAACATATGATGGATCAAATCATGCATGGGGTCAAGTTGCATAGTGGAGTGGTTTTCTTTCCTTAACTTCATTTTTTGCATATGGGGATATTAGGAGATTTGAGAAATGGATATTTATGCAGTTTTTGTCTTGTACATGGAGTGCTACAGGAGTGACTCATTCTTTTATTCTCCTTGCAGAGGGAGATATTTTTTTCACACATGTATTGGAGTGATAAGGAATTGTGTAATTATTCCTAAGTCGTATTTTGCAAAATAGGCACATGTATTGGAGTGATAAGGAGTATATTCTTCTTCTAATCATGCACGATTTTACACATTAATTAATTGTAAATAAATAATAAAGTAATATTCTATAAATTACTTTACTATTTTCCACAAATTGTAAAATAAAAAATAGACAAGTTGTAACCAATAATAGAGTAACATTTTATTACTTTATTATTTACTCACAATCAATTTTGCTTATGCAAAATCATGCAAATTGATTAGTTGAGTTAACTAGGCCACCTAAGAGGTTTTGCATGACTTTGAGGAATATTTTTAGGGGCCTTAGTCAAAATTTTCATCAAACACATGGAGAAGCCCAAATTGAAGCTATTTTTGTTCAATTTGAGGCAGTTTTAGACCCTAATTTTGAGGTTTTTTGAGGTTGCTTAGGATTGAGTATTTTTAGAGGCAGTTATCTGCAAGTCTATACTTTTTGCATGCCTCTTGGAGAGAGCAAGCCTATATATTGTAAAGAAAAAATCTATTTTTGCTAGTTCTTGATTCTCATTCTGATTCAGACAGATTGGAGAATTCTTGTAGCTCACTATTACAGTTTTTTTGAGAGATCAACAGGTTACATGTTATCTTTTGTCTTTTTGCAAAGCTTTCCTTTGTTATTTCAGATTAGTTGAATTACCTTTCCTTTTAGTGCTGAATATTGAAGTGATTTTGATGAAATTTTTCTATGTTTTATTATTAAACCATCAAAATTATTGTCTCATCTCGTTGTTTAGAGCATTAAAGAATAAATTCATCACAGGTCTTAGGTTGTGTTAACCAGAAATAGTCTTTTTATGTTGTGAAAAACTATTTTCCTTCATAAAAACCTATTTTCAAACCTTCCTTAGAATCATTTTTTTTTATATTTATGCCAAGTCTGGATTGTGTAGAAGTTAGATTTTTGAGCAAGCATTGTGAATCAGATTGCATTATTTTTATCTATATCAGGTGCATCACCAGTTTACACTTAGAGTTCATTTAGTTTCTTTCTTCCCTTTTCCTAAAAAGTAAAAACATACTTCTCAATAGAATGTTTGAAGGGAACCAACCCACAACCTAGAGGTCTAATCTCATCATAGGGCACCCACAACCTGAGATTAGTCCCATGTTACATGAAATTGCAGTGCTTTAACCAGCTTTGCATACGGGTGTAATTCCTAGTGATAATGGTTTTTGGCACGCTCAGTGGGACCTTTGAACTGATTTTCAATTCAAAAGGACTTATTTCTTTTTGCTATTTTTGGTATGAGTAGGAGAATTCTAGCCTTTTAGAGGTTTCTTATTAGTACCTGGCGACTCTAATACTTTGATTTTTTTAGATCAGATCTTGCAGCCTATGAAAAATATCAAACAAGGTCAAATAAAAATTGTAAGAAGAAGCATAATCAGTTATCTCCACCAAAAAGGAGGATAAAAGTAGAGAAAGAGGCTAATACAACAGATTTATCATTTGTTATAGATTTGTCAAGTACACATCCTGACTTTGCTTCACATCAAAATCCATTATTTGCAAGTTCATCAATAGATTTTTTATGTTCTCCACCGACAAGCCCAAAAGAACAAATTCCTATTTTTCAAGAGGAACCACTTCTTCTTGAGTTTACTGCTGAAGATCCTCTATTATGGGAAATATTTCAAGAAGTTTTAGTCCAAACACCAGCTCATGTTTTACCCACTCCAATGTCTTTACTAGGAGGAGGAGGAGGAGGAGGAGGAGTATTGCCACCTCTTGGTGGAGGAGGTGGAGGAGTGTTACCATCACTTGCGGGTGGTGGAGGAGGTGGAAGAAATCCACCACCACCTCGAAATTAGCCTTTTGTGTCTTTTAATGGAGGCAACCCTTTGAATCTGAATCAACATGATGACATACCGATGGCTACATTAAAAAGTTTGCCAAGTTTTACAGGAGAAGATGGGACTACACCCATTGAACATATCAGAGATGTGGCACCTTTATGTGCTATTCACCACATCACTGAGCAAAACATTGCAATCAGGTTGCTGGTAGCATCATTAAAAGGTAAATCTCTTTAATGGTTTAGAGGCTTAAGAGTAAATTCAATTAGATCTTGGGATGAATTAGGTGCTGCTTTGAATAGGCAATTTTAGGACAAGTCTGATCATTTATCATTAGTTGAACAAATGACTACTATTAAGAGGGCTCTATAAGAGCAAATGACAGATTTTAATTTTAGATTTTAAAAAACATGGAATAGAATTCCTGAAATAGTGAAACCATCACCAGAGCATGCTTTTTTATACCATTTAAGGGCATTAAATTTAGATATTGTTGTTATGATACAATCCATGGGAGGGGTAACTTTACCAGCTACTTTTGATATTGCAATAAGAGCATAAAACAATTTAATACAAGCTGGTAAGATAGCACCTGGGCCCCTAATGCCAATTTTTTCAGATATACAGCCTTTAATACCAATTTCAACCCCACATATTTCAGCAATACCATCTTTTGGTTATTCAGCAAACACACAAAATAATACAGATCCCATTCATTCTAAATTTAGAGAGCCAGAAGAAAATTAGCAAAGCATAGAAAAAATACCGCAGACTGTGAGTAATGACTTAGTCAGTCTGAAAATTTAAACAAATCAAAATAACAGACCTTACCAAGTATCCCCTTACCAAGCAAATAGACCTAGTTATCAAGTAGATTATCAAGGTCAAAGAAGAAATTACAACAATAGGCCAAATCAGCAATACAATCCAAATACTGTCAGTACATCAAAAGAAATATTGCCTATACAGAACAACATGGTTCAAGACTATGCATGGTGCTATCCCTTTAATCAATCTCATAATCAGGCCACTTGTCTAAATTGAATAGTAAGTCAAGCTTTGATGGTACAAAATAACTATGCTACTACTGAAAATTCAGCAAGTGATGTAAACAACCAGCTAGACATTTAGCCTCAGTATGTTAATCCTAATGTAGCTTTAATGAATTGGCAGACTAATGAATTTTGTGGTGTAAATTAGTTTCCAGGTCAAAAGCAATCTTTTACTAATATTGCAGCAAACACAAGATAAAAAAAGAGAGTTGTTGACTTGTAGTAACAGTCTAGAAATACAAATTAGTAAGCTAAAACTGCAAAATAACAAGCTAGAAATGTATCACAGCCAACTGATAAAGGGAAAAATATAGTTTTTACAACTCAGAATGAGTAAAATCAAGCCTCTACATCAAAAGATTTGCACATTTTGTCAAGACAACCAACTACAAAAAATAAACAGCCAACAAAAGACCACCCAGAGGTTGCTGTCCCAAAAGTACAACAAAAGGTTAGTGGCCTATTTTTAATATTTTGGATCATATGAAAAAGACAATAGTAAGCATCTCTATTTTGGATCATATGAAAAAGACAATAGTTAACATGTCTATTTTAGATGCTTTACACATACCAGGACAAAAAGATTTGTTACAAAATGCTCTATCTCAGTTTCTTTTGTCAAATGAGGTACAAAAATCACATCAACCTCAGATTATGATTGCAAATGAAACATAAAAGAGAATAGAACAGCATAAACTAGTAGGCAAACCTCCACCATTTTATGTCACTTTGATTGTGGGTGATTATTTAGTAAATAATTGCATGATAGATTCAGGAGCCAGCAGTTCAATTATGCTCAAACAACTAGCTAATAAGTTAGGTCTGAAATATGAACCTGTTGTTAGAGGTGTTGTACAAATGGATGGAACTGAAGTAAGTACAGTTGGAATGTTAAAAAATTTAGGCCTTACTCTACATGCTTGTCCAAACTTTGTTATATACTAGGACATTTATGTCATTGATTTGCCACCTACCTTTGCCATTTGCTTATCCAGAGATTTTACAACAAGGTTAGGATGGTATTTATCATCTGATTGGACACATTTATTCTTCAGAACTAGATATGTAACCAAGGTTACAATCAAGTCTAAACCACTAGAAAAAGATCATTTGGAACCTTACACACCTAGTTCTATAAATGTAAATCTTCCCATTTTTATCAAGAGGATCTAATTCCTATCTAAGATCCAAACACACCTTTGGAAGGAATTCCAGATTTGGTTCTAGACCAATGGGCAGCATAAAATCATGAAATAGATCCATTTGAACAAATGGATGAGATTGGTCTTGGTGTGTACATGATTCAAGAAAATAATACAATTATTCCAAATCTGATTAAAGAAGAAAAAACAACAAACTGTAGAATCTAAAAATGATGTTTGGGAACTATTTTTTAATGGTTCTAGAATCAAGGTAGGAGTTGTTTTAGTTTCTCCCATAGGTGAGAAGTATTATTCATCTTTCAGATTTGCTTTTAGCTATTCTAACAACTTAGCTGAATATGAGGCTCTAGTTCATGGATTAGAATGGGCAAGGAAGAGAAAAATTAGATATTTAAAAGTGTTTGGAGACAGCAAGTTAGTAGTTAAACAAGTCAGAAACCTTGCTGCTACAAAAAATGACTTGCTAAAATTATACAAACATAGAGTTTGGGATATGATAGAAGAGTTTGATGCATTTAATCTCATATCTGTACCTAGAACTGATAACAAGCAAGCTGACAAACTCACTGCTATAGGAGCTGAATATGATATTCCTTCTGAAATGAAGAATATTCACTCTCCTTTATATATCAAAGTTGTTGTTAGACCGTCAGTTCCAGATAATAATGTCAGTTGGCAAGTGTTTGACAATGATGAACAAATTGTAAATTTCTTAATGGAAGAAGCTAAATTTTCTGCAGGTAATCAATAGAATTTTGTACAACAATATGATGATCAAATACTTCAGTTAAGATCAAATAAGCTACCCAAGGGCTTAGTGACCTTGGAATCTATCTTTAATACTGATGATCAAGTAGGAAAGGACAAGGCTAGCTTGTCAATAAAGAAAGAACATTATGAACCTATTGAGATCTTGAAAGGAAAATTGCTCAAGCTGGGAAGGATATGTACAAAACAAGAACAACAAGCATTCATCCAGCTTTGTCAAGAGTTCAATAAAATTTTTGCATTGAAATATGGAGATCTAAAAGTTTTCAACCCTGAGTTAGCTCAACACAATAGAGCTGGAACCCAAAGCTAAACCTGTCAGACAGAAGCAAAGACCATTGAATCCCAAACTAGAAGTGCTCATGAAAACATAACTCAATAAACTCATTGAAGATAATATCATTTTTGGGCTAAAGCAAGAAACTCGGTCCACATGTAGGGGAAGTCGTATGGGTAGAAAAAATCCACTAGGAACGGGCGCCTGAACCTAAATGGGTACCCGTTTAGTAACAGGTACCTGTTTAGTAACACACATCCGAGCCTAAACGGGTACCCATTTTCAAAAAATTATATATTTTTAAAAAAGAGCCCTGCAGGGTCATTTTCTTCCACTCCAGTCGACAACGATAGTGATAGCGGAAGCGTTGGAATGGGTACACATTGCTGAAGGCTAAACAAGCACAACACCATAAATTTTTTTGCTCTCTCACCTCCTCCTGCCACCTTGTCACTACTGAGCTCCTCCAGGTTGGTTCTCTACTAATTTTTAGCTTGTTTTAGATGTTTTTTTTTTCTGATTGTAGGATTAAAATAAAAATTAGGGTTTTACTTGTTATTAGGGTTTTACTTGTTATTAGAGTTTTATGATTTTTTGTGATTGTGTGTTACTGCAAACCCTAAAACTATGTTATTGCAAACCCTAAAACCATGTTACTGCAAACCCTAAAAAACCTAAACTATAAACCCTAAAAAACCAAATTATAAACCCTAAAACCATGTTGTACTGCAAACCCTAAAAACCTAAACTATAAGCCCTAAAAAACCAAATTATAAAGATTTAATTTTGTGTATGATTCAAATGCATTTGACTTTTCAATGACTTCTAACAGGAACGTAATAGCATTCAAAAGAAGATTTATGAATTGAATTGTTGTGGTCAAACAAAATTTTATATTGAATTGACTTGAAATTCCAAATAAGCCACTCTTCCATCCTCCTAAAAATGTAAACTACTAATAAAAATATCTTATAATTACTTTACTATATATATCTTCATCATCATTTACTAGTATTCCATTTACAACCTCTATGTAACTGTTATTGCTTTTGAGGATCCCATAGTTTCATTTGAATCCCATGCCATGCCCATTGACTACACAGTTCTCCATCTCTTAGATTCTCTCCGCTTTAAGCATTCTTTTCCTCTTATTAATTCCATTGCAACCACTTTCATTATCCACATTTCTATTATCATTATTCTTACTAGCATTATTTGTATTGATTACCTTGTGCTATGTAGAATTCCATGATTTGTCCATGCTTGTATTTCTCATCTCACTTTCCTAATATCAAATCCCACTTTTGATTCCTATAGGCTTGTAGGTGGATCTTTCATGTTTTCATTCATCAAGTGTTGAGTTCCAAAGAGTTAGCTTACCATGAGCCACATTGAAAAGAAATACATTCTTCAAAAGTTATTAAATCATCATGTCATTACTAGCCTAGTCTAATCTTTAGTGATGAGCCCTTGCATATTACTCTAGTTGCATGGGGTTAGACCTAGCAGGTTGCTGGCCCATACCCCAAAGTGAAAATTTTTATGTTTCTTATGTGCCTTATTGCTTTGGTAAACCCTACATTGACAAGTGATTGGAAATATTATAATAGAGAAATGGGAAGAATACACTTGGCATGGGCTATCATGCACTTTTAAATTGTGATAAATAATGTGATAAATGATCAAAGAAAATAATCAATGATAGTTAAACAAACAAGACAATGGAAATAGAAATTGACACCAGATTAGGAAAAAGTAAACTATAAATACAAGGGTTTAGATGCACTTGTAGGAGATGGTTACCACTACAAATGGACTCAAAATAAACATTAACTAATAAATTTTTGGGTGTGTTTAGAATAGTTTACTAATAACTTCTCTATCTAGAAACCAATCAAGACAAAAAAGTAGATGGTGCAAAATAGTAAAATATGTCACAATTGAGCTTAACTAAGCTAGAAGTAGGATAATAGAGAAATGGGAAGAATACACTTGGCATGGGCTATCATGCACTTTTAAATTGTGACAAATAATGTGATAAATTATCAAAGGAAATAATCAATGATAGTTAAACAAACAAGACAATGGAAATAGAAATTGACACCAGATTAGGAAAAAGTAAACTATAAATACAAGGGTTTAGATGCACTTGTAGGAGATGGTTACCACTACAAATGGACTCAAAATAAACATTAACTAATAAATTTTTGGGCGTGTTTAGAATAGTTTAGTAATAACTTCTCTATCTAGAAACCAATCAAGACAAAAAGTAGAAGATGGTGCAAAATAGTAAAATATGTCACAATTGAGCTTAACTTAGAAGCTAGAAGTAGGATTAATAGAGAAATGGGAAGAATACACTTGGCATGGGCTATCATGCACTTTTAAATTTGGACTATATAAGGTGTCAAAATGTTTCCATTATAATTTTGAGAAAAATGATGATAGGACAAGGTTGTTAGGTAGAGTGACACCTTGGGTGTCACATGGCCCTCTCCTAGTACCTTGGTGTATGACTAGGACCTAGAAGGCAACCTTGTCCACTATGTGAAAATGATCTTAAAATTTAGACATAGCTTCATCTTGTGATTTTTTGCATAACTTCCTCTTGGTAATTTGTGAGATCTCTTTTCTAATTATTCCATATTTTATCTATAAATACCAATTCTAAAGTTTAGAAACCCTCTAAAAAATGGTTAAAGAGGACATTTGAAGTAAGAAGGAGAATATAATATTTTAGGGAAATGTTGGATTCATTTAAGGAGACATTCTTATGAAAAACTAAAGCTAGGTTTAAACCAAGGTTTGAAAGAGAAAGATGGAATTTAGGAGATGGAAAAATAAGACTTAATGAAAAAAATTAAAGGGGACTAATATGGATATAGAGAGGACTAATATGGGAGAAGAAAAGAAATAATATGAAAGATACTTGATGAAAAATAAAGTAGAAATGAGAATCTAAAATGAGAAATTGAGGAAAGAAAATGGTTTAGAAAGAGGTAAGTCCAGAAGGAATGTGGGTTTGAAAAGGGAAGATAAAATGTATAATAGAGGAAGAATGGAGTTAAAACCAAAAAATATAGTAAACACTAACATTCCTACACTTATTCAAGAAAGATGGCTCCAAAATAGCAATCAAGTGGAAACTTCACAATTTTTTTATGTTCAAATGGGGAGAGGGAGGTCTATTTTATATATTTTCATACAAAAATAGAAGTCCAAATAATGTGATAAATTATCAAAGGGTTAGATTTAATGTGATAAATGATCAGAGGAAATAATCAATGATAGTTAAACAAACAAGACAATGGAAATAGAAATTGACACCGGATTAGGAAAAAGTAAACTATAAATACAAGGGTTTACATGCACTTGTAGGAGATGGTTACCACTACAAATGGACTCAAAATAGACATTAACTAATAAATTTTTGGGTGTGTTTAGAATAGTTTACTAATAACTTCTCTATCTAGAAACCAATCAAGACAAAAAGTAGAAGATGGTGCAAAATAGTAAAATATGTCACAATTGAGCTTAACTTAGAAGCTAGAAGTAGGATAATAGAGAAATGGGAAGAATACACTTGGCATGGGCTATCATGCACTTTTAAATTTGGACTATATAAGGTGTCAAAATGTTTCCATTATAATTTTGAGAAAAATGATGATAGGACAAGGTTGTTAGGTAGAGTGACACCTTGGATGTCACATGGCCCTCTCCTAGTACCTTGGTGTATGACTAGGACCTAGAAGGCAAACTTGTCCACTATGTGAAAATGATCTAAATATTTAGACATAGCTTCATCTTGTGATTTTTTGCATAACTCTCTCTTGGTAATTTGTGATATTTTTTCTAATTATTCCATATTTTATTTATAAATACCAATTCTATAGTTCAGAAACCCTCTAAAAAATGGTTAAAGAGGAATGAAGTAGGAAGGAGAATATAATATTTTAGGGAAATGTTAGATTAATTTAAGGAGACTTTGGTATGAGGCATCATCATTTGATCATATTATATGATAAACTTGTGCATGTTTAATTTTCAAGTATTACTTGCTCTCTAAATTCATGGATATTTTAAACTAAATCATTTATAGATCTATTAGATTAAGTTTAAATTTATAGATATTTGTTTGTAAGTTTTCAATATGTATATATTTGTGAAATTATACATTTGTAAGTTTTTTATATGAATACATATTTGGAAATTTGCAGGAGACATCTAATGGATGACCAGAGTCTAGATGAATTTTTAATAGATGACATTCTTTATGAAAACCCCCCACCCCATGATCCACCTCAAAACACCCCACCCCCTCCACCTCAAAATGCCCCACCCCCTCCACCTCAGAACCCCCCATCCCCTCCACCTCAAAACCCCCCACCCCCTCCATTTGATGAGGCCCAATTGCAGCAAAACATTAATGAAAATATTAATACAATTGAGGAGAACATTAATTTGATTAATAATCAACCTCACTTGATGCCTCCTCATGTGGTTCGGTTTGCATCTTCGATGCAAACCATTATTGATTCTGTTAGGTCTATCAATGTAGACCTAAATAGGTTTCAGCTTTGGCGGGAGGAGAGGAGGCAATTCTATGCAGATGGTCTTTCATATAAAGACATCCATGACCTCCACATAACAAAACAAACATTAGCCCCATTTTTTGTCACCCAAAAACTAATCATCCTATAACTGCAACAAAAAAAAGAATATCAATTAAGTGGTGTACGCATGAGGGGATTTCGAGACATTTTTGGGATCGGTGGTGGATGGTGTTTGATCACCCACCACATGCTAATTGTGAGGTACCGCTATATTTTTTGAGAAAATTATGGGTGGAGTTTCAATTGGGTCAAAAACCCAATTATTTTGATATGAGAGAATTTCAGGGTGTTGGTCATGGCATGCCACAACACAGACCAGGGGCACAAGTTGACCCCAATTGACCTGTTCCTCCTGCTCCTATGGTTGCTCCTATTTTGCCCATGATTCCTACACCTATTCAGCAGCAGGCAGTTTTGTCGACATTAGGAGCATTGAGTAGACTCTTGGGAAATCTCACTGAACAAGTTGCCCACATGGTAGCTGAATTCAGTGGTGGAGAGCATCATGGAGGAGTCGATGCATCTCATCATAGAGCCTCAGGCATGTCAGGGGCACATTTGTGTACAAATTGCAATCAACCGTGTTATGGTCTTGCTCCTACATCCACATCAGATGCAGCTACAACAGAAGTGGAGTCATACTTGGATCTACTATATTCGGATGATAATCCTACACAGGTACATTAACCACATTTTATTAAATATTTCAAGTGCATAATTTGAACGTAGATCAACATTTAAATATAAATAATTTAATGAATTAATATATAATTGTGAACTGTTTGTTGTACAGATCTCAAGTCGCTCTAGGGCCACATCACGATTTGATACATTGAGTTTTACATCGACAGCTGTAAAGATTGGCACACCTTATGGGGTAAACCAATATATCTTAACCCTAAAACCATATGTATCTAATTCTAGTTTAAATTTTCTTCTTGAAACTTATCAATATTATATTTTAAATTAACAAGTGTATAAATAAATAAATAACTATATGTACATGTATGTGAAAGACTACTATTGCAACGAGGCTCAGGTCATGTGGCAGTTCCCATGTCTAACCGACCACATGGCTTAGGTGTTTCTTCCACTGATCCTCCATCGTCAGCTATTATGCCTGAGTATTCCCTGGTGTGTGTTTTAAAAAATTGTACTAAATTTGTACTAAGTTTCTTTTTTGAGTTTATATAAATTTATATATGCACCCATATATATGTAAGTGTAGGATGATAGGAGTGAGACTATTGGTCAAGTTGCTAGTCAGGGACAAATTCATGAGCCATCTACACATTTTGAGGTCCTAAACTTTACTAAATTTTCTATGTGCAATTTCTAGGTCTTTATATGCTAAATAAATTCTAACTTATTTCAAACTTGCTTTATTTGAAATTCTAGCAATTAGCAGGTCAAACTTTTGGTCAAGAAGATGAAACAATTATACCACCTACACAACAAAATGTGGGAGTACATGAGCATGATTGCATGGTAATTTAAATGCACACTTTAAAGCCTACATTTAAATATTTAATTTCATATGTCATTTTAAAAAATTTTAAATCTGATTGCAAGTTTCTTTCTCTTGTGTATAGCATGAGGTAGATCCATCTATTTCATGAGGAAGAAAGAGGCCTCTTTCAGATTTGAACTTGAGTGATGATCATCCCTAACATAGAGTTTTATTTCATAGACTGAACTGTATGATGTGCACATTATTTTTTATATATGTCATGCTAGGACTTTGACTATATATGTCAAACTTGCTATTACATGTACTTCTAGATATATTTTAGTATTTCATGAACTGTGATTTGTATTTATTTATATGCTGATGATGAGTAGATGTTTTAAAGTACATATTTCATGGACTTATCTAGATAGATCTACATGTATATATTATTGAGTATATATGCTTGAATGTATTTTAGTATGCTAGATAATATGTTAAAGATAATATGTTAAATATGCTTCATTGTTCACTTCTAGATTATAAATTATTTAATTGAGACATGTTAGAAGATTTCTCTCTACTACATTTTTTAATTTTTAAGAAGTGATTATGCATTATGGTTCACTAGTTCTTCTTGAAATAGTGAACAATCTAGTAACTGCCTCACAAACCTAGATTAAGTTAATTTACATAGTAGAATAGATAGGTAAATGGTGTTACAATTATCTAATAGATAAGTTTGGTGTCACAATTATCTAATAGATAAATTTAGGGCACTTTATAACAAGTTAATTTACCTAGGATAAACCTATAAAATCATAATAAAATGATAAGGATGTTATACTCACTTTGATAGTGTCCTTGAACAAAATCTTTGTTGAAAAACATTCAAAACATGATTCAAATGAAGCATTCAATTCTTGTAGAGAAACTAACTCTTTAGAAGAAACTAGAAGGAAATTCAAATCTTATCCACACAATATAAGCTACAAAAAAATTTATCACAATTTAAAATTATTCAAGAAGTAGCATTCAATTTTTGTAGAGAAACTAACTCTTTTAAAGAAGAAACTAGAAGGAAATTCATTTGAATCTTATCCACACAATATAAGCTACCAAAAAAATTATCACAATTTGAAATTATTCAAGAAGTAGTATTCAATTCTTGTAGAGAAACTAACTCTTTTAAAGAAGAAACTAGAAGGAAATTCATTTGAATCTTATCCACACAATATAAGCTACAAAAAAATTTATCACAATTTGAAATTATTCAAGAAGTGGTATTCAATTCTTGTAGAGAAACTAACTCTTTTAAAGAAGAAACTAGAAGGAAATTCAAATCTTATCCACACAATATAAGCTACAAAAAAATTTATCACAATTTGAAATTATTCAAGAAGTAGCATTCAATTCTTGTAGAGAAACTAACTCTTTTAAATAAGAAACTAGAAGGAAATTCAAATCTTATCCACATAATATAAGCTACAAAATTTTTTATCACAATTTGAAATTATTCAAGAAGTAGCATAATTTCTCAAGTGAGGGTTGTGGTGATCAGAAACTTAGCACTTGCAATTAATACATCTTACAAAAATCCACTTTCAATTATGCTTTGATGGATTCTCATATGTACATGTGAATTTATCTAATGTGTAGATAGTTTTTTCCAATTTTTGAATAGATAGTATATACCTTATCAAGGCCCCTTCATTTTTCCTATTTTTGACAATCCATTTTCCACTCTTTCCAGAACTTCCAGTTTCATGTTTTTAGATTTAGTAGCCTTCTCCAAGTGATCTCCTCTTGTACTTATACATTCTCTTGAGATCTTCTCTTTTATACCTTATTGGTTGACAATGTTCATGCATTAATCGAGCTTATAATGATTACTCAGAATGTTTCTAGTGCTAGGGAATTATTAGATTTTTGAGATTCCTTTTGCTATGTAGATTCTTGTCTTGGTTTGATTGGCCATTCTCTTTGTAGTTCTATTGAGTGGGTATTAGGGATTATCTTCAAGTTCTTAATAACATCTTTGATTGGTCATGAAGGCAAGTGGCTATTAAAGGGATTGTTATGACAATCATATAGGTGTTTGGATGACCACTTATGCATTTTACAGTCCTCTCTTGTTTCATTAGGACAATCCTATAATTGGTTTGGTAGCCTCTTATGAATTTCATGAAGGCCAGTTGTTTCCATAAATACATGTCTATCTAACTCTAGCAAATGACCATTTAGAATGATATAAGATCATCAATCACTGTGAAAACCTCTTGACTAACATGATTACTTTATTGTTTCATGAGTGTCCTATTTGTTTCATGACTATCCTAAATTTGTTTTATTATTGTCATATGGATTTTTTCAATGGACTTTAGATGATATAACCTCATTATGACTGATTTTTAGATTTGAATTGCTCTTATGAGAACATCTCAATGATTTATGACAGTCTAGATTGGATACATGGCAATAATCTTCATGCATGACAATAATCTTCTATTTGCTATGACAATGAGTAACCTTTATGGTAGTCATTTAGTTTGAAATAATGACTATTTAATACCTTACCTATGCATGATAACCCTCATTATTACCTTAGCAGTTGTAAATAACTCTACAACACCAATGACTACACCTAGGTAATATGATAGCACAGTCCCATGTTTATTAGTGGTAGCATTAGACTATTCAAGACAATGATTGAAGGATATAGAGGAGGACCATGGCATTCATAGAGGTGATATTAAACCATGTTTCAAATATGCAAACTATCCTAGGACTATTTCCCTTTAACTATCATGACACTACTTTTCAACTTTTGTGAATTTAAATAATATAAAATAAATGCTAAATCAACACATCTCAAAACATAGCTAAAGTGGGTACAAAAATGATAGGAAAAATACAAACTATATACTTATTGAACCTCTACACTAATATCATTTGTGGCAATCATAAAATAATATTCAATCCATGAAAATTAAATGCATAGATCATAAAAAGAGTCTCAAAACAAAAAATAGGTCCATTATTAAACATATGAGTATATCTATACAATTAGCTTATAGGTCCACGTTATTAGTTTGACATGACTACAAAATTGATCTACCATTTACACCTGCAAGAAATAATGAATGTAAATGAGAATGAAAGAATATGTACCAAAAACACAAAATATTAATGCAATATGTAACTAAATAACACAAAAGAGGATGTAAGACGATGGCTTAAGGGGAGCTAATAGGATGTCTTAAGGGGATACATAAGAGGATGGCTTTAGGGGATGTATAAGAGGATTAATTAAAAGGGGAGCTAGAAGAGGATGTCTTAGGGAGATACAAAAGAGGATAGCTTACTTGGAGAGATGTACATGAGTCAATTTACAAAGTATTTAAGATAAAACTTGATGGCTTAAGGGGATGTAAGAGGATGGCTTAAGGGGAGCTAAGAGGATGAATTAAGGGGATGTACAAGCGGGTGTCTTTAGAGGATGGATGAAAAATATATGAGTATATATATGTAATTACCTAATTTGCGTTCACTTTTAGTTGAAGACTACAAAATTGACCTCACATACTTGTATGGTGAAAACTTCTATTGACAATCATGCAAATTTGACTACTTGTCTAGGGTACACCTACAAAAAGTAATGTTCAAATGTACAAGTAAATTAACTATGTATTTACATGAGTCGATACAAAATTTAAGACAAGGGGAATAATATAGAAGCTAAAATGAGAATGAAAGAATTTATATACCAAAAAGACAAAACATTGATGCATTATGTAGTTCTAGATAACATGTTGAATGTGAAAGCCATAATGTAAGTATATACAATTACCTAATTTACATTCACTTTTAGTTGAAGACTACAAAAATGACCTCACATACTTGTATGGTGAAAACTTCTATTGGCAATCATGCAAATTTGACTACTTGTCTAGGGTACACCTACAAAAAGTAATATTCAAATTTACAAGTAAATTAACTATATATTTACATGAGTCGATACAAAATAAAAGACAAGGGGAATAATATAGAAGCTGAAATGAGAATGAAAGAATTTAGGGGATGTAAGAGTATAGTTTACATACTTGAAAATTTATTCCATTGTACCATCTACATCCTCATTTTTTTGTAATGCATCTATAATTGACTCATGTTCTTCCATCGAAATTGTCCATAACTATTTATTAGAAGGTTTGCCTTGATATCTGACTAGTTTTATATTTGTTACCACAACCAAATGTGAGTAGTGTATGATCTTCTTATGTGTTTCATAATCTTCAAATTCAAGCAAACCATTCCTTATTATTAGATATTTTCGTAGCCAAGTGCCAACAACAACCACAGAACCTATTGGATACTCCATGTTATCATCACCTACTCTAGGATGTAACAACTTTTGTTTTGTCTCAACACATCGAGCCAACCAATACTCGGTTTCCTCTTCATTGCCCTCAGGTGCAACAACAGCATACACATGTCCTACAAAAAAATTATGTAATTTAATAAAGTGTGACATGTATCTAAATCACATAAATTTGTGCATGCATACATATATAATTAATTATATATAGATGTACAAAAAAATAACAATAAAAAAAATTGAAAACAAAAGTACCTTCTTGTACAAGGTCTGAAACGTGATCATAGTCATCTGATGCAAACATTTGATTATCATCTTCAATTGTTGTTTCAAGTTGATCTTGTGTTTATATAGGTGTCAAGGATCTTTGTTTCCATTCTTCAACCCATTCTGTATTTTCACATGCTCCCCAATCACCTGTAATACAAAATTGACAAAAACATGCAAGCTCCCTAGTCCATATAGTCCATGTGCTTGCATTTGAACTCTTAAATGAATGCCATTTTTTAATCCAGTTATTGTCTCACAATCAAGTCGAGTAGGAATATTCTCTTCTTCAACTAACCAAAAGAATCATCAAATTGTAGAGTTCTAACTTGATCCCGTAGATAATTTTTCATTACACCAATCCACAATTGCACGTGCATCTCTAAATTTGGTTGTATCCTCAAATTTTAGTTGCTCTCTAGAAAGAGCTCTTTTCACACATGCTCCATCTCCATCATGTTCTCCTTTACGACGTCTAGCTTCAAAAAAACTCCACATATGTTGGATATTGATTTCTTTGTGAGCCCTACATAGCCAATAAAACATTCTTGCATTTTTGAATTGCCCTATACAATTATCCAACCATATGAAATGTTGTGCCATCTGGATTCCTCTTTCTTTTAAACTTTCATAAAATTTTGTGAAACAATATTGCACAAACTCTAAAGAGTGTAACTGGTTATCACTCAAATAGAAATGATACTCCCTCAAAAATTTTCTATTATCTTCTGTACTATCATCTGCATGTCTGTATACAATATGAACAAATATGGCCACTTTCACTAACTTATAATATTGAGATTGAATTTCCTCTTATGGAGAAGGAGTATAGTTTTCTACAAAGTCAACCATTGATAGGATAGTTCCAATTGGAAAGGTGTTTTTACATGAACAGAATTGTCCATCAAGCCACCGAGCATATTGGAAGTGTTTGAAATATTTGGATACAATATTATCCTTAAAATCTTTGATGAATGCATGCACACAAATTTTTCCAGTGACTAACTCACAACGCTTTCCATTTTTTCCATCCTTTAAAGAATATTCAACATTCTTAAATCTTTTCACATCTACTAATTGTTGTCCAAATTCATGTGAAATATTTTCATGCATACATTCTCCTAATAATGAAAAGTTGCCACATCTATTGCATTGTCCAGAAATACATGCTTCTGAATAAAATAAGTATCCAGTAGATGTTTCACAAAACAAACCTGCTACAAACTCCTTAATTGTTTGAGGTGGCATATTAATACCACATTCCTACATAATTTCGTCAGTATGCAAAGTAGAACGTATATGTCGAAAAACATCATAATAATAACGAAATTGCACGAGTTTTACAACAACAAGAGATTCGCTATTTATTAATTTTCACATACCAAGGTTTACATTTCTCAAAAGAACTTTGGCTTATGGTAATATTAAATGGTTCTAACACTAAATCATTTAAGAATTTTTTATATAATTCAGTTTGAGTCATGTCTAATAGATGTTTTTGATGAGGATCACGAATTTTAGACCCCACTCGTAATTTTAAAACATCTCTAACATTAGATGCTACCCTTGTATTATCATGCCAATATTTTTCAATTAAAGATTTGATTTCACTATTTAATTTCATGTCATACCTTGGGAGTCTACCACTAAAACTCCAACATTGGTTAATTGGATCTTTTTCAATAGATTCTCTTCTCTTTGCTGCTCTTCTCAAAGTTTTAGGATTTATCTTTAGAATTTCACTTGTCTTACTTATCATTCTTTTATTAGAAGATGATTTATTGACTAAAGCAGTTATAGCTCTTCATGCTGCATTGCTATCTTTAGATTGACTCTTTTTACCAATAGAATCAATAGCATTAGCAACACTAGATAAAACTTGTTTCATTGATTCATCTTTTTTTTAGGTTTTACAAAGATGCCTAACTTTTTCATTACTTTTCACAATTTCCACATCTTCATCAATTGCATCATAAGTTGACATTGAAATCCAAGACTTTTTCTATAATTTTTTTTTATATAATCTATTTGCATGAGTTCTCATTTGCCTCCAAGAAATCTTACCAGGAAGATTAGCTAAGACATTTCTTTCAATCTCAAATAAAACATTTTCATTTTCACTCCTAAAAGGGATATCATTCTCATTCATATCATCAATAGGTGGGTTTGAAGACATACCTAGATTTGTTTCTATAGTTGTGTTTTCCATATCATTGAAAGTTGGCTCCGAAGACACACTTGGATTTGTTTCTATAGTCATGTTTTCTATATCATTGAAATTTGGCTCCAAAGACACACCTGGATTTGTTTCTATAGTCGTGTTTTCCATATCATTGAAAGCTGGCTCTAAAGATATATCTAGATTTTTTTGTATAGTCACATTTTCCATATCTTCAAAAGTTGGGTTTGAAGACATACATGCATTTGTTTCTATAGACACATTTTCTTCCAAATTCACCATTTCCACATTTGCATCATCTACATTCATCCCATCATTTATACTCTCTTGAATGTTTTTCTCTTCAATACTCATGGAACTAGATGCTTCAATATTCTTCATCTCTTGAATCTTTGCTCTTCTATCTCTTTGCCTTTTTGCTTCCTTCTCTCTATTTGCTTCAATTTCTTGAGGTGTCATTACCCTCCTTTGTTTTTTTTCTTTGACGTTGATTTGATCCCATGATTACCAAACCCTCTAGATTTGAGGTGTCATGCACTTGATTTCACTTCATAATTGTTCATATGATTGACTCCTTTCAAAATCTGAATAGAATATGACCTGTCAAGAGATTCCACAAAACACTTGTAAGTAAAAAAATGCAGAAATTATTGATGTCACGCCGTACTGATCAGACTTGCAAGTTACAGGGATACAATAATAGTATGTTTTTCCCTAATATGGGAAATAACGGGTATAATAGAAATAGATACCTGTTATTAAAAACATAACGGGTACCCATTATGTAATGGGTACCCGTTATGTAACGCATACCCGTTTTATAATGGGTACCCATTATTTGAAATTGGAAATCTCTGCCCACCTTTTCCCTTCCCTTTGCTTGGGTTTTAGGCTCGGGATAGGCATGGTTGACCGACCTTGAGCCTTGGACCTGCAAGTTTTTTTCTAAGTATAGAACAAGAAGAAACACTAAGTTTACCTATATGGCCGAGGACCTTTTTTTCTGAATTTTTTTACGAAATGAAAACCCATTACAGATAACATTGTCTAGTTTTCAAATATGTAATTTTTTTTTGTTATTGGACATGTTCTTCTATTTATTATTTAATTTATGAGCAAACTAGTCCAAAAACTTAAAATGACAGGTGTTTGTATTATTTTAATAACTTTTAATTTTTAAATTAAAAAAAAAAATTATATGTCATCAATCTACACATCATTATTTACACAATGAAAAAAAAAATTTAATTTTATGATTTTTTTTGCTCAAATTATGTTGGCTGTACACAAGGGGTTTCCAAAAATAGCAATTAGGCCTAATAAAAAATTAATTAAAAAAAATTATTTAGAAAAAAATTATAAAAAAATATCCTCATCAAACTTCACTGTACTACACATCTTTCCCAAAAGGATTTTGAAAAATAATTTTATTTAGGTCAAATTATGTTGGTTGACACGTGCATGGTATGGTTAAAAAAAATTGACTTTTAAATAGTGGTTTTTAGAAATGCCTATTGAAAATCAATTTGTATCATCTGGGTATTGAAAAAAAATGTATATTTAGAAACTAGACTTCAAATATTACATTTTATATTTAGTGATTTTTTTAAAGATTCCATCTCTAAGTGCCTCAAATTTTAAGGTGAAATGTGACAAATTTTGAAAATAAGGGAAAACACTTCCACTTTTTGGCCAAAAAGTGGACCCAACTTCTTGCACTGACCCTTTTCCTATCAAACATACTTCATGGGTTTCTAACTTGGTTCCTATTAGAAATAAAAATAGAGAAATTAGATTATGTGTTGATTTATGTGATTTAAATAGAGCATCTCTAAACGATCATTATCCTTTACCATCTATGGAACAGATATTGTAGATTGTTTCTAGATCAGAGAAATTTTCTTTATTGGATGGTTATTCAGGTTATAACCAAATTCTTGTGAAAGAGGAAGATCAATACAAGACAACTTTTACCACAAAATGGGGCACACTAACATACAGAAAGATGCCATTTGGCTTATCAAATGCAGGTGCAACATTCTAGAGAGCAATGGACATGGTTTTTCAAGCCCTGATTAATAAAATTGTGCTTGTATACTTAGATGATGTGACTATTTTTTCTAAAAATATTGAAGATCATTTTCATCATTTAAGACTAATCTTGGAGAGATGTAGAGAATTTGGGGTATCATTGAACCCAAAGAAGAGTATTTCTTCTATTCATGAAGGCAAACTGCTAGGACACATTGTGTCTAAGGATGGAACATCAGTTGATCCTGAAAGTAATACTGCAATACTGACATTACCTCTTCCTATGCATAAGAAAGGCTTACAGAGCTTTTTGGGAAGAATTAACTTTGTAAGAAGGTTTATTCCGAACATAGCAACACTTTTACAATCTCTTACAACAATGCTGAAGAAGAATATTCCCTTCAACTGGACCAAAGAAGGAAAGCAGAATTTTGAAGAAATAAAGGAGGCACTTGCTGCTACTCCAACTTTGATAAATCTAAATTTTGATAAGAACTTCATTCTATATGCATTTGGTAGTGTGGATACTATATCAGCTATGTTATGTTAGCAAAACAGTGAAGGAATGGAACAACTTGTAGCAATTTTTAGCCAGGTTTTGCATGACTATGAGGTAAGATATTCTTTTGTTGAAAAGCATGTATTAGCTATTATCAAGAGCTTAAAGAAATTTAAACACATGCTTTCAAATAATAGAATTCAATTAATGGTTGCTCACCCAACAGTAAAAGAATTTTTTCTCAGTAAAGATTTAAATGACAAGAGAGTAGGGTGGATAACAAAGGTCATGGAATATGACATACAAATTAAGGTAACCAAGTTGGTCCAAGGCAAAGGACTGTGTGAATAGCTTGCAGGAAATGAAGGATACAACAAGGAACTTGAAGGAATGGCTGAGATAGTGCTTCAAAACAATGAAATAACTGTTGTCCCAGACCCCCCTGCAAGTTGGATGCATGATATGATTCATTATTTGCACACTGGTGATTGTCCACAAGGCCTGAACAGATCTAAAAGAAGATATTATAGATTACAGGCAATCGCTTATGATGCAGAGGCATCCACACTATATCATTCGCATATAGCATGAATGTCTGCAGACCAACCTCATCATCATCATATTCCCTAAAACTACCAACATCATCATATTTCGGCTTTACTCTGTCAGTATCATGTTTCCGAAAACCAACAGCATCATCATATTGCGGACACTCGCAATCATCCTCCTGCCGACTACTATTCACCTCCTCCGCTTTCCTCCTAACATCATCATCATGATGTTCAGCGGGCGCAAACATCCTCCGGTTGCACTGTTCATCAGGCTCCGAACTCTAACGTCTTCATCATGATATTCAATATCACCTTCGTCAGCAGGATATCCAAATATCCGGTTGTTCAAATATCCTGATGACGATCACCTTCAACAACTTGCCTTCGACGCTCCACTGCCCGATGATACAAGCAACAGCATCATGATATAAATTATCCGGTTCTCTTCGAAACCTCCTGATGATGATGTTAACACAACTTCCTGCTACGGACTTCCGCCGATACCTTAGCACCTTACGACAGCAGGATGAACTCGCACAAGGGGATATCTCAATATCCTGATGACGATAACGTCATATCCTGATGACGATGACGTCACCCAATATCCTGATGACCTTCTCAATACTTAGTCAAAAATCCAAACTTTCTCTCCCGCATCTACTCGCGATATGCGGATGTTTGGCACTCCCAATATGATGATCCTGATGCCGATACGCTCCTCGGCTCCTCCTGCTGATGATCACCCCGACGAACTCGCACTTCATGCACTCTAAAACATCATGCTCTCCTTCACTTATCCGGATGATGATGCCTAACCCGACTGCAGGATATTTGCAGAAATATCCTGATGATGCTGTTTTCGCGAACTTCTTCACTTAGCGAAATCTCCCTTCGCCGATCCTCCAGGGATGACCCGATCCTGTCTCAGGGTGATCTTCCAACTCAAACTTCTCAACTTGACCTAGCACATGAGGATGCTAGGGTCTTCAACATCTCTTGACCGCGATCCTGCACACCTGCATGCAAACAGAAAACAACCTACAATCTAACCTACTGTACATTGCCATTCCACCGATCAGATGAGTCAACCGGTGGAATGGATCAGTATATCTATGAAAACCTCTCAAACCAGCAATCGATCAAGCAATGGAATGCAACAGAGGATGAACACAAACATGAATACTTTATTCGATTTCAAAAGATGCAACTACAATATGATGTTCCTCTCGCTCTGTCTCACTCTCGCAAAGTCTGATCGATGATTTACAATCAACCGATCCCATGCTTATAAAGATTTCCCTATGAGTACTACTGACCCGACTCCAAGCGGCTGGGAACTCTCCAGGCGGCTGGGAGATCCTACTGAACATACATCATGACAGCTGTTATAACTAACTAGCTAAAAATAGCAAAAGCCTGGTCAGCATGATCTTATCCTGATCAGCATGACCTTATTACATGCATTTGGTCTAACAGACCTTCTTGGAAACACAAACAAGACCTAAACTACTAACTGCCTCATCCAGACCAGCTGTCAGGTAGGTGCTCCTGCACCATACTCCCCAACAGAAAAGAACTCATGTCCCATGAGTTTAGCATGTGGAAGTCCTCCACCGTTACACTTTGCTTTGTCAGTCGTCTGACCTGCTCCAGCTTTATCTGCTGCTGTCTCTTGGCTGCTCCAAGACTTCTGAACTGTAACTTGCTTTCTGGCAAGTAAATCATCATGCCTGTTGATGTAGGCCTTCTTCTCACATACCCTGTGTTTGTCAGGTTGCCTAACCAGAACCTCTGGCTGAACTACCTCTTGAACTTCTGAAGTGTTCAAATCTATCTTCCTTTCAACTCTTATAGGACAAACAATAGTCCCAACTATGACAACATCCTTGTCATTCTTCTGAACTGGTGGCTATTTGCACCCCTATTTCTGAACCTGCTGCTGACCTCTGTCAGACACAACTGAAACTTTCTTCAGCTTGTTGTCTGTAACAACTCCTTTCTCTGCAGTGTCCTGAACTGCCTTCATGCCTGCTCCTCTAGGCATCTGCACATACTCCTTCTTTCCCATTAAAATGATTTGAGCTGCCTTCTGTACTGCAGCTTTTGCCTGCAATGGCATCAACTTAATAATCTTCCCATCCTTCTGGATGGTGTAGGTATTAGCATATCCATCATACAGTACCCTTCTGTCAAATTGCCATGGTCTACCCAACAGTAGGTGACAACATTCCATAGGCAATATATCACACAAAATTCTATCATGATATGGTCCAATCTGGAAATCCACATATGCTTGTTCAGAGACAAAAAGTGATTGCCTATCACTCACCCAAGATGCCTTGTAAGGGTGTGGATGTGGAATCCTTTCCAGCTTCAGTTTATCCACCATTTCCTGAGATACCATGTTGTCTGTTGAACCAGTATCAATGACAACTTTACATACCTTACCTTTGCTCTTGCATGTGGTTTTGAAGAGAGCTCTCCTTTGCATCAGATCCTTTGATGCCTGCAAACTAATTCTCCTTAACATCAGTGATTCTCCACTCTCTGGATATCCAACATTATCAGGTTCTCTGTTTGAACTCTGTGCACTTTCTTCTTTCTCTTCTTGCACAAGTTGTACTCTCTTGTCACTTGTTCTATCATTTCTGGATGATGAACCTTTGTTTTCTGGACATTTGAAAGATGGATGACCAAACTCTCCACAGGTGTAACACTTTCCTGAAAATGTAGTAGAACCTCTACCACCTCCAAATCTTCCTCTATTACCTTTCCATCCACCTCTGAAATCAGACTGTCCCTGTCCTTTACCAGTGTCTTCTTGACCCTCATTGGTTTGCTTTTGTGCAGGGGCTGCTCCTCTTCCCCTATTGTTTCCTCTTCCTCTCATGGACTTATCATGTCCTCTATTCAGCTTTTCTTCAATCCTGATTGCCATTTGATAACAATCCTCCACATTCTTAGGGTTAGCTAACACTAACTCATCCTGTATGTTAAACCTCAAACCAGCCAAATACCTAGCCACCTTTTCTACCTCATTCTCATGATGACCAGATCTCATACTCAACAGATAAAATTCCTCAGTATATGATTTCACATCCCTGTCTTTCTGCTTTAAAAATTGCAGCTTCTTAAACATCTGGATTTCATAATCCCTTGGCAAGAATTTACCCTTTATCCTTGCTACCATCTTATCCCATGAAGTGATCTTAGACTTCCCTTGTTTCCTTCTCTCAGATTGTACATAATCCCACCATACCAAAGCATGACCTCCTAACTTGGTCTTTGCAATCTTTACCTTCTGATCCTCAGCAACATCTTCACATTCAAAGTGATTATCCAGTGCAGCAATCCAATCCAACAACTCATCTTCATTCAAGCTTCCAGTATATTTGGAAACATCAACCTTTACCTTAGGTTTTTCACTCTGCACTGCCTTTAACAGTTTTGCCAACCTCTGGTCTTCAGCATCTAGATCTTCAGCTACCTCTTCATACTCTTCAACAGTATCTGCCTCTTCTTCAGACTCACTGTCTTCCACTTCCCTCTTTTTGTTCTTTTCCAGGGCTGTCAGCCTGGCTTGAAGTGCTTCAGCAAGCTCCTTCATCTTCCTCATCTCTCTAGCATGTTTCTCCTTCATCTCCTGCAATTCCCTTGCAGTACCATTACCTTTATGAGGCATTTTGTCAACCTCTCAATCAACACACAACACAATCAACTCTATCTCTACCTCTGCCCTTTCGGTGACAGAATCAACACACAACAGCCCAGACCTTTTGCTGAGCTCTGATACCACTATGATGCAGAGGCATCCACACTATATCATTCGCATATAGCATGAATGTCTGCAGACCAACCTCATCATCATCATATTCCCTAAAACTACCAACATCATCATATTTCGGCTTTACTCTGTCAGTATCATGTTTCCGAAAACCAACAGCATCATCATATTGCGGACACTCGCAATCATCCTCCTACCGACTACTATTCACCTCCTCCGCTTTCCTCCTAACATCATCATCATGATGTTCAGCGGGCGCAA
Source organism: Cunninghamia lanceolata (assembly GCA_027924645.1). Taxonomy (NCBI): domain Eukaryota; kingdom Viridiplantae; phylum Streptophyta; class Pinopsida; order Cupressales; family Cupressaceae; genus Cunninghamia; species Cunninghamia lanceolata. The sequence goes on from BSBN01000246.1 coordinate 3,267,435, forward strand.
ACATCCTCCGGTTGCACTGTTCATCAGGCTCCGAACTCTAACGTCTTCATCATGATATTCAATATCACCTTCGTCAGTAGGATATCCAAATATCCGGTTGTTCAAATATCCTGATGACGATCACCTTCAACAACTTGCCTTCGACACTCCACTGCCCGATGATACAAGCAACAGCATCATGATATAAATTATCCGGTTCTCTTCGAAACCTCCTGATGATGATGTTAACACAACTTCCTGCTACGGACTTCCGCCGATACCTTAGCACCTTACGACAGCAGGATGAACTCGCACAAGGGGATATCTCAATATCCTGATGACGATAATGTCATATCCTAATGACGATGACGTCACCCAATATCCTGATGACCTTCTCAATACTTAGTCAAAAATCCGAACTTTCTCTCCCGCATCTACTCGCGATATGCGGATGTTTGGCACTCCCAATATGATGATCCTGATGCCGATACGCTCCTTGGCTCCTCCTGCTGATGATCACCCCGACGAACTCGCACTTCATGCACTCGAAAACATCATGCTCTCCTTCACTTATCCGGATGATGATGCCTAACCCGACTGCAGGATATTTGCAGAAATATCCTGATGATGCTGTTTTCGCGAACTTCTTCACTTAGCGAAATCTCCCTTCACCGATCCTCCAGGGATGACCCGATCCCGTCTCAGGGTGATCTTCCAACTCAAACTTCTCAACTTGACCTAGCACATGAGGATGCTAGGGTCTTCAACATCTCTTGACCGCGATCCTGCACACCTGCATGCAAACAGAAAACAACCTACAATCTAACCTACTGTACATTGCCATTCCACCGATCAGATGAGTCAACCGGTGGAATGGATCAGTATATCCATGAAAACCTCTCAAACCAGCAATCGATCAAGTAATGGAATGCAACAGAGGATGAACACAAACAGGAATACTTTATTTGATTTCAAAAGATGCAACTACAATATGATGTTCCTCTCGCTCTGTCTCACTCTCGCAAAGTCTGATCGATGATTTACAATCAACCGATCCCATGCTTATAAAGATTTCCCTATGAGTACTACTGACCCGACTCCAAGCGGCTGGGAACTCTCCAGGCGGCTGGGAGATCCCACCGAACATACATCATGACAGCTGTTATAACTAACTAGCTAAAAATAGCAAAAACCTGGTCAACATGATCTTATCCTGATCAGCATGACCTTATTACATGCATTTGGTCTAACAGACCTTCTTGGAAACACAAACAAGACCTAAACTACTAACTGCCTCATCCAGACCAGCTGTCAGGTAGGTGCTCCTGCACCAGCTTATGCCATAATTGATGGAATTCTATACAAGAGAGATTTTAACAATGTTTTACTAAGATGTGTACAACTAGATCAGACTCAAAAGATTCTACAAGAATTTCATGCTGGGTTGGCTGGAGGTCACTTTGCAGCTAGAACAGTAGCTCTAAAAATTATGAGGGATGGTTACTATTAGCCTGACATGTTCAAGGATGCTCATGAATTGGTAAAGAAATGTCTTAAATGTTTAGTTTTTGTAGGTAAACAAAGGCTGGCAGCAATGCCCTTACATCCAATTCAAGTTGAACAACCATTTGGTAAGTGGGGATTGGACTTCATTGGTCCTATCAATCCACCTTCAAGCCAAGGACACAAGTGGATTTTGACTGCTATAGATTATTTCTCTAAGTGGACTGAAGCAGTTGCTTTGAAAGATGCTAATGAAACATCAGTCCTAAATTTTTATCAAGATCTAGTGTCTAGGTTTAGAACTCCTGACTCAATTATTTTAGATAATGCTTTAGCATTCATTGGATTAAGAATATCTGATTGGTCTATCAAAAATAACATATTCTTGAATAGTTCATCAAATTATTACCCTTAAAGTAATGGGCAGGTTGAATGAACTAACAAAAATCTGATTAAGATTATAAAGAAAATAGTTGATGAGAATTAGAGGTCTTGGCATGATAAATTGAAGTTAGCACTGTGGGCCGATAGGATTACACCTAAAAGATCAACAAGTAATTCACCTTATGTGCTTACATATGGGAAAGAAGCCAAGTTACCAATAACAGTGGAGTTACCAACACTTAGCTATATAAAAGAGCTAGAGTTACTTGAAGAACAACCAATGGAAATCAGGCTTGCACAACTGATTGAACTTGAAGAGATCAGAAAGGAGGCCTTGAAAACATTAGAAGTACACCAGGCCCAAATGAAAAGGACTTTTGATAAAAGAGTAGTACCAAGGGTTTATAAAGAGGGAGATCTAGTTTTCAAGTGGAATTAATTAAAAAGCAGACTAGGACATCATACAAAGTTTGATGCAATGTTTGATGGACCATATATAATCACAGAGTGTAAGCAAAACAATGCATTTCAGCTTGCTAAGTTAGATGGTGAGGTGTTGCCAATCCTAGTTAATGGGATTCACCTCAAGATATGTTACTAAGTAAGGCAACCTTATGATGCAAATAAGTGCTTTTGCACAGTTAGTTTTAGTTTTATTGTTTTGTTTCCAAGAAGTGCTTTTGCACATGTAGCTGGTTTTGTTTTAAGAAAATTAGTTTTAGTTTAAGTTTTTTAGTTAGTTACTGCTGTTGTTTTTAGTTAGTGTGAGTTGCAGAATTTCTCTAAGTTTAGGGAAGAAATGACTCTATGCCCAATGAGAAGGCAAGGCTACTAGTTCTAAACTATTTTGCAGGCAAACACCCCTGAGAGGTCACCAGAAATGTTACTAATTTTTTGTTCACACTGAAAATTAGTTGGACGTAGGTGTAATTGTTCAGAATGAATAATAGAAAACTTCAAGGTTATGCATTCTTGAATGGTTGACACTTTGACAAAGTTGAAAAGAGGATCCAGTTGTTAGGATAACCCATCAGTCCAATCAGGACTAATAAGTTATCATGACAAAAGAATTGATCATCAAAGGATCAAACATTCAAGGAGATACAGTTGTTCTACAAAGTTTGATCTTTTAGGAGTTATAAGCTAAATTGATTATTTAGATTAATCAATTTTGAATAAAAGAGAGAAAGATGTTGTATTACACTATTTTTTCATGTCATGTTTTGAACATACATCCAAGTATCTGTTACTTTAACTCATGCATTTATTAAAAAGGAAATATATATACATCATATGCATCAAAGAAACTAATTGATCATGTTTTAAAGAAATGTTCAAATGTGTCCCACACAAGCCATGGGAATAACTAAACTGAACAATTACAGACATGCAAGCTATGTATCTGTTTGATAACAGAAAAGAGAAAAGAACATATGAGAAATCTAAACATCCATCATTGCCTGATGATGGAGGTTGCTGTTGAAGCTAGTCTTCATGCTTCAATCTAAGCCACCATCCAGTTGAAACCTACAAAAATGTTTGGGACAACCCTGTTAGTGCTTTGGATGTTTACAGTTATCACATGCTTTTATCAAAAAGTGACATCTACTTATCATATCATGCATTCAAATAAAAATTTAGATCAGATAATGATACAAATCAAGAAGAAATCATGAAGGAGATCAATCAATGCTATTGGGGTACTTTTTTATGCTAACTTGTTTGTTCACTGTGTAGGTATAGGACAAATCTTGTTGCTAATTTGAAGACAAATAAACATGTGGATTAAATGTGGCTCCCACAAGGGTTTGAGCCCAACATGTTTCTTTTCATTTTTTGAAAAGAGTACCAGAAAAAGACAGGATGCATCATTCTAAGCTATATCATGCATCATCTAATCAACTTACATAAGGAAGATGTCATCATAACATCATTACAGTTGATTAAAACAAATCAAAACTATATGACTGAATAAAGATTGACAAAATATAAATTTAGAAAAACTAGATTACAGTCATCTCAAGAGTGATACAAGTTTTTTAGATTATTGTGCATGATAAAGAGAAGAGAGATAGAGAAAGGAGGATACAAGAACATATATATCATTTGAACAAGTTGTAGAATAGATCTTATGAAGGGTCATCTCATTATGACAAAGGAGTAAGATGAAACAACATTGCATACCAGGTATTTCTCATGTTGTTCTCATACCGTTTAAAGATGATTAAAAAATTAAACAGCTATATCACATTCAAAGTTGCAAGTGTCTCCTAGAAGTAGTCAAGTAAATGCCACATGAAACAACAGATAGAATAGTGGAAGGCAATTGTAAAACACTATACCAACTTGACTACCATTAAATAAGACTTCACAATATGTATGAGATGGGTGTGCAATCATCCAAAAAATAAGATATAAACTTTGTAAAAGGCTACCACCAATGCCTCAGAGTTTCAAACCATCAAAAGATACATGAGGATCAAATGCTACATTCGAAATGGAGTAACATGTTCAAACAATCAAGCATCGAAGGATGAATTATATAATAAAAGCAAATACCCCAACACAGTGAATGGACTTGCAACATGATAGTCAAGTCAACTTTCAAGATCAAATGAAAGACAATTATGACTAAAGTTGCAAGCTACAGAGGATGCCACATAGGAGTAGATTCAACACACTAAGGAAGGGATACAATGCAATCAAGAAGAAGTTCCACATAGAAGAAGATACAGTCAGTACAGAAGACAGTATGCAAGATTCAGTCAGAGTAGGTACCATCAAAGGATATAAGGATGCCATAAAGAAGGATACATTGCAAGAACAAGAATAAATACAATCACCATCATTATAGATAGTCATGATAGTGATCATGAATCAGTATGACACATCATAATGGTCATTGCTCACCTATAGAGGAACATTAATAATGATAAAGCAAACAGTCAATAAGAAGATAACTTTTCCTTCTATGACATTTATGCTATCAAAATATAGTCACCATCACCATAACAGTCATAGCAGTGACCTGTGAAGTGGTTTAAATGAATAGGAGACATTTATGATGCACCATAATGATCATTGCCCACCTACAGAGGAACATGAGAAATGATAAGATAGGTAGTCTGAAGATGCACATGAATGATCACGGATGAATGGAGGGATAAGAGCATCTATTGATAATACAAAGGTGCATAATGATGAAGATATGAACAACCAAAAGAAATCTGAAGATGCACGAGGAAGCTACAGGTGCATTTCAAGAGTGCCACAAACAACATAAAAGAAGACATCTAATCTCTATGCCATGATATACATCCAGTTATAGTAGAGGGATAGTCCCACATTCAAATGATGATGACATAGCCAAACAGTTCATCAACCTTACTATTATCACCTAGATTTGCACCCTTGCATCCAGTCGTAAAACCTTATGCAACCTGGGGTAAGATTGGAATGATCTCGAAGTGTGGGACCTTGCAATTTGAGATCAGACCTCCAAAGAAGGCTAGTTCCTTGCTCTAAGCCTATTACTGAGAGTGATGATACTAAACCTTGTGCTAAAGCTTGCAGAGAAAAGAGTTAGAAGGACAACTGAAGGGGAAAAGAGGTGATACACTAGATTTAGTGAGTGATGGTGTTCATGGTGTGGGCACAACAATGATTATTTCAATACTGAGGGAGATTCACATAGATTTAAGACTGGTTGAGGTTTTGGTATGAAGATGAAACCCACAGAGGGGCCTTTTTACCCACAGAATAGATTACAACTTTCAATTAAAACACAAAAATCTAGAAATAAAAGAGGCAAGAGTTCAACATCTATTAATCATGAAGGCCCAGAAAACCATTACAATGCAGAGATATTTCATAGCAGACGTATACCAACATAGCTAATTACATTCATTGGTGGGTGAAAGGAAGATAGCAGAGGCTAGATTCAGGCACAGTGAGTCGCATTCCCATACCCTTGCAATTACACTAAGAGGTCTGACTACAAGAAAATCAACAGCATAACAGCCCCAAAAATACCCATCCTCCTTGTAAAAGAGTTTTTTAAGTCTTTTATAAGCCAGACTCCTGCTAGAAGGACATGAAGTCGCTGAATCACAGAACCGAGGCCATAAATGCCAGGAACAAGAAAGTATAGGCAAAGGCATGGCGAAGGGACAGGGACCATGCTATCGGTAGGAGGAAATGTAGAAAAACTATAGCTAGGATGCAATAAAGGATAGCTCGTGGAGAAAGAGTCTCTAAAGTCGCCATCCAACGCATAGAAATTGGTCCTGCCAGACAAAGAGCACATACGCCATGAATGCAGCTATAGAACTTCACCAACCCGAGCCACTGCGAGGAGAAAAATCCCTCAAAACTTCAAGATGGTCATTGGAATGTCCAATCGGCTAGAAAATGCCAAGCCAGATCTGAAAAATTGAGAACTGGAAAATCCCCTCAAAACCTGCTAGAATGAAAGAGGAGGCAAAAGTATGCACTTTTTCCTCTTACAGCATGTCAAAATTTGCTAAAATGGGGAAGATACAGGTGGTCAAAGTTCTGGTCAACTGCTTGTATATATCGCTTCTGCATCTGTGTATATATCGGCCTCTGAAAATACCTCAGATCCTGTCTTTACATGTCGAAAACTTTGTATGTATTGATGCCTTTGGCGCCTAAAAGTCCTCTGCAATCGCTTTCAGAAAATGTATTTGAAACTGGCTTTGTATATGCAAGAGCTTTTGTATATGCATCTGCCACTGCCACGTGGCACCTCCTGATTTGCTGTTGTACCAAAGTCGGGACCCATCGCTGAAGAACTGCACCCTCCATCGGCCTTTAGAAAGACCTAAAAATAAGCTGCCGATGCATCATGTCTGGCCAAAAACTCCCTTGCATATCGGCTTGTATATGCAAAGATACAAGCAAATATACAAACAACTAGCACATGCAAACATGCATTTTGCCCTTTGTAATTGTGGCTTGTATATGCATACAATCGCCCTTGTATATACAAGTCACGGACTTCAAACTCTTAAAAAGCAAATGGGAAACATTTGGAAATCCGGGTTATATCTAACCTCCTTTGTATCTACAAACATACAAGCTGTGGACCCCAAACTGACCATTAACTGTATTTGACTGCTCTGTTGGGTCCAGCTTGTATCTCCGATCTTTGTATATCACTAACTTGTATATCGTGATAAACAATCACCCATATACAAGGCGGACCCGAAAATTTTAATAAAACAAGTTTAAAATGCAATCGGGTCCGGCTTGTATATAAATGTTTGTATATCGGCTTTGTATGTAAAAACATACAAAGAAAAATATACAAGCCACTGTAGCAAATGTATCTCTAGCGAAGGTCCCTTGTATCTCTAATATACAATCGGCCTTGCATGTGCACAGGCCCCACCTTTTGTACATTTGGCCTTTGTATGTTTCTCTATATGTTGCACTTGTATGTTCAAAACATACAAGCAAAATATACAAAGAAACATACAAGGCCGAATGTACATTCCATTGTAGCGGATGCACTTGCATGTAAAACTTTTGTACCTTTTCATTGCATGTGCAAACATACAACACAATATGCATTTGAAACCCGATATACATGAGGGAATATTCCTGTAATGTATCTCCTCCTTTGCATATTTCTTTCCTTATATATTTCCATTGTATGAGCCAAATATACATGCAGACCTGATATACATTCAGCGAATATTCTGGGGATCTGTGATGTATATTCCATCCTTGTATCCACCCTTGCATCCTTGCTTGTATATCGCCGATATACAAACTGGGAATATTCCCGATGACCTGCGAAAGATTCCCTGAATGTTTATGCACCTTTGGGGCCTGATATACATTCAAAAAATGCATATAACTCATTTTCCTAAACATTTTCTAAGGCCGATGTAGATTTGCAAGCCTGCCAAATGAACATTTGAACTGTATGCTGACCAAGACTTTGACTGTGGATAACTTCTTTATTTGGCCGAATTTCAGGATGATGCAAAAAGAAAACCTGCCTATTTTTTCAAGCTCCTTCCAATGGTAAGGGTTTTTTAGGCAAGGTTTCAAAGAAATTTGGCACTTTGGCTTTATAGGGACCTTCAAAGGATTTTCAAGGAAAATACCAGGTTAACCATTTGACTCTGGGCAGAGGAAAAAGGGATAACACTTACATTCATGCAACCTGAAAAGATATTCTACAGAAGAACCTTACAAAAAGATAAAATCTATGTTACAAATGCAAATGGAGGTAAATGTCAAAGCCATTATATAGAATATCAAAAGGTTACTATCATGATAGAAATTAACATATGTTTCTACCCATTGGCCACAGTGGAATGATAAGGCAAATAAGTCATCAGCAAATGTGTGAGAAACAGTCACAAGGAGGTAAGGAGCATTAAGAGAAGTAAAGCAAGAAAACCCATTTCCAATACTTCAAAACCCTTAAACTTTTGCCAGTAGATAGAGATAAAATCACAGTCAAAGTGATGCTGCATAGACAATATACCATCCATGTTGAAGAAATCAAACCCTAATGATGTTCTTGCCATGATACATTCATAACCAATAGAGAGGAGCAAGAAACAAGAAAGAGTGTATACCCATCTGCCAGATTCACAAGATTTATTTACAGATACATCAAATCTTTCATTTCTTATAGTAAAGAGGAAGAGATCAAGTAAAACAGTGGTTGTGGCATTACAAAATTTCTTCTGTGCATGATGAAGATTAAAACCCTAACTCCAAAGCTTACAAACCCTTAAGTAAGTTACAATTTTTATGCCTATTACCAAAGACAAGCATAGCCATGGAAAGAAGAATTTTTTGTGCAAAGGAGAAGTTGAAACCCTAAATCAAAACTTCAAAACCCTCAAGTTTCTGCATAATAAAGGTAGATTAAGATAAAAGAAGAAGTATGTAGCCATGGGCAATAGAGACATGACATTTATTTCTATAAAATGCAATACCCACAACTACCTACAACTTGTCATCCTATCTTAGGAGTGAGATCAAAGAAGAATGAAACTACGGAGACTAGATAGCAAATGCTTACTTTGTTGCTATCGAGAAACAAAGATCTTCCATGGCCTCACAGTGGCCTCAAACTTCCAGAAGAGCAGGAGAAGACCATTGAGAAAGGAAGCACACAGAGATAGAATGAAGACATTAAAGAATGCACAACAGCGGAGGTGTTATAACAGTGAAAAAGGCCGTGGCCATACAGATGAAGGAAGCTACAACATTCAAATGCTTCATATCAAACAGAAAAGAAAGGTTACCTTCATTCTAGCTCATGAGGAGTTCATGGCAGCAACAATGTATTAGAGCCATTTGAAGGAGAAAACTAGAGCCACCATGGAGCTACTTCAAATCATCAGATGACATGTTTTGTAGAGATCAAAGAAAGAAATCAAAAGTTGAGTGAATGAGAAAAATTAGGGTTGTTTCCCTATTTTGTTCGAAGGTTCTTTTCACTCAAGTGCTCTTTTTTGACTTAGAAAAACCAAATTATTACCTTATCCAAAATTGTTGTCAAGGTCAAGACTTTCCCTAGCAATCATAACACATAGTGGCCGACAGAAACCCTTTGGAGGTTGGTTCCTTTTAAGTCAAGAGGCTGATATAACATGTGGGGAGGCTCCAAGCCTTATAACATTTTATGCATGGCAAAGTTTCCTTGGTGGTCGAATGGTGGAGCTAACAAATCACATGCTTAGGTCCCTTTGCCTATGTCCAAGCATCCGAGGATGGATTTCAATATTATACATGGTGACTAACAACTAAGGAGGTGGATGCTTTTTTAAACATGAAATGCATGAATATAAAGTTTGCAAAGGTGGTAGATAAGGTGAGCATCTATAATGGTGCAATATTTTATGCATATGAAATACATGGAGGTTCAAGGGTATTCTCATTATGTATGGTGGAGATATAACTTATGGGTAATAGGATATTTGTCTTGTAGTGATGTGGTAATTCCATGGTGGCAACATTAATGATGACAGCATATGATGGATCAAATCATGCATGGGGTCAAGTTGCATAGTGGAGTGGTTTTCTTTCCTTAACTTCATTTTTTGTAGATGGGGCTATAAGAAGATTTGAGAAATGGATATTTATACAATTTTTGTCTTGTGCATGGAGTGCTACAGGAGTGACTTGTTCTTTTATTTTCCTTGTAGAGGGAGATATTTTTTTCACACATGTATTGGAGTGATAAAGAGTATATTCTTCTTCTAATCCTATACAATTTTACACATTAATTAATTGTAAATAAATAATAAAGTAATATTCTATAAATTACTTTATTATTTTCCACAAATTGTAAAATTGAAAATAGACAAGTTGTAACCAATAATAGAGTAATATTTTATTACTTTATTATTTACTCAATCAATTTTGCTCATGCAAAATCATGCAAATTGATTAGTTGAGTTAACTAGGCCACCTAAGAGGTTTTACATGACTTTTAGGAGTATTTTTAGCAGCCTTAGTCAAAATTTTGGTCAAACACATGGAGAAGCCCAAATTGAAGCTATTTTTACTCAATTTGAGGTAGTTTTAGACGCTAATTTTGAGGTTTTTTGAGGTTGCTCAGGAATGAGTATTTTTAGAGGCAGTTATTTACAAGTCTATATTTTTTGCATGCCTCTTGGAGAGAGCAAGCCTATGTATTGTAAAGAAAAAGTCTATTTTTTCTAGTTCTTGATTTTCATTCTGATTCAGACAGATTAGAGAATTCTTGTAGCTCACTTTTATAGTTTTATTGAGAGATCAACATGTTATAGGTTATCTTTTGTCTTTTCCTTATTTCAGATTAGTTGAATTACCTTTCCTTTTAGTGTTGAATATTGAAGTGATTTTGATGAAATTTTGTTGTGTTTTATTATTAAACCTTCAAAATTATTGTCTCATCTCATTGCTTACAACATTAAAGCATAAATTCATCACAGGTCTTAGGTTGTCTTAACCAGAAATAGTCTTTCTATGCTGTGAAAAAACTATTTTCCTTCATAAAAACATGTTTTCAAACCTTCCTTAGAATCATTTTTGTGATATTTATGCCATGTCTAGATTGTGTAGAAGTCAGATTTCTGAGCAAGCATTGTGAATCAGATTGTATTATTTTTATCTATATTAGGCGCACCACCATTTTACACTTAGAGTTCATTTAGTTTCTTTCTTCCCTTTTCCCAAAAAATAAAAACATACTTCTCAATAGAATATTTGAAGGGAACCAGCCCACAACTTAAAGGTCTAATTTTTGGCAAGAGACACTATGTGGATTCACTAGTGTTGTCATTGATGGCAACAAAGTCTATCCCACACATTCATAGTACATAATATGCCTATACCAGAAGTCAGATTCAAGATTGTTTTGATCTGGTGGACAAGAATAGAGTATGTAACAAGGTTTGACAATCAGGTCTGGATCTCTTAGATGGTGTAACTCAATAAGTTACAAACTTGGGAAAGTCAAGAGGGGTATCATGACTATTGTACTCTAGACATGTAGCCTTCGGTGATAAATCAAGGAAAATATATGAGGATTTAAGTGTTGGGTTCCAGTCAGGCAGAGTAGATAGAGGAAGAACTGACCAGCAGAGTATCAGACTTCAATCCGGATGTGTAAATGGTGTTGATCAAGAAATTTGTGGGATCATATATTGTTGGCCGACATGATTAATGACTTCAATGTCTATGTTTTTGATATGCATCACAAATCAAGCATGGATTCAGCTGACAGAGTAATTACTTGCAGTGTTCTTGATCCGGACTAGCAAGTTGATAAAAATCCTTGATGCAGATATATATACTAAATAGGTTTCAACATGTGAGGGTGTAAGTGAATAAGAAGTGAAGTAAAGTGCGAAGAAAAGCAGAGATAAGTGTGGAACAACAATCCAAGACTGGTATGTGACAGAACAACGACATTGAGCAGAGGAAGGATGAAGTGTATCAGATCAGTATATTGTGCCTAAACCAGAACTGAACTCTTGCATTTGTAGATGCTTCTCATCAGTTCAAACACTTGATTATCTTCTGTAAGTTCTGTAGATAGTGAGTCTCTTGTAGGCAGTGTGCTTCTTGTGAGTAGTGTGCTCGGGCAATGAGCCCTAATTGGCAAGTGTCATTTTGTACTCCTTTATTCTTTTAACAGAGAATACAATCTTGGGTTAGTCACCCCATGGTTTTTCCCTTAACATGGTTTTCCACATAAAATTCCTTGTGTTATGTTGTTGATTTTATTTCTATTCTTATGATCACATATGCTTATATGTTTTGATGTTGCACTAATTATTAAGATAACAAAAGAAAAGGAAGGAAATTTTGAGATAACTGATTCACCCCCCCTCTCAGTTATCTGCTTTATTTCCAACAATTGGCATCAGAGCTAAGTTCATCTGAACAAAGCCTAACAGCTTGAAAAAGATTTGGAAATCTCAATAGATATATATGGTATGAAGGAACAACTTCAGTCTACCCTAGATGATCTTGAACAATCACATTTTGAAGTCAATAATTTGAGAGAAAGACTCAAACAAGATGATGATTTCATAAATGAGCTAAAAGAAAAACTTAGTATCTCTGTGAAAAAGAGAAAGGAATTACTTCAAAAATTAGCCAATCAGAGTGAAGACAATGATACTAATGAAGATCTGAATGAGAAAAATAATCTCTGTGAGAAATAGTCAAAAGAGGTCATTATGGTAAGACATGAAATGGAATCAAGGGTTATGAGATTTACCCAAGAAATTTGAGAAAAAAGGAAAATTGAAGATAATCTAAAACAATCCCTCCAGGAGAAGACAGAGGACTGCCACAAAATGGACAGAATAATCACGCATATTGAATCTAATCTTGAAGAAGCTAGAGATAATGAAGAACAACTTGAGAATCAGATAGACACTCTTAAACAAGATCTTCAAACAACAAATGAATACAGAGAGAAATTCAAGATAAGCTCAGCCCAACTTAAAGTTCTTCTTGAAAGCCAAAAGAGGGTAGATGATAAGCTTGGCTTGGGATATGAGAAAGGTGAAAGCTCTGGATCTGGTCAGAAGAACTTTGGATCAGGAAATCAAAGAAACTAGCCTAGAAGACCTCTAGTAAGGCAACCAAATGCTCAAATATATCCATCATGTTGGTTATTTTCCCAGACTGGATGCTTATTCCTAGTTATCCCTACAAGGTAGCCATCATTGATCAATAGGATTCCTGAGCCAGGGGCCAACAGTATAGGAGATAGACTCTATAAATATCTCCTCTTCTTCTTTAGGCTCTGCACAACCAAAGGGGGTATTCCCTACTCAACATCTATGAAATAAAATTGTGCAAAGACTAGGATGTTGACACAAAGTAGATAAATCCTCTATTAAGAAGACTAAAACTGTGAGATAAGTGTAAAGAGGCTAGCTTTGGGCCTATGTTCAGTTGTAGATAGAGGATTTTGGATCCTAAAACTACTTCTAAAGTCCTAAAGGTTTGTATTTAAAGTTTGAGTTTGATTTATATATGGATGTAAAACTGAGACCTTGGGTTGCGACCTCAATACAAGACTAGATCAGTGCCTATTCGGGGCTCAGAGTCAATAGACATACACATGTGAATGGCCAGTGTGAACATACACCAAAGACTAGATATCAAGGGGATTTCTACTATTTGCCTTACAGATACTTCCCAACAATTAGGTGCTTAATCATTCATACTTAATGGTATCCCTACTGCAACACATTTTCTTAATGATTAACTTGAAACATTTAATTTGTTCCTTGAACAAAAGTAGGAGATTAAACATTCAATATAGAAAACTATATTCCCGAACCTTAACAACCCTTAGTTATCTTGATTCAAAAGAAACTATGCCCACAGCTTGGAGACAAATGATTAAACACATGCATAGAGCATTTCTCATATAAAACAACATGAAACAGTGAAGTCATGCATGAAACATACAACATGAGACTCATAAACTTACAAGACATCAAGAACAGGGCCACCAATGAAGTTGTATTGTGTCACAGCACCAAAAATTGTCCAATTTTCAACAACCACAATGAATAACACAATTTTGCTTTTATAACAAGACTATGTACTCAACAAAATTAATTACATGACAAGGTCCAAAAATCCACAAAACCATGCACCATAAAATGGCACCCAAAATACTACAGGCAGCAGGCAGAAGGAATGGTGAGGAGAAACAAAACTCGAGCCCCGTGCCGCCGCTTGGGGACATTCCTCATAAAACTGGTAGTTGGCCCATCACTCAATCTATCGCATGTCTCTACACGACCACCAGTAAAACCTCAACTAACCGCGGGATGCAACAGCGGATGCATCTAGAGATTTTCCCACTCAAAAATGGCCGCAAACACAAGGGAAAAACCATTGCCAAGGGTTTAAAACCTGACCGTTGATCAAAAACCCATCACCTAAATCAACAGTCCCAAAATATGTATGAAGAGCTGCCAGCCAATGATATTGTGCCATGTAGGTACCTTAATCTTCTATCGCCCTTCGTTTTCTCCATTTTACCTCTTCATCCTTGTGTATGTGTGCTAAAATGCATATACAAACACCCCTTTTAAATCTTTGTATATGCGGGATGCATATACATGCAACAGTTCCTAGGCACGTGGCAGCTTGTGACTCATCTTCCATCGCTGTGCATTTGATCTCCATCGGCCATCAGAATGACCCAAGAAAGGCTGGCTGACACATATGGTCTTGGCGATAATCTCTTTGCATATCGGCTACTGCACAAGCATACAATCACTTTATACAACCCCCGGACCTCAAATTATTGTTTGTTGTATTTGACTCTTCCTTTATGTCTGGGTTGTATATCTTTGTTTTGTATATCGGGTTGTATGTTGCATATACAAACCCAATATACATGCTGTGAACCCCAAACTTATATGAAGCATCTTGGAATTCTACTCGGGTCCGGAATGCATCACTTCACTTGTATGTTTTGCATGTATGTCGGCATACATACAATTACCACTGTATATAACTAGTGGGCCTGACCTATTTTCTCTTTCCTTCACATATACAAATGCAATGTACACGTCGGACATTGCCATAATCAAAAATCACATTTGAAACACTTTGGAATCCGGCTTGTATATGTGCGAATGCATATTTCCTTTGTATATAGACCATATACAAATTCACTTTTATATATATGCGGGCTCCATCCACTTGTACCTCTGCTGCACTGTAGCAAATGTACGTGCACCAGCCTTTGTATATTTTTCAATGTACATTTTCATTGTATGCCAAACATACAAATGGGAATCTTCCACGGAATATACCTACAATGTATCCTTTCTTTGTATCTAACCATTGTATGTCTGAACATACAAACCAAATATACATGCAACCCAATATGCAAGCAACGAATATTCCTGGAATCTTCAATGTATATTTCACCCTTGTACATTTTCCCTTTGAGCCCGATATGCATTTGGAAATGCATACAACTGTAGAATATTTCTGGGGAATCTGCGATAGATTTTGCCTTTGCATATGCAACTTGATATACATTTAAAATGCATATAACTCAAATTTTCACCATTTCTTGAAGCCAATAGAGATTTCTCAAGCTCGCCAACATACATTTTGCCTTTGTATACATAGAACTTAACATTTTTCATGAGTGCGACAGGAAAAGGTGGTAAAACATTGCACTGGACTGGTCAACCTATGATCATTAAGGCATGGAGATGAAACATAGCAGCAGGGAACCTGTTACAGGAGGCCAACATTAGAACAGACAAAACAACACAGCAGTCCAAGGAAGAGAATCCAAGGCATTAAGGGTCTGAATGAACAACAACAAAAGCTAGCAAACCAACTTCAAAACCCTAACCCTAGGTGGACACCAGCAGTGGCTTTGATTGGGGATGTACAGATGCAAGACTGCAGTGAGAACCAAATTACTCCGGGGCAGACCAGACAAAACACAAAACTTCAAAATATGACTGACTATACAAGGCATGTACAAAATATTTACATTTAGTTTACAACGTGCACACAAGATAACCATTACAAGAAGTAGAGCTTTAGGAACTGACCGTGCACAGGCAATTCCAATAATTCACCACTTAGGGCTTGGAGAAAGTAAGAATCTCCTCCATGAGTGTCACTGATTTGGTATGGGCCCACCCACAAGGGCTCAAATTTACCATGTTTGCCGTTATCCTAGTTCCTTGCATTCCATACAAGGACCAAATCACCTTTCTAAAACTTTCTTTCTGTAGCTCTCTTATCAAATAGATATTTCACCTTTTGCTATCTTCTGATGTTTGTTTTCTGTGCCTCCCTTCTCATTTCATCTAGTGCAACCAGCTGATTGATTCTTTTAGTCATTGGGTCTCCAATCTCCTCATCATTCCCTTGCATGAATTTATAGACTGGCAAGAAGTTGTTCACAGGTAATTTAGCTGCCGCACCATATACCAACTCAAAAGGAGATCTTCCAGTTGCTTTCTTGACTGTTACTCTATTAGCCCATAATGTCATCTTCAATTTTGAATCCCAAGCCCTTTTGTTTTTATCCACCACCCTTTTTATAATTTTCATGAGACTTTTGTTGCTTGACTCAGCTTGACAATTTCCATGTGGGTGATATGGTGATGCATGTAACAAATTGATTCCATAATTACTGCAAAAATCAGTAAATTCACCAGATCTGAAACACATGGCATTATCTGTGACCAATTTGGTTGGTACTCCAAATCTGATAATAATATTTTCTAAAATAAAATCGATCACCACCTTGCTTGTATCTTTTTTAGTTGGAATAGCCCCAATCCATTTGGTGAAATAATCAGTGGCAACTAGAATCCAACTGTGCTCTCCACTAGATTTTTCTGAGATTTCCCCTATAAAATGAATCCCCCATTGTTGAAATGGAGCTTCTATAGTTACAGTCTTAAGGGGTAATGCACCTCCATATTTTAGCTTTCTTGAGAACCTTTGGCAAGGATCACATTTTCTTATCATTCTATGTGCATCCGAGAAAAGAGTTGGCCACTAATAGCTAGCTCTGAGGATTTTGTGGGCTGTTGTATGGGCAGTATAGTGTCCACCACACATTCCATTGTGCATGTCACCTAGAATATCCTTAGCCTGATCTTCATTTACACATCTAAGTAATACACCATTTGGATTTTTCCAATACAACTCTCCCTCAACAATGATGTATTTAATAGCCTGTAACTTCAAAGTCCTCTTCTGATCATCACTGAGGTGGGTAGGGTAATTCAAATTCTACAAATAATGCACAATGTCCCTGTACCACTCAGACTCTAACATATTTACAACTTCATTATGTACTGCATTCACTTGGCATGCCTCTAGATTTGACTGTGTCATTAGCTTTGCTAAACCTTGTCCTCTTACCAATTTTGTGATCTATATCTCTATGTTGAACTCCTGCAACTTATTTATCCATCTGCATCTTCTGCCAGTTACCTCTTGCTGAGTGAAGATATCTTTGATTGCTGCATGAGGCACATATGTAATTATCTAAGAGCCCACTAAATATGGCCTAAAGCTCTTGACTGCTCTAACCAGTGCATATGCTTGTTTCTCCATTATATCATACTTTAATTCAGCAACTTGCAATGACCTACTAAAGAAAGCTATAGGTTGTTCAAACTCTTCTTCATTTTTCTGCAATAAGCATGAAGCAATAGTATGGAAAGAAGCAAATGAAAATAATTGAAATGGCTTAGAAAAATCATGAGATTTTAGTACAGGAGCCATCTTTATAGCTTCTTTTATGTTCTGAAACGATCTAGTTGCTTCATCTTCCCATTTGATAATTGCATTCTTCTTTAGAATTTTAGAGATCTCCTTAGTTGTCTCTACAAAATTAAGAACAAATCTCCTAACACAATTAATTTGTCCGAAGAAGGACTGGACACCTTTTACTGTTTTAGGGATCTAAATTTTGTCAATTGCAGCCACCCTTTTAAGGCAATCCTGATTCCATCTTTGGAAACAATGTGTCCAAGCAATTTTCCTTCCACAACCCCAAAAGCACACTTCTCTGGGTTGAGTGAGATGCCATACTCTAGTGCTCTAATAAAAATTTGCTCCAAATACATATAGTGCTGCTCCTCCCTTTTTGAATAAGCAATCAAGTCATCTTGATACACAGCCAAGATTGAATCAATCAATCCTGCAAAAGCAACATCCATTGCCCTTTGAAATGTAGCGCTTGCATTTTTTAGTCTAAACGGCATCCTCACATATACATATGTTCCCCACGGAGTAGTGAAAGTAGTCTTAAATTGTTCTGATTCCTTTACTTTCACTTGATTGTACCCTGAAAAACCATCCATCATAGATAAAAGTTCACAGCTAGTCACCTTCTGCAACATGGCCTCCATGTTTGGCAATGGATAATTGTCCTTCAAAGAAGACATATTTAGATTTCTAAAGTCCACACACAGCCTTATATCACAATTCTTTTTTTTTACTAGGACAAGGTTAGACACCCAAGTTGAATGTCTGATAGGCATGATTATTCCAACCTCCCTAAGCTTCATATGTTCTTCTTGCATTTTAGGAGCTAAGGTTGGGTTGATAGGTCTTTGTTTTTGTCTAAATGGTTTAGCTCCAGGCTTCAAGGGGATTTCATGCTGGAATAAATCTTCTCTATGAGCTTTCAGGTCCTCATAAGACTGGGCGAAAACATGCTTATATCTTCTCAGTAGTGTGATCAGCATAGTTCTGATATGTGGTTTGAGCTATTTGCCAATGTATACCTTTTTGGGGGTGTGAGATGTCCCCAAATTTATCTGCTCCAAATCATTCTTGTTTGTTGGAGATGCCTTTGTAACAAATTGGTCCCTATTGTTAAAAGCTCTCTCTAAAGCTACTAGCCCTCTACCGATTTTGTTTGTCTTGAGTTGAATTACCTCCTTCCCTAAGAGAGTTTCTTTTCCATCTACAACCTCCACAAAGTTCTGAAAATCCATTTCTTGGTTCTCATATTCATCAATACAATGCAAAAATCTCAGTAAATCCCTATCATCATCAAACACTTGCTAGCTACATACGTTATCTAGCACTACAGGTCTAAGCTTGACCTCAACATTTGTGACATCTGATAGAGTTATATCATCTGGCCTTATGGCTACATTGGCTAGAAAATCTGCCCTGACATTCTTTGATCTTTCAATCCAGTTTATTGAGAAGGCATCAAACAATTCAATTGTATCCCAAACAGTATGCTTATACTATTTTAATTTCTTAATTTTTTATGCATACTTATCTCTAACTTGGGAAACAACTAACTCTGAATCACCAAATACTTTGAGCATCTTAATTCCATGCTTCAGAGCTACATTCAATCCTAATAGCAGAGCTTCATACTCTGCAATATTATTCGTACAAGAAAACTTCAGCAAGAAAGAGATTTTTAGGAGCTTACCAGCTGGAGATAGAAACACAATTCCAACACTAGAGCATTCTTTGAACAAGCTCCATCAAAGTGCATGGTCCAGAGACCCTGTTGATCCAATTCTTGAATGAAAATATTTCCTTTATCTCCTTTATCATCTGAGACAACTCTTAAATTATCACAGTTAGTGTTCACAAAACATATTTCCTTTGATTCTTGATCCTCCACTATCTCTGATGACCTTTCTTCTCTAATCAGTTTGACATCCTTGCCATTCATAGGGATCATAGCATATGACAAGTCCAATTGCATACTCCCACCAATCAATGCTACCCATCTTCTTGACAGCAACATGCGATATTGTGGCTTGATATCAACAACTGTTATGTTCATTTTGTAGGTCTTTTCAAGATAAGCTGCCAGTCTAAAATCAACATCTTTCATGATTCCAATGATAGGTACCTCTCTAGCATCCATTGCATAGCACTTCCCACATGCCTTATCTATTTTTAACCTAGCTTGCTGCATGATGGCCAAAGGCATGATATTTGTTGATGCCCCTGAATCAAGCATACAGTTCTTAATTATTTTTTCATTTATGACAAGGGAGACATAAAATGGTTCCACTTGTGAGGGCATTTTGTCATGGTCATCCCTAGATATACTTCAGGAACTTCATCTTTAGCAATATACAGGGCCTGTTTCTTACCCTGGGGTTCATCATTCTACTTGGCTTGACAGGATACTCCTGAAATCAAGGATACTACTTTATTTCTGCATTCTTCAATTTTCATCAGCTCCATTGGTGGAATGGAAAATATTATCTGAGATAAAACCTGAGTGATGTCAAATGGAGCATAATTTTGAATAATATTTGTAGCTTACTCCACCATTTTACCTCTATCCTAAGATGATCTAGCTTTAGTTTTCATGGCTCTTGGACTGTCATTCTTGCCCTCAGAATTTTTATTTTGATCCTCAACTTGAGGAACTGTATTTTCTGGTCCTTGAGGATCATAACTTGTTTTGTGCTTAAAACCTTGCTTATTATTGTTCCATTGTTTCTTATATGTTTCAATCCCCTTATGACTGCGCATAGGTTGGCTTACAAAAGTATTCTCTGGTTGGTGTGAGTTACTTACCTGGGCTTTACCCCTGAGATTGTAATTGCTTTTGACTTGGGCCACTACGGTAGCTATGAGGGCTCTAATTTCTTCATCAGAAGGCCTCCTCAAATTATTCAGAAAACTGTGTGAATCCTGAGCATAGGCATAGTTGTCTTCCTCATCCTCATCATAGGGAAATTGCTGCCAGACCTGAATCTCATCATTTGCATTTGCATCAGCATCATGAGAAGAGTATTCTCTATTTGTAGACAACATATTGACATTCTCATCTTCCATGTAATGTGGCTCATTGCACTCATCACAGGAAACATCATTATTGTATAAAGACTGAGCAATCATACATTGTGACTGTGAATGAGGCATTTGGCAGATTATACACCATGGGGTGTTATTAACAATATTTATAGCCTTCTTCAAAGGATTAGGAGTTTCCTTAACATTTTCAGTCCTCTGACTTGTGTTGTTGTGTGGAAAGATGGGTTTACCATTATGCCAATTAGTGTTATATGGCATATCATGTAATGATGGTCTTCTTTCTTACCTCTAGTAAACTAGTCTATCATGACCTATCCCCTTTTCATTTTTAGCCATTCTATAACCTAGGTCCTTGACAATAGTTGTCAATTTGTCTAACTTATCCTCAGAAGTAGATGCACTACCTTGAACAGTTTGAGCTTTAGTATTTGAATTTTGTAGAATTTTTACATCATCTCTTTTGTTTGTCTTACTAGATGCTTTTCTGTTATTTTCAATATTTGTTGCAATCTTGAAGGCATCTCTGAGGCTAGCAGGGCTCTTGTCTCTGAATCCATAAGTTGTTTTGGCATCAAAAGCATTTATGTACAATACTATGCACATAGGTTCATTAGGCCTCAAGTCCTGTGGCAATTTGTTCAATACCTTAGTGAATCTAGCATTGAAATCAGCAATCTGTTCATTTGATCCTTTGGTAATGCCAGTAAATTCATTAATGAAAAAAACTAGGATCAGTTTTGTCACCATATTGTTCTTTGAATATCCTCCTGAAATCCTCCCATGATGAAATGCTTCTGTCAGGTAGACCTTTATACCATTCCTTGGCTTCATCAACTAAGGATTGCATAAATGATTTCTTGAAAATATCCTCATGCTCAACCTCAAAGTTGTCCATGATATTCTGAAAAGATTTTAAGTGGTCTTCACCTGATACAGTATTATTTCCTAAAAATTTAGGCACCTGCAGCCTCACATGTTTGTCAATAGGATTGGGGTAACCAAGAATGCCATCAAAAACTAGTTGTCTGAATCTGTCCAGCTGCATAGGTTGTCTACTAGGCTGAATAACATTGGCATTTCTATTTGCATTCTGATTTCTTACATTATTTAATGGTACTCTAGCATTATGTGCATTCTGTCTTTGATCATTGTGCTGATCATGGACCTCATTCCTGTGTTGATTTCTTTGCATATTTGCATTTTCAAGGGTAGGAACTGAATCATTCTAAGCAACTCTCAAATCTTGCACTTTCTGTCTCATGTCATCTCTGATTTTCACCGCCTGCAGATATTCTAATTCTGCCCTTAAGCTCTTAATTTCATCAGCTAGTTCCTCCTCTCTAGGCATAGAAGAGGATAGTTTTATCACATTCTGATCATCATTATCATCATCTCTTAGAGATTTAGCTTCTTCAAATCTGTCAGGGGAATCATGAAAAGGGCACCCTTGAAACACCTCTGACCTCATTTTCAATCCACCACTCTACTGTTTCTCATATATGTTCTAGATCTCAGCCATAGTATTTGAAAAATAAGGTATTGTTCACTCTGAAGGTCCTAGATTGTCCTGAATGAAATCATTTTTCCTGGGGCTAGGAGAACCATCTTGACTGGCTCGAACAGTCCCTTTTTTCCTATACATCATTTTTATGGGTAACTCTTCAAACAAAGTATTACGCTAGGATCTTCTCCCTTGCATACAATTTTCACTTTGACCGGTTGGGAGATTACTCGGAGTCGCCACCTATTACTAGGAATTGTTTTCTTTTAAAATTAGGGTTCTTTTACAAAGTATAGTCCCCAGCGGAGTCGCCAATTTCTGTTGGTTATTTTCCCAGACTAGATGCTTATTCCCAGTTATCCCTACAAGGTAGCCATCATTGATCAATAGGATTCCCAGGCCAAGGGCCAACAGTATAGGAGATAGACTCTATAAATATCTCCTCTTCTTCGTTAGGCTCTACAGAACCAAGGGGGGTATTCCCTACTCAACATCTATGAAAGAAAATTGTGCAAAGACCGAGTTGTTGACACAAAGCAGATAAATCCTCTATTAAGCAGAGCAAAACTATGAGATAAGTGCAAAGGGGCTAGCTTTGGGCCTATGTTCAGTTGTAGACAGAGGATTTTGGATCCTAAAACTACTTCTAAAGTCCTAAAGGTTTGTATTTAAAGTTTGAGTTTGATTTATATATGGATGCAAAACTGAGACCTTGGGTTGCAACCTCAATACAAGACTAGATCAGTGCCTATTCAGGGCTCAGAGTCAATAGACATACACATGTGAATGGCCAACGTGAACATACACCAAAGACTGGATATTAAGGGGATTTCTAATATCTACCTTACAGATACTTGCCAACAATTAGGTGCTTAATCATTCATACTTAATGGTAATTCTACGACAACACATTTTCTCAATGATTAACCTGAAACATTTAATTTGTTCTGTTGGAACTAAAAAATTTAACTATGCAAAATCAATTTTAACACCCAGACAATTGACCGTTCTAATGGGGAACCCGCTCCCTATGTAATTGTGGTGCAGGGTCCTCCACATATTGGGAAGTCTCTAGTGATAAAATCCCTTGTAAAGTATTACACCAAGCAGAATATTTCAGATGTTCATGGTCCAATCACTGTTGTCTCAGGTAAACAAAGGTGACTGCAATTTGTGGACTGTTCAAATGATATGAATGCTATGATCGATGCAACCAAATTTGCTGACCTTGTTTTGCTTCTTATAGATGGAAGTTATGGTTTTGAAATGAAAACATTTGAGTTTTTGAATGTTTTTCAAGTTCATGGATTCCCCAAGGTAATGGGAGTTCTTACACATTTAGACAAGTTTAAGGATGTAAAGAAGTTGAGGAAGCCAAAGCAACGTCTCAAACATCATTTTTGAACAGAGGAGAGCTTGAACCTTTGGTTTTGTGAAACCCTAGAACACAAACCCTACAGGTTAATTAACTTGGGAAGTGGTTTATGAAGGAAAATTATTTTATTGTGCTAAACACAAATTTAGATTGATAAAAGGATGGTGGTTGCTTATGTTTTACTTGTATCGTGTTATCCATAATGAGTGAGATTTTCTTATTGAGTATCATACATACAACTTTCTTGTGACTTGAAATGTGAAAATCCCCTTGACTAGAAATGCAAAATTGCTCTAATATGGAAAATTTGATATATGCTAAAACCTCTTAATATGAACCAAGTTGCTCTCAAGTTATAAAATACATAAAGATCATTCTCATTCATCATTCAAAGTTTCAAACAAGTCATTCTAGGGTTTTAATGGATTTCTTTTGGGTTTTGTCCTTTACATAAACTTCATCAAAATGGTGCAAAAACATGGTAAGTTCTTTGCACATGAAACAAGAAATGAATAATGGAAAAGAAAGCATATTTATAGGAGAGAGGATTGATAATATTAAGAACACAGCCCAACATGGAAACCAAGATGTAGAAGAGTTTGATCTGTTAGCAGAGGAGAAATCTAGCAGGTAAATGGAAATAGAGAAAATTTTAATTGAGGATGATGATGGAGACAACATTGATGTATCTGAACATTTGAAGGAACCTTCTCTAGGTACAAAGAAGAAGAAACCAAGTAGCTATCACGAAAAGGACAAATACTATGTCGTAATGCTAAGCATGATGATGTGAATTTAAATTTCAAATTTCCTATACAGGAGGCACTTGATGTCAAAGCTGAAAAGAATCTGGGGCAGCCACAGAAGGTTTTGGATTTGAGAAAGTTAACATCATTTCATAATAATGCTGTTGAAGGCAAGAGTAATTCTAGTTTGATTGCTGGTTTCAAGTCTGATGCTTCAGAAAATGAGGATTCTGTTCGCAGTCCAGCTTGTTCAAGGGATGGCCCTTTGATTGCTAAGATACCAGCTTCTGGAAAATGGAAAATAACACACGTCCAGAAATATATAGATGATAAATCTATAACTGGAAACAGAAAACAATAGAAGATTCATTGGAAAAATGATTTGAAAACTCCCTACATGAGTAGAATAGAAAATACCTGCACTGCTAGTAATACAAATGACCGCCAGTCAAAAAGTTAGGATGTTGACCAAATTCCTGCCTTCAAAAAGATGGAGTCCCAGGAAATGCAAGTTTGTATGTTTGATTCTTCTACAGGAACCAATGACGCATCGGCAAATGTGGTACAGACAGAAAAAGGTTTGCCGGATACACTGAAATAGGCAGTAAGCACCAAAGAAGAGATTGTTTCTGTGGATGTTAATTGTCATCACCAAGAAGAACAATCTAAAAATGTGCAGCAGTTAGAAAATGTTGTAGAGAATATGCCCAAAATGATATCTCACATACCAATGTTTCCAGGAACCACCGAGTCTCATGTGGAGCATATTGAAGATAGAGACAATGAACAAAGACAGTTGGAATTGCTCCAAGGTCAGATGGTGGCAAAGAGATTTGGGAAGAGAAAGTATATGGGTGAAGTTATTGGATATGATCCTGCATCAAAGTTGTTTAAGGTTTTATATGAAGATGGCAATGAGGAGGAGCTAGAAAAGCATGAAGTTCATGCTATTCTAATATCACTTGGGGAAGAGGCATCTGTTTCTCATAAAAGACAATTATCTCCTACTAATATGGAGCATGAGGAATCCAACAGGTCTGAAAGGAAGTCTAGAAAGGTTGATAAAGATGGAACTCCAGGGAGACAAAGTAAAAATAAAACATTGAAAGGCCAGACTTCTGGTTCCCGTCGATCATCAAATACATAGAAAGGGAGCGCTTCAGAGGATTCAGAGACAGGAGATCCTCGGCACCTACTGGCCTTCTTGTTCGAAATATTTCTCTCAATGCAAGGCCTGAGGATCTTCGAATACCATTTGAAAGGTTTGGACCAGTGAAAGATGTTTATCTTCCAAGAAATTATTACACAGGTGAGCCACGAGGTTTTGGCTTTGTAAAATACAGGAATCCAGATGATGCTGTAGAGGCTAAGTATCATATGAACCACCAAATAATTGGTGGACGGGAGATTACCATTGTCTTTGCAGAAGAGAACAGGAAAAATCCACAAGAGATGAGAGCAAATGCACGAATTGGTAGGAGCAGCAGATATGGCGAAGGTGGCTTTCGAAGGCACTCACCCCCATGCTCTCCAAGGCGTTGTCGCCACTCCTACACACGCTCGCCGTCTCCACCCAGACATGGCTCAAGAGGTCGCAGAGCTCAAGAAGACTACTATTCAGATGAAAGATCTTTTTCACAGTCACCCATCCCTCGCAGTGAGTCTAGGTCTCCTCGAGTTGCAGATGATAGGAGCCCACGCAGGGCATCAAGTCCCAAAGAGAATGGCAGAAGTCCAATAAGGAGGCAGATGCCAATGCAGGCTATCAGTCCTTCATGATGGTTTTGAACCATCATTTTCCAGACTGTTTTGGGAAGCTTTTATAAGATCACTTGGTTTGTACAGTTACTGTATGTTGATCTTAGACAATCCATACGTGCAAGAAGTTTTTGTTAGCAGGCATGGTATTAACCTATTTGATGGTGCATCGAGTATCATGTGTATTCTAAGACCGTAAATGCTAAACCTATTTGGATTATCCAGAAGTATGAACATTTGTTAATTTAAAAGAACCTATTTTGATTTTTACATTCAATACTCATAATTTACAAGTAGAGCTGAGAGATCGTATTGATCAGTTCAACCAATTATGGTTAAATTGCCAAAGACAGCTGGTAGATCAAGAGAGATACTATTTACAATCCATTCAGCATCTACAAATTGAGCTAGCTGAGGCAAGAGAACAAAGTCAAATTTCTAAGGATAATGCCAGTCTGAATCAGACTGATTCAAAAGAAAAGAAGCCACCATATTCAGAAAACAAAGGTGGTAGTCAATATAATGTAAATGGGGATGCAGCTTCAAAGGCAACCAAAAATGGAAGTACACTGGTGCTGAATAACCAAGCTAAGGCTGGGATGATACCAAATGGTAATGTAGATGGAGCTACACCTCTTATTCTTGTCCGTGATCTGCCTCCTAAGGTGGAGCATGCTGCTGGACTACCTGTTTCGCCATCTCCAGTTTTTGGCATGGGTGCTGTTCTTCTGTCTGATCCAATGGGAATGATGCACCCATTTGGAGTGCATCAGCAAAGCGTTCCACAGAGTTTACAACCCCCTACTGCCCAGGTTCCTCCACCTCCATTTGGACAATTTCAATCTGCATTTGCTACTGTAACTCGCCAAGAAGTTCTGACTCCACAACATCAATAGCCAATTCATCAAACCCATAATTACATACATCAAAATCAGCCTTCACAAGTCCAGAGATTTCCACCAAGACAACAATCACATCCTAATTATCAAATGAATATGATAAAGAATGATACGATGAACGGTGATACAAGGTGAAGAATCATTTTACCTGAGGATATGATCAAATTACCAAATGAAGGTTTTATAATCAAATTTATTTTTGCTTGGAGATAAGATATTTTCTGGAATAAATTAACCAAGTGGGTAATCCTTTTTTCAAGTGCATATAAATGCTGATAAATATTATTGAGAAAAAGTCATTAAGTTTGCTAATGATGAAAATTACATTCGGCTGGGCGGAATATTAAAATGAATAGTGCAAAATAAGAATTATTTCACGGAGGAATGAAGTATTTTTAACCCAAGGAAAGATTTTTAAGAATGTTTTCATTCCGAGGTAAGATATTTCAAGGGGTTAATCAAGTGAGGTAATTATTTTACCTAGAGAACATTCCTATGTGAAAATGCATTGTAATGACCAGTGAAATATCTTTCACATAGGAGATAAAAAAGGGATAATAATCTTCACCCAAATAATTATTTTACTCCAAATAGAGGTGAAAAGAAAAATTGGATAAATATTAAAGTATGGAGAAATATTGTATTCCCGTGGGAACCCAAAGAAAATTAATTAATAATTAGTTAAATAAATAAAGAGTTGTACCAAAAAAGAATATTTTGTGATTGGTAAAAGATATATGTTAAAATTAATCAAACTTAAAGTCACGACAAAAGATTTGATTAAATTATTAAGAGCCTTAAAAGGAAATATTAACGCAAACTATTATTAACATTTGGGTATATGTCATGGAGATGAAAACCCTAAATATCACTGAGCAAATATACAACGAAAATAAGGAAATGATACGGCACGCCACAGGTCCTAAGGTTCAATGTAAATGATATGTTTATATATTGTTTATCTGATGAATAATTTGTTTTCTATGCAGGATTTTTGATTACGTTGAAGCAATTCTCAATTGGCGGTTAAATGAAGTGGCTCGGGAAGATTAATTTTCAACCTAAGATAATCATCAAGTGTTTCAAGCCGGAGACGAAAGAATGCAATCATGAAGATTAAATAGATGATTGATTTATTTTCTTGTTACTTAAAACCATATATCTGTTATGTCAGTTATTTAAACTGCAAAATGAATGTAACGGGTCTGAGGCTTGTTGCATCTCTTTAAATAGAGATCCCAGGACCCGGATGAGAGAGTTAGAAATGAGGTTAGGATTAGATTTTACAAAAACACATTTGAAATATTTTAGGGTTAGATTAGGTTAGATTTATTGAATCTGATGCAAATTTGATCCTCCTGTGCAATGTCGTTCTGAGAAAGACTATGGTGCATGATACATTCTGAGGCAGCGTTGTTGAGGATTCGAAATTCGAAATACATTGGACGGTATCATCTGTTTGTTGTTTAAATTCAATCAATTTAATTATCTCCATATCATTCATTTTTAGATTATTCAATTTGAATGTGTTAAGGATATGTTCAAATTGTCTGATTACAGTTGCTAATTCAGTATATTTGATTTGATTGGTTTCTCAAGCAGAATTAAATCCTTTCTCATCAATTATAGTAATCTTAGAATGTTGAATGGATTATTAAGTACGATTAATTGATTAGGTTATTAATTTGTCTCCATAGTTGATCTAATTGGTTAATTTGCAAATCTAAATTGGTTCTTTCCGGAAAGATTAAAATCCTTTTAATATTTTGCATTTAATTCAATTATGTCCTTTGGATTGTTAAGAATGAATTAATAATTTCTTCCTTGCACATTTGTACAAGTTGCAAACTGTTATATGTGCCAATCAGATCGAGTTATTACCCGATACAAGTTATTTGTTTTTGATATCCTGACTCCGTTGCCCAAACAGACAAAGCACCAGTCTAACTATTGATTCATCTTATAATTAAAATCTTTACATTGTTTTATTGTTATAGTTTAGATTCATTTCATGTTATCTGTTATTTATTTCTGTTAGAATTCAGATTAAATCATTTGCTTTCCTTAGAAATAGTTTACAGTGTTTTATCTTATTTACAAGTATGCCATTGTGATTAGATAAACTAGCAGCAAACCAACATAGATTTAATCATACAACCTGCTTTGATAGTCAAAGGTTCACCCGCCTAGGTTGTAGCAGGACCTAAAGCGCAGGGAGAAGTTGATCATTAAGGTCAAACTCCAGTCATTGGCTCAAAAACGTTGTGGATTTGACCATAGGGCTTGGCATCCCCTTAGAATCCACAACTTGCATTTTTGAGACCCAACAAATTGGCGACTCTACTGGGGAGCAAATTGAGAAAATCCAGTTGTGGGCCATCTCACCTTCTAGAGTCATTAAAACTTTTAAATCAGGTCTTCAAACATAGATTCATAATTGTGAAATTTGCACTCCCCATCCGAGTCGACCTAACAAATTGGTGACTCTGCTGGGGAGTCAAGTGAAAGTATTAGCCAGAAATTCTAAAGTTTTTCCCATCCAAGTCGCAACAAACTGGCGACTCTACTGGGAACAGTTCACCTAAAAATCTAAAGCCATTTGTCATAGAGTCAATCCAAAGTTTTAATTAAAAGACTCCGCTGGGAAGAAAAGTATTTTAATTTTCCTCTTCTCACAAGAGGTGGCGACTCCGAAAATAAAATTGACCGAACATGAAAAACATACCCCTTTTAGATGCATTCTTTGAACCAAGGAGACATGAAGGAGAACCATTAAATGATGGGTATGCAAATGAAAATAATGACTATAACAGCCCGCATGATGAGGAAAAGTTTATTGATCAAACTATTGTTGACCTTGATAGCATGACTGATCAGGAATTAGAAATGTATCTAGAATGGGGAGAACAACAACTCAAGAGATCACAGATGATACAAAGAAGCAAGGAACTAGATAAACAAATAGTAGGATTGGATAAACAACTGGCACAATTGGGCCTCCAAGTATTAGAACCACCAAAACCTATCCTTCTTCATAAACAGAGTGGTGATGTTGATTCACATGCACTTTCACAGAACACATACGCTTCAAGAATACCTCATGATCCATACCTTAACCCTATTCAATATAATAAGCCACCACAAGAGCCCCAGCTTATAAATGCAAGTAGTATTCCTCAATACTATTCACCACTAGGACAACACTATACTCCGCAATACCAGCAATATATGCCGCATCGCAATGCTTATTATCAGTCTTTATATAAGACAGAGTTTTTACCCACCCACCCACCACCATATATGGATCAACAGTGTTGGGAGGAAGAGGAAAATAACCAACAGTGTTGGGAAGAAGAGGGGAATGAGTATTTGCAATCAGGACAAGATGACAATGAGGAGGAAATATACATGTCTGAGGATAATTTTCAGGTTTTTTCAAATCCATTGTATGATAACATAGTAAAAGAAGATGAGGTGATACCTTGCCAAGATATTCCTGAACAAGAATTTCATGTGCATTCAGATCTAAATTATGAGAGGGATGAAATGCCTTCAGATAACCAAAGTGATGTGTCATCTTGTAAACATGCTAACAAAATAGGTGTATCTGATTTTAATGATCTTGAGCATTGTGGTAATGTTGAAAGAGATGAAGAAAATGTTGGAAACATGATGGATGAAGAGGCATATTCACTTGACAGTGATCAAATCTCACAGTTACTCACCATAGAATATCAAAAATATGCACATGCGGGTGATTTGAAAGTTTCATGTCCATCATACATATGCTTTGACAGTGAGGAAACTTTGCATGATAGTAGACCATATGATTGGCGTGAAAGGATAACATCAGGATCATATTCAGTTGAGGTAGAAACGTCTAGTGATTATGAGTTTCATAGCAATGATTATCCAGAGATAAGTTCTATCAAACCTTGTAATAATGAAGTATGGGTATCACAGTTGTATGAGGAAAATACATATAGTGCTGAAGGTAGTGGTGATGACTTTGAATCTGATATAATACAATTATATGATGCTAACATTGAAAAAAGTGAATATCAAATACAGTCTGATTTTGCCTGTTTTTCAGTTCATATAGAGAATTATCCTTTGGGGGATGATAGTGAATATTGTTACTTAAAATATCATGATAAAAATGGGTTTGACCTATCATTTGGGAGTTCTCAGATTGCGTATGATTTTCAGATGCATAATCATGAAGAATATAGCAACATCAATGAACCGTTGTTAAAAAATATGGATATGTTCAATCATGCAAATCTTAGTAGTATGATTAGATTTGTTTCATTACAGCGTGATGAAAACAAAGTATATGACGGGGGAAAATATAAACCTCTCCTTTTCTGATGGCCTTGAGCCATCAGTTATGATATGGTTTCTCAGAACCATATCATTTTAGGGCAGAGAGAATAATTGGACTCTGTCACCCAATGGAGTAGGCACTGGTCTGCTCCTCCAGAAATCTGGGATCTTGCTATGCCCATAAGGGACATACATCCCCAGATGGAGCCTATGTTGGAACTAAAAAATTTAACTATGCAAAATCAATTTTAACACCCAGACAATTGACCGTTCTAATGGGGAACCCGCTCCCTATGTAATTGTGGTGCAGGGTCCTCCACATATTGGGAAGTCTCTAGTGATAAAATCCCTTGTAAAGTATTACACCAAGCAGAATATTTCAGATGTTCATGGTCCAATCACTGTTGTCTCAGGTAAACAAAGGTGACTGCAATTTGTGGACTGTTCAAATGATATGAATGCTATGATCGATGCAACCAAATTTGCTGACCTTGTTTTGCTTCTTATAGATGGAAGTTATGGTTTTGAAATGAAAACATTTGAGTTTTTGAATGTTTTTCAAGTTCATGGATTCCCCAAGGTAATGGGAGTTCTTACACATTTAGACAAGTTTAAGGATGTAAAGAAGTTGAGGAAGCCAAAGCAACGTCTCAAACATCATTTTTGAACAGAGGAGAGCTTGAACCTTTGGTTTTGTGAAACCCTAGAACACAAACCCTACAGGTTAATTGACTTGGGAAGTGGTTTATGAAGGAAAATTATTTTATTGTGCTAAACACAAATTTAGATTGATAAAAGGATGGTGGTTGCTTATGTTTTACTTGTATCGTGTTATCCATAATGAGTGAGATTTTCTTATTGAGTATCATACATACAACTTTCTTGTGACTTGAAATGTGAAAATCCCCTTGACTAGAAATGCAAAATTGCTCTAATATGGAAAATTTGATATATGCTAAAACCTCTTAATATGAACCAAGTTGCTCTCAAGTTATAAAATACATAAAGATCATTCTCATTCATCATTCAAAGTTTCAAACAAGTCATTCTAGGGTTTTAATGGATTTCTTTTGGGTTTTGTCCTTTACATAAACTTCATCAAAATGGTGCAAAAACATGGTAAGTTCTTTGCACATGAAACAAGAAATGAATAATGGAAAAGAAAGCATATTTATAGGAGAGAGGATTGATAATATTAAGAACACAGCCCAACATGGAAACCAAGATGTAGAAGAGTTTGATCTGCTAGCAGAGGAGAAATCTAGCAGGTAAATGGAAATAGAGAAAATTTTAATTGAGGATGATGATGGAGACAACATTGATGTATCTGAACATTTGAAGGAACCTTCTCTAGGTACAAAGAAGAAGAAACCAAGTAGCTATCACGAAAAGGACAAATACTATGTCGTAATGCTAAGCATGATGATGTGAATTTAAATTTCAAATTTCCTATACAGGAGGCACTTGATGTCAAAGCTGAAAAGAATCTGGGGCAGCCACAGAAGGTTTTGGAATTGAGAAAGTTAACATCATTTCATAATAATGCTGTTGAAGGCAAGAGTAATTCTAGTTTGATTGCTGGTTTCAAGTCTGATGCTTCAGAAAATGAGGATTCTGTTCGCAGTCCAGCTTGTTCAAGGGATGGCCCTTTGATTGCTAAGATACCAGCTTCTGGAAAATGGAAAATAACACACGTCCAGAAATATATAGATGATAAATCTATAACTGGAAATAGAAAACAATAGAAGATTCATTGGAAAAATGATTTGAAAACTCCCTACATGAGTAGAATAGAAAATACCTGCACTGCTAGTAATACAAATGACCGCTAGTCAAAAAGTTAGGATGTTGACCAAATTCCTGCCTTCAAAAAGATGGAGTCCTAGGAAATGCAAGTTTGTATGTTTGATTCTTCTACAGGAACCAATGATGCATCGGCAAATGTGGTACAGACAGAAAAAGGTTTGCCGGATACACTGAAACAGGCAGTAAGCACCAAAGAAGAGATTGTTTCTGTGGATGTTAATTGCCATCACCAAGAAGAACAATCTAAAAATGTGCAGCAGTTAGAAAATGTTGTAGAGAATATGCCCAAAATGATATCTCACATACCAATGTTTCAAGGAACCACCGAGTCTCATGTGGAGCATATTGAAGATAGAGACAATGAACAAAGACAGTTGGAATTGCTCCAAGGTCGGATGGTGGCAAAGAGATTTGGGAAGAGAAAGTATATGGGTGAAGTTATTGGATATGATCCTGCATCAAAGTTGTTTAAGGTTTTATATGAAGATGGCAATGAGGAGGAGCTAGAAAAGCATGAAGTTCATGCTATTCTAATATCACTTGGGGAAGAGGCATCTGTTTCTCGTAAAAGACAATTATCTCCTACTAATATGGAGCATGAGGAATCCAACAGGTCTGAAAGGAAGTCTAGAAAGGTTGATAAAGATGGAACTCCAGGGAGACAAAGTAAAAATAAAACATTGAAAGGCCAGACTTCTGGTT
This sequence comes from Cunninghamia lanceolata, assembly GCA_027924645.1. Lineage (NCBI taxonomy): Eukaryota > Viridiplantae > Streptophyta > Pinopsida > Cupressales > Cupressaceae > Cunninghamia > Cunninghamia lanceolata. Next base: position 3,301,236 of record BSBN01000246.1, read on the forward strand.
CCCGTCGATCATCAAATACATAGAAAGGGAGCGCTTCAGAGGATTCAGAGACAGGAGATCCTCGGCACCTACTGGCCTTCTTGTTTGAAATATTTCTCTCGATGCAAGGCCTGAGGATCTTCGAATACCATTTGAAAGGTTTGGACCAGTGAAAGATGTTTATCTTCCAAGAAATTATTACACAGGTGAGCCACGGGGTTTTGGCTTTGTAAAATACAGGAATCCAGATGATACTGCAGAGGCTAAGTATCATATGAACCACCAAATAATTGGTGGACGGGAGATTACCATTGTCTTTGCAGAAGAGAACAGGAAAAATCGACAAGAGATGAGAGCAAATGCACGAATTGGTAGGAGCAGCAGATACGGCGAAGGTGGCTTTCGAAGGCGCTCACCCCCATGCTCTCCAAGGCGTTGTCGCCACTCCTACACACGCTCGCCGTCTCCACCCAGACATGGCTCAAGAGGTCGCAGAGCTCAAGAAGACTACTATTCAGATGAAAGATCTTTTTCACAGTCACCCATCCCTCGCAGTGAGTCTAGGTCTCCTCGAGTTGCAGATGATAGGAGCCCACGCAGGGCATCAAGTCCCAAAGAGAATGGCAGAAATCCAATAAGGAGGTAGATGCCAATGCAGGCTATCAGTCCTTCATGATGGTTTTGAACCATCATTTTCCAGACTGTTTTGGGAAGCTTTTATAAGATCACTTGGTTTGTACAGTTACTGTATGTTGATCTTAGAGAATCCATACGTGCAAGAAGTTTTTGTTAGTAGGCATGGTATTAACCTATTTGATGGTGCATCGAGTATCATGTGTATTCTAAGACCGTAAATGCTGAACCTATTTGGATTATCCAGAAGTATGAACATTTGTTAATTTAAAAGAACCTATTTTGATTTTTACATTCAATACTCATAATTTACAAGTAGAGCTGAGAGATCGTATTGATCAGTTCAACCAATTATGGTTAAATTGCCAAAGACAGCTGGTAGATCAAGAGAGATACTATTTACAATCCATTCAGCATCTACAAATTGAGCTAGCTGAGGCAAGAGAACAAAGTCAAATTTCTAAGGATAATGCCAGTCTGAATCAGACTGATTTAAAAGAAAAGAAGCCACCATATTCAGAAAACAAAGGTGGTAGTCAATATAATGTAAATGGGGATGCAGCTTCAAAGGCAACCAAAAATGGAAGTACACTGGTGCTGAATAACCAAGCTAAGGCTGGGATGATACCAAATGGTAATGTAGATGGAGCTACACCTCTTATTCTTGTCCGTGATCTGCCTCCTAAGGTGGAGCATGCTGCTGGACTACCTGTTTCGCCATCTCCAGTTTTTGGCATGGGTGCTGTTCTTCTGTCTGATCCAATGGGAATGATGCACCCATTTGGAGTGCATCAGCAAAGCGTTCCACAGAGTTTACAACCCCCTACTGCCCAGGTTCCTCCACCTCCATTTGGACAATTTCAATCTGCATTTGCTATTGTAACTCGCCAAGAAGTTCTGACTCCACAACATCAACAGCCAATTCATCAAACCCATAATTACATACATGAAAATCAGCCTTCACAAGTCCAGAGATTTCCACCAAGACAACAATCACATCCTAATTATCAAATGAATATGATAAAGAATGATACGATGAACGGTGATACAAGGTGAAGAATCATTTTACCTGAGGATATGATCAAATTACCAAATGAAGGTTTTATAATCAAATTTATTTTTGCTTGGAGATAAGATATTTTCTGGAATAAATTAACCAAGTGGGTAATCCTTTTTTCAAGTGCATATAAATGCTGATAAATATTATTGAGAAAAAGTCATTAAGTTTGCTAATGATGAAAATTACATTCGGCTGGGCGGAATATTAAAATGAATAGTGCAAAATAAGAATTATTTCACGGAGGAATGAAGTATTTTTAACCCAAGGAAAGATTTTTAAGAATGTTTTCATTCCGAGGTAAGATATTTCAAGGGGTTAATCAAGTGAGGTAATTATTTTACCTAGAGAACATTCCTATGTGAAAATGCATTGTAATGACCAATGAAATATCTTTCACATAGGAGATAAAAAAGGGATAATAATCTTCACCCAAATAATTATTTTACTCCAAATAGAGGTGAAAAGAAAAATTGGATAAATATTAAAGTATGGAGAAATATTGTATTCTCGTGGGAACCCAAAGAAAATTAATTAATAATTAGTTAAATAAATAAAGAGTTGTACCAAAAAAGAATATTTTGTGATTGGTAAAAGATATATGTTAAAATTAATCAAACTTAAAGTCACGACAAAAGATTTGATTAAATTATTAAGAGCCTTAAAAGGAAATATTAACGCAAACTATTATTAACATTTGGGTATATGTCATGGAGATGAAAACCCTAAATATCACTGAGCAAATATACAACGGAAATAAGGAAATGATACGGCACGCCACAGGTCCTAAGGTTCAATGTAAATGATATGTTTATATATTGTTTATCTGATGAATAATTTGTTTTCTATGCAGGATTTTTGATTACGTTGAAGCAATTCTCAATTGGCGGTTAAATGAAGTGGCTCGGGAAGATTAATTTTCAACCTAAGATAATCATCAAGTGTTTCAAGCCGGAGACGAAAGAATGCAATCATGAAGATTAAATAGATGATTGATTTATTTTCTTGTTACTTAAAACCATATATCTGTTATGTCAGTTATTTAAACTGTAAAATGAATGTAACGGGTCTGAGGCTTGTTGCATCTCTTTAAATAGAGATCCCAGGACCCGGATGAGAGAGTTAGAAATGAGGTTAGGATTAGATTTTACAAAAACACATTTGAAATATTTTAGGGTTAGATTAGGTTAGATTTATTGAATCTGATGCAAATTTGATCCTCCTGTGCAATGTCGTTCTGAGAAAGACTATGGTGCATGATACATTCTGAGGCAGCGTTGTTGAGGATTCGAAATTCGAAATACATTGGACGGTATCATCTGTTTGTTGTTTAAATTCAATCAATTTAATTATCTCCATATCATTCATTTTTAGATTATTCAATTTGAATGTGTTAAGGATATGTTCAAATTGTCTGATTATAGTTGCTAATTCAGTATATTTGATTTGATTGGTTTCTCAAGCAGAATTAAATCCTTTCTCATCAATTATAGTAATCTTAGAATGTTGAATGGATTATTAAGTATGATTAATTGATTAGGTTATTAATTTGTCTCCATAGTTGATCTAATTGGTTAATTTGCAAATCTAAATTGGTTCTTTCCGGAAAGATTAAAATCCTTTTAATATTTTGCATTTAATTCAATTATGTCCTTTGGATTGTTAAGAATGAATTAATAATTTCTTCCTTGCACATTTGTACAAGTTGCAAACTGTTATATGTGCCAATCAGATCGAGTTATTACCTGATACAAGTTATTTGTTTTTGATATCCTAACTCCGTTGCCCAAATAGACAAAGCACCAGTCTAACTATTGATTCATCTTATAATTAAAATCTTTACATTGTTTTATTGTTATAGTTTAGATTCATTTCATGTTATCTGTTATTTATTTCTGTTAGAATTCAGATTAAATCATTTGCTTTCCTTAGAAATAGTTTACAGTGTTTTATATTATTTACAAGTATGCCATTGTGATTAGATAAACTAGCAGCAAACCAACATAGATTTAATCATACAACTTGCTTTGATAGTCAAAGGTTCACCCGCCTAGGTTGTAGCAGGACCTAAAGCGCAGGGAGAAGTTGATCATTAAGGTCAAACTCCAGTCATTGGCTCAAAAACGTTGTGGATTTGACCATAGGGCTTGGCATCCCCTTAGAATCCACAACTTGCATTTTTGAGACCCAACATGTTCCTTGAACAAAAGTAGGAGATTAAACATTCAATATAGAAAACTATATTCCTAAACCTTAACAACCCTTAGTTATCTTGATTCAAAAGAAACTATGCCCACATCTTGGAGACAAATGATTAAACACATGCACAAAGCATTTCTCATATAAAACAACATGAAACGAGTGAAGTCATACATGAAACATACAACATGAGACTCATAAACTTACAAAACATCAAGAACAGGGCCACCAATGAAGTTGTATTGTGTCACACCACCAAAAATTGTCTAGTTTTCAACAACCACAATGAATCACACAGTTTTGCTTTTATACCAAGACTGTGTACTCAACAAAATTAATTACATGACAAGGTCCAAAAAATCCACCAGACTGTGCACCATAAAATGGTGCCCAAAATACTGTAGGCAGCAGGCAGAAGGAATGGCAAGGAGAAACAAAACTTGAGCCCCATGCCGCCGCTTGGGGACATTCCTCATAAAATTGGTAGTTGGCCCGTCACTCAATCTATTGCATGTCTCTGCACAACTACCATTAAAACCTCAACTACCTGCGAGATGCAACAATGGATGCATCTGGAGATTTTCCTGCTAAAAAATGGCCGCAGACACAAGGAAAAAACCATTGCCAAGGGTTCAAAACCTGACCGTTGATCAAAAACCCATCACCGAAATCAAAGGTCCCAAAATATGTATGAAGAACTTCTAGCCAATGATATTGTGCCACATAGGCACCTTAATCTTCTATTGATGACCCTTCATTTTCTCCATTTTACCTCTTTCGTCCTTGTATATGCGTGCTGAAATGCATATACAAACACCCCTTTTAAATCTTTGTATATGTGGGATGCATATACATGCAACAGTTCCCAGGCACGTGGTAGCTTGTGACTCATCCTCCATCGCTATGCATTTGATCTCTATCGGCCATCAAAATGACCCAAGAAAGGCTGGCCGACACATATGGTCTTGGCGATAATCTCTTTGCATATCGGCTACTGCACAAGCATACAATCGCTTTATACAACCCCCGGACCTCAAATTATTGTTCGTTGTATTTGACTCTTCCTTCACATCCGGGTTGTATATCTTTGTTTTGTATATCGGGTTTTATGCTATATATACAAACCCAATATACATGCTGCGAACCCCAAACTTATATGAAGCATCTTGGAATTCTACTCAGGTCCGGAATGCATCACTTCACTTGTATGTTTTGCATGTATGTTGGCATACATACAATTACCACTGTATATAACTGGTGGGCCTGACCTATTTTCTCTTTCCCTTGCACATTTGATTGCACATCGCATATACAAATGCAATGTACAAGTCGAACGTTACCATAATCAAAAAGCACATTTGAAACACTTTGGAATTCGGCTTGTATATCCGCAAATGCATATTTCCTTTGTATATAGACCATATACAAATTCACTTGTATATATCTGTGGGCCCCATCCAATTGTACCTCTACTGCACTGTAGCAAATGTATGTGCACCAGCCTTTGTATATTTTTCAATTTACATTTCCATTGTATGCCTAACATACAAACAGGAATCTTCCACGGAATATACCTGCAACGTATCCTTTCTTTGTATCTAACCGTTGTATGTCTGAACATACAAACCAAATATACATGCAACCCAATATGCAAGCAGTGAATATTCTTGGAATCTTCAATGTATATTCTGCCCTTGTACATTTTCCCTTTAAGCCCGATATGCAATTGGAAATGCATACAACTGCAGAATATTTCTGGGGAATCCACGATAGATTTGGCCTTTGCATATGCAACCCAATTTGCATTTACAATGCATATAACTCATTTTTTTCACCATTTCTAGAAGCTGATAGAGATTTCTCAAGCTTGCCAACATACATTTTGCCTTTGCACACACAGAACTTAACATTTTTCATGAGTGCGACAGGAAAAGGTGGTAAAACATTGCACTGGACTGGTCAACCTATGAACATTAAGGCATGGAGATGAAACATAGCAGCAGGGAACCTGTTACAGGAGGCCAACATTAGAACAGACAAAACAACACAGCAGTCCAAGGAAGAGAATCCAAGGCATTAAGGGTCTGAATGAACAACAAAAGCTAGCGAACAAACTTCAAAACCCTAACCCTAGGTGAACACCACCACATCCTTCAATGGATACTGCTTCAATTGCAATAATTTTAGTCATAAAGCAAATCAGTCCAAAAGGAGAATGAATCAAACTAATCCATCCTTCTCCAGACAATGTTTCAATTGCAAAAGGTATGGTCACAAATCTCATGAATGAAAAAATATGCAAATAAACAATTCATTCAATGATAGATGCTTTGCATGCAATAGAATGGGACATATAGCTAATTAATCCAGATCAAAAGGATATCAATCAAATAAGCAAAGAAATGTTGTCTATTACAATTGCAATAGATCTGGTCATATTGCCAAATTCTGCAGAAGTAGAAATTAGGATAGCAAAGGTTCGGTGCAACATAATCAAAAACAAGATAAGGGCAAAGGTAAAGTGAATGCAGAATGAAGTTCAAAAGGAGATGAGAAAGATTTGGGTGAAGAAGAGTACAAAATTTTTTGGGGATGGATCTACATTGGAATCCGGTGCTGATATTCCTTCTAGAAACTAAAAGGGTGAGCTTTGGCTCAGGGGAGTCACGGAGAAAAACAATTTCCCTCAGCCAGTCAACTAGTGCCTAAATTCGGCACATGAAATGCTGCAGATTAAAGGGTTCTCAGAAAAACATGTACATAAACTTAAGTAAAAATATGAAAGATCCGCATGAAGGTTTGCAAGAGTTTAACTGCTCAAGTTAATCCGGTTCTGACAGTGCTCCAGTAAAGTAGGATTTTCACAGACAGATCCGATATGATTCAAAATTGAAATACTTTGATCTGCAGACCCATGACATGATTGAAGAAAAGAAGATACATTGTCAATCTTCACTAATAATGATTCTAAGTTCAGTGTAGTGATTCAATAGGATCTCTCTCAAAATAGGGTAACTGAATAACTTAAGTTGTACATTTATTACAAAAGGAAATTAGGGTTTGAACAAGGTTAAAAGGGTTCTTTCACTCATTGTTTGCACATTTGCATTCGTGAAGAAGAAAAGAAGAGCTCTGCAACAAAGTTTCTACAATTCACTCAAGATCAACTGGAAAATTGAATTCAACTAGCAATTTGTTCCGGCTCCTATTTCAAACCCTAAAGCATGAAAAGGTACTTCCATTCTAAAAATCTCTCTTTGAATCTCTTGCAAAATGGCTACTCCAATTGTTGTCAACATCACTGATAGACTACATCCTAAATTCAAGAAAGACCCCTATAAATCTATAGAAGTTGATCCTTTAGGTGCATTTTCTAGCATTCCGCATGGGGTATTGCATGTAGAAGATGTCAGGGTCTATATCCATGCCAATATTGAGGAATTTGGAGACTCAAAATTGATGGACATCTATCACAAATAGCTAATAGATGAGAGTTTTGAACTCAAACCTCAATACAAGGTCCTTAGGATATTGCATACTCTTTCCCTATTTTGCAGAAGATGATTCGGTCTGGTATGTCCTAAGCATGATGCATGATAATTTCATGTGGTTAATGAGGCCCTTCAAGATAACTAAAGATGCCATTAGGGTAGTGACTGGACTGCATTCTTCCAGTGGATTACCTGCACTTAAATCTATCAAAAACTAGACAGTAACTGAACCACTAGATCTAAATTTGACAAAAGAGCCATGACCATAGATGACATCACAGATCCGGATGTCAAGTTTACCTCAATGATAATTGGGTACAAGATCTATCATTCTAGAAGGGAGAATTCTGTCTAGGACAATAATTTATATAGCATATCAGATGTTAAGGGTGTTTAAAGTATGGGCCTAACTGGTGTTGTCATTGATGTCAACATAGTCCTCTTGCATTGATGATAAGGATTGGATGAGCTATGTGCTGAAGATATTGAGAAAATTACTCATATTAGGAACATTGAAGAACAGTAAGGTAAATATCCAAGATAAGATGACTATTAGAGGATACAGTTCAAAGGGTTTGTAGATATGAGTCTTAAGATGATCTAGTAAAGATTTTAGAGGTCCACATGAAGATCTAAAGAAGTTGTGGCCGCTCAAGTAAAACTAGTTTTGGTAGGTGTTCAGAGGTGACAGAGTGACACAGTTAGGTCTGGTGGGATCCAGAAATGCAATATCCTATTCTGTGGATTTGGTGGACTATTTAGGAAGTCCATGTGAAGTTATAACTCAATTGGTTAGTGGTCTGGAGGTCTGCAAGCATCTATTCCATTGTGACAGTGATGACAGACTGTGTTCTTGAGGTTCTGGATGGAGATAAGGATTTTAGTAAGAAGATGAAGTGTGGATGTTCTTGGTGATTCAGGCAAGCTTGTGGAGGTCTTTGGATCGTGTCCATCTCGTGTTGGTGGTCTACATTAGAGTTTGACCTCGCAATTGAAGAATAACTTTTGGATGATGGTGTTCTTCCTAAGTTTGGCTGACCAGATGAATTACACATCTTGCAGATGTTCTTGTAGATGTTTGCCAACTTAGATGATTATTCCTAAGTCGATGTCTTGTATAAATAAAGAGTTGTAAAGTCATTTCAAAGTGTCTTGTGGAGATGAGAGTGTGGTAGTAAGGAAGAGAGCGAAAGGCAGAGCAAAAGTTTTTGGGCTTAAATGGAACTGATTCAAGCATGGTGAAGATGCTATTCTTCAGTTCAAGTATGTGATACTTATTATTTTGTAGACAATGTGTCTCTTGTAGGTAGTGGGCCTCTTGTGAGCAGTGTGCTTGGGCAGTGAGGCCTAATTAGCATGTACCATTTTGTTCTTTCTATTCTTCTAACAGAGAATATAATCTTGGGTTAATCACCTCGTGGCTTTTCCCTTAACCAGGTTTTCCACGTCAAAATCTTGGTGTCTTATGTGCTGATGTGTTTCTGCTCTTGATTTAATGCATTATTTTTTCATGATTGATTTATTAATATGCTGCTAAATCACAAAGAGGATTTAATTGTTTAATTGGAAGAAATTTTTTGACAACTGATTCACCCCCCCTCTCAGTTATCTATCTTGAATCTAACAATTGGTATCAGAGATAAGTTCCTCTAAAAGAGCTTAACTGCTTGAGGAGATCTAGGATGTTGTCCTATAAGAAGGATAGTCCGAAGTTTGATGGAACCAATTTTAATCTTTGGAAAAGTCGCATGCAATGTCACTTGCAATGTATGGGAATGCAGTACTAGACCATGGCTACAAAAAAGTATATGCCTCCTCAGAATGACCTGAAATCCGCAAGTGAAATCACAGATGGTAAAAGCAATCTATGAACTAAAGAAGCCCTTATAAGTGCCTTGTCTAATTCAGAGCTTACAAATGTTGTTGATCTACAAACTATTTTTGAGATTTGGGAAAAACTGGAACTTCTGCATGAAGGAGACAAGTATGTTAAATGTGCAAGGCTAGAGAGTTTGAAAGGGAAATTGGAAAATCTAAAGATGAGAGAAAATGAAAATATCACTACCTTTATGCCAAGAGTAAATGAGCTTGTTTGTGGCATTAGATGTGCTGGTGGAGTCTTGGATGAAGATGAGATTGTTGGCAAAGTTCTCAGATCCCTTCTTGCTTCTTATAAAATCAAGGTTGCTACCATTGAAGAATTCAGAGCCCATTCAAATGTCACAAGAGATCAATTGGTTGGCAAATTGGCCGCATTTGAAATGACCGAGTTTGGAGATGTTCCCCCCAATACTGACTCTGCATTCAAAGCTAGTGCTTCTATAAAAGGAAAACAAAGGTTTAATCCGGGAGAGAACTCTTTAAGGAAACTATCATGGTATGAAAAAGCAAGAAAAGACCTAGAAGAAGAAGAAGTTGAAACTACTTAGCTTGAAGCCCTTATTGCAAAAAGACTGCCAAGAGGATCCAGTAAGTATGAAGGGAAATTGCCTTTTAAGTGTTTTAACTACAATAAGATTGGTCATTTTGCCTCAAAGTGTCTCGAAAGATTTTTAAGGCCAAATCCTAACAGATCAAGATTCCAAAAGAATTATTACTATGTTCATGAAGAGGATGATAATGAAGGAGTAACATATGATGAATCAGAGATAGGAAACAAATCTGGAAGTGATTGGGTGTTTATTGCCATTAAGGAAGAAGATCCAATGCCCTCTGAATCTGTCAATCATAAAGTTGTAGAAAGAGCTCTGGCTGGCCAAGTTGAAGAAAAGGATGATTGGGTCATTGACAGTGGATGCTCTCACCATATGACAGGTGACAAAAATAAGTTCTTAGATTTGGAAACGTATGAAGGAGGAGTGGTAAATTTTGGTGATAATTCTACTGGTAGAATCAGAGGTAGAGGAACTATTTCTTTTGATGGAAAGAACAAAACTGGTAATGTACTGTATGTTGAAGAATTGAAACACAATCTTCTCAGTGTTGGACAGTTGGTGGACAAAGGCCATGATCTCTGATTCAAGAATGGAAAATGCCAGATCTTTGAAAGTTCCAGAATAGAGATTGCATCCGGTACTCAGACAAAAGGTAATATCTTCCATTTAGTTGGTACTGGTAAAAGTTGTCTATTTGTGCGAGTTGATTAGAGTTGGCTATGGCATAGGAGGATGTGTCATTTAAATTTTGATAATATCATCAAGATAAGAAACACTAAAGCTGTAAGAGATCTTCCAAAACTGGTAAAACCTACAAATAGCTTGTGCAAAGAATGTTAGTTGGGGAAACAAAGTAGAGTCTCATTCAAAAGCAAGGAACTATCCTCTACCGGATTATTGGACTTAGTTCATATTGATCTATGTGGTCTAGCAACAATAAGGAGTGTGCAAGGTGATAGATATTTCATGTTATTAATTGATGACCATTCCTAGATGATGTGGGTTACTTTCCTGAAAGAGAAATCAGAATCTCTTGAGAAATTCAAAATATTCAAGGCTATAGTAGAGAATGAAACCAAATAAAAATTAAAATGTCTAAGGTCTGATAGAGGTGGAGAATTCACATCCAGTGAGTTCATAGAATTATGTGAGAAACATGGAATAAAGAGATAGTTGTCTACTCCTAGGACTCCACAATAGAATGGAGTAGTGGAGAGAAAGAACCAAACCATCTAGGAAGCATCTAGGACCATGATGATGAAAACAAATGTTCCTCAGATCTATTGGAGAGAAGTTGTCAGCACTGCAGTCTATACTCTCAATCAAGTTCAAATCAGAAGCAATACCGGTAAGACTCCTTATGAACATTGGTTTGGCATCACTCCTACTGTGAGGTATTTCAGAGTCTTTGGTAGCAAATGTTATATTAAAAGAGATGAAGATCTAGGCAAGTTTGATGCTAAAAGTGATGAAGGAATATTCTTGGATTACTCTACTCAAAGCAAAGCATACCGGTGTTATAACAAGAGACTAAGAAAGATTATAGAAAGTACAAATGTGAAGGTTGATGAAGGAATTGAAAAACCTTAAAGGTTTTATGAATATGATGAAGATGATCAGAATGGTGTTTTGATTCAAGGAGCCCAAGCCCCTTCTAAAATTTAGATTCAAATTGATCCAGTAAATTAGGAAGAAGAGATGAGTTATAATGAGCCTGATAAAGAATTAGAAGTGCAAGAAACTCCCAAAGTTCCTAGGCATGTAAGACTAAACCACTCTGAAGATTAGATCATAGGTGATAAAAGCAAAGGTGTACAAACAAGGAGGATTGCTCAAGATTCAGATGAATATTGTCTGATTTCAAAGATTGAACCTAAGATAGTGAATGAAGCTTGCAATGATGAAAAATGGACTAAAGCAATGGAGGAAGAGCTGATGCAAATTGAGAAAAATCACACTTGGGATCTTGTTCCCAGACCTAGAAACAAGAATGTGATTGGAACCAAATGGGTCTTCCGGAACAAACTGTATGAAGTTGGTGAAGTAATCAGAAATAAAGCCAGATTGGTCTACAAAGGTTACTCTCAAATAGAAGGAGTTGATTTTGAAGAAACCTTTGCTCCGGTGGCAACAATTGAAGCAGTCAGATTATTTCTTACTTTTGCTACCTTCAAAGATTTCAAAGTAATCAAATGGATGTCAAGTCTGCCTTTCTAAATGGTGACTTGGAAGAAGAAGTATAGATTGAGCAACCAAATAGATTTCAATTGTCTAATCATGGTGATATGGTCTGCAAGTTGAAGAAAGCACTGTATGGACTAAAGCAAGCCCCAAGAGCCTGATATGAAAGATTGGATAAGCATCTTCTGAAGATTGGTTTCAACAAAGGTACTGCTGACAGTAATTTGTACTTCAAAATTGATCCTAAAAATATCTTGATTGTTGAAGTGTTTGTTGATGACATCATTTTTGGAGGAAGAGATAATATGTGTAAAACTTTTGCAAATCAAATGAAGAGTGAATTTTAGATGTCCATACTTGGGGAAATGAATTTCTTCTTGGGTCTACAAATCACTCAAACAAAGAAAGGAATCTTCATTTCTCAGACCAAATATGTGAAAGAATTGTTGAAGAAATTTGGGATGGAAGAGTAAAAACCAATGAGTACTCCCATGGCAACCGAATGTAAATTCAGCAAAGATGATGACTCTCCTAAGACTGATCAGAAAAAGTACAGGTCAATGATTGGAGGATTGTTGTATCTCACCCAAACTAGACCTGATATTATGAATGTTGTTGGTCTTGTTGCTAGATTCCAAGTTGATCCTAGAGAATCTCATGTCATGGCTATCAAGAGGATTTTTAGGTATCTGAAAGGGACATTTGAGTATGGTTTTTGGTATCTTGGAGATCATAATTTCTCTCTTCATGCATATACAGATGCAGATTGGGCAAGAGATGTGGATGACTGGAAGAGTACCAGTGGTGGAGCATTCTTTTTGGGGAAGAGATTGGTTTCTTGGCTGAGCAAGAAACAAGAGGCAATATCTCTGTCCACTGTAGAAGAAAAATATATTCTAGCAGTAGGTAGTTGCACTCAAGTTTTGTGGATGAAGCAAATGCTAAGAGACATAAGAGTAGAATATGAGGAGCCCATAACAATCTTTTGTGATAATTCAAGTGCAATAAATATATCTAAGAATCTAATGTTGCATTCAAAGACCAAGCACATATCTATCAAGTTTAACTTTCTGAGAGAGCAAGTGAACAAGAATGAAGTCAAATTGGAGTTTGTGCCTTCCAAGGATCAGATTGCAGATATCTTTACTAAACCTCTACCTAAGGACTCTTTTGAGTATCTCAAGGAGAAGTTAGAGGCTATTACACCTCTAGTGATGAACTAAGGTGCACTGATGTGCATCAATCAAGTGGATATCACAGTCATATCTTGTGGTCCAGATTGATTATGGGGAGCTACTACTCAGGGGGAGTAGTTGATATGATTCTGAAATGGTGGAATTACAAGTATGTGCCCTTTTCCATTGATGTCAAAGGGGGAGAGAAGATAGGTGAAAAACAAGTGGTGGTTGATCAAAGGGGGAGCAGTAAAGGAAGAGAAGAGAAGTGAATGGTTGTTGGTGATAGGGGGAGTTGTGTCAGTAAAGAAAATTTCTTGTCTTGATGGTCAAAATAGTTTTTCGCATCATATGTTGCTATCAATGGCATAGGGGGAGATTGTTGCAAGTATGGGCCTAACCGGTGTTGTCATTGATGTCAACATGCTCATGTTTCATTAATGATAAGGATTGGATGAGCTATGTGCTAAGGATATTGAGAAAATTAGTCATATCAGGAACAGAGAAGAACAGTGAAGATAGTAAGGTAAAGATCTAAGATAAGATGACTATCAGAGGATGCGGTTCAAAGGGTTTGTAGATATGAGTCTTACGATGATCCAATAAAGATTTCAAAGGTCCACATGAAGATCTGAAGAAGTTGTGTCTGCTCAAGTAAAACTGGTTCTGGCAGGTTTTCAGAGGTGACAGAGTGACACAGTTAGGTCCGGTGGGATACAGAAATACAATATCCTATTCTTCTGATTTGGTGGAGTGTTTGGGAAGTCCATCTGAAGTTATAACTCAATTGGTTAGTGGTCTGGAGGTCCGCAAGCATCTATTCCATTGTGACAGTGATGACAGACCGTGTTCTTGAGGTTCTGGATGAAGGAGATAAGGATTTCAGTAAGCAGATGAAGTGTTGATGTTTTTGGTGATTCAGGCAAGCTTGTAGAGGTCTTTAGATTGTGTCTAGTTTGTGTTGGTGGTCCACATTAGAGTTTGAGCTCGCAATTGAAGAATAACTTCCAGATGATGGTATTCTTCCTAAGTTTGGCCGACCAGATGAATTACACATCTTGTGGATGCTCTTGTAGATGTTTGCTGACTTAGATGATTATTCCTAAGTTGATGTCTTGTATAAATAAAGAGTTGTAAAGTCATTTCAAAGTGTCTTGTGGAGATGAGAGTGTGGTAGCAAGGAAGAGAGCAAAAGGTAGAGAAGAAGTTTTTGGGCTTAAATGGAACTGATTCAAGCATGGTGAAGATGCTATTCTTCAGTTCAAGTATGTGATACTTATTATTTTGTAGACAGTGTGTCTCTTGTAGGCAGTGGGCCTCTTGTGAGCAGTGTGCTCAGGTAGTGAGGCCTAATTGGCATGTGCCATTTTGTTCTTTCTATTCTTCTAATAGAGAATACAATCTTGGGTTAATCACCCCGTGGTTTTTCCCTTAACCAGGTTTTCCACGTCAAAATCTTGGTGTCTTATGTTTTGATGTGTTAATGCATTATGTTTTCATGATTGATTTATTAATATGCTGCTAAATCACAAAGAGGATTTAAGTGTTTAATTGGAAGAAAGTTTTTGACAACTGATTCACCCCCCCCCTCTCAGTTATCTATCCTAAATCTAAAAAAGGGAAGATGCAGATTGTGACCTATGTGAACTTCTCCTAAATCAACTATTAGAAAACCTACAGAAGATAAAAAAGGATAAGAAGAATTCCTTCAAATATGGTTGTCTAATACTGTGTCTATTCTTTTATTACATGAATGAGCTATCCGGATCAAGTGGTTGGATTTAGAAAAATGACAAACCAGTTGCAATTCAGATTAGAGATTATATGTATGGACTTGGTGATGCTCAAGCCCAAAACATAGCTCACTGGGGTTACTTCAAGAACTTCCAAAGCATGATCTAAGCTAGAGAGAGAATACCTCAATCCATAGTTGAGAAATATAAGGACATAGTGTGCTTCATGGTTGACACTGACTAATGCCTAATGGAGGCAGTTGAGCCCAGAACTGTGCAGATAATGCCTACAAGATATGAGGTCGATGAAAAAATCTTGGAGCTACATATTCAAAACCTATTGAGCCAGTCTAAGGACCCTGAAGCAGAAAGGTTTGGAACCTTTCAAGAACTAAGTGTAAAAATACATGTTGAGTTAAGACAACTAGAGATAAAGAGGAAAGTAAGAAGGGAAGTTGAAGAAATTGCCAAAAGATTTGGCTTGTCAAAAGAGGCAGTAGATGTAAATAGAGAGAAAATGGAGAAAGATGAGAAAGAGAAACAAGAAGCACAGAAAGGAGATATTCTAGTAAAAGCCTCCTCCCGGACTAGATTTTCCAAGAGCTCTGCACCTGCCACTCCTAAAAGCTCAAGGGCCACCAAACTGAAAGTCAAGACATCCGGAAAAGGAGAAAAGAGGATGAAGACCAAAGCCACAAGGTCATATACAAGCCTCAAAGATGATGAAGAAACAGAATCTGATGAAGAAATCAAGAAAATGAAGAAGAAGAAAACATCTGGGGAATTCTCTGCTAGTAAAAATAAGGATGAAAAGGCAAAATAATTTGTTGAAAAGCCCACTCTTTCCATTGATGACATCATCAAGGCAGTTACTGTGGATGTGAACCTGCAGCCAGTAACAAAGTTCTATGATGAATATAGTGATATTGACAAGAGGATTTTTGTAGAAGCTACTATCAGGTACCTGAACATTTACAATAAATCTTTCATTGAAATTATATCATTAATTCCTAAAAGTCTAGAAAAGGTACTTGAACTAAGAAAAGAAAATGCAAAGGCAAAAGACCTAGAGATTCAAGAACAAATAATAATTCAACTTTGTCCTTCTATCAATACAAAACAAATGGACATGATTTTTAAAGATTGTAAGGATGAGTTCTAGAGTAAGGCAAGAATGAATAAACTTATTCTTGGAGAAACTAACCAAGTAGCAAGTGAGACAAAAGATATCCTCTGAAATGCTTTGAAAAGATTCAATCTTCCTGTTATAGAGGAATCAGTTGAAGAACCTTCTACCATGGATGTTGAAGGATTAAATGTAACCAATGAAAAAGCTTCTGATGTGGAAGGATCAAAAGAGATAGATGAAGAGAAGTCTAAGGACTTGGATTCCTCTATTCTGGAAGAGGAAGTTTATGAAGCAATAAACACAGGTAACATATCTCCTCCAAATCCCACTATAGATATTCTAGATTCTGAAGCTGAAGGAGAAGGAAGAAAAGAGGATAAAGTGAGTCAAGAAGAGGAGGTTAAGGGAAAAGAAGAAGAACAAGCAGAGAAGACTAATGATGACTATTCTGATGTCCCAAAAGAAAAGAAGACTCAATCACCAGGAAGAGACACTGCAGAGGTAGTGAAGAACTTCTTAAGCAAAGAAATAATGGAGATAGATGAACCTGAGCTATTTCAAAGGCCACTAAATTTTGACTCTCTCTCTCTGGTTCAGACAATGAAAATAACATCCTTTGCTCAAGCCAAAGCAAAAGAAAAACTCTTGAAATCTCACATGGAAGACTGTGAACTGTTGGAGATTACATCCGGGATGCTGGAGAAGATCATGCCATCATTTCAAAAGGATCCTTAGGCCTCTCCATCTGATAACTTGAAATATTTGGTAAATTATGTTAGCACCCATTTTGAATCTTTAGAGAAATTGGTAGAAGCAAAGGTCTGAAAGGTGTTTTTAGGAAAAAGATTCACTAAAGTGTGAGGACTGATTACTAATGATAGGAGGACCCTAGACATTGGAATAAAGAGCCCTGAAAATGTTCTTAAAGATGGTGGGGACATATACAAATTTTGTTTATCTTGGATCAAAGTAATAGAGGACATTGAGAAGAAAGTGAAAGAACAAGAAGGTAAACTGTCAAGTTTATCTCAGAATTTTGATCCCCTCACTACCTCTCTAATGAATCAAGAATTCCAGGCTATTGTTATCATCAATGAAATAAAGAGGTTGTACAAAGAAAATAAGAACATAATAAACAAAATGAGTGAACTCAAAGGGATAATTATCCCTAAGTTAGAGGCAATGCATGAGGCCTTGACAGATGCTCAGACCACATCCCATACCAGTGATCTAGTAGATTTAAGAAGGGTATAAGTATATGCATTTTTGTTGAGTGGTCACATCTCCATTCTAGATAGGATGAAGCAGAGCTGGGCCACAGAGTTTGTACAGTTGAAGGCCACTTTTGCAAATATACTTAAGTATATGTAAGTATAACATATATATTTATATACTTATGCAGCCATATATAAGACAATTTTTGCAAAATTTTGGTATGCAGATTCTGTCCTTTGCCATTGATGTCAAAGGGGGAGTGAGGAGCAGTGAAAAATGTGGAATCCAGCTAAGGGGGAGCTCCGGTAAAACAATGCAAAAGATAGAGCATCAACCAAGGGGGAGTTTACTGTGACACGTAGACATTTTTCACTAAGCATTGCCATCAATGCCAAAGGGGGAGATTGTTGGCAAGAGACACTGTGTGGCTTCACTAGTGTTGTCATTGATGGCAACAAAGTCTATCCCACACATTCGTAGTACATAGTATGGCTATACTGGAAGTCAGATTGAAGATTGTTTTGATCCAGTGAACAAGAACAAAGTATGTAACAAGGTCCGATAATCAAGTCTGGATCTCTCAGATGGTGTAACTCAGTAAGTTGTGGACTTGGGAAAGTCAAGAGGGGTATCATGACTACTGTACTCTAAAGATTTAGCCTTCGGTGATAAATCAAGGAAAAGATAGGATCTGAGTGTTGGGTTCCAGTCAGGCATAGCAAACAAAGGAAGAACTGATCGACAGAGTATTAGACTTCAATCCAGATGAGTAAATGATGTTGATCAAGCAATTTGTGTGATCATACATTGTTGGCTGACATGATTAATGACTTGTATGTCTATGTTTTTGATATGCATCACAAATCAAGCATGGATTCAGTCGATAGAGTAATTACTTGTAGTATTATTGATGTGGATATATATATACCAAATAGATTTTAGTATGTGAGGGTGTAAGTGAATAAGAAGTGAAATAAAGTGTGAAGAAAAGTAGAGATAAGTGTGGAACAACAATCCAAGCCTGGTATGTGACAGAACAACAACATTAAGCAGAGGAAGGATGAAGTGCATCAATCAATATATTGTGCCTAAACCAAAACTAAACTCTTGCATTTGTAGATGCTTCTCATCAGTTCAAACACTTGATTATCTTCTGTAAGTTCTGTAGATAGTGAGTCTCTTGTAGGCAGTGTGCCTCTTGTGAGCAGTGTGCTTAGGTAGTGAGCCCTAATTGACAAGTGTCATTTTGTACTCCTTTATTCTTTTAATAGAGAATACAATCTTGGGTTAATCACCCTGTGGTTTTTCCCTTAACATGGTTTTCCACGTAAAAATCCTTGTGTTATGTGTGTTGATTTTATTTTTGTTCTTATGATCACATATGCTTATATATTTTGATGCCGCACTAATTATTAAGATAACAAAAGAAAAGGAAGTTAAGGAAATTTTGAGATCACTAATTCACCCCCCCTCTCAGTTATCTGCCTTATTTCCAACACTAATCTCATCATAGGGCACCCACAACCTAAGATTAGTCCCATGTTACATGGAATTGCAGTGCTTTAACCAGCTTTGCATACAGGTGCAATTCCCAGTGATAACAATTATCATATTTATTTTATTGTAATGGTGTCAAATAGATTACTAACAGATGTTTTGTGCTAGTAGATGCTGGAGTTATTCTATAGAATCCTTTTCTTTCTGCATTGTTGTTGTTTACATGGTATCTTTTTATTTTCTTTTTTTTGGGTGCCTGAAAATCACATACGAATATAGGCTTAGGAGTTTTGCATTGGCATTACTTGCTTTATGTCCTAGAAGACATTGGGTAGCCACAAGGACACTACTTTTGATCTGTATTCTAAAAATGTTGCACACTTATGTTAAGCCCTTCTTTTTTGTATTGTTTCTATTTCGTTGAAGGTATATGTATTTTTTTATATCCTTTGATGGTTTTGTTTGGCTTATGTAGGGACAACAAGGCATACCATGGAGGAATGCAACTAGATCCCTCTTGACTAGGTTGGTAACCTTGTTTATTCTCAGTTTGAAGATACCCATTCACGAGAACAACTGTAAAGCTAAAGGCTCATGGAATTTTC
The DNA here is from genome assembly GCA_027924645.1 of Cunninghamia lanceolata. NCBI lineage: Eukaryota > Viridiplantae > Streptophyta > Pinopsida > Cupressales > Cupressaceae > Cunninghamia > Cunninghamia lanceolata. The sequence goes on from BSBN01000246.1 coordinate 3,320,565, forward strand.
AGCATAGGATATAAACTCATAATACTAGAATTTTTTTTAAAACTTGCAGGAATCCAACATTAGTATCTATTCATGCAATGACTTACTTGCTCTATCTAGACTCTATTCATTTTCTTACTAGCAGAATGAGTACAAAACACAATAGAGGATCTAGCTAGTTATGAACATGGCTATTCAGTCTAGCCAACTTAACATTGTCAAAAAGATTCACAAATTTCAGGGTTGCAATCATAAACCAAGAACTATTGTTCTATTGGTATGGTTTGTATTTTTTTTTGTATAAGATGTGGTTTCAATCTTAAGAAACAAAAGGAATACAACTTGAACATGTATTACTCTTTCTTTCATTCTTTTCCTTGACTTTTCTACTATTTCAATAAATGTTTTCCAGCAGAATTTACATTTCTTCTTCAAACATGCATATAAAATTCATAAATAGTACAAGTTGATTCCATTCATATGAGCTTTTCCAACTACAGAAAAATCACTTACTATAGAAATAATGAGGTTGTTACCTAGCTTTCTTTATATCTTAATACATTAGCATGCCTACTACAGAGAATAATAAGGTCATTACACAATTTCTTTTATCATAATACACTAGCTGAACAATAGTTATCATTATGGCTTGCACAATTTCTTTTATTTAGTCTTTGAGAATTAGGGGAAACATTTACTACATAGTTTTACCATACTGCAGATCTAACTTAATTCTTTCACTCTTCACTTAGTAAATAAAATACATATGAAACAGACTAGGCTACATAATTTCCTCTCAGCAATCCATAACTGTAAACTTGAGGATTGCAGTGGGCTCCCTATATTAGTCTCATAGCTTGCAGACCTGTATTGACAAGGAAAAAAAATGTAGTCTTTTGGTGGCTAGTGTTGCTCACCACCCATCCTAGGGTAGAGACTGCCCACCCCTGAGCTAGGGGAAAACATGGAAGTTCTAAGTGCAATATAACACAAGCCCTCACCCCTTACAATGAATTATAGACACATACACACATCAAATTTCACACAGATGTTAGCACAATCACAGGGTATCCACAACACACAGTCACAAGAAGGCTTCATATAAGACCTTCACAAGGCAGTAGAAGAAATTAGCATCCTGAAGAGATAATTGGCCTTCTCAGAAATGCAAATGTGCAATATTTTTGACAAGGGTACTCTTACCCATTTGTGTTGCTATTGGGTAGTCTTACCCATTCATTTTGAGCTCTTTCCATTTGGCATCTGGGGTACTCATACCCTTTCAGAAAAGAAAATAATTATGTGAGAATTGGGTACTCTTACCCATTTAATTGCTTAGATTTCAGTAGTAAAAGATTAGGGGTACTCTTACCCATCAATCACCTTCAAGACCTCTTCTCCTACTCCTCAAATAGATTTATAACAACAATGACTACTCTTCAATCCCCCTAACATAATATACAACACATAGTACAACCACATTCTACCAACAAGAAAACTATAGCAGCAATTGACACAACAACTAAGGAAGAATTAATCATGCAAATCCCATATAAATTTTAAGGTATTTAAGTTATGATTTCCAACATGGAATTTTCTGCAAGTTGATTTAGTTGCACAAAAAGCTTTAGATCCTCCAGGTTTGCTGCTCCCAATCCTCCTTTTCTTTTTCTTTATTTTTTTCTTCTCAGTTGAGTTATCCCTCCAGAAAAATTACCCCTTGAAAACTCCCCCTTTTTTTCCTTTTTACCTCCTCCTTTCTACCTTAGTTATAGTTGTCCTTGTAGGCAGCATGTGTCCATTCAAATAGGCAACATGTGTTCAAATGAAGGCATCATGTTCTCATATTGGATGGGAAAAAAGTACTTCACCATCAACCAAATTTTCAAATTTTAAAATGAATTCCTATCCTCAAATTTAATGCAATTTTAAAAGTGCCTAAGTTTTTTTTTCAATTTTTATTGCATTCCCTTGAGGTGTCCACCTATGTCTATAATAATGTGATTTTTCTTCCAATAATAGGCACAGTTTGGACTAAACAATAAATCTAATAGGTTAATTAACTTCCCACCAACACATAATACATCACACAATACTTTTCAAATAACACTAACACATAACACTCTATATGCACAACACACATAGCCTAAGACCACTCCATCCCAGGTTACTTGACAAGACGTCTTTACATGACTAATGTTAGGCCTATGCCTTCATATAGGCTAGGCTGACTCACTGGGAAACTTGCAATGGAACTCTACATGTTTTCCCCATTTTCACTAGCTTCCTACACACTTGATGTTACACTGTTAGTACAATTAACAACAAATAGCTGAAGCAAAAACATGAAATTAACCACAGGTACATCATATATATAAGTATAAACAATTCAATGCTAGATCATAAATAAAAGGAACACACACACACACATTTTCATTATCACTAAATCTGAATATCACAATTCTAACTACAACTAGATATATATAATCCATAAATGACATCATTTATAAAAGAGTAAGCAACCTTTGCCATGAAATCTGAGGACTACATATATACAACCATAAGTCAAAGGTAAGATATTACCTACATATACAAAGAAAGATCTGCCACATGAAATCAAATAAAGCATGTAATATCCAAGTGCATATATATATATATATAAACATAACATCCTTGGGTCTACATCAAAATCAAATAACCAAGATAGGCAACCGTATAACTCGCCATGCCAAAAGTCTATAGTAAACCAAAATGTAGAACAATCCTATCATAATGACAACACCATGCAGTTTAAGAGACCTTATTTAATTATCCATTTATAAATAAACTTGATGTAAGTTTAATTAGTTTACCTAGTGAAGTAAGTACTATGCTTTTAGTGTGGCATTGTCCAAAAAAAATTAATTAAGGTTTAGGTCTTATTTTACTTGTTGTGGTTTGATGAGAATTACATTAGGAGAGAAATTAAAATGTTTTAAACCTAAATTTGATCTACATTACTCTTATAAAAGAAAAAAAATTGTCTTGTTTGTACATGGGATGTTACATTCATCACCCGGCTTGAACTAGTAGGGAAGAAGGTGTCACCAGTTTGTGGAAGTCTAGTGACCTCTGCAATAGTTGCCACTGTCACAGGAAATGTAAAACCTCCCAGAGTGACCTGCTTCCTACTGAAACCCATAGCAAATCCCTAGGCTACTTAAACATCGTAGCTGCATAATCAGCTAAAAGAACTCGTCCAAGAAGGTTTTTTGAACACCTTATAGGCTTCCTTCTTGGATTGTAACTCCTGCATGGATGTGGGCTCCCACCTTACATGATCTCCCATTTTTTCTTTTTTTTGTGACATGAAGTTTGTGTCTTGTCTGAACAGTGGCTATGGCGGTTTGTGGTTTGTGGTGATAGAGAAAGGGTAAAATTATGGTGGTAAAAAAAACTATGAAGGTAATCATTGGATTGGTAGATTATGGTGGTGGAAATAAAACTGAGAATAGGATAATCATGGTTTATGGAGGTAGGTTAGTAAGTTGGCAATGTCACATATATCTTATGGATGTGACATAAGTTCTCCCCCCACCTTAATGATGAATTGTACTAGTCATGCACATTAATTTTTGAAGGAAATAGATTATGCTTAATAGTTAAATGAATTAAAAAAACTTCTCCTTACCAATTTACCATTAAATGAATTCGTATGGAAATGACCGACATGGATGAAATGTGCTGAGTTGGTGAAGAAGTCAGAGATATGAAATCCAGATATCAACAAGAGATCTATAGACATATGATAGAAAGCCATCATGGATGGAAATGGTAGGGTCAACTATATATGCATGGACAATGTCCAGTGTGGAGGCCAAGATGCAGAAAAATGATCCTAGCATAATCTTGTGTGGAGACAAAAACTTGCATAGTCATAATGCTAGTGTGTGTGTGACAAGACAATAGCAAGGAGAACGGTGGAATCACATGATGAAAGATAGCGAGGATGAATGAAAGACAGAGTCCAATCTATAACATGTGGAAGGGAGTTAACATTGAGACTGGGTGAAAAGACAATGCTAGCTGAATACATGTGAGGGTGAAATGATGAGTGGAAGAGTATCGGGGTCATAATGACCATGTCTGAAGTACTGATCAATGTACTATAGCTAATATCATGAATGGTGTAGGTCGGTGGAAGGAAAGATGTAGAAGTGAGTGGGGCCATAGTATGGTATGTTAGCAAGGAAAGAATGGTGGTGGCACCTGAATTACAAAGGAGGAAGGAAGAACAATGTTCCTATCGTACCACAAAATGGGTACCGATAAGAGCTATATCATGTGGCCGTGCAAGTGTTGTCTCTCTTTTTTATTTTATTTTTGATAACAACATCAGACCACTGATACCTCAGTTTTCAATTGGATACTGCCTAGAGGTACCATAAAAATAGTTTTCACGTCCAAGTTTATTCAATAGTTAATACCCATCGGAATCCAATTTTCAAGTACTAATTGGCCAACAACGCCTGGAGGTTTTCATTGTTGGATCTTTTATTTCTTTTTTTTATGATTGGGATACTTACCTAGGAGGTACTTGAAGAGGTGACAAGAACTTGGTCAAGAACATGGAGTTCCTTCATCAAACTTGATACAATTTTTTCCTTAGAAATAGGCTGCTTGTACAGTTTCAAGTGATGCCCATTAACAACAAGAGCCATACAATTAGAACCTATCGTGTGTAGCTTGACCGCACCATTATCATAAACAACTTTAATCTCTTAAGGCCCTAACCATTTGGTGTGGAACTTTCCTTTGAAATCATGGAGCCTGGAATCATATAGTAGTGCCCAGTCACTTGGCTAAAATGATCGTTGTCTGATGAAGCGAGGATGCCATAGTGCACATTGTTTCTGAACTATTTTTGTATGAAAAAGAGCTTTCTTTTAGAGTTCATCCAAAGAATGGAGTTGAGGAATCTGATCTTTTTGGGCATTAGTGAGACTCATACCTAATTGTAAAGCAGTTTAGAGAGTCTTTATCTCAAACTAGATGGGAAGAATGACATTCTTACCATAAACCAACTCATAGGAGGTAAGGCTGGTAGTGGTCTTCCACATGGTACAATAGGCCCATACTACTTCTGGAAGTTTTTTTATCCAATCTTTCTTGTGAAGGGCCATAGTCTTTGTTAGAATATTCTCCAGTTCTTGATTGGTCACCTAAACCTGTCCATTTTCCTGTGGGTGATATGGCGAAGATTTGTAGTGCCAGATTTCATATTTGCAAACTAAAGTAGTAATCAAATAAGACATAAACTGAGGGCCTTGATCAATAACAATCTCACGAGGTATGCCAAACCTAATAAAAATTTTAGAATACAAAAAGTCAGCAACTTTAGTATCTCTTGCATGTTTCAATGCCACAACCTCTACCCATTTAGTAACATAACCAGTACAAACTAATATATATTCCTTATTTTTTGATGGGGGGTTAATTGGCCCCACAAAATATAAACACTATTTTTCAAAGGGTTCCAGAGACAACTGGGGCTATAGAGGCATCTCATTAGAACATGTTGGTCACCCCATATGCTGGCATTTATCATAGTGTTACACATACTTCTTGCAGTCTTTCGGAAGGATAGGCCACTAGCACCCAATAGTTAAGATCTTATTGACAGTCCTCTGAGCAGAAAAATGACCTCCACATGGCTTTGTATGGCATGCTCGAACTATATCCAAGACATTGTCTTTGGCTACACATCGGCGCATGATGTTGTCAATGCCAGTGTAGAACAAGAGTCCATTAATCCATGTATATTGACTACTAAGCTCCATAAGTTTTTGACAATCACGAGGAGAGAAGTGTGGGGGAAACTGTCAAGTGACCAAGTAGTTTGCAATTTCTACAAACCATGGACTCTTAACTGAAATGGAAAAAATATGCTCATTGGGGAAATCATCATCAATAGGCACTAGATCATTTTCGCATTGTAACCTGGATAGAAAGTCTGCAACCACATTTTCATGATCAGGTTTATCAAGTATGGTTATATCAAACTCTTGCAATAAAAGTAACCATCTAATTACTCTTCCTGTAACTACTAGTTTATTCATTAAAAACCTTATTACAGAGTGATCTGTATGGACAAAGTATTTATAACTAGTTATTTAATGCTAAAATTTATTAATGGCATAAACAACAACAAGAAATTCCTTTTCAGTAACTGTGTAGTTCATTCAGCACCTAAAAAATTCTTACTAATATAATAAATGGAATAAAATAATGTGTACTCCTTTTGACCAAGGATAGTGCCCACTAAAAAATTGAAAGCATCAGTATGGATATGCAAAGGAAGCTCCCAATTAGGTCCTCATAATATCAGTGTGGTCACAATCTTCTCCTTGATGGTTTCAAAAGGTTGTTGACATTCTTGACTCCAAGAAAAAGTGTTATCTTTGCTTAACCAAACAAAAAAAGGTGCAACAATATTAGTAAAGTTTTGAATAAAATGGCTATAATATCCTGCATGTCCTAACAAGCTATGAACATCCTTTTGACAAATAGGAATAGACAAATCTTGAATTATTTGCACCTTCTTTGGATCAACTTGAATTCCTTTAACAGAAATATATTGTCTGAATACTATTCCTTTTGTCATCAAAATGTGACACTTTTCATGACTTAAAGAAAAATTAGTATCTTCAAACCGTTGTAAAACTTTCTCAAGATTTTTTTTGGCTTCCTCATAAGTATCACCATACATAGTAAAATCATCCATATACACTTCAACACAGTCATGAATTAAATTAGCAAAAATACTTAACACTCCCCTTTGAAAAGTAGCAGGGGTATTACATAGACCAAAAGGTTAAACAATATAAGAAAATGTTCCCCATGTACATGTGAAAGTGGTCTTGTCTTCATCCTCAAGTGCAATGCGGATCTGGTTATACCCACTAAATCCATCCAAGAAGGAGAAGAATTTATTAGATGCAAGTGTATTCAAATCTTGGTCAATAAAAGGTAATAGAAAATGATCCTTTTTAGTAGCCTTGTTAAGTGCTCTATAATCAACACATATCCTCCATTTACCATTTTTCTTAGGAACTATCACCAAAGGGGAAACCAACTGACTATCAAAAATTGGATATATAAATCCTACATTTAATAACTTTTGTAATTCCTCTTTCATGATTTCTCGTAAAATTAGTTTAGCCTTCTTTGGGGTTGCCTAATAGGACGACTACATTCTTTTGTGTAACTGTGGTGTGTGCATGTATCTGGATGAATGCTACGCATATCCTAATATTCCCATGCAAATGTAGTTTTGTGATTTCTTAACATGGAAAGTAAATCTTGAATTTGTGAATCACTTAAATTTGGATTAATATTTAAAGTACATACTAGGAAAATTTTGATAGCTTGAGAATTTGTAGGAAAAACTATAGCATGTGCTTATGAAGTGGATGGTGAAGAAGTGTCTGAAAGTATGAATGTACTATATACATAGTTCTGTGTAAACACCTGATGTAAAGTAATAAAATACTATAGCAATTGTGAATCATTTAACAATATAAAGTTCCCAAATGGATAGTTATCTATACAAGAATGAAAAACAAATCTTCCTAAAACATCATCAGACACATCAATTTTGAAGAAAATTGGAAAGAACAATATCCTTTGATAGTTCCTCAATATCAAGTGCTTGATCAATTGTTAGCACAAGCAAAGATTCTTCCAAATAACTATCAATCCACAAGGGATCTTTAATCTCCAACAATGGCTGAGAAAGTGGGTACAAGGTTAATTGTTTCTTCTATTCCCCATTAGAGATAACCATATTACTTGACCTCTAGTTGATATAAGCATCTATGATAGGCAACCATAGTCTCCCTAGAATCAAGGGGTATCCCCCTAGATTTATTTTTGGGTACAAGATCATTAAATCAGTTGGGTATTCCCAAGAGTCAACAAAAATAACAACATCCTCTATCATACCTTCAGGTTTGAATAAGGAGAGATTTGCCATCTTTAGGACCGTAGGTGTAGGCATAAGTCCTTGAAGGCAAAATTTTTCCTTAGTTTCATTGGTCAAAACATTAATGGAAACTCCTAAGTCAAATAATGTCTCCAGCATCTACCGGCACTACAATAAAATAAATATGATAATATTTTGGTATTTCTTTGCTAAGCTAGGTAAGAAACAAGCTAGATTGAAGGTTTGCTCATGGAATTAGCCATTATGTCGACAAAATTTTTTTTCAATGCCTTGTATCTAGTAGGCCCTAAACTTTACAAAATGAAATCTATCCAAGTCTCATGGATATAAAATAAATATGATAATATTTTGGTATTTCTTTGCTAAGCTAGGTAAGAAACAAGCTAGATTGAAGGTTCACTCATGGATTTAGCCATTATGTCGACAAAAAAAATTTCCAACGCCTTGTATCTAGCAGGCCCTAAACTTTACAAAATGAAATCTATCCAAGTCTCATGGATATAAAAGTTGCCCTCGTGCCTAGGTGCTAATCTTTTTCTCCAGGCATGTATCCTTCATTCGCTATGTTTGATCTACTCAGCAGGAGAGGAGAAAGGCACTACTAGTTCTGTGAACTCCATTGCTCTCCACATCCCCAACCTGGCTGTGATGGCTTAGTAGGGAAGAAAAGATCTTTTCTTGCTAAAAAGACTTTAGGGTTAGGTTGAAAAGACAAAGGAGATCTCCACCATTGATTTGGTAGGTTTCCCCACCAAAAATATTAATAATAAATATCTATATATCTTCTTACACCTAACCCTTATTTCATTGACTTAGCTGGAGGCAGCATTTGCTTGTTTTAAAAAAAAAAAATAATAATAATTTATGGAAACTATTTTCCTCTAACGCCTTAGGAAGATTACCCCCTTCAGATAATAGTGGATTTCCTTGGTTATTATAATCACTATTTAATAATTGAATTGTTATGGAATATAATTAAACTGAAGGATTAAGCAATTTTAAATTGGTTGTATTTTTGTAGGTAGTTTGGGTAGCAAATGATCTTTTAGTTATGGAGATGATTTTAGATGGGTAGATAATAAATTTAATATTTTATACATTTGTATGTACATTACAAAAAATTTAAAAAAAAAAAATTTTAAAAGGTTAATAACTACGTTGTGAAAATGTTCAATTCATCTAAACTATATTTCATAATTATTGATTATATGCTTTATGCATAGGATTTATGTCCCATTAAATGGCGAACAGTAATTAGACTAGTACACCGAGGAAATTTCTACTTAAAAAAAATTATTATTTAACTTAGTCCACTTTATTAAAATATCGGTGAATTTTAATTATTTAAGATGATTGTTTTCCATTTGTAAAAAAATTATTTAACTTAGTCCAGTATATTAACTTGTGGTGAATTTTAATTATTTAAGATGATTGTTGTTTATTGGAAAAATTTATTTTATTTAGTCTTATATATATATATAATCATGCAATTTAAGAGACCTTATTTAATTATCTGTTTAATAAACATGATGTAAGTTTACTTAGTTTACCTAGTGAAGTAATTAGTACGCTTTTAGTGTGGCATTGTCAAAAAATTAATTAATTAAGGTTTAGGTCCTATTATACTTGTTGTGGTTTGATGAGAATTACATTAGGAGAGAAATTAAAATGTTTTAAACCTAAAATTTCAATCTACATTAATCTTATAAAAGAAAAAAAAATTGTCTTGTTTGTGCATGGGATGTTACAACAGAACTCAAATATGTGTAGAAGCAATTCCTACAGAGGGGAGAATCCATAGAAATGGTGCAAGGCCAAGGTAAAAAATGTAAATCTCTTCCTCCACCATCATCTGATGTTGCCAAGTTTCTCATACAATATATCACTTATGAGGGAAAGTAGACATATGTCTTTACTCCCCATTTTAGGCTAATGTTGCATCTATGTAATGATATTTTAGTTAATGTTCCCCAATATCAATTTGAGTCTCTACAACATTCCAACACTAAATTTAGACATGGACATGAGAAGTCCCTTGCTGACCATGGGCTAATTAAGTTAATTGTGCTGCATGGGTTAAAATTAAAAAACTCTCTTGTAGCCTGGGATGTTTTTGTTGAAAAAGGGGATTTTGATAATGAGGCTTTAGAAAGTCACCAAAAAGGGTTAATAGAGGAAACCCCTACAGGTGAATCTTCTAAGAAAAAGAAAACAAAGAACATGATTTTTGGTAGAACTCCTCAGAAAAGTGACAAAAGGCCTAAAACAATACGGAAAAGTGAAGAAACTGCTTCTAGAGAGAAATTGGTTAAACTAGCTAAGATAGCAAGTTCAATGGCCAAACCAAACATAGAAGTTACAAACACAAAACCTAATCAAGGGAAAGATAAGATGAGCAGAGAATATTGTAGACAAAAATGGCAGAAAAAGAAAGAACAAGCCCAACAGGAACAAATGAGTATAGAGAAACCTACCCAAGAAGAAATGAATACATTTGATAAGGAAAAACAAGCCAATGAGAAACAAGAAAATGTCTTTGGTAGTGAAGCATTGGGCCATGAAGAATAAACAATAGAAGATGAACAAGAGGTAGAGGAAGAGTATGAGGAAAAACATGAAAATGTTTGTGAAAATGATTTAAAAAATATTTGTAGCTAAGAAGATATTCATTCCTAGCCATAAAAAATTCCTATGGCAAGCAACACCTCTTAAGAGGAAGCAGTAAACCCTTGTCCTTTTAAGCTCAATTACAAAGAAAACAACTAATAGTATATGATCCACAAAAGGTAATGAGATCTCTAGATCCAAATAAGTCTCCTATTACTAGTATTGTCGATAACCCTCTATCGGATAAGCAAACTATCTCATCTAAACAAAAGGAGCAATAAATAAAGATTGAAGTTGAACAACTTAAAGAGCCAAATCAACAACTGAAGGCAGAGTTACAGGACCTCATCTTAGTGAACAAGAAACAAAAAGAAGAAATTGATAGAATGAAAGAGGAACTTGGAAAAATGGTAGAAACACATATTCATCTTCATGAATTTGAACATAAAATGGAATAGATGAAGTCAACCTAGTATAAAGAGATCACTGTTATAGCTCAATAGTTATCTGCAAAGAAAAAGTATGGTTTGTGTTGGTAGGTGGTGACTGATCATGCAAGTATTATACACTAGTTATGTATCCTCACTGGGGTTCGGTGCTAGGCCGGGCCTCGAGCGGGGATTCGGGGGCGCATCCCCCGAAAATGTTTTTCCATGAATCGACATAAAAAAACCCTATTTTTGTAACCGACATAAGGCTTGATAAAAGTGGCTAAGGGTTAGGGTTTTGATTGATATTGTATTGTAGCATTTTGAATGGTATTGAGTTGCAGGGATTACTGGCTGTAATCAGTTTGATTTACTGCATAATAATATTGGACTCTCTATTGGTGGATGTAGCCCGAGTTTGGGTGAACCACATTAAAACTTGTCTCTCGCTATTATTATTTCTATGTATTTTTCATTCTTTTGTTTAATCTTTATTTGCATTTAATTGATATCTTTTGCCATCTAACCCTAACAAGTGGTATCAGAGTGGGTTGTGTTAAATTATCATCTACAGGAAGGTCTCACGGTTGAGTGGGAGCAATGGTGGATGAGGGTAAATTGAAGGTCGATAAATTTAATGGGCAAAACTATCAGTTATGGAAGATGTAGATGGATGATTACCTCTATCAGAAGGAGTATCCAAGAAACTAGCAGGAATGACAGATGAGGATTGGGAACTTTTGGACAGAAAGGCACTGGGAACCATTCGGTTGTGCCTGGCACCATCTGTGGCATTCAATATAACAGAAGTGAAGACAACAAATGAACTGATGAAAGCTTTGGCTAAATTGTATGAAAAACCCTTAGCCTCAAATAAGGTATTTCTCATGAAGCATTTGTTTAATCTGAAAATGATTGAAGGTGGATCTGTGATAGATCATTTAAATGAGTTTAATATGATTACCAGTCAATTAACTTTTGTAAAAGTGAAATTTGATGAAGAGGTGAGGGCTCTCTTGGTTTTATGTCCTTTGCTAGAAAGCTGGAATAGCTTGGTAATGGTTGTAACTCTGTCTCTATTTCAAACACTTTGAAATTTGATGATGTTGTTGGTGTTATCCTTAGCTAGGAAATGCGATGGAAAAGCTCAGGAGGGTCCACATCAGGTAGTGTTTTGAATGCAGAAAGTAGGGGTAGATCAAAGGAGAGAGGAAAAGGTTCTCAAGGTCATGGGAAGTCATGAGGAAAATCAAAGGATAAGAGATCCCAATCCAGAGGATAGAAGGATTGCTGGTACTATGGGAAACTAGGTCATCTGAAGAAAGATTGTTGGTCTCAGAAGAATAAAGGAGAAAAACAAGAAGGAAATAAGGAGGCAAATATGGTAAGTAATAAATCTGAAGATGATCCTTTGATTCTTTCTCTAGATAATGCTGATGATTCATGGGTTTTAGATTCTGGGGCCTCATTTCATGCTATGCCCCATAGAAGTTATTTTCTTGATTATGTCCAAGTGGATTTTGGGCTAGTTTATTTGGGAGATAACAAACCATGTCAGATTGTTGGAAAGGGAAGAATCAAGATTAAGTTGCAGAATGGGAATCATTGGCTACTACAAGAGGTAAGGCACATTCAAAGGCTCAGTAGGAATTTAATTTCAGTAGGGCAGCTAGTTGAAGAAGGTTGCATTGTTACATTTACTGATAAAAATTGGAAGGTTTCAAAAGGTGCCTTAATAGTAGCAAAAGGTGTGAAAGTTGGCACCTTATATCTTTGTATAGGTCATACTATTCCTTCTACTTTAATTGTTGCAGAGAAAAAATAAAAAGGTTCGGGAATAGTTGTTGTAGGTTCATAGGAAGAGACTAAAATAGTTGTTGCAGGTTATGAGACAACACTATGGCATAACAAACTTGGGCATATGAGTGAAAAAGGTATGAAGGTACTTTATTCTAAGAAAGTTTTACTAGGTCTGAAATGTATTATTATGGATTTTTGTGAAATTTGTATGTATAGAAAACAAAAGAGAGTTAGTTTTCTCAAGGATGGGAAGCAAAAGAAAGATGAAAAGTTGGAGCTTGTGCATACAGATGTATGGGGACCGGCTCAGGTATCTTCTCTTGGTGGCTTTCGCTATTATGTTACATTTATAGATGATGCAACTAGGAATGTTTGGATTTATTTCCTCAGGTAGAAATCTAATGTATTTGAAACATTTAAGAAATGGAGAAGCTTGGTTGAGAATGAGACAGGTTAAAGATTAAAATGTCTCAGATCTGATAATGGTGGTGAGTATTGCAGTAAAGAATTTGAGGATTATTGTTCCTTTAATGGAATTTGTAGGCAGAAAATAGTTCCAAGGACTCCACAGAAGAATGGAGTGGTTGAATGCATGAATAGGACATAATGGAGTGAGCAAGGACCATGAGATTGCATGCTGGGCTGCCTTTAAATATGTGGGCAGAGACTATCAACACCATTGTATATTTAATTAACAGAGGCCCTTTAGTTCCTTTGGGTTGTGGTATTCCAGAGGAAGCATGGATAGGTAAGAAGGTGAGTTATTCTTTTCTTAAAATCTTTGGATGTGAAGCATTTGCACATGTAGATTCTAAAATAGAACCAAGTTGGATGCAAAATCAAAAAAGGGTACCTTCATTAAATATGGCATTGATGAATTTGGTTATAGGCTTTGAGATTTTGAAAATCAAAAAATTGTGAGAAGCAAGGATGTTATATTCAATGAGAAGGTGTTGTACAAAGATCAGTTGCAGCAGCATGAGAAGAAAGAAAAGGATTATGTGGTATTGGATGATACTCCAAATAGTGATGTTCTAGGGGTTCCTCATGCTCCACAATAGCAACCAAAAATACCAAAAACTCGAGTGAATGTTAGATAGTCAACAAGGCTAAGTAGACCTCCTGAGAGATTTTCTCCCTCTTTGTATTCTATTGTGTTAACAGATGCTAGTGAACCAGAAGGGTATGATGAAGTTATGTAGGTGGATACACAGGTTCGGTGGGAACTTGCAATGAAAGAAGAAATGGACTCCTTGCTAAAAAATTAGAATTGGGAATTATGTAAGTTACCTACAGGTAAAAAGGATTTACCAAACAAATGGGTTTATAGGCTAAAAGCGGAAGCTGGAGGTATGAATAGATTTAAAGCTAGGTTAGTTGTAAAAGGATTTGCATAGAAAAAGGGCATTGATTTCGATGAGATTTTTTGTCTAGTTGTTAAGGTGACTAAACTATTTGTATTGTTTTAAATATTGTGGTTGCTGAAGATTTGCATTTGGAACAACTAGATGTGAAAACTATCTTTCTCCATGGTGATTTGGAGGAAGAGATATACATGGAACAACCCCAAGGATTTGTGGTCAAAGGTAAGGAGAACCTAGTGTGCAAATTGTAGAAGAGTTTGTATGGCCTGAAACAAGTACCTCAGCAATGGTATTTGAAATTTGATAGTTTTATGGTTGAGCAAGGCTACAGCTGGTGTAATTCTGACCATTGTGTTTATTTTAAGAGGTTGGATAATGATAGCTACATTATTTTATGTTTATATGTTGATGACATACTTGTAGCAGGGTCTAACATGGATCACATAAGAGAGTTAAAACATCACTTAGCACAATCATTTGCTATGAAGGATTTGGGGGCAGCAAAACAAATCCTTGCTACGAAAATTTGTAGAGATAGGAAGAATAGAAAATTGACTCTATCTCAGGTTGATTATGTTGAAAAGGTGTTGCAAAAATTCCATATGGAGAATGCAAAAGCTCTCAGCACACCTTTGCCTAGTCATTTGAAAATGACTAAGGAGATGTGTCCAAAGACACAAGAGGAGGAAGAAAAAATGTCCAAAGTACCATATGCTTCAGTTGTAGGAATTTTAATGCATGCCATGGTATGCATGAGACCAGATATTGCACATGTTGTAAGAGTCATAAGCAGGTATATGAGTCATCCCAGATTGGAGCATTGGAATGTGGTAAAATGGATTCTTAGATATTTGAGAGGTACATCCAATACACATTTATGTTTTGGGGGCTCTAATACTGATTTAGCAGGTCATGTAGACTTAGATTTGGTAAAGGATATTGATACCAGGTAGAGTACTATAGGTTATGTCTTTACTGTAGGTGAGACAACGGTGAGTTGGATCTCACGATTGCAAAAGGTGGTTGCTTTATCCACCATAGAGGTAGAGTATGTAGCTGCAACAGAGGTAAGCAAGGAGATGATATGGCTGCAATCTTTCATGGAAGAATTGGGAAAACAACAGGCTAATAGTTCTTTGTATACAGATAGTCAGAGTTCCATACATCTTGCAAGGAATTCTACCTTGCATTCAAAGACCAAACACATATAGTTGAGGTATCACTTTATTCAGTCAGTGTTGGATGATAGACAGTTAAGGCTGGAAAAGATAGATACAGATGAAAATCCAGTGGATATGTTTACAAAGGTAGTGACAAGGGAGAAGCTGAGATCTTCTTCAGCTTCGGTTGGTCTTCAAGACTAAAACAATAAAATCAAAACAACAGAGTCCAGGGTACTTATTTCTAGTGGGAGCTGCATGCACAACGGTGTCATCCAGGATCAGTCTCCAAGTGGGAGATTGTTGGTAGGTGGTGACTGATCATGCAAGTAATATACACTAGTTATGTATCCTTGCCGGGGTTGAGGGTGTAGCCCCCAACTTTTTTTTAACATGAGCCGACATAAAAAAAACCTATTTTTGTAACAGACATAAGGCTTGATAAAAGAGGCTAAGGGTTAGGGTTTTGATTGATATTGTATTGTAGTATTGGCAATGGTATTGAGTTGTAGGGGTTGCTAGTTGTAATTGGTTTGATTTTCTAGATAATAATATTGGACTCTCTCTTGGTGGATGTAGCCTGAGTTTGGGTGAACCACGTTAAAACTTGTCTTTCACTGTTATTATTTCTGTGTATTTTTCATTCCTCTGTTTAATCTTTATTTACATTTAATTGATATCTTCTTCCATCTAACCCTAATAGTTTGTATCAAGTATTTGCACGAGGACATGCAATTTCCTTAAGATGGGGGGAATGATGGGCTTAAAATGTGTCTTATTTTGTGACGTTTATGTTTCTCCTAATGCCTACTTTGTTGTCTTTCCTAGGTCCTCCTGCCATTAATTATCATAGGAAAATAGAAAAATGTTTGATATGTTTAAAAGAATAAAAAGATGCTTTACCTTATCAAACCATGAGGATTAATGTGAATTTAATTGGTTTAAGATAGGGCCTAATTGAAGGAGAAGATCTTTGAAGATTGCGAGATATGAGGATATGTGGTGAAGAGGCTACAAATCTATTTAATCCTAATTGTGCATTATAGTTTGTAATTGCTGATGTTGTTAAGATTGTAATCTTTTAATCTTGTGGCCTGAGGCTAAACAAGACTATTAAAATCTCAGTTTGTTGGCCATAGGCCATAACAAACAAGCTGTGATCTTTTCCTAAACTTATCATTACATTAAATTGTATATATATGCTATGGTATAAGTTGATGGATATAATATATTTTCTGTATCAAACTTCTGTTAAAATCAAATCAGACTTCTCATATAATCAAGTATGCGTAATCAACTTCATTTTCTTTCCACTCCCCTTGTGAACCACAGGAAGGGCCCACTCTTAGGATGCTTGGTGAGATTGTGTGTGTTTGAAATATTCACTGTGAATTTTAATTAATTGGCATGTTGTGTGATTTTATTCTTTTCTATTGTATAGAGTAGTTTACAGAAGATTTACATCAACTCAGTTTTCCTTCAATATTCAAAGATCTTGATATTTAGTTTAGGTTGATCAACTCATTGTTTATGCAATTGTTATTTACTGAGTGGTTAAAAATATAAATGGTTATTTACTTTTGTATTTCATTTATTGTTAAAAACATAGTATGTTCACAAAGTAATTTACAATTCTGCTCTATTCCTGTCACATTCCTATCGCATTATGCTTGTTAAACTTCCTGTCACAACATAGAAACAAAAGTTGAACCATAATTTTGTTACTAAATTTTGTTCACACTAAATTTAGTTAGACCTATTTGTAGTTGTTTCAGAAGGAGTAAAAGAAAACTTTTAAAGTTTTGCATTCAGTGAATTTTGATGTCTTGACAAAGCAGAAATAATGATCATTTGTCATGATAACCGAATAGTCCAATCAGGACTGTCAAATTATCATGACAAATTAATTTAAATGCCAAGAAATCAAATAGTCAAGAAAGATAGTTGATCTAAACTATTTTTATCTTTCAAGAGTTATAAGACAATTTGATTATTCAGATGATCATAATTGAAAACAAGAAAGAAAGGTATTCATTTGAACTTTGATTTCATATCATATTTGGAACATACATTTGAGTTTCAGTTATTCTATCCTATGCATTAATTGAAAAGAAACATACATAAATCAAGTACATAAGATAAAGTAACTGATCATGTTTAAAAGAAGTGTTTAAATGTGTCCCACACAAGCCGTGGGAGTGACTAAACTGACCAATGCAGACATATGCAAGCTATAGATCTAATGATAAAAGAAATGAGAAAGAACACATGATAATATTAAATATCTAGCATTTCCTGAAAGAAAGGTTGATGTCCTTTGTTGGTTGATGTACTTGTTGAAGGCTGATCTCATATCTTCATCTTTAGCTCTAGTTGTAACAAGTGAACTTGCAAAAATTTGGGAGAGGTCTTGTTAGAGCTCTAGATATTTAAGATTTTCATATGCTTTTCTCAAATAGACATATCAACTTGCCACATCATGCACTTCATATGAAAGAATCAAATCAAAGATGTGACATAAATTAGAACATCATGAGGAAGATTAGTCAACTCCATAAGGTATGTTTTTATGCTAACTTATTTGTTCACTATGCATGTATAGGAAAAGTAATGGTGCTGACTTGAAGACATTAAAACATGTGGAGAAAATGTGGCTCCCACAAGGGTTGAGCCCAGCATGTTCCGCTTTTCTATTCATTTGAAAAGGACATCAAAATAAAAGACATGATGCATCATCTAAGGAATATCATGCATCATAAAATCAACTTGCAGAAAAGTGTGTCATCATGATCATGAAAAGGAGCAGTTGCTCCTATAAACTATGTTCACTTTGATAACAATTGATTAAATCAGATCAGATATATTCAAAGTGCCTAAGTCAACTTGATAGATTGTAGAATACAGAAATGTAGCTATGAAAAGGAGACCAAAATGTTAAGCTATAGGTGTAGGAAAGAAAATAATATATAGCTACATGATCACTTGAATGTAGATAAGGATACATGGTATCAGGCATATGCCATATGAGTGCATATAAAGTAAAGTAAGAAGACACAGTTACAAACTTTTCATAAGATCATATGTTATAAAGAGTTTCAGCCATGCTTCTATTCATTGTATGTTGAGTATGCATAGTAGTTTCTGACAGTAACAGTCAAGTAGAAAGGAATAATCAAAGACCAATATTTTAAGCAGCTATGGAGTGAACAAGGTTTAAATGTTCATGTTATCTCTTGAATTCAAAGTAACTGTTATAAAGAAAAGGTGCATGTATGGAGTGACAGTACGTAAAGAGTAACACATAAAGTAACTAATACAAATGTTCATCTAGAATGAAGTTTTTCTTTCTTTTAAGAAGTTACAGGCATGTTATTATGCATACAACAGTGTCATGGATAGATTGCCATTATAGCATATACAGAAGAAAAAATGTATAGAAAAGAAAGAATATGTTGTGGCCATGATAATGAAGGCCTTGTATATATAGAAAAGAGCAAACCCTCTTCATATTTTAGAAAACCCTAGTGTCATTCTTGCATATGCAGTGAAGAAAATAGGAGAAGGTATAGTAGTGTTACAAGATGATGGTAGTAATAGGTTTAGAGGTTTTTCATGCACAAAAAAGATAAAACCCTTGTCTCATACACATAAACCAATTTTTTTGGTTTCTTTTTTGTGTCTACATACAGAATGGAGCATAACCATGGAGAAAATAAGGGTTATTGGTAAGAAAAGATAAAACCCTTGTTTAAAATTTGAAACCCTTATCTCATTTTCTTTCATAAAGTGAAGTGAGTGTTACAAAGATGCATATAGTCACCATGGCCATGACAAAAAAGGGTTCTTGCATGTAAAGATGAGATACCCATTTCAAGTTTTCAAACCCTCATGTCATTTTTTTTTTGTATTCTAGTAAAATGAACATCTACATAAAGCAAAGAGAAGATAGCCATGGTATCGAGAGGTCTCTATGCACATAAAATGAAACGCTTGTTTCATACTTTAAAACCCTCAAGTTTTTTGCAAGAAGTTAAGAAAAAATGTTACAGAAATACATGTAATGGCATGACCATAATAGAAAAGAAGTATTTTCTCTAATTATGAGATACCCATTTCATTTTTTGCAAAGAAACCCTTGTCTTTTTCCAGGATACAATGTCAAAATGTATACAACAAAGAAAGAACATATGGTCGAGAGACTCACCATTTCCATTTACAAAGAGAGAAGAAGCATGGCCATGACCTCTTTTGAGGGTTTATCATTTTTTGTCTCAGTTGCAGGTTAGAGACACAAAGAATCAAAGAAGATTTGTTAAAAGATTGCACAGAGGAAAGAAACCAGCATGGCCGTGGCCATTAAAACAAGTAACAGCTACAGAAAAAAATGTAAATGCCAATTAAGTCTCAAATGTCATAATCACAGTAATCCCACCATTCCTTTTACACAGAAAAGCCAAAGTTTCAACCACAAAGGCCACAATATGGAGAAGAAAACTAGAGAGAAGCCTCAAACCCCAGTCAACCATAGAAAGATTGTAGAGCTGAAACAAAGGGAAAACCAAATGCAAAAATGAAGTTTCTTTTAGGGTTCTCCTGGTTTTTCCTAATAGAAGCTTCTTTTCTTTTTTGTTTTTGATTTTACAAATCAAAAAATCATTACGTTATCTGAATGCCATCGTGGTCCAAGACTTCAAAGACGAGATTCCCTAGTGATCGTTGTTTGGAGAGGCTGAAAAATACTTTTTGCATTTATTTCCTAAGTCAAAATGGTAGTTGACATCATAAGGAGGTAGGGATTATGCCATATAGAATTTCAAAACCTTTATTCCCTTATAGTCGACTATCATATAGTCGAGATACTCAAACTCATGCATGGTCGACAAAGTTTCCTTTGTCATTTTGCAAATATTCAATAATCAAAGATTTCCCTTCATAATACATAAATCATGCAAGATGACCAAATATGGTCAAAGGGATTCATGCCTTGTAATCTTTACATCAAAGGTAAAAGGTATTTTGAAAGAGCCAAAAGTAGAAGTCATATGAAGACAAGATAGGAGCAAGGTGGAAGGGACTTATGATTAGGGTTTTTATCTTTGCATGATGGAGATTATATGATAAGAAAGGTGTATTTACATAAAGAGTATAGGGTATTTTACAAGGTGGCAGAGCATATGGAAATACGTGAATTATTTTCAAAGTGCATAAAGACAAAATAATGCATGTAGGAGGACATTGTAAATAAGGTTATTTTTGACATGATGTTGTTTATATGGGCAAGTGAGGTGGCATTTTTGCAAGGCATGGTGTAATAAGGCAGAGTGTATTATTATTTTTACCTTAGTGCATGTGGAGTGATAAGGGGTATTTTTTATGCCTACATGTTTTCTAAAGCATTTTTTATATTACATGTGGAGTAATAAGGGTGAAATTTTGCTGTAGTATATGTATCATGCAAACTAGGTGTTTTTCTCACATGGAGATATAAGGAGTTTTTGTTTTCTCTTAAAGTCCTATTTTTTCTCAAATCATGCAAATTAGGTAAGTGTAATTGGAGAGATAAGTTAATTATTTTCTTTTTCATCATGCATGCTTTTACAATTAAATCAACGTAAGTGAATAATAAAGTAATATTTTTCAAATTACTTTATTATTTTTCATAAGTTGTAACTAATAGTAAAGTAATTATCCTAATTACTTTATTATCCACTCACATCAATTTTTACTAATGCAAAATCATGCAAATTGATGAGCTAAGTTAACTGAGGCCATTTAGGGACATTTTGCATTATTTGCGGAGTAGTTTGAGGAATCTTGGTCAACTTCTTGGTCAAACATATGGATTCATGATTGTTGTCAAGAGACACTATATGGATTCATGATTGTTGTCATTGATGGCAACAAAGTTCATCCCACACATCCACAGGACATGGTGTGTCTATACCGGAAGTCAGAGTGAAGAATGTTGTGGTCCGATAAGCAAGAACATAGCATGTGGCGAGGTCCGACAGTCAGGTCTGGATCTCTTAGAGGAAGTATCTTGGTGAAGTGCGGATTTGGGGAAGTCAAGAGGACTACCTTGAGTGATAGATTCCAAGGATTTTGCCTCTGGTGATAGATGAAGAAAAAGATATGAATACATGAGTATCGGGTTCCTGATTGACAGTATGGACAGAGGAAGAACTGACTGGTAGAACATTAGACATTATTCTGGATGTGTTACTGATGATGGTAAAGGTTATTAAGGCATAAGTTATGATTGGCCGACATAATTGATGACTTCTACAAGTATATCCTTGATCTGCATTACTTGGTAAACAAGGATTCAACCGACAGATCAGAGTTTGTGTAAAAGATAGACTATTCCGGATGCCAACTAGAAAGGTGATGAAATCACTTGTGCGGATATATATACAAGATGGATTTAGTTGTGAGAAGTGTCATGGTTTTTGGTGATGTGCAAAGAAAAGCAGTAGAGCCGAGTAAAAGCAGAAAGGAAGGTCTGGTATGTGAAAGGAGAACAACACAAAAGAAGAGGAAAGATGAAGTGCAGCAGATCAGTATACTGAGCCTAACCAAAACTGAACTCCAGCATATGTTGATGCTCCTTATCAGTTCAAGTATTGTATTACACTCTTTATAAATTGTAGACAGTGTGTCTCTTGTAGGTAGTGTGCCTCTTGTGAGCAGTGTGCTCAGGTAGTGAGCCCTAATTGGCAAGTGCCATTTTGTATTTCCATTCTTCTAATAGAGAATACAATCTTGGGTTAATCATGTTGGCAAGAGACACTATATGGATTCATGGTTGTTGTCATTGATGGCAACAAAGGTCATCCCACATATCCGCAAGTCATGGTGTGCCTCTACCGGAAGTCAGGATGAAGAACTGTTATGGTCCGGTGAACAAGAACAGAGCATGTGGCAAGGTCCAACAGATTGGTCTGGACCTCTCAGAGGAAGTGTCTTGGTGCAGTGCGGATTTGGGGAAGTCAAGAGGACTACCTTGAGTAGTATATTCCAAGGATTTAGCCTCCGGTGATGGACAAAGAAAAAGATATGAATAGCTGAGTACCGGATTCCTGAAAGACAATGAGAATAGAAGGAAGAACTGACTGACAGAGCATCAGAATCTTTTCCGGATATGTTACTGTTGATGGTAAAGGTTGTGAAGGCATGAATCATGTTTGGCCAACATGACTAATGATATCTACAAGTATATGCTTGATCCACATTGCTTGGTGAGCAAGGATTCAGCCGACAGAATAGAGCTTGTAAGAAACTAGACTGTTCCGGATGCCGACTAGAAAGGTGATGAAATTACTTGTGCAGATATATATAGAGGATGGATTTAGTTGCGAAAGAAGTGATTATGTGATAGTGTATGTGAATAAGTACAGATCAGAGCAGAAGTAGTAAGAAAGATCTGGTATGTGAAAAGATAGCAGAATAAAGAACAGAGGAAAGATGAAGTGCAGTAGATCAGTGTACTGAGCCTAACCGGAACTGAACCCTAGCATATGTAGGTGCTTCCAATCAGTTCAAGTATTGTATAACATTCTTTGTAGACAGTGTGTCTCCTTGTAGGCAGTGGGCCTCTTTGTGAGCAGTGTGCTCGGGCAGTGAGCCCTAATTGGCAAGTGCCATTTTTGTAACTCCTTATTCTTCTAACAGAGAATAATCTTTGGGTTAATCACCCCGTGGTTTTCTCCCTTAACCGGGTTTCCACGTCAAAAATACTGTGTCATGTGTTTCTCATTTCATAATAATGTTTGTTTGTTTAACTCAATGCTGCTTTGCTTAATAAGAAAGTTCAAAAGAAGAAACAATTAGGATAACTGATTCACCCCCCCTCTCAGTTATCAACAATTGGTATCAGATCAAGGTTCCTCCTAATAGAGCCTAACAGCTTGAGGAAGATCTGGGAATTCAAATGGATGTATATGGTTTAAGGAAGCAACTCAAGACTGCCCTTGAGGATCTTGAACAATCAAATTCTGAAGTTAATGAATTAAAGGAAAGACTCAAACAGGCTGATGAATTCATGAGAGAACTAAAAGACAAATTAAGTCTCTCTATGAAAAAGAGAAAGGAGCTGCTCCAACAATTGGCAAGCCAAACTGAAGAAAGCAATACTAATGAAGAATTGACTGAGAAAACCAAGTTATGTGAAAAGTTATCAAAAGAAGTCATTATGTTAAGACATGAAATGGAATCAGGAACTATAAAGTTTACTCAAGAGATTGAAGAAAAAAGAAAAGCTGAAGACAATCTAAGACAATCTCTTAAAGAGAAATCAGAAGAATGCCACCAGATGGACAGGATTATCAGACATCTTGAATCTAATCTTGAAGATGCCAAAGATAATGAAGAAAAACTTGAGAATCAAATTGTCTCTCTCAAAAGAGATCTTCAAACATCAAATGAATATAAAGATAAATTCAAGATAAGTTCTGCCCAACTTGAAGTACTTCTTGCAAGTCAAAAGAAAGATGACAAGTACGGTTTGGGATATGAGAAAGGAGAAAGCTCCGGATCTAGTCAAAAGAATTTTGGATCAGAAAATCCAAGAAATAGGCTTGAAAGACCTTCGGTAAGACAGCCCAATGCTCAAAGATATCCATCTTTCAATGGATACTGCCACAGCTGCAATGACTTTGGTCACAAAGCTAATCAGTGCAGAAAAAGAATGAATCAAACTAATCCATCATTCTCCAGACAGTGCTTTAACTGCAAAAGGTATGGACACAAGTCTCATGAATGTAGAAATATGCAAGTAAACAAATCATTCAAAGGTAGATGCTTTACATGCAATAGAGTAGGTCATATGGCTAATCAATGCAGATCAAGAGGTTATCAGTCAAATATGCAAAGAAATGTTATTTGCCAAATCTGTAATAGGTCCAGTCATAATGCTAAAGTCTGCAGAAGCAAGAATCAGGACAAAAGAGGTCCGGTGTATAATCAGAATCAAGACAAGGGTAAACAAAAGATGAATGCGGATGAAGTTAGGAATTAGATGAGCAAGATTTGGGTAAAGAAAAGTTCAGAGAATACAAAAACTGGATCCGCACCAGATTCTAGTGCTGATATTCCTTCCAAAAATTAAAAAGTGAGCTCTGGCTCAGGGGGAGACTCAAAGAAAATCCTGTTCCCCCAGCCAATCAAGTGATGCTGGATATGACACAAGATGCGGAGTAAAGGGTTTGAAGATATAAGTCCTGAGATGATCCAGACAAGATTTCAGAGGTTCGCATGAAGATGTAAAGAAGTTGTGATCAATCAAGTAAGACCTGTTCTGGGAGATGCTCCGGAATGACAGAGGACTACAAAAGGGTCCGGAGAGATCCGGAAGTACATTATTTTACTCTGCGGACTGGACAGAACATTTGGGATGTTCTTGTAATATGTCACCTCGATTTATTCATGATTGAAAGATCCATATGATGTTCATAGTTCAGGACTGATCTGGGATACTCCAAGCTATCTAGATAAGG
Organism: Cunninghamia lanceolata; assembly: GCA_027924645.1. NCBI lineage: Eukaryota > Viridiplantae > Streptophyta > Pinopsida > Cupressales > Cupressaceae > Cunninghamia > Cunninghamia lanceolata. The sequence goes on from BSBN01000246.1 coordinate 3,345,381, forward strand.
CAAACCGGAATAATATAGGTGGAGCATTTATTGCAAACAGATATTAGGGTTTGCAAAATGATATAAGGGATTTCTCAACCATCACTTGATCATTCCACATCCAAGAAGAAGCAAAAAGCGGAGCTCTGCAACAAAATTCATCAAGTTCACCGAAGATCTCCTGCCGAAGTCATTACATACAGAAATCAATCCAGCCACTCTGTGTAACCGAAGACACAAAAGGTATTTTTCACCTCCGATATCTTGCTACAAATCTTTTGAAGAAATGGCTACTCCAAATATAGTAAAAATCTCAGACAGGCCCCGACCTGAATTTAAGAAACATCCATACAAGTCATTGGAGGTAGATCCACTAGGAGCCTTCTCTAGTGTTCCACATGGTGTATTACATACAGAAGACATTAGGGTTTACATCCATGCAAATTTTGAAGACTTTGGAGAATCAAAACTGATGGATATCTATCACAAACAATTAATAGATGACTCCTTCGAGATCAAACCTCAGTACAAAGCCATCCGGGACAAACACTTTGCACAGTGCATTCATTTCCCTTGTTTTGAAGAAGATGAATGGGTCTGGTATGTACTAAGTAGAGTACATGACAACTTCCTATGGTTGAACAAGCCCTTCAAGATCACCAAAGATGCAATTAGGGCTGTAACCGGTCTGCACTCATCCGGTGGATTACCTGTTCTAAAGTCTGTCAAAAATCAGACAGTTAGTGATGCAACCGGATCCAAGTTTGACAAGAGAGCTATGACAGTTGATGACATCACTGAACCGGATGTCAAATTTGCATCTATGATAATTGGTTACAAAATCTATCACTCCAGTAGGGAAAATTCAGTACCGGGAACTGCAATCTACACAGCTTATCAAATGTTAAAGGAGAATGCAGACTATGACTTGTGTGAGCTTCTTGTAAACCAACTTTTTGAAAATCTGCAGAAGATTAAGAAGGACAAGAAAAACTCCTTCAAGTATGGCAATCTGATCCTTTGTCTCTTCTTTTACTACATGAATGAGCTTCCCGGATCCAGTGGATGGATATGGCAGAATGACAGACCGGTTGCCATCCAAATCAGAGACTATTTGCATGGACTTGGGGATGCTAAAGCAAGAAATACAGCTCTATGGGGATATTTCAAGAACTTCCAAAGCATGATGCATGCAAGAGAAAGAATACCCCAATCCCTTGTTGAAAAGTACAAAGACACAGTATGCTTCATGGTAGAAACAGATCAGTGTCTAATGGAGGCAGTAGAACCAAGAACTGTATGGATCATGCCCATGGGGTATGAAGTGGATGAACAAATAGTGGAGCTGCATGTTCAACACATGCTAAGTCAGCCCAAAGATCCAAAGGCAAAAATGTTTGGAACCTTTGAGGAGCTGAGTGTAAAGATACATGTAGAACTTAGGAAACCTGAGATAAAGAGGAAGGTGAGAAAAGAAGTAGAGCATATTGCTCAAGGCCTAGGCATCTCAAAAGAGGCACTTGATGCCAGCCGGGAAAAGAGAAGAAAATCTGAGGAAGAAAAGAAAGAGGCAGAAAAGAAAAGCAAGAAAAGTGCTCCGGTGGAATCCTCAACCCGGACCAGATCATCTAAAGGATCCACACCTATCAAAACCAAAAGCTCAAAAGCAGAAGTCCAGGGATCCGGTAAGAGATCCAAGACAAAAGCCTCAAGAGCTTATCAAAGCCAAAAGGATGAAGAAGAAACTGAGTCAGATGAGGGAGTGAAAGAAATAAAGAAACAGAAAAAGAAAGGATCCGGTAAACCCTCTTCTGGCCGAGACAAGGAAGAAATGACAGAAGAATTTTCTGAAAAGCCCACCCTGTCTCTAGACAGTGTAGTCAAATCAGTCACTGTGGATGGGAACCTTCAACCGGTGGATGAATTCTATGATGACTACAATGAGGCAGATCAAAAGATCTTGCAGGAAGCTATAATAAGGTACTTGAACATCTACAATAAAGCTTTTATTGAGATTATCTCTGAAATCCCAAAGAGCCTAGAGATGGAACTAGAAATAAGAAAGAACAATGCCATGGCAAAAGACCTTGAGATCAGGGAACAGATAGCTATTCAGCTATATCCCTCAATTGATCACAAAACCATGAACATGGTATTCAAGGACTGCAAGGATGAATTCAGAAGTAAAGCAAGGATGAATCAGCTTATGCTTGGTGAGACAGACAAAGTAGCCAAGGACACTGAAGAGATCCTTCGGAATACATACAAAAGGTTTAATATTCCTATTACAGAGGACTCAGGTGCAGAAACAGCTGCGGACTTGGAATCATCTGCTCCGGAAGAAGTGCCACCAGAATAGGCTAACATCTCTTCTTCGGCTTCTCCTATAGTCTCCAGATCCCAAGAAGAAGAAAAATTACAGGAGAAAGAAGCAGCAAAAAAAGAAAAAGAGGTTGACAGCACCAAGGATACAGAGAAAGAGAAGAATCCAACAGAGAAAACCACAACTGTAAGTGGTAAGAATGTGGAAGGAGATAAGACTCCTAAGGACAAAACTGCAGAAGAAAAGAAACATTTGTCTCTGGCAAGAGACACTGCACAAACTGTTCAAAAGTTTCTAAGCCAAGAAACTTTAGAGATTGATGAACCGGAGCTTCTAAAAGGCCTATTCGACTTTGACTCTCTCTCTCTGGTACAGACAATGAAGATAGCTTCATTTGCAAATGCTAAGGCAAATGAAAAACTCCTAAAGTCTCATATGGAAGACTGTGAGTTGATAGAGGCTGCTTCCGGAGTGCTTGAAAAGATCATGCCATCAATCCAGATAGATTCGACAGCCTCCTCTTCCGGTAATCTCAAAACCTTAGTCAGCAGTGTTGATACACATTTTGATTCTCTGGAAAAATCAGCTGAAGAAAAGGTCCGGAAGGAATTTATGGATAAAAGATTTTCAGAAGTATTAGGATTAATCTCTAACGATAGGAGAAATATGAGTATTGGAATAAAGAGCTTAGAAAATGCTCTTAAGGATGGCGGTGATATTTACAAATTTTGTATCTCCTGGTCAAAGGCAACAGTAGAAATAGATAAGAAAATAAAAGCGGAACAGGACAAACTACAAAGTTTGTCTCAAAGTTTTGATCCTCTCTCTTCCATAGTAAATCAAGAATGTCAAACTATTACAATCACAAATGCAATAAAGAACTTTGAGAAGGAAAGGAAGAATATCACTAACCGGATGGGAGAACTTAGAAGGATTATAATCCCTAAGTTAGAAACTATGCATGAGGCCATCAGTGATGCTCAAACTACCACCCAAACAAATGATCCGACAGATCTCAAGAGGGCAGAAGCTTTTGCATTTTTGTTGAGTGGTCACATTTCAATTTTGGATAGAATGAAGCAAAGTTGGGCTACAGAACTGATCCAACTGAAGACATCTTTTGCAGACATTCTTCAGTTCATGTGAGTATGTAAATATGCGGCTATGTATAGAAAATTTTTGAAAATTTTGGTGTGCGGACCTCACCCTTTTCCATTGATGTCAAAGGGGGAGTGAGGAGCAGTGAAAAATGAGGAATTCAACTAAGGGGGAGTTCCAGAAATTGTATATAAAGATAGAGCATCAGCAAAGGGGGAGCATAGTGTAAACACTTAGTCATTTTTTCACTAAGTATTGCCATCAATGCCAAAGGGGGAGATTGTTGGCAAGAGACACTATATGGATTCATGGTTATTGTCATTGATGGCAACAAAGGTCATCCCACATATCCGCAAGTCATGGTGTGCCTCTACCAGAAGTCAGGATGAAGAACTATTATGGTCCGGTGAACAAGAACAGAGCATGTGGCAAGGTCCGACAGATTGGTCTGGACCTCTCAGAGGAAGTGTCTTGGTGCAGTGCGGATTTGGGGAAGTCAAGAGGACTACCTTGAGTAGTATATTCCAAGGATTTAGCCTCCGGTGATGGACAAAGAAAAAGATATGAATAGCTGAGTACCGGATTCCTGAAAGACAATGAGAACAGAAGGAAGAACTGACTGACAGAGCATCTGAATCTTTTCTGGATATGTTACTATTGATGGTAAAGGTTGTGAAGGCATGAATCATGTTTGGCCAACATGACTAATGATATCTACAAGTATATGCTTGATCTGCATTGCTTGGTGAGCAAGGATTCAGCCAACAGAACAGAGCTTGTAAGAAACCAGACTGTTTCGGATGCCGACTAGAAAGGTGATGAAATTACTTGTGCAGATATATATAGAGGATGGATTTAGTTGTGAAAGAAGTGATTGTGTGATAGTGTATGCGAATAAGTACAGATTAGAGCAGAAGTAGTAAGAAAGATCCGGTATGTGAAAAGATAGCAGAATAAAGAACAGAGGAAAGATGAAGTGCAGCAGATCAGTGTACTGAGCCTAACCGGAACTGAACCCTAGCATATGTAGGTGCTTCCAATCAGTTCAAGTATTGTATAACATTCTTTGTAGACAGTGTGTCTCCTTGTAGGCAGTGGGCCTCTTTGTGAGCAGTGTGCTCGGGCAGTGAGCCCTAATTGGCAAGTGCCATTTTTGTAACTCCTTATTCTTCTAACAGAGAATAATCTTTGGGTTAATCACCCCATGGTTTTCTCCCTTAACCGGGTTTCCCGGTCAAAAATACTGTGTCATGTGTTTCTCATTTCATGATAATGTTTGTTTGTTTAACTCAATGCTGCTTTGCTTAATAAGAAAGTTTAAAAGAAGAAACAATTAGGATAACTGATTCACCCCCCCCTCAGTTATCAACAAATCACCCTGTGGTTTTCTCCCTTAACAGGGTTTCCACGTCAAAAATATTGTGTCATGTGTATTTCCATTTCATGGTTATGTTTGCTTATTTGAATTAATGCTACATTGATTATTAAGAAATCTTAGAAAGCATAAATAATTAGGATAACTGATTCACCCCCCCTCTCAGTTATCAAGAATTGGTATCAGAGCCAAGTTCCTCCCAACAGAACCTAATAGCTTGAGGAAGATCTGGGAATTGAAATGGATGTGTATGGTATGAGGGAGCAACTTAAGTCTGCCTTAGATGATCTTGAGTAGTCAAATTCTGAAGTCAATGAATTGAAGGAAAGACTCAAACATGCTGATGATTTCATAAATGAACTAAAAGGGAAACTGATTCTCTCTATGAAAAAGAGAAAAGAACACCTTCAGCAATTGGCTAGTCAAGGTGAAGCCAATGATACAAACGGAGATCTGAAGGAGAAAAGCAAGTTGTGTGAAAAGTTATCAAAAGAGATCATCATGGTAAGACATGAGATGGAATCAGGAGTTATGAAGTTTACCCAAGAAATTGAAGAGAAAAGAAAAACTGAAGATGATCTAAGACAATCTCTCAAGGATAAATTAGAAGATTGCCACAAGATGGATAGAATAATCAGACACCTTGAATCTGATCTTGAAGATGCTAAAGATAATGAAGAAAAACTTGAGGATCAAATTGTCTCTCTTAAAAGGGATCTTCAAACAGCAAATGAATATAAAGAAAAATTCAAGATAAGTTCTGCTCAACTTGAAGTTCTTCTTGAAAGTCAAAAGAGGGTAGATGACAAGTTTGGTTTGGGATATGAGAAAGGAGAAAGCTCCAGATCCGGTCAGAAGAATTTTGGATCAGAAAATCCAAGGAACAAGATTAGAAGACCTCTGGTTAGGCAGCCTAATGCTCAAAGATATCCATCCTTCAATGGATACTGCCACAATTGCAATAACTTTGGTCATAAAGCTAATCAGTGCAGAAAGAGAATGAATCAGACTAATTCATCCTTCTCCGGACAGTGTTTCAATTGCAAAAGGTATGGTCACAAATCTCATGAATGCAGAAATATGCACATGAACAAATTATTCAATGGTAGATGCTTTGCATGCAATAGAATAGGTCATATGGCTAATCAATGCATATCAAGAGGATATCAATCAAATATGCAAAGAAATGTTGTTTGCCAAATTTTCAATAGATCCGATCATATTGCAAAATTCTGTAGAAGCAAGAATCGAGACAAAAGAGGTCCGATACATCATAATCAGAATCAAGATAAGGAAAAATGAAAAGTGAATGCAGATGAAGTTCAAAGTGAGATGAACAAGATTTGGGTGAAGAAAAGTAAAGAGAATATAGGGGATGGTTCCGCACCAGACTCTGGTGCTGATATTCATTCTGGAAATTAAAAAGTGAGCTCTGGCTCAAGGGGAGACACAAAGAAAACCTTGTTCCCCCAGCCAGTCAATTGGTGCCAGAACTAGCACAAGAAGAGTTGCGGATTAAAGGGTTCATAAGAGAAACATCCAAATAAACTATGGTTAAGATTTGGAAGATCCACAAGATTTTTAAGATCAAGATTGATCTGGTTCTTCAAGTCATCCGAATAAGGCAAACCGGAATGACTTAGGTCGAGCATTTATTGCAACTTAACATTAGGGTTTGCGTAGCAATATAAGGGTTTTCTCATTAAGCATTTGTTCATTCTACATTCAAGAAGAAATGAAAAGAGAGGCTCTGCAACAAAATTCCTCAAGCTCATCCAAGATCATTTGCAGAAGTCAACTCATCCTGAAATCGATCCGGCTAACTCCGTGAAACCGAAAGACACAAAAGGTATTTTCCGTTCTTCTCTACAAATCTTTTTAAAAGATGTCTACTCTGACTATTGTGAAGATCACTGATAGGCCTCGCCCCAAATTCAAGAAACATCCCTACAAATCCTTGGAAGTAGATCCCCTAGGAGCTTTTTCCAGTGTTCCACATGGTGTCCTACATACAGAAGATATTAGGGTTTAGATTCATGCAAACATTGAAGAATTCAGAGAGTCCAAATTAATGGATATCTATCACAAGCAGTTAATAGATGATTCTTTTGAGATCAAACCTCAGTATAAAGCCATCTGGGATAAGCATTTTGCACAGTGCATTCATTTCCCCTATTTTCTAGAAGATGAATGGGTCTAGTATATCCTAAGCAGAATACATGATAACTTCATGTGGTTGAATATGCTGTTTAAGATCACTAAGGATGCCATTAGGGCTGTAACCAGATTACACTCAATCGGTGAAATGTCTACGCTCAAATATGTCAAGAACCAAATTGTCAGTGAGGCTACCGGATCAAAGTTTGATAAAAGAGCTATGACTATTGAGGATATCACAGATCCGGATATCAAATTCGCATCAATGATAATTGGATATAAAATATATCACTCCAGTAGGGAGAATTCTATTTTCGGAACTGCTATATACACTGCTTATGAAATGTTGAGAAAGAATGTAGACTATGATCTTTGTGAGCTCCTTCTGAACCAACTATTAGAGAATCTATAGAAGATAAAGAAGGATAAGAAGAACTCCTTCAAATATGGTGGTTTGATACTCTGTCTTTTCTTTTATTACATGAATGAGCTTCTCAGATCTAGTGGCTAGGTATGGCAGAATGATAGGCCAGTAGCCATTTAGATCAGAGATTACATACATGGGATTGGTGATGCCAAGGCATAGAATACAGCTCTTTGGGGACATTTTAAGAATTTTTAGAACATGATGCAAGCAAGAGAGAGAATTCCCCAATCTCTTGTTGAGAAATACAAAGACATAGTATGCTTTATGGTAGAGACTGATTAGTGCCTAATGGAGGCAGTAGAACCAAGAACTGTATGGATCATGCCTATGGGGTACGAAGTTGATGAACAAATTGTGGAGCTGCATGTTCAACACATGCTAAGTCAGCCAAAGGATCCAAAGGTAGAAAGGTTTGGAACCTTTGAAGAGCTAAGTGTAAAAGTTCATGTGGAACTCAAACAACTAGAAATAAAGAGGAAAGTGAGAAAAGAAGTTGAAGAAATTGCCAAAGGCTTAGGCATCTCAAAGGAGGCACTTGATGCCAATAGGAAAAAGATGGAAAGGGCTGAGGAAAAGAAGAAAGAGGCAGAAAAGGGAAGTAAGGAAAGTGCTCTGGTAGAATCTTCCACCTAGACAAGATCATCAAAGAGATCTGTACCTACCACTGCTAAAAGGTCAAGGACATCAAAACCGGAAGCAAAATCATCTGGCAGAGGAGAGAAAAGAACTAAAACAAAGGCCAGAAGGTCTTATGTCAGTCAGAAGGATGATGAAGAAACTGAATCAGATGAGGAGATAAAGAAAATGAAGAAGGAGAAGAAGAAAACATCCGGTGAACCCTCTACTAGTCAAGGTGAAGAAGAAAAGGCAGAAGAATTTGTAGAAAAGCCCACTCTGTCTTTAGATGATGTCATCAAATCAGTCACTGTGGATGGAAACCTTCAGCTAATGGCTGAATTCTATGATGATTACAATGAGGCAGACCAAAAGATCTTGCAGGAAGTAGCAGTTAAGTATTTGAACATATAAAACAAGGCTTTTATTGAAATTATATCTCTTATTCCCGAAAGCCTGGAAAAAGAGTTAGAAATAAGAAAGAATACTACCATGGTAAAAGATCTTGAGATTTGGGAATAGATAGCCATTCACTTGTATCCTTCAATTGATTCAAAGTAAATGAACATGATCTTTAAGGATTGCAAGGATGAATTTTGGAGCAAAGCCAAAATGAATTAGCTCATGCTTGGTGAGACTGACAAGATAGCTGAAGAAACAGAAGAGATCCTCAGGAATGCCTTCAAAAGATTCGATCTTCCTATTATAGAGGACTTGGGCATTGATCCTTCGGCCACAGGTGTTGAAAAGGAATCCACTGAGGAAATGACAGAAGAACTAATGGACACTGGTGAAGATAAGGGCTTAGAATCCTCTGCTCTGGAAGAGGTGGCCCATGAACAAACAAACATCACTCCTTCAGTTTCCCCTGTTGACTCTGGATTCAAAGGAGAACAAAGAATACAAGAGAAAGATAAAGAAGTGAAGGAAAAAGAAGATGGCAGTACCAAGGCTGTAGAAGGAGAAAAAGCTCCAAAAGACAGTTCTGAGACTGCAGAAGAGAAGAAGAATCTGTCTCTAGCAAGAGACACTATAGAAACTGTCAAAAAGTTCTTAGACAAAGAGACAATGGAAATTGATGAACCAGAACTTCTGCAAGGGCCATTTAATTTTGACTCTCTTTCTCCGGTACAAACAATGAAGATAGCTTCATTTGCTAATGCAAAGGGCAAAGAAAAACTCCTAAAGTCTCACATGGAAGACTGTGAGCTTATAGAAGTTGTATCCAAAGTGTTAGAAAAGATCATGCCATCTTTTCAAAAGGATCCCTCAGCCTCCTCATCTGGTAATGTCAAATCTCTGATTAATAGTATTAGTACACATTTCAATTCTCTAGAGAAATCAGCTAAGGAGAAGGTCAGAAAAGAGTGTTTGGACAAGAGATTCTCTAAGTTGCAAGGGCTAATAGCAAATGATAGGAGAGTAATGAGTATTGGGATAAAGAGCCTAGAAATTGCTGTCAAGGACGGAGGAGATGTATACAAATTTTGTATATCCTAGTCTAAAGCAATAGTTGAGATTGAGAAGAAAGTGAAAGAATAGGAGGACAAACTAACTAAACTTTCTCAAAATTTTGATCCACTTACAACATCCATAATAAATCCAGAATGTAATTAAAAATCTTGAAGAAGAGAAGAAAAATAGAATCAGCAGGTTGAATGAACTTAAAGGAATAATTATCCCTAAGTTGGAGGCCATGCATGAGGCCTTAAGTGATGCTCAAACTACAGCCAGAACAAATGATCTGATAGATCTAAAAAAGGCAGAAGCTTATGCATTCCTGTTGAGTGGTCACATCGCAATTTTGGACAAAATGAAGCAGAGTTGAGCAACAGAATTTGTCCAGTTGAAGACATCTTTTGCAAATATCCTTCAGTTTATGTAAAGTATAGCATGTATAAATACTTATGCGGCTAAGTATAGAAGTGTTTTTGAGAAATCTTTTTGGTGTGTGGACCCCACCCTTTGCCATTGCTGTCAAAGGGGGAGTGAAGAGCAATGAAAAATGAGGAATCCAACTAAGGGGGAGCTCAAAAAAATGTATATAAAAATAGAGCATCAGCCAAGGGGGAGCATAGTGTAAACACTTAGTCATTTTTCACTATGTGTTGCCATCAATGTCAAAGGGGGAGATTGTTGGCAAGAGACACTATATGGATTCATGATTGTTGTCATTGATGGCAACAAAGTTCATCCCACACATCCGCAGGACATGGTGTGTCTATACCGGAAGTCAGAGTGAAGAATATTGTGGTCCGGTAAGCAAGAACAGAGCATGTGGCGAGGTCTGACAGTCAGGTCCGGATCTCTCAAATGAAGTATCTTGGTGAAGTATGGATTTGGGGAAGTCAAGAGGACTACCTTGAGTGATAGATTCCAAGGATTTAGCCTCCAGTGATAGATGAAGAAAAAGATATGAATACTTGAGTATCGGGTTCCTGAGTGACAATATGGATAGAGGAAGAACTGACTGGCAGAACATCAGACATTATTCCGGATGTGTTACTAATGATGGTAAAGGTTATTAAGGCATAAGTTATGATTAGCTGACATAATTGATGACTTCTACAAGTATATCCTTGATCCACATTACTTGGTAAGCAAGGATTCAGCTGACAGATCAGAGTTTGTGTAAAATATTGACTATTTTGGATGCCGACTAGAAAGGTGATGAAATCACTTGTGCGGATATATATACAAGATGGATTTAGTTGTGAGAAGTGTCATGGTTTTTGGTGATGTGCGAAGAAAAGTAGTAGAGCCAAGTAAAAGCAGAAAGGAAGGTCTGGTATGTGAAAGGAGAACAACACAAAAGAAGAGGAAAGATGAAGTTCAGCAGATCAATATACTGAGCCTAACCGGAACTGAACTCCAGCATATGTTGATGCTCCTTATCAGTTCAAGTATTGTATTACACTCTTTATAAATTGTAGACAGTGTGTCTCTTGTAGGCAGTGTGCCTCTTGTGAGCAGTGTGCTCAGGCAATGAGCCCTAATTGCAAGTGCCATTTTGTATTTCCATTCTTCTAACAGAGAATACAATCTTGGGTTAGTCACCCCGTGGTTTTCTCCCTTAATAGGGTTTCCACGTCAAAAATATTGTGTCATGTGTATTTCCATTTCATGATTATGTTTGCTTATTTGAATTAATGCTGCATTGATTATTAAGAAAGCTCATAAAGTAGAAATAATTAGGATAACTGATTCACCCCCCCTCTCAGTTATCAACACCACTCACATCAATTTTTGCTAATGCAAAATCATGCAAATTGATGAGTTGAGCTAACTGAGGCCATTTAGGGACTTTTTGCATGATTTGGGGAGCAGTTTGAGGAATCTTGGTCAACTTCTTGGTCAAACATATGGAGAGGATCAACTTGGAGCTATTTTTTCTCAATTTGTGGTAGTTTGGACCCTTATTTTTAGGGATTTCTTAGTTTGCTCATGGATCACTTTGGAGGACTTATTTTTAGAGCAGTCAGCTGCAGTTCCATTTTTATTCCTCTTGGAGAGAGCAAACTATATATTGTAAATTAAAACTTAGTTTTTGATAGTTCTTGCATTCTTTTCTATTTTACACATTGAAAGACAAAAGGTTTTGTAACTCATTTTTCAAGTTCTTTCTTTTTTACTCTTTACACTTTGAGAGAGAAGGAGGTTTTGTAACTCATTATAGATTTTATAGAGATTACAGTAGGTTACAGGTTCCATTTTCTATCTTTTATGCAATATTTTCCTTTATTTTTCATTGGAATCAAGTGTTTGCCTTTCCATTAATGCTACTTGTATGAGTGATTTGATGAAATTTTATTGTGTTTAAAATTAGAACCTTTAAAATTATTGTCTCATTCTTACTTGCTAGTATTGTGCATTAAAAATATCACAGCTCTTAGGTTGTGCCACCAAGTTTAATTTTCTTCAATGTTGTGAAAGCTCCTATTTTTCCTTCATAGAAAAAGTTTTCCAGCCTTCTTAAGAATCAATTTTGTGATCTTATTACCTAAAAGTGGATTATGTAGATAGATTTTTGAGATCTATTGTTAGTCAAATTTACAGGTTCTACCATCAAATTAGGTGCATGACCGCATTTACAGTTTTAGTTTTAGTGATTCCATTAGATCTTTTTACCCTTTTCCTCTAAAATTTATTATTTTATCAAGGGAACTAGCCCATAATTTGGAGGTTCAAACTCAATATAGGTCACCCACAGCCTGAGTTTGTCCCCATGTTTCGAATGATTACAGAGTTTCACGAATTTGTATAAGGGTGCAATCCTCATCGACAACAATTTTCTTAGGTATCTTTTGTGTGCTTAGCTGCATTGCATCCCTAATTAATTTACTATTTTTAGCCCTTTGTTATATAGCCACAACACTTCCCCAACAATCAAGATTTGATCTTTTCTTACATTGATGTACAAATTACTATCTACAGACCCTTTACTGAATCCTTGCTGCAACAAATACCTATCTAACCTTGCATACCAAGCTCTAGGATCTTTCTTCAATCCATACAATACCTTCTTCAATCTGCATACCATATTTGGTTTGTCTGACAACTGAAATCCATCTGGTTGCTCTATGTAGACTTCTTCTTCCAACCCACCATTCAGAAAAAGCAGACTTCACATCCATCTAATATACCTTGAAATCCTTATGTGCTACAAAAGCTAGAAATAGTCTAATAGCCTCTATTCTTGATACCAGAGAAAAGGTTTCCTCATAGTCTATTCCTTCCATTATCAGTACCCCTTACACACAAGTATTGCCTTTTTCCTTACCACTTCTAAATTTTAATTCAACTTGTTCTTGTATACTCACTTAGTTCCAATCACATTATTATTCTCTAGTCTTGGTACAAGCTCCCAAGTCTAATTCTTCTCAATCTGCATTAGTTCTTCTTCCATAGCTTTTATCCAATACTCATCCTTGCATGCCTCAATTATTATTTTAGGTTCAACTTTGGAATGTAAGCATAAATTTACTTGATCTTCAGAAGCTCTGTTTCTTGTCAGTACACCTTTTCTCTTGTCACCAGTGATCTAATCTTTACTATGATGTCTCTACACATATTTAGGAGTTTTAGGAGCTTTTTCCAGAGCTTCTTGTTCTTCATATTGTACTTCTATTTTTGGAGTTTCTTGAGCTTCAACCTACACTTCCTTCTCTTTGGTCTTTTCTTCTTCTTCTTCATAAGAAGACTCATCTAATTCATATCCATTAATCTCTGAAAACTTCTTTATATCTTCATCAACCTTAACATTAGCACTTTCAACAATCTTTCTTAGCCTCTTATTATAGCATCAGTAATCTTTTCTTTTGTTAGAGTATCCACAAAAAATACCTTCGTCACTTCTTGCATCAAACTTTCCTAGTTCTTCATATCTTCTGATATAACATTTGCTTCCAAAAACTTTGAATTAGTTAACACTGGGAATCCTTCCATACCATAGTTCATATGGGTTATTTGTATTACTTGTTTTCACTTGTACTATGTTTTGTATGTAGATAGTAGTATGAATTGCTTCTCTCTAGTAGACTTCTGGTAGGTTTTCTTCCTTTATCAGTTTTCTTGTAACTTCTTGAACAATCATTTTCTTCCTTTCAACCATTCCATTCTGCTGAGGAATTTTGGGAGTAGATAGATGCCTCTTTATTTGATGATTCTCAAAAAACATGTTAAAGTCATTAGAAGTAAACTCTCCACCTCTGTCATACCTCAAACATTTGATTTTCATATCTAATTCATTTTCAACCATTGCTTTAAAATCTTTAAACTTATCTAGGGATTCTGATTTTTCCTTAAGAAAAGTGCCCCAAGTCATTCTAGAGCAACCATCAATAAATAACATGAAATTCCTATCACCTTGAAAACTCCTTACTCTAGTAGGACCACATAGGTCTGTATACACCAACTCCAACAATCTGGTAGATGACTGATCCTTGCTTTTAAAGCTTCTTCTTGTTTGCTTTCCAAACTGACATTCCTTACAAACAATAGTAATAGGCTTTGTTAACTTTGGCAGATCTCTCATAGCTTGAACTAAACTTATCCTTACAAGACTATCAAAATTGATGTGACATAATTTCTTATGCCATAGCCAACTCTCACTAATATGAGATGTAAGAAAATAACTAACACCACCTTTTAGATGATAAAAATTTCCATTTGTCTTCTTTCTAGCAGCAATTACTATTCTGCATCTTTTTCTGGTCTCACACCCATCATCATGAAAAATAAGATTGTACCCTTTGCTACACATATTTACAACACTCAAGCGATTATGCTTTAAACCTTTGACATAAATAACATCATCAATGTTATGCTTTCCATCAAAACTAATTGAACCTTTTCCACAAATCTTAGCAACTTCATCACCACTAAATCTAACTAATCCACCATCCAATATTTCAAGTTTAATAAACTTACTCTTATCACCTATCATATGATTTGAGTATCCACTGTCAATGACCCAATCACCCTTTTCACTCATAGCATGAAAAGAAGATATTATACTACCTTTAGGGTTAGCACATGCTTCTAGACTCCTTTTCTTCACACATCTTCCAAAGTTAGCAGAACTAGTTTCGTCTCTTATGGAAACAAATAAGAATTCATCATCAATATCATCTACAAAATTTGATTCATCATAAAAAATGCTTGCATAGTAGTTTTTATTGACCATCCTTCCTCTATTTTCCTTATTCTTAATTTTGAAAGCTCTATCTAGACATCTTGAAGCATGATGACCTATTTTTCCACAATTGATACATTTAAAAGATAGCTTACCACTAAACTTACCAGTACCATTTTTCATTCTTCTCACAAAGTTAGCTTCTACTTCATCAAAGTCTTTTGGATCTGATTCAAGTATTTGCATGAGGACATGCAATTTCCTTAAGTTGGGGGGAATGATGGGCTTAAAATGTGTCTTATTTTGTGATGTTTATGTTTCTCCTAATGCCTACTTTGTTGTCTTTCCTAGGTCCTCATTCCATTAATTATCATAGGAAAATAGAAAAATGTTTGATATGTTTAAAAGAATAAAAAGATACTTTACCTTATCAAACTGTGAGGATTAATGTGAATTTGATTGGTTTAAGACATGGCCTAATTGAAGGAGAAGATCTTTGAAGATTGTGAGATATGAGGATATGCGGTGAAGAGGCTAGAAATCTATATAATCCTAAATGTGCATTATAGTTTGTAATTACTGATGTTAAGATTGTAATGTTTTAAGCTTGTGGCCTAAGGCCAAACAAGACTATTAAAATCTTAGTTTGTTGGCCATAGGCCATAAAAAACAAATTGTGATCTTTTCCTAAACTTATCATTACATTAAATTATATATATATGCTATGGTATAAGTTGATAGATATAATATATTTTCTGTATCAAACTTCTGATAAAATCAAATCAGACTTCTCATATAATCAAGTTTGTGTAATCAACTTCATTTTCTTTCCACTCACCTTGTGAACCAAAGGAAGGGCCCACTCTTAGGATGCTTGGTGAGATTGTGTGTGTTTAAAATATTCACTGTGAATTTGAATTAATTGCCATGTTGTGTGATTTCATTCTTTTCTATTATATATATTAATTTACAGAAGATTTACATCAACTCAGTTTTCCTTCAATATTCAAAGATCTTGATATTTAGTTTGGGTTGATCAACTCATTGTTTATGCAATTGTTATTTATTGAGTGGTTAAAATATAAATGGTTATTTATATTTACTGTTAAAAACACAGTATGTTCACAAAGCAATTTACAATTTTGCTATGTTCTTGTCACATTCCTATTGCACTATGCCTGTCAAACTTCCTGTCACAACATAGAAACAAAAGTTGAACCATATTTTGTTAGGTATCTTTCATGTGATTAGCTGCATTGCATCCCCAATTAATTTACTATTTTCAACCCTTTGGTGTATAGCCACAACACTTCCTCAACAATCAAGATTTGGTCTTTGCTTACCTTGATGTACAAATTACTATCTGCAAACCCTTTACTGAATCCATGTTGTAACAAAGACCTATCTAACCTTGCATACCAAGCTCTGGGAGATTTCTTCAGTCCATACAATGCCTTCTTCAATCTACATAACATATTTGGTTCATCTGACAACTAAAATTCATCTGGTTGCTCTATGTAGACTTCTTCTTCCAACTCACCATTAAGAGAAAGCACACTTCACATCCATCTGATATACCCTGAAATCCTTATCTGCTACAAAAGCTAGAAATAGTCTAATATCCTCTATTCTTGATACCAGAGAAAAGGCTTCCTCATAGTCTATTCCTTCCATTATGAGTACCCCTTACACACAAGTATTGCCTTGTTCCTTACCACTTCTCCATTTTAATTCAACTTGTCCCTATATACCCACTTAGTTCCAATCACATTATTATTCTCTAGCGTTGGTACAAGTTCTCAAGTCTGATTCTTCTTAATCTTCATTAGTTCTTCTTCCATAACTTTGATCCAATACTCATTCTTACATACCTTAATTATTATTTTAGGTTCAATTTTGAAATGTAAGCATAAATTTACCTAATCTTCAGCAGCTCTGCTTCTTGTCAGTACACCTTTTCTCTTATCACCAATGATCTAATCTTTAGTGTGATGCCTCTGCACATATTTAGGAGTTTTAGGAGCTTTGTCTAGAGCTTCTTGTTCTTCATATTGTACTTCTATTTCTGGAGTTTCTTGAGCTTCAACCCGCACTTCCTTCTCTTTGGTCTTTTATTCTTCTTGTTCACAAGAAGACTCATCTAATTCATATCCATTAATCTCTGAAAAAAATTTCATATCTTCATCAACCTTAACATTAGCACTTTTAACAATATTTCTTTGCCTCCTATTATAGCACTGGTAAGCTTTTCTTTTGTTAAAGTATCCAAGGAAAATACCTTTGTCACTTCTTGCATCAAACTTTGCTAGTTCTTCATCTCTTCTAATATAACATTTGCTTCCACAAACTTTGAAATATTTAACAGTTGGAATCATTCCATACCATAGTTCATAGGGATTCTTTGTATTATTTTCTTTCACTTGTACTCTATTTTGTATGTAGACAGTAGTATGAATTGCTTCTCTCTAGTAGAATTTCGGTAGGTTTTCTTCCTTTATCATTGTTCTTGCAACTTTTTGAACAATCATTTTCTTCCTTTCAACCATTCCATTCTACTGAGGAATTCTAGGAGTAGATAGATGCCTCTTTATCCCATGATTCTAAAAAAAACATGATAAACTCATTAGAATTAAACTCTCCACCTCTGTCATACCTCAAACATTTGATTTTCATATCTAATCCATTTTCAACCATTTCTTTAAAAGCTTTAAACTTATCTAGGGCTTCTAATTTTTCCTTAAGAAAAGTGACCCAAGTCATTCTACAGCAACCATCAATAAATAACATGAAATACATGTCACCTTGAAAACTCCTTACTATGGTAGGACCACATAGGTTTGTATGCACCAACTCCAACAATCTGGTAGATGACTGATCCTTTGTTTTGACGCTTCTTCTAGTTTGCTTTCCAAACTAACATTCCTTACAAACAATAGTAATAGGCTTTGTTAACTTGGGCAGATCTCACATAGCTTGAACAAAACTTATCCTTACAAGACTATCAAAATTAATGTGACATAATCTCCTATGCCATAGCCAACTCTCACTAATATGAGATGTAAGACAATAACTAACACCACCTTTCAGATGATAAAAATTTACATCTATCTTCTTTCTAGCAACAATTACTATTCTGCATCTTTTTCTGGTCTGACACCCATCATTCTGAAACATAAGATTGTACCCTTTGCTACACATATTTCCAACACTCAAGAGATTCTACTTTAAAACTTTGACATAAAGAACATCATCGATGTTATGCTTGTTGACCTATTTTCCTCTGTCCAGAGTTAAATAGTTCACCTTGTATTTTTCTTGAAAATCTTTTAGAAAATGATCCTATAAGGTGTAAATCCTTCAAATACTCATGCTATGCCTTGCCAAATTTCCTAAAATCTTTCTTGACAATTCCCTGCAAAAAACTTAGAAAAACCTAGAAATCTTTTATCTTCAAGTGCTTTCCATCGTAGATATTTCTCAGTTTTATGCTTATTCATTTTATATGCATATACAATTGTAGGTTTCTTTGATTGTACATTTGCCATTGTATGTTCATATGTACAATCACACATACAAAGAAAAAGATGCAAAGAAATGTACATAGGCATTCACCTTGTATGTTCGCACATACAAAGTCAATGTACAAAAGAGAATGTACAAGGGGGACACACAAAGGAAATGTGCATTGCCAAGATGCAAAGGCATATTGTATATTTAAAGATGCAGGGGAAAGATGTAAAGGAAAATATACATTGGAAATGTACAAAAGAGAATGTATATCAGTGACATACAAAGGAAACATGCAAAGGACAATATACAAAAGAGATTGTATATCGGAAAATATGCAAAGGGGATATACAAATCGCACATGCAAGTCAATGTGCAAAGGTCGATATACAAAGGTGCTTGCATATCAGGCGATTGTATCTTATATGCATTTTTCTAATGCATATTCACATATACAAGCATCAAATGAAGAAGATACAATGGGAAGATGCAAAGAAAACATACAAGGCCGACATACAAAGGTGACATACAAGAATACAAGAAAAAAAGATACAAGGCGAAAGATACAATGCCCGATCCATATACAAAGGAAAGGACATACAAGGCTGACATACAAGGGGGACATACAAGTTCACATACAAAGGCAAATATGCATTCTGGTCGATAATGGTACAAATGTTTGTATGCATCTCTTTGTTTGTATGTTCACATTTGTGTGTTGTGATATACAAAGGCAAATATGCAAGGTCATATACAAAGAGAAGGTACAAGTTCAAATGCATGTTTGTATGCAAGTGTTTGCATGCAGTTTTCCTTTGTATATTTCGCATTGTATATGCGATATACAAGGTCATATACAAAGGGCAATGTACAAGGTGGACCCGACTGTAAATCAAATTTGGCAAATTCAGCGTTGAGTTCTGAAGGTTGTATGTTAAGTACATGTATATGCATATATAGAAAAAAGGAAAAAGATACAAGGGCCGGACTTGTTTCAACATTTAGATATAGCTGATAATCTTTTCGGGTCCGTAGTTTGTATATAGAAGTGCATTGTATATGCGATATACAAAGGCAATATGCAAATGGTTACATACAAACTAGACTTGATTGTGGAATTGAGTACAGTGTATAATCATTTGAGGTCTGCAAGAATGAATGTACATGCGATTGCATGTGTCGATGTACAATTGCATATACAAAGGTTGATTCAAAAGACAAAGACCCGCGTTTGTATGTAGGTGCATGCATATTCACATGCATACACAAAGGCACTTCAAAGGCCGGTTTAAATGCCAAATGCAACACAGATTCAAAGGGTCTTTTAGATGCTTATTCAGGTCGCAGATACAAAGTGATATACAAACACAGTTGACCAAAAACTTTGACTACCCATATCTCCTCCATTCTGGTGAATTTTGACATACTGCAAAAGGTAAAGATGCTTGTTTTTGCCTCCTCTTTCATTTGGCAGGTTTTTGAGGAGGATATTTTCACTTTCAAATTTTAGATTTGGGTTTGTATGCTTTGGCGACTGGATGTTTCAGCGACCAAATTGACATATGCAAATGTAGATATTTATTGCATTCATTACTATAGGTTGATGATTCAACGGCTCACATTGAAGACCAGAAATATCTCTCATCTGCCCCTGTTCTAGATATTTCACACCATGAATTTTTGCAGGTAGGCATCCCTTCAGAGGTAGATATTTTCTGACAACGCCCATGGGAAAAAATTATTTTGTAACTGACTGAGGTTAAATGTAAAATGTTATATATACATGTAAAACAGATGTTGAATGGGTTGGTTGTTCTTCTGGGCTATTTTGTAATGGCTACTTGGCCTCTATAATCACTAAACTAGTATTTTTTCCTCTCTTTTATTATTTTAGCACTGTGTCTGCTCTTTGGATTATTGTAGGCTATGTATTGTGGGCAAATCAGTCCCTTTCATTCCTCCATTATCCTATCTTGACCTCTATTAGAATCAATATGAGTCTGTGTAAGTCTTTCCAGCTGTGAGATTATTACTGTATCAATTCAGTTGTAGCCAAACACATTTAAATCTGGTGTATCACTTATTTCCATTTCAGCATTCCTTCTACCCCTTTTCCCAGCAAGCATTAGCACTAGGTTTAGATGCATTTCTCTAAGCATTAGGCTTAGAGAAAGGAAGCTGTCCTTCTCCGGAGGTCTGATCTCATATCGCAAGGTCCCACACTTTGAGATCATTCCCATGTTTCTCCAGATTGCCAAAGTTCTATAACTGTAGCAAGGGTACAAATCTGAGAGAATAGTTTTTGGCATGCCCGGTGGGACCAGTTCGATGAACTTCTCATCAAGATACTAAGAGATTTGGTGTTTCTCCTAGTATTGCCAGCCTTCAAAGGCAACAAACTTCTCTACCATGGTGACTCTGTTGAACAAATCTATTGGTGAAAGCAGCCCAAGCACCTAAAATTTCATCAAAGATCAGGATTTTGGTCGTTTTCCTGGTCTATTCAGCTTCCATAAGCATTTCAATCACCTGGTGACTCCCTCTCTGGTATGTTTCTAGTTTCTTTTTGGTTGCAAACCATTTTTCTCTAATTTTGACATTTCTACGATTATCTAGCATTTAGATGCTATAAAATGTCAGAATTTTATGGGAATCATGGCTATTCCCCTACCCCTAATCCAAATATAGGCTATTGGCCCCCATATCAGCAATACCAGGCTTCAAATGCCTCTAATTTTATGCCATATAGCCCTGTTGCTGCAGAATATCAGCATCCTCATGATGTTTACACCCCTACTCAGTCTTCTTGGAAGCCTAATAATGCTTATTATCAACCCCAAGAAGATTATTTTGATCCTAGCTAGTGCAACTACCCTCCTAATTCGACTCAAGATCTTGCACCTGAGAATATTGATGCTTTTAATGAGCTCATGAGCAATTTCCTGAAGCTGGATAGACTTTTGGACAATGAAAAAAGAGAAGCAGGGTACAGTCGGCCTCAGTGGTTTTATGACCTTAGCATCATAAGCTTATATGGTTTCAAGAGATTGTACCTAGACCTAAATAGGGAGGCTAATGAATTTATAGAAATGCTAAAACGTGACCAGTAGTGAGAGACACAAGAGGAGGTTTTTTTCAGAAAACCTTGTTACAAGGATGACACTTGCTCAGCTTGCTGCAGAAGAAGCCTCAAAGTTTATGATTCCAAGCTTCAGGAAAGATAATCCATCTGTGCCTCCAAAACTGCTTTCCAGTTCTAAAATCCCAAGTTTTAGAGGCCCTCAGCCTTCACAGGAGCCTATTCCTAGCTTCAAACAAGTTCATCCTTAAAACCAAAGTGAATCCATGAAAGAGCCACAAACTTCTCTACCATGGAAGCCTTCTTGGGTTAAACATCTTGGTTACAAAGTACCAAACCTTGTAAAGGCCAATCCTCTCATACCAATTCAAAATCAGGCAGAGGAAAAGGTTGCAGAATCCAAGCCTAACATAATTCCAAGTTTTAGGAGTGTTTCTTCAACCCAACACCAATTCATGACCAGGAGCAACCTAGACTCCACAAGTTCCCAGGCTTCAAAGCCTATATCCCTCCACAAGCCCCTATTCCTATGCAAACTCAGATTGTCACTCCCTAGGAACAAATTTGTCTAGAACCCTCTCCCCTCCAAGAAATTCAAGAAAATTTTCAGGCCTCTTTCCCTAATGATATTTTAATCCTCAAAGGTGGACCTGTTGTCTACCAAGAGAATTGGAAAAATAAGCCAAAAAAAGAGGTGAAAGAAGATAAAACTAATGAGGAACAATTTGTTCCTATGCTCACAAAGATAGAATTGTTTGAACCTATTGCACTTGTGAGTACATGGAGAAAGCCTTCAATTGTAGAGGGAACTTAAACACAATCCAATGGAGCTGCAGTCAAAGGATGGAGGCATAGGGGAAGAAGTTGTTAAGATCACTGCAGAAGTGGATGATACTGCCCTACTTCATGAGCTACCTGACTATGTTGAAGATCAAGAAGGTGGGCAGCTGGTTGTGGATATGTAGCAATAAGAGAACATTGAAAATAATGACAATTTGCTACAGGTTGAGGCTGATGAAGCTGATTTGCAAGATTTCAACTTGTTGGAGGAGCTTCCTTTCTATTGTATAGAGGAGTTTGAGGTTGATATAACAAATGAAAGTCTGCAGGAGGAGGCTACCTCATTGTTTGAACTTTTTCCTTCCTTTATTGAGGAAGAAAAGCTTGATTTGGAGGGCACTTCTTTGAGTAATAATGGGAATTTTGAGCTTGGGCTAGCTATTTGTAAAGGTCTTCTAGGAGCTGATAATTTTGACGAGCTTCTAGCTATCCTAATAAAAGAGGATGTTCCATTGACCATGGAGGAGGAATCAACATGGCAAACTATCATGCAAGGTGAAGATAATGATATCATTTTTGATTTTTCAATTTGTCTTCTCTATTGTCCAACCTTAGCCGTGAGCCAGGACAACCATGAACAAAATATAGAAAGGTTTGAAGAATGCAGCCATGATTGCATTATATCAGCCTTCTTGGGTTCTTTGAAGGAAGAAGGAGAAAACTATGAAACCCCAAGTCAACTGTTTCACACACAAGATCAACATGAGAGTCAAATGGAGGTCACCATCATACCAAATGAAGAGCAAGAAGAGAAAAGATCAGAGCAAACACATGAGATTAGACATGTTGATTTGAATGTCACTTTGAGGGGATGCCCAATTAGGCATCTAGCCCAGTTAGAGACACATTAGGAGGAGTCACCACTTGTCACGCTTATCTCTAAGCATGAAGTTGAACATCAAAATGAATGGGATCAGCCTATTTATTCACCACAAGTTAGCAGCACCAGCAATTAGTCTAGGTGGATAGGTGAGTTTATCTCCATTTTGTGGGGGGTGTTTTTATCAATTTGTCATATGCCCATTCCTCCCTCACCTCTTTTTAACTGCCCACATACATGCAAAACATTGTAAATTGTTAAGGAAGGGCAGTTAATTTCAAGAACCAGTTAATGGCTTTGTTTAAAGTCACCTATGATGAGTTAGTTTAGGATTAGAGTAGATTTTATTTCAGCTTTAGGTTTCCTTTCAATAAGTGCCCTTGCACTCTGTTGTATTCTCATTAGGAGATACATGCTTGCTTGTTGTTTTCATTTTGGCTTGGTAGCTTTCCCAGTTTTTCAGCTCTTCTGTTCTTGTTATAGTCTCTTTCACTCCATGCCCAATGGATGCATAAGGCCACTAATCTCATGTTTAGCAGGCAAACATCCCGTAGAAGTCACCAAATTGTTGACCTATTTTCCGCTGTCTAGAGTTAAATAGTTCACCTTGTATTTTCCTTGAAGATCCTTTAGAAAATGATCCTATAAGGCTTAAATCCTTCAAATACTGATGCTGTACCTTTGCAAATTTCCTAAAATCTTTCCTAAAGATTCCTTGCAAAAAACCTAGAAAAACCCAAAAATCTTTTATCTTCAAGTGCTTTCCATCGCAGATATTTCTCAATTTTATGCTTAGTCATTTTATATGCATATGCAATTGTAGGTTTCTTTGTATGTACATTTGCCATTGTATGTTCATATATACAATCGCACATACAAAGAAAAAGACGCAAAGAAATGTACATCGGCAATATACATTCACCATTGTATGTTCGCATATTCAAAGTCAATGTACAAAAGAGAATGTACAAGGGCGACATACAAAGGAAATGTGCATCACCAAGATGCAGGGGAAAGATGCAAAGGAAAAGATACATTGGAAATGTACAAAAGAGAATGTACATCGGCGACATACAAAGGAAACATGCAAGGGACAATGTACAAAAGAGATTGTATATCGGCAAATATGTAAGGCAAATATGTAAAGGGGATATACAAAGCGCACATACAAGTCAATGTGCAAAGGTCGATATACAAAGGTGCTTGCATATCAGGGATTGTATCTTATATGCATTTTTCTAATGTATATTCACATATACAAGCAGCAAATGAAGAAAATACAAGGGGAAGATGTAAAGAAAACATACAAGGCCGACATACAAAGGCGACATACAAGGATACAAGAAGAAAAGATACAAGGTGAAAGATACAATGCTTGATGCATATACAAAGGAAAAGACATACAAGGGGGACATACAAGTTCACATACAAAGACAAATACACATTCTAGTCAATAATGGTACAAATGTTTGTATGCATCTTTTTGTTTGTATGTTTGTATTTGTACATTGCGATATACAAAGGCAAATATGCAAGGTCATAAACAAAGGGCAGGTACAAGTTCAAATGCATGTTTGTATGCAAGTGTTTTCATGCAGTTTTCCTTTGTATATTTCACATTGTATATGAGATATACAAGGTCATATACAAAGGGCAATGGATAAGGCGGAGCCGACTGTAAAATCAAATTCAGCAAATTCAACATTGAGTTCTGAAGGTTGTATGTTAAGTACATGTATATGTATATATACAAAAAAGGAAAAGATACAAGGGCTGGACCTATTTCAGCATTTCAATATAGCTGATAATCTTTTCGGGTCCATAATTTATATATAGAAGCGCATTGTATATGAGATATAGAAAGGCTATATGCAAATGGGTACATACAAACTGGACCTAACTATGGAATTGAGTACAGTGGATAATCCTTTGAGGTCCGCAGGAATGAATGTACATGCGATTGCATATGCCGATGTACAATTGCATATACAAAGGCGGATTCAAAAGATAAAGACCCGCATTTGTATGTAGGTGCATGCATATTCAAATGCATATATAAAGGCACTTCAAAGGCTGATTTAAATGCCGAATGCAGCGCAAATTCAAAGGGTCTTTCAGATATCGATTCAGGTCACAGATGCAAAGTGATATACAAACACAGTTGACCAAAAATTTTGATTGCCCATATCTCCTCCATTCTAGCAAATTTTGACATACTGTAAAAGGAAAAAATGCTTGTTTTTGCCTCCTCTTTCATTTGGCAGGTTTTTGATTAGGATATTTTCTCTTTCAAATTTTGGATCTGTGTTTGCATGCTTTAGTGACTAGACATTTCAGCAACCAAATTAATGTATGCAAGTGTAGATATTTGTTGCATTCATTGCTGCAGGTTGATGATTCAGTGGCTCACATTGAAGACCAGAAATATCTCTCATCTGCCCCTATTCCAGATATTTCACGCCATGAATTTTTACAGGTAGACGTCCCTTCAGAGGCAGATATTTTCTAACAACGCCCATGGGAGAAAATTGTTTTGTAACCAACTAAGGTCAATTGTAAAATGCTATATATACATGTAAAATAGATGTTGAAGGGGTTGGTTGTTCTTCTGGGCTATTTTGTAATGGCTACTTGGCCTCTATAATCAATAAACTAGAATTTTTGCCTCTTTTATTATTTTAGCACTGTGTCTGCTCTTCAAATTATTGTAGGCTATGTATTGTGGGCAGATCGGTCCCTTTCATTCCTCCATTATCCTGTCTTGACCTCTATTAGAATTAATACGAGTCTGTGTAAGTCTTTCCAGTTGTGAGATTATTACTGTGTCGATTCAGTTGCAACCAAACACATTTAAATCTGGTGTATCACTTATTTCCATTTCAACATTCCTTCTACCCCCTTTCCTAGCAAGCATTAGCACTAGGTTTAGATGCATTTCTCTAAGCATTAGGCTTAGAGACAGGAAGCTGGCCTTCTCCGGAGGTCTAATCTCAATTTGCAAGGTCCCACACTTCGAGATCATTCCCATGTTTCTTCAGATTGCCAAAGTTCTATAACTGCAGCAAGGGTGCAAATCTAAGAGACAATAGTAAATTGTTGACCTATTTTCCTCTATCCAAAGTTAAATAGTTCACCTTGTATTTCCTTGAAAATCCTTTAGAAAATGATCTTATAAGGCTTAAATCCTTCAAATACTCATGCTATGCCTTACCAAATTTCCTAAAATCTTGTTTGAAGATTCCTTGCAAAAAACTTAGAAAAACCCAGAAATCTTTTATCTTCAAGTGCTTTCCATCGTAGATATTTCTCAGTTTTATGCTTAGTCATTTTATATGCATATGCAATTGTAGGTTTTTTTGTATGTACATTCACCATTGTATGTTCATATGTACAATTGCAGATATAAAGAAAAAGATGCAAAGAAATGTACATCGGCAATATACATTCACCATTGTATGTTCACACATACAAAGTCAATGTACAAAAGAGAATGTACAAGGATGACATACAAAGGAAATGTGCATCACCAAGATGCAAAGGCAGATTGTATATCTGAAGATGCAGGGGAAAGATGCAAAGGAAAAGATACATTGGAAATGTACAAAAGAGAATGTACATCAGCGACATACAAAGAAAACATGCAAGGGACAATGTACAAAAAAGATTGTATATCGGCAAATATGCAAGGCAAATATGCAAAGGGGATATACAAAGCGCACATGCAAGTCAATGTGCAAAGGTCGATATACAAAGGTGCTTGCATATCAGGTGATTGTATCGTATATGCATTTTTCTAATGTATATTCGCATATACAAGTAGCAAATGAAGAAGATACAAGGGGAAGATGCAAAGAAAACACACAAGGCCGACATACAAAGGCGACATACAAGGATGCAAGAAGAAAAGATATAAGGCAAAAGATACAATGCCCGATGCATATACAAACACAAAGACATACAAGGCCGACATACAAGGGGGACATACAAGTTCACATATAAAGGCAAATATGCATTCTAGTCGATAATGGTACAAATGTTTGTATGCATCTTTTTGTTTGTATGTTCACATTTGTATGTTGCGATATACAAAGACAAATATGCATGGATATATACAAAGGGCAGATACAAGTTCAAATGCATGTTTGTATGCAAGTGTTTGCATGTAGTTTTCCTTTGTATATTTCGCATTGTATATGCGATATACATGGTCATATACAAAGGGCAATGTACAAGGCGGACCCGACTGTAAAATCAAATTCGGTAAATTCAACGTTGAGTTTCGAAGGTTGTATGTTAAGTACATGTATATGCATATATACAAAAAAGGAAAAGATACAAGGGTTGGACCTATTTTAGCATTTCAATATAGCTGATAATCTTTTTGGGTCCGCAGTTTGTATATAGAAGCGCATTGTATATGCGATATACAAAGGCAATATGCAAATGGGCACATACAAACTAGACCCGACTATGGAATTGAGTATAATGGATAATCATTTGAGGTCCACAGGAATGAATGTACATGCGATTGCATGTGCCGATGTACATTGCATATACAAAGGCCGATTCAAAAGATAAACACCCGCGTTTGTACGTAGGCGCATGCATATTCATATGCATATACAAAGGCACTTCAAAGGCCGATTTAAATGCTGAATGCAGCGCAGATTCAAAGGGTCTTTCAGATGCCAATTCAGGTCATAGATGCAAAGTGATATACAAACACAGTTGACCAAAAACTTTGACTGCCCATATCTCCTCCATTCTGGTGAATTTTGACATGCTGCAAAAGGCAAAAATGCTTGTTTTTGCCTCCTCTTTCATTTGGCAAGTTTTTAAGGAGGATATTTTCACTTTCAAATTTTGGATCTAGGTTTGCATGCTTTGGTGACTGGATGTTTCAGCGACCATATTGGCATATGCAAATGCAGATATTTGTTGCATTCATTGTTGCAGGTTGATGATTCAGTGGCTCACATTGAAGACCAGAAATATCTCTCATTTGCCCCTGTTCTAGATATTTCACGCCATGAATTTTTGCAGGTAGACGTCCCTTCAAAGGTAGATATTTTCTGACAATGCCCATGGGCAAAAATTGTTTTGTAACCGACTGAGGTCAAATGTAAAATGCTATATATACATTTAAAACAGATGTTGAAGGGGTTGGTTGTTCTTCTGGGCTATTTTGTAATGGCTACTTGGCCTCTATAATCAATAAACTGGTATTTTTGTCTCTCTTTTATTATTTTAGCACTGTGTCTTCTCTTCAGATTATTGTAGGCTAGGTATTGTGGGCAGATCGGTCCCTTTCATTGCCCCATTATCATGTCTTGACCTTTGTTAGAATCAATATGAGTTTGTGTAAGTCTTTCCAGCTATGAGATTATTACTGTGTCGATTCAGTTGCAGCCAAACACATTTAAATCTAGTGTATCAGTTATTTCCATTTCAACATTCCTTCTACCCTTTTTCCTAGCAAGCATTAGCACTAGGTTTAGATGCATTTCTCTAAGCATTAGGCTTAGAGAGGGGAAGTTGGCCTTCCCCAAAGGTCTGATCTCAATTCGTAAGGTCCCACACTTTGAGATCATTCCCATGTTTCTCTACATTTGCCAAAGTTCTATAACTGCAGCAAGGGTGCAAATCTAAGAGACAACAATGCTTTCCATTAAAATTGATTGAACCTTTTCCACAAATCTTAGCAACTTCATCACCACTGAACCTAACTAATCCACCATCAAAATTTTCAAGTTTAATAAACTTACTCTTATTGCCTGTCATATGATTTGAGCATCCACTGTAAATGAACCAATCATCCTTTTCACTCATAGCATGAAAAGAAGATATTATAGTGCTTTCAAGGTTAGCACATGCATCTAGACTCCTTTTCTTCACACATCTTCCAAAGTTAGAAGAACCAGTTTCATCTCTTATGGAAATAAATAAGAATTCATCATCAATATCATCTTCAAAATTTCATTTATCATCAAAAATGCTTGCATAGTAGTTTTTCTTGACCATCCTTCCTATGTTTTCCTTATTCTTAATTCTTAGAGCTCTATCTAAATATCTTGAAGCATAATGGCCTATTTTTCCACAATTGATACATTTAAAAGATAGCTTACCACTAAACTTAGCAGTACCCTTTTTCATTCCTCTCACAAAGTTAGTTTCTACTTCATCAAAGTCTTTCGTATCTGATTCAACAGTATTGTCCATTTTTCCATCTTTAAAGGTATTTTCATCTTTTGCAGTTCCACTACTTGTACCAAACTCTCTTATTTCAAAAGTAGTTAGAGTGCCAAGCAACCATTCTTTCGTAAACTGATTCAAATTTTGTAATTCTTCAATAGTTGAAACCTTATGACTATAAGCTTTAGTAAGAGTTCTAAGTACCTTCAATATCACTTCTTGATCATCTATCTTCCCACCAAGTCCTTTTATGCCACTAACAACTTCCACCTTCTACAAGTAGCTTGTAATGTTTTCATCTTCAAACATTCGCATGGTCTCATAAGTGAGCTTCAAATTCTACAATTTAGCCTTTTTAACCTTTGCATCTCCTTCATAAACACTTTCCAACCTTTTCCAAATCTAATTAGTAGTTTTCAAATCCACAACTTTCACCAATCCAGAATTAGTAAGTCCACTTAAGAGAGCATGTTTTGCTTTACCATCTATTTCCGCAGCTTTGATTTCATCTTCAGTATTTATACCTTTCTCAAGTACAATGTAATTAGAATTGACGCATGTCCAGACCTCATAGCCAAGAGAAATTAGAAAGGCTTCCATCCTTAACTTCAAAAGTGCATAGTCGGATACATCAAACAAGGGAATATCCTTTTTGTGCACCATCTTGGATCTACCTCAAGTTGTTAAACTTTCTTCAAAGGAACCTTTCTTTGATACCAATTATTGAAGGCATAAGACAACCGAGAGGGGGGTGAATCAGTTGTATCAAAAATTTCAAACCCTCATATGCATAATCTCATCCACATTAGTTTACATAAATCCTTAATCTGTTATGAAGATTAAACATGAAAATCAAATAAATGAAACTTAAACACATCTACACCATGCACAAGAGAACACTAGATTTTTATGTGGAAAATCCTAGAAGGGAAAAACCACAGTGAGGATTAGCTCACAGTATAAAGTTCTAGAAACACCAAATTACAAGAGGCTCACTAGCATACAAAGAATGCTCACTGCAGGGGACTCACTGCCCACTGAAAAAGAAAGAAGAAAGAAGAAGAGGTTCGTTGATATAATTGCATCTAACACATGCATGGATTTAGTTCCAATTAAGCATAACAATCATCACCTTCTCATCTATACTAAAAGATAGTAGACACCTTTTGCTCATTGCATCTAGTCGTCTAACTCATGAAAGCTCTTACTTCCATTTTATCCCTTTCACATTCGAAACTTCATCTCTACCATGCACACCCACACATACATGAACTCTTGACACTTATTTATATCACCATCAACCTTGAAACAATCTTCAAGGTCAAAAAGACAATCTTCAATCCTTGAAACAGTCTCCAAGGTCAGAAAACACAAAATTTGAATTAGGTCTAGACCTAAAAATTCCACGATGCAAGGAAATGAAGTTGAACCACTCTAATCCTTAGCTTTGACCCATATCCATCCAAGAACACTACACAACAGTCACATAATCATCAAATCGACTCCAAAATCAACACAAACTTCTAGGTTGGCCAACTAATGTAAACATAGGGGATTCTTCATCACACACTTCAAGAATCACAACCATAACTTGTAGAACATACCTAGAGCTTTAACACATTTTGGAAACACCCATGAATAACTTGAGGTCACTTGGAGATCAACAAATTCATCCAGAACAACTTTCACCTGAAGAACACTCATTATCTACTCACAACCAACACTGTCAAACTTTGCTACAAAAGAACTTGCTTTCTGGAGTATCATACCTCAAACCTTTTGGATAGAAGGTAGATAAGGACCTTATAGGCTTAAATCCAGAACCGTAACACTTGAAACCAATCTGCAGAGAAATATGGAGCAAAATACTTTCTCCTAGACACCTCTGCACAAATCAGAACGATCCGAAGCACCAAATTTTGGATTTAGCGTTTTACACTAGTTCTCAACAACATATCCAAACCACACACTCAAATCTCCACCACAAAAGAAATGCAGAGCAAAAACTTGAGAAGTATACGGTAAGCCAGAAAACTCCTTTAACACACTGTTTTCAATATTATTAAAATTTTCTTAAAAGTACTTGGAAACCCAACTACATAGGAATATTCTCAACACCTTTAGCATCTATACAAAGTATCCAGAACACCTTTTAGAAAAGAAACTAAATCAAACAACGCTAACTTCATCAGAAGACACAGTTGACACCAATGACAACATAAACATGTTGACATCAATGACAACACTGATTAGCGCATACTTGCAACAAGTACATCCACCCTAGCCCACCTATGGGTTTCAGCCTATAGTAGGCATTGTACCTGCTCTAGCTCTGAGCTTGCCATAAGATCATCCTGCTACTCTTCCTAGCCCATAGGAACATCCTACTAGCCTATGTCCACGTGTGCTTAGCTAGGACTCCCAGGAATGTCATATTGTCCTCCATCCTGCTCACCATCAACCTCTATGTCCTAGCTCTACTAGGTTGGGCCTCCAGTCCTCCACCTCCTATCTCTCCCACCTTTCTATCTCTACCAACCACTACACTAGGAATAATCAATCTGGTCAACCTTTGCATCGACTAGTATGCATTGTACTCAGGAGTAGTATTGGGGTTAGCTCATCCTCCCACTAGGTAACACTATATTGGGGTAAGTACACAAAACTTTGCCACCACCAACTCATGTTCTCACTTTGGTATATCTCTTTGGGTGCGAGAAAAAATAAACTCTCCTATAGGAACTGGTTGTGACAATCTGAACTATCACAGAACTGACTCTGGAAATAATCTCTATAATGTACATGGTATGGCCTAACATGTACCTAGCTTTCCTATAATATAAAAGTTGCACCGCGTCATCCCACCATGGCTCATAATCCATCCATTATTGCCATATGATTGTATCTCACTCATCATTAGCCCTCCTCCAATAGGTTAGCTCCCTGAACCACCTCTATGTCACTTATCCATCATACAAATAAATGAATGGTTGTCCTATCTCTCGCTATCATGGTGAGATCAGCCTTGTCACTTCTATGTGCTCCCATGCCCACACATATAGTAGTGTGACTCCAGCTACAAAATTTGACCCAAATTAGTAAATCAGCTGGTGCATGTCATGGTATAGCTAAGCCAAAACACATGGCCCCCATGCATATCTAATGCCATGAGTAAACATCCCCTCTAGCACTCAGCCCCATCCAACTGAGAATCCGTGAGAGTGTTGACCTAGTACTAGCACCTCATTGATTAGTCCTACTACTTCAAGGTAAATCCCATCAAAGAGCCTCATCATCTAACTATTGCATATCTCCCCATCCTTAATGCCTAGATCCCTTGTCATCAATAATCATGCAAGTGTGGCATCTCTTGTGTCAGTGTCATAAACCACTCATGATCCATAGATCAGGATGTGCAGAATCCTCCATACATCCTCTAGGGTGACGGTGATCTCCCCCATTAGTAGTAGAAAAGAGTTGTGCTCCTTGTGCCACCTCTCATCCAATTTTATCATCATTACATGATGGGCTTGCACCTATGTCATGTGGGCCATGTACCACAAGCCCATAACCTTGAGGAACAGGTCCTCATCCTTGTCTAAATCTACAACCAAGGCAACTGTCACTGGATGTTACTCCTAGGACATCAACAGGGGAAGTACAACTTGCATTCATAATTGTCAACTTGTCAAGACTTATAAAAATTAGAATATTTGCATATAAAACTAAAAGTGCCTAACTAAAACTGAAAGCACCTCTTTATCAGCCACTAGCGCTACTCTGTTGACCATTTGCACCACCTTATCTACCATTTGTGTAACCTATCCATTAGCCCCATCTATTGTGCATATTTTCCTACCATTTACACTAAATTGTCCTTCACTTGTGTCATTGTATCCATTGTTTTCACAATTACCTATACTTAATTTAGCCAAAAGTGACCTAGTTTTGCTAATAGCACCATTCTATGGACCATTAGTGGCCTCTTTTACCATTTGCACCACAATTTTTACCAATAGTGCTGCTTTGCAAACCAGAAGGACAACTTAGACCTAACCCCCAATCTAGCCAAAAGTGACTCCTAAAGACCAAAAGCATCATTGCATGCACCATTTGCACCATTGTGCAGCCAAAGAGTCACATGCCAAGCCATTAGTGCCATTCTCCCTAACGACCACTTTTGGTCAAGACCTAGGACCTACCCTATTCAACCCTCATTAATTGTTGGAATAAGGTGCCATTAACCTTGTAAATTCCAATATTTTATTTAGTCCATTTATTATTTGTAATTTTTTAATTACCCATAAGGGAATGAGGTAGTTTCACTGGCAGTGATAATTTTGAAGTCACTGGAGGTAATTAATAAGTGACATTTATAGTTGGCAATTGTAAAACTCATGTGTAAATGAGTATAGGTGCCACCTTGGGAGAATATACTATTTTTAGCATAAATGACACATGTCATAATGTTTTATGGGTGCTTGTAAAGAATCTATGATAGCTGTAAGTTGTCATAAGATTCTATGACACTATGACACATATGACGGATATTCATTAGTTGTAATTTTCTATGTTTATCCCTAGATGCCCATCTTGGGAAGATACACTTTGGTGGTATCTATGAAAGTTATGATGTATCATAAGATGCTATTGTTGACCTTGGGCATCCAACTTTACATGGGCATCTTTTGAGAAGTGGAGGTTGCATGTATGACGACATTTAATGTTTGCATGTGGGGGATTCTCAGGAGAGAGAAATGGGGTGCCTAGATTGGAGTGAGGATACTTTTATAATTATTTTTGCATGTATTTTTTGTAGCATATAGATTTATAGGTAATCAAGTGCTACCAAAATGTTGTCAAGTTGAAGACTGGTGGAGAGAGTTGCAAAGTTATTGTATTGTACAATCATTTTCAAATTAATACAAATTTGAGCCTCTTTTGTGTGTGAAGTTTTTTTACCTAAAAGGGTTTTATCCATGTTAAACATTGTATTGTGTGTTCCATTTTCTAATTTGATATTTTTGTGTTGCATAGTTTCTTGTCTATGTTACAATCTCCATTGATAATGCACTGAGAAAAGATTATTAAACATATTAGAAATCAAATTTCTATCAAGTACTTGTGCTTTCATTTCTAACATTTGGTATCAGGTCCTAGCTAGATTTGACTCTTGGGTTGTAGTGTGGAAGCTGTGGCTGTAGTGGGAGATTTGGTTGCATTTGTTTTGTAGATCTTGAGTTGATATTATCATTGCATCCACCATTGCATCAACCTCTCCTTTGGACATTGTGAAGTTCAAGGGAATGGGGTATGAGTTGTGGAAGATAAAAATGAAAGACTTGTTGGAAGAAAGAAACTAGTGGTTGGCTATTCAAAATGAGAAGAAACCTGATGATGTCTCTTTGGATGAATGGGCAAGGTTGGATAAAAAGGCATGGGGAACCATTTGTTTGTGTCTTAAAGATTCAATCTTGTTGAATGTCGTAAAGAAAGGGACTACACATAGTTTGTAGAAATGGTTGGGTGAGATCTACCAAGCCAAGAGTATGGTAAATAAACTTTACTTAAAACAAAAATTATTTTCCATGAAAATGAGAGAGGGTGATTCAGTTGTAGAGCATTTAAATTCATTTAATTTTTTGTTGAGTCAGCTTGCATCCATTGTTGTTGATGTCTATGAGGAAGATAAATGTATCTTACTTCTTTGTTCTTTACTTGAATCTTGAGAGAATGTCATAATAGCTATCACTGCTAACCTCACAAATCTGAAGTTGGATGCACTTGTTTTAGTTTTACTATCATAGGAATTAAGGAAGAAGAGTTCAGATAGTTCAAGGATGCTCTCAGTGTCAGGGGAAGGCCTAAAGAGAGAGGACTAAAAGAATATCAGAAAGGGCTAAGGACAAATCTAAGGGCCAACCTAAGAATCCTAGGAAGAAGAACAGAGTTAAGTGTTGGAACTGTGGTAAAAGTGGACATGTGAAGAAGTGTAGAAACCCAAAGAAATAGTCAGAGAATGCTTTTGATAAGTGCTCGAATGTAGATGAATATGTTATAATTTTTACATGTAATGTGGTTGCTAATTATCACTAGTTGGTTGACTCAGGATGCTCAGTTCATATGAACCCGCATAAGGAATAGTTTTCCACATACAAAGAGTATGATGGAAGGAAAATTTACCTTGGATACAACTCTACATATCTGATAGTTAGGAAAGGTAAGTATTGTTGTGTTTTCGTGATGGGAGGATTAAAACCCTCCTTAGTGTTTTGCATGTTCCTAAATTAGCTAGAAATCTAATTTAAGTTTTGAAGTTGAATGATTTTTGAATGCATGTAATATTTGATAAGCATCACTGCAGATTGGTGAGAGGAAACTTGGTGGTAGCAAAGGGAAAGAGATTGAAAAACTTGTTTAGGCTAGAATATACTACAGTTTATAATGCCTCTTATGTTTTTGAGACTTCTGAAAACACTTATATGTTGTGGCACTATACATTGGGTAAAATAAGCAATAATGTAATGAAAAATATTAAGAATAAATATTTGTTGGATAGTTTTTCTTATTCTGATGAGCACTTTGATTTTTGTGAGCATTGTGTGTTTGGTAAACAAAAAAGAAAATCATTTCCTTTAGGAAGCAATAGAGAAAAAGAGAACTTATAGATTATTCATATGGATGTGTTTGGACCTATGGATAATCATTCTATTGGAAAATCTTGTTATTTTGTTACCTTCATTAATGATGTATCTAGGTTTACTTGGATTTATTTTATGAAACACAAATCTGAAGTTTTCACTAAGTTTAAGGATTTTAAAGTCTTAGTTGAAAACCAATTAGGATTAAGGATAAAAATATTAAGATTTGACAATGGAGGGGAATATTGCTCTAAGGAATTTGATGAGTTTTGCAAGCATGCATGTATTATTAGACAAAAGACAACTATGTATACACCACAGTAGAATGGTGTTGCAAAAAGGATGAACTAGGCAACCATGGAAAGAGACAGAAGTATGATGAGTGACTCATAGTTGGATAAATACTTTTGGGTAGAGGTTGTGTGTATTGTGTGCTACTTGATTAACAGATCTCCTTGTAAGGCTCTTGATTCGACACCTTATGAAGTGTGGACATGCAACAAACCATTTGTTTCACATTTAAGAATTTTTGGCTGTGAGGCTTTTGTTCATGTGCCTAAAGAAAAGTGATCTAAGTTGGATAAAAAAGAATAGAAATGCATCTTCATAGGATATGGTGAGAATGTTAAGGGTTATAATCTTTGGGATCTCCTAACCAAAAAAATTGTTTTCTCTAGAGATGTTATTTTCAGGGAACTTAGAGCTATTTATGAACTTGAAAATCCAAAACAAAAAGATGAAAAGGTAAA
Organism: Cunninghamia lanceolata; assembly: GCA_027924645.1. NCBI lineage: Eukaryota > Viridiplantae > Streptophyta > Pinopsida > Cupressales > Cupressaceae > Cunninghamia > Cunninghamia lanceolata. The sequence goes on from BSBN01000246.1 coordinate 3,381,817, forward strand.
GAGAGTGCACTTTGATTTAGAGAAACAAGATGCACCTTAGGAAGAACATAATGATGCTTTGGATGGTGAAGAAGAAGGAGATTCAAGTAGTTCTGATGAAGATGAATCTATTGTTATAGAAGAAGTTGGTATAGATGATCATGCAGAAGAACGAGTTGAGACTCTTACTCCACCCTTGAGGGGATCCACAAGACCATGGAATCCAGTTGACAAGTATAGACCGCCATATTTCTATTGTATATTTTCTTTATTGAGTACTAACGATGAGCCTATATCCTATAGGGAAGCTATTCTTGCAGATGATAGTGAGTCTTGGTAGTTAGCCATCAAAGAGGAGATGATGGCTTTAGACTCTTGTAACACCAGGGATCTTGTTCATTTTCCCAAAGGAAGAAAGGCCATAGGTTGTAAGTGGGTTTTCAAGAAGAAGTTTGGAGCAGATGATTCATTGGAGAAGTACAAGGCTAGAATTGTAGCCAAGGGCTACTCTCAGAGAGAGGGAGTTGATTTTGCTGATATTTTCTCTCATGTTGCTAAATTTACTTCTATTAGATTTCTTTTATCCATTGATGTAGCTTTTGATTGGGAGATTGAGTAAATGGATATTAAGACTGGGTTCTTGCATGGAGATCTTGAAGAAGAAATTTATATGCAACAACCTATCTAGGTTTTGAGGTAAAAGGAAAAGAACATTAGGTTTACATGTTAAATAGGTCTCTCTGTGGTTTGAAATAGTCTCCCAGAATGTGGTATCAAAAGTTTAATTCATTTTTATTGAAATTGGATTTTGTTAGGAGCGAGGAGGATCATTGCATTTACATTCATTGTATTGGTGATTCTATACTGATCATTGCTTTGTATGTTGATGACATGTTATTTTTTAGCAATACTAAGGGTATGACCAGTGAGCTAAAAGCTCAACTTTTAGGTGCATTTGATATGAAGGAGCTTGGAGATACCAGGTATATTCTAGGAATGGAGATTAGGAGGGACATAGGTAATAGAAAGCTTTGGTTGTCACAGAGTAAGTATGTGAATAGTATTCCTAGTTAAAGTTCCTTTACCCATTGGTACTAAGATTTCATTAGATATGTGTCCAAAAAATGAGGATAATGTTGAGGATATTTCTAATGTGCCATATGCTAGTGTTGTAGGGAATTTGATGTATGCATTTGTTTGCACTAGACTAGATATTGCCCAAGCAGTGGGAGTTTTGAGTAGACTTATGTCTAACCATGGTAGACAACATTGGAATTATGTGAAGAGGGTATTTAAATATCTTGCAGGTACTCATGATCATTCTTTGGTTTATTGTGGTACTGATAAGTCATTAGACATACAGGGATTTGTTGATTTAGATTGGGTAGGTGACTTGTGTTGGTTCCCAAATCAGCAGATTGTCAAACTCTAAAAGTATGCCAAGCTTTATGATAAGGTTCAACAAGTGATCTGGCCAATGAATGGAATCAACCAGGATGGTTGGAATTCCCTAATCTTTAGGCTCTTCTATTCCTAGGCGGGTGTAACTTTATCATCAATTATTATTAACTCTTGAGGATTGACTGATGATAATCAAGCAGATTAAAAACCTCACACATATTTGTAGTGTGTGTGATCACAATTTTATCAATTAAATCATCCTCTCTCAATCTATTTCATACTAGCATGAGGGTTTGAAAGAGACAATAAAAATACAAAACCAAATACTACTACTACTCCTACAATTGAAGATTAAAATCTATGGAAAATATTTTTATAAAAGTTGTTTTGGCGATAGAGATGATCGGTGCCTTTCCTCCAATGGGTAATGGAGTCAAAATATAGAATGCTATGTGTCCTCCTATTGGCTATAACTCAAATTATTTGGCACTCTGATGTTTATGACTTGCACAAACATGCAAGGAAATTAATTACCAGGATCTTCTTTAATAATCCAATTGAATCTTCCAGGTTACTATGACTTATTCAAATGAATTTAATTCTTACTTGAAGAAACCAATCAAATAAACCACACAAAACATGAATGTGCTTTGTTAAACCAGATATATACTTGATACACTGATTTAAATACCAAGGAAAACATCAAATTAGAAACAACTAGATAATTATTATCAATAACTTCAACACAACAATTGAAACTAGAATTTGGGCACCATGTTAAAGTTGTCTTTCAATTACTTTGCTTCAGAAAAGGGCTTACAATGTATAGTTTTTTCTCTAAATCCAATTTCCCCCTTTCATCTCATTGAGTGTTCTTTATAAATATTCTCTTTATTCCATTGCTCCACACTCCCCTCTTCTTCTCATTGAATGTTATCTCCTCTTTATATCTTGTTTCTTCATAAGACACACCTCTTCACACATAGTCGCTGCCTTTTGTAATTATAATCTGATCTTTATTTAATGTCATAATATTAATCTCCTTAGTTAATTCCTTAAGTCGTTATCTTTTAATTTCATTTTAGATTATGTTTTTCTAATCGCTAAAGTGAACTTCAAGTTTAGTGTATACTCTTTTTATCAGTTTGCTTGTTTGGTCATTATTCAAGTATGCCTTTGAGATCTTTGCCAAAGGTGATCGAATTCTTGTGGTTCATGATAAATTGCGGTCTCGACTTGTCATGATAATTTCAGCACTGTCCTTAGTAGCCAAATACACTAGGTTGGCTTAACTGATGAATCATGAAAGGGTCTCCAAGTGTTTTCCCCAAATTTCCACTGGTTAAAGATATCCTGCACACTTGTTTTCAAATTGTCAATTGTAATCAACATAATAATAATAGCCAAGGCAATGGTAAGCAGTTGTAATCAACATAATAATAATAGTCGAAGCAATGGTAAGAATGCACATAGATCATCACCGATTTGATCATTGTAATCATCCACACAACTCAATAACATACTTCATTCAGTTACTATAAGAATTTGTATTTCTTAATGCACAACATTACACAATGAAAAATCATAATAATTCAACTTGTAAATGGATTCCAATCATCATTTTCACCTGTTAGTAAGCTATAGCTACCATATCATAAAATTAATCCTAATGCATACATATTCATGATCACAACTATAATAACTAATGCAAAACTCACCTATAAATGAAAATAGTCATAAACATATGAGTATCACAAAAGCAAAGTAATTATATAAAAACCATAATCTAAAGTAGGATGCTAACATAGAGTATATAATGTCTCTAGATAATACAAAATGATAAGAACAATAGCATAGTAGGCTTTTGGATAAAACAAGGTGGTTTCACATCCATTTGTAGTAGACAAGATGTGTGATAATATATACAACTTTTTTCCCCTAATTTATAATTATAGAAACATATTATAGACAATGTATGCATATAAAGAAATGTGCTTCACAAGAAATTCATTAAGGAACTAGAAATTATTATCTTCATCATGAGAAAGAGCAGTGGCTAACATCACTAGTTCTTAATTAAGTACCTGAATACACCATGAGCCACAAGTTATAGAATATGGACTAGGAGATATTTTAAGGAGCGGTTAAGGGCTTTAAATTATCCCCCCTTGCATATACTTCCTCCTGGAAGTCCTTCAGAGAAGAAAACTACCCACTCGGTATAGACACAACAAAACTAGGATCAATTAAGGATATTTACTTTACCACATCATATAACAAAAAAAACAAAAGTCTAAGCAACCATATTATCTCTAGCCACCTCAATGCATACTAATCCACATATCTCATTCAAGTCAACTAAATAGGTCCTTAGATCATCACTGCTATCATAAATATATTAATTTCAATCTATGGAATTGAATCTAGTCACCATATACCAGGAGATTACTTAGTTATTCAAGTCAATAATTTCTATCATTGATTCACAATAACACTCAATGAATCACATATCACAAAAACTTAATTGCCACATATAACACATCATTCAAATCAGAGTCTCTTTCACATCACATACCTCTCCTAGGTGAAACATATGATGAAGACCATACTCACATGTATCAATCTATACTCATCACAAGACATCACATGACTCACACCACAAGGCACAACAAGAATAGTTATTATGAGGAGGACAAACACTAATATACCACTGAGTAATCCAAACTGCCATGCAGCCAAATAACCAATAAATGAATAACCATGCAATGTAGAATCACTGTGCCAATAAACAATTAGTGTAACACCATATAATGTCACCTCCAAAGGAATACCAATATCATATATACCCTAGTGCCAAGTAACTGATTAGGAAAGATGGTCTTAGAGTCCTCTCAAAGGATCCCACCATGTATTTCCTAGTATGAACAACATTCCCCAGGCCATCTACTCCCTTATACAACCTGCTAGTGATCCCTCAAGGATATGATAGTACACAATAGTCACATTACTCCACACATGCCAGCAGTTGCAACATTAATGTGCCTCAAAATAAAAAAGATAAAAAAGCAAAGCGAGCTTATAAATTAAACCGCAATAAAAGAAACACAAACAAAATAAATTGTAGAAGAAGTGGAGATCAAATAACAATAATTGCATCATCCTGAGTTTATCCAAGAACATGTCCTTGAGGCAAAAGGACTATCTCAACATTAGAACAGCCAATTAGCCAAAGTAACAAAACACTATTGGATTGTAAGAAAAATATTCAACACATAAATAAATAATCCAAAAATCTCTTAGAAATTACAAATTATGATCACCATGTGACCTTGCAACAAGGCCACCTAAGGGGAGGAGGGGAATTGAGTAGACTTACTACCATCGAAATAGATAAATCATGTAGTGGTCTCAAACCACATATGATAATAGCATGAAATATCATGGTGGTCTCAAACCACATAGAATAATATGGTGGTCTCAAACCACATAAAAATCAATGATAAATCAACATGTCATAGTAAGCATGTCCCACACAACTCGAGACAACCTTATCATATATCTGTATAGAAAATCCATATGAAAAAGTCATATGACCCACACAACCCAAGGCATTCCATTATACAAAGATCCACTAACATATGTCACAAATGAGTCATCTATAGGATGTAACATCCACCTCACAAAAGAGAACCGACAAGCCTATATGGTTGTTATGTACCATGTGTATGAGATATCATGCATGTATAGATTCATCTGCATTTACCCCCATATAGAGAACAATACACCTCATGGCTACACTAATAGTCCACATCAGAAGTCATGACATCCTTGTATTTAAGTATCAATTACTATTATCTCATTACACATAAATTGTCACTCTATGAAGATGCCAATCAAATTGCCATTTCACTCTTACCTTACTTCATGACTAGCATCTCTCTGAACATCTTGATAGCACATAATGTGTCAATTCATGAAGTTACCAATCCCATTTGTTCGTAACCAATCATAAATCTCAAAATCAAAGGCTAGAACACTATCTGTATCCAATGTAGTGCTAGTATCGCATAACTAATAGTAGCTTCCCAAATACAGTAAATCATGATGACATTAATTACCCAACACCAATAGTGTCCCTAGTTCTCATGTCATATGAACTACCAGGTGTCTGTAACTAGAAATGAGTATAGGCTCAGGGCACATAAGGGTCCATCCTCCACCCATGGAACAAGTAACAAGGAGTGGATTTGCACTGCGAACCAACTAGTGTGGTTATAATGTGTGGGGGAGGAGAGGGACTGCACTCCAATGTGACTATGAGGGAATACCCTCAATAGGGGCCACCATATCTCTCCTTAAAATAGTTATGTCCCAAGAGAGGTCTTGACTCCTTCCTCAACTCCTAGTTACACTAGCGTGCTCTATGTATACATCTAAAAATGACATTACTCTATCTAAATAAATATTCTTAATATTTATTTCTATTTAATTCCTCTATCAATAAATAAATAAATCAATTTATTTATTTGGTTCATATTCCTACCATTAATTGAATAAATTACCTTTATTTAATTAAGTCAATTGAAATCAACTTCATTCTTCCAAACAATTAAATAATTTTAATTATTTAATTAAGCCAAATTGTTCATTCAAATTTAAATAAATCATGCAAATTTATTTAAATTCTCTCAATCTCTAAAAATAAAATATAATAAAATATTTTATTTATTCTTCTATCTTGCACAAACAATTAAATAAATTTATTTATTTAATTTGCTTTCTTATCTTCTAATTCCTCAAAAATCTTCCAAAACTTCTAAAAATAAATCTTACTCATCATGCACACAAAATTAAATAATTTATTATTTAATTTCTCTAAAGTCATGCAAAAAAGCAAATCACAAGTTGAGTTAATTGATTTAATCAATGTTGTTTTTATCAACAACTCTTAAATTAGAAAAAATCATTCTAATTTATGAAAGCAAATCTTATCTTTGTCATGAAAGTAATTAACTCAAATAAAGAAACTTTTTGTGTGACACATGTCATGTGCATGTTTATCATGAGTTCCAGAGATTTATCTCCTCTATTGATCTTCTTGTTCATTCTATACCGTTGATCTTCTCTCTCACAAGTCTATAAGTACAACCCCAATTTCTCCATTTCAATCATCCAAGCTTTTAGCAAACTTACTCTGTAGAATTAATAGCATGCCTTTAGGACCGAAATCCATCCATAGCTTGTGATCACCCTGTTTATTGTATTGAAGCTCCTCTTCATTACAAGAAGTATCATAGTCATTTCTCTATTGTCACCTTGAAGAACAAAGCAAGGAAGTGCACTTTTTGAGGGCTTCATTCACATACAAAGATCGATTGAGATTAGGCAAACAATGGAAGTTGTGAAGTAACAAGGTTTGCAAGGTTTGTTCTTTGTTATTTGCAATTTCTATTGAGTTATTGGATTTTCTTAATATATTGATATTATTCATAATTTTCCCATAACATTTTTGGTGCCCACCGTGGGGCCTTGCCCCAATCTAACCCCAAAACTAAGTTTTTGTGCACAAGGTTCTGTACATAGGAGGATTGTGTCTATTCATTTCTAACATGCATCTAAGCTCTATTTCAAAGTATCTGGAGATTTGGTGCATCTAGTCATTCCAATGGCATTTCTGTGCTCTGTAACATCACATTTATCTAATTTGTACATGTATACTCTTAAACTACACTTTTATCATCTATCACTACACATATATCATAACTGTGCATATATTCTCTATAAAAACACATGTACCCGATCTGGGCATCTGTGTTCTATTTCTGCGCATATATGCTCTGTAGCTATGCATTTGTTCTAATAGTGATTTAGGAGTTATTTCTTGTGATTTCACTAATGGTAACATTTCTCACAGGAATATTCTCATATTTGCTTACAGGTTAGGGGCTGGTTAGACATCTAGCTACATTGTTAACTCATGTCATAGATCTAATTAGCAAGGAAAGTAATTGGATTGTTCATGTAAATCTCATTTAGATCTAACTAGGAGGTTGTAATTTGATCTTGTTGCATGAACAACTCAAACATAGTCCCTACTAGAAAGATATAAAATTGAAGAATTGCTATCTTACTTCTTTCAAAGTTAACAAAAGCTTGTTTGTGTCCAAGTAGCTTAACTCATTTAGTCTTTTTCATTTTAACTAGGGGAAAAGAACCATTGTTTTTCATGTATTTGGAATGATACTAGACCTATGCTCTCCCCTATCTTGGGTGACCAAAATGTCAAACCTATCATTTCACATGTTTTTCCTTTAGAGAGGCCTGCCCTTGGATATCCTTCTGTCCAAGTGGGAACGACCTTAAGTGGTAACAAGATAAAGCCAAGCTCTACCTAGCCACTATAAATAAATTGTGCTTGAAGCGAAAGCTTCATGCAATGAGTGCTGATTAGTTATACCGACAACCAACCTCCCCCGAAACCCTCCAAGGTGCAACCCTTGAAGGCTAGGAGACTCCATAATGGAGAGTAGCACTGCAACACATATAACTACTCAAATGGTTGCCCTTACTACTTATCCATTGTTTTAGAAGCCAAAATCCCCTATAAACTGGTGCCGGAAAGAGAGATTATCATCTTCCTAAGATGGCTCACGTTCTTAAGATTCAATAGTAGAGATAACAACGAAATCTCAAGGTTTGTAAGCCTTGGGAACCTAGAACTTGGTGTACCAGAGAAGTTTGTACACTTGTAAGGGGGAGCCAGCATCCCAATTTCCTAAGTTATCTACTTTGAATAGTGTAACTGGTGTAAAAACTAAGTGAGAATTTAGTTTATATTGCCCCTAACATCCTAGGATTTGTACTTGTTTTTAGTTAAGAAAGTCAAAAAAAATCTTAGAAAGATCAAAAATCATGAAAATATTCTTTGTGTTTGTTGTATCTTACCTTCCATAATTGAAAAATCAGATCAAAAAGACCAACTTTCAGCCAAGAAAACCAAAAAGATTGAAAAATTAGTCAAAACTACCAAAAAAACCCAGAGCTATGCATTTGTCATGCAGAGCTATGTATACACTTCAACCTGTAGCGCATACACTTTGACTTTTCGTGCATTTATTGTTTGTTCCTGCACTTTTGTTATTTACCAAAGATGCACATATATTCTGACTTGTAGCACTTTTACCTTCTGTTCTAGAGCATTTGTTTTTGTGCATCCGTGACAGTGAGCATTTCCCAGTCTTTTGAGAGAAAATTTTCAACATTACTAAGTACCCATTTCAGCCTTGTTCTAGTTTCTAAGATCAGATTTACCATGCAATCATTTCTCCCATCCATTTTTTATGTCATACCCTCTTTTATGTTGGACATCTCTCCAAAACACTTCACAAAAATTCCCAAAATCAAACCAAGTATCAGAACTAGGTTAGTGCAAAGCAATTCTAGATCATATCAACCTCAAACAAACCTAGTAAGTCTCCACTATCAAAGATCTATCATCCTTCAGAACTTCACTAGTGGCTTGTGCAAGACTAGTCTATATCAAGTTATCAGATTCCAAAACATCTTTACTTTTGGCTACCATTTTGTATCTACCACCTTGTTTGACACCATTGGTATAAGGAAACCCTTGTTCGAACCTCATCACCACAAGTATCCCCTTCACTACAACCTCCTAGCACACCTTGTCAAACCTTCCAATCTCACACCACCCCATCCTAATTCACATTGCATGGTCCTTACTAGATCCCAAAAACAAAAACAACTTGAAATGCCGGGCACATCCAACAAGATTGTCCCATCCCCTCAGGATAGTGATGAGGAGATTTGTTGTGAGGACATTCTAGAAGCTCCACAAGACCAAAAGTTCCAACATATGATGGAAAAGTTACTCAAACAAGACCCTAGCAAATTATTTCTATGGCTAGCGACACAAGGAGCCAAACTCCCCAAAGACTTTGACGTCAACGTGTTAAAGGAAACTAAAGAAGAAAGAATCCTAGAGGAAAGTATATGACAAGAAAGAACCATAGACAAAGGTAAAATGACCATTGACTCTCCAAACCAGCTAGGCTTATTGACTCAACAAATTCAAGCCTTGCAGTAACAACTCACAGACATTCAAACTAGATCATCAACAAGATACTATTCTCTAGCAGATATTTCACCATATCCTTTTGACAAAACCTTGATCATGATACCTTTCCCCTCTAAGTTTGAAGTACCAAAATTTGACAAATATCGTTGAAAGGGTGATCCAAGAGATCACATCAGAGAATTTAGTGCAACATGCCTTGAAGTCACCCACAATGACACCTGCCTCATGCAATTATTCCCAAGGAGCTTGGGAGGACAAGCTATGGAGTGGCTCTCTCGACTACCTCCGGCATGAGAACCTTCAATGAACTAGTGGATAAGTTTGTCATACACTTCTCCTCCAACATTGAGCATGACATCTCACTTTTAGATATTTGTAACACTAAACAAAAGGGTGGAGAATCCTTCGCCTCTTTCTTACAAGATGGAGACAACTGGCAAGCAAATGTCCACATCAAATACCAAAAAAATAAATGCTAGAAATATTTATCCACAACCTTCATGCTGACCTCAGCTACCAAATTCAAATACAATGCCCTACTTCTTTTATCAAGGTCATTGAGATGGGTTTACTCATTCAAAAGGCGTTGATAGTGAAAGGTCAAATCAAACTTTACAAGGACACTCCTAGTGCAAATTTCAACATAGATAAACCATGATTTTGGACAAAGAATAAGAATGTCATGAATGATGGGGTGGTTGATGCCAAAAATGTGGTGCCAAAGCAACCAATTTTTACTTTAACATGCCCACAAAACAACCCCCCACAAAACAAACCACAAAACATTGAATCATGATTTACAAACTATCAACCTAGGAGAAAATTCACACCTCTAGGAGAATCATTGGAAACCAAGCTATGGAAACTACTATCAAATAAACTCATAACACTTCCAACAGTGCGAGATTATGAACCAAAGGTCAATCCTCCTTGGTGGAATGACAACGGCTTCTGTGAATTTTATCGAAACAAGGGACACAAAACCAACGACTATATAGTACTCAAACACACCATTCAAGACTTGTTGGACAAGAAAAGGGTATCACTTGATGGACATGCCTCTAATGATGATCACTTAGCATTCAAGGATCCACTTCCCAATTATGACCAGGGAGGGGCTTCCAAACAAAACAACAGTGGCACTAACAATGCCAATTATACCAATGTAGCATTTGACTATGTGGTTAACCACATTTCATTGAGTGATTCACATGTCAATGTAATCACTATGAATAACACTCCTAATTGTAATGTGACCACTCGTGATGGAAAGGTTACTCTTAAGGGAGTCCCGTCCAAGCCATCCTCTCTACCCAACCAGTAGAATGTCCTCGACCAAATTCACAAGACACCCGCACACATCTCCATCTTGGAACTTCTGTATTTCTCCTTGTCCCATAGAGCCATCCTTGACCAAGCTCTTTCAGAAGCCACCATCCCAACAAACCTCACCGAAGAGTAGTTTCAGACCATGGTAGGTCATATTATCACACATCATTTCCTATCATTCACTGAAAACGATGATATGTCCCTCACCCAACCTCATAATACCTCTCTCCATATAGAAGCCTTCATCCACAAGCACAAAATCAAAAGGGTTCTAATTGATGGAGGACCCGGTTTAAATATTTGCACCTTAAAGCTAATCCTTGCATTGGGGTTTCAAGAGAATGCTATCAATCCTAAAAGGAAAATCACCATCAAATCATATGATGAAGAGGAAAGAACTTCAAAAGGAGTTGTTGTTTTACATATCAGAGTGGGACCTATAGTAAAGGATGTAGTGTGCCAAGTCATTGATATGGAGCTTGCATATAACATTCTCCTTGGGAGACCTTGAATACATGCTATGAAAGCAGTACCATCAACCTATCACCAATGTATCAAGTTCCCCTTTGAAGGCCAAGAAATCACCATCCAAGGTGATTCCAATCCATTTCAGTACTATAACTCCATACAATCTAAACTGGAAGTTGTGATTCCCCATAATCGTGCCTCTACTTCATCTTCATCCCATGTTGACCCAACTTCACTCCCTTCCACATCAAAGGGAACCCAATCTAACTTCAAGGTCAAAGACAAAGGTCTTAGTGAATACACAATTGCGCAATCCTTTTGCTTATCATAGCTCCCTATCTCTCCCAGATCCAATGGAAAGCCTTCCATGAGCAAACCAAAGGCATTAGCAACTACTACTAAAGGTCTGTTTGTCAAATGGGGAAGCCTTGAAGATGAGAGTGATGAAAAGGACATCCTATAATGGTTCTATAAGGACATCCTATAGTCTACCCCAGCAAAAACACCATCACTCCATGGTGCAAACTAAATAGTATGGTCAAGGATTCTCAATACTACAAAGAATGGGATATGAAGGTCAGGGGCCCATCAGATTGAGAAAGGAAGGTATCACTGAACCTATCCAACCTCATACATTAACAGACTGAGACACTATAGGACTAGGCTACACTGGTAAAGCAAAGACCAAGGGACCAGAAAAGCATAAACACCTAGAAATATCTTCTACTAACATAGTAGATCAAATTCACCGACTACAAGGATGAAGTGAGACTGACTCCAATCAATATGAATGGGAGAGTCTGTCTAAACTATCTTGTGAGGAAAAAGACATAGATGTGGTCCATGAGTATGACCCTACCCATGCAACTAATGAGGGACAAAGTCCAAGGTCACTTCTAGAGTTTGACCCATATAATAATGATAGTGAGATTCGTGAGGAAAGAATGATACCACACTTGACATATCAACTAGTGGAGAGTATCATCACAGGAATTGTTAATGCTTATAATAACCACCTTAACTCCTCCATCTTGACCATCAACGTCCTCAAACCAAACCAACCCAATGATCCTCTAGCACTAGTACATCTAGAACTCATTGATTGGGACTTACAAGACACCACCCTTGAGCTAGATACCTTCAAAAATGATGAAGCCATCATAGACTTTCTAGAGCTTAGGGAGCATATACCCATAGGGGATCATAGGGTTGGCTATGCCATAGAACTCAATGACATGGCTTAATTTGAAGAGAGTGCCAAGCATTTTAGTCTAAAAAATGTAAAAATGAAAAATAGATCTAACGGTGAAACTGCTCTATGGTAGTGTCAGATCATGAAAATAGTAAAAATATGAAAGATGTATCCATCAGTAAAAACCCCTCTAGGGCGCCTAAGGATGAAAGGATTGACCCTCTTCCCAATCTAACACATCAGGAGAGATCCTCAATCTTGGTAGATCCAACAAAACAAATCAACGTCAATACAGGTGACAATCCAAGGATGATCCATATGGCACAATCTTTAACTGCACAAGAAAATCCAGAGTTCACTGACTTCTTCAAAAGGAAACAAATCAACTTCACTTGGTAATATGCAAATATGCCAGGCTAGACCCAAATCTCATAATGCATCACTTATCATTAGCTCCAGGAGCTAAGCCAATTAAGTAGAATCTCAGGAAGATGCACCCGCAATTCGTCCTCATGGTAAAGGAAGAACTGAAGAAGCTGCTAGATGTCGGGTTCATCAAACCAATATACTATCCTCAGTGGATCTCCAATATAGTACCTGTCATAAAACCAAATGGAAGAGCTTGATTGTGTAATGACTTCAAGGACATGAATAATGTATGTCCAAAGGATGATTTCCCTTTCCCAAACATTGACATTATTATAGATCTCACGGTAGGGCACACCATGTTGTCACTAGTGGATAGTTTCTAGGGATACAACCAAATAAAAATTGTACCTAAAGACCAACACAAGACTGCATTCACATGTCCATGGGGCACCTATTGTTGGTGTGCCATGCCATTTGGATTGAAAAATGTAGGGGCAACATATCAAAGAGCTATGACCACAATATTCCACGACACGATGTACACCATAATGGAAGATTATGTAGATGACATCTTGGCAAAATCATTCATAGGAGAAGGACACCTAGTAGTATTAGACAAAATCTTCACAAGATTGGAGCAGTTCAATGTGTGCCTCAACCCAAAGAAGTGCATATTCAGAGTCACATCTGGCAAGCTTCTAGGATACATCATGTCTACAAATGGAATTGAAGTAGACCTAGCTAAGGTGAAGGCTATCATGGAAATGCCACCTCCCAAAAATATCAGTCAACTAAGGTCTCTATAGGGAAAACTGTAATCTATTAGAAGGTTCATTTCTAAATTGGTAGACAAGTGCCACCCATTCATGCACCTCCTACATAAGAACATTCCTTTCAAATGGAATGATTCGTGTGAATAGGTATTTCAATAGTTAAAGGAACATCTCATGAAACCACCTATCTTGATGCCACCTATCTAGGGTAAACCTCTACTTTTTTATATCTCCACCACACCAACAGCTCTGGGAGCTCTCCTTGCATAGCAAAATCATGAAGGGAAAGAACAAGCAATTTAATATATTAGAAAAACACTAGTTGGTTATGAGCTAAAATACATGCCAATTGAAAGAGCTTGCCTCACTGTAGTCTTTGCTTCACAAAAATGGAGACATTACATGCTATCTCATTCCATCAAGCTAGTAGCAAAAATTGATAAACTAAAGTATTTGCTCAACAAAGCTGCCCTTATAGGTAAATTGTCCAAATGGGTCAAGCTTCTCAATGAGTTTGACATTGAGTATGTAGATAGGAGTGCAATAAAGAGTCAAGTACTTGTAGATCAGTTGGCAGATGCGCCTTTAACAAATGATAACCCTTTGAACTTCAAATTTCCAGATGAGTCCATCTTTCACATAACAACAACCTGGAAACTCTACTTTGATGGCACTTATACTTAGCATGGGTCTAGGGAAGGTATCTTGTTGATCACACCTCATGGTGACACCATTCCAAAATCATATAGACTACTCTTTCCTTGTACTAACAATGTGGTGGAGTATGAAGCCTTAGTCATTGGCATCAAGCTGGCAGTTGAATGGAACATCATAGAACTTCAAGTGTATGGTGACTCACATCTAGTTATCAATCAAGTGAACAACGACTAACAAACAAAGGATGAGAAGTTAATACCATACAAATGAATGGTAGATGAGTTCAAAGAATACTTTGTTGAGATCTCTTTTGAGTAGATACCAAGGATAGAGAACAAAGCAGCAGATGCCATGGCAACGATTGCATCTCTCCTTGACATCCCTAGCAACCAATCACTCCCATCCTACATATGACTCTCCCGAATCCCATATCATTTGCCACATTGTAGGATTTGATTCTCCCCTATATAGAAAAGTATTTGCCTATCTTAAAGAGAACACCCTACCACCTAATCTCTCAAGTAACCAAAAATGAACCTTCATTTGCCAAGAATCTCGTTATGCTATTATCACCAATACCCTATATCAACGCGGTCTTGATGGTACTCTCCTTAGGTGTCTCGATAGCAAGGAATATCAAATTGCCCTGAGCAAAGTGCATGACAGTATATGCGGGGCCCACTCTAGTGGTCCTACCCTAGCCAAGAAACTCATATGCATGGGATACTACTGGCCAAATATGGAAAAAGATTCCTATCATTTTGTAAAGAAGTGTAAGAAATGCCAAATCCATGGGAACCTAATACATGCACCAGTATAGGAGCTGCAACCTTTAACAACTCCTTGGCCTTTCTGTCAATGGGGACTCGACTTAGTGGGCAAGCTCCACCCTCCATCATCCAGCAGCCATAAATTCATAATCACCGTCACCAAGTACTTTACAAAGTGGATTGAAGTCGTACCCCTCACCAATGTCACAAGCAAACAGATTGCCTCTTTCATCCTGAACTACATCATTTGCCACTATGGTATTGCTTTATCCATTATCACAGACAATGGATGACCATTCAAAAATTAGGATGTTAAAGAACTATGTGACAAATTCCACATCCAACACTACTTTTACACCCCATATTACCCCTAAGGAAATAGCCAGGTGGAGGCATCAAATAAAACCATCTTTAAAATCCTAAAAAAGACTGTCAATGATGCCAGTTGTGATTGGTACGTCCAATTGAATCCTATGATGTGGGCCTACCGCACAAGTATCCGCACACCCACAGGTGTAACACCATTCTCCCTGGTCTATAGATCTGAAGCTATCTTGCCCATTAAAGTCAAGATTCCATTCTTACGAGTATCATTAAAAGGCCTCATAACAGATAAAGAGTACAGAGTATCCAGACTTCAAGAGTTAGAGCTGCTGGAAGAAAGAAGGCAACATGCCTTTAACCATCTCAAGGCTTATCAACAAAGGATTTCTCGAAGTTATAATCACAATGTCCATCCAAGGGTATTCAATGTTGGTGATCTAGTGCTTAAGGAAAATACCTGAAATTAGTAGGACAGAGAAAAGAAAGGTATGTTTGAACCCAATTGGCTTGGTCCTTATGTCATCATTGCTACCTATGGGTTAGGTGCTTATTAATTGGCTACATCAGAAGGTGAATTGTTTGATGATCCCATCAACAACATGCATCTTTGCAAGTTCTAGACTTAAACCCTAATGCAAGGGACTCAAAAACAACAAAAAAATAAAAAATATGGAAAACATAATAAAAAAAATCAAAAAAATAGAAAAACATAAAAAAATCATCCTTTAGTGAAAACCTAGAAAACAGGTGCCTTGGATAGGTACCATGATGAAAGCCTAGCAAATGGGCGTCATGTGTACTTTAGCTTTTGTGCAAATAAAAGCAAGTGGTGAAAACCTGGTAAACAGGTGCTATTTGTAATAAACCGCCTTCTCCATCTTTTCCAACCTTGTTCCTCATTCTTACCTTCTAATTGCATCCACTTGATCACATCAATATACCTACCATGTCTTATTGTTCACTCATTCTTATCACCTTCTACCGTCAAGCTGCCAATCGAGACTTGCATCCATCGTGTCATCCATCTTGAGCCAATCCATTGAACCATTGTCAAACTACGTCGCCTTTGAGAAGTCCCATAGGCAAGGCCATCTTGTATCGATGCACCCCTAAGGATGCCCATCCGCTCCATCCCACTCCTTTTGCATCTGCACCATTTCCCATTGCCTAGGTCTTAGGTCCACAAGGTTCACCCCGAACTATGTTGCCTCTCCATCGTCATGTAGGCAAGGCCATCTATTAATGTGCCCCCGAGGCACTAGGTCAGTCCCTTAGGGCTCATCTCTTCATATCTGTTTGTCAGTTCATTCATAATAAGTTAATCCTTTATCTGACTAGGGGCAAGTCCTTGACCTAGTTATGGATTTGGATTCTAGAATGCCACATGTTCTAAGAGGACACCAATAAGGATTGTGATACCTTTCACTAGATAAGCACGCGCAACAAAGCACACTTCCAAAACTAAAATCTTGACACAAAACATCAACCTATCCCAAGCAAAACAAAAACAAGGATAAAAAATAATCCAAATGATTTTATCTATACTATGGCAAGAAATCACATCTAGTGCAAGAATATTTTGTGAGAAGGTTAAGTTACAGAGTCTTGATTTTTTTATGTCTTTTTATTCTACTCGAGGATGTCAAAAACTAGAGATGCTATGATGGGGGCATAATCATTTTCTTTGTCTACTATTTGTGGATCAGTCTTTAGTAATGTGATGACTTTTGTCTAATGACATGATCAACAAAAGATCATCGAGGACTTCAAAGGTCCAAACATGAAAAGGGGTAATCCTTGTCTATTGAAATGTAAGAAATACTCAGGTCATCTCAGTTCAATTATACCTCTATGCTTGTATTAACTTGCTAGATCAAAATCCTTGTAAGCGATGCTCCGGTCATCTTGGTTCAATTATACCTAGATGCTTGTATTTTCTTACAACATTTCAAAAACACAAAAAAAAAAGCCCAATGATGAAATAAGCACTTCAAAATACTTGCAATATCAAGATGACATATATCCACATCCATAAACACTTCCATTTACAGTTTGCATACCATACATCAATAAAGATTTTGTTTCATAGTGTCAATGTTTACAAAAGCTTGTGAGTCCTTATGTCAGGTCATTCTTCTGTCAAAATTCTCTTTCTATCTTTGTGTCTCCTATCAAGTCTTTTCTACTTTGATTATGTACACTTGGACATATCAAAAACAAGGTAATCATTTTGCATTAAGTGAAATAGTCATTAATTTGATTAGATCATTCGCATTCATATAAGTGCATTAAGTCATCAGTTTATTATCATCTTGCATTAAATAAAATAGTCATTCACTTGATTAAATCATTCACATACATATATCTACATTAGTCATAATATCATTGCATTTAACCAGAAAACATAAAAAACATAGCTATAAATCACAATGTCTGCATTATATCATCATAGCATGTGAACATATAGATGGATACATATAGGTGCATTTAAAATCATCCATATACATTTGCATGGTCATAACATAGATGCATACATAATCTCCCATCAGAAAAATATCAAAAAATAAGCAAATAAACTGCATTCATGATCATTGTACAAACATCATACATATAGGTCATAAGCAACATACATGTAGGTCATAAGATGCATCATCATATAAACAATAAAAGTGTCTAGGTGTACAATATCAATCTGTTGTCCATGAGTCACATCATTAAAAGGTCTATACACACATACAAAATTATAATGATACATGTATCGGTCGCTGTGCAAAATACAAGTGATATATACATATAGCAAGCTATACATGAGCCATCAAAAATAGTCTATGTACAAATACAAAATTTGTCAAAGTACAACTACCCCTGCTATCATGGGGCACTACTACTAGCACTATCCCCTCCTCCTCGACTACGACCTGACCTAGACTATTGTGGGCCCATGATTGATGCACCTGAGCATGATCCACCTGCCCTCTGCAAAGCCACTGACTAACTCCTATAGTTTAGTGTCCTCTGATCAACCAACACCACCCCATGGTACCCTGTAATACTAGGTCTGAGCCTAAGATCTAGCTAGCTCTCCCTGCAGCTGTGTAACCTGGACCTGGGCCTATGTCACCTATGTAACCAAAAAAACTGTGGCCACATCTATACCCAAGGCAGCTATAGCCGCATCACTCTCTACTGTCAAGGCCTGCACCCTAGCCAATGTTGTGTCTCTCTCCCTTGTCAACCCCTGTACCCTGGACAAGGCGACATCTCACTCTCCAGTGATGCTAGAAATAATACATGTGTCTCCATCTCTTTGGGTCTCTGCAGCTCTCAACTATGCTCTAAGCTATCTAACCTACCCTCAGAGCATGTCTGCTGCACCCCCCTTTGCCTGTTGTCATGGGTCAGGTTGCACCTGAACCTGCAGTCCCTATGGGGCTGCCACTTGCTGAACCTATACCTAAGGTGCCACTTGCTGTGGTGGAACTTGTACCTACTGGAGAGCAGCTACCTGTTGTGGCACCTGTTGCTGTACTGCCTACTGAGCAAGGCCCTGTCCCACTCTCGGTCGCTTCCTCAGCCTCCCATCCCCTCTGTCATCTCCTCCTCCATCCCCACCTCCTCCTCCATAATCTCTGCCATCTCCTCGGCCTCCCCCATCTCCTCCTCTCCCCCTCCTCCTCCTTCTCCCCCTCTATCTACCTCCATCACCCTCCTCCTCTAACCCCACCTCCTCTAGATGAGGAGCTAACTCTCCTAGTCCTGAATATCTAGGTTGGGTGGGCTGTGAACCAATCCTTGCAAGCCAGTTATAAGAATTCCAACCAAGTGCCCAATAATGACAAAGCTCATGAATCCCCATTATATGTCTACCTTGAAAATCTAACAAAAGCCTCTGTAGCTGAACCCAATCCTCATCTTATTCCCTAAATCAAAGCTTACATCTGTGATATAGGTTTTGGAGAATATGATATCTCAAAATATTGTTGTGTAGGGTGGATGCCCTTATCTCCTAAATCCCATAGCCAACTACCAATAGCCAAAGCAACTAAAAAAGAAGCTATTCCTCCCCCAGCATCCCTAACTCAATTCCAAGAGGAAAATTATTGGCAGAGGAAACTATTGAAGATAGCTCTTCTTGGCTCTATAAGGAGAAAGAACTAGTCACAATACCAGTCAAGCAATATGGCAATGGCTTAAGGGTAGTCAAAACATGGGCTATAAAGGCAAAGGTGGCCTTTGAAAATAGAATCAAGGAACAATGGAACCCATTATTGTGACGAAGAAGCTAGACAAGAAGTGGTTAGGATTTTGTAGGATGGTACCACGCGCCTTGGACATCGAGGGTATTCTCGACAAGGTGGCACAAACTTTTCCCGCCAATTTGACATCTAATGAGGATATCATCAATGACTCTTCCCTCCATATAACTGACCTATTCACAGAATCCTCCATCTTTATGATATCATCTATAGCCCGAACATCCACCACCAACACCCAAACTGTAAGACTTGTATACCCTAAACTTATTGATTGGGACCAACAAGGGCCCCTCGTTCTAGATGTATTTCAGAATGACGAAGCTATTCCTGAGTTCGTGGGACTCTGAGATGGTATCCCTCTTGGCGATCACAAAGCAGGTTTTGTGTGGAACTAGAGAAAACTACTTATTTTGGTGAGAATGCCAAATCCTCAGTAACAAAAGTAAAAATAAAGAAAGATCTCTAGGTTAAAACCACACTGTGGAACCCCCTGATCACAAAATAGTAAAAACAAAGGACATATCCAAAGGTGAAAACCCAACTATGGCACCTGAGGATGGAGGATTTGACTTTCTGCTACCATCTAAGTATGAAGAGAAATCAACTCTCCTAGTGGAAGATTCTATAGAGATAAATATTGGCATATAAAAAGATCCAAAGACCACATTCCTTGTAGCATCATTATCAGAACAAGAGCACAAGGATCTTACCAACTTCTTCTTATAGCGCACCATCAACTTTGCATGGACCTATGCTGATATGCTAGGGTTGGACCCTTCACTAGTAGTTCACTATCTCACAGTTGATCCAAAAACTAAACCAGTCAAACAGAATTTAAGAAAGATGTATCCACAGATTGCTCTCCTAGTGAAATTTTAAATACATAAACTACTATATGCAAAATTCATCAGGCCTATTTATTATCCAGAATGGGTCTCAAACATTGTACCTATGTCTAAACCAAATGGGGGCATCCACATGTGTTCTAACTTCAGAGATCTTAACAAAGCATGTCCCAAAGATGACTTTCCATTGCCAAACATTGATCTTATAGGAGACTTGACCGTTGGTCATGAAATGCTTTCTCTCATGGATGGATTCTCTGGCTACAATCAAATAATGATAGCGAAAGAAGATCAACATAAAACAACTTTCACTTGTCCTTGGGGTACCTATTGTTGGTACATTATGTCGTTTGGTCTAAAAAATGCAGGGCAACCTATCAAAGAGAAATGACAGTGATATTCCATGACCTCTTTCATCACATCATGGAGGACTATGTGGATGATATACTTGAAAAAAATTCTAGGGCTGATCACATATAGGTTCTAGGACAAATCTTTGATAGACTAGAGAAATACCAAGTGAGACTCAATCCAAAGAAGTGTGTCTTTGAGGTAACATTAGGAAAACTATTGGGATACATTGTATCTCACAGAGGCATTGAAGTAGATCCCACTAAAGTCAAGGCTATAGTGGAGATACCTCCACCAAAGAATCTAAAAGAATTAAGGAGCCTTCAAGGAAGGTTACAATCTATTAGGCATTTCATCTCACAGCTAGCAGATAAATGTCAACCATTTGAACACTTTCTCTAAAAGGATGTCTCATTTCGATGGGATGATAAGTGTCCAGCAGCATTTGATCAGCTCAAAGAATATCTAACTACACCTCATGTCTTAGTACCACCAGTTGCCGATAGGCCTTTGATCTTATACATCACTACTACAACTGCAGCCCTAGGGGATCTTCTAGCACAACATGATGAGTCAAAAAAAGAGAATGCAATCTACTATATTAGTTAAAACTTGGTGGGTTATGAACTCAATTATTCACCTATGGAAAGAGCTTGTTTAGCCTTAGTGTTCTCTTCACAAAAGTTTTGGCATTACATGCTAAACCAACACACAAATCTAATAGCCAAAATTTATCCACTAAAGTATCTACTAGAAAAAGTATCTCTCACAGACAGACTAACTAAATGGGTCATGATCCTTAGTGAGTTTGACATTGAGTATATGGATCATAAAGTAATTAAGGGACAAGCCCTAGCAGATCAACTAGCAGAAGCACCTATGACAGATGTACATCCTATGATATCTGACTTTTTGGATGAGAATCTCTTCACTCTTTTTGCCTCAGTAATGTGGAAATTGTATTTTGATGGTTCGTACACACAGCATGGATCAAGGACCAACATCCTTTTTATCACACCATAAAATGACTATAGCCCTAAATCATATTGGCTTGCATTTCCTTGCACCAACAATATAGCCAAGTATGAAGTACTCCTCATAGGTCTCAATACAGCAGTTCAATGGGACATCACAGAACTATAGGTATATGGAGACTCACAACTAGTCATTCAACAAGTCACTGAAGAGTACCAAACAAAGGATGAAAAGCTAGTTCCATACAAGAAACTAGTGGATGCCTACAAACCACACTTTTCTAGCATCACTTTTAAGTAAATTCGAAGAGAGCATAACAAAGCTGCAGATTCAATGGCCTCTGTGGGGTCACTTATAGACATGCTGGAAAACACACAGAAATGTGAATTTTTGATCGAGCAATTGTTGATACCAGCTATCAATGTTCCAACTAAGGAAATCATCTACGAACTTGTTGGTCCCAATTCCCCATGGTACAAAGATATTTATGAATACCTTAAAAATGGTACCTTTCCCTTTGAGCTATCCACCACCCAACGCAAAACCTTTATCTATCGATCGTCCCATTACACTATTCTAGGTGATACACTATATCATCGGAGTCTCGATGGTATCCTCTTCTGATGTCTTAATGTGGAAGAAGCTGATGCTACCTTACGAGACATACATGAAGGTGTCTGTAGCGCACATTCTATCAGTCCTAATGTCGCTAAGAAGATACTCAGAACAGGTTATTATTGGCCTACAATAGAACAAGATGCTTTATAGTTTGCTAAGAAGTGTCTACAATGCTAGTAGCATGGAGATTTGATCCATGCACCCGCTCATGAACTACAACCGGTGACTACTCCATGGCCTTTTTCACAATGGGTTCTCGACCTCATAGGATAAATCTACCCATCCTCATCCAATGGCCACAAATTCATCATTACCACCACTGAGTACTTCACGAAGTGGGTTGAAGCCATTCCCATGACCTATATCACTGGTAAGAAAATAGCCAAGTTTATCCTTAACTACCTCATTTTTTGGTATGGTATCCCTGAAGCCATTGTCACTGATAATGGGAGACCATTCAAGAATCAAGATGTCCGTGCCCTATGCACCCAATACAATATCCAACACCCCTTTTCTACCCCATTTTACCCCCAAGGAAACAACCAGGTGAAGGCATCAAATAAAACCATCTTAAAAATCCTAAAAATGATTGTCAATGATGTCAGTTGTGATTTGCACATCCAATTGAATCCTACGTTGTGGGCCTGCCGCACAAGTATACGTACACCCATAGGTGCAAGACCATACTCCATGGTCTATAGTTCTGAAGCCATCTTGCCCATTGAAGTCAAGATCCCATCCTTGCGAGTATTGTTAAAAGGCCTCATAATAGATGAAGAGTACCGAGTATCTAGACTTCAAGACTTAGAGCTACTGGAAGAGAGAAGGCAACAGGCCTTTAAGCATCTCAAAGCTTATCAATAAAGGATGTCCAAAAGTTATAACCACAAAGTCCGTCCAAGGGTACTCAATGTTGGTGATCTAGTGCTTAAGGAAAATCCCTACAATCATCAAGACAGAGAAAAGAAAGGTAAGTTTGAACCCAACTGGCTTTGTTCTTATGTCATCATTGCTGCCTATGGGTCAGGTGCTTATCAATTGGCTACATCAGAAGGTGAACTATTTGACGATCCCATCAATAGCATGCATCTTCACAAGTTCTACACTAAAACCCCAATGCAAGGGAGTCAAAAATAACAAAACAATAAAAAAAATTGAAAAAAATAATAATTAAAAAAACCCAGAAATATTATAGGAAAATGTGGATAAATATCAATAATATCTATGATTAATAAAAACCCAATAACTCAATAGAAATTGCAAATAAAAAAGATTTAAAACAAAGAACAAACCTTGCAAAACTTATTACTTCACGGCTTCCATTGTTCACCTAATCTCAATTGATCTTTGTATGTGAATGAAGCCCTCAGAAAGCGTACTTCCTTGCTTTGTTCTTCAAGATGACAATAGAGAAACAACTATGATACTTCTTGTAATGAAGAGGAGCTTCAACACAATAAAAAGGGCGATCGCAAGCTATGGATGGATTTGGGTGCCAAAGGCATGCTGTTAATTCTGCAGAGTAAGTTTACTAAAAGCTTGGATGATTGAAATGGAGGAATTAGGGTTGTACTTATAGACTTTTGAGAGAGAAGATCAACGGTATAGAATGAACAGGAAGATCAACAGAGGAGATAAATTTAGAACTCATGACAAACATGCACACGACATGTGTCACACAAAACGCTATTTTGTTTGAGTTAATTGCTTTCATGACA
Source organism: Cunninghamia lanceolata (assembly GCA_027924645.1). Classification (NCBI taxonomy): domain Eukaryota; kingdom Viridiplantae; phylum Streptophyta; class Pinopsida; order Cupressales; family Cupressaceae; genus Cunninghamia; species Cunninghamia lanceolata. The sequence goes on from BSBN01000246.1 coordinate 3,405,937, forward strand.
AAGATAAGATTTGCTTTGATAAATTAGAATAATTTTTTCTAATTTAAGAGTTGTTGATAAAAACAAGATTGATTAAATCAATTAACTCAACTTGTGATTTTCTTTTTTCAATGAATTTAGAGAAATTATATAATAAATTATTTAATTTTGTGTGCATGATGAGTTAACATGATATTTTTAGAGGAATTGGAAATATATTTGAAATTAAATAATAAATTTATTTAATTGATTGTGCATGATAGAGGAATAGATAAGATATAAAGATTATAAATAAAATACTTCATTTTATTTATTTTTAGAGGTTTGAGATAATTTAAATAAATTTGCATGATTTATTTAAAATTGGAAGAATAATTGATTTAATTAAATAATGTAAATTATTTAATTATAGATAAGATGATTTTGAAGATAAACTAATTAAATAATTTATTTATTTGATTGAAGTGGACTTTGAAATTTTTAAGAATATTGATTTAATTAAATAATAAAAATTATTTAATTTTGGAAAAAAATAGACAAATTTAATGAAATTAATTAAATAAATACAATTTATTCAATTAATGTTGAATTTTTATTATAGATTTGACAGGTAAAAATATTTTTCTTTGATGGGTTAAAGTTTAGATGGTTCACCAACATTATCAGTGACTACATCGATCACTTATGCCCACACTCAGGTATATATATTTGCATTTTTACAAGTATATACATTTAGATGCTGGCATATATAGGGAATCAGTCAACTAGTTTGGAATTTAAGTTAACTTCGAAGCAAGTGTGTTTGAATATTTATGATAAGATTGGCAAAAGCAAGTATTTTAATTTTTCCTTGTAGGCAAAGGATTTAGAGAACTAACAAGTGTTTGTAGGAAGAGAAGTCTATGTTTATCCTTGTTTTGTTTAGCTAACTTGCAAAAAGAGGTGGAAGTTTTCCTTGTGATTTCAGGTAAAACAGGTAATCTGGCAGGTTCAAATGCACCTGATTAGACAGAACTGACGAAAATGCAAGTAATTCAAAGACATGGTCATTTTAGGGTGTCTACACTCTCATCTTAGTGGGAGGGCTGATGCTATGGTGAAACTAAAACATCACAACCACAAGAACATGAAAAGTAACTCACACATCTCTAAACAACACACATCAAACACATTTCTATATAACATATCTAGATACTAGGCCAACATAGTTATTCACATACATGTATAGTTATCACAAAGGGCACGCATAGTGGATTGCACATTACGTCCACAAAACCCTTATTCCCAAGATGGATACCATGTATCGCACTCGTGATGTATGACCACAAAATTCACCAGTATTTTCACATCACAACACATATTCACATTACCTATTTACAACATTACAACATCACAACATCAGATCTAGGAGGATTACTCAGGTGGTCATTGACATTCACAACATAATAAAAGAAACATAATTCATTTTCTAGTTCGTTACTTAATGTTGAAAGAATTTTTTTACATGCAATCTATTATGCAGTTTGGTACTCATTCTAAAGAAATATTCAATAGGTCATAATACATATGTTAACTTGAGCTAAAACATATAACAAAACTCTTCCAAACCAATCAATTTCCCCAATCACTAACGATATAATTATGTGATTCCATATTCATAATTGTATCTTACAAAAAGATCTACAAGAACCCCTTTACAATGAACTCATTTTAATATGCATCAATTAACAATTGCATTTCAATTATTAGTTATCTAAGACATCACTAAATTTAGCTAAATCCTTTCTGTGTACGTGAGAACAATTCATTCGTAAAGTTGTTGAACACACTAACAACAAGTTTGATACCACCATGTGAATAAAGAAATATGATTCTCATTTCTCTATCGATTTCTAATTTTAACATAATACAATCTGAATGCTATGGACTTATCTAATAATGTTATCCTTTTGAATATGAAGTGGAGTAAGTTCATAATATAGTGTACCAAAAGTATTTCCATACAATACTTGAATTATAAGACATAAATATAGAACCATGGAGCTAACCCCATGTATTATGCAAAGTATCAAAAGAAACATAAAGTGACAACTAGGTCTTCTTATCTTATTTCCATTTTACCTACTCATTCCAATAGGATGCACATGGTGTAAGCAAGAAACAACCTCTTTCTCTCATATGTTAAAGTTCACATCCAACCCATGTTATTTCCAAGGGAGCCATAATCACAGCACATGAGAAGACATATCATCATCCTAGTCATCATCAGGGAAGATAGGAATCAAGAGTATACAACAGTCATTTATCATCCATCGTCATGGAAGTGAAGTCCATAGCTAAAAATTTGGAACTTACATGGATCCTTATGAGCACAAACATGGTTGGGTCCAATAATCATTCCCCAGAGTACGCAGTATTGTAAAACCTGGGCGCTCTGATACCTATGTAATGGGTAAAAGAAAGAAGTTGGGTCCACATATAGGCGAAGTGTCGGGGAAAAAAAATCCTGACGGGAATGGGTACCCGTTTTTAAAAAAATAAGTACCCATTTAGGAATGGGTCATTCTAAAAATAATAAAAAAACAAAATAGGTAGCCGTTCTAAAGAAAAAATAAACCAAATGATTACCTGTTTCTAAAAACATTAAAAAATAAAACGGGTACTTATTTTAAAATGGGTACCCATTTAAGAATGGGCACCCGAGCCTATAATGGGTACCCATTTTAAAACAGGTAACCATTTCATTTTTTATCGTTTTATTTTTTAATGTTTTTAGAAACGGGTACCCATTTTATTTTTTATTATTTTTTAGAATGAGTACCCGTTTTGTTTTCTATTGTTTTTTAGGATGGGTACCCATTTTTAAAATTTTGAATTTCACACCCATATTTTTGGTTTGGTTTTAAGCTTGGGAAAGGCATGGGTAGCTGACCTTGAGCCTTGGACCTGTAAGTATTTGTCGAAGTACAGAACAAGAGGAAAGACTAACTTTACCTATATGCCTAGCGCCATTTTTTCTAATTTTTTTTACGAAATTAAAACCCATTATAGATGACGATGTGTAGTTTTCAAATATGTAATTTTGTTATTAGACTTGTTTTTCTATTTATTAATTAATTTATGAGCAAACTGGTCGAAAAGCTTGAAATGACAAGTCTTTGCATTTTTTTAATAACTTTCAATTTTTAAAGTTTTTTAAAAAAATATATGTCATCAATCTACACATCATTCTTTACACAATGAAAAAAAAAATCATTTTATGATTAGTTTTACTCAAATTATGTTGGTTGTACACAAGGGGTTTTCAAATACAACCATTAGGGCCAATAAAAAATTAATTAAAAAAAATATTTGGAAAAGAATTATAAAAAAAAATTCCTCATCAAACTTCACTATACATCTTTCCCCAAAAGGATTTCAAAAAATACTTTTATTTAGGTCAAATTATGTTGGCCATACACGTGCATGGTATGGTAAAAAGAAGTGACATTTAAACAATGTTTTTTAGACATGCCTATTGAAAATTAATTTGTATCATCTGGGTATTAAAATAAATTGCATATTTGGAAACTAGACTCTGAGTGCTACATTTCATATTACTGACTTTTTTAAGATTCAATATTTAAGTGCTTCAAATTTTTAGGACAAATGTGACAAATTCTGAAAATCAGGGAAAACACTTCCACTTTTTGGCCAAATAGTGGACTCAACTTCTTGCACTGCCCCTAATGCCCACACAACACATTGTGTGAACAAGACACAAATAACCCCAATTTTTAAATTTTTGTGTTAGTTTAGACATAACTTAATATTGATTCACATGCTCAATAGATGCCAAAGGAAAGACAACATGAATATTATGTTGACCATAAGGAATCAAAACACATTACTTTTAATAATATTCTTACATTTAATATATATTTTATATTCATTATTGATAGATCCTTTTTATCAACCAAGCTCAACATTAGTTGCCTACTTCATAAATTAATGGGCAAGTTGGGAATTCTATAATTGTAATGCCCACACCAAACGTCATGCCCACATGTGGATGAAACACCTTTTTTGTTGTTTCCTTTGATGATCTAATATGACCACATATTAATTAAAAGGACAGTGTTTGATTGAATCCATAACATGATCCCCTTTGTTTGGTTAGGTTGGTCAGACACAATTTAAAATGGACTTAGATAAAATTCTAAGGTTTGCATCTTCAAACATTTCTTTCAAACTAAATGGCCTTCTCTAATGCCATGCAAAGGACTCAATTTTAATTTAATTGATTAATAAATACGGTCAAAATAAGTCAAAATGCTACAACTATAATATTCATGTCAATATTTTAATATTATTGCCTTAAAAAAACATGATAAATTCTTAATGAAAGTAATGCCACGGAAAAAGAGTAATTGCCAAGTTCCAAAATTATTTAAATTAATAAATGACATAGATGCTGCCAAGTAAAATAAGGGAAAGATAATGCACACAAGTTTTAATTAAACATACTTAATATAGCTAAATGTTTTTATTTCTAATTCCACTTACCTTATAATGAAGCATAAAATTTAACACAATTACTAAAATATAACTCTAGCAAGGTGGTTTAAGGAAGTTTTTTTTTAACTTTAATCATCACATGAAAAACTTGAGGCAATAAAATTGCCCTAAAAGATCTGACGCTATACCCTAACCCTAGACACTAAGGAAAGAGGGAAAACATTATCTAGAGGCTTCCACAATTTCCTGGCTGCCATAGGGTTTGCTTCGCAAGCCAGCCACCATTTTATCCTACATGGACCGAACTAGTGCACTGAGTAATTGCAGGAATAATCAGTCATCTATTTCCTATTTATATTTCCATTCTCTCTTATTTTGTGTGTTGTGCATTGTAATATGTATATTATTTTTTTGTTTCTCTATTCTCATAGGGAGACCCTAATCAATGACAACCTCCGAGAGGCTCTTCCTGCACAGAGGCTATGGCCTTTCTACAGAGTTGAACCCAAATCAGCATATGATTCCCTTTTATAAGTGTTGAAAAATTGCCTCAAAGAAGGTCGTGAGGCCCTCTAGTATTTGAGGGATTTTAATTTTTTTTCTTTCTGCACTTTCTTGCAAGTGACAGAAGACCAAAGACCTAGTTGTTGGGGGTACAAAGGACACAGAGGCAACACTAACAGTAGTCAAATGGAGGACAACCTATTCCAGTAACATGCTATAGTTACAAGAGTTAGGCCACACATGTTGCAAATGTGAGAAACTTCCCTTCTATGGTTATTGTAACATTTGGTGGTCACCAAATGCAAGACTGCATTATTTTACTTCAAAAAGTAGAAGCAAATAAAGGGAGGGCAAATGATCTGAATGGTCATGTTGTGACTGCAACAAAGAAGCCTATACAAATTTGACAATAGCAACATAGGTGAGAAAGGTAAATAGATTGCACCATAAGGTGAGGTATGCACTGTAAGGAAAGGTAAGCCCAATTACAAAAGATCTATGTTTATTGTTACTTAGCTTCTAAGCTACTGCATAACACTAACACAGTTCTTTGATGCTTATGGGTGCATAATTTATTTCTAGATCTCTTCTTTTTTTTTGTCCAGCTCATCATCTTTTAAGACAGCCAAATGGGTGTGAGCAAATCACTTCCAAGTTGGACCTGCTTCCCTCACTACTATGTCAATACTATGGTGTCTTGATATTATTCTAATGTTATTATTATTATTTTTGATAGTTTGAATGAATGTCTCTAGATTTTAAATGCAAAAGTTTCTTATTTCTATAATGTAATTTTCTTCTGATAAATAAATATATAGTCATACTGTTCCAAAATAGAAGGCTCACTGTCATATCAACAATTTAATGTACACCCCAACAGTGAGAAAAAAAAGAAGATATACATCTAGCTAAAGAAGAACAATTGGAACAGTAACTACATAATAGAGTGGGTAAGGCTGTTCAAATCATTGAACATTTGCAACAATATACATATTTGCTATTGACAATTCTACTTTTCAAATCTCTTTCTTTTTCATTCTCTTGCCCTTATCTCTAACTATTGAAGATTATAAACACAACTGTACATTTCCTTTTGAAAACTAATTTTATTTTCTTGTCTTCTCTATAGGAAAATACAATAATAAAAAAGTACAAGATCCACAAAATAGATCAACTTCAATAACAACTTCCCAGTTTATGTAGCATGAAATACACATCTCATTTAGATTTATGCTTCTCCTAAAACATTGGGTACACCTTAGAATTTCATGTAATTTTTCTTTTCTTTTCTCTTCCAAGAACCTGCAACAAGAGCAATAAAATCTTTTATACAGTCAATGGAGGCTCACCTCACAGCCTAGGACAATAACTATCCACCACCAAGCTAGGGGAAAACACAAGGAGACCAGGTATCAACACACACAAGTTTCATTTTAAAAAAGGGGAAACACACACATCAGTCTCATTTCCAGAAAGGGGAAACACACACATCTGTTTCATTTTCAGAAAGGGGAAACACACATTTTTTTTTGGTTTTTACCATTACCATTTCTTCCTTGCCATTAAGTCACACACAAGATTTCACATATAGTCCACAAGAAGGGTTAATCCCCTCTACTTCCCAATACTCCTTTCATAATATTATTTTATGGGTACTCTTACCCAAAGAAAATCTCCACAACAATGTTTCCTTAACATCATTTGTAGGGGTACTCCTACCCATTAAAAAATCTCCCTACAGGGACATATACCTTCTCTACCCCATACATGGGCTACTCAATTCAAGAGACAACTCATCCACACATACAATAAAAACTTTATAACATAGCAATAGGAAAAATTGTCATGGGATAGCACACAAATTTAATTCTTTTTGCATAGAAGAAATTATAAACACATATATTCAATTAATCATCTTTTTTGAAATTTAAGATAGTAATTTTGAATTAATCACCTACCTAGAAGGTTTAGCTAAATTTGTGGAGGACTGGGTCCGTTCCATATCTATCTCCCTTTTCCTTTACAACAGCAATAAAAACTCCCTTCCCATGCCACACAATAGTAGCAGTGTTTTTCTTACAGAAAAAAAATGGTAAGAAGTGAGGAAAAAAATGGTAAGAAGTGAGGTACTAGTGCTCAGTTTTCTTTCTAGAATCCCCAACCATAGTCCCCTTAAACATATTTTTTTCCAAAAAATGATTTTCCAACCTACACATATCTAATTGTGGGGTTGACAAGTGTCTACTCAGGAGGCTTATGCACACAATCTGCCTTATGACTCAATTTCTTCCTATTTTTGTCACCCTAAAAATGATGAAAATAAAATGTCCTTATTTTATTAAATTTCAAATTTATGACTCTCAAAAAGGGCTAAGACCCTAACCTACTAACCTAGGCTTATAAAAATACAAACTATGAGGTAAACTGTCATTTATAATAGGTATAAAACCCTTAACTAGGGTAAGTAAATTTATATTACAATAGTTTATTTACACATACAATCGAATTGACCATCACATATCAATAACATGTCCTATTTATGCATACTCACAACTTAATCATTCAATGAGAACAATCACATAACACAATGAGAATAGTCACATAACACAAAATCATATAACATAAGTGACCATCACATAACATACCAGTTATAATAGTGGCAATGCAACACATCGTATATACACAACACAATGGACCTGGATCTCTCCAAATAGACCAGGTCGGCTTAACTGGAGAACAACGAAAGGGTCTCCAAGTGTTTTCCCCATATTTCCATTGGTTAAAGATATCATGCACACTTGTTTTCAAATTGTTAGTTGTAATCAACATAATAATAATAGCTGAAGGAATGGTAAGCAGTTGTAATCAAGATAATAATAATAATCCAAGCAATGGTAAGATGGCACATAGATAATCATTGATTTAATCATTCTAATCATCCACACAACTCACTAACATACTTCATTTAGTTAATATAAGAATTTTGTATTTCTTAATGTACAACATTACACAATGAAAAATCATAATAATTCAACTTGTAAATAGATTCCAATCATTATTTTCACCTGTTAGTAAGCCATAGCCACCATATCATAAAATTAATCCTAATGCATACATATTCATGATCACAAGAATAACTAATGCACAACTTGCTATAAACGAAAATAGTCATACACATATGAGTATCACAATTTAAGGAAAATTATATTAAAACCATAATCTAAAGTAGGATACTAACATAGAGTATATAATGTCTCTAGATAATACAAAATAATAAGAACAATAGTATACTAGGCTTTTTGATAAAACAAGGTGGTTTCACATCCATCTGTAGTAAACAAGATGTGTGATAATTTATACAACTTTTTTTCATAACTTATCATTATAGAAACATATTATAGACAATGTATGCATATAAAGAAATGTGTTTCACAAGCAATTCATTAAGGAACGATAACTTCTTATTTTCATCATGAGAAAGAGCAACGACTAACATCACTGGTTCTTAATTAAGTATTTCAATACACCATGAGCCACAAGTTATAGAATACGGACTAGGAGATATTTTTAGGAGTGGGTAAGGGGCCTTGTACACTTAAGTGAAATTTGCACAATGGACAAACCTAAATCAACCATTTATAACACATGATAATTTTTATAAATTTCAAAAAAATGCTTTCCGTATACAAACTTAGAGGCTATAGACAAATTACTTGTATTTTTTAATAAATTTCATAAAAAATTGTCAAATTTTGATTTTGTAAGAAAATGTTATCCCTATCACAAAAAAGTGCAAAAAATAGCTTCAAACAAAAATTACTATCACCTAGAGTATAATGTAGAAAAATTACCTCAACCATTGCCAAGTTCTTGAGAAAGATCTTTCTATCACAAGTGTGATAAGTTGAAAATCCAACACTATGGGTGAAAGTCATGCCCTTTAAAAAAATTCCTTCTTGTACAAAAACAATGCACTAAAAATTTAAGGCCTTGTAGGTTGGGCTCTATCAAGGGTTGATCCTCCCACATGACTAGTGCATAGCTACCTAGGTAAAAGTAGTTCCCTACTAACCTCATGGTGATGGGTGACTTACCTGGCACTAATGTCACAAAACTGTAAAAATAGGCACACAAATCTAATACAAGGGCGATGCAAAAATGCCATATAGATCTAATGTGGGAGTGATGCAAAGAAAATCACATAAACCTAATGTAAGGGGTTATTCAATATGGATCTATACTCTAAAGTATGGTCTACCAAAAAAGCATTTTAAAATTAAAAAAATATGCAATTGTACTAGGATGATGCAATGCTATCACAGGGAATATTCTAGAATAGATTTGATAAATGATGATACCACTAGCTATGTAGAGATTACATGGGTTATACAACAATACTGATTGTGTGATTATACAGATTGTATGGAATTTGTGCGACTAAAAAAATTATGCCTTTAAAAATTGTTAAAATTGCAGCTAGTTCAACCCTATTATGTTTACTATTGATCTATATAGATTTGAGCCTTTTGAACTAAACCATTAGGGCATATTTGTGCGAAGATGTAGCATATAAAAAATATTTGTAAAAATCTCCTAAAAAGAGAGGGGACTTGTAGATCTAAAGCTTTGATACCATGTTCAAGTCATCAAAAGGACTCATGGGTCAAAGAATCATCTACAACGCCAAAATAACTTTCCACATAAGAGAGAAGTAATGAAAATACTATAATGTCAAATACTTATACAATAGTGTAAAATGCAATGGAACAAAAGAGACATAGATGACCCTTGTATACATAAGTAAGGGTGAGACATAGGACAACATAAGATTATGATCTCATAACTCAAGACACAAAAAATAAATGCCCTAAATAACCTTAACTAGCTAGGTGTAGAAAGGACCTAAAAGGGGAACCGTTTAGGGAATAACCCCATTTAGAACAATAAATAATTATGTCAAAACAAGGTAAATAGATATTTACTTAATGTAAATTAATGGCTATAGGATGAAATTAAATATCAAAAAATATAACACTTTGAATTGATAAGAAAAATTAAGTTATAATTACCTTTTCTTATAATTATATTCTTGAAAACTATACATTTTTTAATAAATTCATATAAAATCCCCTAGTAATAACTCACTTAAATAAATAATCTATCTTCAAAAATTATATAGATTTACTTACCAAAAGTGTGAGATAAAAATAACTTATGAACAAATACATGCTGCAAAGTATTTCCCAAAAAAACAGTGAAGAACAATTAAATTGGCCATTCCCCTTCCATTGTAATTATTATTAGCATATACATGATTGTGTTTAACCAATAAAGATTTACTTACCAAAAGTGTGAGATAAAAATAACTTATGAACAAATACATGCTGCAAAGTATTTCCCCCCCAAAAAATAGTGAAAACAATTAAAATCGCCATTCCCCCTTGCATTGTAATTATCACAATCGTATACATGATTGTGTTTAACCAATATAATAATTTTATTGTACAGCATCTATATGAATTTTTTTTGCGGATTAATATGGTGTTTTCTCCATATTGTTTACTTGTAGATTATATAAGTCTCTCTCTTAATAGTATGTGACAAAGCCAAAGCCATCTATGAGAAATAAGATTCTTAGGTTACATGTAACACAAGTCAAACATGTGCAAGAAGAAAGTTCTGAAATGCAATTTATTTGTCACCCACGCTACTCTTGTCGGTGAGTCCCATCGTCATTTTCTCTATTTTACTAACTTAAATATGTCACCATACAATTTTCTATTGTTCATCATTGAGTAGGTGACGTCCACATGAGAATAGTCATCAGAGTTGGATTGTTTATGAAGATAACTACAAGCATTTAAGTTGACAATATAATTTCACAGTAACCGTTTCATCATCTTTTGTATTTCCAAAATTTAAAAGAGTGCATTTGCCAAAATTATGGACATAGTCATTGGAGTTGGGCTGTTTTATGAAGAAAATAAAGAAAACGTAATTTCTTTACCCACAGTATTCTAGTCGATGAGTCGCATACAATTTTTTTATTGTTCTCATTAGAGAAGCAGTCATTGAGCAGGTGATATCCCTATGAGAATAGTCATCAGAGATGTATTGTTTATGAAGATAACTACAAGCATTTAAATTGACAATACAATTTCACTGTCACCATTTCATCATTTCCAAAATTTAAAAGAATGGATTTGACAAAAATATGGACATAGTCATTGGAGTTGAATAAGTAAACGTATTAGGATAAGGCAGACCTAGTCTATGGCATTGCTGTTTGAGAGGTTATAAATAGCAGCTTGCTTGTGAGTAAGAAGCATTGAAGTTTTTTAAAAACTGAATTAGTTAACCTATTGAGAATGGGAGAGAAAGCGAAGATGTGGTGTTCTGCAATATTTGTTCTGTCGTCTGTTATCGCAATGGTGTTGGCAGGCGATCCTGATCCTTTACAGGACTTTTGCGTTGCCCAGGTTAAGGGTCAAGGTATTATTCCCTAGAACTTCACTAAATTTAGTTATGCTAATAAATAATTGTTAGTATATGAATTGACAGCATTGCATTGCATTGAATTGCAGATGTGTTTGTGAACGGGTTCACATGCAAGCCGGCAGGAGATGTTACGGCTGATGATTTCTTCTTCCCTGGATTGGGTGTAGCAGGCGACACCAGCAAGATGTTTGGTTCCAACGTGACTGCAGCAAATGTAATGACATTTCCAGGTTTGAACACGTTGGGAATATCTATGGCACGCATTGACTTTGCCCCATATGGGGGACTTAACCCTCCTCACACGCATCCTAGAGCCACTGAGATTCTGGTTGTTATAGAGGGCTCTCTCAATGTGGGTTTTGTCAACACTGACATGAAACCTCGTCTGTTTACCAAAACTCTGGAGAAGGGAGACGTGTTCGTCTTCCCCAAAGCGTTGGTGCATTTCCAGCAGAACGTGGGGCATACAAATGCAGTAGCAATTGCCGCTCTGAGCAGCCAGCTTCCCGGAACTCAGCAAATTGCCACAGCCTTGTTTGGAGCCACTCCGCCTATCGATGACGCTCTTCTTGCAAAAGCTTTCCAAATCGACAAGAAGTTGGTCGACGAGCTACAGAATAAATTCTAGGAAATCATTCAGCAACCATGGAACATCATAAAAATCATTGTGTTACTCTAAAATCTATCACATCCATAAATAATATTTCAACATAAGTATGAATAAAGCCTCACTTAAATGATGTTTCAACATATGAATAAAAAATTCCTTCTGCTTAGTTGATGTTTCAACATATGAATAAAGAATACCTTCATAGTTTATGTTTCAACTACTTTCTTTCATTTAGAATTTATTTTGTTAATTTTATGTCTCAACTATTTTTTAATAATCAAAATTCAAGTGTGTTGTTTCCCTTCCCAATACTCAAAGTATTGTTTTCTAAATTGTGAGAATTTTAGAACTATACTGATCTCTTTACATTTGTTGAATCCCATCTCAAAGATGGGACTCAACATTGGAACTGATGCATCTCTTATATAATAGATTTCACAAGCTACTAGTTCTCCACCCCTTATAAAAATTAAGAATAGAATGAGATAAAAAATAATCAGGACATAAACTTTTGAACTAATGGGTTGGAAATGGGAGAGAAGGCTTATTTATTGTTGCAATGGTGTGCCCTAACCCTTTTGAAGTGACTTTTGTGCTAACCAAAATAAACATCAAGACATTTTGGTATTTTTATACTTATATTTTTTGTTGTTTTTTAAAAGGACTATTATTGTAGTGGTGAAAATTGCATACCTATGCTAAAATCCAACATACATATATAAAAATATTCAATGATGGAAATGGATGCCAATTATAAATACATGAATTCAAAAGTTTTTAATGAAATGTTATTGGCCATGAATGCTTTTCTTACTTGTCTTAATAATTCATTGTAATACAAATTATTCTCCCATCATAATAAAAGTCTTGAGAGGATGAACATCCTTCTACATGCCCACCCATATACTTTTACAAATATTCTCATACAAAAATAATTTAGAAACCTTGTTCAATAGTTCAAAATTCCATGCTACATCTTGCTATAGATGTTAGCACTTATCATATATAAACCATATAAAAATTTAACAGCATCTCTAAAAATCAAAAAAGGCATATGCCTTTAATTTATCTTAAGTATTATACCTTACATTTTTAATATTCGGCAAGCAACCTGCAAAAATGGAGAAATAGTCATTTCGTAGTTGACTATAAGAAAAAGATCTGAAATATTAAATAAATTATTTAATAATAATTAAATTTGACATCGACATGAAATATTAAGGATGTTCTGTGTGTTAATCATAATCACGACTTTCAAGATAACTCATGGAAATCCTGCGTATATACGACATTTGTCTTTACACCTATGCTATTTATAAATTTCTCAAAGTTATCTCTCAACAAACTCAATGCTCAGTATATAAATCTCCCTTGAATTGGATGGATAAAGACAAAACAACTTTAAGACTTAGAATACTAGTAAAAATGGCCTCACAACAATCATCAATTGAAGCTTAAGCTACCAATTTAGCTACTGCAAGGAGACACATATTGGGTCATGTCATTCAAGATATCTAGGGATAACCACATCACTAGCATGTCTATCACTAGACAAATCTATGAGAAAAATCAGTTAGAGGCATATTCGAGAAAAAAAATTCTTTAGAATGGATGGTTAATTTTATACCAAGTGGAAGCCTATGTGGAGACACCGAACAGAAGGCACCATAAAAGAATGTAGCATGCAGTTATAGTGAGGAGAAACACATGGCCTTAGCATCTGGAGACACCTCAACAAGAAAGTACACATTGGCATACATGAATGTAGGACTTAATATATAAGTGGATCTAGGCAAGATTAAATTGAAATTCATTTACATGGATGCGTCTAGATTATATTCCTCAAGTAGTGAATTTTTTGGAATATGGAAACAAGAAGTCAAATAAATTTAGTCTCATGAGTCATTTGAAATTAGCACTCAAATAACATGGAATACCATGCAAAAGATACATGGGCAACATGGAAGACACTAGGAAAGCCTCATAATTCTACCACATGGCATGCTTATAAATTCCATGAAGAAAAAACATATTGGTATGACCAACATGTGGCACCAAGTTTGTGGTACCTATTGCCATGAGAGATATACAAACATAAGTGGATGTAAAGCTCTTATGTAATGATGGACTTAATCAAAGATTAAACTAAAATTCACTCACATAGTTGTGTCCAAAAATGTCTATCGATTCAAGGCTTTTGGAAGAGTCGATGTAGGATGTTGAGCAAAATATAGCTCACTAAGCATTTGAATTTCATAATTAAGAATACAAGGGACACTAGTGATGACATATGGGCAACCCCAAAATAGACATGTAAAAGTGGTCTATGAGGGACACATGGCATACTATGAGAGTCTCCATATTTTGAAATTGGACTTGATAGTGCTAGTCAAGCATATTTAATCAAATCAACGTACACTTGAAACTTTGTGTTTTCCCAAATGTGAAAGAGTGAGTAAAATATAATCCACTAGCAAGTTGAGGTCCAAGTCTTGCATAGGGATGCTTTAGGTGAATGAGTAAGTGGACATTGTCCAAATAAGACACATGTTCAATGTGTAGTAGTTCTAGATTTTAATAAATGGAAATAAAAGCATTGATCAATTGAATTTAATTAAAAGCTCATATCCACAAATAAATGAAACAATAGACCTAAGAGATGGATTTGTACATCTCAACAAGCCAAATTTGAGAAGGCAAGTTGTGTTCAAAAAGAAAATCTCTCCCTACACAATGGACATAAGACACTGAATAGGTTCAAATTAATAACACTCTCTAGTCCAAATTTGAAAGTCATAAGGCATTTATTTTTAAGTAAAAAATTGCTTGCGACCAAAATTTTGATAGAAGGGAATTTTTCCCTTTTGAGCATCGATGGAGGGAGAAAAGATTTGGTCACACTCAATGGGAAGGAAGAAAGGAAAGGTGCGAAGGAACGACAAGTGATAGGAAATTTCAATAGGCTTTCTGGGGAGGTAACAAGAGGTAGCCGTAGACATTAATGAATGACAATTCCTTATGGAAACTAGAGGGAAAAAAAGGAATGTGGATGATATGGAAACCAAGAAAATAGGAAGTGGCCACATCAATGAACATAATTATAGTAAGATCAAAAACCCCTAGCTAAATGCATTTCCTTTGCAATCAATAGCATAGATTTAGGCAACTCGGTAAACAGATTGAGTTCTTGTGCTTTCTGAATTAAATGGGTGGGGGAATGGCCTTATAGGGAAAAAATTACACATTTCATCAGAAACAATGGGGAGATGAATTGAAAATTAAATCAATGCCAAGGGGTTTCTTGTTGCCTGCTCTTTTGTAGATAAGAAAAAAGAGATATTAGCTCAGGGGCCCTATTTAATGGATATTGTTGGTATTTATATCAAGGATTTCCAGGAACCAAACTTCTATTGTATTAAGCATACAATACCGGTTACTCCCATGTGGGTTAGATTTAATATTCTACCTATGGAATACTAGGTTCTAGGTATTTTAAAGAAAATTGTTGATGAATTGGGATTCTTTATAAAAAATGATGAAAGAATGATGGAAAGTGAGGTTGAGATGTATGCCCAAATTTGCATTGATATAGATCTTCAATCCCCTCCTCCCAAAGAAATTGAAATAAGAACCAATGCATGGATTTGGAGATAGAAAGTGGATATTGAAAAAACTCCCCCTTTGTGAAAATTTTACAAACTCCAAGGTCACGGAGAGAAATAGTGCACCAAGACTAAGAACAAAAGCGAGGTGATTGGAGAAGACTCTTAGGAGAAATAGAATAATACAAAACAAGAAGTAGATGTAGGAAACACTAAGGAGGAGAGGAAAGTGGAGCATGAGGTAGAAACTGTAAATGTTGTTAGTAAGAATGGTGATGCATAGGGGTTAGATGAGGGTCGTAGTCTCAAGGGGGAAGAAGAATATGAATCTCAATTTCATCAGTAAGAAGCAAAGGGTGGGGAGTCATCTCTTTGTAAAGATACTAATCCCATTATTCAATAGGTTCAGAACATGAACATTGGCTTAGACGGTAGGTCAATCTTTGAAATAGGCCTGGAGTTGTTTTGATGCAATAAGGACTTGGACAACAAAGAAAATGACAATCCAAATTTAAATTCATATGAGGATCTAGAATCAGATTTAGAAGGTTTTTTCACAATGATGGTGTTGGTGAGATGGGGGAAAGATCAATCTACCAAATAGAGACAAATCTTAAGAAGCCAAAAGTTGGAGGGGAGAACTAGAGAGGTGAGAAATCCAACAGAGTCAAGCTAGAGTTGGCATGGAAGGAAAAGGGGTAAATGAAATTGAGATCAAGGAAGGAGATCACCCTTCCCAAGGAGAAATGAGGCTCATAACATGGAATGTTAGGGGCATTAATCACCCTAACAAAAGACGTGTGCTCAGGCATCAAATCGATTTGAGCGAACTAGATATAATTTTAATTTAGGAAACTAAGTTGTCTTTAGAGGAATCTTACATGTTCGTGGGATAGTGGAAATAATGAAAAGGTCTTTTTTCTTTAAAAAGGGGATCTCAAGTGGTTTGTCTACTATCTGGAACCTTTTAAATCTAAAAGTGGGGGAGATTAAGTCAAAATGTGGCATGCAGTGAAGTGGCATTGGTAGAAGAGGGAATGGTAGGATTTAGATGGACACTATGTGTAGAAGATGAGGATCTCTTGCATAGAAAATTGATATTCGATAGGCTAAGAAGGATGAGAAATCTCACACTTGCAAAAGAGAGAAATAGAGTATGAAATACAAAAATGATAACACCATAAATGAATAGGCTAAACTATCAATATTATGAACAATGTTTGTACATATAAATGAGAAGTGGTTGAATTGCATAAGAAGTTGACTTATACACACTAATAGTGGTGGCAAGTTTGTTCCTCCAAAATAGAAAGAGGTCACACCACATACCTTGGAAGAGTTTGACCAACTCTCCAAGTTACTACATAGCCACCTAAGATGGTAAATGCCAAGTGTTGAAATACATGCATAATTACATAATAAGTAATAACAATAACTTTCTACACTAACACCCCCTATTAAACATAGCTTAGGTGGGCACAAAGAAAGATGAGTCCTAGAAACTAGGACTAATGAGGTACCCCTATACAATGCAATCTCTCATAAAGTAGAGAAAGGAAGAAAACCCAATGGAAAGATATTCCCTCCAAAAGAGACAAAAACGCGGAAGTCTACTAGAGACAACACAAAACACTCAAAGATGATAGTCTTGAAATCCCTATAAGATAGGGACCATGTGTACCTCCACAACAAAGAGAACGAAATTCAACACATAATGTCACATGGAAAATGTTGTAGTAGGTCCCTCTACAACAAATGATGTCTCTTCCTTTTGGAAGATAGAAATCCTAAGTTATCAAAATGTTGAGTTCCCACTCAAGTGGAATGTATGAAGGAACCAGGATGTACGGCTTTTGAAGCTATTCATGTTTCCTGTAGAGCTAAAACTCTACATTTTGTTTCAGTTATATTGCCTCAGTATATTTCAGCGGCTATATATTTGTGGCTATGTGTTTCTCGTGTGTGGATGGTGCCATGTGTCATTTCCTTATAGAGCAATAGGCTTAAGCAGATCTTGCTACGTGTTTCTTTCCTTTTAGTTGATGCAGTGGAGTGTGCCATGTAACTGTAGAAGACTACCTTTTATTAATTTTATTGCTTGCCCCAAAGTTTGCTACGTGTTGATACTAGAGCCAATTTCTTTAAATGTCATTTGCTAGTGGCTGTTGCTATGTGTCATTTTGAGCTTTGAGCAGATGTTGCCAAGTGGATTTTCTTTTGTTAAGGCTTGTTAGTACCAGCATATATATGGTTGGCCACAGTTTTAAAGACACATTTTATTGCTTGCTGTAAAGAGTATTACGTGGTGAAAGTAGAAGAGGGAAATTCTTTTATTTTGATGCTCTCAAATAAAGACACATTATGATTTTCAGTTGCACCAAAGTCCGACAAGTGTCAATCTGTGTAGGTTTCCTTAGAGTCTTTTTTACAAGCTATTGTTTGAGCGGGTAGTATTGTGTGTCTAGTTTTGTTTCTAGTAGGAGGCGCCATGTGTCCTAGTTTTATTTCTCTGTGCAGATAGTAAAGCGGCATATACAGTGGGTTCCATATAATTATGTCTCAATTTTAAGTCAAGCAGAGAGTGCCAAATGTCATAGCGACGAGTTTCTCAAGCATAAAGATAAAGTTTTAAGTATTCAGCATAGAGAGACACGTATCAGTTCCACGATCTAGTGGATGGTGACAGGTGGCACTTTTTTGTGTGTTTCACTTTGAAGGTAAAGGAGTTATCAATTAAGCAGACGGTGCCATGTGTTACATTTTTGAACTTTTAGAGCCCATGGGTATCGCATTGCGTCTTAATGGAAATGCAGTTAGAGTGCCACATATTTTGTTCCTCATCCAATGAGCACATGGGAAAGAACAGTTGTAGATTCAAAATATCTCATTGGTTAGGGACTCCCAGTTAGCTTCAGTTCTATTTTTCCATTGAAGATTTGGGTTGTTGTAGGCAATCTTGAGTGAGGTTTATGGCTATATCTAGGGGTTGTAATAGATATAAAAGATATAGAGAATTAAATAGAAAATTTGAAGATTGTACTGAGACCAAATTGAATCTTTTGCCTTGATTTTGTTATTTTTGTTAAGAAGGTTGATATATCTGTGCATGTCACTGTGCCTCATGTATTTGCTGGAATATTAATGAAAAAAACTCTATTATGTACCTTGCTGATATTATCTTTGTCTTTGCATAAATTGTCTGAGTTTAGCCTTTGATCTTATTCATTTGTAATCTATCTATATTGATCATGCAACATTTTCTCTTTAATATAGCTAAATCTTAAAGATTGGTTCACTCTACTAATTAAGGGAATACATTTCATTCAGGTGCATTGCCATAGTCTAGATTTTGATTATTGTATCTGTAATCCTATTTCTTCCCTTTCCCCTTTACTCAAAACCCCATTAAAATAGGAAGAGTCAGCTTCTTTAAAATCTAGAGGTTGTTTCAAGTAGCAAGTCCCACATTCTTGAAACTTTCCATGTTGGTTTTGGAACCTGCGTAATTTTACACATCAATAGTTTTTGGTACACCTGGTGGGACCTTTCTTGAAGTTCTTATTAAGATTGTATGAGGTAGAGACTGACAAGGAGTCGAAGCTGTGGACCTACAACAAGAGCTCAGTCTACTACTAATCTAGGGATTCTATTGCCACCATTAGTTACCACTCCAAGAAGAAGAGTGAAACAAGTTGCAACAAAATCAGGAGTAAATATGGGAGCACCTTTAGCCCCAAGGAACTAGGCAAATTGGAACATTGGCAGTCCTCCCATTCTTCCAGTACCACCAGCTACTTGGGATCCAATTCCAGCTAATGCTTTGAAGGCTTTACCTAAATTTAGTGGAGAAGATTCTAAGACACCAAGCGAGTATCTTCAAGATGTGTGTGCAATACATGTCATTACTGTACATAATGTAGCAATCAGATTGTTAGTAGCTTCTTTCATAGGGAAGGCTCTGGACTGATATAGATCTTTGACACCAAATACAATATCTACTTGGGATCAGCTTGGTGATGCTTTCTTTACAAGATTTTAGTGAGAAGGGTGATAAATCTTCCCTACTGCAACAATTAATCACCATAAAGAGGGCACCACAAGAAGCTATAACTAATTTCAACACTAGGTTTCAAAATACCTGGGACAAAATTCCTGCTACAACAAGGCCACCACCAGGTATGGCTATTGTATTCTACCTCAAAACTTTCAATTCTAATATATCAATAATGATTCAATCTCTGGGAGGTTAGACTCTGCTAGAAGCATATGAATTAGCTATTAAGGCTGAGAATAACCTGATAGATGCTAGAAAATTGCCTCCAAGGTCTCCTATGCCCATGTTCCTAAAAATTTCCATACTCTTGCCACAAGAAGCCCCTAATCTTACAGCCACACCAGTGTCTATGTATACCTTCCCAGCATCTCAGCAACCTACTGTAGCAACACCCTCTGCTCAACCATCTAAAATGGATGATGTCAAGAACATCCTTAGGACATCTTCAAATGAAATAATTAATCTTAAAAGGTAACAAACTTCCTATCTAAAGCCTTCTTATCAAGGTTTCCATGGGAATAGACACCCATATCAATCAAATCAATATCAAAGTCTTCAAAGGCCAAATAATCCTCAACCTTCAAACCAATTGGTCACAGTTCCCACACCTTTATAGGTTGTCCCTCATAATTCCAATATAGAAATAGTCCCAGGACAAAATAATTTGGTAAAAGATACCAATGCTAGGTGCTTCCCTTGTAACAATGCCCATATGCCCAGGGATTGTCCCAGAGGTAATTTCTAGCAAAAAATAGTAGAACGGAGAAGGGTAGAAGGACAAGTCATGATGTCTCATGCTCCACCATATCAGTCACCCAATGTCTAGAATGCAGTAATGGTGGCTCAGATGCAAGGGATGTCTATCCAACAAGAAGAAGAAATTGCCTTTGAGCATGCTTTATTTTCATGGATTGAAGATGAAGATTCTATGTTCTTGAATGAAGCATCCACTTCCAAGAAGCCCTTAGTGCAGTCTGATTATTATACCAAATCAAAGAGAAGAATAATGGAGTAGCCTGAAGCCACAAATAATGAGACTGATGGAGCTCTCCCTTTTCAGAATCATTATAGTCTAGTTTCCAAGCAAGAAGTGCCTCAGCCAGTTCAGAATCAAGTAGTCTCTAGTTAGATGCTAGAAAGAGGAAGATATCCTTACTACCCAAAGACACAGAACTATGACCTATGAATGTGGTAGAATAGTTAAAAAAGACTCCAGCACATGTATCAATCTAGAATATGCTGGCTATTCCTAAGCAAAAGACATTGTTACAAGAAGCACTACAGAGCTAGGTGGGCCCTAAATCTACTAGTACTAAAGAAGGAGGTGCTGATAAAGGAAAGGCTGAACATAAAGACACTACATAGTTGCAGACAGTAGCTCTATTGAACACTGCACCAGAGGTAGGTAAATCTAAGCCAGATCCATTTTATCTGACTTTAATAGTTAGGAAGAAATTACTGCACAAGTCAATGATAAATTCTGGAGCTAGTACTACAGTCATGACAAAACAAATAACATATGCTTTAAAGATAAAATATGAGCCACTTACTAGAGGAGTCATGCAATTAGATGGTAAGCCTATCCAAGCTATAGGAAAGATTAAACAACTTCCATTGCAGCTGTATACCTACCCCAATATAACTGTAAAATAGGATGTAGTAGTCATAGATATTCCCCCTATCTTTGTTTTATGTCTATCTAGAGATTTCACAGCCAAGATAGGAGGATACATGTCACTAGATTGGTCACATCTAATTTTAAGAACCAAGTATGGAACACAGATGAAAGTGTTGTCTGAACCTTGGTCCAAATATCATATCACTGATGAACCAACCCCAAGGATATAAGCATCCCATGCCATCATGAATAAGGAAGAGAGTCTTTGTTGAAGAATTAGGTGATTGGACTGAACATGACCAAGAAGAATTGGAAAATACTCAATTGATGACCATGATGCAAAGTGATCCTTATGGAAACTATAACTCTACCGATTTGGGAACTTATGTTATTTTCAAGGAAGACCAAGAAATTCCAAATGTTATGAGAAAAAAACTATCTAAGAAAGAAGAATTTGACAGAAATTCAGAAATCTGGACCTTAAATTTTGATGGGGCTAGGAGAAAAAATGGTGCTGGAGTAGGTATATGTCTCACTACTCACATGGTGAGAAAATTCTTAGTCATTCACTTTCAGTTTGCTTGCACTAATAATGATGTTGAGTATGAATCATTGGTGCATGGACTTATGTTGGCCAAGAAGAGAGGAATCAAGAATTTCATAGTTAAAGGAGACTCAGAGCAAGTGGTGAAACAAATCAAGGAGAAAGCTATGGCTAAGAATGTAAGAATGAAATCTTACCATCATAGAATTTGGGATCTAATAGATGGTTTTTATGCTTTCACTATTGAAGTTGTCCCTAGAGCCCAAAACACTGAAGCAGACATAATAACACAAATTGGTTCTTGATTTGACCTAGCAAGTGACATACTTGTTAATAGTGACTCGGTAAAAGTGATAGTAAGAACAACAATTTTAGACAATGACCAGAATTGGCAAGTTTTTGATAATGATCTTCAAGTGCTCTTGTTTTTGCAACAGTTAGGAGAGTTTGCTGATCAATTACAGCCCAAGATTGAAGAAGTTTATGTTGATCAAATTATTCAACTAAAGTCAAATAAGTTCCCCAAAAGATTGATCACTCTAGAGAATCTATTTGACCCTGAAGATGTAAGCTTAGACAAAAGGAAGTTCAAGGCAAGTAAAGATGATTATTCTGAAATTCAGATTAGTGAAGGAAGGAAGCTAAAGATAGGCAATGCTACCACCCAAGAAGAAAAGGATAAGCTGATTGCTTTGTAACAAGTATGATAGGGTGATTGCTTGGGACCTATGAAGATCTCCATGGCTATAATAGAGACATCATTCAATATACCATAGAGCTTGCTAAAGGATCAAAACCAATCTGACAGAAGCAAAGACCAATGAATCCTAGAATAGAGCCACTAACGGTAGATGAACTACAAATGCTTCTAGAATCAAAGATCATTTTTTCAATTAAACATTCAACCTGGGTGTCTAACCTAGTACTTGGAAGGAAAAAAAATGTTGACATAAGTCTCTGTGTAGACTTTAGAGACCTGAATAAAGCATCATTGAAGGATCACTACCCCCTACCTTCTATGGAATAGATTTTACAAACTGTGGCTAGGTTAGAGAGGTTTTCTTTGCTTGATGGTTTCTCAAGATATAATCAGATTTGCTTAGTAGATGAAGACCAACATAAAACAAAATTCACTACAAAGTGGGAAACATTTGCATATGCTAAAATGCCTTTTGGTATTTCAAATGCTAGGGCTACTTTTCAGCGTGCCATGGATTTAGCATTTAGGGAACTTATAAATAAGATTATTTTGATTTATCTAGATGATTTGACCATATTTACCAAGGATGCCAAAGATCATTTTGATCACCTAGAAGCTGCTTTCCAGAAGTGTTAGGAATTTGGGATTTCCCTAAATCCTAAGAAATGTATCTTTGTTGTTCCTCAAGGGAAACTTTTGGGACACATAGTTTCAAAAGATGGGATTTCCATTGATCTAGAGCGAGTCACAGCTATAATGAATTTATCTTTGTCAGTTAACAAGAAGGCAATATAGTCCTTTTTAGGGAAGATTAATTTTGTCAGCCACTTTATATTTGATTTTACAGGGCTAGTCAGGCCCATTACTCTATTGCTAAAGAAAAATTTGGTTTTCAAGTGGACAACAGAAGGGAGACAGGCTTTTGAAGAAATTAAGAAATCTATTTCAACTGCACCAGTACTGAGAAATCCATATTTCTCTAAGCCTTTTATAGTGTATGTGTATGGAGGAGAATTTAGTGTTGCAGCTGTTCTGACTCAGAAAGATGACCAAGAAGAAGGGGAACATCCAATAGCATTCTTCTCCAGAACACTAAGGGAGTATGAATCAAGATATAATTTCGTTGAGAAACAAGCTTATGCTATGGTAAAAGCCCTTAATAAATTTAGGCACTTAGTAACAGGGAATAAGATTCTGATACTAGTAGCCCACCCTAGTGTAAGGGAATACATCATGGATAGTGAGATCATTGAAAAAAGGGCTAATTGGATAACTAAGATTTTAGAGTATGATGTGGAAGTAAGGCCTACCAAATTGGTTAGAGGCAAAGGACTGTGTAAATATATGATTCAAGACATAGAAGAATGAATACCTGAAGAAGTAGAAATTGAAAAGGTGTTGAGACTCCAAGAGATTGACCAAGACTCGTGGGTGAGAGAGAATACAGTTCATGAGAACTGGTGTGTTCCCAAATGAACTCTCCCCAGATAAGAAAAGGTACTATAGGTAGCAAGGAGTTCATTTTGTATTAATTGATCATGTTTTATTTAGAAAGAACATTGATGGAATACTTTTAAGATGTGTAGAGAGAGATGAGGCCCAAAAAGTATTACATGAATTTCATCATGGAACCTTAGGGGAACATTTTTCAGCAAGGACTACTATAATTAAAGTGACACAAGATGGCTATTTTTAACCTATATTGTTTGCAAATTGCTATCAGATGGTCAAAGAATGTCAAGCTTGCTAGTTCTATACTAGGAAGAGAAGAAATGCAACATTGCCTCTAAGTCCCATAATAGTGGATGAACCCTTTTCTCAATGGGGTCTAGATTTTATTGGCATGATCAATCCAGTATCAAGTATGGGATACAAGTGAATTCTTACTACAACATATTACTTTACAAGATGGAGTGAAGTAGTACCACTAAAGGAAGCTACTGAAAAGTTGATCATGGAATTCTTATAAGGGATAACTACTCAGTTTGGTCCTCCTCACACTATCATATTAGATAATGCTAAAGCATTTTTAGGAACTAGATTGTTTGAGTTTGCCTTAAAGAATGGAATATATCTGAAAACTTCTTCTAATTACTATCCACAAGGTAATGGATTGGTGGAGTCTACAAATAAGAACTTGATTAGACTCATAAAAAGGATGGGAGCTAGTCATCAAAGAGAGTAGTACAAGTTGCTTAACACAACACTATGGGCTGATAGGATCACCCTGAAGCAAGTGACTAAAATGTCTCCCTATGAGTTAGTCTATGGAAAAAATACAGTAATGCCAATAAGTATAGAAATACCTACCTTACAGTTGTTGAAACAATTAGAAATTGAGGAAAATGGTTCAATGAAAGTCAGACTTGCTAAATTGCTACAGGTACAAGAGAAGAGAGAAAAGGCACATGAATTGGTTTTGAAGCATCAACAAATGGTTAAAAATTGGTTTGACAAGAAATTTACCAATATAAATTTTGAAGTTGGGTCTCTGGTGTTGAAATGGATGAGAGCTGCCAAGCCAGGCTAGCATAGTAAGTTTGAATCATTATGGACAAGACCTTTTAAGATCCATTCCTGTAAGCAGCAAAATGCATTTGAGTTAGAGATTATGGATAAAGAACCTGAAGGGATTTTGATAAATGGGATCTTCCTGAAACATTTTACCTAAGTTTGAGACTCACTATGTATCATATTTAGTTAGTTGCTTTTAAATTCATTTCCCACTTTTGTCTTGCTTTCCTACTTTTTCCCTTTTAATAAGTGTTCTGAGAACACGCATCAGCAACCCAGAGGTTCCTTTTTCATTAGTAGTTGCATTTATTGAGGTTGTTCCATAGTTCCTTGATTTCAAGAAAGTACCTATCTTTTCAGAAGACCGCCACTCTTAGTACAAGTTTGACACTCTATCCAATACAAATTTCAAAAGATACACTAACCGTCTCTTGGCATTAATGCCATTAATATGATGAGATGTGTCATTTATTGTTTCATGATGCCCCACTAAGCTAAGTTTTAGTCCCTTCAATAGTTGCATTTTCTATGGTCATTCTACATTCCTAATTGTTTTTACGTCCAAGTTCCATTCCCCGCTTGCATTCCCATCTAAGCACAGTTTCTTTTACAATTTTCTTATCTTCTATGTCAAGAGCTCCCAAATTTTACAAAAGATACAGAAATGTTAGAGACACAAGGATATTTGAAGAATCTAATAAGTTGATGAATAGCAAATCCTATGCTTCTATACCTGCATAGCCAAGGAAAAACTATCTGAGAATAAGGGTCCCAGAAACAGGGGTGAGTGTAGACCCAACTCAGGTAAAAGATTATGCTAATGGCATCTTTGATATGCACATGCAAAAGAATACCAAGAGTATCCAGGATGGAGTTCATCAGAGATGCCTTGCTTGCGCAACAAAGGGACAATGGGAAACCTTTGGGATGAGGATGTGGATGTACCACTTGGCACAGTTTCTAGTTCCTAATGTCCACCTGTGCCCTGAGTTGATTGACTTGTGTGCAAAATTGTTTTACCCACCATCCAATTCCATTCAACATGGCCCGTTTATGATTCAAATTACTCCTAAAGCAATTAGGGATATGCTGGCTTTGTTGTATGATAGAACAACCACATTTCCTAATATCGCTAAATTGTAGGGCACATGGGCATCATCAATAATAAAGTGAAGTTTCTAAATGTTGAAATGCATCTGGCTGAAGATAATACCCAGTTACATGCATTGCCCACTAGTCATGCTCAATTCAACCCCAACGTCCATGAAGCCCTTGCTATGCTAGCCTTTATCTTTGATCATAATGAAGATTTACGGTACATGATTGGTGGTAGTCATTTTCAAATTGAAGACCGTGGATAAGTCCCATTCGTATCAACTAGATTTTTCAAAACAAATCGCAGCAGCTATGATAGATCAACTCACAAATTTCTAGATGAAACATGTTTTCAGGTATTCCGCATATCTATTCCATTTGATGTTGTATCAGAATTTTGGTCTCTTCAAGCAATACATGTCTTTAAATATGTATGACCCAGAGTCTACTAGTAATAGAACCATACCGGTGTCTGCATGGACCCATGTGCTATTTGATACCTCAAATCCTTATGAATTTTTAGAATTTTTTGTTGCTCCTACTTTTAGTCATTTAAGCCTAGAGCCCGTAGAAAACAAGATGACATAGAGTCTCAGGGGTTTTCTAACAAATTATCCAATCCCTTGTGATTATTTCTTTGGGGCTCATAGGACTATAACTAGAGTCCATGGTTTTAGTGGGGAACCTATTTTATTTCCAAAGGTCTTGACCCCTACGGTCACATTTCTGGAATTAGCTCATCAAGTGTTTGTTATAGACAATGATTTTGGACACAAGAAGAAAAAGAAGATGTATGATGTCCCCTCGACAAGGGAGGAAGTAACAATTGAAGTTAGAGGTAAAGAGAATATCCTATTGAGGAAGTTAGCTACCTATGGTTTGTTGATTGTGGAAGACAAATGGAGAGATGGTCTAGACAGTTTTCTAGCTACCTAGATTATCAACAACAAAGTTTCTGCTAAAGTTGTTCATGAGGGATGCCCTTTCTTGGAGGATAGAAGATCCCCAAAGGAAGATGACCCTGCATTGTATGTGGAATTGAGTGACCTACCATATGAGGGGCCCAGGTCCTGGGAAACATTCTATGTGAAAGAGAGGGAATTTGACCCCACGGTGAAAATGACCTCAGGCCTAAGGAAAACATTGAAAATTAAAGACTGGAGTATAGAGAAGATTGAGGCTTATTGGAAATATAGGCAAGAAATCTTTGAATTTACTCACACATTTGGGAATGAGAAACTGATGAAACATGGGAGTCAATTTGGGATGAATGGCATCCATCTCTAGTCTCAAGCCCTAATACTAGAAACATTTTGAAGAAATCTCAAGAAGCTGAGGAAGAAACAAAGGATGTATAAGAAATTCAGGAATTGGGGCAAGCTTCATCTACAGAACCAAGAGCTCCATGGCCTCCATCTCTCAGTACCCTTCAGAAACAAAAGGAAATTGTGTCATCTCTGTCTCTTGGGACCCATATAGCTTCAGTATCTTGGGGTCTCGGAGCGGCACCTTTGAAACAAACGATAACTGATGTTGAAGAAGAAGACCCAGAGGAGGCATCACGTAGACCTTAAAAGATAAGAAGATTAATCTTTCTAGAGGAGGAAATAGAGAAAGGAGAGTCTCTACCCCAGCAACAACAAGTTTCAGTCATTTCATCTATGGCTCAAGTAAGTACTTCTTCCCTCTTCTCTCCTATCTCTATTTCTTCTTATTTAGGAGTGGCATCCCAACAGCCCCAAATTTCCACATCTCTTGCGACTTCTGCTATGCCTTCACAAACCTTTTCTCCAATTTCAAGTGCACTGGCCATGTCTTTACAGGCCATGACTTTGACATTTTTCCCCTTCCATGCCCAAGAGGGCATCGCCTAAATTTGGCCCTAGTGAACAGATAATTGCCATTCCTTATGGCCTGCCGTAAGGTCACCCATTTGCTAGAGGATATATTGCATCCCCTCCTACTTTCCAAGCCCAAGTAGACACAACAAGAAAGGCTAGAGAAGCATGGATGGACAAGAAAAAGAAAAAAGAGAATAAAAGCCTTGTTGTGGCTCATATGAAGTCACTGTTTGATCCCATTCAATAGTCTTCGACTATCACGTATCTATCTCCCAATGTGGTCAAACCAAATGAATAGATACAGCCACAAGATTATGCAATGAATGTAGTGGCTATGGACATGTCCCTTTTCAGGCCACAAGACTAGGTGGAGTTAATGAATGAAACTATGACAATAGTTGCCACTGACTACTTGAAAGTGTTCAAAAGGCTCTAGAAAGTTGAACCTAAGTTGGCACAGGAAAAGGTTAATAGCAGTAATTTTACTTGGGAGATACAGTT
Organism: Cunninghamia lanceolata; assembly: GCA_027924645.1. Classification (NCBI taxonomy): domain Eukaryota; kingdom Viridiplantae; phylum Streptophyta; class Pinopsida; order Cupressales; family Cupressaceae; genus Cunninghamia; species Cunninghamia lanceolata. The sequence continues at coordinate 3,434,494 of BSBN01000246.1, forward strand.
CAAGGTAAATGAAATTGATAATTTGAAAAAAGAGTTGCAATCAACTGTTTCTATACAGATTCATCAAACAACACAGGTTGAAGTTGCAGCCTTAAAGACTAAGTTAGCACAAGAAAAAATTGTTGTTGCTACACTAAGACAGGAGAAAGCCCCAACAGAGAAAAGATATCAGGATAAGTTGTCAGAGGCAACACAATTGCAATAGAAATTATTGAAGGAGCATAATCTAAACAGTGCAGCTCAAGCATAGTACATGGCTGAGCAATAGAAGACAAAACAACTAATAATTGAGTTCGCAAACAGACCACATAATGCAGGAGTTTTGAATTTGGTCAAAGAATTATATGTGTCTTTGTGGAAGAGAATCTCTAAGGAGATTATACAACTCAAGCCATCTCTTACCTTCTTATTGAATGCCTAGCAATTGTATGAGAAGGTGGAATCTTCTATGCAGGCAACATTGTCAATTGTTTCGTTAAGAGTTTCTGATTATCAGCTACTGTTGCAGAAGTTATATGATAAAATTGATGAAACACTATCTGTAGCTAATAGTAATGATAGAATGGTTGTTTCTAAGAAGGTGAATGATGTTTTAAGCTACAACTTTGCTGCAGTGAATTGTAAAGAGCTCCTGGATATAGTCAAGGAGGGAGTCAGGAATATGAAGAAACATATTGAAGATTTGGTGCAATTAGGTTTGTCTTCACCTTTCCTTGATGACAACATAGTATTGATGATTGATGAGATAAAGACTCTACTATTGACAAAACAAAATGATTAGACTATTTTTTAGGGCCTAAGTGATTCATCAAGTATGGGAGACATCAAAGCTATTTTGGTGCCAATGGCTCAGCTAGAGTTTCAATTAAGAGCTGTAGTCCAAATTTTGCAATCATTTTCTCATAAAGATATTATCAACTTAGATTTTTCTTTTCAAGATTTGCAGAGCAGACAAGGGCTATCAGATTCAAAGTGGTCTATGTATCAGACTGCATGGCAAAATTTATGATTAAAGTTTTCATTGACTGTGGTAGTTCCTTTTTGTTTTCTCTTTTTGGAATTCTTTCTAAGCAGGCTCAGAAGTCTTAGTGGTCGCCAAGAACTGTAGAGCTAAAACTCTACATTTTTTTCAGTTATATTGCCTCAGTATATTTCAGTGGCTATATATTTGTGCCTATGTGTTTCTTGTGCGCGGATCATGCCATGTGTCATTTCCTTATGGAGCAATAGTATTAAGTAGATTTTGCTGCATGTTTCTTTCCTTTTAGTTGATGGAGCGGAGTGTGCCATGTAGCTATAGAAGACTACCTTTTCTTAAGTTTATTGCTTGTTGTGGAGTTTGTCACGTGTTGATACTGGAGCTAGTTTCTTTAAATGTCATTTGCTAGCGGGTGTTGCTATGTGTCATTTTGAACTTTGAGTGGATTATGCTACATCAATTTTATTTTCTTAAGGCTTGTTAGTATTGGCATATATGATGGTCATAATTGTCATTGATGTCAAAAGTAGTGCAGGAGCATGTCAGAATGTTATCATGTTATCACAAGATATGATGGTGAGATCATAAGCAATAGAAGTTAAAGCTCAGAATGTGGTGAAGTTAAGTTTCCATGGTGTTCATGTCAAAAGGGGAAGAGTGTTTGTGATCATGTTAGTCCTTGATGCTATGATCATCTTCCTAGTATGATGATGATCATCTTCATGGTATGGTGTTGATTGCAAGTCATGCTTATGGTTGTTCATCTTGGTTTGTCTAAGTTGCCTTCATGAAATCAGTCGTGTCATCTTATGTCTGCTCAGAGTATAAGGTGCTCATGAATTAGTGAGGTCTGATATAAATCTTAGGGTATGATGTACGTGATGTTGTTTGTTTTGAAATAGGATCTCAATCAAAGGGTAGTTGTTTGAGCAGGACATGTTCTGAGTTGAAGGGATGAAAGTCTATCAAAACATGATGTGGTGTAGTTTACTTGCTTTATGTTGAAGTTGCTTGTTCATAAAGTTGTCAACAGGAGTGATCAGAGGATCTCAATAATGTGGATCATGTGATAGGGAATGAGGATTGCATTTGGATAAGGCTCTTCCTCGTGGCAGGAGTTGTTCATGTCTTCATGTTTTTGTGTTCCATGCCTTCAATGTTCTTAGTGTCTTCATGTTGGAGTTTAACATCATTACATCCTTCTCTATGGCTTAGAAGTAAAATAAAAAAATCAATCTTTATCTTCATTCTATCTAGGGTTTCTTCGGTGAGGAGGTCCTAGTTCAAACTCTTAAATTCTGAGTTATATTTGTTAAGGTTGCAAGATCCTTTAAAAGTGTCTCTTGAGTACTTTCAGACCTTGGAAGAATGTTGTGTAGGTCACTGCTCTCTATTTAAATTGTTTATTCTTTAAAGTTTTTCATTTTAAGGTCATAAACCTAAAACCCTAAATGATGCAGAGGCATCCAGGCTAAAACCTTGACATACAGCATGTATGTCTACAACCTTTCATCATCATCATATTTTCTCTACCGACCGATATCCTCCTGCAAACAAACCTTCAACCTTTCGTTGTTAGCAGCATCATCATATTCGGCTATCGGCAGCATCATCATATTCGGCAAGCACAATCATCCTCCTGACGATCACTATTCACCTTAATGCCAACCTCTATCTGCAGCATCATGATGTTTGACATCATCTTCATCAGCAGGATATAAAATATCTGGTTCCTCCCATATATCCTGATGATGACAACCTCATGCACCTTTCCTTCAAACGCTTACGTCACCCCGATATCCGACCCACTTAAACAAGCAGCATCAAGATATGAACTTATCAGGTCATATTGAAACATCCTGATGATGATACCCAACTTTATGCAGAGGACGAATATTCTGCCGAATATTCCTCTCATGATCCACTTAACTCCCCGATGCCTTACGCCTATGCCAAAACACTTGTTGTCAGTAGGATAAATCTTTATCGGGTGATATTTTGGAATGTCCTGATGATGATTATCCTGATGATGATGATGTCACATGCATTCCCTCCAATATCCTACTCATCGGCCAAACATAACATCATCGGCCCGCGACGGAATTGTCAACCCGATCAACAAACTTATGCCGATATGCTCTTCTTCGGCAACACCCTGCGATCATCACCCCAATGCACATTCACCTTATGCAATCTTACTGCATCATGCTCACCTCCATCTACTCAGATGACACCTGAAGCAACTGTAGGATATACACAGAAATATCCTGATGATGCCGTTGTGACGAATTTCCAACCTTAGCGAATTTCGATCCGCCGAACCTCCTGAGGTGACCCGATCTGCTTTCAGGGCGATCTTCCAGACTCAAACTATCAGCACGACCTAGCACATACCCATGCTAGGGTTCTCAACACATCTCGACCATGATCCTGCACACCTGCATGCAAACAAACACAAAATGCAGACTAAACCCTAAGCTATTATACATGGCCATTCCACCGATTCGATGAATCAACTGGTGGAATGGATCAGCGAATCCATGCAACCACCAAAATAGCAACATGATTTCACAGAGAATTGACACAACAGGATCTCTTTATTGATTTCAAAAGATGCAAGTACAATATTCTGTCTCTCCTCTGCAATCTAACTCCTCAATCTGCCTAAAACCAACCGATCCTAATGCATAAATAGGAATTCTCGCGAGTACTACCAACTCGATTCCAAGCGGCTGGGAGCTTCCAAGTGGCTAGGAAATCTCTCCAGGCGGCTGGGAGATCCAACCGGACATACAGTATAACAACTGTCCAAACAAACTATCTAAAAATAGTAAAGTATGGTCAACTTGACCTTATTAGATGCATTGGTCTTCTAAGACCTTCTTGGAAACATTAACAAGACCTATAACTAACTAATTGCCTCATGGAGGCCAGCTGTCAGGTAGGTGCTCCTGCAGATATTTTATATCCTGCTGATGAAGATGATGTCGAACATCATGATGCTGCAGATAGAGGTTGGCGTTAAGGTGAACAGTGATCGTCAGGAGGATGATTGTGCTTGCCGAATATGATGATGTTGCCGATAGCCGAATATGATGATGCTGCTAACAGGCGAAAGGTTGAAGGTTTGTCTGCAGGAGGATATCGGTCGGTAGAGAAAATATGATGATGATGAAAGGTTGTAGACATACATGTTGTATGTCAAGGTTTTAGCCTGGATGCCTCTGCATCATAGTGGTATCAGAGCTCAGCAAAAGGTCTGGGCTATTGTGTGTTGATTCTGTCACTGAAAAGACAGAGGTAGAGGAGTGAGAGGTTGACAAAATGCCTCCGAAAGGTAATGGTACTGCAAGGGAGTTGTAGGAGATGAAGGAAAAACATGCTAGAGAGATGAGGAAGATGAAGGAGCTTGCTGAAGCACTTCAAGCCAGGCTTGTAGCCCTGGAAAAGAACAAAAAGATGGAAGTGGAAGACAGTGAGTCAGAAGAAGATGAAGATGCTGTTGAAGAGTATGAAGAGGTAGCTGAAGGTCTGGATGCTGAAGACCAGAGATTTGCAAAACTGTTAAAGGCAGTACAGAGTGATAAACCTAAGGTAAAGGTTGATGTTTCCAAGTATAATGGAAGTTTGAATGAAGAGATGAGTTACTGGATTGGATTGCTGCACTTGATAATCACTTTGAATGTGAAGATGTTGTTGAGGATCAGAAGGTAAAGATTGCAAAGACCAAGTTAGGAGGTCATGCTTTGGTATAGTGGGATTATGTACAATCCGAGAGAAGGAAACAAGGAAAGTCAAAGATCACTTCATGGGATAAAATGGTAGCAAGGATCAAAGGTAAATTCTTGCCCAAGGATTATGAGATTCAGATGTTTAAGAAGCTGCAATTTTTAAGGTAGAAGGAAATGGATGTGAAGGCATATACTAAGGAGTTTTATAATTGAGTATGAGATCTGGTCATCATGAGAATGAGGTAGAAAAGGTCGCTAGGTACTTGGCTGGCTTGAGATTGAACATATAGGATGAGTTAGTTTTAGCTAACCCTAAGAATGTGGAAGATTGTTATCAAATGGCAATCAGGATTGAAGAAAAGGTGAATAGAAGACAAGATAAGTCCATGAGAGGAAGAGGAAACAATATGAGGGGAAGAGGATCAGCCCCTACAACAAGGCAAACCAATGAGGGTCAAGAAGACACTGGTAAAGGACAGGGACAGTCTGATTTCAGAGGTGGACGGAAAGGTAATAGAGGCAGATTTGGAGGTGGTAGAGGTTCTACTACATTTTCAGGAAAGTGTTACACCTGTGGTGAGTTTGGTCATCCATTTTTCAAATGTCCAGAAAACAAGGGTTCATCATCTAGAGATGATAGAACGAATGACAAGAGAGTACAACTTGTGCAAGAAGAGAAAGTAGAGCAAAGTGTGCAAAGTTTAAACACTTATCAAGATAGAGTTCCTGACAATTATGGGTATCCTGAGGAGCGAGAAGCATTGATGCTAAGGAGAACTAGTTTGCAGACATCAAAAGATATGATGCAAAGAAGAGCTCTTTTCAAGACCACATGCAAGAGCAAAGGTAAAGTATGTAAGGTTGTCATTGATACTGGTTCAACAGACAACATGGTATCTTAGGAAATGGTGGATAAACTAAATTTGGAAAGGATTCCACACCAACACCCTTACAAGGCATCTTGGGTGAGTGATAGTCAATCACTTTTTGTATATGAACAGGCATATGTTGATTTTCAGATTGGAGCATATCATGATAGAGTTTTGTGTGACATTTTGCCCATGGAATGTTGTCACCTACTGTTGGGTAGGCCATGGCAATTTGATAGGAGGGTACTGTATGATGGGTATGCTAATACCTACACCATCAAGAAAGATGGGAAAACTATTATGTTGATGCCATTGCAGGAAGATGCTGCAGCACAGGAGGCAGCCAAAATCATTTTAGTGGGAAAGAAGGAATTTGTGCATATGCCTATAGCAGCAGGCATACAGGCAGTTGAGGACATTGCAGGGAAAGAAGTTGTTAAGGACAACAGTTTGAAGACAGTTTCAGTTTTGACTGATAGAGGTCAGCAGCAGGTTCAGCAACAGGTTTGCAAACAACAACTAGTTGAGAGGAATGACAAGGATGTTGTCATAGTTGGGACTATTGTTTGTCCTATAAAAGTTGAAAGGAAGACATATTTGAACATTGCTAAAGTTCAAGAGGCAATTCCTAAGGTTATTCAACTAGGTATTCAGACAGAGGTTCTGGTAAGACAACCTGACAAACACATGGTATGTGTGAGAAGGGCCTACATTGACAGGCATGAGGGTTTACTTACAAGACAGCAAGTTACAGTTCAGAAATCTTGGAGCAGCCAAGAGACAGCAGAGGATAAAGCTGGAACAGGGCAGAACACTGACATGGCAAAGTGTAAAGGTGGAATTTTTCCACAACCTAACTCATGGGACATGAGTTCTTTTCTATTGGGGAGTATGGTGCAGGAGCACCTACCTGACAGCTGGCCTCCATGAGGCAATTAGTTAGTTATAGGTCTTGTTAATGTTTCCAAGAAGGTCTTAGAAGACCAATGCATGTAATAAGGTCAAGTTGACCATACTTTACTATTTTTAGATAGTTTGTTTGGACAGCTGTTATACTGTATGTCCGGTTGGATCTCCCAGCCGCTTGGAGAGATTTCCTAGCCACTTGGAAGCTCCCAGCCCCTTGGAGTCGAGTTGGTAGTACTCGTGAGAATTCCTATTTATGCATTAGGATCGGTTGGTTTTAGGCAGATTAAGGAGTTAGATTGCAGAGGAGAGACATAATATTGTACTTGCATCTTTTGAAATCAATAAAGAGATCCTGTTGTGTCAATTCTCTGTGAAATCATGTTGCTGTTTTGGTGGTTGCATGGATTCGCTGATCCATTCCACCAGTTGATTCGTCGAATCGGTGGAATGGCCATGTATAATAGCTTAGGGTTTAGTCTGCATTTTGTGTTTGTTTGCATGCAGGTGTGCAGGATCATGGTCGAGATGTGTTGAGAACCCTAGCATGGGTATGTGCTAGGTCGTGCTGATAGTTTGAGTCTGGAAGATCGCCCTGAAAGCAAATTGGGTCACCTCAGGAGGTTCGGCGGATCGAAATTCGCTAAGGTTGGAAATTCGTCACAACGGCATCATCAGGATATTTCTGTGTATATCCTGCAGTTGCTTCAGGTGTCATCTGAGTAGATGGAGGTGAGCATGATGCAGTAAGATTGCATAAGGTGAATGCGCATTGGGGTGATGATCGCAGGGTGTTACTGAAGAAGAGCATATCGGCATAAGTTTGTCGATTGGGTTGACAATTCCATCGCTGGCCGATGATGTTATGTTTGGCCGATGAGCAGGATATTGGAGGGAATGCATGTGACGTCATCGTCATCAGGACATTCCAAAATATCACCCGATAAAGATTTATCCTACTGACAACAAGTGTTTTGGCATAGGCGTAAGGCATCGGGGAGTTAAGTGGATCGTGAGAGGAATATTCGGCAGAATATTCATCCTCTGCATAAAGTTGGGTATCATCATCAGGATGTTTCAATATGACCTGATAAGTCATATCTTGATGCTGCTTGTTTAAGTGGGTCGGATATCGGGATGACGTAAGCGTCTGAAGGAAAGGTGCATGAGGTTGTCATCATCAGGATATATGGGAGGAACCAGATATTTTATATCCTGCTGATGAAGATGATATCGAACATCATGATGCTGCAGATAGAGGTTGGCGTTAAGGTGAACAGTGATCGTCAGGAGGATGATTGTGCTTGCCGAATATGATGATGCTGCCGATAGCCGAATATGATGATGCTGCTAACAGGCGAAAGGTTGAAGGTTTGTCTGCAGGAGGATATCGGTCGGCAGAGAAAATATGATGATGATGAAAGGTTGTAGACATACATGCTGTATGTCAAGGTTTTAGCCTGGATGCCTCTGCATCACTAAATGCCTTCTTGAGGTTCTCAAACCTAAGTTTAGCTCTTGTATTACCCGTCACCAATTTAGGTTTCTTTTTGTTTTATTTTTGAGTTGACATGTTTGATTAGTTACAACATAACTTAAGTTATGTTTCAAGGGTTTCTTATCATTAGAAAACTGGCCCTGATGCCCTAGGGTGCCTGGTCACTAGGTGTCATTTTTAAAACCTTGGCGGGTGGTTAAGATCAAATGGTCAAAGATTAAAAAGCTTGTTGGTGGGAGATCAAATCGCAAGTTTGTCTTTTAAACTGCACTTGAAGCCCAATGGCTGGGCAATCACAAGAAATTTGACATTTTCCGTGGTATAAAAGCCACAAATCATGGCTTTATTATCCTCCTTTTTAGCAAATTAGATCAATAATTTTCTATATTTGACCATAGAATCATTTTAAGGAGATTTTATGAATAAATTTAAGGATGATGAAGATATATTTGAGTCTGCATTGGTTTTTATGATTTTTGTGAAGAAAGTTATATTTTTTGATAAAGAAGAAAGTGCAGAGGTAATTAGTGTTTTTACAGAGATGGTCAATATAACCAATTTGATTACAGAAATGTTAATATGATCAATTTGATTGTAGAGAAGTGATCCGAATACAAGGTAAAAAGGAAAGGTGATGATAGATGGCTAATTCAATGTGAGAATTGCTTTTATGCTATATTGAGATGTATATCTATCAACATATATTATTGCAATAGAGCCTTTTATCATAAAAACATGTTATTTTTGTTGAGTCTAGTTTTTGAAGGCAAAAGTTTGTTTTGTGATGAAATTGCAGAGATGGAGAAATTTGTAAATTTGCATAGATAGATAATCTCATCAAATTGCAGAAACTGATTTAATTGTTAGTTTGCAGAGATTTTGATGAACATGATTCAATGTATTGTGTTTAAGGTATAAATATAAATTGAAGGATATTCATATCAAGAGCAAAATTACAGAAGTTATAAAGTAGATATGTAAATTGAAACATGTGTTAATTGTAGAGTCAGAAATGTTTGTTGTAGGTATTGATTACATTAATTTGCAGAGACTACAATGTATTGCAGATATTGAAAAGTTTGATTGAGTTGTCCAAGAGTTAAAGGAGAATTTCTTATTGTTGATGAAAATAAAGTGAAAGGTGTTTTTTATTTCAGTGAATTAGGGCAACCCCCTGAATTGAATTAATTCTTGTCATCTGATGTGTGATTAGCCAGTGATGCAGTTTGAGTGGTTTTTCTACCCCTAGACGGTTTTCCACTTGGTATATCTTTGAGTTAAACTTCTTGTGTTGTTTCTCTAGATTAATAATTGGTGTTTAACAATTTGATGATTGTGAAGTTAATATTTGATCTCAGTTCATAATAAAGTTCATTGATAATTTGTAAAAGGTGAGAAAATTGAATTATTATATTAACACTGATTCACCCCCCCTTCTTAGTGTTAATTGTACTCCTACAATTGGTATCAGAGCATAGGTTCGTTGTTATAGTCTAATTGGCTTGGATAGATCTTGAGGGTGGACTATAATGGGTAAGTGCAAAAGAAATAAGAACATGAAAAATGTCAAGTCTCATTCTGATGAGAAGGTGCAGTCTATATCAATTCCAGATGTTGATACATTATCAGTTGATAGAAAAGTCTCATAGGTTGAAGAGAAAGTGTTTTCAGATGTTCCCTTCTTTAATGGTTCAGACTTTCCTATTTGGTGTTTTAGGATACAAGCATATCTATTTTCATTAGGATATGGTCTATGGATGTCTGTAGAGAATGGCTATTTTATTTCTTCTCTATCACCTAATGATACAAGTCATAAAGAGGCTCATGAATACAATGACATTGCAAAGAAGGCTATGTTATCTGGATTATATAATCATGTTCTTAGTAAAGTTATGAATTGTGTTACAGCTCAGGATATATGGAGATAATTGAAAAGAATTTATCAAGGTGATGATAAAGAAGAAGACAACTTGTTATCTCAGAAGAATAACAATGATAGAAGACATTCACATGAAGATGTTGAGGTCCAATCTCTTTCAGAAGAAGCTAACATCATAAGTGATGATGATCAGGAATATGATGAACAAGATTGTGAGATTGATATGGAAGAAGAGCTCATATATGCTCTGAGTGAACTCAATAATTATAAGAAGAAGAACTAGAAATTAATGTTGCAACTACAAAAAGAAAGAGACTTCAAAGACAAAGCACTCTCTGATCTTGAAGAGGCAAGTATTCAGATTGTAAATTTAAGGACACAAATTGATAACTCAAACAATTTGATTATCAGTCTAAAGATAGAGGTTGAGGAAGCTAAGAGGAAAATAGATGTTTCAAAATCTAACCTTGAAGTTAGAAGGATTGAGAATCTAAAATTAGAAGGTGATATTATCAATATGAGAAAAGAGTATGATGGTCTCAAGGCTTTATCTAAGAAGTATAAGGACTTTGAAGAAAGAACAAGCAAGCTACATGAGATGCTTGGTAAACAAAAAATATATGGAGACTCTACTAGAATTGGTTTTGAAGAAGGAGAGTGTTCCAAAGATAGAGAGACTCCTAGAAAGAAAATTGATCTCCATGCGGCTGCCCCTGAAGACAAAAAGAAAATTGATGCTAAAATGAAGACCAAAAATGAGTTTGTTAAAATGCATAATCAAAGGAGGAGAAATTTTAGAAGAACTGCTTCAGTTAAACAAGCTTACATGTACAGGTATAATTATTCATTTAATGGTTATTGTTACACATGTAATCACTTTGGTCACAAAGTAGTTAATTGCAGAAGAAATCAATTTGCTTCAATATGGAATATTAATGTTGTATGTTTCAAGTGTAATTCACCTAGTCACAAGACATATAGTTGTAGAGTGTATGAAAAAACATCACCTAGTTTGATAAGTTGGAAAAAGAAAAAGGTTTGGAAGAGAAAACCTAAATAGAAGAAAGAACTGAAAGTGTGGAGATTAAAACAAAGCCAAGAGAAGATAAATTCTAAACTTGTGCATCTTGCACAAGTCACATCATCAATTATCTAACATATGGCATGAAGTTAGGGGGAGTTGTTCATGTTCTATCAATTATCCCTAATAAGTTTCAGGAGGTTGAAAATGGAAGAAAACAATTCATTGCACATGTCTCTTCATTTGGTTTTGCAAAGGTTGTTTGGCAGGCTGTTGAAGCTATAGAAGCATGGTTTTCATGCTTATTAGTGGTGTTGATTGATGCTCCGATTCTTGATTTGTAATTGGTACTTTGTCCACAGGGGCTACACACATCATAAATTGCATACTCATGATCTTGAAGGGAATGCAATAGTGTAATGGTAGTTACTGACAGTATGACTGTATTTTTTTTAGAATAGTAGTTCTTGTTCATGCTTTATTCTTTGACAGTTAGAGAAGAATAACAGTGATCTTGAAGACTTGTTTATATCATAATAGTGTTGGATCACCTTATCTTGTTAATCATGGCTTTAACATCAATGATTATATCAGGGCTTGGTAATCATCTAGAGTTCATACAGTGATAAGGGTCTGCTACAAAAGTGATGTGTGCTTATAGTAGGGATCAAGAGCTTCATGGTGTTGTAGTCATCTTCATGATCAGTTGATAAGGTTTATTATGCTTCAAGAAAGGTATGTAAAACTTGACAATATATTTAGTTTGTTTTGGATGACACATGTTGAAGTTTGACAATGAACTTTTCATGGTTTCATCAACATAGTTTAGTTCCTTATCATCAGTGGTTCATATCAGACCTATCTATATTAGGATCAGATCAAATTTTCTTATGTTATGTTACTGACATCTCAGTTGTATATGTTTGTATTCAGTAAGATAGATTATCAAGTCATTTCAAGATGAAATCATCCAATGAACAAGTACAAATACAGATAGGAGACTCTGTCAGTGGGTTGATGATAGTTTGTTTGTAGTTGTGGTATCAGATATGAAAATATCATGATAGATATAAAAGCCATAAAGAAAGATTCACGAGACACATAATGTGTTAATGTCAAAATATAGGGATTATAGTTATATGTTGTTGCAAGTGTTCTAGTAGACAAGAATGCAAAATGCCTCAGGGGAAGTTGTGACAAGCTATCATTGTGGTGTTATGATTTGCATATGAAAGTGAGAACTATCTTCATGACAGTGTAAAGTTGTTATGACAGTGAAGTGATCTGTATATGTAATAGGACAATGATTTTTGTTATAAGATAGTTTTTAATCATAGTGAAAGTCATGGGACTGTGAAGTTTAAGGATAGGACTGTCGTGAGACAATGAATTTAGTGCATTGAAATGTTATTTTGATGGTATCTTGTCAAGACAGTCTGTACAAGCTCATATATATTACATTTTGTTTTATACAGTGATCAGTGGAGATAATGTATAACAGTGGTGGTTTGTTCAAAACAAGTGGTATAAAAAAAAGTAGTATAGTGCTCCTTCCATGTAGTTTATTTTGACAGTGGTATAATTGTCCTTAAAGGGATAGTGATCAATCTAACTATAGTGAATGACATGCAGATGTAGTCTAATCTTATGTTGCTGACAAGTGATGATTGATAATAGCTTGATTGATGATAGTGATTGCTTTGTCTGATGACATCTCTGTGATGATTTCCAGATACTTTGTAATGGAAAAGATATTATGATGAAAACTGATAATGAAATCTGACAAAGGGTATTTATAGAATAAAGACGACAATGATTCATAATTTCAACAGTATCCTTACACTAGTACTCTTGTTGTTTGAGGTAGTGACAGTACATTCCTTATGAATGACAATGACAGTACACTCTTTGTGTGACAATAGAATAGCAATACACTTGTCTATATGGTGTATATTCAATAATCTTCATTATCACAAAGGACAATTTTTAGTATCAAAGAAGAGCTATAGTTAGACAATGTTTGTGGATAGGTTTGGGAAGATTAATGAGATAAAATGCAATAAAGACAATGTAAATGTTTAAGAGTTATCCTACAATCAGAGACTGTTCCATGAAAAGAAATTATACAAGAGTCATGATGACAGTGTTATAATGTTTTTGGTACTATCTTCAGAGATTTGTAGCCTTTAGAAACTTCTGAACAAATGCATTTGGGGGAGCATATGTTTGTTTATCATTGTTGTCAAAAAGTGGGAGAAATCTCATGGAGTAGGTTTGGTTTTGCCATCAATGACAAAGGGGGAGATTGATGGTCATAATTGTCATTGATGTCAAAAGTAGTGCAGGTGCATGTCAGAATGTTATCATGTTATCACAAGATATGATGGTGAGATCATAAGAAATAGATGTTAAAGCTTAGAATGTGGTGAAGTTAAGTTGCCATGGTGTTCATGTCAAAAGGGGCAAAGTGTTTGTGATCATGTTGGTCCTCGATGCTATGATCATCTTCCTAGTATGATGATGATCATCTTCATGGTATGGTGTTGATTGCAAGTCATGCTTATGGCTATTTATTTTTGAAGAGTTCATGCTAATGATCATGTTGGTTTGTCTAAGTTGCCTTCATGAAATCAGTTGTGCCATCTTATGTCTACTTATAGTATAAGGTGTTCCTGGATCAGTGAGGTCTGATAGAAATCTTCAAGTTATGATGTCCATGATGTTGTTTGTTTTGAAATAGGATCTCAGTCATAGGGTAGTTGTTTGAATAAGACATGTTCTGAGTTGAAGGGATGAAAGTCTATCAGAACATGATGTGGTGCAGTTTAGTTGCTTTATGTTGAAGTTGCTTGTTCAAAAAGTTGTCAAAAGGAGTGATCAGATGATCTCAATGATGTCGATCATGTGACAGGGAATGAGTATTGCATTTGGATAAGGTTCTTCCTCATGGTAGGAGTTGTTCATGTCTTCATGTTTTTGTGTTGCATGCCTTCAATGTTCTCGGTGTCTTCATGTTGGAGTTTAACATCATTACATCCTTCTCTATGGCTTAGAAGTAAAATAAAAAAATCAATCTTTATTTTCATTCTATCTAGGGTTTCTTTGGTGAGGAGGTCCTAGTTCAAACTCTTAAGTTCTGAGTTATATTTGTCAAGGTTGCAAGATCCTTTAAAAGTGTTTTTTGAGTACTTTCATACCTTGGAAGATTTTTTTTAAGGTCACTTCTCTCCATTTTAATTGTTTCTTCTTTAAAGTTTTTCATTTTAAGGTCCTAAACCTAAAACCCTAAATGCCTTCTTGAGGTTCTCAAACCTAAGTTTAACTCATGTATTACCCGTCACCAATTTAGGTTTCTTTTTGTTTTATTTTTGAGCTGACTTGTTTTATCAGTTACAACATAACTTAAGTTATGTTTCGAGGGTTTCTTATCATTAGAAAATCAGCCCCAATGCCCTAGGGTGCCCAGTCACCAGCTGTTGTTTTTAAAACCTTGGCGGGTTGTTAAGATCGAATGGTCAAAGATTAAAAAGCTTGTTGGTGGGAGATCAAATCATAATGTTGTCTTTTAAACTGGACTTGAAGCCCAACGGTTGGGCAATCGGAAGAAATTTGACATTTTCTGTGGTATAAAAGCCACAAATCATGGCTTTATTGTCTTCCTTTTTAGCAGATTAGATCAGTAACTTTCTATATTTGACCATAGAATCATTTTAAGGAGCTTTTATCAATAAATTTGAGGATGATGAAGATATATTTGAGTCTACATTGGTTTTTATGTTTTTTGTGAAGAAAGATATAGTTTTTGATAAACAAGAAAGTTCAGAGGTAATTAGTGTTTTTCAGAGAGAGACAACTAGTTTGTAGAGATGGTCAAGATAACCAATTTGATTGCAGAGAAGTGATCTGAATACAAGGTAAAAAGGAAAGGTGATGATAGTTGGCTAATTCAATGTGAGAATTGCTTTTATGCTATATTGAGATGTATATCTATCAACATATATTATTGCAACAGAGCCTTTTATCATAAAAAACATGCTATTATTTTTGTTGAGTCTAGTTTTTGAAGGCAGAAGTTTGTTTTGTGATGAAATTGCAGAGATGGAGAAATTTGTAAATTTGTACAGATAGATAATCTCATCAAATTGTAGAAACTGATTTAATTGTTAGTTTGTAAAGATCTTCATGAACATGATTCATTGTATTATGTTTAAGGTATAAACATCAATTGAAGGCTATTCATATCAAGAACAAAATTACAGAGGTTATAAAGCAGAGATGTAAATTGAAACATGTGTTAATTGCAGAGTCAGAAATGTTTGTTGCAGGTATTGATTACATCAATTTGCAGAGACTACAATGTATTGCAGATATTGAAGAGTTTGATGGAGTTGTCCAGTAGTTAAAGGAGAATTTCTTATTGTTGATGAAAATAAAGTGAAAGGTGTTTTGTATTTTAGTGAATCACAGTAACCCCCTGAATTGAATTAATTCTTGTCATCTGATTTGTGATTAGCCAGTGAGGCTTGTTGTTAGTGAGACCTTCCTATGCCAGTGAGGCTTGTGGTCAGTGAGACCTCTATATATGTCAGTGAGACATTTATAAACTTGATGTTTTTCATTTAATCTAGTGAGGCAGTTTGAGTGGTTTTTCTACCCCTGGAGGGTTTTCCACTCGGTATATCTTTGAGTTAAATGTCTTGTGTTGTTTCTTTGCATTAATAATTGGTGTTTAACAATTTGATGATTGTGAAGTTAATATTTGATCTTAGTTCGTAATAAAGTTCATTGACAATTTGTAAAAGGTGAGAAAATTGAATTATTGTATTAACACTGATTCACCCCCCCTCTCAGTGTTATTTGTACTCCTACAATATATATGGTGGGCCACAGTTTTAAAGACACATTTTATAGCTTTCTATGGAGAGCACCACGTGGTAAAAGTGGAAGAGGGAACTTCTTTTATTTTAGTGCTCTCAGATAAATACACATTATGATTTTCAGTTGCACCGGAGTGCGATAAGTTTCATTTTGTGTGGGTTTCCTCAGAGTCTTTTTTACAAGCTATTGTTTGAGCGGGTCGTGCCACATGTCTAGTTTTATTTCTAGCGGGAGGCACCATGTGTCCCAGTTTTATTTCTCCGTGCGGATAGTAAAGCGGCAGATACAGTGGGTCCCATATAATTATGTCTTAGTTTTAAGTCAAGTGGAGAGTGCCAAATGTCATAGCGACGATTTTCTCAGGCATAAAGATAAAGTTATAAGTGTTCAGTGGAGAGAGACATGTATCAGATCCAAGATCTAGTGGATGGTGACAAGTGGTGCTTTTCTGTGTGTTTCATTTTGAAGGTAAAGGAGTTATTTGTTAAGCAGACGGTGCCATGTGTTACATTTTTGAAGTTTTAGAGCATCGCCATGTGTCTTAATGGAAATGCAGTTAGAGTGCCACATGTTTTGTTCCTTAGCCAATGAGCATGCAAGAAAGAAGAATTGTAGATTCAAAAGATCTCATCAGTTAGGGATTCCCAGTTAGCATCAGTTTTGTTTTGCTATTAAAGATTTGGGTTGTTGCAGGTGATCTTGAGCCAAGTTTATGGCTATATATCTAGGGATTGTAATAGATATAAAAGATATAGAGAATTCAATCAAGAAGATATCAAGAATTAAATAGAAAATTTGGAGATTGTCCTGAGACCAGATTGTATCTTTTGCCTTGATTTTATTATTTCTGATAAGAAGGTTGATATATATGTTCATGTCACTGTGCCTCTTGTATTTGCTGGAATATTAATGAAAGAAACTCTATTATGTGCCTTACTGATATTATCTGTGTCTTTGCATAAATTGTCTAAGTTTAGTCTTTGATCTTATTCATTCATAATCTGTCTACATTGATCATGCAACATATTCTCTTTAATATAGTTGAATCCTAAAGATTGGTTCACTATGCTAATTAAGGGAATACATTTCTTTCAGGCGCATCGCCATAGTCTAGATTTTGATTATTGTATCTATAATCATGTTTCTTCCCTTTCACCTTTACTCAAAACCCCATTAAAATAGGAAGAGTGAGCTTCTTTAAAATCTGGAGGTTATTTCAAGTAGCAAGTCCCACATTCTTGAAACTCCCCATGTTGGTGTTGGAACATGTGCAATTTTACACATCAACATTTCCCAATGCTAATGCTGAAATGAGTCACAACCAATTTAGGTGTCTAAGGCCTAACTGAAATAAATGACCTCTCAAAGTCAAACATGTGCAAGAGTATAGAAGAATTCATTGAGCAGGTGATGTCCGCATGAGAATACTCATCAAAGTTAGATTGTTTATGAAGATAACTACAATCATTTAAGTTGACAATATAATTTTATTGTCACCATTTCATTATCTTTTGTATTTACAAAATTTAAAAGAATGGATTTTCCAAAAATATGGACACAGTCATTGGAGTTGAATCAAAAAATGTATTACAAAAAGGCAGACTTGATCTTTGGCATTATTATTTCAGAGGATATAAATAGCAGCTTGCTTGTGAGTATGAAACCTCCTCACATGCATGCTAGAGCCAATGATATTCTAGTTGTTATAGAGGAATCTCTCAATGTGGGTTTTGTCAACACTAACATGAAACCTCATTTGTTCACCAAAACTCTAGAGAAGGGAGATGTGTTCATCTTCCCCAAAGTGTTGGTGCATTTCTAGAAGAACGTGGAGCTTACAAATGTAGTGGCAATTACTTGTCTAAGTAGCCAACATCCTAGAACTAATAAAATTACTACAGCCTTGTTTGGAGCCACTCTACCTATCGATGACACTCTTCTTGTAAAAGGTTTCCAAATCAACAAGAATCTGGTTGACAAACATAAGTTAAATTCAAGGAAAACATTCAAAACCATGGAACTGGGTAAACATCATTGCATGACTCTAAAATCTATCACCTCCTTAGATAATTTCTCAACATAGGTATGAGTAAACCCTTACTTAAATGATGTTTCAATATATGAATAAATAATCCCTTCTATTGAGTTTGTATTTCAACTAGCTTCTTTCATATAGAATTTCTATTGTTAATTTTGTGTCTCAACTATTTTTTAATAATGAAAAATCAAGTGTGTTGCTTCCCTTCATTCTACTCAAATTATTTTTTATTTATTTTTAATTGTAAGAATCTTAAAATTATGCTGACATTCTTTATGCTTGTCGAATCCCATCACAAGGATTTGACTTAACATTGGAATTCATGCATCTCTTTTATAATAGAGTTCACAAACTACTAGCTCGCCACCCATTATAAAGATTCAAGAATGAAATGAGATAAAAAAATAATTTGGGCATATGCTTTTGAATTAATGAATTGGGAATGGAAGAGAAGGCTCATTTGTTGTTGTAATTTGGTGTAATGTAAATTATGCTTTCCATAACTTTATCATAGGGATAAATAAATCAACTCATTAATAATAATAGAAACTAGAAAAGTTACATCTTACAAATACATGTTTCAAATGTAGAAGCTAGCACAATAATATAATATACACTGATTCATCTTGGGTTCTCATGCCATATAGTCAACTCAGTACAATAAATAAGTACAATATTAGGATTATACAAGTAATGAATAATGAATCAAATCACTGTCACTAGACACCACAAACCCACATGGTCATCCACAAGATGGTAGACGAGAACATGGCCTAGGTACTTTTCCTGTAACACCCAGTTTAGTTTTCACCCTAAAAACCAAGTTTACCAAAAGTAATAATTTTTTTTTGTTTAAAGCAAAAGAAGATAATTTGTTTTTCATTTTAAAACCAAGTAGTTCATTCATCGACTAACAATAATCATGAAATTATAAGTTATACAAAAGGGGTCTATCCATCTACAACATTAAACAATATGATGATTAAATTTACTTAGAACATTTTCAAAATAGAAACTTACCAAAGTCACTGCATCTCGATTGTCGACCATCCAAATTCAAGACTCGGCAAGCCTCTGGAATATAGAAGAGAAAGTATCTTCAAGGAGCTTATACTCCAACCACAGACCGTCAGTTTCCCACACTCCTTCCTATCTGGAATTGGCCCTACCCTACTCAAAGAGGATAGACTTAGGATAACCAATCGTGTTAACCATCTGAGTACTAGTGTTGTGACGTACATAACTTGTTATCATGCAATCCCCTAGATACCCTCTAGTCAAGCATGACCAATCCACAAGCTATGCCATCCAGTCACGGTGAACTATCAATGCACTTGAGGCACATGCACTAGATTGGCCAAAGGATTTGAATATAATTAGCATTGTGTCAATGCAAGTAGTAAGTTCACCCACCCCAACTCAACTTGAATTAATCGCAATCCTTTAGTTACCTATGTATAAGTTTAATATAACAACCACGATAACCTCTTGGTGTTCCAAAGTCATCATGCATTAACGCATGGTATTTAGGTCTACTTCTCTCTTTTTGGCTCATGGAGACATTTCCATCCATATGTTAAAAGAATGGGATCCTAGCTTACTGGTTAATCAGTTAATGCTATAAGTTTATCAGTTGATCTCTAAGTTCGTCCACTACTTTAAATTATCCATTCAAGAGAGGACACTAAACTTAACTAAGTAATTTCAGAAGGGGTTTAACAATATTTTAGTTATAGAATTCAAGTAATCAAAGACCTAGAGTTAAAGTTTAAATACTCTTAAAAGTCTTCTTTGACCTATCGAATCTTTGACATAGCTTAATCTTTTATCATACTAAGCATTTACCAATCCTAACTTGTAGTTTCTATTTGCAAGAAGAATGCATGCAAGTTTAAACTAAACACTTAACTATAGACTCATTGTGTCTACTCTAAAACTTCATTATCTAATATGTTTGACAATTTAGACCAATAATAACTCTATACCCTCTTTTGAAGACACAACAGTTTGAATGTTTTTAAAAGTAGAAAGAATTATATACAATAAGTAAATGGACTATAACTAGTTATCTTTCATAGCAAGAAATGTATAACTCTATGTTCGGCCAACCAACATAAATTCTCAACATATAGAAGATTGAGTAGTTACTCAATCCATGACATACATTCCACACCATTGTTCCCCATTTGTCAATGGTATGACATATTTTCAAGTCTTTTATAAAACTAGTTGTTTTTGGATATGACAAGACCAACTGTGTATAGCTAGCAAGCTAACTGATGACACTTCTAGCGTTGCCCAAGGTTAGACTACTGTGGCTTAGGTTATCTTTAATGCTATCAAACGACCAAGAGTCACACTCCCGTGTGCTCTATGCATATCTTATATATCTCTAAAGATAAATGAACACAACTATATAGTTTTTAGTTGACCATTGAAAGATTCTTCAAGGGACAAGTATGATACCACTGTGAAGGTGAAGACAATGGTGTTGTTCAAGGGAAAAATAGCATTGTTTTCATTTTAAAAGAAGTGCAAATACACAGGCCGTAAAGTTGGTAACTAGTCCACATTTACATCATCAAAGAAATCACTAAATTCTATCATATTACTTGATGATACCATTCCTATTGAGACATTCTAGTTAAACCATGACAGCATGGAAGGGAGAAGAGAAGGAACCTGAAGGAAATCTCTGGTGACTTCTTATAAATTGGTCTAAAAGCTCATTCTCTTCTTACTCGCTCACATACTCCTTCCCTTGGCCTCATGTTAGCTTCTTTTCCCTGTTCTCTGTGTGTGTGTGTGTTCAAAAACCATTTCTCCTCTTGCTCTATATCCCGTTCTCCCTCTGAAGAAAAACTAACTTCCCCACTCTCTAAACCATGCCCTGTCAACTTGGTAACTACCCTGCATGGATAACCATCTGCCTCCTTTCCGTGACCACTACATAGAAATGGTTTAGTTTCCCACTAAATTCGCAGCTACTCTGCAAGGTGGAGCTAACAATATGCGGAGTGGCAGTTTCAGTTTGGACATGATGCCACACTCCTCTTAACCGATTATGAGTTTAAATCAAATACATAACTTATAATAATGGTTGTGCTAACAACCAAACAATAAAGTTTGAAGCTCAAGAATAAATAGATTGTTTTGGAATAGAAGACATCATAATAATGACTTGAGTGAACCCTTCGAGCTACTGCTTGATTACTAACATCATAAAAGAATAAAAGAATTACCCCATAACGACTATTTAAATATAATTAAATATAATTTTGTATATTACCATTATAATACGACCAATGGTATTACACTCAACGATCTCAAGATTTAAAACATTATTTAAACCTTTTATTATATGATAATAGCCCATAACAGAAACAATTCTACATCCGTCGAATTTCGCAAGTAAATGTTTACATCATATGCTCATAGAGCTTTATGATGATGATGACGATTTGAGCGTAAACATAATACAAGGTTTGGGGTTGACTTTACGCACAACTTTTGACTTTTACATTGAACCACTAAACAAGACATGACATACAACTCATTCTCAAGCGTATACATTTATATATATAACAATATATATCGGTCATCCATATTTGACGACATGATCTAGAGTATTACGACATAGATGTCGATTTCCCATACTCATTACGACAAATATGAAAAGAAGAAAGGCCTAATCTTGCAAACCTTGACATTCACATCCAAAATTGACTTAGCCTGAAATCAATACTTAACTCAAGGCAACTAGATTTATCTACTTGATGTTCATTTTTAGTGGCAAACACCCATGGGTTATTCCAGAGTCTATTCTCTCTTTCTCGAAGATACTTTCTCTTTTTCTTTTTTCTTGGTGAACATGTTCCATCTATTCCTGTCATTAACAATCTCACATCCAATTTGTGGTCAGAGTACTAATGTTCTGATCAAAACACATTTACATCAAATTATTTCATTTTCATATCGAAAAGACATTTTAATTCATAACATCAGATTGATCATAATCAAGTAAAATTCCATGATTTCATAAAATTAACCTTTTCTAATCATATCATCATTTTCTATGATGTTAAAACATATCCACATAACTGTACTATATTAAGAAAAAGTAAATAGTAATACTGAATCCAAAAAGGGGATGTAACATATCTTTCCCCTATAGAATCATCATCCCCGATGATTGAGTTTATCAAGCAAAATTTTAACATAAAAATAAGATTTTATAGTTTAACATTAATGTTTTTGAAAAGATAAGGAAATCTTTGGTGGATGGCATTATAGTCTTCCCAAGTGGCGCTATCCTAGCCATATTAGTCCCACTAAATTTTGCATTGCAAAACCTCTCAATTACGCAAACAAAGTTTACGTATTTCGAGCATCTTGAGTGGCTTGATCACAACCACTCCTAGCTTTTGTATCTGTAAAGAATTCCATTTAAGAATGTGATCATTACCTAAAAAATATTTCTTTAGGTAAGAAACCTGAAAAACATTATGCATTTTGGACAAGACTAGAGGTAGAGCAATTTTGTAGGCCACTAGATTGATAATCTCAAGGACTTCAAAAGGTCTGACATATCGGGGAGCCAAATTTGATGATTTACCAAACTTGATTGAGCTTTTATGGGGTTTCACTCACAAAAGAACTTTCTCACCAATAGAAAATTGTCTAGGCACCCGTTTGCAATCTGCATAACTTTTTTGCCTGTCATTGGCTTCCGCCAACCTTTTCCTAATCATTTTCACTTTTTCTTCCATATCTGCTAGCATTTCTAGTCCAATGCTTATCCTATCTTCCAGCTTGTCCTAGCTTATAGGAGCTCTACATTTCCTTCCATATAATGCTTCAAACGGTGCCATCTTAATGGTAGAATGATAGGAATTATTATAGGTAAATTCAACAAGAGGTAAATATTCCTCCCATTTGTATTGTTGGTCCATGCAATACATTCTTAATAGATCCTCTAAAACCTAGTTAACCCTTTCTGTTTGTCCATCAGTTTCAGGATGGTAAGCGGTGCTCACATTGAGTTTAGTCCCTATTGCTAAAAATAAAGTTTGCCAAAATCGAGAGGTTATTCGAGCATCTCTATCTGATATAATATTTTTAGGTACTCCATGCAACCTAAATATTTCTTGTACAAACTTTTGAGCCAAAATATGAGCTCCATCTATCAAATTTCCAGGAATAAAATGTGCTACTTTGGTTAGTTTATCTACTACAACCAAAATTCCATCATGTCTATTCTTAGACATTGGTAACCCTTGAACAAAATCCATACTAACACCCTGCCATTTCCATTCTGGAATATCATGCGGGTATAACAATCCACTAGGATGTTGGTGTTCTACCTTCAGTCTCTAACATTCTAAGCAACTTGCCACAAACCTTGTAGCGTCGCTTTTCATTACTTTCTAGAAATATAGCGGTTTGACATCAGCTAAAAGTTTTGTTACTCCTGGGTGTCTGGAATATAGTGCACAATGAACTTCCTTCCAAACAAGGTTTCTTAGTTCAACAGAATTAGTAACGTAGATTCTTCCTTTAAATCTCATTAATCCATCTGACTCAAAATAGAATCCATCATATCTTGGATCTTTGGGATTTATATGCAGAGCTTGCTTCACCTGCTCGTAATATTTGTCTCCAGATAAACTTTGCAATACTAGATCTTCAAAATTAGCATGAATAGAGATTATAGAAGCTGTGTCTTCTTCTTCTTAAAGCATCAGCTACTCAGTTTTCTTTACCTTTGATGTAAGCAATCTCAAAGTCATAATCTGATATTAGTTCTAAGCACCTCCTTTGTCTTGCATTGAGATGAGGTTGTGTAAATATGTAACGTAGACTTTGATGATCTATTTTTAGTATAAAAGTCTTTCCCAACAAATAATGTCGCCACATCTAAAGGGCGTGAATCACTACCGCTAGTTCTAAATCATGAGGAGCATAATTCTGCTTATAGTTTTTCAACTTTCTTGATTCATAGGCTATTACACACCCATTTTACATAAGCACACCTCCTAACCCTTCTCTAGAGGCATCGGTAATAACCTCAAATTGCCCTTCAGGATCAGGGACTTTCAGAATTAGTGTTGTTGTTAACTTTTCTTTCAATAAGTCGAATGCCTTTTGACATTCTCCTAACCAAACAAACGGTTTTCCTTTTCTCTGCAAAGAAGTGATTGGACTAGCAATACTTGAGAAATTCAGAACAAATTTCCTATAATATCCGGCCAATCCCATAAAACTTCATACTTCTAAAATATTGGAAGGTACAGGCCATTCCATAATAGCCTTTATTTTAGTTGGGTCAACTGATATCCCTTCTGCTGATATAGTATGTCCCAAATACTGCACTTCTTTCTGAAAGAAAGTGCATTTTGAGAGGTTTGTATATAATTTGTGTTCTCTTAA
The DNA here is from genome assembly GCA_027924645.1 of Cunninghamia lanceolata. NCBI lineage: Eukaryota > Viridiplantae > Streptophyta > Pinopsida > Cupressales > Cupressaceae > Cunninghamia > Cunninghamia lanceolata. The sequence goes on from BSBN01000246.1 coordinate 3,458,722, forward strand.
ACATTGCAAAAAAATTTGAAGATGTTGTCTATGCTCCTCCTCATTTTTGGAATATATCAAAATATCATCTATGAAAACTAGGACAAATTTATCAAGGCAGTCTCTGAAAACACTATTCATGAGATTCATGAAAGCGGCACTTCAACCTCAACTGATGGTATCCAAATCTCAAATCTATCTTAGAAAATACTGTTGCACCACGCATTTGGTTGAATAAATCATCAATACATGGCAGTGGATACTCATTCTTTATCGTTGTCTTATTTAGCATCTGATAATCTATACATAGTCTAAGGGTTATGTCCTTCTTGACTAAAATAACCAGAGCTCCCCATGGTGATACACTTGGCCTAATTAGACCTTTAGTCAATAGCTCCTGCAATTGAACCTTCAATTCCATAAGTTTGGTAGTGGTCATTCGGTACTGAGCTTTAGATACTAGCTCAGATCCTAGTTTAATATCTATGGCAAAGTCAAAGGTTCTTTTTGGAGGTAAGCCTAGTAGTTCCTTAGGAAATACATCTCTGAAATTGCGAAGATAAGGGAATTTTTCCTCAAAAGTTTGCTTCTCTAAAGCTTCCTCTAATAGGTCCATTTTGACTGCAAAAAGTTGTCATCCCTTATACCTAGCCTGTTTTAATTGTTTTGATGAAATAGACCTGATCCTTATTTCCCTTTGAATACCCTAAAAATTAACTTTATTTCCTTTATCATCCAAACACTCAATTGTCTTATGAAAATAATCCACCTTGGCCCTATGTCTTCACAACCAATTCATTCCTAAAATGATGTCGTAGGACCCTAAAGGTGCTACATATAAATTTACCTCAGTGGAGAAGTTTGAAATATCAATCTTAGCTTCGAACAAACATTGCTCTACCTAAGCCTTTGAGTGATTTGCATATTCAACTATCCATGGTTTTGACATAAAACTAGCTCTTCTAGGAAATTTACTTCAGACTCTAGATGACACAAAATTTTATGTTGCACCAGTATCAATCAGAATAGAAATAGGGACTCCAAATAAAGTACATGTCATCTCAATGGGAATAATATGATACTCAGCTTGTCGATTGTCAAGGGTAGCATGAATCCTTTGTTGAAACACTTCCTGTTGCAAAGGAAGTACCATGTTCCTATGCTGTCCATTCTACTTTTTATTAGGACAACGGTTGGCATAATGATCTCCACCACATGAAAAATAACCTCCAATTGGTCCTCTCCTTTTGGATGATCTACTCAAATCTTCATCGTTCCTCTTAAAATTGTCATTTTTCTTAAAGTCTTCATTTCTTCATTCATTACCAAATCCCCCTTTGTTTTTCCAATTTCCTTTATCGTACCTCCTATTTCCATATCCTTTATCATTCTTCCTTTTATATGTCTGATCATTGAAGTTCTTGTATACAACAAATTGTAAGTATTCTTGAAACTAGATTTGAAATTAATTCAAACCCTAAATATTTATAATGTGTGCAACAAAATGATAATAATAAACTATATGAATTTGCAAATGGATTTCAAATATTTTAGAACCCTAATTCATATTTACTATTCCATCACAAGAATTAAAAGCTAGACTATAGAGAAATGATAAATCAAATGTAGAAACCAAACAAGATAAATGCAAATGTCACCGAATGATCCAAATGTGGTTGCTCCGATTATAGCATAACTCCAATGTCAATTTTGCCTAGGGGGGTAAATGAAAGATAAGGGTTGATTTTATAAAGTTTGGAGATGGGTAGTTGAACAGATTTTGGTTAAGTAAATGGTAAAAGGTAGTTAGGGTTATGGTAGGTATTTTACGGGTTTTAGATTAAAATAATAAATTAAGTTTATTTAATTTATTATTTTCAGGAGGTTATTAGCTCATAGGTAAATAATAAATTAATTTTAATTTATTATTTACGGGATATGCCAAAATGAAGGATTTAATTAATTAACATTAATTAAATCACATGTGGGTAATAATAGATTAAATGGGATATTTAGGGATTATTAAGGATAATTATGGATTTAGGGCTAATGAAAGATTCGGTCAATTTTGGATGCCTACACTTTGCCCATCTTTGAGATGATGTTGCGAAGCGATGTCGTTTCAAAGAAGATTAAAACATAGGTTTTTGGATTCATATTTTGGGTAGGCTAGGGATCACATGGAGCTCATAAGAATGAAGCATTGGTAGATAATGCCCCCTTAAGAGGATATGCAGGGATGAAGGAGATGGATAGGTTCTTGAAAAAGGAAATGTAGGAAGGAAGTAGAGTTATGCTGATTAAACTTTGAGCAACCTGACATTTGATATAGCACCTGACGTTATGCCCCAAGGTATAAGAACCATGGTGACAATGTGTCATGTGCCCCAGTGTAATACAACCTTGTCTAACGTATGAGGAAGTAAACTTAAAGAATTAAGTCTGAATGCACAAATGGTATGATATGACCTTAGATGCAAAAGATAATGCAAAAAGCTATTCCAACATACACAAGATATAAATATTAGCTGGAATGATACGGATGTGATTCAAATACAACATGAAATGATGACACATACAAGCAAGAAAACAAGCAGGGATAAATGATTCAAAAACAAACAAGGTGTTACCCCTGTCAAGCTAAAAAATGGATGATCGATTGGATTGATTGATGTTGATAATGATGATGATTGATTGATAGCATTGTTGATGTGGGAACTATTTATCCTGAGAACAACACGAGGATTTATGATTGAGTGAGAGCATTGTTGATGTGGGAACGATTTATCCCGAGAACACGAGGATTGTGTTGTTGATATGGGAATGATATATCCTGAGAACAACACTAGGATTGGGAATGATATATCCCATTGATGATGATGATTGATCAGAGTAACAACAAGGCTAGGAACAAGACCATTGATGTGATTGGATAAATTGGCTTGATTGATTGACTTGATTGGATGATTGGAGAATTGATTGGAATAATTGATTGGATTGGATTGGGATTGATTGATTTGATTTTTGTTGGATATTTGATTTTTTTGTATTTTTGGGATATTGTGATTTTTTGTCTTTTCAAATGTTATGATTTGTTTTGGATTTTTGGCATGGGATTGTGTGTAGATAGCCTTTAGATAGATACCAATGACAAGGGAAAACCAAACCAAAAGGCAAGGAATAATAATGAATGGGGATGAACAATAATGAATGGGATAGATAAAAGAATTGGATAGATGGATAAGAGGATGGGTGAGAGGATCAAAGTAGGATTAAAAAGATTGGTATTGGGATAAATGTAGGATTGGATGGGTGGATAAAAGGATGGATAATAGGATGTGGCGATAAGATAAAGGTAGAAGTATGGATGTATAAGGTATGGGAGATATATGACAGATGGATGGAGGGAGACTAGAATGTGATCTTCAAGGACTACGCTGCATAGGAATAACCTACCCCCACTTTATATATTATACTTGAGGATTCAGTGGGGTGATTCAGATTAGGATGGATGATAGGGATAATGGTTGAAAGGGACGAATGGACTTAGTAGTGGATGGATGTATGGAGGATATTTGTAGAAACATATGGATGGAATTTGGAGTATGACAATAGGTGTCTAAAATTATTTTTCAACATTTTGCCCCTATCTACACCAAGATCAAAAAGGAGGAAGGGAAGATGGATGGTGTAATGAGGAAGGTACAACAGATACAATCGGTAAGAATGTTGAGATAAGATGGAACATGATAGGATAGGATATGAGATGGGTAGATAGGATATGAGATGGGATAGATGTGACAACATGCCCCCAAGTGTAAAGAACATAGATAATCACCTACGCATGATGCCTATTTGCCAGGTTTTCATCATGGTACTTATCCAAGGTGCCTGTTTACCAAGTTCTCACCATTGGATGAAATGGTTTCTCTTTACTATTTTTTTTGTAGGGGATAGTCGGATGGAATAGATGGGGACTCAAGATTTTGTTCCCATAGAAAGGTGTTGATGTCCTATGATGGATGTAAGTCACTCAGAGACCATGTCAAATGTTGTTTTGCTCATAGATGTTGGAAAAGAATTGCATGAGAGGGAAATAAAGTAAGGAGATAGCATAGTATGGATGGATAGTGGTTTATGTATGGATCATTTATAATGAATTATGATGGGGATTAGGATGGAAAGATAGTGAATAGTGGGTTATGATGCGGATTATGGATAAATTTATGCACAAGGATGGATGGAAAGTTTATTCAAAAGCATGGACCATAGGATTATGATGGAAGAAATAAGTAGGATAGCATATGGGAGATGTGAGGATGGAGGTATGTGGGAATGTTGTGGAGTGGAAGGGAACCAATACCAATGGTTGTACACACCGAAATGGATTTTGAAGCATAGAAGGGGGATTTGGGAGTAATCGAGATGTTATCTTAGGGATTTGCCTATTTAGGTATTTAGGAACCCAAATGGACTTATGATTTTTAGGATTTTGTGATAGGGAGCGAGATGTTTAGGATTTTAGCATTGTGGATGCTCCATTTGAACTAGGTACTTTTTGCTTGGGGACCCAAACCATTTTGGTTTTGAAATTATCTTTTTGAGATGTGGACTTGGGTAGCATTTTTGAATTTTGATTTTGCTTTGATTTTGTGGATTGGTGCCATGTGGCATCAGAATTATTAGGATGTTTTTCTTTATGGGTGGAGATCCAAATTTTTATTTTTGAATCCCATGGGGGTGTTTAGTATAGCTTCATGTTTAATCGATGTGTGCATTTGTTGATCATGATTAGGAATTGTAGGGGATTTATGGGGATGGGGCGTATGAATAGAGTGATTAATAGATTTGTGGCTAAAGTAATAAGGGGATGTGAGGATAGGAATATTAGGAGTTGGAAGAAGGGGAGGTAAAGTAGATGGATGGATGTTAGGAGTTGGAAGAAGTGGAGGTAAAGTGGATGGAGGAAGATGAATGGTCACATGCTTTTTGGCTTTATAGGATAATGGAGGAGGAATAGCAACAAATGTTTTATGGGTGAGATGAGGTGCACCTACGTTGGGCTTAGATGAAGTGGATTTAGGAGGCAGAAACATGGTACCAACATCTTGATATTGCTTACCTTGGGGTGTATAACTAATACCATATGGTTTTGGGGAGACTTTGACATGGATGGGTTCTAGATTACCTTGCTCATGAAGGCCGAAGCCTTTACCTTGATAATTCATGTTTTGGAACATATGATGTGCAATGGGATGCTTATTTTTTAGGATACAAGACACGAGTTCCTTATTGGATGAGGAGGGTGAGGTGGAAGATACAGGTTGCTTCTCTCCTAGGGAAGAACATTCATTTAGGAAGGTAGTAAGAATGATAGGACATGATGGTGGATTTGAAATGGTATCAGTATGAGATGGTGAAGGAGAAATAAGATCTTGATTATGCTCATGAAGATTCAATGTATTTTTTTGATTATCTATGTGCTTGTGGGGACCAAGTGTCTCATGAAGGGAAGTGGATAGGAGTGGTGGAGGGTTCTTGAACATGGATAGTATTGGGACCGTGAGTGGAAGGAATGAGAAGATCTTGATGACAGATAATATCTTGATCATAGAAAAGATATAGGTTATGAATAGGTTGAAAGGAAGGGTTTTGATCTTGATTTGGTAAGGAGCAAGACCGATCATGCTTTAGAGTTGACTCTTGACATAAATCTTGAGTGTGGATAGGAATGGAGGTCTCTTGGATAGATTTAATGTATGGAGGGGAGCGAATTGGGCTTATGGTAGGTGGATCTTCAAGAACATTTGAAGGTTCTTGGATAATTTCAAGGATAGGCATTTTATGGCATGAGGGTGGTAGTTGATTCCTTGCTAGTATCCAATGGATCACATCCTTCATTAGTATATGAGTGGATGTATGATATAATGGATGGATAATAAGGGTGGAAGGTATAGGATTGGAATGCAATGGAGGTATAATGGGATTAGGTGTTATATGAGTGGGATTAGGATTAGGTGGATGGACAAGAGGATTGGATATAATAGGATTGGGATTTGTGTTAGCTGGGGGGATGATATCATTGGCTATGATAGGATCAAGACTATTGGGCTTAGGTTGATAGATCATAGGATTGGGTTTAGGTGGAAAAGTTGATGGTTTAAACTTCAAGGGTGTTGGGGATTAGTTTAATGGATTAGGATTTAGAAGGCTGGAAGGATTATATGATGGAGGTTGCATAGGGATGGATGGATGAGGACTAGTGGATGGATTGGTGTACAATTCCAAACTCGAGATGGTGTCTCCCTTGTCAAGAGTATCATTAAGATGGCTTAAGGATTCATGATCATGGTGTGAGGAGTGACTAGTACTATCATACTCATGTTGTGGAGAATTAAGAGATAGATATTGAGGAATATTCATGAGATTGGTTGATGTGGAGGGACTAGGTTGGCATGATGATAGGGGTGACTCATAGAATTTAGGTTGAACTTGTTGATGTTGTATAAATGATGGTGGTGAAGGTAACAAAGGGATTGATGAATGAGAAGGCTGGGGGGCCAATGGATTAGGATTTAAATTAGATGGAATTTTTTGTTGTTGCATGGATAAAGGTATGGAGGATGATGTATTAAATGAAGGTTGGGTAGGGATCTGGACCTGTGAGGTTTGAGGTATGGATGTGTTGGGTTGATATGAGTGGTAGATTGGTTGTGATAAAGATTTGCATGAGGTGGATGGAGATGAGTCATAGAGTTGGGGTTTTGACGTGGTAGGATGTTAAAATTGTGAAGATAATTGTGCCAATTGAAATCTAAGATCAGCCTCTTGTTGTAGTGATTGAGTAAGTTGTGATTGAGGAAGTTGTTGGTATGATTGGGCGAGATGTTGTTGTAGCTGAAGGACTTGGAGATTAATGAATATCAAAGTTGAGACCTGGGTAGGATTATAGTTTTGTGAGGTTGAGGGCATGGAAGGAAAATCTTGGGTTGTGCTAAGATGATAAGAATGTTCTTGTGGATAATGATCATCATAGATATGTTGAAGCTCTTGTATTTCCTCATATTCTTGCGATGATAGTGATGTTGGTGGAGGCCAAAATGGGGAGATATATGGTTCATGGGTATCAAAATATGCATCATGATCTACCAAATTCTCATCATTATTATATCTAGGAGGGCCTCCATGAAGTGTGAGTTTTAGTTTTTGATTTGTCCTAGATTTGTTGATGGTCACAACTATTTTGATGAATAAGGATTGGACTAAATTAAGGATGGAATGTGAGTAGGATGATGTTAAATGAATTAGGTGGGAAATGGATGGATCAATTCAAATAGCTTCTTAGGATTCAAAGTGACAAGGTTCCACTTGAGATGTGATATTGAAGGATGATAGGTTCCTAATTCTGAAAGTCAAGTTGACGATGTAGGAGACAAGTTATAATGGTGATGATGATCAGGTATGCACACACATCAATCATATAAGGCACACAACTTGATTGGTTGTTTTTTATGACACCTTAATATTTTACAAACACTTGTAAACATGCACAATACTGGGCTAGGAAAGGACAATACTTGTTGAGTTCCCACTTGGTTTTACCTAGCCGTGCCTACTTATGGTGTATAGATCCAGGAACTTGGGGCACGGGCTCCTCCTTATAGTGCACTAACTTCTCAGGCACACCAAGTTCTAGGTCCTAGGACACACAGATCTTGAGGTACCTTGCTATCTCTACCATAAGCCACGAAAATGTGGGACAGCTATCAGAGTTTCCTCCTGTATCAACAAGTAGAGGGTTTTTGGCCTCTAAACAAAAGGGTTCTAGTGAATATCCGGGGGATTGGCACCTTACGAACATCCAACAAGCCACTAAAGGCTTTGACTAACCCTACTAGGAGTTTTAATATACACAAAGGTACACCTCCTTTTGAGCTAGCACTGTACGGTAAGTGCTAATACCGGTAAGAATTGGCTTTCACCTTATCCTCAATTTATATAGCAGACCGGATGAAAGTACCACTTGGGGTCGCAAATGAGTTCTCCTTCCGGATGTGTCTCAAGAGCAGGCCCACTCTAAGGAAGACAAAAGAAAGGAAACACGTTGTTTTTGATCTCCCAGATCGCACGAAATGCAAGAAGAGAGCATACACAATGCCTTTGCCTCACACTCGCATGGGGTTCATTTTAATTCCAAATCCAAATGTGTGGGTGATTGTACAAATTTTCAAAGAAATGCTTTTGATTCTCAAAATTGTCGAATGGTGTAAGAGAAGAGCATATGTATTCAATGACAAAATTGCAAGCCACAAGACATCGCAAATACTTGTTAATTTTAACCCTTGCTTATAACAAGACAAACACTTGAGTTTATTGTTAGACCAACGAATCCAAATGTGATCTAATCTATAAAAAGAATACACGTTGTTTTAAGATTAGATTCTTTGACAATCGAGCCTGCAACACACTGATTAGTAGTTTGTAAAAGTCTTTGACAGACGTAAAGCTACAATGAAGACGTTAGACCAAGGTGAATGAACCTGCAAAAGTCTACACAAGAAAATATTTGATGTTTGCAAAATGAAAGTCTGAATTTCAAATGATTATACTGGAAAATCTAAGATGAACTTGAGAAAATGACTTTCACCATGATGTAGTTCTCTGAGTTGTCTCTCCAATGCCTACAAAAACATGAAAATATCATGAAAAATGAAAAAGTTAGGCCTGTTTACACAAAACAGCCTCCAACAGCTAAAAAATGGCACTCTGGCAGTTAACTAACTCTGCGGTTGGCCATTTAATCTCTTTTGGTCACAAGCATGGTTTAAGAAGTCCTCGTGGGTAATGTCACTGTACCAATGTAATTAAGTTTATACTTAACCACCTGCATTGATGCAATATCTAGCAGTCAAAGATTTCTTTGGTCAATGTAACTGCCAGTATTTATCGTTAACACTGGTTTTTGTTGTCACGATCAGAGATTACCATGGGTTATAATACCCAGAGTAATAATAAATACCAAAACTAAAGGGATTTAACAAAAGTTTTCTATTGCTATGGAGAAAAGTGTACCATTATTAAAAGATTCCTGAAGACCAAAGAATGGAAGAAATTGTGCAATACGTGAACATACAGTGCAAGGTTTCCACGATTTTCCTAAACAATGAAGCAATAATTATCAACAGCTTGAATCGGTGTTACGAGTTGAAGAAGAGGGGGATTACAACCAATGCAAAAGAAGGTTTATGATGTGGAGTTTACTTTACAGTTTGGGCGACAATAGCAACCATGAAACCTTCAACACTGAACAGAAAATGCTTTAACTAGACAAACCGTCATCTAATGCGAATCAACATTGATGGCAATTTTCTCTTGATCATGTGCAAATGGTTTTGTTGATAGTTAAATTTGATGTTGTGATTGTTTGCTATTTATGGACATATATATGACATGATGTTATTGATAGTGAGAATTTAAATCCATAAATCCAAACATAAAACCTGCAATAAACGAAAGTGACTGTAAGTATAAATGTTAACAAGATAAACTATGAGCATTAAATCACAAGCTAACATTTAACAAATTTTAAATCATCATTAGAAAATGAATGATAAAGGTTCAATATTTGGCGTTGTTGTTGAGAATTTCCAGTAACCCTAATACATGCACGGCTTGAATATTGGTGACCATTGTAACTGCAACATTCGAAGGAAGTTATAAACAAGTTAAAATGGTTAGCATCTTAAATAAACATCACCCCGCTAAATCTAAAAAATTCTACCCCTACCCACCAATGACTAACTTGTTGGAAATTTAATCCTCCATCAGACATTTATTGCTGTTAGCCCCCGCGTCAGACCTGGAGATCTCCCGCATCCTCCCCCAACACCATTGGCCTACCAGCATTCAATTCTGGTAGGTGCATTTGAATTTGAAAGTTGAGCGCCCATTTTGCTGGGCATGTAGAAGAGACAAAAGAGAGGGAAAATGCAATGAGCACAGAGGACATAAGAGAAGAACCTGCAGCAGCAGAGGGATCAGAAGGTTCCAAGAGAGAACAGCAGAAGGAGAACAATAGAGAGGAATGTTGCAGCAGCAATAGTAGACTGCTACGGAGTTTGCATAGGCAGCTCCAGATATATAGTGTACAGCTCCAGAGATTGGGACAGAGTCAGAAAATAGAGCAGCATCTCTGTATTGTAATGTGAATGAAGTTTTGTATGTATTCTAGCTGAAAGGAAAATATATATATATATATATATATGAAATATATTGCTGACTCTTTTGTGTTTGGTTCCCTGTGTGTTTGCATTTCATTTTTGCTATTCATTATTGATGTAGCACTGCATCTAAGGAACATCATTCTGCCCATCCCCTATTTTTTTTGCCAACAAGTGGTATCAGAGCCCTATTTTTCTGGGCAGTCAAGTTTGTGTGGGTGTTTCATAAGCCCTAGTTTGTCTAGGCATTCATGGCAAGTGGGGACAGCAAAGGATGACAGCATCCACCGAGTTTGGATGGGTAGAACTATGATATTTGGTCTAAGAAGATGAAGACCATTCTGGTTGTGAATGACCTATGGGAGCTGGTCACTAATGGGTTCATAGACCCAACAGCCTATGCAGCCCTAATGAATGCTCAAAGAAACCAGTTGAAGGAAACTAGGATGAAAGATGCAAAAGCCCTCAGTCTAGTTGAGGCAGCCTTGACAGAGGCCATTTTCCCCCGCATTGCAGCAGCAAACTACTCTAAACAGGCTTGGGATATATTACATAATAGCTACAAGGGAACTGACAAAGTGAGGTCAGTCAAGCTCCAGCTGTTTAGAAGAGATTTTGAGATGCTACAGATGAAGGAGAGTGAGTCTATTTCAGACTTTCACACCAGGGTTTCTACCATGCTGAATCAGCTAAGGATAAATGGAGAAACCATGGATGAACAAAGGATTGTTGAAAAAATCCTAAGGAGTCTACCTTCTAGATTTGACCCTATAGTCATAACTATAGAAGAGACAAAGGATCTGTCCAAAATGACATTGGATGAGTTGATGGGCTCTCTACAAAGTCATGAGCAATGGTTGAATAGATCCGCTCCTTCCTTTGAGGAAGCCTTCAAGGCTCAGACCAATGCAAGAGGTAGAGGAAGAAGCAACTCCAGAAGAGGAGTCTCAAACAGCCAAGAAGAGGCAAGCAACTCACAGCCAAGCTATCAAGGAATGAAGAAGAACAGCAGTTCCAATCAGAGGAATGAAAAAAGTAATATTCAATGCTATTACTGTCATAAGTTTGGTCATTATGCTAGTGAGTGTAGAAAGAAATAGCAAGACCATGGAGGCCAAAATGCTAATGTAGCAAATAAGAATTGGGCTGAAAATGAGAAACAGTCCAAGGTATTTATTGTGTGCAACCTTGCTGAGAAGAGCAGCCCTGAAGTCTGGTATTTGGACAGCGGGTGTAGCAGCCACATGAGTGGTAATGAAAACTTGTTTGCCTCCATTGAGAGAAATGTCAATTCTGAAATCATGATGGGGAACAGCCAAAAGGTCCCTATCATAGGAAGAGGCATCATCACAGTCCTTAGCAAGCAAGGTGAGAAAATGCAGATCCATGATGTCTATTATGCCCCTGGCATAAAGCATAACCTTCTAAGCAGTGGACAGATTGTCCAAAATGGTTATAGAATCTTGATGGAAAAATGGAGAGTGCACTATATTTGATAGAGGAGGCAGCAAGAAAGTGATTGCAGTAGTGCAGATGACAAGAAACAGAATGTTTCCTCTATCATTAACTTTGGCGCCATCTCCGGCACTAACTCCAGCGCTATCTCTAGCGTAGTTTCCTGCACTATCTCTAGCACTCACAGCAGTGGGACAGCAAACAGCCTTCAGGACAGTCATCAAAGACCCATCCAAACTCTAGCATTTGAGGTATGGGTGCTTAAGCTTTTCTAGTTTGAGTTTATTGTCTAGGAAAGGCATGGATAGAGGGCTACCAAACATTGTAGAGCCCGATGGAAAATGTGAAGCCTGCATTTTAGGAAAGCAGCATAGGCAACCCTTTCAATCAGGGTATTCTAGAAGGGCAAAAGCACCATTGGAGTTGGTACATTCAGATTTATGTGGCCCTATGAAAACTCCCACATTAGGTGGGAATGTATATTTCATGACCTTCATTGATGATTACAGCAGAAAAATAAGGATTTATTTCTTGAAAAACAAATCTGAGGCCTTTGAGAAGTTCAAGGAGTGTAAGGCATCAGCTGAAAAGCAAAGTGGCCGCCATATCAAGGCCCTAAGAACAGATAGAGGAGGAGAGTATGTCTCCAAACAATTTTTGAATTTCTGCAAGTATGAAGGCATTCATAAACAGTTCACAACAAGGTATACTCCACAACAAAATGGAGTTGCTGAAAGGAAAAATAGAACCATCACAGAGATGGCAGCAAGCATGCTGAAGGAAAAAGGTCTGTCAAATGATTATTGGGGTGAAGCTGTAGCAACAGCGGTGTACCTATTGGATAGGTGTCCTACAAAGGCCATACATGATAGGATTCCACAAGAGGCATGGACAAATAGCAAATGGACTGTTGAGCACCTAAGAATTTTTGGGTGTGTGGCATATGCATTCATGCCTAAAGAGAAGAGGTAGAAATTTGATGATAAAGGTGAGAAATGTATCTTCACAGGTTATAGTGAAGAATCACAAGCCTACAAGTTGTTTAATCCCATCACGAAAAAACTTGTGATCAGCAGAGACGTTGAATTCATTGAGAATGAAGCATGGGATGGAATGGTGGACAGCACCACAGGTATTTCAGTCACAATACCCCTTGAAGATGAAGAAGCTCTGGAGGACAGCAACTCCAGAGGAGCTATAGAGAGCAGCAGCTCGGGGAGGAACTATCGTAGAGATTTAGAAAACAGCAGCTCTAGAGATGCTCAGCACAGCAGCTCCAGAGGTAGACAGCAGCATTGCAGCTCCGGAGATTAGCAGCTTCGGAGGTCTACAACTCCAGAGAACAGTAGCTCCGGAGGGCATTATAACAGTAGCTCCGGAGGTCATTAGAACTGCAGCTCTGGAGGTCACAGCAGTAGCTCCGGAGGTCAGAACAACAGCAGTTCCAGAGGCAATTCAGATCCCACACTCACATCAATGATCCCACGAAGGACAAAGAGTGTGAAGGAGATTTATGATAGCACAAGGTATGCTGACGATGATGAAGATTTGAATTTTGCATTGTTTTCTTCTAGTGATCCAATCTACTTTGAAGAAGCTGTGAAAGAGGAGAAATGGTGTGAGGCCATGGATGAAGAATTGGAAGCCATTGTGAGGAATGACACATGGTAGCTAACTAATTTACCCAAGGGTAAACAAGTGATTAGAGTTAAGTGGGTCTATAAGACCAAGTCTACTACTGAAGGAAAGATAGAAAGACATAAGGCAAGGCTGGTTGTCAAAGGGTACAAACAACAGCTTGGAAGAGATTATGATGAGACCTATGCACCAGTTGCAAGGCTGGAAACAGTTCGGGCAGTCATAGCAATTACAGCCCAACACAGATGGAAGGTGTTTCAAATGGATGTAAAGTCAGCCTTCTTGAATGGAGTGCTGAAAGAGGAAGTGTATGTGGAGCAGCCACCTAGCTATGAAGTCCCAGGGCAAGAGGACAAAGTATATAGGCTCCGAAAAGTGCTATATGGGCTGAAACAAGCCCCTAGGGCATGGTACAGTAGGATTGACTCATATTTGTTAAGCAATGGCTTTAGCAAAAGCAGCAGTGAGCCCACTCTCTACATCAAAGTAGTAGAAGGTAAAATTTTGATTGTTGTTTTGTATGTAGATGATCTGACTTTTACTGGCAATAGTGATCTTTTCATTGCTGATTTCAAAGAGGCAATGAAGAATGAGTTTGAGATGATAGACTTAGGTCTGCTAAAGTATTTCCTTGGCATTGAGGTCAACCAAACAGAGCATGGCATATTTATTTCACAAACTAACTATGCCAAACAGATTGTGAAGAGGTTTAAATTGGAAAATAGTAAACCTGCCCCTACACCAATAGCCACAGGTCTGAAGTTGAGTAAAGAGGACAGCAGTAGGGAAGTAAACCCAACCCTCTACAAGAGCATGGTTGGAAGCCTCATGTACTTGACAGCAACTAGGCCTGATTTCTAGGTTCATGGAGAAGCCTAAGGACACACATTGGCAAGCAGGAAAGAGGATCCTAAGGTATGTCAATGGCACAACAGGTTATGGCATTTTGTATGATGTTTCTGATAAATTTAAGTTGGCTGGTTTCACGGACAGTGATTGGGCAGGAAATGTTGATGACCGGAAGAGTACATCCAGCTATGTATTTCACATGGGTTCAGGTGTGATATCATGGGCATCCAAGAAGCAGCCCATTGTCTCTCTCTCTCTACAGTAGAAGTTGAGTACATTGCATCAAATGCAGCAGCTTCCCAGGCTATTTGGCTAAGAAGAATCCTTGCAGACTTGTATGAGCAGCAAGAAGATGGTACAACCATTCATTGTGACAATGTTTCATCAATAGCCTTGACAAAGAATCTAGTTTTCCACAGACGAAGCAAGCACATTGAAATCCGTTATCACTTCATAAGGGAGTTGGTAGAACGAGGAGAGATTCAGTTACAGTATTGCAGATCCGAGCAGCAGCTCGCTGACATTTTCACAAAGGCATTGCCGAAAGATTCCTTTGAATGCCTAAGAGATAGGCTCGGCATTGTGGACAGCTCCAGAGGTGTGCAGCCCCGGAAAGAGGACAGCTATGGAGGTGCGCAGTCCTACAAAGAAAATAGCTCTAGAGATTCAGATCTGGAAAGACAGCAAGAGAGCTCCAGAGATTCAACTCTGGAATGTATGTGCAGCTCCGGAGATGCTCTGGAGATGCAGAAAAGGAACTCTGAAGTTGCAGAGAGTCTGCTTCGGAGATGCTCCGAAGATGCTGAAAAGGGAAGTCAGCTCAGGAGATGCAGACAGGGAGCTCTGGAGATATTGCAGCATAGCAGAAAGAGCTCTGGAGATCTGCTCCAGAAAGGCAAAGGCAAATGTATATCTCTAGAGATCAGTTCTGGAATGAAAATTGCAAATTGATGTCTGACTTCAGATTAAGGGGGAGTGTTGGAAATTTAATCCTCTGTCAGACATTTATTGTTGTTAGCCCCCGCGTCAGACCTGGGGATCTCTCGCATCCTCCCCCAGCACCGTTGGCCTGCCAGCATTCAATTCTGGTAGGTGCATTTGAATTTGAAAGTTGAGCGCCCATTTTGCTGGGCATGTAGAAGAGACAAAAGAGAGGGAAAATGCAATGAGCACAGAGGACGGAAGAGAAGAACCTGCAGCAGTAGAGGAATGAGAAGGTTCCAAGAGAGAACAACAGAAGGAGAATAGCAGAGAGGAATGTTGCAGCAGCAACAGTAGACAGCTATGGAGTTCGCACAGGCAGCTCTAGATATACAGTGTGCAGCTCCAGAGATTGGGGCAGAGTCAGAAAACAGAGCAGCATCTCTGTATTGTAATGTGAATGAAGTTTTGTATGTATTCTAACTGAAAGGAAAATATATATATATATGAAACATATTATTGTCTCTTCTATGTTTGGTTTCCTGTGTGTTTGCATTTCATTTTTGCTGTTCATTATTGCTGTAGCACTGCATCTAAGGAACATCATTCTGCCCATCCCCTATTTTTTCTGCCAACATAACTCAAACATTTATCGAAGCTTTACATCCTACGGAAGGAAGTTACAAGTGCCCCAAAAACTCATTGTTCAAGAGAATCAAGGAATGCACTGATAAGAAACAACAGGTATAAAACTAAGTGCAGAAAACTCAAAGAACATAGTGATAGGAACAACTAACGTTGATAGGAACAATCAGCGAGTTTAAAGAAAATTTTCTGGCATGAGTTCTTTTACGGCGGTAGGCACTCTCTGAGCACTAGAATGATAAAGGCATAACACTTGCACCCATAGAGGAATATGCTGATAAGAACACGAGTTTAGAAAAGTTTATAGCAATACACTGATAGAAACAACCAAAGCAACAGAAATCTTTCGGCGTGAATTGTTTTGTGGTGTGAGACAATTTCTGAGCACTATGATGTTCACATAGAAAACCAGCGTGGATGCATATAAAAGTATGGCTAATGGCGGTGCAAGTTACAATAACCAGATGCTTAAAAAGATAAATGGTTAATTATCAGCAATGTAAGAACATACCACAGCTTCGAATGTGATTACAATTCCAAAAACAATTTCAAACTTGCAATGTATGAATGTACCACAACCCTGTCAAAATAAATTGTTAAACATTTTAAAGATTCATGAAATAGTTGACAATAATGATTGAGTACAACTAATAATAATCAAATGCCACGAGATTGGATGACAACAAGGCAAACAAAGTTTTGTCCAATGAAACTATCAAAGGGGTATACCAAACAATTAAATGTTCAAATGGCCTTCAACATCAAACAATTAAATGTTCAAACGGCCTTCAATGATTTGAACCTCCAATCCAACCTTCTTTTAACCCTCAAACAATGAAGCTTAAATGGAAAAGCTTACGAGAATATCAAGCCAAAGCTAAAAGACGGCCATTAAAGGTTTAATCTCTCTCTCTGTTGAAGCTATCATGGCTACAAAAGTTGACCTCTTGAATTCTTTAAAAACCCTGCACAAACTCAAACAACCATGCTTGCACAACATGCGAATAAGAAGGAGAATATTCACGTCAGGTTCACCAGTGTATATAGCAAAATGTAAATATTCTTGAAACTAGATTTGAAATTAATTCAAACCCTAAATATTTATATTTTGTGTAACAAAATGATAATAATAAACTATATGAATTTGCAAATGGATTTCAAATATTTCAGAACCCTAATTCATATTTAATGTGCCGTCACAAGAATTAAAAGCTAGACTATAGAGAAATGATAAATCAAATGTAGAAACCAAACAAGATAAATGCAAATGTTACTGAATGATCCAAATGTGGTTGCTTAGCATAACTCCAATTTCAATTTTGCCCGGGGGTAAATGAAAGATAGGGGTTGATTTTATAAAGTTTGGAGATGGGTAGTTGAATGGATTTTGGTTAAGTAAATGGTAAAAGGTAGTTAGGGTGATGGTAGGTATTTTACGGGTTTGAGATTAAAATAATAAATTAAGTTTATTTAATTTATTATTTTCAGGAGGTTATTAGCTCATAGGTAAATAATAAATTAATTTTAATTTATTATTTACATGATATGCCAAAATGAAGGATTTAATTAATTAACATTAATTAAATCACATGTGGGTAATAATAGATTAAATGGGATATTTAGGGATTATTAAGGATAATTATGGATTTAGGGCTAATGAAAGATTCAGTCAATTTTGGATGCCTACTTACGCTTCTTTTCACGATCAGCATAAATGGATTTGATCTTTTCCTGCTTAATTGCTTTCTCATACACCTAGTCCATTGTGTTCAGACCATGCACCTCCATCTCTCTGTCAATTGGAGGATTGAACCCCATAATGAATTTTCTTATCCAAAATATTTCATCCTTTTGATACTAAGGAACATACTTCAACAATCTAGTAAATGTTTTCTGCATATTCAACCACGGACAAATCACCTTGCTTGAGATTTTGAAAATCTGTTAGCTTTTGATCAAAATAGAGCTGTGATAACCACCTTTTTCAAAAAAGTTCCACAAATTCATTCCATGTCACCTTTAAGGGGATTAAATCCAGTTCCATCTTTTTGTTCATCCACTAGGTGGATGCCTCTCTAGATAGTTGATATGCTTCCCACACTACCTTTGTAATCTCAGAATAATTTCTAATTTCAAAGTATTTCTCCATTTCTGCTAGCCATGCTTCTGCTACATCACTACTTTTCATTCCATCAAATTTGGGAGGAATAATCCTTTCCATATCCTAAGATAGTTCCAGAGCAAGTTTGTCTTTTGTCTCCCTCTAAGATTCACTATTCTCTTGATTTTCACTTGACATGCCATGCTCTTGTTGCTTACTTTTACTCGCATTATTAGAATACTCATTTTCACCCTCCGTATTCCTGGTTTCATTCACTTTCTTTTCCAATTTGCCCAAGCTTTCCTTAGTTTCAATAAGCATATTAAGAATTCTATCCAATTTATCAGTGGAGTTAGCCTGAGAGTTGTGACCTTCCCGATCTTCTCTCTCATTAAACTCTGATTGATCCATGTTTATTTGTTTTCTCACCTGTTTTAGCAAGTACTAATCAGTTCTAAAATTTATCATTTTGAATATTATCAAAACATATCAATTGCTCATAACCATAGTTATTCTCAAGCCAAAATTGTCTTTATTATATTTTGCACAACAGTATGTACATTCTTTAAGGATAGATACATTTCATGTTTCACTCAGTACTTACAAGAGGAGTGCAACCTTCAGATTCATTGTCTGACACATATTCACGAGGTGTATAACCCTCAGATTCGCTATCGGATGATAGTACAATGATTTCAGCTCTAGGTGGTATATGGGAATCCGTAGTGATCATTGGTACACTAATAGGGAAGGAATTGACCATAATTCAAGCTGCCATCCTAAATGTCTCTAGGAGTTCTCTTTTCATTCATTTGAGTCATGACAGAGTATTGGTAAAAGTTTTCATATCATCTAGCCAAATGCCATTTTCATCATTCATTTTCTCAATAGTTTTAATCATCACAAGACGTCTCTGCTTAGCTTGCAGGTAACATTCCTTACCAGCGAAGGACTTCCTTGTGGTTTTCTTGAGACATACCATCCTGGCACAATAAATCAAATTATTAGCTACCCACATAATGTTGATTCTTAATTATCTTAGTGGACTCATCAGCCCTAGTGCTGAACCTGGTTAGCTCTGATACCATATGTAACACCTAGTTTAGTTTTCACCCTAAAAACTAAGTTTAACCAAAGGTAATATTTTTTTTTGTTTAAATCAGAAGGAGATAATTTATTTTTCATTTTAAAACCAAGTAGTTCATTCATCAACTAACAATAATCATGAAATTATAAGTTATACAAAAGGGATCTATCCATCTACAACATTAAACAATATGATGATTAAAGTAACTTAGAACATTTTCAAAATAGAAACTTACCAAAGTCATTGCATCTCGATTGTCAACCATCAAAATTCAAGTCTCAGCAAGCCTCTGGAATATAGAAGAGAAAGTATCTTCAAGGAGCTTAACCTCCAACCACAGACCATTGGTCTCCCTTACTCTTTCGTATCCAGAAGTAGCCCTACCCTACTCAAATAGGATAGACATAGGGTAACCAATGGTGTTAGCCATCTAAGTACTAGTGTTGTGACCTACGTAACTTGTTATCATGCAATCCCCTAGATACCCTCCAGTCAAGCATGACCACTCCACAAGCTACGCCATCTAGTCATGGTGAACTATCAATGCACGTGAGGCACGTGCACTACCTTGGCCAAAGGATTTGAATATAATTAGCGTTGTGTCAATGCAAGTAGTAAGTTCACCCACCCCAACTTGACTTGAATTAATTGTTATCCTACAATTACCTATGTATAAGTTTAATATAACAACCATGATAACCTCTTGGTGTTCCAAACTCATCATGCATTAATGCATGACAGTTAGGTTTACTTCTCTCTTTTTGGCTCATGGAGACATTTCCATCCATATGTTAAAAGAATGGGATCCTAGCTTACTGGTTAATCAGTTAATGCTATAAGTTTATGGGTTGATCTCTAAGTTCGTCCACTGCTTTAAATTATCTAGTCCAGAGAGGACACTAAACTTAACTAAGTAATTTCAGAAGGGGTTTAACAATAATTCAGTTATAGAATTCAAGTAATCAAAGACCCAGAGTTAAAGTTTAAATACTCTTAAAAGTCTTCTTCAACCTATCGAATCTTCAACATAGCTTAATCTTTTATCATATTAAGCATTTAACAATCCTAACTTGTAGTTTCTATTAGCAAGAAGAATGCATGCAAGTTTAAACTAAACACTTAACTATAGACTCATTGTGTCTGCTCTAAAATTTCATTATCTAACATGTTTGATAGTTTAGACCAATAATAACTCTATACCCTCTTTCAAAGACACAATAGTTGGAAAGTTTTTAAAAGCTGAAAGAATTATACACAATAAGTAAATGGACTATAACTAGTTCTCTTTCGCAGCAAGAAATATATAACTCTATGTTCGGCCAACCAACATAAATTCTCAACATGTAGAAGATTGAGTAGTTACTCAAACCATGACATACATTCCACACCATTGTTCCCCATTTGTCGATGATATGACATATTTTCAAGTCTTTTATAAAACTAGTTGTTTTTGGATATGACAAGACCAACTGTGTATAGTCAGCAAGCCAACTGATGACGCTTCTAACATCAACCAAGGTTAGACTACTATAGCTCAGGTTATCTTTAATGCTATCAAACAACCAAGAGTCACACTCCCATGTGTTCTATGTATATCTTATATATCTCTAAAGATAAATGAACATAGCTATATAGTTTTTAGTTGACCATCGAAAGATGCTTCGAGGGACAAGTATGATACCATTGCGAAGGTTAAGACAACGGTGCTGTTCAAGGAACAAATAGCATTGTTTTCATTTTAAAAGAAGTGCAAATACACAAGCCATAAAGTTGGTAACTAGTCCACATTTACATCATCAAAGAAATCACTAAATTCTGTCATATTACTTGATGATACCATTCCTACTGAGACATTCTAGTTAAACCATGACAGTGTGGAAGATAGAAGAGAAGGAACCTGAAGGAAATCTCTAGTGACTACTTATAAACTGGTCTAAAAGCTCATTCTCTTCTTACTCACTCACATACTCCTTCCCTCAGCCTCCTGTCAGTTTCTTTTCCCTGTTCTCTCTCTCTCTCTCTGTGTCCAAAAACTGTTTCTCCTCTTGCTCTATATCCCGATCTCCCTCCGAAGAAAAACGAACTTCCCCAGTCTCTAAACCATGCCCTATCAACTTGGTAACTACCCTACATGGATAACCATCTACCTCCTTTCCATGACCACTACACAGAAATGGTTTGGTTTCCCACTAAATTCACAGCTACTCTGCAAGGTGGAGATAACAATATGCGAAGTGGCAGTTTCAGTTTGGACATGATGCCACACTCCTCTTAACCGACTATGAGTTTAAATTGAATACATAACTTATAATAATGGTTCTACTAACAACCAAACAATAAAGTTTGAAGCTGAAGAATAAATATATTATTTTGGAATATAAGACATCATAGTAACGACTTGAGTGAACCCTTCAAACTACTGCCCGATTACTAACATCATAAAAGAATAAAAGAATTACCCCATAATGACTATTTAAATATAACTAAATATAATTTTGTATATTACCATTACAATATGACCAATGGTATTACACTCAACGGTCTCAAAATTTAAAACATTATTTAAACCTTTTATTATACGATAATAGCCCATAACAGAAATAATTTGTACATCTGTCAAATTTCGCAAGTAAATGTTTACATCATATGCTTGTAGAGCTTTGTGACGATGATGACAATTTGAGCATAAACACAATACAAGGTTTGGGGTCGACTTTATGCACAACTTTCAATTTTTACGCTGAACCACTAAACAAGACATGACATACAACTCATTATCAAGTGTATACATTTATATATATAAAAATATATATTGGTTGTCCATATTTGATGACATGATTTAGAGTATTACGACACAGATGTCAATTTTCCATACTCATTACAACAACTACGAAAAGAAGAAAGACGTAATCTTGCAAACCTTGACGTTATCATCAAAAATTGACTTAGCCCAAAATCAATACTTAACTCAAGGCAACTAGGTTTATCTACTTGATGTTCGTTTTAAGTGGCAAACACCCATGGGTTATTCCAGAGTCTGTTCTCTCTTTCTCAAAGATACTTTCTCTTCTTCTTTCTTCTTGGTGAACATGTTCCATCTATTCCCATCATTAACAATCTCACATCCAATTTGTGGTCAAAGTACCAATGTTTTGATCAAAACACATTTACATCAAATCATTTCATTTTCATATCGAAAAGACATTTTAATTCATAACATCAGATTGATTATAATCAAGTAAAATTCCATGATTTCATAAAATTAACCTTTTCTAATCATATCATCATTTTCTATGATGTTAAAACATATCCACATAACTGTACTATATTAAGAAAAAGTAAATAGTAATATTGAATCCAGAAAGGGGATGTAACATTTCTACCCAACCATGAAGCATTTATGCTTCCCTGAAATCCTTCCTAACATGAAGGATACCCAACCTTGCACGAAGTGCATAGAAACCTTTAAAAAATAGGTAGGAGGGAGAAACTAGTGCAACCTGATGTATAAATGGATATATTTCTAATAGAATATGCAATATCTCAGAAACAAGATGTGGCAAAGAAACATATAAATATTTTTTTTCTAGACACATATATTCATCTATTTCAATGAAGGCATGGCTTTGTCCAAAGCACTTTAAAAGTAATGGTCGAAATCCACAAAAGAGGATCAACCTTCTCTATGTATCCACATTTGGCACCCTATCTCGAAAGGTGAGCCCAATACACACATTGTTGACACACCTAGGAGCCTGTACCATAAGCCAAAGCAACCTTCACCAAACACTGAGAAGTAGCATGAGAGAAACTCTTTCACTAAAATATGAAAAATATACATTGGGAATTAGATATTTTACAATGTACAAACCCAGGTATAAATAGCCGAGTAAAAGATGAGGTATGGGAACAACCGGCCCCAACTACCTCAATGGTGAAAAATAAAATATGCACCTAACATTATTAAAATATCTAATAATGTAAATGTAAAAGTAGCCTAAGTAAACTTAAGCGTAGTCTAGCAACCCCCCTTAAGTGCAACTTAGATAGATTATTATGTAATATGAGGTGTGTTGTACCCAACCAATTTTTTTGCTTCATTAAGGCATTTTGAAACAAGTCTAGAAAAATTTTCATCAAAAAGTCAAAAAGCAAAATTTCTATTTTTAGAAATTTCTAAAAATAGACGTCGAGTTAGGTTTTCTAGGTTTCCTGAGATATGGATGTTGGCAAAACATTCTAAAAATAGAATGTTTCTAAAAATAGAATCTCCAACTTAGGTGTCGCGCTCAATTCTCATTGATCGATTTTGCTTCATGATCGGCGCGGTTCAGATGGAATCTTCAAATGACCAAGTTTTCTCTACTGGGTCATTTCTACTTTTTCAGAAGGTGAAGCATGAGCTCGAAAGTCATCAACACAAAAAAGTTCACCTGCCAGAACTCTTCAATGAGTTTCCAATGCTGTTTCAACAACGCAGAACTGACTAACAGCCGTCGACTCGACGACGCACGCAAAATGATGCAAGATGGATCCAAGGTGAAATGAAATATTGGAATATCATAAATTTGACTCAGTCTGGTGAAACCAGGTGCCCCAGGTGGCTTGGGGCACCCATCCTCTCATGTGTTAGTTTTTTTTCACATTTTTCAAGAAACATCGAAAATGCTTCTGTCAGCTCGTTCCTGGTTGGTCAAGCTTGGTTAAACTCAGTCAAAAGGCCCATAAAAGCAAGAGATTCATCTCAGATATGCTCAGGCTATCCAATCTATGCTCATCCTGATGCCTGTCTGTGGAATCCTGAAATCTTGAAAATTTGACTGAGTCTGAAATCTGGTGGATCCTCAAAAATCTAGAATCCGCATGTCAAATCCCATGGATCTAAGGCCTATCTCAAACATCCTGAAAGTATATTTCAAAATATTTAAAGTATAGGAATATATTTTGAAATATACGTCAGACAGGACCTTCGAATTTTGGTGAAATTCAAGATTTGCGGCAGAAATTGAAAAATTCCAAAATTTTTCTAAGGCATGGAGAACCAGGAGCCCCAGGTGACTTGGGGTGCCCAAACTCTCCAGAGTTAGTTTATTTTTGATGATTTTCTCAAAAAACATGAATCTCCTTCCGTCAGCCCGGTCTGGTTCAGATTTGATCAGTTTGGCACATTTTTTGAGGCAAACAGAGGTACAATCAACTTAATTTTCACCAGGCTTGCATATTTTCCAGATCATCAGACTCATTTTCATCCCAGTTGATATAAATTGATAGCCAAACAGGGATCCTGTGCCTCCGAAATGCGTACGCAAACCAAGAAAGTGAAGAAGTTGAAAAGATTGAAAATATGGCTAAGTGTTGGAAAACCAAGCGCCCCAGGTGGCTTGGGGCACCCAACTTGAGTAGTGTTAGAATATTTTCATGTTTACAGTGTTTTCTGACATGCTTTGTTACCAATCTTCGCCCGTTGGCAGTTTTTAGGAGGTCAAACTTGGTCAAACGATGTCAGATCGTCGAACGGAGGCAGGGGATGGAATCTCAGTTGATCAATCTCCAAAATGTCAGGATCAGTCAGTTTTTTTAGTTCATGGTGACATTTTTCTGCCTTGTTGAAGTCAGAGACAAGCCATTTTGTAGTCAAAATGAGTGTTGAAGTGTTGAAGATGAAGAAAAATTTGTTAGCACTTCTTTCAACTTGCATGTTCGATGACATCATCAAAGAAGATATTTTTTCATTTTGCACATGAAGCCATAGGCTCCTACAAAATAGGGATTCTTTCTATTCAAAGACATCCACTTGGATTTATTCTTTAAAAGATGCTTTCTTCAAGGATGAGGGTGAAGTTTTCTTCTCACACAAATAAAGCTGCTTTTTCGACCAAAAGATTTAGAAAGACAAGCTTTGGCTTCTTTATTTCATTATCTTTTGCAGGTTGTATCCAGAGGAAAGATTTTATTTTTCTTTCAATGAAGATTCAAAGACCCAAACCAGGTGCTTTTTTAGTGTTCTTCATAGATTCGGGTTGAGGAAGAAGAGAGGCTTGCTTTTTCAGGGTCCTTGTTTCAAGGGGATCATTTTTCAAAAATCTGACTAGAGCTTTTTCAGTTTTCGTCGAGATGGGTCCATCCAGATTATTATCCTCTCGAAGATTGAGAGTTGTGCTTTTTTTGGGAAACTACTTTTTTCCTACTTTTTCGAGAAAATCTTTGCTTTTTCAAAATATGACGATCTGGGTTGCTTCAAAATAGAATTGCCTACAAAACCCATGTGCCAGTTTTTTTTTGCTCAGAATCAACTTTTTTTAGAAGAAATCAGCAAAAGAATATCAACGGATGACATCACCAAAAAGCAAGAATGTTGATGAGGATGCATTTCAAAAGAAAGCAGCTTTAAAACATATGCTTTTTGTTTTAAAGCATGTGCTTTCATCTTAAGCTCATCCATCCTATATTTAGAAAGAAATCACTTTGTGATAGTTGGAATCTTCTTTGCTTTAAAGCATTTGTTTATTATATCTTTGTCTTAGAATAGTAATAAATCTTGCGAGTTGGCAAGTTAGGGTTAATCAAGGAGATTTTAGGGTTCCCTACTCCTTTGATTTTAGTATAAATAAGGGCATCCTTGCCCATTGTTTGTAATGACTTTTGTGATAGCAAATTTGCTATGCCTATTCTAGCCTGCAAACATTGGTACTCCAGGTGTTTGTTCACTTTGTGTCCAGTGTTCTCTGGTGTTTGATCGCTTACTATATGCCTACCTTTTGCTGCAGTATTGTTGTCCTAGGGTTGTATTAAACTTTCTGATATTGAATAGAAGTCTCATGCCTACTTTGCTCTAATATTCTATATCGATTCATCAAGTTTTCGTCATCAGATGTGTAGCTTCTATGGCTTTCATTTTCAGCTTTCATCATTAAAGTACTCTTAGTCTTGTGGTGTAAATCTGGAGGAAAACTACTTGAGTTTTTGTGTTAACAATCATTCCCTGTTCACTTTCAAACTTCCTTTACTTTGAATTTACTCAGGAGGTTGAGAGCGTCATTAGTCTATGCTAGTTGTAGTAGAAGTTTTATTAAAAAGGAAAAAACCTCTTCTACAGCATTTAGAGTTTTATAACCTTGTGCTGGCAGCTGAGAATCAAAAAGAAGATAGGTGAAGTTTCATTCAAGTTATCTTTTCAGCGAACATCAGCAAGAAAGCGAACTCCCCCTTCCAATAGGAGAGCAGTTTATCTATGCATAACTATCCATTTCCAATTCACATTCTGGAGGTGCGAATTGAAACGCCAACAGTTTTCTGGCACCCACCGTGGGGCATGAGGCATAAAACTTCAAGAAAGCTTAGGCTTATGACACAGTAATGACTCTCTGGCGTCCTTCTGTTGCAGTTCAACAACCAAACCTTACACCACCTATTATTCAACCAAATCTTGTAGGAGTGGAAGGAGAGAAAACGGACATCATTAGTAGGCTTAGAAGTTTCATATTTGTGCAAAAGGAAAGTCCTAATCAGTGGAGAAACATAGCTGCTATCCTTGATTAAGAAAAACACAAAGCAGATCTTGCAGCAGGAAGACCAGTACTACCACCTCCCACGTGGCAATAGATAATCCTGGCTCACAAGGTTTATTCAAGAAAAGGAAAAGGTGGTGCTATGGATCCTTTCTTTCAAGATCTTAATTCTGCAAAAGTTGGAGAAGCATCCAACATAGCTCGAGAAATTCAGATAGTTCCTGAAGTTAAGCAGGAAGAATTACAAGAAGAACCAGTAATCCAGCCTAGAGCAATGGGTGATGCAAATAACAACAATCACAATGATCCAAATCAAAGGCGACCACCACCATTGCCTTGGGGTAATAACATTGGAACTTTGGCCCTACAAGCACATCATGATTTACCAAAGGGGTCAAGGAAGCACTTTCCTCGGTTCCATGGCGATGGAACTCAACATCCTGATGAACACATCTCTGCATTCACAATAGCTTGCGCTGTTTTGCATGTATCACATGAAGATGTTTCCATGCGTCTCTTCATTGAGACTCTCATGGGAAATATTGCGGATTGGTTCAATCATCTGGAACCAGGAATCATTACAAGTTGGGCAACTATGAGCGAGAAATTCTTGGCAAGGTTCAAGCCTACCGAAGATGGTCACAGATTGTTCACCCAACTCTCAAATTCAAAGATGGAAAACAATGAACCAATGAGGGAGTTTGTGGCAAGGTTTAATTGCCTAGTTACACATCTTTCTCATACTCTTAATCCATCTCCACAAATTCTGTTGAGCAGTTTCATTAACGCTCTTCCTTCTAAGATAGCCTTCTTTTTGAGATCGGCTAATGAAACAGAATTATCCAATGCACAAGAAAATGCCATCAAGTTAGAGGATGACATGATTACCTCTAGCAAGATGAAAATGGATTCAATCAAGCCTCTAGTTCAGAGTTCTGCAAATCCACTACTGCATAAGGTAGCAAACGAAGTGACTATCATGAAGAGATAGTTGCCTACTCAGGGGCAACCGGTGCAATAACAATACCAACCATAGCAACAGTATCAACCTCAACAACCATATCAGCCTAAGAGGAACAATTTTCAGCCTTTCAATAACTATAGGCCCAAGTTGCCAGCACCACCACTAAGACAAGCAGTTGATGCTGCTCAAAATACAGTGTTTTGTTCCTTTCATGAGACTGATGCACATACTGGAGCCACGTGTCCTAAAAATTTAAGGATGAATCAAATCATGGGATATGCTGATGCTACACCTATTTCAAACATTGTTCCTTCCCCAAGTGCGAATGTTGTCTTACCATAGACGGACAATTTCGATGGTGACTCTACCACGGGATACTTCTAGAATGAACCCGTTATAATGAAGGAAGAACAAGACGATTTTCGTCAATATTCTCTTATAGTGAATCGTGAAAATCTTTCAACTCCTGTGTTTACACGTACTCAACATTTTAAAGCACAGAAGGAAGGAGAGGATAGACAAAGACCAAAAGAAAAGGAGAAGGAAGTGGCTTCCACTTCCAATGCTCAGCCATCACGTGAAAAGGTTCAAACTACTCAAAATTCATCTTCAACAAATTTTGATATAGTAGATTCCATGATGAAGACAAAGGTGCAGATTTCTCAGCTGGAGTATCTTCAAGACCATCCAGATCAGCTGGATAGAGTGTCAAGTATGTCAAGAAAGATACTGTCGTGCAGCCCACATTGCTAGAATCTTCTATTCCGATAGGAGAGAAGCCAAAGCCCTTCTATATTTCTCTATATATAGGAGGTTATAAATTGAGCAATTGTATCATTGATTCAAAAGCCTCAGACAACGTCATGCCTTTGAAGGTAATGAATGCTTTGGGACTCTCATGCACCAAAACACATGACAAGTGTTATTCGCTTGAGTCTAAATCAGTGCCATTGGTTGGACAATTGAAGGATGCTCAAGTTCGATTAGCGGCTTACCCAGAGAAGAAAATAATGATGACTATCTTGGTAGCTGACATTCCAACCAGCTATGGGATGCTGCTAAGTAGAAGTTTCTGCAAAGATCTTGGAGGAGAAATACAATTGGATTGGTCATCTGCAACCATTCCTTTAAAGAAAGGTAATTTCAAATTGGAACCAGAAACCAAGTCACAGTTCGTGGTGTTGAAATCTCAAGATCCTCAAGCACAAGTGCTATATCAAGAAACAGATTCTGGTACATATGTTATGTTGTCTAATATAACTAAAAAGAATCAAGAGGTTGTCTATGTGGTTGATGAATCAGAGGAAGTATCCGAAGAAATGTGTAATTTGCAAACTTTCTTTGAAGAAGAAGTGCAACAATCTTCTCAAGAGCAAAATTACAAGGAAGAGATCAAATATGTTGCAGAGAGCAATGAAGAATCTGATTTGTTCTTCTCATCTTTTGAAGGTTGGTTTGAAGAACCTATGTCAGATATATCCAAAGAAGAGACCAAAGAAACATTGCAATTGGAGCAAGAACAAGATCTTCATTTTGAAGATGATTCATCATTGGAGGAATTTCTCAAAAATGGAGATCATATGGAAGATTCATCATTGGATCTCGACAGTTTTCTACATCACTTGGAGAGTGATTCTTTAGTAGAGGATACTGTAAATTTTCTTTTATAGTTTAGCCCATCTTCACCTGCATCTCGAGAATGTTTTATACATACTAGTGAAGAGGACGATGTTGAATCCATCTATGAACCTGCACAAGAAAAAGACTTTACTGATACTATGTAGCCAGTGTGGAATGCAACAAATGAAGAGGTTGATGGAGAAGAGTAGTTCATGGAATATTCAGTTTTGGTCACTAAAGAGGATGATATTGAAAAATCAGAGATTCTTGACAAATGTCTTGTGAGATACACCGTAGGTGAGATTGATCAAGAAGAAGAAGAGGAAACATATGATTCAGATGAAGCTATCTTTGGTTTTACTCCTTTTATAGAAGAAGAAAGATACAAGAATGCTGAAGAAGAAGTGATGATGGATATCCGCATTGAAGAAGAGTACTCTATAGAGGATGACGAGTTTCCAGGTAATGAATGGGAAAGTGAGCTATCAGGTGAAGATGTTCAAGAGTTTAAGCATTCAGATCTTGACGGTTCATCAGATTTTGGTGAGTGGATGGATGAAAACACAACTGATGAAGAAGCCCCTGTAGCACTTGAAAAATGGGCAACGACGGTTGTAGATCCTATAAGCCAAGAATCAGTGATGAGAGTTGCGTATGAGCAGCTTGCACCTTTTCCTGAAGATGATGCATTGACCGAATACAAAGTTGCGTGTGTACAAGATATAAATGAAACTCATAGTCAATATGTGGTGATGACCATTCCCACAGATGTACTTTGGCCACAAGACTTTCCTGTATATCTTCAGAAGGAAGTTCTGTATCTTCACCCATTACAGAGGTTGCTTGCATTGGAGGAAGATGCTCCACCTGATCACTGGCATATCAATCAGTTTCTCAGAAACTTCTCATGGCCTGAACGTGAATACCCTTCTGAATCATGGCTCTTTGAGAGGATGTTACAGAGAAAGAAAAGTTTTGTGCTACCAAGACAATCTTCACAGCTAAAGAGAGATGGTTCTTACTTTTCTGAGTCGATTGATGGTTTTATGTGATAGCCCTAAATCTCTTCTCATCCTCACTCAGGAGAAAGAGTGCGTGAAACACTTTTTGTTCTCGTGATGTGTTTCCCCTTTCTGTGATGTGACCGTCATGTCCTAATGTTTTTCCCCTTTCCGTAATGTGATAGTTGTGTTTCCTGTCGTGTTCTGAGGTTCCAACTCCCTAGATGATTTTAGGAAGTCTGGTTTTAGGTGATGTAGGAGAAAAGTCTTGTTCTAGGTGATTAGGACTGTAACCTGACTCTATTGCCCAATGGATAAGGCACTGGTCCAACTTGCAAAAAATCTAGAGATTCTTGGTTCTCCTATGCCATAAGTATCCACCATGGTCCCCAGACAGAGCCAATTGTTGTACCCAACCAAATTTTTTGCTTCATTAAGGCATTTTGAAACAAGTCTAGAAAATTTTTCGTCAAAAAGTCAAAAAAGCAAAATTTCTAAAAATAGAAATTTCTATTTTTAGAAATTTCTAAAAATAGATGTCGAGTTAGGTTTTCTGGGTTTCTTGAGATATGGATGTTGGCAAAACTTTCTAAAAATAGAATCTCCAAATTAGGTGTCGCACTCAATTCTCACTAGTTGATTTTGCTTCACGATCGGTGCAGTTCAGATGGAATCTTCAAACGACCAAGTTTTCTCTACTGGGTCATTTTTTCTTTTTTCACAAGGTGAAGCATGACCTTGAAAGTCATCAACACAGAAAAGTTCACCTACCAAACCTCTTCGATGAGTTTCCAATGCTATTTCAACGACGCAAAACTGGCAAACGGCCGTCGACTCGATGATGCATGCAAAACGATGCAAGATGGATTCAAGGTGAATGGAAAAGCTAGAAAATCATAAAAATGGCTAAGTCTGGTGAAACTAGGCGCCCCAGGAGGCTTGGTTGCCCATCCTCTCCTGTGTTAGTTTTTTTTCCATGTTTTTCGAGAAACGTCGAAAATGCTTCCATCAGCTCTTTTTCGGTTGGTCAGACTTGGTCAAACGATGTCAAAAGTCAGTCAAAGCTAGGATTTCATCACAAATATGTTTAGACTACTCAAATCATCCTCTGTCCTGCCTTGACAGTCATCAGAACGACCGAAATCGAAGATCGAACAAGAGCCGTTGGCACAGAAATCGAGAAAAGGTACAAAATTGAAAATTTTTGAAAAATTTTCTAAGTGTTGACAGAATGGGTGCCCTAGGAGGCTTGGGGCATCCAAACTCTCTAGTGTTAGATTTTTTTTTCATGTTTTTCTTGAAAACATGAATCTCCTTCCGTTAGTCTGCTACGGTTCAGTGTTGATTAGTTTGGCTCATTTTTCGAGGCAAACAGAAGGTACAATCAACTCAATTTTCATCAGGCTTGCATATTTGCCAGATCATCAAACTCATTTTCATCCCAGTTCTTAGAAATTGATAGCCAAACACGAGTCCTATGCCTCCGGAATGTGCACACAAACCAAGAAATTGAAAAAATTGAAAAAATGGCTAAGTATAGGGAAACTGGGCGCCCCAGGAGGCTTGGGGTGCCCATCTTGAGTAGTGTTAGAATATTTTTGTGCTTTCAGTGTTTTCTGACATGCCTTGTTACCAATCTTCACCTGTTGGCAGTTTCGGGGAGGTCAAACTTGGTCAAACGATGTCAGATCGTCAAACGGAGGCAGGGGATGGAATCTCAGTTGATCAATCTCCAAAATGTCAGGATCAGTTAGCTTTTTCAGTTCATGATCAACATTTTCCCACCTTGTCAAAGTTGGAGATAGGCCATATTTGAGTCAAAACAAGTGTTGAAGTGTCGAAAATGAAGAAAATTTTGTTAACACTTCTTCCAACTCGCGCATTTGATGACATCATCAAAGAAGATATTTTTTGACATCTTGCACATGAAGCCATAGGCTCCTAAAAAAAAGGGATTCTTCCTATTCAAAGACATCCACTTGGATTTATGCTTTCTTCATGGATGAGGGTGAAGTTTTCTTCTCACACAAATAAAGCTACTTTTTCGACCAAAAGATTTATAAAGGCAAGCTTTGGGCTTCTTTATTTCATTATCTTTTGCAGGTTGCATCCAGAGGAAAGATTTTATTTTTCTTTCAACGAAGATTTGAAGACCCAAACCAGGTGCTTTTTCAGTGTTCATAGTTTCAGGTTGAGGAAGAAGAGAGGCTTGCTTTTTCAGGGTCCTTGTTTCAAGGAAATCATTTTTCAGAAATCTAACCAAAGCTTTTTCAGTTTTCGTTGAGATGGGTCCGTCCAGATTATTATCCTCTTGAAGATTGGGAGTTGTGCTTTTTTTTAGGAAACTACTTTTTTCCCGCTTTTTCAAAATCTGACGATCTGGGTTGCTTCAAAACAGAATTGCCTACAAAACCCATGTGCCAGCTTTTTTTGCTCAGAATCAACTTTTTTAGAAGAAATCAGCAAAAGAATATCAATGGATGACATCACCAAAAAGCTAGAATGTTGATGAGGATGCATTTCAAAAGAAAGCAGCTTTAAAACATATGCTTTTTGTTTTAAAGCATGTGCTTTCATCCTAAGCTCATCCATCCTATATTTAGTAAGAAATCACTTTGTGATAGTTGGAATCTTTTTTGCTTTAAAGCAGATTGCTTTAAAGCATTTGTTTATTGTATCTTTGTCTTAGAATAGTAATAAATCTTGCGAGTTGGCAAGTTTGGGTTAATCAAGGAGATTTTAGGGTTCCCTACTCTGATTTTAGTATAAATAAGGGCATCCTTGCCCATTGTTTGGAATGACTTTTGTGATAGCAAATTTGCTATGCCTATTCTAGCCTGCAAACATTGTTATTCTAGGTGTTTGTTCACTTTGTGTTCATTGTTCTCCGGTGTTTGATCGCTTACTATATGCCTACCTTTTGCTGCAGTATTGTTGTCCTGGAGTTGTATTAAACTTTGTGATATTGAATAGAAGTCTCATGCCTACTTTGCTCTGATATTCTATATCGATTCATTAAGTTATCGTCGTCAGATGTGTAGCTTCTGTAGCTTTCATTTTCAGCTTTCATCGTTAAAGTACTCTTAGTCTTGTGGTGTAAATCTAGAGGAAAACTGCTTGAGTTTTTGTGTTAACAATCATTCCTCGTTCACTTTCAACTTCCTTTACTCTGAATTTACTCGGGAGGTTGAAAGTGTCATTAGTCTTTGCTAGTTGTAGTAGAAGTTTTGTAAAAAGGAAAAAACCTCTTCTACAGCATTTAGAGTTTTATAACCTTGTGCTCACAGTTGAGAATCAAAAAGAAGATAGGCAAAGTTTCATTCAAGTTATCTTTTCAACAAACATTAGCAAGAAAGGGAACTCCCCCTTCCAATAGGAGAGTAGTTTATCTATGCATAGTTGTCCATTTCCAAATCGCATTCTAGAGGTGCGAATTGAAATGCCAACAAGGTGCAAGATGGGTCCTGGCAACAAGGCCATGTTAGGTGCCCATGTACAACTGTAATGTAATGAAATGCAATCTCTCACAATAGGAGAAAATGAGAAAAACCCTCTGGGAAAAAACTCATCTCTAAAAGAAAGAAAAATAGAAAATGCTGAAAAGAAAAAAGTTAAAGGAAGGAGGACTCCTCAAGACCCACCAAGGACAACTTCCTTCACCCCTAACATCGATCGTAACAAAAGATAGTGAGGAAATACCAACGGTTTAGTGAAGATGTCTGCAACCTACTGCTCCATAGGCAAATACTCCAAACTAAGAACACGCCCTTGAATGATTTGCCTAATGAAGTGCATGTGGATCTCATTATGCTTAGTGTGTTGATGCTCCACTGGGTTGTGAGAAATATGAATGGCACTCTGATTGTCACACTAAAGAGTAATGGGATGATCAGTGGGAAAACCAAACTCAACCATCAACTATCGAAGCCAAAGAATCTCACTCAGCCTCAGTTGATCATAATGCAATAACAATTTGCTTCTTGGAAGACTAAGCAACCAGACTAGAACCAAGACAAAAGACAAAGCCAAAAGTGGACTTGCGATCATTAACATCACTAGCCCAATCTAAGTCAATGAAGCCCACAATCTCAGTAGCTCATGTTGTATAGTGAATGCCAAACTATGTAGTGCCCTAAATGTACTGCAAGATACATTTGGCTATCTTCCAATGACTTTCATGAGGATCTTCAGAGAAATGGGAGATAAGACCAATTGTAAAGGAAATATCAGGATGACTATGTGTCAAGTACAGAAGGCTACCAACCAACTATCGATACAAGGTAACATCAACTGATGGAGTATTACAAGTGGTAGACAACACAAAACCTAATTGAAAAGGAGTAGGGGTTGTCTTGTAGTCAACCATCCCAAATCTCTAAAGGAAATCAAGAGCATGTTGGAATAGGTCTGGACAACTGAGAGGGGGGGTGAATCTATTGTTGCTCTTATTGAACTTTTTCTTATGTTATTCCTTTTTACAACTTAAGATTAAATCAATGATATAAACATTCCAACATTAGACAATAGCATGTGAGCAAAAAACATGAATGACACATTTGACACCAAGATTTTGACATGGAAACCCGGTTAAGGGAAAAACCATGGTGGGGGTTAACCCACAAAAAATAATACCCTGTTAAAAGGATTTTATAGATGAGAATGCATATGCATTAAGGCACACTGCCCTGAGCTCACTACTCAAGTGAAATCTCATTGCCTACAAAAAAAATTACAAGGGATTTACTGAGATTTTGAACTAGTAAGATGCATCTGCCAATGCTAGAGATCAGTTCCAATTAAGTGCAAATACTGACTTTGTACACTTCATCTTTATTTTGCTTTTCTCTCTATGTTGCCTTCATTCATCTACTATATTTCTGCACTTTTCACATTTTCTTCATGACCTCTATTTCCACACACCAAAATATTCACAATCATTAGCTATATATACTTATCTTGAAATTGCAATCACTTGCCAGTCGGCAACAACAAACAACAGTTAGAACCTTTTAAGAGCTCTATTCTATCAGCTAGATCCATACACAATTATTGATGTCTACCACATATAACACATGTAGATCATCATGCATGTCAGCCACTAACATCCCATCTCATACACAGTTCATCAAAACACTTCTATTGGGTCCACACAAGGATTTACATAAGTATCCCTGTTCTTCATTGAACTGTTCTGTCATAGTAGAACCCGGTATTAAGATGCTCATAACTTTTGATTCTTTTATCACCAGAGGCTAAAAACATGGATTTAGATTTTCTTGGTGTCTCTTTATACTCCTTTAGATCCACAACACATAATGGATAACTGGAGAGATCCGCTGACCAAAATACTGGACTCTGCTATATACTCTGTTTCAGGCTCCTAGACATAGATAGATTAACATTCTGACTTCCGGTATGATCAGATACTGCACTGTAAATGTGTGGAACAATCTTGGTTGCCATCAATGACAACACCTATCAATGCTATGCAGTGTCTCTTGCCAACAATCTCCCCCTTTGGCATTGATGGAAACACTTAGTAAAAAATGACTAAGTGTCTTTGTGTAACTCCCCCTTTGTCTGTACATTTGTGCACTTTACTTATTTTGGTGCTCCCCCTTTACTGAATACTTCATTTTTCACTGCCCTTCTCTCTCCCTTTGACATCAATGGCAAAGGGTGGGATCCGCAAATCAAAATTCTCCAAAATTTCGGTATACATTGTCACATATGTGTTAGTAACTATTAAGTTCGATTCACATGAACTTGAGGATGTCTATAAAACTAGCTTTTATTTGCATAAGTTTGGAGGCCCAAGTACTCTTCATTCCATCAAAAATTGAAATGTGCCCATCTAACACAAATGAGTATGCTTTTGCCTTTGACAGATCTGATGGAACACTGGTCTGAACTGCAGTCTAAGCTTCAAATAAGGCAGTATACATTATCTCTAACTTAGGGGAAATTAATCCCTGGAGCTCACACATTCTTTTCATAATGTTTCTTTTCTCTTTGACAAGTTTCTTTATTTCCTCAGTCAAGTTAATTACTTGACATTCTTGACTTGTGGGCGAAATTGTTAGGGGATCAAAATTTTGAGAGAGATTTGACAAATTTTGTTCTTGTTCCTTTATCTTGTTCTCAATATCCTTATTAACTTTGGGCCATGATAGACATAATTTGTATATCTCACTTCCATCACTTAGAGCATTCTGAATACTCTTTATGCCAATACCAAGTATTCTTCTATCATTTCCTATTAGGTTCTTTATTTCACAAAACTTCTTATCTAAGAATTATTTCTAAACTTTTACCTCCACAGACTTCTCAAAGGACTCAAAATGTGAATTTACTGAACTTACCAGATTCTTTAGATGTCTAGAGGGTTAATCATTTTGATTCTTTTGATAGGTTCGCATTAATTTCTCCAAAATTTTGGTTGTAAGTCCTAGTAGCTCATTCTCCTCCATGGGGAACTTTAAGATCTTCTCTCTAGCCTTTACTTGGGTGAATGATGATATCTTCATCAATTGAATTGGAGAGAGCATCTAGATTGGCTAGACCTTGGAGTAGTTCTAGTTCATCAAGCTCAATCACTTCTTTTCCAAGAAGACCTTTTACTACATCTACAGTGTCTCTTGCAGCCATTTCAGAATCAACCTTTTGATCTCCTAATTTCTCAGTCTCTGCTTTAGGTGCTTCAACATTTACACCATATTCTTCTATATTATATTTCTTTTCTCTTTCTTCTTCTAACTTTGCTTTGTCCTTTTCTGAGTTCTCTACAGAGGAACTTTTTCTTGTTTGTTCATCACTTGCTATCTGATCAGGAGGGTTCTATGAAATAGTAACATTATCCTCTTTCCCTGTTGTATCAAATGGATTGCGAGTACCTTCTACATCAAATATTTTATCCAACATTTATGTATCCTCCTAAATTGCTTGTTCTACTTTTGAAATAGAGGCTCCACCCAACTCAGATTGCTGCTCAATAATCTTTTCTTCTTCAACATCCAACACTTCTTTTATGACTATATGAAGATTATACTTCTTTAATGCTTTCAAAAGAATCTCTTGAGTTTCTTCAACTATTTCACTTGTTTCTCCAACCATGAGCTTGTTCATTCTCCTTTTGCTTTT
Source organism: Cunninghamia lanceolata (assembly GCA_027924645.1). Lineage (NCBI taxonomy): Eukaryota > Viridiplantae > Streptophyta > Pinopsida > Cupressales > Cupressaceae > Cunninghamia > Cunninghamia lanceolata. Next base: position 3,495,850 of record BSBN01000246.1, read on the forward strand.
AAAATCATCTTTGACTTCCTTAAGTACAATATCTATTTGTTTAGGAGAAATTTGGGGACACAGATTTATTAGTTCATGTTCTCTAATTTCCACATCCTTGCACTTGGCATTTTCTTTTCTCAATTCCAAGATATTTGCCAAACTTTGTGGTAACTCAAAAGTTATCTAAATTAGTGCCTTGTTGTAGATGTTGAGATATCTAACTGTTGCTTCCTCCAACACCCTTTTATCCGTATCATTGTATTCATCATAGAATTTAATCATGGGTTTTAGATTACCATCCACAATGACTGATTTTATCACATCTTCTAGCGAGAGTGTGGGTTTCTCAACATATTCTTCATATTCTTCAGTCTTTTGCTTTTTGCTAGTCTTTTTGCTTCCATAGGAAATTTTTTTGGTTAACTTTGTAGCTTTTGTTTTAGTGACTTTTGGTTCCTTGATTTCAATGTCGAAGTATGTACCTACTTCATCTTCTCTTATGATTTCAAAGGTCCGAGAAGCTTTTGTTATCTTCCTTTTCTCACATTTTCTAGATGAATATGCTCCCAATTTTACAGATTTGGAAGGAGCAGGGGCAGTAGTAGAACTTCTAGTAGTTCTTGAAGTGGAAGAAGGTTCCACCAGATCACTTATTTGTCTCTTTTCTTGTTTTTATTTCTCATCCTTTTCTGTTATTTCTCTAAATTTCTTCACAGCTTCCTTTGTTAGGCCAAGATTCTCAGCTAGTTGCTCAACTTCTTTTCTTACTCTTCTATTAGTTTCAGGTTCTATGAGCTCAGTATGCAATTTCAAACTCATCTCCTCATAAGTTCCAATTTTTTCAACCGTTGTGTCTTTGGGCTTGCTTAGTAGATGTTGAGCATACATATCCAAGATCCTTTCATCTACTTCATACCCCATGGACATGATCCAAATAGTTCCAAGTTCCACTGCTTCCATTAAACACTTGTCAGTATCAACCATGAAGCATACTTCATTTTTGTATTTGTCAACAATTGAATTTGGAATTCTTTCCCTTGAGTGCATCATATTCTAAATTTTTTTGAAGTAACCCCATATTACCATCTTCTGAGCATTGAAATCACCAATGTTGGGAAGATGATTTTTTATTTGAATGGAAACCAGTTCATCTTTAGTCTAGTGTACACCTTTTACCCCAAGTACCTCATTCATATAGTAAAAGAATAGACATAAAATAAGTGTACCATACTTGAAGGTGTTCTTCTTATCTCTTTTGATCTTGTTCATATTTTCAATCAATTGGTTCTGTAATAGTTCACACAAGTCATAATCAACATTTTGTTTTAGCATCTTGTATGCAACATAAATGGTTGTTCCAGAAACAAAATTTTCTCTTCTCGAGTGGTGAATCTTGTATCCAATCACCATGGAGGTGAATTTGATATCCGACTCTATAATATCATTTATGGTCATTGCTCTTTTGTCAAAATTAGCTCCTATAGCATCAGTTACTGTTTAGTTTTTCATAGCTTTTAGCATGGGTAATCTTCTGGTTGAGTTCAAACCAGTTACATTTCTGATAGCATCCCTGGTAATCTTGAACAATTTTAACAACCACATAAATTCATCATGTATCTGACTTAAGACATATCGGACCCACTCATCCTCATCAAATGTTGGAAATCCCATAACCTGAACAAAGTGTTTGTCCTATAGAGACTTGTATTCAGGTTTAAGTTCTTTATTTTCATCCATGAGTTGGTTTTCAAACAAATCTACATACCTTGAATCTCCAAACTCATCTATATTTATATGAATGTAAACCCTAATGTCTTCTACATGTAGCACCCAATTTGGAATGCTTGAAAAAGCACCTAACAGATCGACTTGAATTAATTTGTGAGGATGCTTTTTGAATTTGGGTCGAGGCCTTTCAATAATATCAATAACATGAGGGGTAGCCATTTCAACATATTTTAGATTCAAAGATTTACAGAGAGGCACCTTTTGCTTTTGTGATGTTAGGGTTGATCACTTGCCGAATGAATTCATTCTTTGCCCCAATCTCTGGACTTTGTAGCTCAAGTGCTAATCTTCTTGTTTACTTCGAATGCAAGGTTATTCAAATGAGTGATCAAGTGACCTTTTAAAGCTCTGTATTTCCTAGTTTTCCTTTGCAATAAATGTGTTACCCTAATTGTATCTAGTTACATTGTTTAGATAGTTCCTCATATATCAACATCTTTTCTTCCTGAAATCCTTCCATAGGTTCTGGACTAACTTAGAGTATTTTTTGTTAATGTGCCAAATTCAAGCACCCACTTACTGACTGGGGAAATTTGATGTTATATGCAGCTCCCCCTAAGCTAGAGTTTTCTGACTTAATTCTTGAAGGAGTTGTTAGCACCGGATTCTAGTGTGGACTCATTATCATTGTTTACTGTATCTTTCTTTATCCAAATCTTGTCCATTTCACTCTGTATCTCATCCACATCAATTTTCCTTTTGCCTCTATCTTGTTTCTACTCATCCAGTTTTCTATTTACTAGACCTTTTCTTCCATTGTCTTTAGTTTTGCAGAATCTTGCAATATGACTAGATTTACCGTAGTTATAGCATACAACATTTCCTTTCTTATAAACCTAATTTTCTCTTGATTTGCACTGATTACCCATATGTCCAAACCCATTGCAAACAAAGTAGTAACCATTGAAGGAATTGCTAATTCTTCTAATATTGGGATTATTCATTTTCACACTTCTACATTCATTTGATCTATGACCATACCTGTTACGTTTGAAGCATTGACTAGAGAAGGATGGACCATTTTGATTTACTCTACTTCTGCACTGAGTAGCTCTATGACTAAATTTGTTGCAGTTGAAACAATTTCCATTAAATGATGGATATCTTTGAGCATTTGGCTATCTTATTGGAGGTTTTCTAGATCTATTTCTTCCATTCCTAGGTTGAAAGTCTCTCTATTCGGATCTAGAGCTTTCACCTTTCTCATGCTTATCAACATCCTTTTTCTGCCCTTCAATGAGTGCTTCAAGTTTAGCTAATCTTATCTTGAATTTATCCTTGTACTCATTTGCAATTTCTAGGTCATGTCTGAGTGTCATAATTTGTCTCTCAAGTTCTCTTTCATTGTCTCTACTTTCTTGTAGATTAGATTCTAGAAGGCCAGCTATCGCATCCAATTTACAGCGTTCTTCAGAACTCTTTTTTAGATTTTGATTTAACTCTTCTTCATCTTTCTTCTTATCTTCAATTTCCTTGGTTAGTCTCATCACTCCAGTTTCCATCTCATATTTTAGAATAGTAACTTCTTTAATTAACCTTTCACATTCTTTTGTCTTCTCATCTAGGGCCTTGTCTTCATAAGGTTTTCCCAGTTGAAGACGTTGCTCCTTTCCTTTTGCATTGGATTTGCTCAATTTTTCTTTTAAAACTTCAATGAAGTCTATAGCATTTTTGAGGTTGTCTTACATCTCTTGAACTTCTTCCTTGGACTACTCAATATCATCTAGGGTGAGATTAGGTTACGCTTGGAAGTCATATTCATCCATTCTGTTGTCTTCCCAAATCTTCCTTAAGCTGTTAAGATTTTTCAAAGGAACAAGGCTCTGATACCAATTGTTGGAATAGCTCTGGACAACTGAGAGGGGGGGCTGAATCATTTGTTGCTCTTATTGAACTTTTTCTTCTTTTATTCCTTTTTACAACTTAAGATTAAATGAATGATATAAACATTCTAGTATTAGACAATAGCATATGAGAGGAAAACATGAATGACACATTTGACACCAAGATTTTGATGTGGAAACCTAGTTAAGGGAAAAACCACAGTGGGGGTTAACCCACAAAAATTAATACCTTGTTAAAAGTGTTTTATAAATGAGAATGCACATGCATTCAAGCACACTGCCCCAAGCTCACTGCCCCGAGCTCACTGCTCAAGTGAAGGTTCACTGCCTACAGAAAAGTTTACAAGAGATTTACAGAGATTTTGAACTCGTAAGATGCATCTACCAATGCTAGAGATCAATTCTAGTTAAGTGCGAATACCGACTTTGTACACTTCATCTTTATTATACTTTTCTCTCTATTTTGCCTTCATTTGGATATTAGATTTCTGTACTTTTCACATTTTCTTCATGACCACTATTTCCACACACCAAAATATTCACAATCATTGGCTATATATACTTATCTTGAAATTGCAATCACTTGCCAGTCGGCAACAACACACAACACTTAGAACCTTTTAAGAGCTCTACTCTGTCGACTAGAACCATACACAATTATTGATGTGTACCACAAATAACGCATGTAGATCATCATGCATGTTGGCCACTAACATCCTATCTCATACAAATTTCATCAAAACACTTCTATTGGGTCCACACAAGGATTTACATAAGTCTACCTCTTCTTCACTGAACTATTCTTTCATAGTAGAACACGGTATTAAGATGCTCATAAATTTTGATTCCTTTATCATTGGAGGCTGAAAACTTGGATTTAGATTTTCTTGGTGTCTCTTTATACTCCTTCAGATCCATAAGACATAATGGTTAACTGGAGAGATTTGCTGACCAAAATATTGGACTCTACTATATGCTCTATTTTAGGCTCCTGAACATAGATAGGTTAACATTCTGACTTCTGGTATGATTAGATACCGTACTGCAGATGTGTGGAACAATCTTGGTTTCCATCAATGACAACACATATCAATGCTATGCAATGTCTCTTGCCAACAGAGCATACTTTTGCTAAAAGATATAAAAACCAACAGAAGGCTGATGAATCTAAAGACCAAGGAATTAATGCAGTAGACCAAGGTCAGTCATATCAAAATACTCCATCAAAACACCCTAGGTATCCTTAATCATAAAAGGAGAACTCTCTGTGAAAATCAAATCATCCACATAAAGAACAAGAATGAGAACACCCCCCATGTCTATGAATATAAACCCCCCATGTCTCTGAATATAAACTATAGGATCAAATTGACATCTATTGAATCCAAAAGTAAGCAGAAAACTATCCATCTTCTCATACCAAGCCCAAGGAGTTTGTTTGAAACCATACAATGAATGCCTCAGCCTACAAACAAGTCAAGGGTCCTGCACAAAGCTTGGTGGCTGCTCCATGTAGATCTCCTCCTGAAGATCACCATGCAGGAAGGCATTCTTCAGATCCATTTGATACAATGGCCAACCTAAGATCCAATAATAGAAAGTACAAGATGAACAAAATCCATCTTGGCTATAGGAGCAAAAGTCTCAAAATAGTCAATACCTTCAACCTAAGAGAATCCCTTAGCCACTAGACTAGCCTTATACATATCAAAAGAACCATCAATTGCATACATGGTACTATACACCCACTTGCATTGAACCAACTTTCTTTCCTTAGGAAGAGGAACTAAATCCCAAGTATGATTCTTCATTAACGAAGAATACTCCTCAATCATAGAACTTCCCATTAACACCTAAAGTATCTAAAAAATTATGAGGATCTATAGAAATTGCATGACTCAAAAGATTGATACCTGAAGTTTAGGAACAAGTGCAGTGTGTAGCTATGGGATCACTTGCAAGAGAACTAGCATCCATAAGAAGTGTATGAGCCCATAACGGTCTTGTGGGTGCAGGTGGAGGAGGAGGTGGAGAAATTTCAACAACGAGATCAATACCATCATCAGGAACATCATCATCATCATCATCATCATCATCATCTATAGGAAGCAAAACATCATCTAAAGAAGAAGTTTGAAGAAGAGAGGAAGGGGCATATGATGGAGAATCTTTCGGAGTGAAAGACTCATCAAAATGAACATCATGACAAAAATGTGCCTCTCGAGTGACAGGATCAAACAACCAATAACCCTTCACATCCTCACAATAGCCAACAAAAATGAATTGCTAACTTTTCTTATCAATTTCTTTGTGCCTCCCATCTGGAATGAATGTCCATGCATCACTACCAAATACTCTAAAAAAAGAACACCTTGGGCTTGGCATGTGACCAAGCCTCCTCAGCAGTCATATTCTGCACTACCTTGTGAGGAATATGGTTTTTAATGTAGTTGGCATAATTGATAGTCTTTGCACAAAATACTGGACCCATGGATCAAGACTGAAGCATACAATTGGCCATGTCCTATAAGGTTTTATACTTTTGTTCAGCCACACCATTCACTAAGTGTATGGCACTATGTGCTCATGAAGAATACCTTTGGCATGGAAAAAATTCTAAAATGCCTAATTGACATATTTTCTCTCATTATTTGTTCGAATCTGCTGGAGGGAATACCATGACTACTTCTCAACAAATGCAAGGAATGTCATGAAAAAATGAAGAGCTTCATCCTTGTACTTCAAAAAGTACACCCATGTGCACTGAGAAAAGTCATCAATAAAGGTGAGCACATACTTATCCCTTGAAAATGAAGGAGTTAGGGAATGACATAAGATCACTATGCACCAACTCAAGGAGTGTCGAAGAATGTGTGGACATGGCCTTTAGAAAAGGATCCCTATGATTTTTTCCAAGAACACAACCTCGACAAACTCCATCTGAACAAGAGATCTTAGGTAGACCAATCACCAAATTCTATGTACTCATCTTTTGAAGATATCTATAATTCAGGTGCCCAAACCCTTTGTGTGAAAGCTTGCTCATAGAATCTACATTAGCAATAAGGGATGATCTTGATGAAGACTTAAATCCATCAAACTTATACAAATAGGCCACATCATCAACTGTCTCTGTAGCGACAACCTTCTCAGGATCCTACAACTCTTGAATAGTCACATCAGTGGAAAAAAACTCAACTACCATTTTATCACCATGATGAAAAATCTGATAGATAGAAAGCAGATTCTATGAAATATCAGGAACAAAAAAAACATCATCAACACAACCATCTATCATCTTAACTGAGTCTATTCCTACAACTGATATCTATGAAGAGTTCTCAACTACAATATGAGAAGTACTACACTTGAGGAAATAGACTCAAAAAGATCCTCAGCATGACTCATATGATGTGTGTCGGGCTGCTCTAACTTTCCCTCGTAATATTATTATGATAAGACTTTCTTGGAGAATATTTACAATAAATTTCTTGTTCTCTATGTGGTGACACCTGTTTTCACCTAATCTATGTTATATTTTTGAGCCATCTTAGCGGTACTTTTATTGAACTATATTCTATGATATGAGACCCACCCCTCAGTGACTACTATCCATATTATTTTGTGTTGTTTTAGGATTGTATGAGTCAACTTTTGAATAGTTTTCCTCATATGACGTATTATATGATGTGGATTTTACGATTTCAATTTATGATTCAGTTGATGATATAGTTAACTTTGGCTATGGTTTATATATATATATATAAGTAATCATGTGATTTCACCTTCCTTTTAATGCAATTTTGTTGAATGGTAGGCATATGTTCTATCTTATCATGATGCATTTAAATAGTCTTTAAAACAAAAGATTGGTAGTTAGGAGTGTAAATTCAATTTGGAAAATTAAACATTAGTATGATAATTGATGAACTATGAATGATTATGATGTGAGTTACATGATGAAAATTTTAATGTTCATTTTCTTCAGCTTTGGTTGTGCATATACATGATGGACTAACAATTGTAACCTGAGAATGCAGGTTGACCCTAATGACAATGGGATTCAGAGGTCACATGGTAAACCCTATTGTGCTTAACCAATGAAACCAACCTTAATCCATATGGAGGGATTAAGGTCTCGTGGGATTTCTAGTGTAGTCTATTGTGTCGTGAAGTTGATTTTAGTATGAGGAGTGTGTTCAATATGGTATGAGGAGTGTGTTCTGTATAGTCATATTTAGTGCATCTATGTGTTCTTGGTGAGGCCTTGATAAGGTTGGTTTATTTATTTATTTATTTTTCTAGGTTTAAAGTACCCTAAAAAGGAGTATTTTCATTTGTATTTAAAAAGATAAAAGTCTTTTGTCATATTGTTTTCGTTGGGGGGCATTTTGAAGTATAGAAATTAATTTTTAAACAAAAAACTTATTTACTTAAAACTATCTTTTTCCTTAGTGACAAAATTTTAAATATTTGGGAAGATGGCTGAGATGCCACCACCCCATCCCATCCTCTAGTGGGGCACATGACTAACCATGGGTGAGGACACATGGAGGCACCCTCTTTGAATATAATTCTAAGGTGAAGACACTTGAAGTTTGCAAGAGAGGTGTCTCAACCATTCGGGAGGAAAGAGATGACACTTGTCTCCATAATTTTATAGGAAAGGAATCCAATTTTGGATAGAGACTACTCCCAAATAGGAAAGAGGGGGGCTTCTTGGCTTTTTGGAGGAAAAAGAAAAATGCTATGAGGGATGGAATCAGAAAGAAGGATAGATTTTGGGAAGGTCTCAAAGTTTTCCTGCGTTACATCTCTCCCAAGGTAGGGTCTGAAACCAGTAAATATTGTTACAAAATATGTTAATGCTGAAGTTTTTTGTTTGATTGTAAACTTTTGTGGGAAGTGAAATTTTTGTGAGTAGTGAACTTAAATTTTTTGGTTGCTTGTAAATTTTGTGAGTAGTGAACATATAGTTTTCTATTGATTGGATTTATTGTAAGTAGTCTATTCTCATATGCATTAGTAAGGGTTGAATGTGAGTCACCTTCTGTTGTATAGTTATTTTTGGGATGGGGAGTGTTGTGTTCTATAGGGGATTGAGTTGGTTTGGCCCATCTTAGGGAGACTATAGGATAAGAGTGTTGAAGGCACAAGACAACTAAGAGGGGAGGTGAATCAGTTGTATCAAAAACTTTAACTCTTCTTAAACAAGATGACATCCACATTCACTTACTTTAATTCCTTATTTTTTTATGAAGATTAAACATGAAGTGTAGAAACAAAACTTAAACACATCAACACCATAGACACATGAACACCAAAGTTTTACATGCAAAACCCTAAATGGGAAAAACCACGGTGAGTGTTAGCTCACAATATAATGTAGTAACTATTATCAATCAAGTATGCACCCAAAACTAAGCTATTAACTTAGCTACCTGTTGACACATGGAAACACTCCTAGGCCAGTGGGTTGCCTAAAACATGGAGTGAACCTCCAAAGTGAGCTAGCTCTCTTGGTATTTTCTCCTAACCTAAATGATTTGCTGAGGATAAGGATAGAGGGTAACTGAAAATGCAATTCTAAAATCTAAGGATGATTCACCAGAACTCTAACTTATTTTAATGCTTTAACTCACAATCAAACTCTTAAAACATTTACTTTCACAATCCCACTTGAAACATGCAACACATGAGTAATTTTTATGAAGGCTTGCAATTAAACTCATCATACAAGCTGCATTACATGAGACTTCTGCACATAAGTTTGCAATAACGAGACATAATAAAGGATCTAACTTTTATGATCACAGTGAAACATCAAATCAATACTGCAATATGAGACAAAAATGAAGGAGAAAGGAAAACTATGTTGTCTTATTAATCTGAAAGGAGTATGCAAAATGAGAATTTGAGTACAAAAGTCTACAATGCTCTCTACAAGTGAACAAGAGAGAAAGAAACAAATAATCAGAACTCGCTGAGGAAAACTAAATTTTCCTCCAATATGCATCTAATTTTTCCAGGATGGAAAAAAGAAAAAACTGCAAAAATCTCTCTTAAAGCCGGCCTCCAAGTTATTTTTGAGATCCAATGAAAAGCCACCCAAAAAGTCACTAAACTGGCTCCAAACTGATTATAAAAGCTGCCAAAATCTCCTCCAAGGTGGTCCCACCAAAAACACCTAAAAAACAAGCTTTATTTGCTCAATAAAGGCTACATTTCGTCCATATTTGCCCAAAAGAAAGCAAACTCAAAAAGAAAGATTTACTTTTCTTTACTTTTCTTTAACTACATAAATAACAAATATTTAAAAACAATTTATAGAAATATTGCTTTAAATACCGTTTTACAATGATTTGCAGTTTTATTTCCTAATTTGTCTCAATTTGATTTTTGTAAAAAATAATGCAAGGCTTGATTTGATACTTTACAGAAACTATACAAGGCTCTAGATGTCTCATTTTGCCAAGTATAATATATCATTTGAGAATATTGATTTTCTATAAAAATACTAAAAATGTTTGAAGGAATTATGAAAGGTTTGAAAAAATTAAAAGCCTCCAGGGCTGTCTTCCACTTGGTTTGCAAATAATTCCTAAGGCATATGGGGTTTTCGCTCATCTTTCAAATGTGTTCTAATAACCTCTAAGCCACATTGGCCAAAGGGACCTAAATAATAAAACATCCTAAGTCATGAGGACTAAGCATATGCAAGGTGAACAATATACCACAAGGGGTATTAGTTAAGGCATTGAAAATATAATTCGATGTAATAAAAATATCACAATCAAATTAGGGCATATGAAACCCTAAGACAAAACATTCGAAGCCCTACCTTTTCAGGTTCATTTGTAATTTGTCTTTTTAATGAAATAAGCTCTGCCTTTTGCCGCCATGAGACCTAGGGTTTGGACCTATAACCCTTCAATTTCTTGTTGTGTCTGGGCATATCTGATGAAGATCCCTACAGGAAATATGGTCTGGGTAAGTTAATCTCGAGCATTTTTCTTCATTTTTTGGATCATTCTCTGGCTACTCAATCATGCAGTCATGACCACTTTCTGATATTTTTCATTTTGTTTACTCTGTTGAATTTATCCTCTACTCTGAGGTCACCATTGGAGTATTGAAGCTTTCTCACTGATTGAATCTCTGTGTGGGCAAACTCATGTATCTTCTTCCCAACAGAAGCTCACGTAAGCTTTTATTATTTGAATCTTGCTCATTTCTACTCTGTTTAGGATGTGCCATAGTCCTCATGGCTCTATCATACATATATAATGCTTTGATTTTATTTGCTTGCACATTGAGTATTGAATGGCCACCATTGTTTCTTTGAGGCTACAACTTTATCTCTAAGGATTGTGCCATGTATCCAAGCGCCTTCATGAAACCAGTAGCACCATACTCATAATGCTCATGCACTACATATAGGCCTGCCATGCCATGCTCTATACCTAGATACAAACTCTGTAATCATCACCATGAGATCTATATATTTGCTCATTGTTTTGAATGGCTAAGGCCATTTCCTAATAGTTGTGCAATATTTCCTTACCATGTCTCATTGGTGGCACCATGAGTATCTTTAGACTATGTACCTTAGTTGTTTTTTATTTGGGCATTGGTTGCGGCCTATTAATAATTGGTTGAGATTCTATCATAGGAATGGTGCTATTTGTTGTGCACCATTAATTAGAGAATCAGCCTTAATTTTAATAATATCTATGTCTTGAATCCCTTAGTGGCATTCAACTCACATCTTTGAATCATACTATAGTTGCACTTGGTTTTTAAAGGTACCAATTCATATTAGATAGGTAGAGGCTCTATATGACACCTTCATTATGAGCACTACATGGACATTTATGTGTATAGCATCACATATATGGTTGTTCCATTCCATGCACTTTACTCACATGTCTACTACAGGTTCTCTCTTTCCTAACGCATTGTATCTGCAGGGTCTATCCTTCTTGAATGGTTGGCATGCTAGTTCATTTCACACCCTACTCACTTGACTGCACTTTCTTTTTCATGTCTACTGCTCCTCCACATGTGGTTGTCATATTACATTTGTTTTGACTGTGGTTTGTTGTTGCAGGACTATTACCCTAACTGAATTGCTATCTTGCATACCTTCTATGCTATCTATGTTTCTATCCTCACATCGTATAACCTTCTCATTTACATCTGTGGAAGCCTATATATAAATGAAAACTATATATACTATCCTCTTGTAAATAAAAATGGACATTGAAACTTTATGATAACATTCTCTTCTATTATTTCTGAACTGGAATACACATGCTATATGTACCTTAATGTTTATATCAATGTGTCTACACTTGGTATGTCCTTGATTTGCTCACTGTGACATGACATATTTATTTGTAGTCTAGTTCATTGTATTATATCAAATGTACCCACATACACATCATACTTAATGATAATGACTCCTTTATTTCATTAGCTGAGGCAATATGTTTCTTGAGCAAATCTTCATGTGCTACGTCTTGTAGCTTCTTGATGACCGTACTTTTAAGATTTCTTCCTGCTATCCTTGTGTACTAAACTTGCATTGTATCTTTATGGTATCAATTTGACTGTCTTATAGTTGATCATGGCTGTTGTATGGATGTCCATCTATATTAATCATCAATTTGATCATTCATGTATGATAAGGATGCTTTTTTTTTTACAATTGTCTCTACTAACATGATTGAAGAAATATGTATCATGGGGTGACACTGTTCATCAATGAACTCACTTGGCATTAATCATTGTAGCTATACCTATTCTTTTTGTATTGACGTCCTCTTATTTTTCTTTGAAGAGGACCTAAATGAGATATCTTTCATTTGTGATTATGCTTCATATGATGACTATATTACTCTGATTAGCACAGAAGTGATGTCCTGAACATGTAACCACTTAATAAGGTTGCATTCTATCATAGCCTCTATTTGATGATTGTTCCCTCCTTCAGTTAGGCTACATGATGAGACTAGAATGTTCTTGAATGTATTGAATTCAAACATATGATAATGCAATAGTCAATAAATGAAATAACACAAAACATAATGTTGATAATGCCTTACTCAATTCCATACACTATTGATCTATCTTGGACAAGCTCATTGCTCATGTATGGTTATTATTTCATCTCCTGAACTAATGATCATGGATGGGCAATGAACTTGAAGTTCATGCATTCACTTCAATGTGGCATTCTTTTAATTGAATTTGTCTTGATATGAACAATATTAATATGTATTCCTATCCCACCCCCTCTTCAGATTTAGGGGAGTAGCATGCTGGGCCCAACCCTTGTGGGAGCCCACTTTGCACCACATGCTGAAATGTCTTCAAACTAGCAACATAACTTCTTCTATACCTGCATAGGAAACAAACATGTTAGTTTTAAAACATTGTAGCTCAATCATGTTTCACTTATTTCAGACTCTCTTGCATATGAATGATTTGATCAACTGATTCCATGCATCATAAAGAATGTATTATGTTTCCACTTGATGAAGTACATAGAATATGTTGATAAATGAGAGGGGGTGAATCAGTTATCCTAAACTTGCTTCCAATTCAAACACGTAAATCCACTTTGTTATTCAATAGCATAGCAATTTATCATTCATGAAAGCATAAAGCATAAACACCAGAGCAGATACACATCAACACATGAGACACCAAGATTTTGATGTGAAAAACCTGGTTAAGGGAAAAACCACGGGGTGATTAACCCAAGGATTATTCTCTGTTAGAAGAATAAGAAAAATAGATGGCACATGCCAATTAGGGATCACTGCCCGAGCACACTGCTCACAAGAGGCACACTACCTACAAGAGACACACTGTCTACAAAGTAACAAGTATCACAAACTTGAACTGGAGATTGACATCTTTACCATGCCTGGATCAGTTCCATTAAGCCCAAAAACTCTTGCTCTACCTTTCGCTCTTCTTCTTTGCTATGCCACACTCATCCACACACTTCCCACTTTGGAATGACTTCACAATCCTTTATTTATACAAGGCATCGACTTAGGAATAATCATCTAAGTCGACAAACACTTTTATATCATCCGGAAGATGTGTACTACATCTGGTTGTCCTGTCTCAGGAAGAACACCAACAACCGGTGGTCTTTATATCAAATCCACACTCTAACTTCAATGCGGACCAGCAATAAGAATTGTACATGATCCAAGGATCATCAAAACCTTTCCTGAGTCACCAACAACATCTGCACTTTATCAGCTTCCTGAAATTCTTCTCTTCTTCATCTGGAACATCAAGAACACAGTTTGTCATCACTGTCACAATGAAAATGGTGCTTCCGGACCTCCAAACCATGAACAAATCCAGTTGTCACTTCACATGAACTTCTTCAACACTCCCTCCAATCCGTAGACTGAGAAAATGCAATTTCGGAGCTCACCGGACCAATCTGTGACACTCTGTTATCACTGAACATCTGCCTTAACTGGTTCTACTAGAGCAATCATAACTTCTTTATATCGTTATGTGGACCTCTAAAAACTTGACTAGATCATCTCAATACTCATATCTACAAACCCTTTAAACCACATCCTCTAATCTTCATCTTATCTTGGACTTTTACCTTACTATCATCACTGTTCTTCACTGTTCCTAATTGAGACTAGTTTCCTCAATATCCTCAGCACACAGCTCATCCAATCCTTCTCATTAATGCAGTATGAGTATGTTTACATCAATGACAACACTGGTTATCCTCATACTTGCAAAAATCTCCCCCTTTGTCATTAATGGCAACATATGATGTGAAAAACCATCAAGACAAGAACTTCTCCTTTTTGTCACAGCTCCCCCTATTAGCAGCAACTCTTCACATGTCTTCTTTTTCTTTGCTGCTCCCCCTTTGATCATCAACCACTTTTTTTTCACATGTCTTCTCTCCCCCTTTGACATCAATGGCAAAGGGCTCATACTTGCAAATTTAACATATCAGAATCATACCAGCTGCTCCCCCTGAGTAGCAGCTCCCCATCAGCAATCCGGATCACAAGATATGACTGTGATATCCACCAGACTGATGCACATTAGTGCATCCTAGTTCATCACCGAAGGGGCAATAACCCCTAACTTCTCCTTGAGAAACTCAAAAGAGTCCTTGGGAAGAGGTTTAGTAAAGATATCTGCAATCTGATCCTTAGAGGGCACAAACTCCAGTTTAACTTCATCCTTGTTCACTTGCTCTCTTAGAAAGTGAAACTTGATAGATATATGCTTAGTCTTAGAGTGCAACACCAGATTCTTAGAAATATTTATTGCACTTGAATTATCACAGAAATTTGTGATAGGCTCCTCATACTCTACTTTAATATCTCTTAGCATCTGCTTCATCCATAAAACTTGAGTGCAACTACCTGCTACTGCAATGTATTCTGCTTTAGTTTTAGACAGAGATATTGCATCTTATTTCTTGCTTAGCCAAGAAACCAATCTCTTTCCCAAAAAGAATGCTCCACCACTGGTACTCTTTCGGTCATCCACATCTCCTACCCAATTTGCATCTGTGTATGCATGAAGAGAGAAATCATGATCTCTATGATACCACAAACCATACTTCATTGTCCCTTTTAGATATCTAAAAATTCTCTTGATTGCCATGACATGAGATTCTCTAGGATCAGCCTAGAATCTAGCAACAAGACTAACAACTTGCATAATATCTGGTCTAGTTTGAGTGAGATACAACAATCCACCAATCATTGATTTGTACTTTGTCTGGTTTGCCTTAGGAGAGTCATCATCTTTGCTCAACTTGCATCCGGTTGCCATGGGAGTATTCATTGGCTTTGAATCTTCCATCCCAAATTTCCTCAACAATTCTTTCACATATTTGGTCTGAGAAATGAAGATCCCTTTCTTTGTTTGAGTAATTTGTAGACCCAAGAAGAAATTTATTTCACCAAGCATAGACATTTCAAACTCACTTTTCATTTGATTTGCAAAGGTTTTACACATGCTATCTTTCCCTCCAATGATGATATGATCAACAAATACTTCAACAATCAAGATGTTTTCATGATCAATTTTAAAATATAAGTTACTGTCAGCAGTACCTTTGTTGAAACCAATCTGCACAAGATGCTTATCCAATCTTTCATACCAAGCTCTTGGGGCTTGCTTCAATCCATACAGTGCTTTCTTCAACTTGCATACCATATCACCATGATCAGACAATTGAAATCCATCCGGTTGCTCAATGTATACTTCTTCTTCCAAATCACCATTTAGGAAGGAAGATTTGACATCCATCTGATATACCTTGAAGTCTTTGAAGGTAGCAAATGCAAGAAATAATTTGACTGCTTCAATTCTTGCCACCGGAGCAAAGGTTTCTTCAAAATCAATTCCTTCTATTTGAGAGTAGCCTTTGCAGACCAATCTGGCTTTGTTTCTGATTACCTCACCAACTTCATTTAGTTTTTTCTGGAAGAACCATTTGGTTCCAATCACATTCTTGTTTCTAGGTCTGGGAACAAGATCCCAAGTGTGATTTTTCTCAATTTGCATTAGCTCTTCCTCCATTGCTTTGGTCCAGTTTTCATCATTGCAGGCTTCATTTATTGTCTTAGGTTCAATCTTTGAAATCAGACAATATTCATCTGAATTTTGAGCAATTGTCCTTCTAGTTTGTACACCTTTGCTTTTGTCACCTATGATCTAATCTTCAGGGTGGTTCAGTCTTATATACCTTGGAACTTTGGGAGTTTCTTGCACTTCTGTTTCTTGATCAGGCTCATTCAGATCTATCTCTTCTTCCTGATTTACCGGATCAGTCTGAATCTAACTTTCAGAAGAGGATTGAGCTCCTTGAACCAGAGTACCATTCTAATCATCTTCATCATATTCATAAAACCTTGAGGGCTTCTCAAGTCCTTCATCAACCTTTGCATTTGTACTTTCTATCATCTTTCTCAATCTCTTATTGTAACACCGATATGCTTTGTTTTGAGTGGAGTAACCCAAGAAAATTCCTTCATCACTTCTAGAATCAAACTTTCCTAGATCTTCATCTCTTTTAATGTAACATTTGCTACCAAATACTTTGAAATATCTCATAGTAGGAGTGATGCCAAACCAAAGTTCATAAGGAGTCTTACCGATATTGTTTCTGATTTGAACTTGATTGAGAGTATAGACTGCAGTGCTGACAGCTTCTCTCCAAAACATTTGGGGAACATTTGATTCCATCATCATTGTCTTAGATGCTTCCTAAATGGTCTAGTTCTTTCTCTCTACTACTCCATTCTGTTGTGGAGTCCTAGGAACAGACAACTATCTCTTTATACCATGCTTCTCACAAAAATCTATGAATTCACTGGATGTGAATTCACCACCTCTATCAGACCTCAAACATTTCAATTTTAATCTGGTTTGATTCTCTACCATAGCCTTGAAGATTTTGAACTTCTCAAAATCTTCTGATTTCTCTTTCAGAAAGGTAACCCACATCATCCGAGAATAATCATCAATCAGTAACATGAAGTATCTATCACCTTACATACTCTTGATTCTTGTCGGACCGCATAGATCAGTATGAACTAATTCCAATAATCTGGTAGAGGATTGATCCTTGCTTTTGAATGAGACTCTGCTCTATTTACCTAGCTAACATTCTTTGCACAAACTATTTATAGGTTTTACCAATTTTGGAAGATCTCTTATAGCCTAAGTATTGCTTATCTTGATGATGTTATCAAAATTTACATGACACATCCTTCTATGCCATAGCCAACTCTGATCAACTTGAACAAACAGACAACTTTTATTAGTACCAACTAGATGAAAGATATTACCTTTTGTTTGAGTACCGGATGCAATCTCAGTTTCGGAGCTTTCAAAGATCCCACATCTTCCATTCTCGAACTGGAGATCATAACCTTTGTCCACCAACTATCCAACACTGAGAAGATTGTGCTTCAATCCTTCAACATATAGTACATTACCAGTTTTATTCTTTCCATCAAAAGAAATAGTTCCCCTACCTCTTATTCTTCCAGCAGAATTATCACCAAATTACCATTCCTCCTTCATACCTTTCCAAATCTAAGAACTTTTTCTTGTCACCTGTCATATGGTGAGAGCATCCACTGTCAATAACCCAATCATCCTTTTCTTCAACTTGGGCAACCAAAGCTCTTTCTACAACCTTATGATTGACAGATTCAGAGGACATTGGATCTTCTTCCTTGATGGCAATAAACACCCATTCATTTCCAGATTTGTTTCCTATCTCTGATTCATCATCTGTTACTCCTTCATTATCATCTTCTTCATGAACATAATAACAATTCTTTTGGAACCTTTGTCTATTAGAATTTGACCTTGTAAATCTATCTAGACATCTTGAGGCAAAATGACCAATCTTATTGCAGTTGAAGTACTTAAAGGGTAATTTTCCTTCATACTTATCGGATCCTCTTGGCAGTCTCTTTGCAATGAGGGCTTCAAGTTGAGTTGTTTCTGCTTCTTCCACTTCCATGTCTTTTCTTTCTTGATCATACCATGATAGTTTCCTTGAAGAGTTTTCTCCCAGATCAAATCTTTGTTTGCCTTTCACAGAGGCACTGGCTTTGAATGCAGATTCAGTCTTCGGGGGATCATCTCCAAACTCGGTCATTTCAAATGCAGCTAGTTTGCTAGCCAATTGGTCTCTTGTGACAGTTGTATGGGCTCTGAATTCATCAATGGCAGCAACCTTAATTTTGTAGGCAGCAAGAAGGGATCTGAGAACTTTGCCAACAATCTCATTTTCATCTAAGACTCCACCAGCATTCCTAATTCCACACACCAGCTCATTTACTCTAGGCATAAAGGTAGTAATATTTTCATCATCTCTCATCTTTAGTCTTTCAAATTTCCCTTTTAGACTCTGCAACCTTGCACCCTTGACATACTCATCTCCTTCATGTAGAAATTCTAGTTTAATCTAGATCTCATAGGTAATTGGTAGGTCAATAACATTTGAGAGCTCTGAGTCAGTTAAAGTGCTTAGAAGAGCCTCTTTGGTTCACAGATTGTTTTCAACATCTGTGATTTCATTTAGGGTTGTCAGACCACCCTGTGGAGGTACATATGCTTTTGTGACCATGGACAAGTATGCCTTTCCCATACACTCCAAGTGACATTTCATGTGACCTTTCCAAAGAGAGAAGTTGGTTCCATCAAACTTCAGACTATCCTTCTTGTATGACAACATCTTAGATCTCCTCAAGTGGTTAAGCTCTTTTTAGAGGAACTTGGCTCTGATACCAATTGTTGATAACTAAGAGGGGGGGTGAATCAGTTATCCTAAACTTGCTTCCAATTCAAACATTTAAATCCACTTTGTTATTCAATAGCATAGCAATTTATCATTCATGAAAGCATAAAGCATAAACACCGGAGCAGATACACATCAACACATGAGAAACCAAGATTTTGACGTGGAAAACTCAGTTAAGGGAAAAACCATGGGGTGATTAACCCAAGGATTATTCTCTATTAGAAGAATAAGAGAAATAGATGGCACATGCCAATTAGGGCTCATTGCCCGAGCACACTGCTCACAAGAGGCACACTGCCTACAAGAGACACACTATCTACAAAGTAACAAGTATCACAAACTTGAACTGGAGATTGACATCTTTACCATGCCTAGATCAGTTCCATTAAGCCCAAAAACTCCTGCTCTGCCTTTCACTCTTCTTCTTTGCTATGCCACACTCATCCACACACTTCCCACTTTGGAATGACTTCACAATCCTTTATTTATACAAGGCATCAACTTAGGAACAATCATCTAAGTCAGAAAACACTTTTATATCATTCGAAAGATGTGTAATACATCTGGTAGGCCTGTCTCAGGAAGAACACCAACAACCGGTGGTCTTTATATCAAATCCACACTCTAACTTCAATGTGGCTAGCCAATAAGAATTGTACATGATCCAAGGATCACCAAAACCTTTCCTAAGTCACCAACAACATCTGCACTTTATCAGCTTCCTGAAATTCTTCTCTTCTTCATCCGAAACATCAAGAACATAGTTTGTCATCACTGTCACAATGAAAACAGTGCTTCCGAACCTCCAAACCATGAACAAATCTAGTTGTCACTTCACATGGACTTCTTCAACACTCCCTCCAATCTGCAGACTGAGAAAATGCAATTCTAGAGCTCACCGGACCAATCTGGGACACTCTATCATCACTAAACATTTGCCGGAACTGGTTCTACTGGAGCAGTCATAACTTATTTAGATTGTTATGTGGACCTCTAAAAACTTGACTGGATCATCTCAATACTCATATCTGTAAACCCTTTAAACCGTATCCTCTGATCTTCATCTTATCTTGGACTTTTACCTTACTATCATCATTGTTCTTCACTATTCTTAATTGAGACTAGTTTCCTCAATATCCTCAACACACAGCTCATCCAATCCTTCTCATTAATGCAGTATGAGTATGTTGACATCAATGACAACACTGGTTATCCTCATACTTGCAATAGAATAGAGCATATCTAGAGCTCTAACATATCTTTCCCCAACATTGTAGGTTTATTCAAAGGTTTGGAGCGAAGAAGGATCAGCTGCAACAAGAATCAATTCAAAACTTCAACAGGCAATGATAGATATGCTTTATCTTATTTGCTTCGTTTCTTTAGAATTTGTAGATGCATAGTATATGCTTTCTTATGTATTTCTTTAGCTATTCCCATAGCTTGTATGGGACATTTGATCTCTCTTGCTTTTATTCAATGCAATAATTGTTCAGTTGTTGTATCTCATTTGTAAAACTGAATGATTATTGAAATTAATTAAAATATCATTATCCATGATGAATCCTCTACAAAGCAATGAATGTGATGTAGAGGCAAGTCAGATGGAGCAAGGCAAGTCGGATAGTAGCAAGAGGTCAAACTGGACAAGGTTCAACTACACCAATAAGCCCAAAAACAAAGTTCTTCGTGGAAAAGTGGGAACAACAGAAGGGAACCCTTGTTTCATCATGGAAAGATTTATTTGGGGTGCTAGAGGACACATCCCACCCATTGGTTAAGGTAGATCACCCTCAGGATCAACACTTGCTTCATAAACCTTCAAAATGGCTAGTAGCCCTAAAAATAAGAACAGCCCTTATATCTTCTTGCACAGACATCCAAATGCAAATCTTAGACAATTGGGAGATACCCTTTATACTTCCCTACAATATACTCTAGAATGGGTTTGGGTTGTTTTGCAAAGTATGCCCTAACCAATAACCCTCCTAGTGGTTTTTAGCCCCAAATGGGCCTATTTTATGAAGCAAATACCCTCAGATAGTAGTTTCAAATGATCTTGACCATTTGAACATGTCAAAGGCATCCCAAGATCACAAGATTAAACCTTCCATTGTGGTTTTGACCGACTATCCCCAAAAACCATACTACTGTAGCTTCTGGCAGTCACTTAGCACATGGTTTTGCTAAGTGCAATCAATGGATTCTCAATAATAACAGTCCCCTACCCACAAAAACCATACAAGACATGAAAATAGATGTTAGATAACTCATTCCACTAATCACAGAGTTTGGTGATTCAGTGGAATGGAGAAGATATCCTAAAGTTGCTAACAGAGCCCTAGTTAAGGGTTTTTAAACCACTTGCAATGAAAGGAAAATACAACAATACAAATGAATGTCAAGGACTCAATCCACTTGCAAATGGAAGGTGACTTACCATACTAACTTTCCATCATGTCCTTTAGTCACCACCTAACCATACAGGTACGGGGCATACACAGGAACAATAAATTTTCTTAAGGAAACAACATGTTTAATGAGTAGTTTGGTGTCCAATGGTTATAGAATGTCTCACCCTCAATGGCATGAGCCTAAACTGGTCTTGGTTGATAGTTAACTTATCACACTCCACTTCCAAGCAATCAAGGTTCCATGACAGAACCGTACCACATAGAAGTACAGACTGATACACAGCAAATTCAAAAAAATGATACAGGAAATGCAGAGAACTATTTTATATTGCTGCAACTCCTCCATACACATTACAATCATCATGTTCAAGGCCTTAAGAAGCCTTCTCCAACCTCCTTAGAGTAGTTATAAGTCAGTTTGGTCGATGGTCTATCTATAACCATCAAAGACCTTTTGCAACTACTTTATGTTATGATAGTAATCAGCTTGTTTGGCATTTGAAACTTCTTATAACTGTGACATGTTGTCATCGATGGTCTTAGGACTTGTTGATGACTTGTTTATGACTTAACAATGTCATCAAGACCTTAACATGCCTTCATACATAACTGCCCTTCACAAGGTTGCCTATTACAACATGACTGTCCCCTAGGACTTACAACATGACAGCACTTTATAGTCATTTGGACACAATCCTTTACAATCATGGCATCCTAGCCTTATTACATCATGGAGATGGTCTCTAGGACCTTATGAAACTAACAAACAAATGGAGATTAAAAACAAAATATAAGTCTCTTGGTGTTCCTGCACCATACTCCCCAGGTGAAAAGAGAACTCAAGTCTCTTGAGGAAGTAGATCGGCAATGGTGACACCATGTTTCAAGATGTCCTCTTCAGTCATCCAAGTGGCATCTTCCATTGGCAAGCCACTCCATTTGACAAGAAATTGCTTGTATATCTTCTTACTTGTCTTCTTCAAGACCTTGCTGTCAAGAATGCATTCCAACTTCAATGGTTGACTGGGTGGAAGACCTTTGATCCAATCTTCATCTGCTGTTGTTGTCATATCTGCCTTTGGATCAGAATTAGAATCACCTTTGAAAGGGAACAAATCTGAAACATTGAAGATAGGAGATATGGCCAAGCCTTGAGGAAGTTCAATCTCATAGGCATTGGGCCCAAACTTGTGCACAATCCGGCATGGTCCTATCTTCTTCATGAGGAGTTTGGTTGGCTGCCCCTTAGGAAGTCTTTCCTTATTCAAATGTGCCATGACCAAATCCCCAACCTTGTATTGCACATGTCTCCTTTCATTGGCTTTCTCCTTGTACTTGGCATTGGTCTTTTGAAGAGTTTCCTTGACATTATCATGAATGTCCTTCATGGCCAATGCAAAGTCTTAACCTTGAGCGCTTTTCCTTTCCAATCCATGGAGATCTCTCAATTCAAGAACACCTCTTGGATGAAGACCATAAACAATCTCAAATGGACTCCTTCCTGTGCTTCTATTGGTGGAGTCATTATAGGCAAACTCTGCTTGAGGGATGATCATATCCCATGCCTCTCCATGCTGCTTGGTAAGACACCTGAGAAGGTTTCCCAAGGACCTATTCACCACCTCATTTTGGCCATTAGTTTGAGGGTAATAGGCTAAAGTAAAGGATAATTGAATGCCCAACTTCTTCCACAAAGTGCGCCAAAAATGGCTGACAAACTTTGGATCCCTGTCAGTCACGATGTTAAGAGGCAAACCATGGATTCTAATAATTTCTTTGAAAAAAAACCAGCAATGTGAGAAGCATCATTAGTGCATATACATGGTAAGAAATGAGCCATCTTACTGAATCTATCCACCACAACAAATATACTATCAAAGCCTCTTTGAGTCCTAGGAAGACCCAACAAAAAATCCATGCTAATACTTTCCCATGGCCTGTTAGGAATAGGAAGTGGCTGATATAGACAAACATTAGATGAAGTACCCTTTGCCCTTTGACAAATACTACAACATTCAACAAATTTTCTGATATCTGATTGCATTTTAGGCCAAAAATAAAACCTCTTCACCTGATCCAATGTTTTATCCAATCCAAAATGACCTCCAAGTCCACCACAATGTTTTTCCTTTATGATGTTCTCCCTCATGGAACATTTAGGAACACATAGTTGGCTGCCTTTAAACAACAACCCCTGCTGCAACAAAAACTCAAAAAAATCAGAATGATAAGAGTCTAAAAATTGTGAATAAACTTCATATACCTCCTTGAAATCTTCATCATCTTGATACATGTGTTTGAGAGCATCAACCCCTACACTTTGCAACTGAATTTCTTGAACCATACACACCCTCCTACTCAGTGCATCTGCCACTTTGTTAGCCTACCCCTTCTTGTGTTTGATTGAAAAAGTATAGGCTTGGATTTGCTCAACCTATTTCATATGCCTATGATTGAGTTTTTCCTAAGAATTCAAAAAACTAAGTGCATGGTTGTCAGTATAAACAATAAATTCTTTTGGCAAAAGATAGTGCCTCCATTTTTTCAAAGCTTGCACCATTGCATACAATTCCAAATCATAAGTAGAGTACTTTATCTTAGCATCATTCAATTTTTCACTAAAGAAAGCAACATGCCTACCCTCTTGACTTAGGACAGCCCCTATAGCAAGATTGCTAGCATCACATTCTACTACAAACAACTTATTAAAGTCGGGCAAACCAAGTATGGGTTGTTGTGCTACCTTTTGTTTTAGAATTTTAAAAGAATCATTAGCTACCTTTGTCCACAAGAACTTACATTTCTACCCCCCTTTGATGGTATTCAAAATTGGTGCACAAATATGACTAAAACCCCTTATAAATTTCCCATAAAATGTTGCCAAACCATGAAAACTTTTCACATCACCTGCTATTTTTGGAGTTGGCCATGACAAAATGGTTTCTACCTTTGTTGGATCCATCTTCAAACTACCTTGTGAAATCACAAAACCAAGATAGGTGAGTTCTTCCTTCATGAAGACACTCTTTTCCATGTTGATAATCAATTGTTCATCATGCAACTTCCTCAAAACCTGATCCAAATGTTGCAAATGCTCCTCCTTAGTCCTGCTAAAAACAAGAATGTCATCCAAATATACCACAACAAATTTGCCAATGAAATCCTTCAACACTTCATTCATGAGACGTATAAAAGTACTTGAAGCATTAGATAGACCAAATGGCATCACCAACCACTCATAAAGACCCTCATTTGTTTTGAATGCTGTCTTCCATTCATCCCCTTGTTTGATTCTAATTTGATGATACCCACTCTTAAGGTCTATCTTGGAAAAGTATTTAGCCCCACCCAAACAGTCAATTAGGTCCTCAATCCTTGGCATAGGGAACCTATATCTGATGGTAATCTTATTAATGGCTCTAGAATCCGTGTACAACCTCCATTTACCATCCTTTTTAGGGGCTAGGACTGTTGGGACAGCACATGGACTAAGACTCTTTCTCACCAATCCCTTATCCAACAATTCTTGTACTTGCTGGGCAATCTCCTCATTTTGTGAAGGTGTCATCTTGTAGGCTGCTTTGTTTGGCAAATTAGATCCTGGTATGAGGTCAATTCGATGGCTTATGTCCCTAATAGGTGGTAACTCATTAGGCATTTCTTCTACCATTATACCCTTATACTTCTCTAGCAATTGTTGCACCTCATTGGGAACTTCTTCCTTACTAGGATCATGCAAACTAGGACTGTTTTTAGGCTTCAAAATTAGAGCATACCCTTGGGTTCCTTCCTCCTTAAAGGCATATGGAAACTCTTTCCCACTCACAATCATGACACTTGACCCAACATTCTTTTCTACATGCTCATCAGGCAATGGATCCATTCGATACTTTTTACCATTCTTAGTTATGATGAAAGAATTAGTTTTACCATCATGTTGTGATTGAACATCATATTGCCATGGACGTCCTAACAACAAATGACAAGCATCCATAGGAATTACATCACATAAAATTTTGTCCTTATATACTCCTATCTCAAATTCAACCCATGATTGTTCATCTACCAAAACTTGTTGTCCCTTATTCAACCATGATACTTTATAAGGACTAACATGAGGAAGCCTTTCCAATTTCAATTTGTCTACCATTTCAATGGAAACCAAATTTTCAGTTGAGCCTAAATCAACAATTACCTTGCAAATCTTACCATAGGGCTTGCATGTTGTCCTGAACAAAGTCTTCCTTTGAGGGGGTTCTTGAGTTTGAGGCACCTTCAACATGGTTCTCATCATCAAGATTTCTCCTTCATGGACCAGGGCTGCACTTCCAATTGGAGAGTTGACACTTTGGCAATCTTCCTCTTGGATCAATTGGTTCCTTCTCTCTCCTCCATGAGATCTTGAGGCTTGCTTTTCAGGACATTTGAAGGCTGTATGTCCCACTTGGTTACAATTGTAGCACCTTCCTGTGAAGACATTAGGACCTCTCCTTGGTCCACCAAATCTACCTCTCCCATTAGGCCTTCTTCCTCTAAAGCCTCCTCTAGAATTGGATTCTCCGCTTTACTCTTGGGAACTAGATTCCCCTTGGCTTCTTTGGGACTGATTTCTGCCCCCAAAATTGCCCCTACCTCTGAAATTTCTGCCACCTCTTCCTCTACTTTGTTGTTGACCTTTCCTCCTCAACTTCTCTTCAGCCCTTAGTGCCACTTGAAACCACTTCTCCATGGTTTCCAGGTCAATAAACTGATTTCATCTTGGATATTGAACCTCAAACCATTTAGATACCTTGCTACCTTGGCTTTTTCATTCTCCATGTACCCATAATGAAGAGTGTATTTGTGAAACTCCTCGGTGTAAGTAGCCACATCCAAATCTTTTTGCTTGAGATTTTGCATCCTCTTGTAGATCTGCACCTCATAGTCTGATGCAAGGAATTGGGACTTGATCCTCTCCAACATTCTGCTCCATGAAGAGATCATACTCTTCCCATTCTTTACCCTCTCACCTTGGGTGTAATTCCACCATGTAAGGGCAACACATTTGAGTTTTGTTTTTGCAAACTTAACCCTCTTACTTTCAAGAACTTCCTTGTACTCAAAATAGTTGTTTAGAGCCTCAATCCACTCCATAACTTCATCAATATTCATCTTCCCACTAAACATGAGAATCTCCATCTTAGCCTCTAAAGAATCCTTGCCAATTGCCTTGATGGCTTCAAGGAAATGTCTTTGATCAGCAAGTACCTCTACCTCTTCTTAATCTTCTTCTTCTTCCTCTTTCTCTTCCTCTTCATCTGAACCTTCATCTATCCTCTTCCCTATCCTCAATGCCTTCAACTCTACTTTGTCACTTCACACGGACTTCTTCAACACTCCCTCCAATCCGCAGACTGAGAAAATGCAATTCTAGAGCTCACCGGACCAATCTGGGACACTCTGTCATCACTAAACATCTGTCAAAACCAGTTCTACTGGAGTACTCATAACTTCTTTAGATTGTTATGCGGACCTCTAAAAACTTGACTGGATCATCTCAATACTCATATCTATAAACCCTTTAAACCGTATCCTCTGATCTTCATCTTATCTTGGACTTTTACCTTACTGTCATCATTGTTCTTCACTGTTCTTAATTGAGACTAGTTTCCTCAATATCCTCAACACACGGCTCATCCAATCCTTCTCATTAATGCAGTATGAGTATGTTGACATCAATGGAAACACTGGTTATCCTCATACTTGCAATAGAATAGAGCATAGCTAGAGCTCTAACATATCTTTCCCCAACATTGTAGGTTTATTCAAAGGTTTGGAGTGCAGAAGGATCAGCTGCAACAAGAATCAATTCAAAACATCAACAGGCAATGATAGATATGCTTTATCTTATTTGCTTCATTTCTTTAGAATTTGTAGATGCATAGTATATGCTTTCTTATGTATTTCTTTAGCTATTCCCACAGCTTGTGTGGGACATTTGATCTCTCTTGCTTTTATTCAATGCAATAATTGTTCAGTTGTTGTATCTCATTTGTAAAACTAAATGATTATTGAAATTAATTAAAATATCATTATCCATGATGAATCCTCTACAAAGCAATGAATGTGATGTAGAGGCAAGTAGGATGGAGCAAGGCAAGTCGGATAGTAGCAAGAGGACAAACTGGACAAGGTTCAACTACACCAATAAGCCCAAAAACAAAGTTCTTCGTGGAAAAGTGGGAACAACAGAAGGGAACCCTTGTTTCATCATGGAAAGATTTATTTGGGGTGCTAGAGGACTCATCCCACCCATTGGTTAAGGTAGATCACCCTCAGGATCAACACTTGCTTCATAAACCTTCAAAATGGCTAGTAGCCCTAAAAATAAGAATAGTCCTTATATCTTCTTGCACAGACATCCAAATGCAAATCTTAGACAATTGGGAGATACCCTTTATACTTCCCTACAATATACTCTAGAATTGGTTTGGGTTGTTTTGCAAAGTATGCCCTAACCAATAACCCTCCTAGTGGTTTTTAGCCCAAAATAGGCCTATTTTATGAAGCAAATACCCTCAGATAGTAGTTTCAAACCATCTTGACCATTTGAACATGTCAAAGGCATCCCAAGATCACAAGATTAAACCTTCCTTTGTGGTTTTGACCGACTGTCCCCAAAAACCATACTACTGTAGCTTCTGGCAGTCACTTAGCACATGGTTTTGCTAAGTGCAATCAATGGATTCTCAATAATAACAGTCCCCTGCCCACAAAAACCATACAAGACATGAAAATAGATGTTAGATAACTCATTCCACTAATCACAGAGTTTGGTGATTCAGTGGAATGGAGAAGACATCCTAAAGTTGCTAACAGAACCCTAGTTCAAGGTTTTTAAACCACTTGCAGATGAAAGGAAAATACAACAATACAAATGAATGTCAAGGACTCAATCCACTTGCAAATGGAAGGTGACTTACCATACTAACTTTCCATCATGGCCTTTAGTCACCACCTAACCGTACAGGTACGGGGCATACACAGGAACAATAAATTTTCTTAAGGAAACAACATGTTTAATGAGTAGTTTGGTGTCCAATGGTTATAGAATGTCTCACCCTCAATGGCATGAGCCTAAACTGGTCTTGGTTGATAGTTAACTTATCACACTCCACTTCCAAGCAATCAAGGTTCCATGACAGAACCATACCACATAGAAGTACGGATTGATACACAGCAAATTCAAAAAAATGATACAGGAAATGCAGAGAACTATTTTATATTGCTTCAACTCCTCCATACACATTACAATCATCATGTTCAAGGCCTTAAGAAGCCTTCTCCAACCTCCTTAGAGTAGTTATAAGTCAGTTTGGTTGATGGTCTATCTATAACCATCAAAGACCTTCTGCAACTACTTTATGTTATGATAGTAATCACCTTGTTTGGCATTTGAAACTTCTTATAACTGTGACATGTTGTCATCGATGGTCTTAGGACTTGTTGATGACTTGTTTATGACTTAACAATGTCATCAAGACCTTTACATGCCTTCATACATAACTATCCTTCACAAGGTTGCCTATTACAACATGACTGTCCCCTAGGACATACAACATGACAGTAGTTTATAGTCATCTGGACACAGTCCTTTACAATCATGGCATCCTAGCCTTATTACAAGATTCAACCTTCCTTTGTGGTTTTGACTGACTGTCCCCAAAAACCATACTACTACAGCTTCTATCAATCACTTAGCACATGGTTTTGCTAATTGCAATCAATGGATTCTCAATAATAATAGTCCCATACCCACAAAAACCTTACAAGACATGAAAATAGATGCTAGATAACTCATTCCACTAATCACAGAGTTTGTTGATTCAGTGGAATGGAGAAGACATCCTAAAGTTGCTGACAAAACCCTAGTTCAGGGTTTTTAAACCACTTATAGATGAAAGGAAAATACAACAATACAAATGAATGTCAAGGACTCAATCCACTTGCAAATGGAAGGTGACTTACAATACTGACTTTCCATCATGGTCTTTAGTCAGCACCTGACCATACAAGTATGGGGCATACACAGGAACAACAAATTTTCTTAAGGAAACAACAAGTTTAATGAGTAGTTTGGTGTCCAATGGTTATAGAATGTCTCACCCTCAATGGCATGAGCCCAAACTGGTCTTGATTGACATTTAACTTATCACACTCCACTTCCAAGCAATCAAGGTTCCATGACAGAACCGTACCACACAGAAGTACGGACTGATACACAGCAAATTCAGAAAAATGATACAGGAAATGCAGAGAACTATTTTATAATGCTTCAACTCCTCCATACACATTACAATCATCATGTTCAAGGCCTTAAGAAGCCTTCTCCAACCTCCTTAGAGTAGTTAGAAGTCAGTTTGATCTATGGTCTATCTTTAACCATTGAATACCTTCTGCAACTACTTTATGTTATGATAGTAATCACATTGTTTGACATTTGAAACTTCTTATAACTGTGACATGGTGTCATCGATGGTCTTAGGACTTGTTGATGACTTGTTTATGACTTAACAATGTCATCAATACCTTAACATGCCTTCATACATAACCATCCTTCACAAGGTTGCCTATTACAACATGATAGTAGTTTATAGTCATTTGGACATAGTCCTTTACAATCATGGCATCCAATCATGGCATCCTAGCCTTATTACATCATGGAGATAGTCTCTAGGACCTTATGAAACTAACAAACAAATAGAGATTAAAAACAAAACATAAGTCTTGTGGTGCTCCTGCACCAGAATGATAAAATGATTTTCTTTCTAATGATAAAACTAAACCCTTTCCTTTCAATCACTCCAAACTATCCCAAACCCACACAATAGAAAATGTTAAGAATATTTCATCTTAAAATGAAATAAATGCGCTCCAGCTCTTCCAATTTGAGTTGTAGGTGAAAAATTGGTAACATTTCTAGTGAACTTTGCTAAATGCTTGCCTGCTAAGCATCAAGACCAGCTTCCTTAACTATCCATTGGGTATGGAGTCATACTCTGCTCATCTCAAACTTAGAAAACATGAAACTGCACTTCAAACTACTCCAAACATATTAGAAAATCAAACAAAACCAAACTGAAAGCAAACTAAAAGGCCATGGTGGCCAGTAAACATGTGCAACAGCACCTAGGGAAAAGAAAACCAAACTAAAACAAATGTTCCTTGAGCACTTATTAACTAAAAACACTAACTCTAACCTACTCTAACCAGCCAAAGAAGCTGGTCAAACAAACCCATTAACTAGCTTTGTAAAATAACTTCCCCTTCTAACCAACATAGGATGTTTGCAAGATTATAAATGACTGATAAGAAGTGGGAAACAAGAAGATACCTCACAAGTTGTTGAGATGCTTCATGAAGAATATAGCCAAACTCATTCACCTCTTGAGTCTAATCAAGCATATGACTAATTTGGGATGAATAGGTGAGTTGGGTCTCCTGTTCTGAGGCTACAATCTCTTCTTTAGGTACAACAGTAACATGTGTCTCCTTGTTTATCTCTCTCCTAGATAAACCCCTAATTGGACATCCTCTTGCAAGGATGAAACTTGAACTTCCACTGTTGGTTTGCTACTTAGGATTTGTTGTCCCTTCACCTTGTTGATTTGGATGCCCAAGGTAACCCTCCTCTATAGGCTTCTCCTATTGATCAACACTTTCGTCCTCCAAAGGTGTTGGCATAACATCTAAGCATGAGTAGAAAAGCTAAATTTCAAGTTGAAATAGATCCTCGTCGGTCAAATCAAGATTGCTTTCATATACCTATTCATGAATCAGCACCTTGTCCAAATATTTTGCAACACTCTGATGGTCAAGTCTTGGCATATACATGTTATTTTCATCTCCAACCTCAATGCTAGGAAGATCATTAAACAAACTAACTGAAACCTTTTCCAAATTGTCTAAATTTGCAACAAAATCATCAAGGTCATCCCAAAATGAAATTTGGTCACATTCATCTTGATTTTTTTTATAAAAGAGGGCTATTTTTTACCTCATGACAGTTCTTACATAGTTGTGTAAGTTCCATGATAGGCTTACCTTCACACTCTTCTACTTGATCCAAGACCCCATTGTTAGATTGCTTAGCTTCAATCAGAAACTCCTCATATTGTTGAGGATCCTCTTGCTATTCTAAAACTATTGTCCTTGATATGAGCATGCTTTCCTCATCTGGTTCCACAAAACTAGGTAACTTATTGAACAAAGAAATTGATTCTTCCTCCTCATGTGGTGCTTCCTCCAATGAAACTTGGGCATTATGTCTTTGCAACCGAAGACTTTCACCTTGTGACCTTTGTACTCTGCTTTCATTCATCTTATAAATAGCATTAGAAAACTTTTCAAATGAATCAAAATGCAAAGGATTTAGTGTCAATTTTGAACTAGAATCCTTTTCATATGCATCATGCTTGTAATCAGTTGGGAATGTAGTACAAATAGTAGCATCCCCTTGCTCCATATCTAATCTTTCTGATTTGGTGGCACAAAAAGGGCTGCAAGAACCTTCAACTACTGGCTTGAAACCAGGAATTCTAATTGGTTTGGGCTCTACAACCTTTTTCTCCCATTCACCATACCAACTTGGAATCTTGATTGGTTCAGATTTTTCTACCTTTTCTTCTTCTTGATTTTGGATTGGTTTGGGAGGGGTAGCCTTAACAAGATTCAACATTTTATAACTAGGATACTTAGTCCAAGAAGGCTGCCATGGTTGTTCAAAACTTTGATGACTTGGTTCAAGCTCTTGATATGACTGAAACTGAGGGTTAATGGACTAGTTTTGAATACAAATAGATTCCTAAACAAAATTAAAACCTTTGAAACTAGGAATCTAGAGACTTTAGGAAGTTTCCTGAGTTTCTTGGAGAAAAAAGGGTTCTTCAAGTGGTTGATTTTGAAGCATAACAAATTCAAACTATGCCAACTTAGGCTCCTGGATTGGTAAAGTATCTCTAAAACTAGGAATCTTGACTTTAGGAGGGTTAGGAGGCTTACTTTTCATAAAACTTGGAATTTCATACCTACTAACCTCATCCTGAAGCAACTGATCTAGAATGAAAGGAGTTGTTTTGGCTTTGTTCCTTTGTGTTTCTGACTCTTACTCATAGAGATAGGCCTGATAAGCCATCTCCTTCTATTGTTTATTATACACATGCTGCCTCTTAATCTCCTCTACCTATTTTGTGAAGTCATGCATGAAGTCAAACAACATACCCTTTATGCTTGCAATCTCCTCCTTTTCATGCTCTTGGAGCTGATTTTGAGTATATGAAAGTTGATATGGAGGCTGAGCAAGGGTGGGTGGGAGGCAAACCCATTGATCCAGTTGAGAATTGATCTCTTGCCCCCTCTTAATGTCATTCATCTGCTTGTTGAAGTCTAACATAATGTCTCTAAGCTCCATAATTTTAGGATTTTGAGGTTGATTGGAAGATTGGGCAAGGGTGGATGGGTGGTAATTATGTTGGGCATGCCAATTTTGAAGATTCATGGAATTGAAAATAGCAGAATGATTGATCTGATATGGTTGATAAGGAACCCTACAGACATCATTTTCATAGTATGGTGGTGGATATTCATACTGACTATGAAAATTTGGCATTTTTACTCATATAAAAGCTGGAAAATGGAGTGAATTCGTGATTTTCGTAACATACCAGCACTTGATCATACTGAAACTAGTAAATTTGAGCTCGAAGTTGCTAGATGTGTTGTTCCTTGCATCCAAAGGTAGAGATCACTGACATACACACCAAATATCAATGATAGATGATTAAATTTTGGATTGAAAAAATCTAACTTTGTCCCACCAAGTGTGCTAGTAATAATATCAAAAAACAAATGAGGCTCGCTACCAGAGGGCTCACTACCCAAGGACTCACTGTCTAAAGAAATGCTCACTGGAAATAGGGCTCACTGCCATTGGGTGGCTCATTGCCGAGGCATGGCTCATTGTTGAGGGTTGGTTCACTTCCTGGATGGGTGTCTCACTACCATGAACTAATATAATAGCATCTACAACATGCTTGAGTTCAGTTCAATTAAAGCATAATATAAATCACCTTCAATGCCCTTACAACACACACACTCTCATTTGTGCATCTTCACATCCCCCAAACAAACACATGAATTCATTTCATTTATTTATACCTATCATTAACCTTGAAACATACATCATGGTCGGCATTACAATCTACAACCATTTGAACAATCTCCAAGGTTGGCAAACATACATAATTTGGATCAGGTCTAGACCTAAACAAACTTGTGAAGCAAATGAATGAACGAAGAAGACTTCATGGCTTAGCTCATACTGAAATACATCTTCATACACTTCAACATGCTTTCACAATCCACGAACCACATCCACAAGGAGTGTTAGCATCCAAGATGGGTAAACTTGTGAAAACACCAAGAATTCTTAAACACACACTTCCAAGAGCTCAATCATTGCTTGCAGATCAAGAACAAGCCTTTACCATGATTTGGAGACATCCATATACAACATAAAATCACCTGGGAGCTAACAAATCCATCTGCAATAGATCTCACTTGAAGACAACAACTATCACTTGAAGAAAGATCATAGACTGCTCTCAACAAATACTGTCGAACTCTGATAATCAATAACTTGCTTGTTGGAGCACCAAATCACATATCCTTTAGAAAGAAGATAGATAAGGACCTTATAAACATAAGTCCAGAACCCCAAGACCAAAAACCAAATTGGGAAGAAATGCAGAGCAAAATGATTTCTCCATGTCACACTGCAAGTGTTGCAGGCACAATCTTCAAACTAGTGAATATAACTTCTACGACACAACGATATGGACCACCAAACTCTAGATTTAGCATCTTCAAACACTTCTAAAAATTATATTCAAATATCATACTCTGGTCTTCAACACAGAAGAAATATAGAGAAAAAATCAGATAATGTCTAATAAGCTAGAATACATCTTCACAACTCTATCTTTAGTATGAACCAAATTTTCTCAAAAGAACTTGGATATTCAATATTAGGAACATATTATTATTGTCCTCAGCACTTATACAACACAATACAAAGTAACTAACTCATCACAATCAAGTAACACAACAGGAGTAGAGTTGATGCAGAGCATGGAGGATTCACCCAAACAAACACAATACAAGCAATTGACTTTTCTCAAAAACTTCCACTATGCTTTGATGAGAGCAGTAAATAGAGTAATTTTGACATAATTTTTAAAATATACCTCAAAACTGTGATCTAAAAGTGGTTTTGGATACCCATTATCCTCTTACACAACATATTTCTAGTGTAGGTGGGGTTGTTTTCGAACATAGAGGTCAAATATTGATTTGTCCTATTCTTGACTAGATTTAAAGTGGAGCAGCAAATAGGGTTTTTCGGCCATAACTTTCAAACTAGAATTGATATCCAAGAAAAAAAATTTTATTTAAATACCCATTTGGCCTTTATTTAATACATCTCAAAATTAAGGTAGGTTATTTTGTACAAAAACTCTCAAAAATAGATTGTCCTTATGCCAATTAAGCCTAAAATCTAGAAAAAAAATGACTAATCTAACCATAACTTTCACAAAACACAATGAAATTGAGTGCAAAAAAATGAATTAGAAATTAGATTCCATTATCTTTCCAACCATGTCACATGCAGGTCATACAAATAATGTACATATCCATACCAATCTCTGAAATAGAAAAAATACAGAAAAAAGTGCAGAAAACTAGAAATCTTTATTCATTTTTCTTTCCAAATCTTATCTTTGATCTACCTTGAAATGTGTGAGGCCTAAATAAAATGTTTTCCCTCATATTCCATGATTAGATGACTCCCATGGTCGTTGAAATTTCTCAAAATGCCAAAAATAGACTAAAAATAGCATGTCCACTACAATGCTAAAAATAGATTGTTTAATATTATGCAATAATTAAAACTCTGCCCCTAGGTGACCGCAAATGAATCTAGAATGGTCTTAAATAGACCTTAGTACATCAGTTATGAATCCAAACTCCACCTAGGCTCTTATTGAGGACAAAAAAACTAAAATTTGCCATGGTGCCACTGCACCATACACCTGACCAAAAGAAATTCCAAGCCCTCTTAGATTAAGGGTAACACGAGATATCCACTTTGAATGCTCCTTCTTGATGCCTTCTATGATCTGCCCTATGTCTTCCTTAAAGTAGCTCCATGTCATCTTCATCTTCACTTCGGGCTTCCCAAGCTATTTGCTACGATGTTTAGGCCTGTCAAATGGCATAAGCTTCTTCTTATCTACATCTCTAGATACCTGCATTGGAATAATAACAGTAACAACTTCATACACCAAAACAAATTGGTTAGTACCATTGCCAATAATGCATTCTTTACTTTGCTTCTCACACTTCTTTGGTAATCCCTACAATATAACAACATCCAACTGCAAGAACTTGGTTTGTAACTCTATAACATCAACCCTATCAGCAACTTCATTATCAATGTCAACTTTTTCACCAACATTAATAGTAATATGCCCTCCTACTTGTTTAACTTGCTCTTGAGACTCAAAAAAATGAAAATGAAATGAAGGCTCATCCACCACCATGTCTACTTTGTCTTCTTCAGTGCTTGATGTCAAAGATGTACTCACCACTTCATTTCTTACCCCTTCCTTTGTCTGAGATTGATTTTGCTCTTCCTCTAATGTTGTTGTCCTTGCTTATCTTCTTCTTCTTTATACAATTTTCTTGATGGGCCATGTGACCTTCCTCTTCACTAATAAGTGCCAACTTTGCAATTACTACATCTTCATTTGGAACTCCTGAACTATTCTTTTCATATCTTTTTTCCATCTCTTCCATGGCTTGTCTCAGTTCCCTTATCTCTTTCTCAGTGTCTATTTGCCTCATCTTTTCCTCTTTCC
This sequence comes from Cunninghamia lanceolata, assembly GCA_027924645.1. Classification (NCBI taxonomy): domain Eukaryota; kingdom Viridiplantae; phylum Streptophyta; class Pinopsida; order Cupressales; family Cupressaceae; genus Cunninghamia; species Cunninghamia lanceolata. The sequence goes on from BSBN01000246.1 coordinate 3,532,175, forward strand.
TCTTCCTCTCTTTTTCTTCTTGCTTCTTCTTTTGTGAACCCTCAGCCTGCAGTTACCTTCTCAACAAATCCATCTTCTATTCAAGCAAGTCCCTTTAACCTTGCTTCCTTTTGTCTTTGTGACACCTCACCTAGGTTTCTTCTTTTCTTCACTACCTAGTCTCTTGGCATCCAAGTTCTTCCTTGAACCTGCACAAACACACAAACACAAAACCAAAATCTCTCTCCCAGACCTTTTGAGATCTAATAGCAACTGATGTAGAGCATGGAGGATTCACCCAAACAAACACAATACAAGCAATTGACTTTTCTCAAAAACTTCCACTATGCTTTGATGAGAGCAACAAATAGAGTAATTTTGACATAATTTTCAAAATACAATTTAAACCAGTGATATAAAAATATTTTTAGATACCCATTATCCTTTTACATGACATACCACAAGTGTAGGTGGTGTTGTTGTTGGCAAGAGACACTATATGGATTCATGGTTGTTGTCATTGATGGCAACAAAGGTCATCCCACATATCCGCAAGTCATAATGTGTCTCTATCGGAAGTCAGAATAAAGATTGTTGTGGTCCGGTGAACAAGAACAGAGCATGTGGCAAGGTCCGACAGATTGATCCGGATCTCTCAGAGGAAGTGTCTTGGTGCAGTGCGGATTTGGGGAAGTCAAGAGGACTACCTTGAGTGGTATATTCCAAGGATTTAGCCTCCGGTGATGGACAAGGAGAAAGATATGAATAGTTGAGTACCGGATTCCTGAGAGACAGTGAAAACAGAGGAAGAACTGACTGACAGAGTATCAGACTACTTTCCGGATGTGTTACTATTGATGATAGAGGTTGTGAAGGCATGAATCATGTTTGACCGACATGATTAATGATATCTACAAGTATATGCTTGATCCGCATTGCTTGGTGAGGAAGGATTCAGCCGACAGAACAAGAGTTTGTAAGAAACTAGACTGTTCCGGATGCCGACTAGAAAGGTGATGAAATTACTTGTGCGGATATATATAGAGGATGGATTTAGTTGTGAAGGGTGTAATGGTGTGAAGATATATGCGAATAAGTCCAGAACAGAGCAGAAGTAGCAAAAAGGATCCGGTATGTGAAAGATAGCAGAATAAAGAACAGAGGAAAGATGAAGTGCAGCAGATCAGTGTACTGAGCCTAACCGGAACTGAACTCCAGCATATGCAGATGCTTCCAATCAGTTCAAGACTGTGATTCTTATCACTTTGTAGACAGTGTGTCTTCTTGTAGGCAGTGGGCCTCTTGTGAGCAGTGTGCTCGGGCAGTGAGCCCTAATTGGCAAGTGCCATATTTTGTAATCTCCTATTCTTCTAACAGAGAATAATTTTGGGTTAATCACCCCGTGGTTTTCTCCCTTAACAGGGTTTCCACGTCAAAAATACTGTGTTATGTGTTTCTTATTTCATGGTAATGTTTTTGTGTTTATGCTGCATCAATTAATAAGAAAGTTCAATAAGGGAAATAATTAGGATAACTGATTCACCCCCCCTCTCAGTTATCAACAATTGGTATCAGAGCCAAGTTCCTCCTAATAGAGCCTAACAGCTTGAGGAAGATCTGGGAGTTCAAATGGATGCATATGGTTTAAGGGAGCAACTCAAGACTGCTCTTGAGGATCTTGAACAGTCAAATTCTGAAGTCAATGAATTAAAGGAAAGACTCAAACAGGCTGATGAATTCATGAGAGAATTAAAAGACAAATTAAGTCTCTCTATGAAAAAGAGAAAGGAGCTGCTCCAACAGTTGGCAAGACAAAGTGAAGAAAGCAATACAAATAAAGAATTGACTGAGCAAACCAAGTTATGTGAAAAGTTATCAAAAGAAGTCATTATGTTAAGACATGAAATGGAATCAGGAACTATAAAGTTTACTCAAGAGATTGAAGAAAAAAGAAAGGCTGAAGACAATCTAAGACAATCTCTTAAAGAAAAATCAGAAGAATGCCACCAGATGGACAGGATTATCAGACATCTTGAATCTGATCTTGAAGATGCCAAAGATAATGAAGAAAAACTTGAGGATCAAATTGCCTCTCTCAAAAGAGACCTTCAAACAGCAAATGAATATAAAGAGAAATTCAAGATAAGTTCTGCTCAACTTAAAGTTCTTCTTGGAAGTCAAAAGAGGACAGATGACAAGTATGGTTTGGGATATGAGAAAGGAGAAAGCTCCGGATCCGGTCAGAAGAATCTTGGATCAGAAAATCCAAGGAGCAGGCCTAGAAGACCTCCGGTAAGATAACCAAATGCTCAAAGATATCCATCCTTCAATGGATACTGCCACAGCTGCAACCACTTTGGTCACAAAGCTAATCAGTGTAGAATGAGAATGAATCAGATTAATTCATCCTTCTCCGGATAGTGCTTCAACTGCAAAAGGTATGGACACAAATCCCATGAATGCAGAATTATGCAAGTAAACAAATCATTCAAAGGTAGATGCTTTACATGCAATAGAGTAGGTCATATGGCTAATCAATGCAGATCAAGAGGATATCAGTCAAATATGCAAAGAAATGTTATTTGCCAAATCTGCAATAGGTCCGGTCATAATGCTAAAATCTGCAGAAACAAGTATCAGGACAAAAGAGGTCCGGTGTATAATCAGAATCAAGACAAGGGTAAACAAAAGATGAATGCGGATGAAGTTAGGAATTAGATGAGCAAGATTTGGGTGAAGAAAAGTTCAGAGAATGTAGAGGTTGGATCCGCACCAGACTCTGGTGCTGATATTTCTTCCAGAAATTAAAAAGTGAGCTCAGGCTCAGGGGGAGACTCAAAGAAAATCCTGTTCCCCCAGCCAAACAAGTGGTGCCGGATGTGGCACAAGATGCGGATTAAAGGGTTTGTAGATATGAGTCTTGAGATGCTTCAGTCAAGTTTTCAGAGGTCCACTTGGAGTTATGAAGAAGCTGTGATCGATCAAATAAGACCTGTTCAGGGAGATGCTCCGGTATGACAAAGGATTACAAAAAGGTCCGGAGAGATCCGGAAGTGCACTATCTTGTTCTGCGGATTGGACAGAGTGTTTGGGATGTTCTTGTAATATGTTACCTTGATTTCTTCATGATTGAAAGATCCGGATGATATTCACAGATCAGGACTAATCCGGGATACTCCAAGCTATCCAGACAAGGCAAACTGGAATAATGTAGGTGAAGCATTTATTACAGACAGATATTAGGGTTCGCGGAGCAATATAAGGGATTTCTCAAAAGTCATTTGCTCATTCTGCACTCAAGAAGAAGCGAATAGTGGAGCTCTGCAACAAGATTCATCAAGCACACCAAGGATCTCCTGCCGAAGTCATTGCATAAAGAAATCAATCCAATCACTCCGTGCAAGTCGAAGGCGCATAAGGTATTCTCCATTTTTCATTACCTCACTGCAAATCTTTGAAGAATGGCTACTCCAAATATAGTTAAGATCTCTGATAGACCTCGCCCCTCATTCAAGAAACATCCTTACAAATCATTGGAGGTAGATCCACTAGGAGCCTTCTCTAGTGTTCCTCATGATGTATTGCATACGGAAGATATTAGGGTTTACATCCATGCGAATCTTGAAGACTTTGGAGAATCAAAACTGATGGATATCTATCACAAACAATTGATAGATGACTCCTTTGAGATCAAACCTCAGTATAAAGCCATCCAGGACAAACACTTTGCACAGTGCATTCATTTCCCCTGTTTTGAAGAAGATGAATGGGTCCGGTATGTACTAAGTAGAGTACATGACAACTTCCTATGGTTGAACAAGCCCTTCAAGATCACCAAGGACGCAATTAGGGCTGTAACCGGTCTGGACTCATCCGGTGGATTACCTGTTCTCAAATCTGTCAAAAATCAGACAGTCAGTGATGCAACCGGATCCAAGTTTGACAAGAGAGCTATGACAGTTGATGACATCATTGAACCGGATGTCAAATTTGCAGCTATGATAATTGGTTACAAAATCTATCACTCCAGTAGGGAAAATTCAGTACCGGGAACTGCAATCTACACAGCCTATCAGATGTTAAAGGAGAATGCAGACTATGACTTGTGCGAGCTTCTAGTAAACCAACTCTTTGAAAATCTGTAGAAGATTAAGAAGGACAAGAAAAACTCCTTCAAATATGGCAATCTGATCCTTTGTCTCTTCTTTTACTACATGAATGAGCTTCCCGGATCCAGTGGATGGGTATGGCAAAATGACAGACCGGTTGCCATCCAAATCGGAGACTATTTGCATGGACTTGGGGATGCCAAAGCAAGAAATACAGCTCTATGGGGATACTTCAAAAACTTCCAAAGCATGATGCATGCAAGAGAAAGAATACCCCAATCCCTTGTAGAAAAGTACAAAGACACAGTATGCTTCATGGTTGAAACAGATCAGTGTCTAATGGAGGCAGTAGAGCCAAGGACTGTTTGGATCATGCCCATGGGGTATGAAGTGGATGAACAGATAGTAGAGCTGCATGTTCAACACATGCTAAGCCAGCCCAAAGATCCTAAGGTAGAAAGGTTTGGAACCTTTGAGGAACTGAGTGTAAAGTTACATGTAGAACTCAGGGAACCAGAGATAAAGAGGAAGGTAAGAAAAGAAGTTGAGCATATTGCTCAAGGCCTAGGCATCTCAAAAGAGGCACTTGATGCCAGCCAGGAAAAGAGGAGGAAGGCTGAGGAAGAAGAGAAAAGTAAAGAAAGTGTTCCGGTTGAAACTCCCACCCGGACCAGATCATCAAAAAGATCTGCACCTCCCTCAACCAAAAGTTCAAAACCGGAAGTCTAGGCATCCGGTAAAAGATCCAAGACAAAAGCCACAAGGGCTTATAAAAGCCAAAAGGATGAAGAGGAAACAGAGTCAGATGAGGGAGTAAAAGAAATAAAGAAGCAGAAGAAGAAAGGATCCGGTAAATCCTCCTCAGGACAAGACAAGGATGAAATGGCAGAGGTATCTGTTGAAAAGCCCACTCTGTCTCTAGAGAATGTAATCAAGTCGGTCACGGTGGATGGAAACCTTCAACCAATGACTGAATCTTATGATGACTTCAGTGAGGCTGACCAAAAGACTCTGCAGGAAGCCACAGTCAAATATCTGAACATATATAATAAGGCTTTCATTGAGATCATATCTCTTATTCCTAAAAGCCTAGAAAAGGAATTGGAAGTAAGAAAGAACAATGCTCATGCAAAAGATCTTGAGATCCGGGAGCAGATAGCTATTCAGCTATATCCTCAAATTGATCCCAAGACAATTAACATAATCTTCAAGGACTGCAAAGATGAGTTCAGAAGTAAAGCCAGGATGAATCAACTCATGCTTGGTGAGACTGACAAAGTGGCCCAAGAGACAGAAGAGATCCTCCGGAAGGCCTTCAAAAGGTTCAATCTTCCTGTTGTAGAGAACTTAGGTGCAGAAACAGCTGCGGATTTGGAATCATCTATTCTGGAAGAAGTGGGCCCTGAACATACAAGCATCTCTCCTCCAGTTTCCCCTACAGTCTCCGGATCCAAAGAAGAAGAGCAATTACAGGAGAAGGAAGCAGGGGTGAAAGATAAAGAGGTTGACAGTTCCAAGACTGCAGAAGAAAAGAAACATCTGTCTCCGGCAAGAGACACTGCACAAACTGTTCAACAATTTTTGAGCAAAGAAACTTTAGAGATTGATGAACCGGAGATTCTAAAAGGCCCATTCGACTTTGACTCTCTCTCTCCGGTACAAACAATGAAGATAGCTTCATTTGCAAATGCCAAGGCAAATGAAAAACTCCTGAAGTCTCATATGGAAGACTGTGAGTTGATAGAGGCTGCTTCTGGAGTACTTGTAAAGATTATGCCATCAATCCAGATAGATCCGACAGCCTCCTCTTCCGGTAATCTAAAAACCTTAGTCAGCAGTGTTGATACACATTTTGATTCTCTAGAAAAATTAGCTGAAGAAAAGGTCCGGAAGGAATTTTTGGATAAAAGATTTTTAGAAGTATTAGAATTAATCTCTAAAGATAGGAAGATTGTGAGCATTGGAATAAAGAGCTTAGAGAATGCTCTTAAGGATGGCGGTGACATCTACAAATTTTGTATATCCTGGCCAAAGGCAACAGCAGCAATTGATAAGAAAATAAAAGAGGAACAGGACAAGCTACAAAGCTTATCTCAAAGTTTTGATCCTCTCTCTTCCTCCATAATAAATCAAGAATGTCAGACTATTGCAGTCTTGAATGAAATAAAGAATCTTGAGAAGGAAAGGAAGAATATCACTAACCGGATGGGAGAACTTAGAAGGATTATAATCCCTAAGTTGGAAACTATGCATGAGGCCATCAGTGATGCTCAGACCACCGCCCAAACAAAAGATCCGACAGATCTCAAGCGGGCAGAAGCCTTTGCATTTTTGTTGAGTGGTCACATTTCAATTTTGGACAGAATGAAGCAAAGTTGGGCTACAGAAATGATCCAATTGCAGACATCCTTTGCAGACATTCTTCAGTATATGTGAGTATGTAAATATGCGGCTATGTATAGAAAATTTTTGAAAATTTTGGTGTGCGGACCCCACCCTTTGCCATTGATGTCAAAGGGGGAGTGAGGAGCAGTGAAAAATGAGGAATCCAACTAAGGGGGAGTTCCGGAAATTGTATATAAAGACAGAGCATCAGCAAAGGGGGAGCATAGTGAAAACACTTAGTCATTTTTCACTAAGTGTTGCCATCAATGCCAAAGGGGGAGATTGTTGGCAAGAGACACTATATGGATTCATGGTTGTTGTCATTGATGGCAACAAAGGTCATCCCACATATCCGCAAGTCATAATGTGTCTCTACCGGAAGTCAGAATAAAGATTGTTGTGGTCCGGTGAACAAGAACAGAGCATGTGGCAAGGTCCGACAGATTGATCCGGATCTCTCAGAGGAAGTGTCTTGGTGCAGTGTGGATTTGGGGAAGTCAAGAGGACTACCTTGAGTGGTATATTCCAAGGATTTAGCCTCCGGTGATGGACAAGGAGAAAGATATGAATAGTTGAGTACCGGATTCCTGAGAGACAGTGAAAACAGAGGAAGAACTGACTGACAGAGTATCAGACTACTTTCCGGATGTGTTACTATTGATGATAGAGGTTGTGAAGGCATGAATCATGTTTGACTGACATGATTAATGATATCTACAAGTATATGCTTGATCCGCATTGCTTGGTGAGGAAGGATTCAGCCGACAGAACAAGAGTTTGTAAGAAACTAGACTGTTCCGGATGCCGACTAGAAAGGTGATGAAATTACTTGTGCGGATATATATAGAGGATGGATTTAGTTGTGAAGGGTGTAATGGTGTGAAGATATATGTGAATAAGTCCAGAACAGAGCAGAAGTAGCAAAAAGGATCTGGTATGTGAAAGATAGCAGAATAAAGAACAAAGGAAAGATGAAGTGCAGCAGATCAGTGTACTGAGCCTAACCAGAACTGAACTCCAGCATATGCAGATGCTTCCAATCAGTTCAAGACTGTGATTCTTATCACTTTGTAGACAGTGTGTCTTCTTGTAGGCAGTGGGCCTCTTGTGAGCAGTGTGCTCGGGCAGTGAGCCCTAATTGGCAAGTGCCATTTTTTGTAATCTCCTATTCTTCTAACAGAGAATAATTTTGGGTTAATCACCCCGTGGTTTTCTCCCTTAACAGGGTTTCCACGTCAAAAATACTGTGTTATGTGTTTCTTATTTCATGGTAATGTTTTTGTGTTTATGCTGCATCAATTAATAAGAAAGTTCAATAAGGGAAATAATTAGGATAACTGATTCACCCCCCCCTCTCAGTTATCAACAGTTGTTTTAGAACATAGAGGTCAAATCTTGATTTGTCCTACTCTTGACTAGATTTGAAGTGGAGCAGCAAATAGGGTTTTTCAGCCTTAACTTTCAAACTAGAACTAATATCCAACAAATAAAACTTGATTTAAATACCCATTTGTCCCTTATTTAACATATCTCAAAATAAAGGTAGGTTATTTTATACAGAAACTCTTAAAAATGGATTGTCCGTCTACTAATTAAGCGTAAAATCTAGAAATGACAATCAGTAATCTAACCATAACTTTCACAAAACATGACAAAATTGAGTAAAACAAAAGGAATTAGAAAGTATATTCAATTATCTTTCCAACCATACCAGATGTAGGTCATAAAAATTCTATATAGATCTGTACCAATCTCTGAAACAGAAAAAAATAGAAAAAAGTGTAGAAAACTAGAAATCTTTATTCATTTTTCTCTCGAAATCTCATCTTTGATCTTCCTTGAAATGTGTGAGGCCTAAATAACATGTTTTCCCTCATATTCCATCGTTACATGACTCCCATGGTCATTGAGATTCCTCAAAATGCCAAAAATAGGCTAAAAATAGCATGTCCACTGCAACACTAAAAATAGATTGTCTAATATTATGCAATAATTAAAACTCTACCTCTAGGTGACCACAAATGCATCTAAAATGGTTTTAAATATACCTTATTACATTAGTTATGAATCCAAAATCTACCTAGGCTCTTATTGAGGACAAAAAAACTAAAATTTGTCATGGTGCCCGTGCACCAATAGTTGACACCAATGACAACACAAAGATGTTGACATCAATGACAACACCGGTTAGCACATACTTGCAACAATCTCCCTCTTTGTCATTGATGGAAATATATGATGTGAAAAACTAAACAACATGTTCTACCATCAAGATATAACTCTGCATCAAAACTCCCCCTTTCTCTTTACACATTTGAACTCTCTTTTTTTCTAAGTTTTTCTCATGAATTCTCTCCCCCTTTGTCATCAATGGCAAAGGACAACATTTCTCTTTCCACTGCACATACTTGCATTTATTTTTAACTACCCTGAATGCTTCCTTCAGTATGCAACATTCTTTAGTATCACTACCTACTCCCCCTGAGAGGTAGACTCCATCATCAGTCCAAAAAAAATGACTCATGAACCACACTGGACTGATGTACTTCCTTATGCATCTAGTTCAAAAAATGAGGGACAATAACCCCTAACTTCTCTAAGAGATACTCAAATGTGTCCTTAGGAAGAGATTTGGTGAATATGTTAACAACTTGATCTTCTGTACGCACATACTCAAGCTTCACTTCTTTCTCTGTAACCTTCTTTCTATGTAACCTTCTCTCTCAGAAAGTGATATCTGATAGAAATATGCTTAGTCCTTAAATGCATCATTGGGTTCTTTAAAATGTTAATGGCACTGGTGTTATCACAAAAAATAGGAATTGGATATTCATACTCAACGTGAATGTCCTTTAGAGTTTGTCTCATCCACAACACTTGTGTGCAACATGATGCTGTTATAATGTACTATGCCTCTACAATAGATAAGGATACTGAATCCTGCTTCTTTCTTTGCCAAGATATAGCTTTGTCTCCAAGAAAGAACACTCCACCACTGGTGCTTTTCTTGTCATCTACACATCCAGCCCAATCTACATCTATGTATGCACTTAGGGGTGAGTGCAGAATCATGATGGGCCAAGCACTACCCCTAAGTGGCAATTTAAATGTGAAAAATAGACTTAAGTAACTTCATGTCAAAAATTGAATGAGTTATATACACAATCTAGAAATAAAGTAGTAATAAAAGTTGTAATAAATTGAATGTAGTTTATAGTCTACTACTTTTTTTTGGAAGTTTTAAGAATAGTTTGGTGAAAATTAGATATTTCAATGAAGCACACAAATTTTTTTAGAAAAACGTAAAAAGTACGTGTCATTCCGGCCAACCTAAGTATGAGAAAAAATTAATATAATTTTTCTCCATGATTTGGATTTAAGTAAAGGACACATGAGAGGATGTGACACTTTTTTTTTTGAATTTTTTAAGTAAACGAATAATTATTTATGAATTTTTTATCGTGACTTTTTAAAAATATTTAAAAATAATTTTCCAGCCAACCTAACTTGGTCAAAAATATATTAAACTCAAAAATTTTAAATTTTAATGTATACCTAATAAATCGTAGAATGTGACACATCTTTTGGATTTTAAAAAGGATTAATATGTTGAAAGTTATGGATTTTTTTCAATATGTATATCTATAAGGAAATCAAACATAGTCTATGTAGAAAATTAAAAATAATTACCTATTCAAATTATTATGAGGCATATATTAAATTTTTAGAATCTTAATAGCTTCCTCTATCAACCCTTTTCATTTGATAAAATTTAGTTACAAAAAAGTCTATCAGCTTCAAGGATGAAATTGTGGAAAATTTTAGGATAACATAAATGGGTGGTTTTGCAAGTTTCTTTGGCAAGTTTTGGGACTCCCACTGGCCTAAATATGAGGTAATCCCAAGGCATTTTTGGAGGGAATCCATATTTAAGCTAGAAATATTAACACCCTTTCCATCCAAATCTAAATATTTATCTAAATATTAGTACTTTTTCATCCAACAAGTTTTTTCTCCATTGCCACTGTTTGTCCCATCATGATCTCGCACTCACCCTTAGGTTGAAATCATCATTCTTGGGATACCACAAACCATAATCAGAAGTTCCTTTCATACACCTAAAATCCTCTTTATTGCCATAACATGTGACTCTTTATGGTCAACCTAAAATCTGGCCACAAGATAAACTACATGCATGATATTAGATCTAGTAATAGTTAAGTATAGCAATCCTCCAATCATAGACCTATACTTGCTCTGGTCAGCCTTAGGGGATTCATCATTTTTGCTGAGTTTGCAACTAGTTCTCATGGGAGTACAAACTAGTTTAGATTCTTCCATCCAAACTTCTTCAATAACTCCTTGAGGTATTTTGATTGTGAAATGAAAATGTCCTTATTTGTCTAATTAATTTGTAGTTTATGAAAGAAGTTCATCTCAACACACATTGACATCTCAAATTCCTTTTGCATCTCATCTACAATGTTCTTACACATACCTTCATTTCCACCAAATATTATATCATCTACATAGAATTTAATAATTAGGATCTGATATTTGCTTACCTTGATATGCAGGTTACTATCTGTAGACCCTTTACTAAATCCCTGCTGTAGCAAATACCTATCTAGCCTTGCATACCAAGCTCTAGGAGCTTGCTTCAATCCACGCAATGCCTTCTTCAATCTGTATACTATATCTACTTTGTATGATAACTGAAATCCATCAGGTTGCTCTATATATACTTCCTCTTCCAACTCACCATTCAGAAAGGCAGACTTCACATCCATTTGGTACACTTTGAAATCTTTGTGTGCTGCATAAGCTAGAAACAATCTAATAGCTTCTAGTCTTGCCACCAGAGAAAAAATTTCTTCATAATCTATTCCTTCCACTTGTGAGTAGCCTTTGCATACAAGTCTAGCTTTGTTTCTTACCACTTCTCCAATCTCATTCAACTTATTCCTAAAAACCCATTTTTTTCCAATCACATTCTTATCTACAGGCCTAGGAACAAGTTCCCAAGTATTGTTCTTTTCAATTTGCATCAATTCTTCTTCCATTGCCTCAACCCAGTGTTTATCTTTACATGCTTAAAAAACTATTTTAGCTTCAACCTTTGAAATCAATAAGAGATTTGCCCATTCTTCTACAGCTCCTCTTCTTGTCAATACTCCTTTCCTCTTGTCACCAATGATTTGATCTTTAGAATGATATCTTTTTTAGATATCTGGGGTTTTAGAAACTCTTTCTGGAACATCTTGTTCTTCAACATGAGCTTCTTCTTCAAGAACAACTTGTACTTCAATTTGAACTTCCTTGTCCTTTTCTCCAACTTTCTCTGATTTAGCATATCCATCTGACTTGTATCCATTCAAATGTGAGACTTTTTGAATATCTTCATCTACCTTCACATTTACACTTTCAATAATCTTCCTTAGTTTTTTTTTATAGCAGCGGTAAGCTTTGCTTTTAGTATAATATCCAAGAAATATGCCTTCATCACATCTAGCATCAGACTTTCCCAATTCATCATCTCTTCTGATATAAGAATTTCTTCCAAAAACTTTGAAATACCTGACAGTAGGAGTTCTTCCATACCATAGCTCATAAGGTGTCTTTATTCCATTTGCTTTGACTTGTACTCTGTTCTAAATGTAGATAGCAGTATGAATAGCTTCTTTCCAATAAGCTTCCAGAAGGTCAACTTTTTTTTATCATTGTTCTAGTACCTTCTTGACCTATTCTATTATTCCTTTCAACTACTCCATTTTGCTAAGGAGTTTTGGGGGCAGACAATTATCTCTTTGTCCCATGTTCTTCACAAAAAGCATTGAATTCATTTGAATTGAAATCACCACCTCTATCAGATCTCAGACACTTGATTTTCATATCCATTTCATTTTCAACCATTATTTTAAATGCCTTGAACTTGTTTAGAGCTTCTGATTTTTCTCTAAGGAAAGTAACCCAAGTCATTCTTGAATAAATCATCAATAAGAAGAATGAAATACATGTCACCTTGTAGACTTCTTATTCTTGTAGGACCACACAAGTCTGTATGCACCAGCTCCAACAAATTAGTAGATGATTGTTCCTTGCTCTTGAAACTTATCTTTGTTGGCTTCCCAAAATGACATTCTTTGTAGATGGCATTAGTAGGCTTCACAACCTTAGGTAGGTCTTTTATTGCTTGAGCAAAGCTTATTCTCACCAAATTATCAAAGTTAATATGACACACTCTCCTATGCCATATCTAGCATTCATTCGTCTGAGCCAGCAAACAACAATTATCAGTACTTTTCAAATGATAAACATTACCATGAGTCTTCTTAATAGCAGAAATTAATGTTCTAGAGCTTTTCCTTATCTCACATCCATTGTCTTTAAATATCAAATTATATCCTTTGTCACACATCTGTCCAACACTTAGAAGATTATGCTTTAGGCATTTGACACAAAGAACATCATCTGTATAATGATTTCCATCAAAAGTAATTGACCCTTTTCCACAGATCTTACCAGCTGCATCATCACCAAATTGAACTAGTCATCCATCATAATTTTCCAAATTGAAAAGTTTACTCTTATCTCCAATCATGTGATTTGAACATCTATTGTCAATGACCCATTCCTCATTTTCCTCTTTAGCATGAAATGCAGATATCTCTTTTTCTTCTTTTGAACTTCCTTCCTTCACACAGCTTGCAAGATTAGCAGAAATAGGTTCTTCTCTTAGGGCAATAAACAAGCATTCACTACCATTACCATCTTCATAGCTATCATCAGTTACAAGGTCATCCCACAATAATGTGTTAAATTTTTTGGCCAAACCTGACATTGAAATCAACATTTTGAACTAAATCTTCACTTGTGACACCTATAGCCACTAAACTATTAGGAATTTGAAGATGATGCTAACTAGTGATTTGTGAGATTTTATCTGAAAATTATATATATATATATAATTTGGAGTTAAATTGTGAAATTTTTTCTGTCTCATTTGATAACAAGTTTTATAATAGTAAACAACATTTTTTTAAAGTGATGTGTATTCTGTCATACATAACTGTTTTTCTACAAAAGATAAAATTCTTATTCTTTTGAATTTAGATTGGTAACACCAATATCTATAAGATGCATTTGGTTTCATAATGTTTTGTTGAATATTTTTTTAATTAAGTTTTGAAGTCAAACCAATTATAATTTAGACATAGGCATATTCTGTCAAATATAACATTTTTTGTATGTATCAGAATTCAATTTTTTTGTTGGAATAAGGACATCAATACCTAGGGGACATGCCTTTGTTATAATTTTTTTCTCTATTTTCCTTTTTTTGTGTGTGAAACAAAGACCTTGACGATCAACAAAAAACCTATATTCACAAGAAATAAAAAATAAATATAATAATCAAATTAAATATATTTAAAATTATACTTTTTGGGAAGCTTATAATAAGGAATACATACTTACAAAACATAAATTTTAAATGAATTCATTTGATCCCCCAAAAGCTAAATCAAAAGTGGTCTTTTATCAGCATTTTGATAGGTGTAGAGGAGACTCCATTATAGGTATGGTTTAAAACTAGCAGGGTTCTATCCAAGGGGGTTTGAATCTAAGGGGGTTTGATCAAACCTTCTTTAATTAAAATCCTTTAAATGGAACCTTTCAAGGCTTAAATCAATATGTTTTCTAAAAATATGTGATTTTAGCAAAAATTAGGATGTCTCAGGAAGTGTAACCCATTACTGTGGCCGCACTCTACACCATCATCATCTCCAACATAGTAACTTTTTCTTACCATCTTACCTTTACTTTCATGGTTTTTGATCTTCAAAGTTCTATTAGGACATCTTGAAGCATAGTGACCAATTTTACCATAATTGAAACATTTGAAAGGTAACTTACTTTTGAACTTTCCACCACCTCTTTTCATTCTACTTATAAATTTTGTCTCAAGCTCCTCAAGGTCTTCTTCATCTGATTCCACAACATATTTATCTAATCTAGTAGTCTTTTCTTCCTTGGCCTTAAAGGAAGTCCCAATTTTTACAGGGCCATTAGTAGTACCAAATTCTCTCATTTCAAATGCAATCAGTTTACCAAGCAATTGATCCTTTGAAAGCTTATTCATATCAAACAATTCTTCAATGGTAGATACTCTATGACTATAAGATTTAGAAAACTTTCTAAGTACCTTATTTACAACATCCATATCATCTATCTTTCCACCAGGACCCTTGATGCTACTAATAACTTCATCAATCTTCTAAATGTAACTTGTTATGTTCTCATCTTCAAACATCCACATAGTTTCATATCTAGTCTCCAAGTTCTACAGTTTGGCATTCTTGACAGATGCATCACATTCATAGATACTTTTCAACCTTTCCTAGATCTCATGAGTAGTTTCCAAATCCACAACTTTTTCCATTTCAGTGTTAGATAAAGCATTTAGTAGAGCATTTTATCTTTGCCATTAATCTCATAGGCTAGGTAATCTCATTTGCAATCCTTGGACCACCATTAGGTATTTTGTATTCATCATCAGCTATTCCCTAGACATTAAAACCAATTGAAACAAGATAACTTTGCATTCGTACCTTCCAAAAGTCATAGTCAGATCAATCAAACTAAGGAAAGTCTTTGTGCGCCATCCCAAATCTACCTTAAGCTATTAGGATTTATTCCATGGAACCAAGCTCTAATACCAATTGGTGAAGGCACAAGACAACTGAGAGGGGGGTGAATCAGTTGTATCAAAAACATTAACTATTCTTAAACAAGATCACATCCACATTCACTTACTTTAATTCCTTAATGTGTTATGAAGATTGAACATGAAGTGCATAAACAAAACTTAATCACATCAACACCATACACACATGAACACCAAATTTTTACATGGAAAACTCTAAAAGGGAAAAATGACAATGAGTGTTAGCTCCCTATATAATGTAGTAACAATACCAAAAAATAAATGAGGCTCACTGATAGAGGGGTCACTACCCAAGGACTCGTTGTCTAAAGAAATGCTCACTATAAATAGGGCTCACTACCATTGGGTGACTTACTTTTGAAGGGTGGCTCACTACCGAGGGTTGGTTCACTACCTAGAGGGGTGGCTCACTACCATGAACTGATATAATAGCATCTACAACATGCCTAAGTTTAGTTCCATTGAAGTAAAATACAAATCACCTTTGTTTCCCTTACAACACAAACACTCTCATCTATGCATCTTCGCATCCCCCACACAAATACACAAATTCATTTAATTTATTTATAACTATCATCAACCTTGAAATATACATTAGGGTTGGTATTACAATCTACAACCATTGGAACAATCTCCAACATCAAAAAACATACATAATTCAAATTAGGTCTAGACCTAAACAAACTTGCAAAGAAAATGAATGAAAAAGGAACACTTCATGGCTTAGCTCAAACCCAAACACATCTTCACATGCTTCAACATGCTTCTACAATCTTGAAACCACATCCGCAAGGAGTGTTAGCATCCAAGTCAATCAAACTTGTGCAAACACCAATAATTATTAAACACACACTTCCAAGAGCTCAATCATTGCTTGCAAATCAAGAACAAGCCTTTACCATGATCTGGAGACATCCACGAACAACATAAAATCACATGAGATTCAACTAATCCATCCACAACAAATATCACTTGAAGACAGATTGTGGACTGCACTCAACAAACATTGTCAAACTCTGATAATCAATAACTTCCTTTTCAGAGCACCAAATCACAAATCCTTTAGAATGAAGATAGCTAAGGACCTTATAAACATAAGTCTAGAATTGCAAGACCAAAAACCAAACTTCAGTGAAATGTGGAGCAAAATATTTTCTCCCTGTCTAACTACAAGTGTTTCTAGGCATATGTTGTGATGTTCACAACACGCCCCATTTTGCTCCTTGGCAAAATGAGGACCCCTGCTGTTGCTTTGCTTTTGCTTCCGCTTGTGTTTGTTCTGTCTGGTGGTAAAGGGAAAAGAGAGTTAGATTTGCAAACCTTGTTAAAAATATAAAAAATTGCATTTTTCAGTACCATTGCATAATATGGTTGGATTCCTTGTGAAAAATGAGCCAGGGTTGCTTTTTGAACCATCTTAAAATTCATCATATTTTGCAAGTTATGATCATTTAGGTAAAATGTACTATCAGGTTTTGCATGATAAACAGTCAGTTGTTTGCCTTTTTTCTTGTTGGCATTCTTTTTAAATTTTGAAAAAATTCGTACTTAGTGGTTCCGAGTCGTGGGCAATTTTGTCTGGGTTCCACTCTGTATGTTACATTTGATTGTTTTGCCGAAAATACATCAATTCACTTTAATCGCCATTACTTATTCATTAGAGGTGGTTTTTTGCAGGTTTGAACCTGCGCGTTGAACCTGCGCATTGAACCTTGGTTCGATGGTTCAATGGTTCAGGATTCAAAAGGTTCGGCATGTTCAAAAATATAAAGGGGGGGGGCGGACTGTTATTCTATATTCCAACGTTGAACCATCCGATTGAACCTTTTTGAAAGGTTCAATGGTTCGAAGTTGGTGGGGTTCATTTTCTTTTAATAGTCGCTGTGTATCGTTGAACCACCCCATTGAACCTTTCGCTTGAACCTTATGGCGGGGTTCAATGGTTTGATGGTTTATTAGTTTAGGGTTCGGGTTCAAAGGCTTTGGTAAGCCTGTGGCTGAAACAATAGTGATCGGCGTAACATAGAGCATCGGCCGAGTTTGAATTCATCATGCCGAAGGGTATGGTCTCGCCGATAGCCAAGGGCTATCGGTATAGTGGTAGTTGTCGGCCAAGTTTTTTGGGCCTTTGCCGATGGGCAAGGTCAGGCCGATGGAAGAAAGGGAGGGAGGACTTAGCCGAAATGCGAAGGATGGGAAGATGGATATCGGCGAAACTCTTGCCGATATCGGGTATCAGCATAGTGTTTGCAATCGGCGATGGTCGAAAATCCTTTGCCGATGGGCAAAGTTGGGCCAATACAAGGAAAGGTAAGGATGTGGAGGTCATTGGCTGAGGTAGAGGCATCAGCGGAGGAAATAAGGAGCCCGTTGATAGTATAATCTCTCCCTGATAAGAAGAAAATGCAAGCCGATAAGGCTGTATCAGTAACACTTGCGCCGATAGAGGGAAATAAGAGGCCATCGACCAAGGTATTGTGATCGGCGAAGAAGATATGGAGTTCACCGATGGAACAAAGCAAAGGGGCATCGGTGGAAAGAATATGGAGTTCGTCGATGGCAAATCTCTCGCCAATGAAGAGGAAATAAAGCGCAAGGGGCCATCGACCTAACAATGAGGATCGGCGAGGAAGATTTAGACTTCGCCAATGGCGAATCTCTCACCGATGACAAGGAAACGAAGGCCAATATGACATCAGCAACACTCTCGCCAATACAAGGGTATCGGCATAGCCAACGCGATTGGCGAAGGAAATTTTGGGCTTGCCGATAGGCAAACCTCACACTGATGGAGAGCAACGAAGAAGCATCGATGGAAGAGAATGATCGGCGAGGGAATTTTGAGGCTCACCGATAGTACAGACTTACATCGATGGAAAGAAACAAGGAAGAAATAACGAGAAAGGCCATCCGCCAAATAACGAACATCGCCCAAGTATTTTTTGGACCCGTCGATGGCGATTATCACGCCGATGGGCGGGAAATGGATGAAGCGATAGAAATTTTAAAACACATTTTTGGCGCCCGTGGCATTGTTCTAGTCAACGATGGTTGACCCGTTTGGTTTTGGGCAATCTGTACACATTTTGAACACGTTTTTGAGGGTTTTTGAGCCAGATTTCCACATTTTTGTAGTCACCCTGATTTAAACAAATATTTTGAGTTTCCTGCTGTTTATTTGATAAATGTGATACTTATTGCTTGTCTTGTCTTACAGGCTTGCAGTTGAGGAAACAGCTGGAAATTCAACATAGTGACATCATGGAGGAAGGAAATCTGATTTCAGGAGCAGGAAGATAAAGATGAAGTGCGAAGAAGTCAAGGCCGACCAAATGAAGGACAAAATTGTAGCTGAAGGTATTACTACAACAGACAAATGGAAGTTATTGCTGAGATGCCAAAACTTCTCAAAAGGGGCAATATTTCGCCCAGATTTGACACTGTTCAGAGATATTTTTGAAGAACTGGTTCACCTATATTTATTGCTGTAACCATGGGTTTGAACCAGGGGTTTAGTTAGTTTTTTTGCTGTAGTGAGGACAATCAAAAAGTCTTTATATTGTGCCTCTCTACACTGTAATATTTTACACAGGGATTTTTAGTATTTTGCCAGAATTGTAAAGTCTTTCTGGGCATAGTTTAGTTTAGAGGAGGTCACCTGTTGTCTGCAGTAAGGTGCGCGTGGAACGTCTAGCTTCCTTACTGTATCTGTAAAGCTTGTAAGTTCTCTGTAGTTTGATCAATGAAACTAAGAGTCATTCCTACATTGTAAATCATGTATGACTATTTATTTCTAATACAATAGAATCTGGAGTTCTACATCTATCTTCTGAGTGTTCTCCTGCTCTTCTTTGTGTTTTGAAATATTATCTTTGAGAGCTTGCAATTTTAAATGTATGTTTGTGAAAATGTTCAGGACTTGCATTTAAGGTTTTTACTGTGGATTTGATCAAATTGCTGTAGTATTCACATAGTACATAACAGAACAATTAGATCCTTTGGTAGAGTAAATGAGGTATAGATTAGATCTTTCTAACTTTTCCCAACCCATCTGAAATATTTAGCTGAAAACATAGAAATTGAAAGGAATTTGTCTCAAATTTGAAGAAGCATGCATAACAAAGTTAAAAGTAGACAGTTTTCATAAGTGTATGAAGGAGAAAGCTGCAATAATTCAAGAAAACCATCTAAAACTTGCAGCACAGTAACACTTTTATGCAAAGGAATGAAAAGTATTAACATATCTCATGATCTTTTGCATAATCTTAGTCCAGTAAACCACAAAGAAACTCTAAACTACGTAAGGCCCCTTGAACATTACAGCTTCACATTGACGAACTGAACTTGACCAACCAAACCATTGTAGACTTGGGATTAGTTGAATCTTAAATGATTCCTTCTTATCTTTCAAGTATAGTTTTAGTTCATTATATGTGAATTTTAACTTATTGTTATGATTGCATCAAAACAATCACCAATAGTTTTCTGGCACTAGAAGGAGGGCCTCCCTGAGTTAGAGTTTATTCCAAACTGGCTAATAACAGTAATAGAGTGACTAGGTCTAGATCCAGTTCAGGGGGTATATTTGTGCAACTACCTGATATTAGGCGAGGTAGGAACCTTTTAATTTGGAATCCAAATATATCGCAAGCTGGAAGTTCATCTGGAACACCTCCTGGGTCACCTTTTAACATCTGTAGTATTGTGAGTCCTGACAGATCACTGTTCAGATCTTTAAATCTTGGTTCAGGCACTCCTAGAGGTCTCAATCCTCCTGTAAATCCTAATCCACCAATCAATCCAGGTATTCCTACAAGTTTAGGTCAAGCTCAAACACCTGCAATGGCTTATTTTCATGTCAATTCTCCCATACTCTTCAATGATTATCATGAGATGCCTAAAAATCTAGAAAAGATATGTCCCAAATACCAGTTGCATCAGGACCCAGAAGATCATATTAGAATATTCAAGGAAGCATGTTTTAGAGCTAGGTTAGAGCATGAGGATGTGGTGTGTAGATTGTTTCCCTACACCTTTAATGAACAAGCCTCTAGCTGGTATGTAAATTTGCCCAATGGTTACATTTCTTCCTGGCCACTTATAGAAGAAGCATTTCTGTCAAGATTTAGGGGACCCATTGACCCTTGTGCTTTGTATCATAAATTGGCTGCTATAAAACGTGGTGAGGGAGAGCTGATTGATAATTTCAACAACAGATTTCAAAAGGCCTATTCTAGGTTGGTAGCCCCTTATACCATAGATGATGATCCCTTGTTGGCTATGTACTATGCTGCCTTGGATCCTTTAACTGCCATGTTTGTCAAAAGAAAACCTAACATAGATTCAATATCCAAAGCCTATAAAGAGGCAACCTCAGTAAACCAAGAGATGAGACATACAACTTATAACCCATTTGTTAATGGAGGAAGTTTTGGGGTGCAAAATCAGGCACAACCATGGAATGGAACCTCTATGCAACACACTCCACTATTAAATCCGGTCCCTTCTTACACACCTGTGTATAGTCCTACCCCAATCCAAACTATAACTCCTTACACGGCTAGCACTTCCAATAACAGTCAAAACAATGGTCAGCCTTTCTTCCAACCTCCTAGGGATACAACTGTGGCAAAAGCACAAGAGGATAGGGAAGAAATCAAAGAGATCACTGCACATTTGAAAAGATTAACCACTGAAGTGACACAACTAAGAAATGAGAACCTCTATGGAAGAGGCAACCAAAACTACAATCAACATCAAAATCACAACCAAGGCCAAAATCAGAATTATAGTTTCAATTGAAATCAGCAGAACAATCAGAGCCAAAACTATAATTAGAATCAAGGCCCCAGCCAGGGGCAACCGATGCAAAATAGGGGGTCAATGACAGATAATAGGACCTGGGGCAATAATAACAAAAATCAGAATCAACCTAGGCCACCCAAGACATGGAACACTGGGCCCAACAACGATACTCTAGCTTCTCCTTTTGAGAATATAGATAATCATGATGCAAAACAAATGACTAGTATACAAATGGCCAGTACAGCACCGAAAAATTGGTGCAGATTTCACAATACCAATGCCCATGCTGAGCACGACTGTCTGCAATTCCACTTAGCAGCCAACATTTTCAACATAGATGTACAACCTCCTACCTCTGAATTTCTCATTCCCAAGGGTAATGAGGTAGTACCCTCAGGATATGACACAGCATTAGACTTAGAAACGTTTACCTTTGTAACTGCAGAAGAGAAAGAGGATGAATTGCTAGAAGATGAACCATACTGTTGTGAGAATCTTTATCCTGAATCGGCCTTTGTGTTAAATGCTTTTCAGTTTCCCTTTGAATCTGAAAACAAGATATTAAATGAAACAGAGGAGGTGCAGGCCTTTCAACAGACAAATAAAAGCCACACTTACAATTTGAGGAACAACCCTAAGCCAGGAGGGCCTTTTACCACTTCCGTTCCTCCGAATAACATCAATACACCCCCAGATCAGAATGCTAGCAACAATCCTGCCATACTTAAAGCTATTCAGCACACAAATAATGGAACAGCCATACAAAAGGATCAAACAAGTAAAACTGAAGCAATAGAGACAACAAGGTTAATGAGTTACTTGTCAGAGGAAATAAAGAAAATTAAGGTCAGTATACCTCTGAATGAATTAGTGAAGACCCCAGGGATCAGAAATGCTTTTATAAAATCCCTGGATACATCCATAATAGACAAGGTGTTTGCTGATATAACTGTTCCTAATAGAGATTCACCACCTAAAGAGAAGAATAAGAAAGTTGAGCAGCCTTCCAATACAAATGTAGTAATACATGCGGATAAGAGGGATACTCCCCCTTTCTTGTTAACTGTTAGATTGTGTGGGAAGAATATACATAATTGCATGGTAGATTCTGGTGCCTCAGCCAATGTAATGCCCTTAGGAATATGTAAAACTCTCAGGCTGACTCCCACCAAATCTGCCAAGGTTGTCACATAATTAGATAAGACTGAGGTTAGTGTGATAGGGGAACTCATGAACATTCAAATGCAATTAGCTTCAGACCCTAGGGTAAGCCAAATCATTGATATTCAAGTAGTGGATATACCCATAAATTATGGAATGTTGCTGAGTAGGGATTGGTCCAAGAGATTAAAAGAATATATGGCCACTGACTTTTCACACATGTGGTTACCTTGGAGAGGCATCCTGTTGTGATGTTCACAACACGCCCCATTTTGCTCCTTAGCAAAATAGGGACCCCTGCGGTTGCTTTGCTTTTTGCTTCTGCTTGTGTTTGTTCTGTCTGGTGGTAAAGGGAAAAGAGAGTCAAATTTGCAAACCTTGTTAAAAATATAGAAAAATGCATTTTTAGTACCCTTGCATAATGTGGTTGGATTCCTTGTGAAAAATGAGCCAAGGTTGCTTTTTGAACCATCGTAGGATTCATCATATTTTGCGAGTTATGATCGATTTGGTAAAATGAACTATTAGGTTTTGCATAATATACAGTCAATTGTTTGCCTTTTTTTCTTGTTGGCATTCGTTATAAATTTTGAAATATTCATATTTAGTGGTTCTGGGTTGTGGGCAATTTTGTCTGGGTTCCACTCTGTATCTCACAATTGCCTGTTTGACAGAAAAATGCATAGGTGCACTTAAAATGACAAACCCAAGGGGTTATTTTGCAGAATTAATACATTTGGTATTGAGCATAAAATGTATTTCATGCATACCTTAATACATTACAGCGAAGTATGTTATGCACGTCGGCATAACAGTTACCATCGGTGGAGTTTTGAAGTGTTCCACCGAAATGGAGTCTCTCGCCGATGACATTGTCATCGGCATAACATTTTATATCGGCCAAGTTTTTCTAGCCTTCGCCGATATAAAGAGCTCTCGCTGATGAGTGATAGATGAGGAAGGGCTATCGGCAGGAGAATGGCGATCGGTGAAGTTTTAAGTAGCTTCACCGATATCGTAGGTCACACCGATGGAAGGCATCGGTGAGATGAGGGTGATCGGCGGGGATAATTTTGCCCTCGCCGATAGTATGGTCTCACGCCGATTGAACCAAATAACGAGCATCGGCAACACTTACGCCGATAAAGGCCATCGGCCAGGCTAATGACATCGGTAGAGGAAATCTTGGGCTCGCCGATGGGCAAGCCTCTCACCGATGGAACAAAGAAAAGGCACATCGATAGAACAAGAGCCATCGGCGGAGGAAATAAGGAGCTCGCCGACAGTAGAGCTCTCGCCGATGGAACAAAGCGAAGGGGCCATCGGCCTAACAAATGGTAATCGGCGAAAGAAATTCGTGAGTCGCTGATAGGTGATCTCTCGCCGATGGCGAACAATGAGGGGGTCGTCGGCAAGAGTCAGGCCGACGAAGAGGTATCGGCATAGCAGAGGCATCGGCGCAGGAAGAATGGAGGTTGCCGATGGGCGACCTCTCGCCGATGACGAACGAAGGAGAGGACATCGGTAAGAAGAGGGTGGTCGGCGGAGATGATTCAGAGTTCGCCGATGGTGAATCTCTCGCCGATGAAGGGGAAAAACAAGCCGATAGAGGAATAAACAAAGGATAAACAAAGCAAGGGGGCGTCGGCCAAACGAAGGTCATCGGCGGAGAGAATATAGAGCTCGCCAATAGTATAAGACATGCCGATGGGAGAAAACGAAAGGGTAAACAATAGAAAAGGCCATCGGCCAAATAACGAACGTCGGCCAGAGAATTCTAAGGCTTGCCGATGGTATCTATCATGCCGATGGGCGGGAAAGGGAAAAGCGAGAGTTTTAAACAATTTTTTTGGGCAATCGTGGCATTTTCTCGGTCAGCGATAGTTGACCTGATGTTTTTTGAGCAGTCTGTATGCATTTTGAATGCGTTTTGGAAGTATTTTGGACCCGATTTCCATTTTTTTTTGCATGGTCACCCTGATTTAAATAGATATTTTTGGTTCCCTACTGTTCATTTGGAAAATTTGATACTTATTGCTTGTCTTGTCTTGCAGGCTTGCAGTTGAGAAAACAGCTGGAACTTGATCACAGTGACATCATGGAGGAAGGAAATCCAATCTCAGGAGCAGGAAGTAAAGATGAAGTGTGAAGAAGTCAAGGCCAAACCAATGGAGGACAGAGTTGCAGCTGAAGGTATTATTGCAACAGACAAACAAAAGTTATTGCCAAGCTGCCGGAACTTCTTAGAAGGGGCAATATTTTGCCCAGATTTGACACTGCTCAAAGATATTTTGGAAGATCTGGTTCATCTGTATTTATTGCTTTAACCAGGGGTTCAGTTAGGTTTCTGTTGTAGTGAGGACAATCAAAATGTCTTTATATTGTGCCTCTCTACATTGTAATACTTTACAATAGGGATTTTAGGAAAACAATAGGGGCTACAACAGGGATTTTTTTTAGAAGCACATAGTGAGTTAGCTTAGCATAATTTACAAGTAGAAGAAGGAGGTCGCTTGTTTGTCTGCAGTAAGGTGCGCGTGGAATGTCTGGCTGCCTTACTGTATCTGTAAAGCTTGTAAGTTCTCTGTAGTATGATCAATGAAACTAAGAGTCATTCCTACATTGTAAATCATGTATGACTATTCGTTTCTAATACAATAGAATCTGGAGTTCTGCATCTATCTTCTGAGTGTTCTCCTACTCTTCTTTGTGTTTTGAAATATTTTCTTTGAGAGCTTGCAATTTTAAATGTATGTTTGTGAAAATGCTCAGAACTTGCATTTAAGGTTTTTACTGTGGATTTGATCAAATTACTGTGGTATTTACATAGTGCATAACAGAAACAATTAGATCCTTCGGTAGATTTAATGAGGTATAGATTAGATCTTTCTAACTTTTTCCAACCCATCTGAAATATTTAGCTGAAAACGTAGAAATCTAAAGGAAATTGTCTCAAATTTGAAGAAACATGCATAACAGAGTTAAAAGTAGACAGTTTTCATAAATGTATAAAGAAGAAAGCTGCAATAATTCAAGAAAAACCATCTAAAACTTGCAGCACAGTAACACTTGTATGCAAATGAACAAAATACTTGTTGAAATCTATGATTCTTTTGCATATTCTTAGTCCAGTAAACCACCAAAGAAACTCTAAACTACGTAAGGCCCCTTGAACATTACAGCTTCACATTGACCAACTGAACTTGACCAACCAAACCATTGTAGACTTGGGATTAGTTGAATCTCAAATGATTCCTTCTTATCTTTCAAGTATAGTTTCAGTTCATTATATGTGAATTTTAACTTATTGTTATGATTGCATCAAAACAATCATCAACAGTTTTTTGGCGCTAGAAGGAGGGCTAGAAGGCTGTATATTGTAATCATCAACAGTTTTCTGGCGCTAGAAGGAGGGCCTGATTTGGTTTAGGGTTAAAATTCTGAGTTTAAATGCTATATTCTGAGATATGTTAGATCTCATAAAATTTCAAAGGCCTAAAAAGTTGAAAGAGGGTCCCATTTTCAATGGACTCATATAGGGACAGTTTTCAAGTTGACATTCCTTCATTTCAGAAAGCTTTGAATAACCAACTTTATCCTAAAAATTTATATAGCTATGGTTTATTTGGAAGGAGTAGGATACATAAGTCCGCAGATCATGGTGAGCTTAATTGTCTAGCTTTCCTTACAAGGTTAGATTTATATTTAAAAGGACTAATCTCTCTCTCAGATGTGTATAAGGCTGAAAGTTGGCAGGGAAATGAGGAGATTATTGAGCGACAGGAGGATGCAGCATCAATGGTCAGTAAGTGTGCAGAGGATACAAAGATGGAACCAATGCTAAGAATAAAGGATAGTAAGATCTCTTTCCAGGAATCATGTGATGGTAAGAAAAAAAATCTGTCTTTTCGTCAGGATCCGGCTGTGATTAAGGTTAGCGAAAAGTATAAATATCCTAAAAAATGCAGAGAAGAAATCACAGCTCATGTCCCTTTTCTAGATAATAAGCAAAAAGGATTTAAAAAAAAAGAAAAGGAAAGTGAGGTTCATCTTGATACATTTGATAAATATATAGAACTACTAAGGAATATTTGTCAAGAAGAAATCTCTGGATCTGACCTGAACAGTTTTAACGAACATGATTGGGCAAAGAAATGTAAACAAGCATTGGCAAAATTAAAATGCATTAAAACTGATGAAGTTCCCACTACAGCAACTAATGAAGTCATAGAAAAGAAAGTAAATCCTAGTGTTACAACTAACTTCTTTGAATTAAATGATCAAAGTCAAGATTGTTGCAGGTCAATAAAATTAGATTCTTCACTGAATGACAAATATGAGTCATCTGATAAACAAGTCTTGAAAGAAGAGGATATAGAGGATCATGGAGCTGCTGTACACAATCAGACATCACCCCCATGCCATGTTGAAAATAAAATAGGGGAGTATTCCTGTCGATCTAAGGATGTTGTCCCACCTTTACTCTCAAGTGATTTAGAAATAATTAATTTCTGTATATCAGATTATGATGATCAAGATACTTACTTAAGTGCTGATGTGCAGGAAACTAATGAGAACATTGAGAGGTGTGCTAAATTTGAGGGTAAACTGAACATCCGGAATGAAGGAATAAAGGTAGATGAAGATGAAGAAATGATACATCTAGAGTCATTCATCTTTCAACTTGAAAAAGGACTAGACATAGAGCTGGGCAATGAAAATGCAGAGCTAAATGAAGAGCCAGCTATTAATAAACAAGTGTGTTCCACAGAGCTAAAGGCACATCAGGTTGTCTCTTTCCTTTCCTTAGTAAACAATGATAAATGCTATTTTGATTATGGAAATTCAAGAGATAGGACATGCATATGGATTAATCATAAACCTGATGAGCTACCTCAGTTACTAGTTATTAAGAGCTATTTCTGATAAACACAATGAATTTAGAATACCAGAATTTTTTTCAGAATTCAAAGATAAATCTGCTAGGATGAGGACCATGACTAGTACCCTGTTACTCCTGCACAATCTAAAGAAATATGCAAGTAGGAGTGTTCTTGGGTCTTTTTCCTGGGTTTCTGTTTGCCTTGGAGAGGCTTGTATATAGTCTGGTAGGGTAGTTGTTTTTTGTTTTCTTTTCTTGTTTTGCTGTTTTTCTTTTTTAGGTTAGCTGTTTGTATAGTTTGTCTTCTGTTTCTTTTTGCTTTTTGTTTCTTTCTGTTTGTACAGTTTTTCTTTTGTTGTGTTGTTTGTACAGCTTGTTTGTTTGGTTTGTTCGTTGTCTCTTTAGCAGGGATCTCTATTTTACTTTAGAGTATTAAGGAGCAAAACTAGCAACCATTCAAAACAGTATAAAATTTAGGATATTCAAGTTAATCATTTACAATTTACACATAACTTGTTACTGTCATGAATGTAGAGAGTTGTTCATCTTCTGAAGTTTTGTATTCAATAAATGTGATTGAGAATTCGAAGCAAGTTTCTCACGATGACACACCTAAAATCCTTGGGTTTGTTGAACTTAGCAGTGTAGATATTAGGTGAAAAATCAGAGGTCACCCTTGCTACCATTACAATTCTCAGCTTAATTTCAGCAAGTGTCCACTCCTTGCATCATGAAGTTACGAATTGTTATATCTTATGAAGTCTTTCAAAATTAGAAAACAAAAATAAATAAATAAATAAATAAAGTGGATTATACTGAAAATCCAGATTAAGCCATCTAAGTAACTCTACCGGGGCTATGGACGCTCGCTGGCAGTGGGGCTCTACTTAGGAGAATTGTAACGATAACCTTGCCGGGGGTATGGACGCTCGCTGGCAGCAAGGCTCTATCCGGTCGGCTATGAGGGAATATCCTCACCTATGTAGGCTAATGTCAGTCACTGGTTTGTTCAACCGATCTTCAAGATGAGGATAATTAATCACGTGCACACAACTAAACTGAAAATGGAAATTCATGCATCTTTATTGAATACTTTGAGTCTCAAGCTGAATAGTAATTTGCAGGAGGGATAGTCGGAAGTTATGAGTTCATTTCATGTAGTTTTCTTGAACACTTTGAATTTAATTGTTTTGTTTTGGTTGCTAGTTGTTGTGATGTTCACAACACGCCCCATTTTTCTCCTTAGCAAAATAGGGACCCCTGCTGTTGCTTTGCTTTTTGCTTCTGCTTGTGTTTGTTCTGTCTGGTGGTAAAGGGAAAAGAGAGTCAAATTTGCAAACCTTGTTAAAAATACAGAAAAATGCATTTTTAGTACCCTTGCATAATGTGGTTGGATTCCTTGTGAAAAATGAGCCAAGGTTGCTTTTTGAACCATCGTAGGATTCATCATATTTTGCGAGTTATGATCGATTTGGTAAAATGAACTATCAGGTTTTGCATAATATACAGTCAATTGTTTGCCTTTTTTTCTTGTTGGCATTCATTATAAATTTTGAAATATTCATATTTAGTGGTTCCAGGTTGTGGGCAATTTTGTCTGGGTTCCACTCTGTATCTCACAATTGCCTATTTGACAGAAAAATGCATAGGTGCACTTAAAATGACAAACCCAAGGGGTTATTTTGCAGAATTAATACATTTGGTATTGAGCATAAAATGTATTTCATGCATACCTTAATACATTACAGCGAAGTATGTTATGCGCGTCGGCATAACAGTTGCCATCAGTGGAGTTTTGAAGTGTTCCACCGAAATGGAGTCTCTCGCCGATGACATTGTCATCGGCATAACATTTTATATCGGCCAAGTTTTTCTAGCCTTCGCCGATATAAAGAGCTCTCGCCGATGAGTGATAGACGAGGAAGGGCTATCGGCAGGAGAATGGCGATCGGTGAAGTTTTAAGTAGCTTCACCGATATCGTAGGTCACACCGACAGAAGGCATCGGTGAGACGAGGGTGATTGGCGGGGATAATTTTGCCCTCGCCGATAGTATGGTCTCACGCCGATTGAACCAAATAACGAGCATCAGCAACACTTACGCCGATAAAGGCCATCGGCCAGGGTAATGACATCGGTAGAGGAAATCTTGGGCTCGCCGATGGGCAAGCCTCTCACCGATGGAACAAAGAAAAGGCACATCGATAGAACAAGAGCCATCGGCGGAGGAAATAAGGAGCTCGCCGACAGTAGAGCTCTCGCCGATGGAACAAAGCAAAGGGGCCATCGGCCTAACAAATGGTAATCGGCGAAAGAAATTCGTGAGTCGCCGATAGGTGATCTCTCGCCGATGGCGAACAATGAGGGGGTCGTCGGCAGGAGTCAGGCCGACGAAGAGGTATCGGCATAGCAGAGGCATTGGCGCAGGAAGAATGGAGGTTGCCAATGGGCGACCTCTCGCCGATGACGAACGAAGGAGAGGACATCGGTAAGAAGAGGGTGGTCGGCGGAGATGATTCAGAGTTCGCCGATGGCGAATCTCTCGCCGATGAAGGGGAAAAACAAGCCGACAGAGGAATAAACAAAGGATAAACAAAGCAAGGGGGCATCGGCCAAACAAAGGTCATCGGTGGAGAGAATATAGAGCTCGCCGATAGTATAAGACATGCCGATGGGAGAAAACGAAAGGGTAAACAATAGAAAAGGCCATCAGCCAAATAACGAATGTCGGCCAGGGAATTCTAAGGCTTGCCGATGGTATCTATCATGCCGATGGGCGGGAAAGGGAAAAGCGATAGAGTTTTAAACAATTTTTTTGGGGCGCTCGTGGCATTTTCCCGGTCAGCGATAGTTGACCCGATGTTTTTTGAGCAGTCTGTATGCATTTTGAACGCGTTTTGGAAGTATTTTGGACCCAATTTCCATTTTTTTTTTGCATGGTCACCCTGATTTAAATAGATATTTTTGGTTCCCTACTGTTCATTTGGAAAATTTGATATTTATTGCTTGTCTTGTCTTGCAGGCTTGCAGTTGAGGAAACAGCTGGAACTTGATCACAGTGACATCATGGAGGAAGGAAATCCAATCTCAGGAGCAGGAAGTAAAGATGAAGTGCGAAGAAGTCAAGGCCAAACCAATGGAGGACAGAGTTGCAGCTAAAGGTATTACTGCAACAGACAAACAAAAGTTATTGCCAACCTGCCGGAACTTCTTAGAAGGGGCAATATTTCGTCCAGATTTGACACTGCTCAGAGATATTTTGGAAGATCTGGTTCATCTGTATTTATTGCTTTAACCAGGGGTTTGAACCAGGGGTTCAGTTAGGTTTTTGCTGTAGTGAGGACAATCAGAATGTCTTTACATTGTGCCTCTCTACATTGTAATACTTTACAACAAGGATTTTAGGAAAACAACAGGGGCTACAACAGGGATTTTTTTTAGAAGCACACAGTGAGTTAGCTTAGCATAATTTAGAAGTAGAAGAAGGAGATCACCTGTTTGTCTGCAGTAAGGTGCGCGTGGAATGTCTGGCTGCCTTACTATATCTGTAAAGCT
Source organism: Cunninghamia lanceolata (assembly GCA_027924645.1). Lineage (NCBI taxonomy): Eukaryota > Viridiplantae > Streptophyta > Pinopsida > Cupressales > Cupressaceae > Cunninghamia > Cunninghamia lanceolata. Next base: position 3,562,775 of record BSBN01000246.1, read on the forward strand.
TGTAAGTTCTATGTAGTATGATCAATGAAACTAAGAGTCATTCCTACATTGTAAATCATGTATGACTATTCGTTTCTAATACAATAGAATCTGGAGTTCTGCATCTATCTTCTGAGTGTTCTCCTGCTCTTCTTTGTGTTTTGAAATATTTTCTTTGAGAGCTTGCAATTTTAAATGTATGTTTGTGAAAATGCTCAGAACTTGCATTTAAGGTTTTTACTGTGGATTTGATCAAATTACTGTGGTATTTACATAGTGCATAACAGAAACAATTAGATCCTTCGGTAGATTTAATGAGGTATAGATTAGATCTTTCTAACTTTTCCCAACCCATCTGAAATATTTAGCTGAAAACGTAGAAATCTAAAGGAAATTATCTCAAATTTAAAGAAACATGCATAACAGAGTTAAAAGTAGACAGTTTTCATAAATGTATAAAGAAGAAAGCTGCAATAATTCAAGAAAAACCATCTAAAACTTGCAGCACAGTAACACTTGTATGCAAATGAACAAAATACTTGTTGAAATCTATGATTCTTTTGCATATTCTTAGTCCAGTAAACCACCAAAGAAACTCTAAACGACGTAAGGCCCCTTGAACATTACAGCTTCACATTGACCAACTGAACTTGACCAACTGAACCATTGTAGACTTGGGATTAGTTGAATCTCAAATGATTCCTTCTTATCTTTCAAGTATAGTTTCAGTTCATTATATGTGAATTTTAGCTTATTGTTATGATTGCATCAAAACAATCATCAACAGTTTTCTGGTGCTAGAAGGAGGGCTAGAAGGCTGTATATTGTAATCATCAACACATCCCAAACTAGATCAAAATAGAGGCAGAGCCCAGAATGAAACATATGATAATAGAGTATAATCAAACTAATGAAATATTATATGCTGCTGTTGAACTGGGTGTCTATAGAATTACCAACAATGGGGTACAAATTGAAGAGATCATGATGTTAAACAGTAGAAAGAAATGTGTTAGCAATAGGACAACATTATTCATTGAGTCTGATGAAAATTCCTCAGATGAAGAAAACAATGCAATAGACAAATTTGGTCATGCCATCAGACAAGAGGTGGAAGAATGCGTTAAGCACAATCTGCCGGTCCAATGTAAATTATATAAAAATAGGTGTAGAGTCCATGATAGGCAACATTCTGAGGAAAGTTGTGAAATATGCAAGGACATTATTGAATATGAATACAAAAAATGCATAGAGAAGGTAGATTTACAAGAGGAAAATGAGAATCCTGATCCAACACAGAAATATGTTCAGGATAATATAGATACCTTGATCCCAGATTTAGTAAAATAAATAATGGACGAGAGTAGTTGTCTTTTTGAGTTGCAAACTAAAAACACACATATGCAAGTTAACCAAATAGAAAAACCCATGAATAAACAGGACAACACCCCACAGGCAATGAAAGAGGCAACGCATGCTAAGATAAAAGGTCAGAAAAGTAAAGATGGCATGTGGACGTTAAAATGTGATGGGTCTAAATCAAAACAGGGCGCAGGTGCAGGTGTTGAACTCATAGATCCTTAGGGTAAATCACATCTGGCAGCATATAGATTACAATTTTCCTACACTAACAATATTGCTGAATATGAGGCCCTAATTTTAGGACTTGTCATAGCCATCAGGAAAAGGGTGAAAACCATAAGAGTATTTTCAGACTCTGAATTAGTAGTCAGACAAGTGAGGAAACTATATGCCTGCAATTACAAGAAAATGATTAGTTGCAGACATAGAGTATGGGGTTTAATAGATTCGTTTGATGCTTTTAACATAGAACACATCCCCAGAGAGATGAATCACAGGCCAGATGTGCTAGCAGTTGCTGCTAGTACATTAGAACCATTGGCATTGTCAGGATTGAGGTGATTTGTTGTTGAGCTAGTTAACGTGCCTAGTATACCAGACAACATTACACACTTTCAGGTATTTGGAGGGGATCAACAAATTATTGATTTTCTGACTTGTAATGAGGCATTTGAGGCTCAAATCATTGATGAGCAGGAAAGGCCTAAAGTAACATGGGACGAAGAGGATATAATCAACTTAAAGAGCAACTTCTTACCAAAAGGAGTAATTGAATTAGAACATATCTTTGATTTTGATGGAGTAATGAGACAAAAGGACTTGCCCAAAACAGAAGGGGGTAAGTGTGATTTACATAACTTAGGGACTGAGCAAAGTCCACAAAATGTACTAATTGGGAAAGCTTGCTCTGAAAATATTAGAAAAGAAGTTTTAGACGTTCTGAAAGAATATAAACACGTCATAGCATGGACTTATGAAGACTTGAAAACATTTGATGAGTCCACCATAACTCACGTAATACCTTTGAGAAAAGAAGTCAAACCATTTAGGCAGAAACATAGGCCTGTGAATGCCATTCTAGAGCCTTTAATCTTTGAGGAAGTTAAAAAATTCCTGTCTACTGGAATAATTTTCCCAGTCAGACATTTTGTCTGGGTAGCTAACTTAGTACCAGTAAGGAAGAAAAATGGAGACATCAGGTTATGCATAGACTTTGGAATTTTAAACAAGGCATCTGAAAAGGATAATTATCCTCTGCCCTCAATAGACAAAGTGCCGCAAGCAGTAAATGGCGCAAGGATGATGTCTTTTTTAGATGGTTTTTCAGGTTATAACCAGGTCTTAATTGATAGAGAAGATAGATTAAAAACCACTTTCACTTGTAAGTGGGGAAATTATGCGTATAGAAGAATGCCGTTTGGTCTGATCAATGCAGGTGCCACTTTTTAGAGGGCCATGGACATTGCATTCCGTGGATTATCAGGTAAGTGCATTGTTGTGTATATGGATGATTTAACTGTGTATTCCAAGGATGCATCCACTCACGCTGAAGATCTCAGGAAAGTACTCAAGTGATGTGAAAGGTATGGGATTTCCCTTAATCCTAAGAAATGTATATTTGGCGTAACTGAAGGTAAATTATTAGGCCATGTCATTTCTGAAGGTGGAATTTCAATTGATCTGGATAGAATAGAATCCATAAAAAGTTTGCAAATACCAAACAGTAGGAAAGAGTTGAAATCATTTTTTGGCAAAATTAACTTTGTTTGGAAGTTTATAACAGGTTTTGCAGAGATCGTGTAGCCGTTAAATGCCATATTGAAGAAAGATGCACAGATGGAATGGATGCCAGTGGCCAGAGCCGCGTTTGAAGATATTAAGGAGGCAATTTCTGATGCCCCTGTATTGGCAAGTCCAGACTACACAAGCCTGTTTTACATCTACTCCTTTGCATCTTCTCATTCAGTCGCGGCTGCCTTGACACAGAAAGGTGAAAACAATGAAGAGAGGCCCATAGCATTTATGAGCATGCCTCTGAAGGATGCACACCTAAGGTATCTAGACACTGAGAGGTAGGCATTCGCATTAGTAAAGGCTGTTAAAAAATTCAGACACTACATTCTGCGTAGCCAGGTCAAAGCCATAGTGCTAGACGCAGTAGTAAAGATGTTGCTGATGCAGAATGAGCTTGGAGAAAAAAAAGCCAAGTGGATCACCACTCTGCAAGAATTTGACATAGAAATTATTCCCATGAAGCTGGTTAGAGGGCAGGCGTTGGTGTAGATGATAGCAAATACAGATCCTGATTTGATAAAGCAGCAATATGTACTGAATTCCCAGAGCGCATCAGGCTGGTATGATGATTTAAACACCTTCTTGATAGCTGGAAAGTACCCAAACAGGATGAAGGCTTCTCAGAGGAGAGCTTTGAAGATTAAGGCACAAAATTATATGGTACAAGGAGGTCTTCTATTCAGGAAGAACCATGATGGAATTTATCTAAGATGCATAAACAGAGCTGAAGCTGATAAAGTGTTGACAGAACTACATGACAAGTATGAAACCGGCCATGGTTCCCATCTAGCCACAACACACAAAATACTAAGGGCGGGCTATTACTGGCCCACGATGTTCAAAGACACTAAGAGTCACATCAGAAGTTGCCACATCTGTCAGACTGTAGCAGACAAAGGGAGAAATCAGGCCAATCCACTACAACCTGTGATTGAATCCAGATCGTTTGCACAGTGGGGCTTGGATTTTATTGGAGTCGTCAATCCCTCATCTTCTGCAGGACACAAATTTATACTGACGGTAACAGATTATTGTACAAGGTGGACTAAGGCCACCTGCTGCAAATTTTCCATGACTGAGGTGGTTATCAAGTTTCTTGAAGAAAACATCATCACCAGGTTTGGAACTCCCTATTCATTGGTATGTGATAATGGCCCTGCTTTCTCTTCTTTAAAGTTTTCTAAATGGGCATTTGAATACGGGATCATTTTAAGGTTTTCTTCAAATTATTACCCTAAAGGTAATGGACTGGCTGAATCAACGAATAAAATTTTATTAGATATAATCAAGAAGTTAATTGCAAAGAGTCCTAGAGAGTGGAATACCTTGTTAAGATATGCATTGTGGGTAGATAGGACCAAGTTTAAAACAGCCTTAGGTAGCACACCTTATCATTTAGTTTATGGGACTGATCCCATACTTCCAATAAATCTGAGAATACCAACCTAGAAGTTTGCTAATGAGTATCTAGGTTTTGATAGCCATAGGGAAGCCAGAATAGTGCAAATGCTACAACTAGATGAGAAAAGAGGTCAAGCCATCGAGAAGTTTGCCAAGCACCAAGCGATTGTTAAGAGGTGGTTTGATAAAAGGGCAAAAGTCAAAACATTTAGGATATCAGACTTAGTGTTGTGCTAGGACAAAGCACATGAAAAGAAAGGAAGCCATGGAAAATTTGATAAATTGTGGCTGGGTCCCTTACAAGTCTCATAAATAATAGGAGATAACACATTCAGACTTAAGACCTTGACTGGAGAAGATGTGCCATTACCAGTTAATGGCCAGCATTTGAAACACTACTTCCAAGCCTGAGGCAAAGAGCAGTTCATTTTGGTGTAAAGTGCTGTAAGTAATGTACAGTTCTTTTTTTGCTGTTTTCTTTTTTTGGTTGGCTGTTTGTACAGTTTGTCTTCTGTTTGTTTCTGTTTTCTGTTTCTTTTTGTTTGTTTTGTTTTTGTTTGTACAGTTTTTTCTATTTTTTTGCTTTTTGTATAGCCTGTTTGTCTGGTTGGTTTTTTTTTTGTCTCCTCAGCAGGGATCTTTGTTTTACTTTAGAGTATTAAGGAGCAAAACTAGCAACCATTCAAAACAGTATAAAATTTAGGATATTCAAGTTAATCATTTACAATTTATGCATAACTTGTTACTATCATGAGTGTAGAGAGTTATTTATCTTCTGAAGGTTTGTATTCAATAAATGTGATTGAGAATTCGAAGCAAGTTTCTCACGATGACACACCTAAAATCCTTGGGTTTGTTGAACCTACCAGTGTAGATATTAGGTGAAAAATCAGAGGTTACCCTTGCTACCATTACAATTCTCAGCTTAATTTCAGCAAGTGTCCACTCCTTACATCATGAAGTTACAAATTGTTATATCTTGTGAAATCTTTCAAAATCAGAAAATTAGAAAATAAAAGACAAAAGAAAAAATAAATAAACGGATTATACTGAAAATCTAGATTAAGCCATCTAAGTAACTCTACCGGGGCTATATACGCTCGCTGGCAGTGAGGCTCTACTTAGGAGAATTGTAACGATACCCTTGCCGGGGCTATGGATGCTCACTGGCAGCAAGGCTCTATCCGGTCGGCTATGAGGGAATATCCTCACCTACATAGGCTAATGTTAGTCATTGGTTTGTTCAACCGATATTCAAGATAAGGATAATTAATCACATGCACACAACTAAACTGAAAATAAAAATTCATGCACCCTTATTGAATACCTTAAGTCTCAAGCTGAATAGTATTTTGCAGGAGGGATAGTTGGAGGTTATGAGTTCATTTCATCTAGTTTTCTTGAACACTCTAAATTTAGTTGTTTTGTTTGGTTGCTAGTTGTTGTGATGTTCACAACATGCCCCGTTTTGCTCCTTGGCAAAATGAGGACCCCTGCTGTTGCTTTGCTTTTGCTTCTGCTTGTGTTTATTCTGTCTGGTGGTAAAGGGAAAAGAGAGTCAGATTTGCAAACCTTGTTAAAAATATAGAAAATTGCATTTTTCAGTACCATTGCATAATATGGTTGGATTCCTTGTGAAAAATGAGCTAGGGTTGCTTTTTGAACCATCTTAAAATTCATCATATTTTGCAAGTTATGATCATTTAGGTAAAATGTACTATCAGGTTTTGCATGATAAATAGTCAGTTGTTTGCCTTTTTTCTTGTTGGCATTCATTTTAAATTTTGAAAAAATTTGTACTTAGTGGTTCCGGGTCGTGGGCAATTTTGTCTGGGTTCCACTCTGTATGTTACATTTGATTGTTTTGCCGAAAATACATCGATTCACTTTAATTGCCATTACTTATTCATTGGAGGTGTTTTTTCGCAGGTTTGAACCTGCACGTTGAACTTGCGCATTGAACCTTGGTTCGATGGTTCAATGGTTCGGGATTCAAAAGGTTCAGCATGTTCAAAAATATAAAGGGAGGGGCGGACTGTTATTCTATATTCCAACGTTGAACCATCCGATTGAACCTGTTTGAAAGGTTCAATGGTTTGAAGTTGGCGGGGTTCATTTTCTTTTAACACTCGCTATGTATCATCGAACCGCCCCATTGAACCTTTCGCTTGAACCCTATGGCGGGGTTCAATGGTTCGATGGTTTATTAGTTCAAGGTTCAAGTTCAAAGGCTTTGGTAAGCCTGAGGCCGAAACAATAGTGATCGGCGTAACATAGAGCATCGGCCGAGTTTGAATTCATCGTGCCGAAGGGTATGGTCTCGTCGATAGCCAAGGGCTATCGGTATAGTGGTAGTTGTCGGCCAAGTTTTTTGGGCCTTTGCCGATGGGCAAGGTCAGGCCGATGGAAGAAAGGGAGGGAGGACTTAGCTGAAATGCGAAGGATGGGAAGATGGATATCGGCGAAACTCTCGCCGATATCGGGTATCAGCGTAGCGTTCGCAATTGGTGGTGGTCGAAAATCCTTTGCCGATGGGCAAAGTTGGGCCGATACAAGGAAAGGTAAGGATATAGAGGTCATCAGCCAAGGTAGAGGCATCGGCGGAGGAAATAAGGAGCCCGTCGATAGTATAATCTCTCCCCGATAAGAAGAAAATGCAAGCCGATAAGGCTGTATTGATAACACTTCCACCGATAGAGGGAAATAAGAGGCCATCGACCAAGGTATTGTGATCGGCGAAGAAGATATGGAGTTTGCCGATGGTGAATCTCTCACTGATGGAACAAAGCAAAGGGGCATCAGTGGAAAGAATATGGAGTTCGCCCTTGGCGAATCTCTCGCCAATGAAGAGGAAATAAAGCGCAAGGGGCCATCAGCCTAACAATGAGGATCGGCGAGGAAGATTTAGAGTTCGCCAATGGTGAATCTCTCACCGATGACAAGGAAACGAAGGCCAATATGACATCAGCAACACTCTCACCAATACAAGGGTATCGGCATAGCCAACACAATCGGTGAAGGAAATTTTGGGCTTGCCGATAGGCAAACCTCACACCGATGGAGAGCAACGAAGAAGCATCGATGGAAGAGAATGATCGGCGAGGGAATTTTGAGGCTTGCGATAGTATAGACTTACGCCGATGGAAAGAAATAAGGAGGAAATAATGAGAAAGGCCATTGGCCAAATAACGAACATTGCCCAAGTATATTTTGGACCCGCCGATGGCGATTATCACGCCGATGGGCAGGAAATGGATGAAGCGGTGGGAATTTTAAAACACATTTTTGGTGCCCGTGGCATTTTTCTAGTTAGCGATGGTTGACCCGTTTGGTTTTGGGCAATCTATACACATTTTGAACGCGTTTTTGAGGGTTTTTGAGCCAGATTTCCACATTTTTGCAGTCACCCTGATTTAAACAGATATTTTGAGTTTCCTGCTGTTTATTTGATAAATGTGATACTTATTGCTTGTCTTGTCTTACAGGCTTGCAGTTGAGGAAGCAGCTGGAAATTCAACACAGTGACATCATGGAGGAAGGAAATATGATTTCAGGAGCAGGAAGATAAAGATGAAGTGCAAAGAAGTCAAGGCCGACCAAATGAAGGACAAAATTGCAGCTGAAGGTATTACTACAACAGACAAATGGAAGTTATTGCTGAGCTGCCAAAACTTCTCAGAAGGGGCAATATTTCGCCCAGATTTGACACTGCTCAAAGATATTTTTGAAGAACTGGTTCACCTATATTTATTGTTGTAACCAGGGGTTTGAACCAGGGGTTTAGTTAGTTTTTTTGCTGTAGTGAGGAAAATCAGAAAGTCTTTATATTGTGCCTCTCTACACTGTAATATTTTACATAGGGATTTTTAATATTTTGCCAGAATTATAAAGTCTTTCTGGGCATAGTTTAGTTTAGAGGAGGTCACCTGTTGTCTACAGTACGGTGCGCGTGGAATGTCTGGCTTCCTTACTGTATCTGTAAAGCTTGTAAGTTCTCTATAGTTTGATCAATGAAACTAAGAGTCATTCCTACATTGTAAATCATGTATGACTATTTATTTCTAATACAATAGAATCTGGAGTTCTGCATCTATCTTCTGAGTGTTCTCCTGCTCTTCTTTGTGTTTTGAAATATTATCTTTGAGAGCTTGCAATTTTAAATGTATGTTTGTGAAAATGGTCAGGACTTGCATTTAAGGTTTTTGCTGTGGATTTGATCAAATTGCTGTAGTATTCACATAGTGCATAACAGAACAATTAGATCCTTTGGTAGAGTAAATGAGGTATAGATTAAATCTTTCTAACTTTTCCCAACCCATCTGAAATATTTAGCTGAAAACATAGAAATTGAAAGGAAGTTGTCTCAAATTTGAAGAAGTATGCATAACAAAGTTAAAAGTAGACAGTTTTCATAAGTGTATGAAGGAGAAAGCTACAATAATTCAAGAAAACCATCTAAAACTTGCAGCACAGTAACACTTTTATGCAAAGGAATGAAAAGTATTAACATATCTCATGATCTTTTGCATAATCTTAGTCCAATAAACCACAAAGAAACTCTAAACTACGTAAGGCCCCTTGAACATTACAGCTTCACATTGACCAACTGAACTTGACCAACCGAACCATTGTAGACTTGGGATTAGTTGAATCTTAAATGATTCCTTCTTATCTTTCAAGTATAGTTTCAGTTCATTATATGTGAATTTTGACTTATTGTTATGATTGCATCAAAACAATCACCAACAGCATAGTCTTCAAACTGGTGAATAGGACTTCTGCTACATAGCGATCCAGATCACCAAACTCTAGATTTAGCATCTTCAAACACTTCTCTAAATTATATCAAAATATCATACTCCGGTCTTTAATACAGAAGAAATGCAGAGAAAAACTCAGATAGTATCTAGTAAGCTAGAATACATCTTCACAACTTTATCTTCAGTATGAACCAAATTTTCTCAAAAGCACCTGGATATTCAATATCAGGAACATATTCTTATCATCTTCAACACTTATATAACACAATACAATGTAACTAACTTGTTACAATCAAGTAACACAACAAAAGCACAATTGACATGAATGACAAAACAAACATGTTGACATCAATGACAACACTAGTTAGCACATACTTGCAAGAAAGATTACCCAATATGAAATATTTTATGAGAATATTGGGATAAATTTGGGTGAATGGAGTTCATTATATAATGGGTGATATATAGAATGAGAGGTGCATAAATGAATAATCTTCTTATTACTCTCCCTAAGAGAGTGTCCCCAACTCCCCCCTCTATGGTTCCCTCAAGGAAACCACTATGAAGTTAATCCCTAGGAAGTTCAATATAATTATTCCTTGTTGTGGTGTTTACCTTGTTGCAAAATTTAGTGCAACTATACCTTGTCAAGAATTTTTTGTGGGTTGTTGTATGTGCCGTGTCTATTTATTTGCCTTGCTAGAAATTCTGGTGTGTTTGTGTTGTTGTGTGTCCTATGCCTTTTGTTATCTGGTTTACCATGTGCCCTCCAAGCTTGGGGGTGGATTGATTTTCAGTCGTAAGGATGGGAGGTGAGCTCCCATTGTCACTGGAGAATAAACTTAATGTGCAAGGAGAAAAATCCATTGCAAAAGATATACAAACTCTTGAGGATTCTAATTATTTTGATAGCCTAGTAGGAGAAAATTTTGTACAAATAAATTAAAGAGAGTTCTCCTGTGATGCTTTTGGTTATATATATTACAGTTGCAAACTTATGATGTTGAATTATAGTCCTTTTCTCTCTCTGATCATCCATTCTTAGTTTACTATTGATTATTGTATGTACTTTCCAAGTATTAATCTTAATTGCTAAGGCCTTATTGTCTCTATGTTCATAAGTTACATTTTCTCATGGAAAAAAAATGACCTATTTTCTATAAAGAGCATCCTAAGTAGAAATAACTTGCTGATGTAAGAGAAATTAATAAGACAGTACAAATTACTTGACATTGGTTGGAATTTCTATCCTATAATATTGCTTTCAAGTCTCACTGATGAGGCATGTATTTCAAAACAAAATGCTTGAAGTTAGCGAATGTACATTGTGGTTAAAAATCCTTAAATTATGGTTGGAATTTAAATGTGTACCACAATGCCTATATAGATATATATAGATATATATATGTATATATGTATATACATATATGTATATATGTATATACATATATGTATATATGTATATACATATATGTATATATGTATATACATATATGTATATATGTATATAAGTTAGCGAATGTACATTGTGGTTAAAAATACTTAAGTTATGGTTGGAATTTAAATGTGTACCACAATGCCTATATATATATATATACTGGGATTTATTTCACTATACCTGAATATTTTATACCTAGGAACTACAATGTGTGAGTAAACTGAAATAATGAAGGGTTTAGTTCTCAGCTTGCATGTTTGCTTAGAGTGTATTAAAACTAAGCTTTGTATTAAAAAAAAGAAGAAAAGAACTATATTCAAAAAGAAAGAAACAAAGGTAACAATTTGAAGATCTTAAATTTCTTTTGATTTATTTACTGTCTATATTTGGCCTATGCAAGGTTGTGTGGTCACGGGGAACAAAACCCCCACTCCCCACAAGCCATGGGCCCATGGGGACTGGGGGGCCCTATGGGAGCTGTTGATCCTCTATAAAGGTCCATGACACCATAGGGGAGGCGTGTGCCCTAGAGACCTATCTCTCTTTCTCGTATTCTCTATCAAAACACAGATAAAACATACAAATGAAATTAAACTTCCTCTCAACCCTTATCATCCTGTGACTCAATGTTTTAGTAGATCATTTGGACTTATAATCATTCCCTGAGCAATCTTCCCCTATTACAAAAAAAAATGTCAACAATTTTGAATGAAGAGATAAACCAAACTTACCAGTAGTAGTGGATTTTACTTCTTTCAAAACCTTTCATTGAAACTCCTCATCCTAAATTGTTTATCCATGTCTACCACCCCTACAAATAGGAAATAGAGAGGTTAAGAGTTTGCAAAATATAAAATTAAAGTAAACGAAAGGAAACAAAGAATCATTGGATTCCAAAGAGGAAAAGAAAATAGGAACATAAATAGAGGAGCTTTAGGCTAGTGATTATCCTCATTCCTTGTTTAGTTGATAAAGTTTCTACGTTGTCCAGAAGAAATTTCCCCATCCTCCTAGCCCTTGCTTTCCATAGGAGAGACTTGTAGTTGAGAGAAGCAAATAGACGAGTGTTAGGGTGAAAGGAGTGCGACCTAATTAGGGTTGAAACCCCTTTTCAATGGGTGAAGGGCTGCCTAAGGTTTTTTTTAATTATTTCTTATTTATTATTTTTCTACCACTAATTTGGTACCTTCTGCAATCTAGCATGTTTTCCTTCTATTCCCAATTAATTATTTTATAACACCATAGTTTAATATTTCTATTCTTTTCTTGTACAAATAGTTACATAGTAAAATGTTAATGTTAATGTGTGTTCTAGTTAAAAAGGTATTTCCTTTATAAGAGTAAAATATATGCATGGTAAAATTTTAATGTGTAATCTATGGATATGAGGGATTAGAATGAATAATTGTAGTTTAATTTTCTTTTAGCATAGTAGCTCATTAAGAAAACGGTAATTTTAAATTTTTCCCATGAATTCTTTCTTGATCATCAGTAAGTGTCATCATGACCATGATGTCACAGTGAAATTTTATTAATCCCAGATGAAAAAAAATTGGGTTTTGTGTCACGTTTGCATGTTGGGATGTGGGCCTAACATTAGGTATTAGAGCCAAGTTTCACAACTCTAGGAACTTTGGGAAGTATTTGTATGGGCTAACCTTGAGAGTGCATGTCTTGTTTGTTTTATACTCCTTGTGTTTATTGCCCTTAAATGTGGACTAGGATGATGATCTGTCTTCTCATGTGTTGTGATTGTTTTCATTTGGGTTGATCATGGATTAGTATGTGAATCTCCTGGTATAAGGGCATGTGAACTTTAACATACTAGATAGGAAGTCTCAATTATCACTATATGCATCTTGTGATACCTTGCATGTTGCATGGGGGTAAATCCATGGTACTATATTTATGTCTTGTATTTATGTATTGTATGGAGATGCCTTGGTGTATTGTATAGTGAATTCACTATACTCATGTTAGGAAGGATAATGCTAGGTAATGTGATAGAATTATTAGGTAACCTTGTAGTATTCAAAACTATATTATGTTAGATTATGAATTGATAGAGAATTAGGGATCATATGTTATCGGCAATTAGATGGTAAATCAAATACAACATGATTGTCATATTTTATATTATTCTTTTATCTACTTGGCTATATAAGTATTGTTAATATATTTAACATCATTATGAATGAATTTTTTCATGAACATAGGAAGGCTTTACCTAGACTAGTTGATGCCTTAGATAACTCATAGAAATTGAATTGTTAATTAATGTATAGTAAAATAAGTGCCCTTGTAAATGGTTTTGGTAGAACTTTTAATATAAGTTGATTATATTGTATAGTAATTGGATATTAGTCATCTTGAAAGAGTTTTGTCATGCCTCTTAGATTTATTTTACATTGTAAGATGACATATTGAATATTTATTTGAAATAAGTACCAACTGCATAATAGATTGCATGTGAAAATTTGGCTTTAACATTAAGTAACAACTAGAAACATAATCATGTTTCCTGTACTATGTTTTCAATGTGAGTGGCCACCTGAGTAAATTATCCTAGATGATGTTGTGATGTTGTAATGTTGATATGTGTTATGATGTGAAAGTACCAATGAATATTGTGGTTGTAACTCAAGTGTGTGATATAGGGTATCCAACTTGGGGAGAAGGGTTTTGTGGACATAATGTATGATCCACTTATGCATTCACTTTGTCATAACTATACATGTATATGAATAATTATATTGGCCTAGAATAGATATGTTACAGAAATGTGTTTGATATGTGATATTTAGAGATGTGTGAGTTACTTTTTATGTTCTTATGTGTTGTGATGTTTTAGTGTCACCCCTAGCGTCAGCCCTTCTACTCAGATGAGAGCACACTAGTGTAACTAGGGGTTGAGGGGGGAGTAAAGGCCTCAGTTGGGACATAACTTGTTTTAGGATGAGCCATGTGGCCCCTATTTGAGGACATTCCCTCATGGTCACAATTGGAGTGCATTCCCTCTTCTCCCCCACATTAGAACCACAATAGTTAGTTCGTAGTGCAAACCCTTTTTCCTTTCTATTATTCCATGCATAAAGGATGGACCATAATGTGTCCTAAGCCTATAATCATTTCTAGTTATAGATATCTAGCAGCTCATATGACCTAAGTACTGGGGACACTATTGGTCTTGGGTAATTGATGTCATCATGGATTTCTAGTATTTAGGAAGCTACTATCAGTTATGAGATACTAGTACTTCATTTGATATAGATAGTGTTATAGTATTCGATTTTAATATTTAAGATTGGTTGCAAACAAAAGGGATGGGTAAATTTGGATATGGACACATTCTGTGCTATCAGGTTGTTTAGAGAGATGATAGTCATGAATTAAGATAAGTGTGACATGGTAATTTGGGTGACAGCTTGATAAAATAACAGTTTGTGGGTAATGAGATAATAGTGATTGATACTTTGTTACAAGGATCACATGAACTTTGATGTGGCTATCAGTATAAGTATGAGGTGTATTATTCTCTATTTGGAGTAAATGTAGATGATTTTATAGATGCATGATCTCTCAGACACATGGTATATGATAACCATACAGGCTTGTGAGTTCTCTTTTTTGAGATGGATGTCAGATCCTATAGATGACTCATTTGTGTCATATGTTAGTGGACCTTGGTATGATGGCAGGTTCTAGGTTGTGTGGGGCATGGGACTTTTCATATGAATTTTTCATGCAGATATATGATAAGGCTGTCCCAAGTTGTGTGGGACATGCTTATTATGATAGGGTGATTTATCATTGATTTTTATGTGGTTTGAGGCCACCATATTATTGTATGTGGTTTGAGACCACCATATTATTTCATATGGTTTATTCTATGTGGTTTGAGGCCACGTTATTATTTCATGTGGTTTGAGACCACCATACTATTCTATGTGGTTTGAGGATACCCTATTATTTAATGTGGTTTGAGACCACCATATTTTAATGTGGTTTGAGAACACCATATTATTTCATGTAGTTTGATACCACCATATTGTTTCATGTGGTTTGAGACCACCATATTATTCTATGTGGTTTGATACCACCATAATATTGCATGCTATTATCTTATGTGGTTTGAGACCACTGTATGATTTATCTATTGCGATGGTAGTAAGTCCACCCAATTCCCCTCCTCCCCATAGATGACCTTGTTGCAAGGTCACATGGTGATCATAATGTGCAAATTTCTAAGAGATTGTTGCTTTATTTATTTATGTGTTGAATAGTTTGCTGACAAGTCAACAATGTTTTGTTACATTGGGGCTAATTGGCCATTTTTATGTTGAGATAGTACTTTTACCTCAAGGACACACTCTTGGATAAACTCAAGATGATGCAATGATTGTTATTTGATCTTCACTTCTTCTATGATTTATTATATTTGCATTTATTTTATTTATTGAGGTTTAACTTATGAGTTGCTTTATTTCCTTAACTTTCTTGTTTTGAGGCATTTTAATATTTTAACTACTGGTATGTGTGGAGTAATGTGACTATTATTTACTATCATATCAAAGAGGGATTAGTGGTAGGTTGTAAAGGGGAGTAGATGGCCTGGGGAATCTTGTTCATACCAGGAAATGTATGGTGGGATCCTTTGAGAGGACCTTGAGACCATTTTTCCTAATCTCTTACTTGGCACTATCACATGGATGATATTGGTTTCCCTTGGAGGTGAGATTATATGATGTTATGCTAAATTGGATACTGGCATAATGGTTTCTACATGGCATGGTTATTCAGTGATTGCTTATTTGACTCCATGGAACTATGGATTACTTGATGGTATATTGGCACTTGTCCTCCTCATAACTACCCATTTTGTTGAGCTTTGTGGTGTGATGTATGTAGTTGATACTTGTGAGTATGTGATGTGAAAGAGCCCCAGTTTAAATGATGTGATATATGTGGACTAAAGTTTTATGTGATGTGATTATTGAGTGTTGTTGTGAAGAAAGGATTTTAGCTATGAATTTGATAAGTTGTAATATTATTGGTTGTTAATATTAATTATTGAACATGCTTAGTTGATAGAAGTGAGATCTGTGGTATAGTGTGTATTAATATGACTCTATGTTAGGTTCAAAAAATGGTGTACTATATCGTCGTTGTTCTTGAATTTTATTGTTTGATGTACTAGAAATAGATTGCATTGTTTTATTCTATCATCTTGAGGACTTCCAGGAGGAAGTCAATTCTTAGGGGGGAGGATGTAGGGCTGTTCAAACATTCCCTAGTAATATTGTTATGATAAGACTTTCTTGGTGAATATTTACAATAAACTTCTTGTTCTCTATGTGGTGACCCCTGTTTTCATCTAATCTATGTTATATGCTTGAGCTATCTTAGGAGTACTTTTATTGAACTATATTCTATGATATGAGACCCACCCCTGAGTGAATACTATCCATATTATTTTTTGTTATTTTAGGATTGTATGAGTCAACTTTTGAATAGTTTTCCTCGTATGACTAATTATATGATGTGGATTTTAGGATTCCTATTTATGACAGTTGATAATATAGTTAACTTTGGCTATGGTTTATATGATTTATAATACATATACATACATACATATACATACATACATACATATGTTCTATCTTATTAGTAGTTAGGAGTGTAAATTCAATTTGGAAAATTAAACATTAATATGATAATTGATGAACTATGAGTGATTATGATGTGAATTACATGATAAAATTTTTAAAGTTTATTCACATTGGCTATGGCTATGCATATACATGATGGACTAACAATTGTAACCTAAGAATGTAGGTTGACCCCAATGACAATGGGATTCAGAGGTCACATGGTAAACCCTATTGTGCTTAACTAGTAAAACCAACCTTAATCCATATGGAGGGATTAAGGTCTCATGTGATTTGTAATCTAGTATTTTGTGTCATGAAGTTGATTTTAGTATGAGGAGTGTGTTCCATATAGTCATGTTTAGTGTGTCTATGTGTTCTTGGTAAGGCCTTGATAAGGTTGATTTATTTATTTAATTATTTTTCTAGGTTTAAGTGTCCTAAAAGGAGTATTTTCGTTTGTATTTAAAAATATGAAAGTCCTATGTCATATAGTTTTTGTTGGGGGGAATTTTGAAATATAGAAATTAATTTCAAAACAAATTTCTTTTTTCTTAAAACTACCTTTTTCCTTAGTGACAAATTTTTAAATATTTGGGAAGATGGGTTGGGTGACACCATCTCATCCCATCCTCTATTTAGGCATATGACTCATCATGGATGAGGACACATGGAGGCCCCCTCTTTGCATGTAACTCCAAGGTGAAGACACTTGAAGTTTGCAGGAGAGGCATGTCAAGTTTTGGGGAGGAAAGAGAGGACACTTGTCTCCTCCATAATTTTATAGGAAAGGAATCCAATTTTATATAGAGACTACTCCCAAATAGGAAAGAGGGGGGCTTCTAGGCTTTTGCCGAGGGGGGGGGGAAGAAAAATGTTGCAAGGGATGGAATCAAAAAGAAGGATAGACTTTGGGAAGGTCTCAAAGTTTTCTTGCATTTCATCTCTCCCAAGGTAGGGTCTGAAACCTATAAATATTGTTACAAAATATGTTAATGTTGAAGTTTTTTGTTTGATTGTAAATTTTAGTGGGAAGGGAAATTTTTGTGAGTAGTAATCTTAAATTTTCTGGTTGCTTTTAAACTTTGTGAGCAGTGAACATAAAGTTTTATGTTGATTGTAAATATTGTAAGTAGTGTATTCTCATATGCATTAGTAAGGGTTAAATGTGAGTCTCCTTCTACTTTATAGTTGTTTTTGGGATGGGGATTGTTTTGTTCTATAGGGAATTGAGTTGGTTTGGTTGATCCTGGGGAGACTATAGGGTAAGAGTACCCAATCTAATGTATTTTATGAGAATATTTCAAAAAAATTTGGAGAATGGAGTTCATTATATTATGGGTGATCTATAGAATGAGAGGTGCAAAAATGAATAATCTTCTTATTACTCTCCTCAAGAGAGTGTCTCCAACTCCTCCCTCTAAGGTTTCCTCTAAAAAACCACTGTGAAGTTAATACCTGGGAAGTTTAATACAATTATACCTTGCTATGGTGTTTACCTTGCTGGAAAATTTAGTACAACTATACCTTGCTAAGAATTTTGTTTGGGCTATTATATGTGCCATATCTATTTATTTGCCTTGCTGGAAATTCCAATGTATGTGTGTTGTTGTATGTACTATGTCTTTGGTTACCTAGTTTACCATGTGCCCTCCAAGCTTAGTGATGGATTGATTTTTAGTCCTAAGGATGGGAGATGAGTTGCTATTGTCATTGGAGAATAAACTTAATGTGTAGGGAGAAAAATCCATTGTAGAAGATATACAAACTCTTAAGGATTCTAATTATTTTGACAGCCCTATAGGAGAAAATTTTGTACATATAAATTAGAGTTCTCTTGTGATGATTTTGGTAAAAAAAAAGAATATATATGTATGTATTACAGTTGTAAACTTATGATGATGAATTATAGTCCCTTTTCTCTCTCTAATCATCCATCCTTAGTTTACTATTGATTGTTGGATGTACTTTCCATGTATTAATCTCAATTGCTAAGGCATTATGGTCTCTATGTTCATTAGTTACATCTTCTCATGGACAAAAATTGACCTATGTTCTGTAAAGAGCACCTTAACTAAAAATAACTTGTTTCTATAGGAGACATTAATAAGACAGTGCAAGTTACTTGGCATTGGTTTGAATTTCTATTTTATAATATTGCTTTCAAGCCTCACTGATGAGATATGCATTTCAAAATAGAATTCTTGAAGTTGGTGAATGTACATTATGGCTAAAAATCCCTAAAGTATGGTTGGAATTTAAATGCTCTTTATGTTCATAAGTTACATTTTCTCATGGAACAAAAAATGACCTATTTTCTATAAAGAGCATCCTAAGTAAAAATAACTTGTTGATGTAAGAGAAATTAATAAGATAGTGCAAATTACTTGACATTGATTGGAATTTCTATCCTATAATATTTCTTTCAAGCCTCACTGATGAGGAATATATTTAAAAATAGAATGCTTGAAGTTAGCGAATGTACATTGTGGTTAAAAATCCTTAAATTATGGTTGGAATTTAACTATGTACCACAATGCCTATATTTCACTGTACCTAAATATTTTATACCTAGGAACTATAATTGTGAGTAAACTAGAATAATGAAGGGTTTAGTTCTTAGTTTGCATGTTCGCTTAGAGTGTATTAAAACTCAATGTTGTATTAAAAAAAAGAAAAGAACTATATTCATAAAGAAACAAACAAAGGTAACAATTTGAAGAACTTAAAATTCTTTTGATTTATTTACTATATCTATATTCAGCCTATGCAAGTCTGCACAGTCACAAGGAACAGAGCCCACACTTCCCATAGGTTGTGGGCATGTGGGACCTGGGGGGGCTCCTTGCGAAGGGGCCACATCCCTTGTTGGAGCCATGGAACCTCTATAAAGGGCCATGATGCCACAAGGGAGTTGCGTGCCCCAAAGACCTATCTCTCTTTCTCACGTTCTCTATCAAAACACAGATAAAACATGTGAATGGAATTAAACTTCCTTTCAGCCCTTGCCACCCTATGACTCAGTGTTTTAGTAGATCTTTTGGCCATATAATTATTCCCTGAGCAATCTTACCCTATTACAAAAAATCAATATTTTATGTCAACAATTTTGAATGAAGAGATAAACTAGACTTGCCAGTAGCAGTGGCTTTTACTTCTTTCCAAACCTTTCATTGACGTTCTTCATCCTAAATTGTTTATCCATGGATGTCACCCCTAGAGATAGGAAATAAAGAGGTTAAGAGTTTGCAAAATATAAATTCAAAGTAACTAAAATGAAACAGAGAATCATTGGATTCCAAAGAGGAAAAGAAAACAAGAACATAATAAAGGACCTTCAAGTTGGTGATTATCCTCATTCCTTGTTCAGTTGATAAAGTTTTTGCTCTGTCCAGAAGAAATTTCCCCATCCTCCTAGCCACCACCTTCCATAGGAGAGCTATGCAGTTTGAGAGAAGCAAATAGATGAGTGTTAGGGTGAAAGGAGTGCGACCTAATTAGGTTTGAAACTCTTTTTCAATGGGTGAAGGGCTGCCAAAGGTTTTTTTAATTATTTCTTATTTATTATTGCTCTACCACTACTTTTATACCTTCTAGAACATAGCATGTTTTCCTTCTATTCCCAATTAATTATTTTAAAACACCATATATAGTTTAATATTTCTATTCTTTTCTTGTACAAATATTTGCAAAATAAAATGTTAATGTTAATGTGTGTTCTAATTAAAAAGGTATTTCCTTTATAAGAATAAAATATATGCATGGTAAAATGTTAATGTGTATTCTATTGATATGAGGGACTAGAATGAATAATTGTAGTTTAATTTTCTTTCAGCATAGTAACTCATTAAGCAAATGGTAAATTTAAATTTTACCCATGAATTATTTCTTGGTCATCGGTAAGTGTCATGATGAGCATTATGTCATAGTGAAATTTTATTAATCCCAAGTGAAAAAAATCTAGGTTTTGTGTCATGTTCGCATGTTGGGATGTGGGCCTGACAATGTGAACCACTAGAATCAAGAATCCAATTGTTATTGGTAGGGGATGAATGATGCAGAGTGCTAGCAGAAGCGGATGAAGATTTGACTATATCTTCCCTATCGGCAAGAGATCCTCCAGTGTTTCGCCGAAGTCAAGGATGTCTTCGCTATCAGAAAGACATGAACTATCGGCCGCTCCTTATTCTTTTATCCCGATGGCCAAGTTCTCACCGATACTGTCGGGTACATCGGCCAGACCGATACTATCGGTATAACTTTCTTTTAGTTATCTGATATACAAACTCTTACCGATGTGCATTGCGTTGAACTTAATCGTCGGTAAGACCTCTTGCTTCTGCCAGACTTCTACTTAAACTCCTGATAATGACTCTCACACCGATATGTCTTCTACTATCGGCATGACCTTCGCTCATCGGTGGGACTTCCAAGTCTTTTCCCGACGGTGCTTCCTCACACTGATACTCTTTATCGGCGACACTCCGAAGATGTCTCACCGATCGGTGAAACCTTGTACCATCGGCTAAGTGTATTTTCCTTAGCCCGATTTCGTTTCTCTTGCCAATACGAACAACGATGGTATGTGTCTCCGACACTATACCAATCTTCGGTAAGACGGAGAGTATTTCACACCGATGGATCTCCAATTGTTCTGAGGCGCCGAACTCAGATTCCCTTCGACAGAACAATGGAATTTGGCCGATTCATATATCAACCCTCGATCACTTGTAGCAATCTGATCCCACAGCCAAACTATCCAATTTCACTCCGATTTCCCGACTTGCCACATGACGATGTCTAGTCGAACTTGACTGAGTTCGCTGGCTTCCTGGGTAAGAATTCAACAACAACAAACGTGAAAAGTCTTTCCCCCATCACACTGATACTATACAGGGCTTCACTAGACAGAGGAAAGGGCCTCCATGTATGAATCAAAACCCTACTCCTAGGTTACAAACCAGCCACTGTGGAACCGTGGGTTTTACACCGCCTGCACACTATAGAGTCACTATGGATTGACAGATAGCATCCTGTTAGGGTTCCATTTACAAAATCAGGATAAAGATATCAAATCACTAAGAACAACCACGAAAATCAACACAGATCATACCCAGAACTCTCTTTATTCAGTTATCAAGAAGAACTAGTTGTAATACACACTTCTCTCTCTCCCTGTGTGACATACAACCTGCCTCTAAAGAAGATGTAGAGATAGCAGTTATCCCCTCCAACCATGCAAACTGATTTTCAAATCAGTTAGCCGTTGGTTTACCCTTCATACAAGCAAAACTACATGTGTGCCTTGCACAATTACATTCATGGGACCAAATTGACCCTTATTACAAAATGAAATGGCTTAAGAACCTTATGAGACAACAAAAGAAAAGATGACCCTGCACTACAGAGAATGTGCTCCTGCACCATACTCCCCCTGCAGGAAAAACTCAAGTCCCTTGAGTTGCTAACTACTGAAGTGTCTTCCCATGCTTTAGAATATCTGCTTCACTCATCCAGGTTGCCTCTGAATCAGGAAGATCCTGCCACTTGACCAAGTAGTCTTTGTATACCCCTTTTCTTGTCTTCTTGACAACTTTGGAATCCAAAATGCATTCCAATTGCAAAGGCTTACTTGGAGGTAAATCTCTGATCCAGTCTTCATCTTCAATCACAGCATCTGAGCCATCTTTAGCATGTAATGGTGGTCTAAAAGGGAACAGGTCTGCAACATTGAAAATGGGAGAGATACCAAGGCCGGATGGTAATTCTATCTCATATGCATTTGGACCAAATTTATGCACTACCCTACACGGTCCTATCTTCTTCATCAACAATTTGGTTGGTTGCCCCTTAGGTAGTCTTTCCTTTCTGAGGTAGGCCATCACCAAATCTCCTACCTTGAACTGTACCTCCCTTCGCTTCAGATCTGCCCTATCCTTGTACCTGGAGACAGTTTTCTCCAACTGAAGCTTGACCTGATCATGTACTGTTTTCATGGTAGCAGCAAAATCTTCTCCTAGAGCACTCCTTTTATCCCATCCTTGGAGGTCTTTGAGTTCAAGTGGTCCTCTTGGGTGGAAACCATAAACTATTTCAAAAGGGCTTTTCCCAGTACTTCTGTTTCTTGAATCATTATAAGCATATTCAGCTTGACTGATCACTAAATCCCATGCCAATCCATGCTGTTTGGTAAGGCATCTCAAAAGGTTTCCCAAGGACCTATTAACAACCTCAGTCTGACCATCAGTCTGGGGATGGTAGGCTGATGAAAAAGACAACTGAGTGCCCAATTTTCTCCATTGGGTCCTCCAAAAATGACCAACAAATTTGGAGTCTCTATCAGTAACAATTGATAGGGGTAAACCATGAATTCTGACCACCTCTCTGAAAAAGAGACCAGCAATATGAGATGCATCATTTGTGCATTTGCATGGCACAAAATGAGCCATCTTACTGAATCTATCCACAATGACAAAAACACTGTCTACACCCCTTGCTGTCCTAGGAAGACCAAGCACAAAGTCCATACTAATGCTTTCCCAAGGTCTGGTGGGAATGGGCAGTGGTTGGTACAAACCAGCATTAGAAGACATACCCTTGGCCTTTTGACATATGGTACAGCTTGCAACATATCTCCTTACATCTGTCTGTACCTTGGGCCAATAGTAGAACCTGGTGACTTGTTCCAAAGTCTTGTCCAACCCAAAATGTCCTCCTAAGGCTCCATTGTGCTTCTCCTTGATGATATTGTCCCTCATGGAACATTTAGGAACACACAACAAACTACCTTTAAATAGGAGCCCTTCTTGCAGCACAAAATCAGAATACTCACCATGAAAAGTGTTAGCCAAACTTGCACACACGTCATAGGCAGCCTTGAAATCTGCATCATCCTTGTACAACTCCTTCAGACATTCTAGACCCATATGTTCCATTTGTACTTCCTGTATGACTAGTATCCTTCTACTCAAAGCATCTGCCACTTTGTTGGCAACACCTTTCTTATGCTTAATAGTGAAGGTATAGGCCTGTAATTGTTCCATCCACTTGACGTGCCTATGATTCAACTTTTCTTGACTCTTTAGGAAACTAAGAGCATGGTTGTCAGTAAAAACAATGAACTCTTTTGGCAGTAAATAATGTCTCCATTTTTTCAGAGCTTGCACCATTGCATACAACTCTAGGTCATAGGTAGAATACCTCTGTTTGGCCTCATTCAACTTCTCTGAAAAGAATGCTACTGGATGTCCTTCTTGACTAAGAATGGCACCTATAGCCTATTGGCTTGCATCACATTCCACAACAAATACTTTGTCAAAATCAGGGAGTACCAACGTAGGTAACTCGGCCACTTTCTGTTTCAACAGTTCAAAACTATCATCTGCTTGTTTTGTCCATTGAAATTTACAATTCACTCCACCTTTGATGGTATTGAGAATAGGAGCACTTATGTGACTGAACCCTTTAATGAACTTCCTGTAAAAAGTTGCCAAACCATGAAAACTTCTTACATCTCCTACTGTCTTAGGAGTAGGCCAATTGAGAATAGCCTCAACTTTTGTAGGATCCATTTTCAAACAGCCATTGGAAATCACAAAGCCAAGATACACTAGTTCAGTTTTCATAAAATCACATTTATCCAAGTTGATCATCAACTTACTCTCATGCAATTTCTTTAACACCTGTCCAAGATGCTTCACATGCTCTTCTTTGGTCCTGCTGAAAATCAATATGTCATCAAGATAAACAATAACAAATTTTCCAATAAATTCTACAAGTACCTCATTCATCAACCGCATGAATGTGCTTGGAGCATTACTGAGTCCAAATGGCATGACAAGCCACTCATAGAGACCTTCATTTGTTTTGAAAGCAGTCTTCCATTCATCTCCCTGCCTTATTCTGATCTGGTGATAACCAGATTTCAAATCAATCTTGGAATAGTAACATGAACCACCAAGATAGTCCAACAGATCCTCAATTCTTGGCATAGGAAATCTATACCTTATGGTGATCTTATTGATAGCCCTTGAATCTGTGCATAATCTCCATTTGCCATTTTTCTTAGGAGCAAGTACACTAGGGACTGCACATGGACTAAGACTTTTCCTAATCAAACCTTTCTCCAAAAGTTCTTGAATCTATCTACCTACTTCTTCATTCTGTTGTGGTGTCAACTTGTAGGCAGCTTTATTGGGTAATGTGGCTCCAGGAATCAAGTCAATCTGATGACTCATGTCCCTCATAGGTGGTAAGGAGTTAGGAGTATCCTCTACCACAAGATCTTGGTACTTATCCAGTAATTGTTGCACTTCCAATGGAATCTCCTTCTGCTGTTTGCTTTGCTGATTGGATACAGGCTTCATCATCAGTGCATACCCTTGGGTATCCTTCTCCTTCATGAGTTGTAGGAACTCTTTGCCACTCACTAACATGACACTGTTGTCATTGCTCTTCTCTCCAACCTGCTCTGGTAAGGGATCCATCTGAAACTTCTTACCATTCTTGGTGATCATATATGTATTCTTTTCACCATCATGCTGTGCCTTCACATCATACTGCCAAGGTCATCCAAGAAGAAGGTGACAAGCATCCATAGGAATAATTTCACATAGCACCTTATCCCTATAATCACCTAGTTCAAACTCTACCCAAGTTTGTTCTTCCACCAAATAGTTCTGATTCTTATTCAACCAAGATATTTTGTGAGGATTAAGATGGGGTAATCTTGTTAGTTTACACTTTTCTACCATTTCATTAGACACTACATTTTCAGTAGAACTTGAATCAACAATGATTTTACAGAGCTTACCATATGCTATTCCTTGGGTTCTGAAGAGATTCTTCCTTTGTGGGGGCTCCTGCTTCAATGGCATCTTCATGAGGGTCCTCTTAATCATCATATTCTCTCCTTCAAGCACTGGTGCAGCACTACCAATTGGTGAGTTTACACTTTGACAATCATCCTCCTGCAATAGTTGGTTCCTTCTCCCACCATCATGAGAGCTAGATGCCTTCTCAGGGCAATTACTTGCAGTGTGGCCTACTTGATTGCAGTTGTAACATCTTCCAATGAAGACTCCACGTCCTCTGCCTACACCACCACCTCTTCCTCTGCCATTAGGTCTTCTCCAACCTCTGAAACCACCACCTTTTTGTTCTGTATCAGAACATGATTCTTGTTGACTTGAACTTTCACCTTTGTTTGGCTGTCCTCTGCCAAAATTACCTCTTCCTCTATTGTTCCTGCCACCTCTTCCTCTGTTATTTTGATCACCTCTCCTTTTCAGTTTATCCTCTGCCCTAGAGGCTAACTGAAAACATTCATCCACAGTCTTGGGAACCACCATACTGAACTCATCCTGTATATTGTACCTCAGACCATCCAGGTATCTAGCCACCATCTCTTTCTCTTCTTCTCTGTGATTGGCTCTCATGCTCAATCTGTGGAATTCTTCAGTGTATGTAGCCACGTCCATATCTTTCTGCCTAAGATGATTAAACTTTCTGATAGTCTGCAGATCATAATCACATGGTAGAAATTTGGCTCTCAGCATGGCTACCATTCTGCTCCACTTGGTGATTGGACTCTTTCCAACCTTCTCCCTTTCACATTGAGTGTAGTTCCACCAAACCAATGCAGAACCTCTCAGTCTGGTCTTTGCAAACTTTACTTTCTTACTGTCACTATACTCTTTGAAGTCAAAGTAATTACTTATGGCTTCAATCCAGTCCACAAGAGTATCTCCATCCAGTTTCCCATTGAACGTGGGAACATCCATTTTCAGATCACCACTATCTCCATGACCCTTGAGTGCGTTCAGAAATGCCTTTTGATCAGCAGTCATACCTTCTCCTTGAGGATTCTCCCCAGTTTCTCCTTCTTCATCCTCTTCTGACTCAGAAGTGCTTCCATCTTTCTCTTTGGATCTTTCTTCCTTCAATCTCTCTTCGAGCATTTCTTCCACCATCTTCTGGATGGCTGCTTTACTCATCGTCTTGGGAGGCATTGTGCTAGCCTCTGTTTCTATCTCCAATTCTTCGTCTGACATACATGGCTGTGATTCAGAATATTGGCTCTGATACCGATTTGATGCAGAGTGCTAGCAGAAGCGGATGAAGATTTGACTATATCTTCCCTATCGGCAAGAGATCCTCCAGTGTTTCACTGAAGTCAAGGATGTCTTCGCTATCGGAAAGACATGAACTATCGGCCGCTCCTTATTCTTTTATCCCGATGGCCAAGTTATCACCGATACTGTCGGGTACATCAGCCAGACCGATACTATCGGTATAACTTTCTTTTAGTTATCTGATATACAAACTCTTACCGATGTGCATTGTGTTGAACTTAATCGTCGGTAAGACCTCTTGCTTCGGCCAGACTTCTACTTAAACTCCCGATAATGACTCTCACACCGATATGTCTTCTACTATCGGCATGACCTTCGCTCATTGGTGGGACTTCCAAGTCTTCTCCCGACGGTGCTTCCTCACACTGATACTCTTTATCGGCGACACTCTGAAGATGTCTCATCAATCGGTGAAACCTTGTACCATCGGCTAAGTGTATTTTCCTTAGCCCGATTTCATTTCTCTCGCCGATGCGAACAACGATGGTATGTGTCTCCGACACTATACCAATCTTCAGTAAGACGGAGAGTATTTCACACCGATGGATCTCCAATTGTTCTGAGGCGCCGAACTTGGATTCCCTTCGACAAAACAATGGAATTTGGCCGATTCATATATCAACCCTCGATCACTTGTAGCAATCTGATCCCACAGCCAAACTATCCAATTTCACTCCGATTTCCCGACTAGCCACATGACGATGTCTAGTCGAACTTGACTGAGTTCACTGGCTTCCTGGGTAAGAATTCAACAACAACAAATGTGAAAAGTCTTTCCCCCATCACACTGATACTATACAGGGCTTCAGTGGATAGAGGAAAGGGCCTCCATGTATGAATCAAAACCCTACTCCTAGGTTACAAACCAGACACTGTGGAACCGTGGGTTTTACACCGCCTGCACACTATAGAGTCACTATGGATTGACAGATAGCATCCAGTTAGGGTTCCATTTACAAAATCAGGATAAAGATATCAAATCACTAAGAACAACCACGAAAATCAACACAGATCATACCCAGAACTCTCTTTATTTAGTTATCAAGAAGAACTAGTTGTAATACACACTTCTCTCTCTCCCCGTGTGACATACAACCTGCCTCTAAAGAAGATGTAGAGACAGCAGTTATCTCCTCCAACCGTGCAAACTGATTTTCAAATCAGTTAGCCGTTGGTTTACCCTTCATACAAGCAAAACTACATGTGTGCCTTGCACAATTACATTCATGGGACCAAATTGACCCTTATTACAAAATGAAATGGCTTAAGAACCTTATGAGACAACAAAAGAAAAGATGACCCTGCACTACAGAGAATGTGCTCCTGCACCAATGAAGCCCTTGTTGTGAGAGCTTTCCCTTTTCTGAAGGAAGAATACTTAGGCATGGAAATATTGTGCTTCTTCATAGCTTCCTCCAATGTTGCTAACCTCTCAAAATAATGTGCATCATTATGTCTTGACTTTCCACAAAAGGAGCAATTTTCCTTCCTCTTCTTAGACTTAGAGGATAACTCCCCGATGTTAGGAGTAGGAGGTGGAGGATTATTATTCTAATTATCCTTCACCTTAGGTTTGGAGGGAAGCTCACCACCTATAGACGAATTTGTCTTGGGCTTCTTCTTGTTCTTACCCTTTCCCTTGGAAGCTTTAGCCATCAAAGCATGACTCTTATGAAGAGCATCCATCTGAATCAACTTGGCTTGCTCCCTAGTCAATCGATCAAATTATTCCTCAAATGAAGGAATCTTATGATCTTCTCCCATAGCATCCATGGTAGAATAGAAAGTAGATGCAAACACTTGAAAATGACCTCTCAGCTTGGACAAGATCAGAAAAAAAACACTTCTTATCATTTTTGGCATGACTGCATCCTTTCAATTGTGACAAATCAATTTGAACTAGGAAAGGAAATCATAAATAGTAGGGAAGGCATCTGGAGAGAGAGAGATAGAGAGGTGAGATTGGCTTCAAGTTGCAAGATCTTGAACTGATTGACCGTACCATACAACTTGGCAAGATTATCCTACACTTCTTTAGGTGTCTTACACTCCACAATATGAAACAATAAATTATCAGACACATGGAGACCTATGAGTCCTCTAGCCTCATCCATTTTGTTTCTATGAACAAATTGCTCAAATGGTTTTGTGAACTCAGGTTGATCAACATCTAACATTTGCCAAAGCCCCCTAGATTGCAACAACTATGATATTTTGAGCTTCCATGTGTGATAGTTGTGTGGAGTGAGAAATTCAATCCTTGGGTCTGACATGATAAACAAGGAAACATAAAAGGACCCAAAATGCAATATACACACCCCCCAGAATGAATGAAATCTGTTGTTCTCAAAATCAGCTACACTCATTTTTGTAGACAACCCCATGAAACCTGTCTATTTCGTGAATCTACACTCTAAGATCACAAATCGAGAGAAGATTTTCTTGTTCTCGTGCAAGGTCATTTGACATTTTAAAACTCATCTACGACATTTCCTTGAATTGATTTCTTGATTTTCGTGAGGATCATTTAAAGTTGTAAGCTAGTAAAGATGTCATTTTGGTTATTTTTAGGAGTTAGTAAATTTTGACTCTTGATATGCAAGAGCGGCAAAAAATGTTGCTCCTACATATTATTTTTAAGCTTTTTTTGTTTGATGTAATGTCGGCATTTTTTGCCGCTATTACATCGTTTTAAGTTCAATGTGCAAGAGTGGTTAAATTCACCGCCCTCGCATGTGTTTTCCATCAGATATGCAAGAATGGCCTTTTTCGCTAACATTACACATTTGTCGATTGTAGTGTCGTAGCGGCCGAAATTGCCGCTCGAGCGAGATCTTCAGGATTTTGATGTCGAGTGCCATTAATGGCCACTCGTGCCAGGCATTTAAACTCCAATCTCAACCTTTTAATTGTGTTATCACTCCCATTGTTGCTTGTCATTCCTTATACTAAAGCCTTTTGATTGATCCACCAACGTTCTCAATGACTGCTTGATCGTATGCTCCTGATTTGTGATAGATCACGCGTTGAAGATTGAACATAGGGTTTCCAGTTCTAGACGGGTAAGTGTTCCTTTTTGTTTTTCATTCTCCTTCCTCATTGTTTTTGAGGCGTATCATTTAGGTTTTTGTTTTAGATTTTCGTTACATTTTGTTTTAGTTTTTTGTTTCATTTTGTCATTTTTGTGTTTTGTTTTCGCACCAGAATGCCCTAGGTTTTACCTTGAAAACCCTAGGGATTCTATTGCCCTAGATTCCCCAACCCTCGCTACATACCATTATTGTAACATCGGCAGAATTTGCCAATCCTACCTGGAAATCATGTGATCACTACCAAATGTTCGACACGAAACTCTCGGCCCTTAGACCTGTAAAAAAATCCTCAAGTGTAACGTTGGCAAATTTTGCTACTAGAACATCACCATTCCTCTCAACATGCAGTGTCGGTTAATCCTGCCGCTAGTACATGTATGGAATTCCCCTCATGAGATGTCGGTGAAATTTGCTGACCAAACACCGAGAAGCGATAAAACTCAAATGCAGCGTCGGCAAATTTTGCCACTCCGACATAAACCTTTGCCTTTCCTATTTCCTGCAGCGTCGGTGAAATTTGCCGCTCATACCAATTCCTAGTCTTCTCTCAACATGCAAGGGTGGCAAAATTTGCCATCAATGCAAATAATGCAAAACCGTCATATGCAAGGGCGGCGAATTTTGCCGCCCGTGCAAAAATGTCCCAAATTTTCCCAACTCTGGAAAATTTCCAATTTTGATTTCTTGAGCCCGCTTCTCCTCTGATTCTTGGCCAGCTCACACTATAGCCCTTTTTCAAGCGCATTCCCGTAGTCGTGATCGTCAACATGCAATTTTCCTAGATTGCCCATATTTTCCCTAATTGCATGATCATGACTTTTGTTGCAGTTTCTCTTGCGGAGCTTCGTTCAACATCAGACTTCTTCTCGGTGAAAGTTCATCCAAATGACTGACTTGTCCCCGAAAAAGGCAAAAGCAATGAAGTACAAATATCAAGGTGTTTTCCCAATCACCTCAGTCTATTCTAATATTGAGGACATTAGAGATACGGAGATTAGCCATGTTGATATGGCTGAGTTTGTAGAAAGAACCAAGTCAAGCAACCCTAGTGCTATGATGAAGAAGATAGTAGAGAGTAATATTCATCTGGTATCATCCTTCCCAGTGGCGGCTCACAATACAGAATTTGTTCTTCAGTGTGCCCATTTCTATAACAAAGATATTAGAGCCGTGATGGACGCCAATGGTAATGTAATAATCAGGTTGGATCCTGAGTTCATTGACAAGGTGTTCATGTGTCCCCCTGTGACGGAGGTATTGAAGCTTGACTTTGTTGAAGCTCAGAAGGAATATGACAAGAATCCAGAAAAAGCAAAGAAAGTGATCAACAACAAATGGTTGAAGACTGCGAGGTCAAGTTTGTCAAGGTGGCCACGTAGTTTTCCTCGAAGTGATTTTGTGGAATAAGTTGGTGACTTGATTACCCTCCTCAACAGGATAAGAGGTTTGTCCTCATCTTCACAATTTCATGAATGGATGTATCCTTTCATTAAGGTCATACTCCAGGGCAGGCAAGTTATTTTCTGGGGAGAACAAATTAGTAACGCTTTGCATGACCAGCTGATGAAGGTATCCACTAGCTCCAAGTTCTTCATGACCTCCTATTTGGTATACATTACAGCCTCCATGAGGATTTTTTCAGGATTATCATCAGAAGGGGATAGGAGAGTAGTCCCAGTATACCAGTATTATTCTCAGCTAACATTGAAAGGTTCCATTCACCATTTCAGGAGGGTGAATGATGTGTTCTTCGCTGTGTTCTTGTGTCTTTTTGATCCCCAACTGGAGTAGAGAAGAATTTCAGATGAGGCATGGACAGTGGTTAATGACTTTGGTTGTATGTTTTTGCAATTCCCATCTTTCTCATACTTGAGGGTTGGCTTTTTCCAAGGCTACCCTTATATGCTTCCGAGGTTTCCTTCAGATAAACTGGTCTTGATGGAGTTGTGCAGACAAATGATTGTCGTGCATAACAAACAAATGGAACTCAAGAAGCCTGGTTTCAGATTTCCAGTGGAAATCGACAGATATTCAGTGTTGACTGCCACAAAGGCAAGGGCCATGGAGACAGAAATGCAGTTGGTCACCATGAAGCAATTCAAGAGGAGACCAAAATTTGACTACTAGGGCATAAAGGATAAAATTAGGAGGAAAACACAGTTTCACGAACCCATGGTGGAAGATGTCTGGATAGACTTGAGAATAGAGGAAGATATCAGGAAACTGGACTACAACAGGCTATCTCTAGAACAAATTGAATATCTAGGACTTGCTGATATTCCGGAAGATCTTGTGGATGATGGGGAATTGGTTGATACCAAGTATGATGCAGAACAAATAGCTAGTACTCCTCTCCTTCCAATCCAATGGTCCCAAAAGGAGTCAACTTCACTAAGGAAGAGATTTGAGCCTATATTGGACAACACCAATAACTGGTTGGCGGATAAAGGAATTATGCTGAAAGAATTCCTCACTGGTTTAGAAACTAAAATTCAAGAGCAGACTGGTAAAAAGGCAGAAAACAGAACGAAGAACAAGAGTGATGTTCCATCATCCTCTAAAACACATAAGCCTAAAATCAGATTTGTGACAAAGAAAGCAAAAGCTGTTGAGGAAGAACCTGAAACGAAAGATATGGAAGTCAAGGAGCTGGCGACTAAGGATCCAACAACTGAAGAGCCAGCTACAGAAGAGATGGATGTTGAAGACAGGAATTCAGATCAACAAGATGAAGAGGCTTTGTCTCCACAGGACAATACACCTGTCGCAGCCCCTGTGTCTGTTTCCCCTATTAACATTCCTTCCTCTGAATCACCCTCTCCTAAAATAATTTTTGATAATCCCCACAGCACTTTTGAAAATGTTCTCCATTCTTCTGATTCAATTCCTAGTTTGTCTTCTTCATCTTTTGATATTGGGGATACGTCCATGTTTGATCATTTTGTGATGAATACTGAGCAAGTTTCAAGTGCAAATGTAACAGGTGCAGTTTTTACTAACACCCCACCTATTGTTTCTACCACCAGTACAAGCATAGTTCCGAGAACACCAGCGGTAGGAATGGATTCCAATGTGAATACTTCTCTGCTTCCACCTTGGTTATCAACTTACACGCCAAAGAGGAAAAAGCAAGTCATCTCTCCAAATGATTTTGATTTCACTAAGTTGGTACCTGTAAAGCCTAAGGCCCCAAAGAAACCAAAGATCCTTTCCAGGGTACTTGAAGATAAGGGACATAAATTTCTGGAGATAGCAAAACCTCCATAGGATGCAACTGTTGAAAATTTTGATATGAATGACTATTCTATTTCTAGGGTTGAATTGAGTAAAATCACCCATGAAAGCGCTAAAAATGATATGCAGTCAGCCATGGACATCCTGATCTAGAAGTTTGACAGGGAAAAAGAAATGAAAGATTATTACAAGGCAAAGGTAGAACAGCTGACTGCAGTGGTAAGAAAGATCACTTTGAACTCGGAAGCAGTTACTCCAGAGGCCGTTTCTGTAGAAGACCCCGTCATTCTGAAAGCAGAAAAGACTCACCTCAGAGGAAAAGTACTTGAAGAGTACTTAGATAGGATGCAAGTGCAAGGAATCTCTTTGCTCACAGATGTATTTGAGAAGACGGATAAGATGAGGAAAGTAAGGGTGGAACTTAATGATCTCATTGATGCTATCTCTCAAGATATTGAACGCACGGAGGATACTCATGATAAATGGGTGGAAATGAGGAAGCTAAAAATAAGTACCCTAATATCCATTGGCGCTATTTCCAACAGGGATTCATATACAAAAATAAAGGAAGCTCTGGTGTACTAGAGCAACATGCTAAGAAATTTGATCAAGGATCTTGAAGCTACAAAGGAAATTAGTGAAGAAAATGATGTTAATCTTCTGCATAAGTTGGAGGAGTTACCTTGCAAGTTGGTGTCACAGGATAACCAATTTCTTTCTGTAGAAGAAATGGTTAAGGAATTTGAAGATAAAGCATTTTCAATAACTTCTGTGGACAACCTTTTAGACAACCAGTTAACCTTGGACAATCTGAAAACTAGGTTAACTAATCATGCCAAATCAATCACCATAGTGAGGGATGCCATAGTGAGGGCCAGGATGATCTTCAAGAATGCATTCAACCCGGATAGCATTGAAATGCAAGCGGCCTTCACTATGTATGATCACCACATGAGAAAAAGTGGAGATACAAATTGAAGTAGTTGTTTTTTCCCTTAGTTTATTTTCTGATTTTCATATGTACTTTCAAAACAGTTTTCAACAATTTTACATGTACATTTTCAATATGTAATTACATGTAAAAATAAAGTTGAATTATGATTGCTTCTTTTTTAAAGACAAAATCATTATTTTGGTCTTGTTAGTGTTCACTTGCATCCTGACTTCATGGAAAAAGAGATCTAAAGCCTTCAAGTGTTCTCCCAAACCCTGGCAAGTTTACAACAGTAACTTTACCATGAAACCAACCAACTGGATACCATGAAACCAACCATGATAAGATCATCAGCATACAATAGTAACTTTACCATGAAACCAACCAACTGGATACCCCCACCCGTAGATTTATGTAACCACTCTTCAAGTTTGTCAATGTATAAACCAAATAAAGTGGGGGAGAGGGGGCAACCCTGTTTGACCTCAATGTCACTATTGAAACACTTTGACATACCCTCTCTGGTCTAAATTTTAGCTCTAACCTACTCATAAAGCTTGTGAACAGTAGCCCTATACTCCTTCGGGACACCAAGATTTTCCATCCTACTCCAAAGTTTGTCCCTGGGCACTGTATCATAAGCCTTTTTGAAATCCACAAAGCAACAAAAGGCTTCCTCCCCTTGAGTGTCCCACACTTTTTCAATCAAATGCCTAAGAGAAATGCAGTGGTCTATGGTAGAATGTTTTGGCCTAAAACCAGCCTACCCTCTCGCTCTTTTACCTTCCTTTTCTGCCCAACTGCTGATCATGCATTCAATCAAGCTCCCGAACAACTTTCCCAGAAGAGGATTAACCATGATAGTTTGGTAATTAGAGGGATTATTAACATCACCACTCTTGAAAAGAGGAACAACCACACAGGTAGTCCACTCAGCCGGAAAACCCTCTTTCATAATGTCATTAAAGATCCTTTTGATGTGCGGTGCGAGGTGCTAAACCCCCCACTTTAAAAACTTAGCTTGCAGCCTGTCAATGTCTTGAGCTTTGCCATAGGAAAAATTCTTAATTCCTAGCTTGATGTCTTCCACCGAGAAGAGCTCAATTGTCGTGTTGATTACAAGAGGGTGGGCCTTCTTTAAAGACCTCTGATATAGAAGCTTTGCATACTCTAACCACTAAGCTTCTGTGATATAGTTTTCAGTTTCTTTTCTTTCTTGCTGCAACTCCATCCAAAAGCCTTTGGGGTTATATTTGCTCAATGATATTAGCTCTTTTCTTCTAGATATAAAATAATTTTCTTTTTGGTATTTTATGAAATTTTTGTATTTTAACTTGTTGTCTTTGTTTGCAATAGTCTTTTTGAGGGATCTTTTTTGCTGCTTTGCATTCATCATCGAACCACGGATTGACCGAAAAGGTGTTGGATAGCTTCTTCTTAGGCCGAGACTTCTTGCAAGCTTCTAAAGCCCTGTGAATTAAAGGGACCAGCATACTGTTGTCCACAAAGTTCCCCAAATTCTTATTTTTTTCATTGTAGCCTCTGTTGTTTTTTACTGTTTCTAGATGGGACTCGACATTGGAACTGATGCATCTCTTATATAATAGATTTCACAAGCTACTAGTTCTCCACCCATTATAAAATTTAAGAAAGGAATGAGATAAAAAATAATCAGGACATAAGCTTTTGAATTAATGGGTTGGAAATGGGAGAGAAGCCTTATTTATTGTTGCAATGGTGTGCCCTAACCCTTTTGAAGTGACTTTTGTGCTCACCAAAATAAACATCAAGACATTTTGGTATTTTTATACTCATATTTTTTGTTGATTTTTAAAATGACTATTATTGTAGTGGTGAAAATTGCATACCATTGCTAAAATCCAACATACCTATATAAAAATATTCAATGATGGAAATGGATGCCAATTATACATACATGAATTCAAAGTTTTTTTATGAAATGTTATTGGTCATGAATGCTCTTCATACTTGTCTTAATAATTCATTGTAATACACATTATTCTCCCATCATAATAGAAATCTTGAGAGGATGAACATCCTTCTACATTCCCACCCATATACTTTTACAAATATTCTCATACAAAAATAATTTAGAAACCTTGTTCAACAGTTCAAAAATCCATGCTACATCTTGCTATAGATGTTAGCACTTATCATATAAAAACCATATAGACATTTAACATCATCTCTAAAAATCAAAAAAGGCATACGTCTTTAATTTATCTTAAATATTACACCTTACATTTTTTAATAATCGGCAAGAAACCTGCAAAAATGGAGAAACAGTCATTTAGTAGTTGACTATAAGAAAAAGATCTGAAATATTAAATAAATTATTTAATAATAATTAAATTTGACATCGACATGAAATATTAAGGACGTTTTGTGTGTCAATCATAATCATGACTCTGAAGATAACTCATGGAAATCCTATGTATATACCACATTTGTCTTTACACCAATATCAAACTCTATTTATAAATTTATCAAAGTTATCTCTTAGCAAACGCAATGTTTAGTATATAAATCTCCCTGGAATATAAAGACAAAACAACTTTGAGACTTAGAATACTAGTAAAAATGGCCTCACAACAATCATCAATTGAAGCTTAAGCTACCAATTTAGCTACAACAAGGAGGCACATGTTGGGTCATGTCATTCAAGATATCTAGGGATAACCACATCACTAGCATGTCTATCACTAGACAAATCTATGATAAAAATCACTTAAAGGCATATTCGAGAAAAAAATTACTTTAGAATGGATTGTTAATTTTATACCAAGTGGGAGCCTATGTGGAGACACCGAACGGAGGGCACCACAAAAGAATCTAGCATGCAGTGATAGTGAGGAGAGACACATGGCCTTAGCATCTAGAGACACCTCAATAAGAAAGTACACACTGGCATACATGAATGTAGGACTTAATACATAAGTGGATCTAGGCAAGATTAAATTGAAATTCATTCACATGGATGGGTCTAGATTATATTCCTCAAGTAGTGAATTAGCACTCAAATAACATGGAATACCATGCAAAAGATACATGGGAAACCTGGAAGACACTAGGAAAGCCTCAAAATTTTGCCACATGGCATGCTCTAAGAGACTTATAAATTCCATGAAGAAAAAACATATTGGTATGACCATGTGGCACAAAGTTTGGGGTACCTGTTGCCATGAGAGATATACAAACATAAGTGGACGCAAAGCTCTTATGTAATGATGGACTCAATCAAAGATTAAATTCACTCACATAGTTGTGTCCAAAAATGTCTATGGATTCAAGGCTTTTGGAAGAGTAGATGTAGGATGTTGAGAAAAATATAGCTCACTAAGCATTTGAATTTCATAATTAAGAATACAAGGCACACTAGTTATCAAACATGGGCAACCCCAAAATAGAAATGTAAAAGTAGTCTATGAGGGACACATGGCATATTATGAGAGACTCCAGATTTTAAAAGTGGACTTGATAGTGCTAGTGAAGCATATTTAATCAAATCAACAAGCCTAAAGATTTGTAGACTTGAAACTTTGTGTTTTCCCAAATGTGAAAGAGTGAGTAAAATATAATCCACTAACAACTTGAAGTCCATGTCTTGCATAGGGATGCTCTAGGTGAATGACAAAGTGAACATTGTCCAAATAAGACATGTTCAATGTGTAGTAGTTCTAGATTTTAATACATGGAAATAAAAGCATTGATCAATTGAGTTTAATTAAACGATCATATCCACAAATAAATGAAACAATAGACCTAAGACATGGATTTGTACATCTCAACAAGCCAAATTTGAGAAGGCAAGTTGCGTCCAAAAAGAAAGTCTCTCCCTACACAATGGAAATAACACACTAAATATGTTCAAATTAATAACACTCTCTAGTCCAATTTTAAAATCATAAGGCATATATTTTTAAGTAAAAAATTGCTTGCAACCAAAATTTTGATAGAAGGGAATTTTTCCCTTTTGAGCATTGATGAAGGGAGAACAAATTTGGTCGCACTCAGTGGGAAGGAAGAAAGGAAAGGTGTGAAGGAAAGACAAGTGATAGGAAATTTCAGTAGCCTTTCTAGGGAGGTAACGAGAGATGGCTGCAGACATTTACGAAAGACAAATCCTCAAGGAAACTAGAGGGAGAAAATAGGAAAGTGGATGATATGGAAACCAAGAAAAGAGGAAGTGGCCACAGGAGTGAACACAATTCCCGTAAGATCAAAAACCCCTAGCTAAATGCATTTCCTCTGCAATCAATAGCATAGATTTAGCCAACTCGGTAAATAGATTGAGTTCCTGTGATTTCTTCATTAAATGGGTGGGGGAATGGTCTTCTAGGGAAAAAATTACACATTTCATCAGAAACAATGGGGAAATGAATTGAAAATTAAATCAATGCCAAGGGGTTTCTTTCTTGTTGTCTGCTCTTCTGTAGATAAGAAAAAATAGATATTAGCTCAGGGGCCCTATTTAATGGATTCTGTTGGTATTTATATCAGGGATTGGGAGCCAAACTTCTATCATATTAAGTATGAAATATTGATTACTCCCATGTGGGTTAGATTTTATAATTTACCTATGGAGTACTAGGATCTAAGTATTTTAAAGCAAATTGGTGACAAATTGTGATCCTTTATCAAAAATGATGAAAGAATGATGGAAAGTGTTGTTGAGATGTATGTCCAAATTTGCATTGATATAGATCTTTAGTCCCCTCCTCCCCAAGAAATTGAAATAAGAACCAATGCGGTGATTTGGAGACAGAAAGTGGAGATTGAAAAAACTCCCCCTTTGTGAAAAATTTACAAACTCCAGGGTCACGCAGAGAAAGAGTGCACCAAGACCAAGAAGAAAAGTGAGGTGATTGGAGCAGACTCTTAGGGGAAATAGAATAATGCATAACAAGAAGTAGATGTAGGAAACACTAAGGAGGAGAGGAAAGTGGAGCATGAGGTAGAAACTATAAATGTTGTTAGTAAGAATGGTGATGCACAAGAGTCAGATGAGGGTCATAGCCTCAAGGGGGAAGAAGAATATGAATCTCAATTTCATCAGTAAAAGGAAAAGGGTAGGGAGTCTTCTATTTCTAAAGATACTAATCCTGTTATTCAATAGGTTAGAACATGAACATGGCTTAGACGGTAGGTCAATCTTTGAAATAGGATTAGAGTTGTTTGGATGTAATAAGGACTTGGACAACAAAGAAAATGACAATCCAAATTCAAATTCATATGAGGAGATACAATCAGATTTACAAGGTTTTTTCACAGATGATGGTGTTGGAGAGATGGAGGAAAGATCAATCTCCCAAGTAGAGACAAATCTTAAGAAGCCAAAAGTTGGAGGGGAGAACTAGAGAGGCAAGAAATCCAATAGAATCAAGATAGAGTTGGCATGGAAGGAAAGGGGTAAGTGAAATTGAGA
Source organism: Cunninghamia lanceolata (assembly GCA_027924645.1). Lineage (NCBI taxonomy): Eukaryota > Viridiplantae > Streptophyta > Pinopsida > Cupressales > Cupressaceae > Cunninghamia > Cunninghamia lanceolata. The sequence goes on from BSBN01000246.1 coordinate 3,601,996, forward strand.
TCAAGGAAGGGGATCACCCTTCACGAGGAGCAATGAAGCTCATAACATGGAATGTCAGGGGCATTAATGGCCCCAACAAAAGATGTGTGCTCAGGCATCAAATCGATTTGAATGAACTAGTTGTAATTTTAATTTAGGAAACTAAGTTGTCTTTAGAGAAATCTAACATGTTTGTGGGAAGGTGGAAACAATGGAAAGGTCTTTTTTCCTTTACAAAGGGGGCCTCAAGTGGTTTGTCTACTATATGGAACCCTTTCAACATAAAAGTGGGGGAGATTCAGTCAAAATATGACATGTCGTGAAGTGGCATTGGTAGAAGAGGGAAACTATGTGTAGAAGCTGAGGATCTCTCAGATAGAAAACTAATATTCGATAGGCTAAGAAGGATGAGAAATCTCATGCCTGCAAAATAGAGAAACAGAGTATGCAATACAAAAATGATAACATCATAAATGAATAGGCTAAACTATCAATATTATGAACAATGTGTGTACATGTAAATAAGAAGTGGTTGAATCGCATAAGAAGTTGACTTATACACACTAATAGTGGTGGCAAGTTTGTTCCTCTAAAGTAGAAAGAGGTCGCACCACATACCTTGGAAGAGTTTGACCAACTCTCCAAGTTACCACATAGCCACCTAAGATGGTTAATGCCAAGTGTTGAATACATGCATAATTACTTAATAAGTAATAACAATAACTTTCTACACTAACACCCCCCGTTAAGCATATCTTAGATGGGCACAAAGAAAGATGAGTCCTAGAAACTAGGCCTAATGAGGTATCCCTCTATAATGCAATCTCTCATAAAGTGGAGAAAGGAAGAGAACCTAGTGGAAAGATCTTCCCTCCAAAAGAGACAAAAATGTGGAAGTGTACTAGACACAACACAAAACACCCAAAGATGATAGTCTTGAAATCCCTACAAGATAGGGCCCATGTGCCCCTCCATAGCAAAGAGAACAAAATTCAACACATAATGTCACATGGAAAATTATGTAGTAGGTCCCTCTGCAACAAATGATGTCTCTTCCTTTTGGAAGATAGAAATCCTGAGTTATCAAAATGTTGAGTTCCCACTCAAGTGGAATGTATGAAGGAAGTAGGATGTATGGTTTTTGAAGCTGCTCATGTTTTCTAATGCGAATGCTAAAATGAGTCACAACCAATTTAGGTGTCTAAGCCCTAATTGAAGTAAGTGACCTCTCAAAGTCAAACATGTGCAAGAATATAGAAGTAGTCATTGAGCAGGTGATGTCCGCATGAGAATACTCATCAGCGTTGGATTATTTATGAAGATAACTACAAGAATTTAAGTTGACAATATAATTTTACTATCACCATTTCATCATCTTTTGTATTTTCAAAATTTAAAAGAATGGATTTGCCAAAAATATAGAAATAGTCATTAGAGTTGAATAAAAAAATGTATTATGAAAAGGCAGACTTGATCTTTGGCATTGTTGTTTCAGAGGATATAAATAGCATCTAGCTTGTGAGTATGAAACCTCCTCACACACATCCTAGAGCCAATAAGATTTTGGTTGTTATAGAGGACTCTCTCAATGTGGGTTTTGTCAACACTGACATGAAACCTCGTTTGTTCACCAAAACTCTGGAGAAGGGAGACGTATTTGTCTTCCCCAAAGCATTGGTGCATTTCTACTAGAATGTGGGTCATACAAATGTAGTGGCAATTGGTTCTCTAAGTAGCTAGCTTCCTAGAACACATAAATTACCACAACCTTGTTTGGAGCCACTCCACCTATTGATGATGCTCTCCTTGTAAAAGGTTTCCAAATCAACAAGAATCTGGTCAACAAACATAAGTTAAATTCTAGGAAAAGATTCAGCAACCATGGAACCAGGTACAAACATCATTGCATGACTCTAAAATCTATTACCTCCTTAAACAATTTCTCAACACAAGTATGAATAAAGCTTCACTTAAATGATGTTTCAATATGAATAAATAATCCCTTATGTTGAGTTTGTGTTTCAACTCGCTTCTTTCATATAGAATTTCTATTGTTAATTTTATGTCTCAACTATTTTCTAATAATCAAAATTCAAGTGTGTTGCTTCCCTTCCCTATACTCAAATTATTTTTTATTTATTTTTAATTGTAAGAATCTCATAATTATACTGACCTTCTTTATGCTTGTCAAATCCCATCCCAAGGATAAATTGAATTGACATTGGAATTCATGCATCTCTTATATAATAGAGTTCACAAACTACTAGCTCTCCACCCATTATAAAGATTCAAGAATGAAATGAGATAAAAAATAATTAGGGCACATTCTTTTGAATTAATGGATTGGGAATGGAAGAAAAGGCTCATTTGTTGTTGCAATTTACTGTAATGTAAAATACACTTTCCATAACTTTATTATAGGGATAAATAAATCAATTCATCAATAATAATAGAAACTAGAAAAGATACATCTTCCATATACGTTAAGATATCAATTACATCCTACAAATACATGTGTCAAATCTAGGAGTTAGCATAATAATATAATATATACTGATAAATCTTTGGTTCTCATGCCATATAGTCAACTTAGTACAATAAATAAGTATTGTAGACACCTAAAAATGTCCAACACCTTGTCATTAACATGTTTTGCCCTAGGTACCTATATCATTCACCTAATTAGTTAAATAAATCTTATTTATTTAACAAATTTTTATTTATTCCCTTTCTATCGATTTATCGTATCTTCTATAATTAAATAAATCTTAATTATTTATTTAATTATTCATGACCATTAATTGTCTCTAGTTAAATAATTATTTAATTAGTCATTTATCCTTTTCCTATAATTAAATATTTATTTAATTAATAAAATCCTAAAAAGACTGCTTTCTTTTATCCCATTCTTTTCGAAGATTTATGAGGATTTAAAACAAAAAAACAAATCTTTTTATCTTTTTCCCTATCTTATCTAAAAAATCAAATCTTATCCTTATCTTCTTCTCCTCATCCCTGAAAATCTATAATATCCCCACTTTCAAGCCATTTGGGAGATCATCATTTAAGTTTTTGAGCATCCTTACTCTGTCGAATCATCTTCTCATTGTTATGTTGCGATTGTGTGCAATCAACATTTGAACATCTACATTGAATCAAGCTTGCATGGATCATTTGAGGTATTTGGAAAGTTGGACATAAAGGTAAATTTGCATTTAATGTGTTTATCTTCGTTATTCAAATTTCTTGAATACATTCTGGCACACCCGTTATCCCTACTTCTCCTGATTCAATTTTATGTTTTTGCAAGTTTTTATGGTAAAAAATTTTGTATTTCTCTAACCCCCATTGTCAAGTTTTGCAAGGTTCTATCAAAAGGTGACCTCCTGGGCTGAAACTAACATCACCAATGCACTTAGAAGGATCTTAAACCTTAGAATCCCCTATTAATTCACAAAATTTCGAGACTGAAAAAAATCTATGCGATTTTTTGAGGGTGCATCCTTTTATCTAGCGGTCTAAAGGGTGCTTCCGTAGGGTGCATCATTTTATCCAGCAGTCCGAAGGGTGCTTCTACATCCTTTTATCAAGCCATCTGAAGAGCAATTCCTCAAGGTGCATCTTTTTATCCAGCGGTCCGAAGAGTGCTTCCAGAGGGTGCATCCTTTTATCCAATGGTCTGAAGGGTGCTTCTGCAGGGTGCATCATTTTATCCAGTGGTTCGAAGGGTGCTTCCGTGTCCTTTTATCCAGCCACCAAAGAGCAATTTTGTAGGGTGCATCCTTTTATCAAGTGGTCCAAAGAGTGCTTTTGGAGGGTGCATCCTTTTATCCAGTGGTCCAAAGATTGCTTCCATACGGTGCATCATTTTATCTAGTGGTCCGAAGGGTGCTTCCGTGTCCTTTTATCCAGCAGTTCAAAGAGCATTTTTGCAGGGTGCATCCTTTTATCCAGTAGTACGAAGAGTGCTTCTGGAGGGTCATACTTTTATCTAGTGGTCCAAAGAGTGCTTCCACAGGGTGCATCATTTTATCCAACAATCCTCCATCATGTCTTCTTCTACATGCCATAAGGGGAGGAGAGTTTTCCTTTTGCCATAACAGGAACATAGGGAGGCGAAATCATGCGAATTTAGACTCGTCAGAAAAATAATTAGACAAACTTCATAGTTTTAAAGGTTTGGATAGGTAATATCATCATTTTATTAGTTATTTTCTCAGTCAAACATCAGATACTTTTAAAACTTTAACTGAGCATATCCTTTGCAAAACGTGTTCTTTTTCAACAATTTTTTTTAAACTGCATAGAATCATCTAAACTTTCTGATTTTGCAATTTATTTCACTATATCAGATCATTATTTGTAGGCTTTTATCAGACCATATCTTTTGAACTAATCCTCTTTGGCAACTAACATCCATCTGTTCAGTCTATCCTAATCGCTTGTCAAAGAATGGAGAAAACAAACTACTGACATATCTTCTATAGGTTCAAGCAGTTAAAGAACAATCATTTATTGCTAAATTAGGCACACTTTGGTTTTGGGCTTTAAAATGAACCTTTGTGTGTTTAGTTAGGAAAACATTTCATTTGGGCTTAAAAACAACCATTGTTTGATCTTAGGAACATTTGGATTTGGACTTAAAAAGAATATTAGCACTTGTTTGTTGTGTTTGGTGCCCTTGCATGCTTTGTATTACCCAAGGGCTAGAATTGAAGTATCCTCTCCCCTCACCTTCAAAAGGATCTTGGGTGTAAGAGAAATGGTTCTATTCTCTTCTTTTTTAGGACATGGGCCTGCCCTTGAGACACATCTGTATGGAGAACTCATTGGTGATCGCAACTAGTACTTTCATTCGGTCTGCTATATGTAAATTGAGGATAAGGCAAAAGCCAAGTCTAATCAGTATGAGCGCTCACCATACAGTGCTATCTTGAAAGGAGGCATACCTTTGTGTATATTAAACTCCTAGTAAGGTTAGTTAGAGCCTTAAGTGGCTTGCTAGATGCTCATGAAGTGCCAATCCCCCAAATATTCCCCCACTACGAACCATTGTTTTAGTAGCCCAAATCCTTCTATTTGTTGGTGCAAAAGGTGGGACCTTTGAAGCTACCCCGATTCTTGTGGTTCTTAGTAGAGATAGCAGGGACAATCTTAAGGTTCAGTGGGGATACAAGCCTTAGGAAACCCAGAATTTGGTAGGCATGAGAAGTGAGTGTCGTGGAGGGGAGCTGGTGCTACCAAGTTCTTGGAGCTATCTACTTTGAATATGCACAGTTAGGGGATTCGACAAATATTGTCTTTACCATCCTAAGATTGTACTAGTTTTTGTGTCAAACAAAGTACAATTTTTTTTTTTTAAAATCCAAAAAAATCATAAAATCATTCTATGTGTTTACTATGTCTTCTTCCTATAATTAATAAAATCATATTCAAAAGACCAACCTACAAACCAAAAAAAAATGCAAAATGTGCCAAAAATATTGCAAAAATCATTCAAAGAAACTCGAGCTGTGCATATACACTCTAAAGCTATGCATCCATGTCAACCCACTGTGCATCTGTACTGACTTCTTGTGCATTTATCCTCTTCCAGAACTATGCATTTACCTCAACTTACTGCGCATATAACTTTTGTTTTAGTGCATCTGTAGCTGTGCATCCAAGACAATGAGCATTTCCTAGTCTGTTGAGAGAATGTTTTCAACGTTCCTGGATACCCATTCTAGTCTTATGTTACTTTCTGTGGAGATGACAAACCAATCAAAATATATTTCTCAAAAACTCCAATACATGTAATTGCAAATAAACTTAGGTCCCTTGCCCTAAGATTGTATAGCAATTGCTCAAGAACTCCAAGTCGTACAACAACAAATGGCAATCTTACAAGCTGAATGTGCCAGTGCTAGCTACACATCGCACCAAAATCATACCTTCTTTTCCTGTCTTAATGATACTATTGACAAGGCAAGCACCACCTCAAGTCAGAAATCATATACCACCCCGTCTACTAGACCTCCTTCACCATCTCCCAGAGCATACTAATCCTACTCCTAGCTCAAAACCGCCCAAAGAATCCCACGATGATTAGATCCAAAAACTATTCTACAAGCCTAAAAGAGAAAGAAAAGTTATGGAGAACTCCAAATCCATCCATTCATTACCTCACTCCTCTAAACCTATGAAAGATGTGATCCAAGGACTACTAGTAGAGAGTCAACCATGTCCCCAAAATCTGGTCCTTGACCTTACAAAAGATGCTTCCAATAACATGTCAAATCCTACAACCCCTTCATGTGATCCTAAACCCCTTGAGCTTATTGAAGAACATCCTACCATAAACCCAAGTCAAGAGATATTGTACCTTCATGTCAATAACCCTCAAGAACATGTCATGCCTATCCAAGAGCTATCCACTTCCATTCAAACAACCTAGGAGTTATGTCAAGAGCACAACTTAGAGCATGTGGAAACATTAAGCCCTAGTCCAAGTCAAGATCAAATCACTTTTATGCAACCTATTCATAACATGTATCTCTTCCATGATCAAGATGATACCCATAATGATGAACCTCTCTATGAGCCACTTGATCTTATACATCTCCCAACAACTATACATGGGAAAGAGATCCAATTCCAACCCATCCATAACCTATATCTTTTCCATGATCAAGATATTCCCTATGAAGAAGATGTCCATGAACAACTTGATCCCATACCCATCCATGAGAAAGAAACCTCCATTACTCCTATCCATATTCCACCTAGTCCTATCTATGATCCAACAACTTCCACTTCCCTTGATGAGACACTTGCCTCCCATGTGCACATAGATGTTCAAACTAATAACTTGGATCCTAGTGAACATAATGATAATCGAAATCCTAATGATCCTGCACCATCCATTATGGCCCATGCTACAAATCCCCCACTATATATCCTTGGTCTCACTACCTTCATGCATGAATGTTCTTCCTTAGGATAACAACAACCGTTATCTACCTCTTCATCTTATCCATCTAATAAGGAACTCGTGTCTAGTTTTCCACTTGCACCAAGTCCTATTGTCGATCGCATGCTCCAAAGAATTAACTATTAAGGTAAAGGATTAGGCCCTCTTGAACAAGGAATTTTGGAGCCTATCCATGTCAAAGTCCCTCAACATTCACATGGCCTTGGATATACACCCCAAGGTCAACAATCTAATGATGTTGGTACTTCCTCCATTCCTCCAAAATCTACCTCTTTCCACCACAAATCCCATCATATACCTAAATCATATGTTGCCATTCCACCTCCATCATCCTATAAATCACAAAAGCATGTGATCATACACCTCCCACCATCCACTTTACCTCCGCTTCTTCCAACACCCAACATCCCTCCATCAAACCTACCTCCACTACTTCCAACACCTTATCCATCCATCCATAGATCTTCTAAAAATCCCAATCATGGCCAACAGATGCACATGTTGTCTAAGCAAAGGACTTTCACCAACCTCACTTCCACCATCCCAAGGGAATTTCATAGAAAAAATTTGGATGCCTCTACCTATAAAGTCAAAAATCCTATGAGTCCTCATTACCTAGGATACAAAAGCCAAGAATCAAAGAAAAACCCATCTCAAAAGCTACATACACCCACACACCTCAAAGCAAAACTAAAAAAGGTGTGGGTCCCCAAGTAGCAACTAATTACCTTTGAAGCTACACAAAAGTTGCATATACCCAAGCCCATACCTTCATAGGTAAAATCTAAAAGCCAAATGCTTTAGGTACCTAAGCAAAAAGACATCAAGTCAAATGAGGCATCCACCTCTCGTGAATCCCAACGATCCACTTTCTCCTCTTTTATCCACAAATTTTCAATCCTTCTATCCCGCATGACAAGCAAAAATAAGAAAAATACTAAGTCCATCTGGGTTCCAAAAGTCCTAAATTATCCATCTCCTAAGAAAACATCACCATTACTTCCTAAACCACCATCCATTTAGCAGCTTCAATATTTATCATGGTATGTGCAACCATTGGTCATGATCCCCTTCCATTCCACAATATTTCCACATACCTCCATCTCCCCTTCCTTCAACTATTATCCTACATATCTTCCCCATCCTACTCCTATGGTCCATGCTTTTGCATAAGCCTTCCATCTGTAATTCACATCATAATCCACTATCGCACCTTCCATAATCCACTATCTACCATTCTCCATCTCACTTTCATGCGATCCCTACCAACATCTGTGAGTACACTTGACATAGTCCATGCGACATCCATCTAGAAGGACTATCACCTTTCTTGGAGCTAGATGCTTGAGTTTCTCCTTTCCATATCCATCTATCCAAGTATCCAAAAAGTCAAAAAAAATAAAATTTAAAAAGTAAAGAAAAATCCTTTCGTCCAATGGCGAAAACTTGGAAAACAGGTGCCTTGGATAAGTACCATAATAAAAACCTAGCAAACAGGCGTCATGTGTAAGTTGATCTCCTACATCACCTACACTTGGGGGGCACCTTGTCTCATCGGCATATCACTCTTCTCCTATCAGTTTCCTTTCGTACCATTTCCTATCATATCCTTCTATCTATTACATACCTATCATGTCATGTCCATCCATCCTAAATCTTCCTTTCCTCTATTTTTGATCTTGATAAAGATTGGGGGCACAATGTTGACAAATGTTTTAGATGTCTCTTGACATACCTTATCCCTCCAAACCATGCAAATCCTTCACTATCCTCTCATCCTCCTGTCGTCATAAGCATTGTCATGAAACATCCTAAGTATTCTACCTATAATGGGGCACATTTTTCCTATGCAACATAGTCCTTAGAGATCACATCCTTGTTTCCTTCTACCTACCTTGCCATTGATCTCCTATCGCCCATCCATCTACCTATCCGTGGTGTTTACCTTGTTATCAGTATCTAGCATTAAGGCTATCCAATATTCTTATCTAGTATCCTGTCCACAGTGTCAGTCTAGCATAGGCTCTGTCATCAATGTTATCTGATCCATATCTGTTCCATACCATATCCCATGCAATAAAAAAAATTCTACGCAGAGTAGTAGTGTTTACAAAAGCTTGTGAGTCCTGTCAATTTTCTCTTTCTATTTGTCATTGTATCTCTCATCAGCAGTTCTAGTTGTCAGTCCGAGCAGTGATCCAAATGTAAGTCCATCCTTAATCCATACTGTTGTGATGTTCACAACACGCCCCATTTTGCCCCTTAGCAAAATGAGGACCCCTGCTGTTGCTTTGCTTTTTTTGCTTCTGCTTGTGTTTGTTCTGTCTAGTGGTAAAGGGAAAAGAGAGTCAGATTTGCAAACATTGTTAAAAATATAGAAAATTACATTTTCAGTACCATTGCATAATATGGTTGGATTCCTTGTAAAAAATAAGCTAGGGTTGCTTTTTGAACCATCTTAAAATTCATCATATTTTGCAAGTTATGATCATTTAGGTAAAATGTACTATCAGGTTTTGCATGATAAACAGTCAGTTGTTTGCCTTTTTTCTTGTTGGCATTCATTTTAAATTTTGAAAAAATTCATACTTAGTGGTTCCAGGTCATGGGCAATTTTGTCTGGGTTCCACTCTATATGTTACATTTGATTGTCTTGCAGAAAATACATTGAACACTTTAATCGCCATTACTTATTCATTGGAAGTGTTTTTACAGGTTTAAACCTGCGCGTTGAACCATCCGATTGAACCTTTTTTGGTTCAATGGTTCGGGGTTCTATTGGTTCGGCATGTTCAAAAATGTCTAAAGGGGGTGGGCTATTATTTCATATTACAACGTTGAACCGCCGCATTGAACCGCCACATTGAACCACCGCGTTGAACCTTATGGCGGGGTTCAATGGTTCAATAGTTCAATAAATGAAAGGGAGGTCGGCAGGAGTCATGCCGATAGTGGCAGGGTTCGATGGTTTAGGTTCAAAGGCTTTGGTAAGCCTGTGGCCGAGGTAAGTCATCAGCGTAACATAGAGCATCAGCCGAGTTTGAATTCATCGCGCCGAAGGATATGGTCTCGCTGATAGCCAAGGGCTATCGGCATAGTAGTAGTTGTCGGCCAAGTTTTTTGGACCTTTGTCGATGGACAGGCATCAGGCCGATGGAAGAAAGGGAGAGAAGACTTATCCAAAATGAGAAGGAAGGGATGACATCAGCGGGACTCTCGCCGATATAAGAGCATCGAGAGAGGGCATTTGTGAGTCGCCGATGGCGAGTCTCACGCCGATGGAGAGCAACAAAGGGGGTCATCGGCAGGAGTCAAGCCGACGAAAGAGCATCGATATAAGGTAAGACATCGACAGAAGAAGTTTAGAGCTCGCCGATAGTATAGTCTCACGCTGATAGATGAGGGAGGGCTTAGGTTTAGGGGCCATTTCGGCTAGACAACAGTAGTCGGAGGAAGGTTTAGGACCTTTGCTGATGGGCAAGGTCAGGGCGATGAGCAAGTAGGCTGGGCCATCGATGAAATGAGAATGATCGGTGGAAGGAATAGAGAGTTTGCTGATGGCGAATCTCTCGCCGATGAGGAGGAAATAAAGAGAAAAGACCATCGGCCCATGTATTTTGAGACACGCCAATGGGCAATATCAACTCGATGAACATAAGGAAAAAGCAAAAGAGAAAAGGGCCATCGGCCTAACAATGAGGATCAGCGAAGAAGATTTAGAGTTTGCCGATGGTAAATCTCTCACCAATAAGAAGGAAATGCAAGCCAATAAGGCTATCAGTGTAACAAAAGGTATTGGTCGGGGAATTCATGTCCTCACCGATAAAGGGATCTCACGCCGATGGAAAGAAACATGGAGGAGGAAATAACGAGTAAGGCCATCGGCCAAATAGCGATGATTGGCCAGGGTATTTTTGGGCTCACCGATGGCGATTCTCACGCCGATGGGTGGGAAATGGGGTGGTGGGAATTTTAAACCATTTTTTTTGGCACCCATTGTATTTTCTGGTCAGCAATAGTTGACCTGATCATTTTAAGCAGTCTGTATACATTTTGAACGCATTTTGAGGCTTTTTTGAGCTAGATTTCCACATTTTTTGCACAGTCACCCTGATTTAAATAGATATTTTAAAATAAATATGGTACTTATTGCTTGTCTTGTCTTGCAGGCTTGGCTTGCAGTTGAGGAAGTAGCTGGAAATTCAACAAAGTGACATCATGAAGGAAGAAAATCTGATCTCGGGAGCAGGAAGATAAAGATGAAGTGTGAAGAAGTCAAGGCCAACCAAATGAGGAATAGGGTTGCAGCTGAAGGTATTACTACAACAGACAAATGGAATTTATTGCTGAGCTACCAAAGCTTCTCAGAAGGGGCAATATTTCGCCTAGATTTGACACTGCTTAGAGATATTTTTGAAGAACTGGTTCACCTATATTTATTGCTGTAACCAGGGGTTTGAACCAGGGGTTTAGTTAGTTTTTTTTGCTGTAGTGAGGACAATCGGAAAGCCTTTATATTGTGCCTCTCTACATTGTAATATTTTACACAGGGATTTTTAATATTTTGCCAGAATTGTAGAGTCTTTCTGGGCCATAGTTTAGTTTAGAGGAGGTCGCCTATTGTCTGCAGTAAGGTGCGCGTGGAATGTCTAGCTTCCTTATTGTATCTGTAAAGCTTGTAAGTTCTCTATAGTTTGATCAATGAAACTAAGAGTCATTCCTACATTGTAAATCATGTATGACTTTGTTTCTAATACAATAGAATCTGGAGTTTTGCATCTATCTTCTGAGTGTTCTCCTACTCTTCTTTGTGTTTTAAAATATTATCTTTGAGAGCTTGCAATTTTAAATGTATGTTTGTGAAAATGCTCAGGACTTGCATTTAAGGTTTTTACTGTGGATTTGATCAAATTGCTGTAGTATTTACATAGTACATAACAGAACAATTAGATCCTTTGGTAGAGTAAATGAGGTGTAGATTAGATCTTTCTAACTTTTCCCAACCCATCTGAAATATTTAGCTGAAAACGTAGAAATCTAAAGGAAGTTGTCTCAAATTTGAAGAAGCATGCATAACAAAGTTAAAGGTAGACAATTTTTTATAAATATATGAAGGAGAAAGCTGCAATAATTCAAGAAAACCATCTAAAACTTGTAGCACAGTAACACTTTTATGCAAAGGAATGAAAAGCATTGACATATCTCATGATCTTTTGCATAATCTTAGTCCAGTAAACCACAAAGAAACTCTAAACTATGTAAGGCCCCTTGAACATTATAGCTTCACATTGACCAACTGAACTTGACCAACCGAACCATTGTGGACTTGGGATTAGTTGAATCTTAAATGATTCCTTCTTATCTTTCAAGTATAGTTTCAGTTCATTATATGTGAATTTTAACTTATTGTTATGATTGCATCAAAAAAATCACCAACAGTTTTCTGGTGCTAGAAGGAGGGCCAGAAGGCTGTATATTGCAATCACCAACACATACCAATCGAGTCAAGTCAATCTTGTCAAGTGATTCAATCACAATTAGTGGTCTTGATCCTTGTTTGGTCATAAACCACCTCAATCAATTGTCTTATATAGGATGTGGCATTATCAAAATCAGACCAACACACACGTCTTACACAACATGTCTCATTTACTGAAACCAGAAACTATCATATCGTGATGCTCTAGGGATATATCATTCCCCGCCATGACAACACTTTCATCATCAATCAATCAATCAACAATCAATCATCAGTTTATATCTTGATAGGGGCAATACCTTGTTTGTTTTCGTATCATTTGTGCATGCATTCTTACTTGCTTGTGTGTGTTATCTTTTTTTTATTGCATTTGTATCACTTCTATATCATTCCAGCTAATATTCATATCTTGTGTATGTTAGAATAGCTTTTTGTATTATCCTTTGTATCTAAGGTCACATCATACCTTTTGTGTGTTAGGACTCTAATGCTCTAAGTTTTCTTCCTCATATGTCTAGACAAGGTTGTATTACACTGGGGCACGAGACACATCATCACCTTAGTCCTCATACCTTGGTGCATAACATCTAGTGCTATATCAAACATCATGATTGTTGACTTTCATTGAAGCATAACACATCATCCTTTCTTCTATCCCTTCCCTAATCTTTTTCAGCCAATCCCTTTCATGTCGAGAGCCTACCCATGTTTGTCCAACCCGCCTGTCCTCTCAAGGGGGCATCCTCAATCTATCATTCCATTACCATCTTTTTCTTCTATCCATACCTTAGCTTCTTTGAAATGATGTTACACGACACAAATTTCATCATCTCGAACATCATCTCAAAAAGGGGCAAAATGTCGACACCTAAAAATGTCCAACACCTTGTCATTAACATGTTTTTCCCTAGATACCCATATCATTCACCTAATTAGTTAAATAAATCTTATTTATTTAACTAATTTTCATTTATTCCCTTTCTATCCATTTATCGTATCTTCTATAATTAAATAAATCTTAATTATTTATTTAATTATTAATGACCATTAATCCTCTCTAGTTAAATAATTGTTTCTAATTATTTAATTAGTCATTTATCCTTTTCCTATAATTAAATATTTATTTAATTAATAAAACCCTAAAAAGACTCTTCTTTCTTTTATCCCATTCTTTTCGAAGATTTATGAGGATTTAAAATAGAAAAACAAATCTTTTTATCTTTTTCCCTATCTTATCTAAAAAATCAAATCCTATCAAATCTTATCCTTATCTTCTTCTCCTTATCCCTAAAAATCTATAAATACCCCCACTTTCAAGCCATTTGGGAGATCATCATTTAAGTTTTTAAGCATCCTTACTCTGTCAAATCATATTCTCATTGTTATGTTGCAATTGTGTGCAATCAACATCTGAACATCTACATTGAATCAATCTTGCATGGATCATTTGAGGTATTTGGAAAGTTGGACATAAAGGTAAATTTCCATTTAATGTGTTTATCTTCGTTGTTCAAATTTCTTGAATACAAGTATAATATCAGAATTATACAAGTAATGAATAATGAATCAAATTACTATCACTGTCTGTCACTAACCCACATGGTCATCCACAAGACGAGATATGAGAACATGGCCCAGGTGCTTTTCTGCCCAACCACAAAGGATTTATGCTTCCCCAAAATCCTTCCTAACATGAAGGATACCCAACCCTACACGAAGTGCCTAGCAGCCTAGAAATAATAGGCAGGAGGGACAAACTGGGGCAACTTGATGTATAAATGCATATATTTCTAATAGAATGTGCAATATCTCATAAACAAGATGTGGCAGAGAAACATATAAATATAATTTTTCTAGAGACATATATTCATATATTTCAATGAAGGCATGGCATTGGCCAAAGCACTTTAAAAGTAATGGTCAAAATCTTGAAAATAGGATCAGCCTTCTCTATTTATCCACATGTGGCACCCTCTCTCAGAAGGTAAGCCCAATACACACATTGTTGATGCACCTAGGAGCCTATACTACAAACCAAAGCAACCTTCACCAAACACTGAGAAGAAGCACGAGAGAAACTAATTCACCAAAATATGAAAAATATACATTGGGAATGAGATATTTTACAATGTACAAACCTAGGTATAAATAGTTGGGTAAAAGATGAGGTACAAGAACAACTAACCCCAACTACCTCAATAGTCAAAAATAAAAAATGCACCTAACATTATTAAAATATCTAATACATTTGTAAATGTTAAAGTAGCCTAAGTAAACTTAAGTGTACTGTAACAACCCCCCTTAAGTGCAACTTAGGGAGATTATTATGCAATATGAGGTGCAAAATGGGTCTCAACAACAAGGCCATGTTAGGTACCCATGCACAACTACAATGCAATGAAATGCAATCTCTCACATCCAGAGAAAAGGAGAAAACCCCTATGGGAAAAAACTCCTCTCCAAAAGAGAAAAATAGAAAATGTTGAAAAGAAAAAAGTGGAAGGAAGGAGGACTCCTCAAGACCCCCCAAGGACAAATTCCTTCACCACTTACATTGATTTGCAACAAAAGATAGTGAGGAGATGTGAAAGGTTTAGTGAATATGTCTGCAACCTGCTGCTCCGTAGGCAAATAATCCAAACTGAGAACACCCTCCTAAATGAGTTGCCTAATGAAGTGCATGTGGATCTCATTATGCTGAGTGCGCTAATGCTCCACTGGATTGTGATAAATATGAATGGCACTCTGATTGTCACACTAAAGAGTAGTGGGATGATCAACCAAAAAGCCAAACTTGGCCATCAGCTATCGAAACCACAAAATCTCCTGACTAGACAACATGGCTCCTTAATACTCAGCCTCAGTTGATGATAATGCAATAGCAATTTACTTCTTACAAGACCAAGCAACTAGACCAGAACTAAGACAAAAGATAAAGCCAGAAGTGGAATTCCAATCATTAACATCACTAGCCCAATCTGAGTCAATGAAGCTCACAATCTCAATAGCTCTCAATGTATAGCAAATGCCAAACTGTGTAGTGCCCTAAATGTACCACAAGATACGTTTGGATGCCTTCCAATGACTCTCATGAGGATATTTAGAGAAACGGGAGACAAGACCAACTCAAAGGAAATATCATAACAACTATGTGTCAAGTACAGAAGACTGCCAACCAACTACCGATACAAGGTAGCATCAATTGATGGAGTAGTACAAGTGGTAGACAACACAACACCTAATTGAAAGGTCTTGTAGTCAACCATCCCAATTCTCTAAAGCAAATTAAGAGAATACTTCTACTGAATGATAGAAATACTAATAGAAGACTGATGAATCAGAAGACCAAGGAAGTAATGCAATATACCAAGGTCAGTCATATGAAAATGCTCCATCAAAGCTCCATGAGTATCCTTAATCATGGTAGGAGAATTCCCTATGAGAATCAAATCATCCACATAAATAACAAGAATGAGAAGATCCCCCCATGTCTTTGAATATAAACTGTAGGATCAAATTGACATCTAGTGAATCTAGAAGAAAGTAGAAAACTATCCATCTTCTCATACCAAGCCCATAGAATTTGTTTGAAACCATACAATGAACACCTCAGCCTGTAAACAAGTGAAGGATCCTACACAAAGCCTGGTGGATGCTCCATGTAGATCTCCTCTTGAAGATCACCAAACATGAAGGAACTCTTCACATCCATTTGATACTCTGGCCAACCCTAAGATGCAATAATAGAAAGTACAAGATGAACAGAATCCATCTTGGATACAGGAGCAAAAGTCTTAGAATAATCAATACCTTCAACCTAAGACAAGCCCTTAGCTACTAGACTAGCCTTATACTTATCAATAGAACCATCAACTGCATACTTGGTATGATACACCCACTTGCATTGAACCAATTATCTTCCCTTAGGAAGAGGAACTAAATCCCAGTATGATTCTTCATTAAAGAAGAATACTCCTCAATCATAGGACTTTCCCATTCCAAAACACCCAAAGCATCCAAAAACTTCTAAGGATAAGTAGAAATTGTATGACTCAAAATACTAATACCTGGAGTTTTGGAATGAGTGCAATATGTAGCAGTGGGATCACCTACAAGAGATCCAACATCCTTAAGAAGTGTATGAGCCCATAATGGTCTTGTGGATGCAAGTGGAGGAGATGGAGAAATGTCAACAACAAGATCAATACCATCATTAGGAACATCATAATCATCATCTGCAGGAGGTAAAACATCATCTAAAGAAGAAGTGGGAAGAAGAGAGGAAGGGGCCTGTGATGGAGAATCTTTCAAAGTGAAAGACTCATCAAAATGAACATCATGACGAAAATGTACCTCTCGAGTGATAGGATCAAACAACCCATAACCCTTCACATCCTCACAATAGCGAACAAAAATGAACTGCTAACTTTTCTTCTCCATTTCTTTGCACCTCCTATCAAGAATGAATGTCTATGCATCACTACCAAATCCTATAAAAAAGGACATCTTGGGCTTGACATGTGACCAAGCCTACTAAGGAGACATACTCCGCAATGCCTTGTGAGGCGTACGGTTTTGAATGTAGTTGGAAAAATTGATAGCCTCTTCCTAAAATGTTGGAGCCATGGATCAAGACTGAAGCATACAATTGGCCATGTCCCATAAGGTTCTATTATTCCACTTAGCCACACCATTCTACTGAGGAGTGTATGCCACTATGTGCTGATGAAGAATACCTCGAACACGAAATTTTTTTTGAAATGTTTCATTGACATATTTTCTCCCGTTATCTATTTGAATCTTCTGAAGGGAATACCTTGACTGCTTCACAAATGCAAGGAATGCCATGAAAAATGAAGAGCCTCGTCCTTGTACTTCAAAAAGTACACCCATGTACGCCGAGAGAAGTCATCAATAAAGGTGAGCACATAGTTAGCCCCAGAAATGAAGGAGTCAGGGAATGACATAGGATCACTATGCACCAACACAAAGAGTATTGAAGCATGTGTGGCCATACCCTTTAGAAAAGGATCCCTATGATGTTTGCCAAGAACACTACCTTGACAAATTCCATCTGAACAAGAGATCTTAGGTAGACCAATCACCAAAATTTATGTACTCATCTATTGAAGATATCTATAATTTAGGTGTCCAAATAGTTCATGCCAAAGCTCACTCACAGAATTTGCATGAACAATAAGGGATGATCTTGACAAAGACTTGAATCCACCTAACCTATACAAATGAGCCACATCATCAATTGTCCCTATAGCAACAATCTTCTTAGGATCCTGCAACTCTCGAATAGTCACATCAGTGGAAGAAAACTCAACTACCTTTTTATCACCATGATGAAAAATATGATAGAGAGAAAGCAAATTCTATGAAATATCAGGAACAAAAAGAACATCATCAATGCAACCATCTTGTATCTCAACTTAGACTATTCCTACAACTAGAATTTGTGAAGAGTTCCCAATTGCAATATGAGAAGTACTACACTTGACGAAATAGACTCAAAAAGATCTTCAGCATGAGTCATATGATGTGTGTAGGGCCGCTCGAACTTTCCCTAGTAATATTATTATGATAAGACTTTCTAGGGGAATATTTACATTAAACTTCTTGTTCTCTATGTGGTGACACCTATTTTCATCTAATCTATGTTATATGTTTGAGCTATCTAAGGAGTACTTTTATTGAACTATATTATATAATATGAGACCCACCCCTTAGTGACTACTATCTATCTTATTTTGTGTTGTTTTAGGATTGTATGAGTTGAATTTTGAATAGTTTTCCTATTATGACTTATTATATGATGTGGATTTTACGATTTCTATTTATGAATCAGTTGATGATATAATTAACTTTGGCTATGGTTTATATATATATATATAATCATGTGATTTCACCTTCCTTTTAATGCAATTATGTTGAAAGGTAGACATATGTTCTATCTTATCATGATGCATTTAAATAGTCTCTAAAACAAAAGATTGATAGTTAGGAGTGTAAATTCAATTTGGAAAATTAAACA
This sequence comes from Cunninghamia lanceolata, assembly GCA_027924645.1. Taxonomy (NCBI): domain Eukaryota; kingdom Viridiplantae; phylum Streptophyta; class Pinopsida; order Cupressales; family Cupressaceae; genus Cunninghamia; species Cunninghamia lanceolata. Next base: position 3,620,467 of record BSBN01000246.1, read on the forward strand.
TTAGTATGATAATTGATGAACTATGAATGATTATGATGTGAATTACATGATGAAATTTTTAATCTTTCTTCGCTTCGCTATGGCTATGCATATACATGATGGACTAACAATTGTAACCTGAGAATGTAGGTTGACCCCAATGACAATGGGATTCGGAGGTCACATGGTAAACCCTATTGTGCTTAACCAGTGAAACCAACCTGAATCCATATAGAGAGATTAAGGTCTCATGGGATTTGTAATGTAGTCTATTGTGTCCTAAAGTTAATTTTAGTACGAGGAGTGTGTTCAATATGGTATGAGGAGTGTGTTCCGTATAGTCATGTTTAGTGCGTCTATGTGCTCTTGGTAAAGCCTTGATAAGGTTGGTTTATTTATTTATTTATTTACTTTTCTAGGTTTAAAGTGCCCTAAAAAGGAGTATTTTCATTTGTATTTAAAAAGATAAAAGTCCTATGTTATATAGTTTTTGTTGGGGGGCATTTTGAAGTATAGAAATTAATTTTGAAACAAAAATTTATTTTCTTAAATTTGTCTTTTTCCTTAGTGACAAAATTTTAAATATTTGGGAAGATGGTTGAGATGTAACCACCTCATCCCATCCTCTAGTGGGGCCCATGACTCACCATGGGTGAGGACACATGGAGGCCCCCTCTTTGCATGTAATTCCAAGGTGAAGACACTTGAAGTTTGCATGAGAGCCACATGTCAACCTTTGGGGAGGCAAGAGATGACACTTGTCTCCTCCATAACTTTATAGGAAAGGAATCCAATTTTGGATAGAGACTGCTCCCAAATAGGAAAGAGGGGGGCTTCGTGGATTTTTGGGGGACAAAGAAAAATGTTGTGAGGGATGGAATCTGAAAAAAGAATAGATGTTGGGAAGGTCTCAAAGTTTTCCTACATTACATCTCTCCAAAGGGAGGTTTTGAAACCTGTAATACTATTGCAAAATATGTTAATGTTGAAGTTTTTTATTTGATTGTAATTTTTTGTGGGAAGCAAAATTTTTGTGAGTAGTGAACTTAAATTTTCTAGTTGCTTGTAAATTCTGTGAGTAGTGAACATAAAGTTTTCTATTGATTGTATATACTGTAAGTAGTGTATTCTCATATGCATTAGTAAGGGTTGAATGTGATTCGCCTTCTACTGTATAGTTTTTTTGGGATGGGGAGTGTTGTGTTCTATAGGGGATTGAGTTGGTTTGGTCCATCTTGGGGAGACTATAGGATAAGAGTGTTGAAGGCAAAAGACAACTGAGAGGGGGGGTGAATAAGTTGTATCAAAAACTTTAACTCTTCTTAAACAAGATAACATCCACATTCACTTACTTTAATTTCTTAATCTATTATGAAGATTAAACATGAAGTGCAGAAACAAAACATAAACACATCAACACCATACACACATGAACACTAGATTTTTATGTGGAAAAACCTAAAAGGGAAAAACCACAGTGAGTGTTAGCTCACAACATAATGTAGTTACAATACTGAAAAATAAATGAAGCTCACTACCATAGGGCTCACTATCAAAAGAAATGCTCACTGCAAATAGACTCACTACCATTGGGTGGCTAACTATGGAGGGGTGGCTAACTACTAAGGGTTGGCTCACTTCCTGGAGAGGTGGCTCACTACCATGAACTAATATAATAGCATCTACAACATGCTTGCATTTAGTTCCATTGAAGCACAATACAAATCACCTTTGTTGTCCTTATAGTTCACACACTCTCATCTACACATCTTCGCATCCCCCACACAAACACACAAATTCATTTCATTTAGTCATACCTATCATCAACCTTGAAACATACATCAAGGTTAGTATTACAATCTATAGCCATTGGAACAATCTCCAAGGTCAAAAAACATACATAATTTGAATTAGGTCTAGACCTAAACAAACTTGTGAAGCAAATGAATGAAAGAAGAACACTTCATGGCTTAGCTCAAACCCAAATACATCTTCACATGCTTCTACAATCCACAAACCACATCCACAAGCAGTGTTAGCATCCAAGATGACTAAACTCGTGCAAACACCAATAATGATTAAACACATGCTTACGAGAGCTCAATCCATCCACAATAGATCTCACTTGAAGACAACAAATATCATTTGAAGACAGATCACATATTGCTCTCAACAAATACTGTCAAACTATGCTAATCAATAACTTGCTTTTTGGAGCACCAAATCACAAATCCTTTGGACTGAAGATAGCTAAGGACCTGATAAACCTAAGTGCAGAACCACAAGACCAAAAACCAAACTATGGAGAAATGCAGAGCAAAATAATTTCTCCCTGTCACACTGCAAGTGCTGCCAGGCATAGTCTTCAAACAAGTGAATACAACTTCTACTGCATAGCAATACAGACCACCAAACATTGGATTTAGAATCTTCAAACACTTCTCTAAATTTATCCAAATCTCATACTCTAGTCTTCAACACAGAAGAAATACGAAGCAAAATTCAGATAGTATTCAGTAAGCCAAAATACATCTTCACAACTCCGTCTTTAGTATGAACCAAATTTTCTCAAAAGCGCATGGATATTTAATTTTAGGAACATATTCTTATCATCTTCAACACTTATACAACACAACACAAAGCAACTAACTTATCACAATCAAATAACAAAACAAGAGCATAGTTGACACCAATGACAACACAAACATGTTGACACCAATGACAACACCTGTTAGCAAATACTTGCAATAGTCTACCCCTTTGTCATTGATGGCAACATATGATGTGAAAAAATGAATAGTGACATGTTCTACCATCAAGAGACAACTCTGCATTAGATCTCCCCCTTTCTCTTTACACATCTAAACTCTCTTTTTCTCTAAGTTTTTCACATGAATTCTCTCCCCCTTTGACATCAATGGCAAAGGACAACATATCTCTTTGCACTACACACACTTGCATTTGTTCTTAACTACCCTTAATGCTTTCTTTAATCTACAAGATTCTTCAATATCTCTACCTGCTCCCCCTGAGAGGTAGACTCCATCATTAGTCCAAAAAAGAATGAATCTTGAACCACACTAGACTGATGCACTTCCTTATGCATCTAGTTCAACAAAGGAGGGGCAATAACCCCTAACTTCTCCCAGAGATACTCAAATGTGTCATTAGGAAGAGCTTTGGTGAATATGTCAACAACCTGATCATTTGTAGGCACATACTCAAGCTTCACTTCTTTCTCTGCAACCTTCTCTCTCAAAAAGTGATATCTAATAGAAATATGCTTAGTCCTTGAATGCATCACTGGGTTCTTTGAAATGTTAATGGCACTAGTGTTATCATAGAATTTATAGGAATTAGATCTTCATACTCAACTTGAATGTCCTTCATATTTTGTCTCATCCACAACACTTGTGTCCAACATGATGCTACTACAATGTACTCTTCCTCTACTATAGATAAGGATACTGAATCTTACTTCTTGCCTTGCTAAGACATAACTCTTGTCATCTACACATATAGCCCAATCTACATCTATGTATGCACTTAGGTTGAAATCATCATTCTTGGGATACTGTAGACCATAATCAGAAGTGCCTTTCAAGTATGTAAAAATCCTCTTTAATACCATAACATGTGACTCTTTAGGATCAGCTTGAAATCTGGCCACATGACAGACTGCATACATGATATCAGGTCTGGTAGCAGTTAGGTATAGCAATCCTCCAATCATTTACCTATACTTGCTCTGATCAGCCTTAGGGGAATCATCATCTTTGCTGAGCTTGCAACCTATTCTCATAGGAGTACAAACTAGTTTAGATTCTTCCATTCCAAACTTCTTCAACAACTCCTTGAGGCATTTTGATTGTGAAATGAAAATGTCCTTATCTATATGATTATTTTGCAGTTTAAGAAAGTTCATCTCACCACACATTGACATCTCAAATTCATTTTACATCTCATCTGCAAAGTTGTTACACATACCTTCATTTCCACCAAAGATTATTGTTGTCAATCAGATATGTACCCTATGCTAAGTTATTCAACTTAACTATCTATTGACACATGGGAACACTCCTAGGCCTGTGGGTTGCCTAAACTTGGAGTGAACCTCTAGAGTGAGATGGTTAGACCTAATGATTTTCCTAATCTAAATAATTTGTAGAGGGAAAAGGTGAGAGGATAAACTAAAATGGAATCCAAACTTAAAGAGAATATGTTCTTGATTTCTAAGTTATCTCGCTACTTTCACTCAAAAACAAATCCTTAAACATGAACTCTCACAACTTCACTTAGAACATACAATTCTAAAATAATTTGCATGAAGGATCAATTTGAACTCAACATGCAACTAGAATCATATGAATTATCTGCATACAGTTTCACATTAATGAGACATAACAAAGGACATAGTACTATCACAATGAAACATCAGATCAAAAGTTGCAAATATGAAGCAAAAGATGTGAAATAGGAATGCTCTGCTGTATTAACTGAAAGGAGTACATGAAAATCTGATAAAAACTGAGTCAAAAATGTCTACAAACTCTCTTCTTGTACTCAAAAGAGAAGAAACAATGATCTCCACTCCCTGAGAAAGAGCTAGCTTTCTCCAGTACATGCCTGCAAAATGATCTCTCTGGAAAAGCTGGAAAAAATCCTAAAAATAGTATCTTGATTCTTTTTCGAGCTCCATAAAAAAGTCTTAAAAAATGCTACAAAACTATCTCCAAACTGAATAAACAAATTGCCAAAAAGCCCTCCAAGGTGGTCCCACCAGAAAAATGCTTTATTTGCCCAATAAAGACCCTATTTTGTCCATATCTGCCTAAAAGAAAGAAAACTCAAAAAAAAATAAGATATTGTTTTCTTTACTTCTTTCAACTATATAAATAATGAATATTTGAAAGAAATTTATAGTCACATTGCTTTAAATATCAGTTTTACAATGATTCACAACTTTATTTTCCTAATTTGCCTAGATTTGCTTTTTTGCAAAAAATGACAATACAAGACTTTTGATAATTTTTCCAAGTAAAGGCATATACAAGCATATGATTTTCTATAAAAATCATAAAAAATACATCAAGGCATATATATGGTTGTGCAAAAATAGAAGCTTATAAGGCCTACCCTTCAAATGATCTACAAAACAAATAACTAAGGGCATATGAAGTTTTGGAAAAATAAAAGCCCTTTAGGGCTTGACCTCCACTCGATTTGCATATTAAGAGCATCATGAAAATGCATTCAGCTTCACTTTCAAGCTGATCAAAAAGTCTTCTAGGCATAAAGCCTAGGCATGGCTAAGTGGACATAACACCACCTTGGCTATTAGTTGAGCCCTGAAAAATAAAAGAATGATGTGATAAAATTCTCCATCAAATTAGAGTACAAGGAAACCCTAACACCGAAACAGAGCTCACCCTAGAATCTCGGGCTCATTCTCACTTGCAACTTTTTGATGATGGTGCTCTATAGCATGCCAACACCAAGCTAGGGTTTGGGCTGATAATGTTAATTTCCCTGCATCTGTGGAGGATTCTTATGCATTTTACACAAGGGAATGAAGGTAAGATACCCTCTGTGACATAAATTAAACCATTTTCTTCATTTATTTCTATATTTTCAAGCCTTTGGCTATGGCCATAATAACCTCTAATGTACTATGTGTTTTGATTTCCAATGTTACTCATTTTGTGTGCATTCATGGCTACCATGGCTTGACTGATTGGGGTCTTCTAAAGGCAATATAGAAGAAAACTCTGAGCAGAACCCATAGCCCCATTATTTTTAACTTCACTCTAAAAAAGTAGAAAAGGTAATGTTTTTACCTCTCGAACTCCATGTTCTCTTCTTTCTGTGTTTGACATAATGCATGAACTCAGGAAATCTTTGAATTTTTCTTTTTCATCTCTGGTAAAAACACATGAAACCCATTGTATATCTTGCTAGGCTATGGCCATGAGGTGTAGATCTACTTATTTCTAAGTCATTCCTGTCAAATGGACTCAAAAAAATTTTCTCTTTTGTGTTGGAGTTTGAAAGTTGAAAGCTTTTCATTTTCTACACCAATGAAAACTCTATCTTCACTATACAGAGCCATGACTATGTTGTCATTCTGAGCAGTTTCAAAATGAAACCCTAAATGGGTTTGAGCAAAAAGAGTCTTATATTAGCATTTCATTTTGTATATGTCTTCTTTACTTGAAACCCTACACAAATAAACTTGTGGGATTTACCTCTACTACAAAGAAAGGACATGCTCCATTATAGGCCGTGGGTTTGATGTTCTACATATTTATCATTTCTGAGTATTTACTTGGTTGAGAAGACACGGTTGTGTATACATTGATTTCCTATTATTTCTTGAGTATCTTCTATGGACATATGAGCCTGATATAGGCCACAACTATAGTTGAAATGTTGAACATTACTCCTTTCAAATGAGTTTGAAACCCTCAACTCTTTTCCTAAAGATGTCTTTTTTATAAAAAACCCCAAAGCGGGTTTGAACCATTTGTAAGAACAAAGTTTTCCTCTTGTATATGTCGCGGCTAGGCTTTTACCTGAGTATATTTACCTTATTTCCTAGATATAATTACTTGCACAGGTTCAAAATCTTCTTTTCCTTCTCTAACTATATTTCTCATCTAAAGCTCCAAGTGGGTTAAAAGGGCCAAGAGAAAAACTCAAACCCTGGCTCCGACCTTTCCTTTGGCACTATGTGAGATCATTGTTTGATATTGCTATTCCTTTTGTCACTACTTTTTGAATATTATTCTTTGACTGAACCTTGGAGTTGTATATGCAAAAATACAATGAAGGCTTAAAAGAAATTCCAATCTCTGGCACACGAACTGGTCTTTATCAATTTCTGTACATGCAAAGCAAGCTCATTACAATTATTTTCAACTGTAGGTGCTCTCTCCTTTGTGTTATAGCAGCATATGCACCTTTGATGTTCACTACAAGATAAAAACATGAATGCTCTATAGATTCCTTTGTAGCTATATATGGAAACTGAGACTACATTATTTGCCATGATGTAATATATTAGTCAGAATAGATGTTGTTCTCTTTACCTGAATCCTTCTGTAGCATTGCAATTGCAAAGTATATTTTTATATTCACATAGTTATAACTCCATGATGCTCCACTTGATGGATGTGACACTTTCATTCCTTCTGCATACACTTGATATGCTGTCTTTATTTGATATGGCTATATTCAATCTCTTTTACATCTCCTGTAGATGAACATGAACAAAGATACTTCATAGCAAATACACTTTGAAATTTCATTGCAAAAATCATTTCTTTCCTATTCATGTGGATTGATTAATACATCTCACTTGAGGTTCTATGCTCATATGATATGTATGCACTTAACATGTAATGTGACAGTGGCTCACTCTCATGTTCTCAAGATCCTTTCATTTTTCAAATGTTATACCTCTAATTCATTCTTTTTTTTAACTTGTTCTAGATAGCATAACACTATCACTCCAATTTAATGTCTTTACTCAAGCACTATGAAATCTACCTTTAGGATTCCTGTAGCAACATTATTTCATTATTATTGAATTACTTCCCTAATAGTTGTACCTCCTTATCTATATTATTGCATACTTGCTTGTTAATTTAGTGCACTATATCACATCAAATGTAATCATGGAAATTGTACTGACTGGTGGGAGCTCCATCATTTCACTGGCATGAATATATCTGAATATGCATTACGTGTATCACTTTTAACTATGTTTTCATAGTTGTCTTGGTTGTTCCACTATGTATATGATAGTCCCTTTAGCACTTGTTATGTTATGTTGGTATTGAATACCATACTTCTTGATCAACATAAGAGTGTTGTCCTCTTCTTAAATGCACTTGCAAGATGATACTATGTCACTGTCTTTATTTGTACTATTTCTTCATATGAAAGACTGCATGATGAGATCATATTACTAGTCTTTGAGTGTCTTGGACAAGTACACAGCACATACATGGTTGTCACTTCATGTCTTGAACTGATGATCATAGATGGGGCAATGAACTTGGAGTTCATGCACTCACTTGATGAGACACTCTTTCAGCTGAATATGAATATGCATTTCAATTCTATTTCCCTTGAGGTTCAGGGGTAGCATGTTGGGCTCAACCCTTGTGGGAGCCCACTTTGTACCACATGCTGAAATGATTTTCAGAATAGCAACATGATTTCACCTATACCTGCACAGGACACAAACATGTTAGATAAAATCAGTGAAGCTCAATGCTTGTTTCTTTCAGTTTCTCTTACATGTGAATGATTTGTATCTAATTTAGTGCACCATAGGCAATGTATTATTCCTCTGTTGATAGGCACATAGGGAACTCATAACCGGAGCTCTAACAAATCTCTTCCAATCCTACAAGTTCTTATGAAGATCAAGGGCGAGGAAAGAAAGTAACCTCGGAAACCAAAGGCACTGATCAGGCAATGATGGCTATGATCCTTCCCTTTATTCTTTCTAGATGCATAGTATATTTCCTATATTTGTACTAGTTCATCTATTCCCACGGCTTGTCTGGGATATTTAATCTATCATGTTTTCATTCAATGCAATGTTTATTTCTTTTGTGTATCTCATTTGTAAAATGAATAATCATTGTAGTGAAATGAAACATCATATCTCTCATGCAACCTTCTGCAATGCAAATGAATGATTAGCCAAATTTTTTTTTCTATTATAACCATGCATCATAACTAAATCTTCAAACACTCTAACTATGCAAACAAGATATCAGGCAAATGTTAAAAAATTTCTCATCTAAAAATGAACTGAATGTGCTCTAGCTCTACCAATTTGGGTTGTAGAGAAAAATTGGTAACATTTCTGACGACTTCTGCTATATGCTTGCCTGCTAAGTATCAAGACCGATTGCCTTAAGTTGTCCATTGGGCATTGAGTCATACTTTGCTCATCTCAAACTCAGAAAAATGAAACTCAACACTTCAAACTACTCCAAACAGCAGCAGAAAACCAAACTAAAAGTAAACTAGAAGGCCCTGGTGGCCAGAAAACATGTGCAGAAGCACTTAGTGAAACAAAAATAACTAAAAATAAATGTACATGAAGCACTTATTAATAGTAGACCTAATATACTATGGTACAAGGTAGTACTTATCTTTAGAGACAATGTTTGAGGTGGATCCCATTAACTGGGATAGACATCACCTCTCCACTTAACTTGGAAAGTTGAAATGCATTGTTTTCCTCTCACTCTATGATTACATAAGGCCCATCCCAAATTGCATCAAACTTGGAATGTTTTCCAGGTCTGCTTCTCAATTCATTCCATTTGAAAACTAAATCACCAACAATGAAGCTTCTTGGTCTTTCCCTCTTATCAAAGGAACTCTTCATTTGAGCTTGATGGATTTCAAGCTTCCTCAAAGCTTCTTTTCTGGTCTCCTCTAATTCCATAAGATGAGCTAGCCTTACTACTAAAGGTTGTTCCTCTAATAGCTCAAGTTCTTTAATGAAAGTCAAAGCTGGTAATTCTACAGAAATAGGCAATTTAGCCTCCTTACCGTATGTGAGCACATATGGAGAACAACCAGTAGCTCTCTTTGGAGTAATCTTGTCAGCCCACAGAGCTAACTTCAACTTTTCATGCCATGTCCTTTGGTTGTCTTAAATGGTCTTTTTTATGATCTTTATCAAGTTCTTATTGGTGGATTATGCTTGCCCATTACCATACGAGTAATAATTAGATGATATATTCAAAAAGATATTATTTTTGATAGACCAATCTAAAATCCTTAAACTAATAAAAGATAAACCATTATCATATATAATTGAATCTAGGATTCCAAATCGAGATACCAAACCTTGATAGAAACTTAAAACAGAAGATTCATTTGCTTCTTTCAAAGCAACAACCTCGGCCCACTTAGTAAAATAGTCTGTAGCAGTTAAAATCCACTTGTGGCCTACACTTGAAGGAAGATTTATTAGTCCAATGAAGTTAAGACCTCATTTAGCAAATGGTTGTTCTACTTTGATAGGATGCATAGATAAGGCTACAATTCTTTGCTTACCTGCAAATAATGAGCATTTTTCACACCTTCTCACCCAAGCAAATGCATCCTTAAATAGATCTAGCTAGTAATACCCAGCCTGCATGATTTTCAAGGATATTGTCCTTGCAGTAAAATGACCTCCTGAAGGTCCATTGTGAAACTCTTCTAGCAGTTTATCAACCTGATCTAATTCAATACATCTTAGAAACACACCATTAAAATATTTTCAGTATAAAACACCTTGAATAATAACATAAGGAGTAGCTTGTAACCTGAAATACCTTCTTCCTGCCCTATCCAAACCTTCAGGGAATTCACCAGTCTGTAGATAGTGCATCATCTGCTGCACCCAGCTATCACTAGGAGCTAGAACAATAGCTGGTTCACTATTATTCAGCACTGTGTCAGCATTTCTGCTTGTTCTTGACTGTGTTCTCCATTTCCACCAAGCTGCTTACATAATCCCTTGCCCCTAATTAGCTTAGTTACCTTAATATTGACATCAAATTCCATAACCTTTGTTACCCAACTAGCTCTTTTATCATTTATTTCTCTGTTAAGTAAAAAACTTTGAATAGTCAGATGGGCAACCATCAACTGAATTTTGTTATTCGACAGCACATGTCTAAATTTCTTGAGGCATCTAACAACAGCAAAAACATGCTTCTCGTAAAATGAATACTTTACCTTGTAATCATGTAATGCCTGGCTGAAAAATGCTACTGGTTACTCCAAGGCTTCATCATTTTGCTGGCACAACATGGCTGAGATGGTATCAACCCCCCAAAGGCATATAGAATGAAATCTTTCTCATAGTTGGGATTTATGAGAGTAGGGGCAGCTGCGAGAGCTTCTTTGACCTGCTCGAAGCTTCTCTTACCTTCCTTAGTCCAATTGAAAGGTATGTTCTTCTTTAACATGGTTGTGAGAGGTTGTAACAAAGCTGCAATGTTTGGAATAAATCTCCTCATGAAATTAATTCAGCCAAGAAAGATCTGCAAGCCTTTCTTATGTGCATGCAGTGGTAAATCTAGAATAGTTGAAACTCTTTCATGGTCAATAGAAATACCATTCTTTGAAACAATATGTCCAAGGAGTTTACCTTCATGAATAGAAAATATACATTTTTTTAGGTTCAAGGAAACTCCAAACTCTTTGCATCTTTGAAAAATCTACTTCAAGTGATCAAAATGTTCATTAGAATCTTTCAAAAAAACTATTATATCATCTAAATATACTAGAACTATTTTGTTCATAAGGCCATGAAAGGCCATATCCATTGCCCTCTAAAAGGTTGCCCCTGCATTGGACAAACCAAATGGCATCTTCTTGTAGGCCATGGTGCCCCACTTGGTTGTAAATGTAGTTTTATATTGGTCTTCCTCCTTCACTAGAATCTGGTTATAGCCTGAGTATCCATCCAGCAAAGAAAATCTGTCAGAACCAGAAATAGTTTGCAAAATTTGTTCCTTTGAAGGCAAAGGATAGTGATCTTTTAATCAAGGTTGATATAGATCATGGAAATCGACACAAAGTCAAATCTCTCCATTCTTCTTTCTGACTGGCACTAGATTGGAGACCTAAGATGTATGCTTTATAGGGAAAATTATATTGTTCTTAATTAGCTTGTTCATCTTAGATTTCATCAAATGCTCAAGTTTAGGATTGAGGGGCCTTTGTTTCTACCTAATAGGCTTGGCATTGGGTTCTAATTCAATGGTATGTTGAGCCAAACCAGGATCAAACCTTCTTAAATATTTATACTCCCATGCAAAAACATCACTAAACTCTTGACATAACTGAACAAAAGACTATTGTTCATGTTTAGTACATACCTTTTCCAATTTCAATAGTTTATCTTTGAATATCTCCACTATCTTATAGTGCTCCTGCTTCACAGTCATGTTGCACTTATCTTTTCTGATTTGATCATCTAAGTTAAAAACAAATTCTAAAGTCACAAGTTCATTTGGTAGGTTATTAGACTTGAGTTGAACAATTTGGTTATCATATTATTGCTACCACTTATGCTAGTTATTAGCTGCAAACTCTACTTCTGCAATAAAAAAAACTCAAAATTTTCTCATTGCCATCAAAAACTTGCCAACTCACAGTATTGTCAGGTATAGATGTTCTAACAACCATTTTTACATATGGATGTACATCTATGTTATGAATTTCATTTAGAATCTCAAACTAAGATCCTGTTTATTTTGGTTTCTAGGAATTGAAAGTAGATTAAAACCATCAAATTTTTCAATTGAATCCCAAACTTAATGCTTGTACTTTTTAAGAAAATCATTCTTAGTAACATTCAAGTTTCTAACTTGGTTTACAATGAACTTGGAATCACCATAAACTTGTAAAAATTTTATACCTCTTTTTCAAGCCCATTCTAAACCATGAATCAGGGCTTCATAGTCAACCATGTTGTTTGTGCAGCTGAAAGTAAACCTCAATGCTGAATAGTACTTGTCCCCATCAGGTGAAACAAGCATAGCTCCTCCATCAGCACCTATTTTACTCCTTGATCCATCAAAGTACAGCTTCCAAAGCTGATCCTCTTACTATTCCGGTTGTGTTTGATCCTTAACCAAATTTTGAATCACTACATCAGGTTCATGTATCATGTAAATTCCTAGTCCTACCTCCTCAGTGTGAAATAAACGGTCATTTTCATGATCCTCAGCTACCCACTCATCTAGATTAAGTTCTTCAATAAGTGTGCTAGGGTCTATGATCATGGATTGATCCTCCTGCCTATGGGTGATGTATAGGTTAGCATTTATTGGCTAGGAACATATGGCTCATGGTCTTTGCAAGAGGTTCAGATTGTATGGTTACTTTTGTACCATATCTTGTTGTAAAAAATAAATGGGACCAATCAGAACATAAAAATCCACCCAATTTAGTAGTAAAGTCCCTAGAAAGGTAAACAACAAAGTGAGGTGGTAGGTCTATGATATGAAGGTCCTGATGGATCACAAAATTAGGACATGCATGCAAGGTAAGAGGCAAATTTATTATTATTCCAATAGTATTAACAACAAACCCATCTAATTGGACTACCCCTTTTGACAGGGGTTCATAAACTAATCCTAATCTATCAACCGGACTCTTGGGCATGACGAAACTACTTGCCCTAGGATCTATCATGCAATTATGAACAAGTTTGTCACCAATGATCAAACTCAGGTAAAAAGGAGGGGTTTTCACCTCTTGAGCTTGTTGTTCATTCTTGATTTCTAGGCTATTTTCCAATACCACTTTAGCCTTTTCTTGGCTGGCACCTTCAGAGAGGGAAAGTTTAGCTAAAGCTTCTTGTAATAAATCCTTTTGACTGGAAATGTGTAGTGCATCCATCACTGATATATTGACAGTGTCTTTCTTGAGATGATCAACAATGTTGAAGGAAACAAGACTTACCTTTTGCTATCCTTTGACAATAGCAGCAACATTTTGCCTCTGTGAAGGCTATGATTGCACCTTAGGCTGATCCTTTTCAGGTACAGCTTGATTTCTTTATAGAATTTACACCTTTGGTTGTGCTGCAGGAACAGTCTGTGATGAAGAAACTTGAAATCTGTCCTTGGCAGGCTACTGTTGTACATTTGCAGCTTGTTGTTCCAAGTCTACAACCCCCTTTTTTGACCTTGTGTTGGCTAAAACAGGTGTATTTAACTAATTTTGGCCTTGAGGGTAATTTACACCATAGAATCCATTGCCTTGCTAGTTCATTAAGGCCACATTAGCATTAACTTTTTGAGCTGAAACTTAATCCAGGACACCTTCTGGACCGACATAACTGTTCTATACCATCAAAGCTTGATTTCTCATTCTATTTGTACATGCAGCCTAGTTATGGGGTTGGTGACATGGATAACACTAGTCATGGTCTTGTGCCATGTTGTTCTAAGTGGGTACAAGCTCTTTTCAAGAGCTGGCAGCATTAGGATTATAGGACTGAAAGGTGATGCAGAGGGAAACTCTCTCATACAAATCTGATCACAAACACACATAGAACACTATGCAAGAGCACATAAAATTAATTTGAAACACATAAAATGGAAGAGAAATCTGTAATATGTATTATATTAAAAATCTGAAAATGAGATACATAAACATTGAGCTCATATGCTCTCATACATCATGAGCTTCAAACATACAAAAATCTGTAACTCAACATTCCATCTTTATTCCAACAGCATCTGGATATGCAAACATATCTTCTCCAGAAGCCTCTTCTTACAAATGAGCAATCCTCAATATGTAGTAATTGCATGAGAAGAAAACCATTATTGGTTTCTCAATATAACCTCCACAAATCCACAAGAAAAACTTGTCACTTCCAAGCTATCATCACTCCCTCAATTTTTAGGATTTTTAAAAAAAAATTTGGGTTTTGTGCGCCTTCTTTCTACCTTTCTATAACATTTTAAATTTTGTAATTTTGGTAATAAATAAGAAATTTATTCTTATTTTACCAAGACTAGGTTTCATAATAACGACCCAGACATGCAACAACATGCAAAGCTTCCGGCCCAACCTCTTGGAAATCAATTCCAAGATTCTTGGCAGCCCCACTTATGACAAAATCAGTCAAATCCCACTAAAATTACATTTAAAATTGCACCTAATGGAAATTATATTTGTTGCAAATTAAAATATGATTTTCTCAAAGCTCCAACATTATTCAAAAAACCAAACAACTGAAAATTATAATATTTTTGGTGATGCAATATTGCCATTGACCATGAATGCTCCTGCACCATACTTCTGGATAAAACAAAATTCAAATCCACTTGAATAAGGAATATCATCATGAAAAATATGTTTGATAGTCTCTGACTAATGTCTTGCATTTCTTGTATTCCAACTTTCTTGAAACAAAGTAACGTCCACTTCATTTTCACTCTTGGCTTTCCTACCTTCTTGCTCATGAGCTTAGGCATGTCAAATGGAAACAACTTCTTCTTATCTATTGCTTTGGATACCTACACCTAAATAATGACAACTTCATTCATCAAAACAAGTTGGTTAGTACCATTAACAATAATGCATTCTTTACTTTGCTTCTCACACTCCTTTGGTGATCCCTACACTATAACAACATCCAAGTATACTATCTCTTTTGCATTCACTAACTGTTCTTCTACACTCACAAGGAAATCATCCTTCACAAATTCAAAAGAATACAATTTTACCTCTTTCACCTATTTCTCTATTGTTGCTGCTACAACATCTATCTGCTCACTATCTGCTACAATATTTTCATCTTCATACACTCTACTCTCATCCTCATCATCAAAATAAAACATATTATGTATTACCTCTTTCTCTGCAACCTTTTCATCACCATTGTCTGCTGCCCCATTTTCTTCATGCTCATTCTCTACTGTTGCAACCTCATGATCTGCAACAACTACAACCTCCTTCTCATCCTCAACCATGCCTACTTTGTCTTCTTCATTTCTTGACATCAAAACAATTATAGGTATACTCACCATTTATTTTTTACCTCTTCTGTTGTTGTTGTCCTTGCTTGTCTCATTCTTCTTTGAATAATCTTTCTAATGGGCCATGTAACCTTCCTCTTCACTAATAAGTGTCAACTTTGTAACTACTGGAACTCCTAAACTATTCTTTCCATATTTTTTTCCATCTCTTCCACAACTTGCCCCAGTTCTCTTATCTCTTTCTCAACCTCTATTTGTCTCATCTTTTCCTCTTTCCTCTTCATCTCTTTTTCTTCTTACTTCTTTTTGTGTGAACCTCCAGCCTGCAAGTACCTTCTAAACAAATCCATCTTCTCTTCAAGCAAGTTTCTCCTTGCTTTTCTTTATCTTTGCCTCACCTAGGTCTCTTCTCTTTTCTCTACCTAGTCTTTTACCAATCAGGTTCTCTCTTCAACCTGCACAAACAAAAACCCACAAACATCAAACTCTCTCTTGCCCAGACCTTCTGATCTCTGATACCAATTGATGTAGAGGGAAACTCTCTCATACAAATCTAATCACAATTACACATAGAACACTATGCAAGAGGGCAGCAAATTAATTTTAAACACATAAAATGGAAGAGAAATCTATAATATGTATTATATTAAAAATCTGAAAATGAGATACATAAACATTGAGCTCATATGCTCTCATACAACATGAGCTTCAAACATACAAAAATTTGTAACTCAACATTCCAGCTTTATTCTAGTAGCATCTGGATATGCAAACACATCTTCTCCAAAAGCCCCTTCTTACAAATGAGCAATCCTCAATATGTAGCAATTGCATGAGAAGAAAACCATTATTGGTTTCTCAAAATAATCTCCACAAATCCACAAGAAAAACCTGTCACTTCCAAGCTGTCATCTCTCCCTCAATTTTTGGGATTTTTTATAATAGTTTTAGGCTTTTGTGTGTCTTATTTCTATCTTTCCAGAACATTTTAAATTTTACAATTTTGATAATAAATGAGAAATTTATGCCCATTTTACCAAGACTGGGTTTCATAATAACAACCCAGACATACAACAACATGTAAAGCTTCTGGCCCCACCTCTTGGAAATCAATTCCAAGATTCTTGATAGCCCCACTTATGACAAAATCAGTCAAATCCCACTAAAATTACATTTAAAATTGCACCTAAGGAAAATTACATTTGTTGCAAATTAAATTATGATTTTCTCAAAGCTCCAACATTATTCAAAAAACTAAACAACTAAAAATTAAAATATTTTTGGTGATGCAATATTGCCATTGACCATGAATGCTCCTATACCAAATGGTTGAGGGTTATAATTGCTTCTTTGACCTTGAGGATCAACTTGAAAAGGTGGTCTATTTGGTTGATTAAACTGATACGAGGCTTGATAAGGCTTATGCTCTTGATCGATTTGCTTCTTGATATTTACTAGCTCATTCCCAATGGCTTTTAGTATGTTTTTAATCTCTTGGGATTCTTGAGCTTGGGCTGGGACAATGGTTTCTTGAGCTGCAGTGAGACCTCTAAACCATTGCAAGGGTTTACCTTTTAATGATGTAGCCAATAATTTGATTGCTACATTTTCTTAGGTAACGTTATTCACTGAACACAGCCTTGCCACACCCTGAATGTGCTCAACAGCTGTAGTCTAGTCTTCTCTGGTGAAATATGGTAGACCTTTGAGGGCCGTAACTGGAATATCATCACATTGGGCAAAGTTGTAATGGGTTGCCTCCATTAAAAGGTGCAAATACAAACTGTCTAGCCATTATGGTTAACTACACTGTTAGCACCGGACTCCTACTTCTCTGTATTGGAGTTGGAGGGCTAAGTCTTGAGGGTGTTGACTTTGACCTCTGTGATGAATCAACTATTATGCTTGTTGTCCTACCCCTTCTTCTTGGTGGAGATAGTTGCAAATAGTCCAATGAATTAGAACTAGCTCTAGTTTTCATAAGCTAGATATACTAAGTCTGCATGCAAGACCAAAGATAATTTAGTCACTAGGTATACTGTAAAAAGCCTCTAGAGGTTGGAACACTACTGCATATACTAGAACAATAGCTTTAAGAATTGAAAAACTTTTCTAAAAACACTTTCAGAGTTTTACCAGGCGTGCCAAAAACTATTGTCAATTAGATATGCACCCTATGCTAAGTTATTCAACTTAACTATCTGTTGACACATGGGAACAATCCTAGGCCTGTGGGTTGTCTAAACTCAGAGTGAACCTCCAGAGTGAGCTAGTTCTCCTAATGATTTTCCTAATCTAAATAATTTGTAGAGGGAAAAGGTGAGAGGATAAACTGAAATGGAATCCAAACTTAAAGAGAACATGTTCCTGATTTCTAACTTATCTCTCTACTTTCACTCACAAATAGCTCCTTAAACATGAACTCTCACAACTTCACTTAGAACACACAATTCTAAAATAATTTGCATGAAGGCTCGATTTGAACTCAACATGCAACCATAATTATATGAATTATTTGCATACAATTTCATAGTAATGAGACATAACAAAGGACATAGTATTGTCACAATGAAACATCAGATCAAAAGCTGCAAATATGAAGCAAAAGATGTGAAATAGGAATGCTCTATTGTATTAACTGAAAGGAGTGCATGAAAATTTGATAAAAATAGAGTCAAAAATGTCTACAAACAATCTTCCTGTGCTGAAGAGAGAATAAACAATGATCTCAACTCATTGAGAAAGAGCTATCTTTCTCCAATATAGGCCTGCAAAATGATCTATCTGGAAAAGATGGAAAAAGCTCCTAAAAATAGTATCTTGATTCATTTTCGAGCTCCATAAAAAAGAATTCAAAAATGCCACCAAACTGTCTCCAAACTAAAGAAATAAACTACCAGAAAGCCCTCCAAGGTGGTCCCAATAGAAAAAATGCTTTATCTACCTAATAAAGACCTTATTTTGTCCATATCTCCCTAAAAGAAAGCAAACTCAAAAAAACAAGATATTGTCTAGTTTACTTCTTTCAACTACATAAATAATGAATATTTGAAAGTAATTTATAGTCACATTGCTTTAAATATCATTTTTACAATGATTCGTGGCTTTATTTTCCTAATTTTCCTAGATTTGATGTTTTTCAAAAAATGACAATACAAGGCTTTTGATAATTTTACCAAGTACAGGCATATACAAGCATATAATTTTCTATAAAAAACTTAAAAAATACATCAAGGAATATATCTGGTTATGTAAAAATAGAAGCCTATAAGGCCTACTCTTCAAATGACCTACAAAAAAAATAACTAAAGGCATATGTGGTTTTGGAAAAATAAAAGTTGTTTAGGGCTTGATCTGCATATTAAGGGCATCATGAAAATCCATTCAGCTTCACCTTCAAGGTGATCAAACAGTCTTCTAGGTATAAAGCCTAGGCATGGCTAAGTGGACATAACACTACCTTGGGTATTAGTTGAGCCCTGAAAAATAAAAAAAATGATGTGATAAATTTCCCCATCGAATTAGGGCACAAGGAAACCCTAACACCAAAACAAAGCTTGCCCTAGAATCTCAGGCTTATTCTCACTTGCAACTTTTTGATGATGGCTCTTTGCATCCCTCCGACACCAAGCTAGGGTTTGAGCTGAAAATGTCAATTTCCTTACATCTCTGGAGGATTCTTATGCATTTTACACAATGGAATGAAGGTAAGATACCCTCTATGAAATAAATCAAACCATTTTCTAAATTTATTTCAATCTTTTCAAGCCTCTGGTTGCGGCCATAATAACCTCTAATGTACTATGTGTTTTGATTTCCAATATTACTCCTTCTGTGTGCATTCATGGCCACCATGACTTGACTGATTGGGGTCTTCTGAAGGCAATATAGAAGAAAACTCTGAGCAGAACCCGCAACCCCATTATTTTTAACTTCACTTTGCAAAAGAAGAAAAGGTAAGTTTTTACCTCTCGAACTCCATGCTCTCATCTTCTTTCTATGTTTGACATAATGCATGAGCTCAGGAAATCTTTGAATAAAGGCATTTTTCTTTTCCATCTCTAGTAAAAACACATGAAACCCATTTTATATATTGCTAGGTTGTGGCCATGAGGTGCAAATCTACTTATTTCTCAGTCATTCCCGTCGAATGGACTCAAAATTTTTTTTATCTCTTTTGTGTTAGAGTTTGAAAGTTGAAAGCTTTTCATTTTCCACACTAATGAAAACTCTATCTTCACTATATAGAGCCACGACTATGTTGTCATTCTAAGTAGTTTCAAAATGAAACCCTAAATGGGTTTGAGCAAAAAGAGTCTTATCTTAGCATTTCATTCTATATATGTCTTTTTTACTTGAAACCCTGCACAAATAAACTTGTGGGCTTTACCTCTGCTACAAAGAAAGGACGGGCTCTATTACAGGCCGCAGGTTTGATGTTCTACATATTTATCATTTCTGAGTATTTACTTGGTTGAGAAAAGATGGCTGTGTATACATTGATTCCTATTATTTCCTGAGTATCTTCTATGGACATATGAGCCTAATACAAGTTGTGAATGTAGTTGAAATGTTGAGCATTACTCCTTTCATATGAGTTTGAAACCCTCAACACTTTTACTAAAGATATCTTTTTTATAAAAAACCCCCAAAGTAGGTTTGAGCCATTAAAGTTTTCCTTTTGTATATGTCACGGCTAGGCTTTTACCTGAGCATAGTTGCCTTATTTCTTGGATATAACTACTTGCACAGGTTCAAAATCTTCTTTTTCTTTTGTAACTATATTTCTCCTTTGAAACCCCAAGTGGGTTAAAAGGGCCAAGAGAAAAACTTAGACCCTAGCCGTGACCTTTCCTCTGGCACTATGTGAGATCATTACTTGATATTGTTGTTCCTTTTGTCACTACTTTCTAAATATTATTCTTTGACTGAACCTTGGAGTTGTATATGCAAAAATACATTGAGGGCTTGAAAGAAACTCCAATCTCTGGCACACGAACTGTTCTTTATCAATTTTTGTACATGCAAAGAAAGCTCATTACACTTATTTCCAATTGTAGGTGCTCTCTCCTCTGTGTTATAGCACCATATGCACCTTTCATGTTCACTACAAGATAAAAATACAAATGCTCAATAGATTCCTCGATAGCTGTATATGGATACTGAGACTACATTATTTGCCATGATGTAATAAATTAGTCAGAATAGATGTTCTCTTTTCCTAAATCCTTCTATAGCATTGCAATTGCAAAGTATATTTTGATATTCATATAGTTATAACTCCATGATGCTCCACTTGATGGATGTGACACTTTCATTCCTTCTGCATACACTTGATATGATGTCTTTATTTGATATGTCTATATTCAATCTCTTTTACGTCTCCTATAGATGAACATGAACAATGATACTTCATAGCAAAAGCACTTTGAAATTTCATTACAAAAATCATTTCTTTGCTATTCATGTGGATTGATATATACATCTCACTTGAGGTTCTATTCTCATATGATATCTATGCACTTAACATGTAATGTGACAGTGCCTCACTCTCATGTTGTCAAGATTTTTTCATTTTTGAAATGTTGTACCTACAATTCACTCTGTTTTGGACTTGTTCTAGATAGCATAATACTATCACTCCAATTTAATGTATTTACTCAAGCACTATGAAATCTGCCTTCAAGATTCTTGTAGCAACACTATTTCAATGTTATTGAACTACTTCCCTGATAGTTGTACCTACTTATTTTTATTAAGGCATACTTCCTTGTTAATTCAGTTCACTATATCACATCACATGTAATAATGCAAATTGTAGTGACCAGTGGGAGCTCCTTCATTTCACTGGCATGAATATATCTGAACATGCATTATGTGTATCACTTGTAACTATGTTTTCATAGCTGTCTTGGCTATTCCACTATGTATATGATAGTCCTTTTAGCACTTGTTATGTTATGTTGGCATTGAATACCACACTTCTTGATTAGCATAAGAGTGTTGTCCTCTTCTTGAATGCACTTGTAGGCTAATACTCTGTCACTGTCTTTATTTGTATTGTTTCTTCATATGCTTGGTAACAATTATATCATCTACATAGACTTCAATAATCAAGATTTGATCTTTTCTTACCTTGATATGTAGGTTACTGTAACTTGTAAACCCTTTACTGAATCCATGTTAGAACAAATACCTATCTAGCCTTGTATACCAAGCTCTAGGAGCTTGCTTCAGTCCACACAATGCCTTCTTCAATCTGGATACCATATCTAGTTTGTTTGATAACTGAACCATCTGGTTGCTCTATATATACTTCCTCTTCCAACTCACCATTTAGAAAGACAGACTTCACATCCATTTGGTACACTTTGAAATCTTTGTGTGTTGCATAAGCTAGAAACAATCCAATGGCTTCCATTCTTCCCACTAGAGAAAACTTTTCTTCATAATCTATTCGTTGCACTTGTGAGTAGCCTTTGCATACAAGTCTAGCTTTGTTTCTTACCACTTCTCTAGTCTCATTCAACTTATTCCTAAAAACCCACTTTGTCCCAATCACATCCTTATCTGCAGGCCTAGGAACAAGTTCCCAAGTCTTGTTCTTTTCAATTTGCATCAATTGTTTTTCCATTTCCTTGATCCAGTGTTTATTTTTACATGCTTAAAAACTATTTTAGGTTCAACCTTTGAAATCAAGTAGATATTTTCCTATTTTTCTTCAGCTCCTCTTCTTGTCAATACTCAATTCCTCTTCTCACCAATGATTTGATCTTTAGAATGATTTCTTTGCAAATACCTAGGCATTTTAGGAACTCTTTCCAGAACATGTTGTTCTTCAACTTGAGCTTCTTCTTTAAGAACAACTTGTACTTCAATTTGAACTTGTCCTTTTCTCCAACTTTCTCTAAATTAGCAGATCCATCTGACTTGTATCCATTTGACTCTAAGACTTTCTAAATATCTTCATCTACCTTCACATTTGCACTTTCAATAATCTTCCTCAGTCTTCTGTTATAGCACCGGTAAGGTTTTCTTTTAGTAGAATATCCAAGGAATATGCCTTCATCACATCTAGCATTAAACTTTACCAATTCTTCATCATTTCCAAAAACTTTGAAATACCTGACAATAGTTCTTACATACCACAGCTCATAAGGTGTCTTTGTTCCATTTGCTTTGACTTGTACTCTATTATGAATGTGGACAGTAGTATGAATAGCTTCTTTCCAATAAACTTCATGTAGTCACGAAGGGTTTGCACCCTGAATGCTAAGCCTTTACAAGCTTGCCAATCCCATGCAACATGGGAATGTTCTCAGACTGTGGGTTTACCTGTTACATGAATGAACCTCTGGAAGAGCTGGCTCACTTTAAATGCCCCTTTGGATCTATATCTTGATGAAGAAAAGAGATAGAAGAATATTGTATAAACTGAAACTAAATTGAAAATCTATCCTAAAAGGTGGTGATGCACCAATATTTTAACTTAAATCTACAATATGATGCACAAACACTTTCCAATACACCTATTCTTACAATCCAAACTGATCAAATTCACCACATATGTAATTCATAGAAAGGCATGAGAAATCTTGCACAAGTTGTGACCTGTAATAAACTAAAATTTGTATACTTTTATCCAATAAATGAGACAAAGAATTCAAAGGTTTTGAAGAAAAACATAGAAAATTCCTATCAAATCACTCACAAAATAAATAAGACACCTGGATTCAGATAGAACAACCCCTGATTATATTTAAAAATGGAAGGAATCTCTACAAAATAACAATAAACTACTGGAAAATAATCTGTTACTACTGTAAAAAACTGTAAAAATGGTTGAGTTACAAGACAATCTCCCTCTCTGTAATATGTAAAGGCAAAAAAGCAGAACTAGGGAAAAAGTCATGATCTTTTTTCCTATAATACAAAATCTACCTCCAAAAGTGGATGGGAAGTCAACTCCAACTCAACTGGACTAAAAAATATGCATGTATGAGTCTGAAAAAACAACTCCAAGTTGTTGGGTGAGCACAAGTAAAAAGCCTAAAATTTAGGCCCCAAAACTCCTCCAAGATGAGTAAAAATGGCCTAGAACTCCAAGTTTCAAGGTCCTTGACCAAAAAAACTGCCAAAATTAGCCCTCTTTGACCCCAAGGCAAAAATAGAACTCAATTTTGTCCATGCATGAGTTTGAAACCTCAGTTTAACTCCTTTTGATTTTTTGTATCACTAAAGGGCAAAAAGAAATAATTTAACAAATATTAAAGGCAATGACTTGATTTTTCCTTAATAAGTGTTATCTAATGCTTATGTCTCCCTCTAGGTTATTTTTTAACAAGTATTAAGGCAATTTATTATGAGTATTGCACTTCATAGGTGTTAAATTATATTGTTTTTGTCATTTATTTATGCAAAAAACATAAGAGTTTTTACATCACAACAATAGCCCTTAAGGAAAAAATAAACCCTCTTCCAATCTCTATGCAAAATAAAACCTCTATTCTACCCTTAGTCACTGTCAAAAGATCTCAATCCTCTTCAAATTGGTCTAAGTCAAATTAGAGTAAAAAGACCCTTATTTACCTTCACAACCCTTAGTCATAATTGTGCTTTTGTTTGACTTGAAGTTTAAAATATTATCAAAAATCACCAAACTTTATCACACCCTTATGACTCCCATCGGCCACAACATGCATCAGGTATACTTGATGATTATGTTTTAAAGGTGAAAAAACACAACAATACCTTTTTACCCCATGACCCCCTGATTTTCATTAGGCTTTCATTACTTAAAAGTCATAGCCCACGAGCTCCAATTTGATTTACATCTCCTTTTATGATTTTAACTTAAAAGTCAAAAATACCCTCATTAGGGTTCGAGTAATGAGACAAAACCAAAATTGAAAACCCTAAAAACTAATCATTCTTTTCACTCCTTTTTGTTGTTGGACTTTGTACCACCACTACCATGGTGTTTTGAGGGTTTGGAGCTTTGTGGAGGGACCTCTGACACTATTATGATTGAGTATGAAGGTAAAAATCACTTCTTCTACACTATGTTGTAATTTCTTCCGATGAAATGATGAAAGAAAATACCTTGAATCTGTCATATCTTTGAAGAAAACTCTTTTATTTCACTACTTCTGTGTGATATTACTCTCCTCGCTTTGTTTCTATCTTAGACATAATGGGAAGATGGGTTTTCATGCTCTTCTTCGACATATGTTGTGATAAAAACTCTCTTGCAAAGATGATAAAAATCCAACCTCTCTTTACTGTAAATGCTTGTCTCATGATTTTTGCATTTCTTTCTAATTACTGTGAGAAGATTGTGAAGATGGTTATGTCTTGTTCTTTGCAACAAACCCTACTAGGGTTTCATGACATGAAACCCTAAGTATCATGCTAGTCATTATGTGGTTGTTCCTTGTGCTTTGAACTATGAAAAAGAAATTGGGAAGAAAGCAATACCTCTCAGATATAATGCATTGTTATTGCGTACTACTACTGTAAGGGTTTTTCTCACAAAACCCTGAAGAGGTAAATCATTGTTCTGTGGTATTCCTCTCTTTTATTTGGCTCTATGATAAAATAATGTGAAGATAGGTTTTTTTCTCTACTTTCTTTTCTTGAGGTTGTTCAGGTTTCATTGGTATCACTGATACTACTATGCCCTTTTGGCTCCAAAAAGCTTGTGTAGATCCTTATGTCTCTTTGTAACAGTAGCAGACTTCCTTTGGTGTTGATAAGAAATAAGGTATATGTGGCTAATCCTCCCATAGGCTACAACTTGTCTATGCAAATACAATTGTCTCTTAACACTTTGCACAAGCCTTCCACCTTATATATCTCTCTTGATCATTGTGTAGACTTTATATCTCCTTAACTATGACCAAGTTGCATCTAGATAGACCCTGGTTTACATGGTTCTATTCCTAAGCATCGAGTAATCAAATGCAAGTTGATTGTGCTATGAATGTAGTCCTTGCTTTGACATAGACCCTCCAAGACTTATTGATGCATTGTAATATACCATGGTCTCTCATGGTATTTAGACACATCGTCTTATAGTATCCATGTGCATGCTAAAACTCTTTTACTTGCCATTAGCCAGCATATCATTCATAATGTTTTTTCCTTAGCAAAGTTTCCCTCAACACAACATCCTTTATTTTTTGATACTTGCCTTTTCAAGGTTCCAATCTTATTGTGGTAGGCCCCCTATGATAGAACACCATCTTGATTTGATCTTACATCACTTATCACTACCTTACACAGAATCTACAATGTTATGAAAGGTCTACAAATCCCTTATCTACTCTTTTGGTTATTTCAAGTGACTTTGCTCAAGATAGTCTTTGTTTAGGACTGTAATACCCTTACCATAAACCTATGTCTTATGATGTTGCTCTTAGACACTCATTACTGGCTACTTTTTACAATGTTAGGATAGTCCATATGATGGTTACCTTTGATTCATTTGAAGCCACTCCATTTAAATATTATCCACTCCAATGGTCAAACTCTCACTTAGCAAAATCATCTCCTTATTCACAATAAAGTGGTAAATATTTGTCTTGTTTAGACTAGCCCAAACTAGACTTTGACTCATGGAGTGAATGATATTTTTAAGGGGAATCATTGAGACAGTTTAATGTCTCTAACTTGAAAGACAGTGAAACATTAGTCACTACAAACATTTCCTTAATTCATGTTACAGTCATTCTTGAATGGCTTCATGACTGTTACAGCTAATTCTTCCCTTTGATTTGCATGGTTTATGACTGCTCTAACAGATGTAAACAATTTATAAAACTATTTTGTTTACTTGTGCATATCTCATTGAGAAGGATGTAATTAGCTTTATGTTGATGATGCTCCTGCTCCTACTATGTAAATTCTACTGTTACCAAATTGTGCTTGGCAACCCAATTAGGCTAGGCTATAACAGTTGTTTTCTACTGCGTTCAGGAAGCAAGTGACTTGAAATGAAGTAGGAAGGAAGAGAATATCAGATCAAAATAGTCAAGAGAGAGGCTTCAACCTCTACATTTTATCTAACATATTTTCTCACTGTGCAGATATAGGTACTTGAAGACCATTCATCTATGCCATTTTCTTTCAAAATATAAAGGCTTACATATTTAATATGAAGGGTCACATTACCCTTGGAATTCAAAAAGAGTTGTGGAAGGTGGTAGTTCATTTTCCCAAAAATAAAAAAAGAAATTTTTGGCAGGGTCATAAATCCTCGCTACTTTATCAAAATTCAATTTTTTTGGACTTGTTAAAAAGATAAACCAATTATCTAGTTTGAGTTCTAGGTTGCTAAGGCTAACGCCAATGCTAACTTGAGGTGGACTACCCTAATTTTGCTCTGAAGGCCTCTGAAAATGCAATTTACTAAGATGGAAATATCAAAATAAATAAATAAATAAATTTTTGATATTTTCCCAAAAATACCATTCTAGACTCGATCAGAAGTCTTTCAAGGTACACAAAAATAAGAGAGGAGTCAAACTAAAGTACAGGGTCGTGCAGGGAGAGATATTTGGAGTTCTATTTTTTACATGATATTTTTGGCAATTTCTTGGTCAAGGACTCTGAGACTTAAAGTTCCAAGCTATTTTTGCTCATCTTGGAGGAGTTTTGGGGCCTAAATTTTAGGCTTTTCACTTGTGCTCACCCATCAACTTGGAGTTACTTTTTCAAACTCATTCATGCATATTTTTGAGTTTAGTTGAGCTAGAGTTGACTGCCCATTTACTTTTTGGGGACAATTTTGTATTATATGACCAAAAAAAACTTATGTTTTTTTTCCTTAGTTCTTTCTTTTTTGCCTTTGCATATTTTAGAGAAGGAGATTGTATTGTAACTTAGCCATTTTTACAGTTTCCAGTAGTAGCACTTCATTTTTTAGCAGTTTATTGTTATTATTACAAAGATTCCTTCCATTTTCTAATACAATTAGGGGTTCTTCTATCGAATTTTAGGTGTCTTATTATTTTGTGAGTGATTTGATAGGAATTTTCTATGTTTTGGTTCAAAACCTCTAAATTCTTTGTCTCATTTATTGGATGCAAGTATACAAATTTCAGTTTATTACAGGTCACAGCTTGTGCAAGATTATTCATGCCTTTCTGTGAAATACTTATGTGGTGAATCTAATCAGTTTGTATTGTAAGAACAGGTTTATTGGAGAATTTTTGTGAGTTATATTGTAGTTTTAAATCAAAATATTGGTGCATCACCCCCTTTAGATAGATTTTCTATTCAGTTTTCAATTTATGCAAGTTTTCTTTGATCTTTTTCCTCCATCAATTTACAGATCTAAAGGGTATTGAAAGGGAGCTGGCTCTTCTAGAGGATCATTCTTGAAACAGACAATCCCATAGTTTGAGAATGTTCCCATGTTGCATGGGATTGCCAAGCTTGTAAAGGCTTAGCATTCATGGTGCAATCCTTCGTGACAATAGCTACATGACATGAATTGTGGCTTGTGTCTTTGTCAGGTTCTCACAGAGATCTCAATATCATTGACCTCCTTCATTTTTACAATCTGTAAGACCCTCTTGACTGCTCCTCTTTATATACTATGTCTTTCTTCTTATATAGTCATTTCATGGGCTATTCTTATCTAGTACACATTCATTTACTTCCTCTTCTCTTCTCTACTAAACACTTAGACCCTTATGGACTATTTCTCTGAAAGAAACCTTGACATAGGTGCTTTCTTTGCTCTGGTAATTGAGGAGGAAGAGATATATTAGACAAGATGGGATATATCAGCCAATTTATGACTTCATTTACCTCTATAATACTCTGTATCTTTCTTGAAGCTTTGTTTTATCTGTCTATGGCGAAAAGCTACCTCCTTTTTGTGATCTATAATGCAAGTCATTTCACTACTTGGGATGAATGGTTTATAACAATGATCATGACTATGATGACTATCCTTCTTGGGAATTTTGAAGCCAAATTGGACCCCTTTGTGGCCACTATCCCTTTGTGATTAGCAGAGGTAGCTCTCTCACTGTGACTGTACTGCTGCCCTTGGTGACTATTTTTATACCTTTCTTTGTTTGTATGACTGTCATAGAGAAACAATGATTGTTCCACATTCCATCTTGAATGTTCCTTTGTCTCTCTACCCTCTATGGTTTCTCTTAATGATTGTTGACCTCACCAAAGATGATTGTGTTTTTGAATGGAGTTGACTGTCCCTTATTGGTGCAGGAGCACCAAGCCTGAATTTTGCAAAGGTCAAATGTTAGGTTTTAGGTGGTTTTGTGTAATTTTGGGTTCAATAAGGTATAAATAGACCATTCACAATGTAATAAGGTCTAAAATGGACCAATTTCTATGTCTTGTGTCATATTTTGTCAAATGTGGTCAAATAATGTAAGAATTTGTCAAGGTTGTTTTGAAAACTCAAATGATAATGCCTTTAGAGAGGGTATAAATGACCTTTCAGTTGAAATGGTGGTTGGAGGCCATTGATAATTGTTTGAAACATGCTTAAATACCTTCCAAATCTTGAGGATAGGGGTTGTTCAAGGTTTTGAAGGACAAATTTTTAATAAAACTCTGTTTTCTCTGCTATTTTCCTAAAAAGTTATTGTTCCAAACCATACTTATGCTCTATATGGTATTGTCATGCCTTGAAAATTGTTGGATGTGACTGATGCCTGAGTTAAGTACATTTTGCATTTGGTTTGAGTCAGATCCATCACATTTCGAGGGAGAAATCATGATTTTTTTGAAACTACCTCAAAACCCTGATCTAGGGTTTGAGAGTCTAGTTTAATGGGTTTTCATGCCATTCCATCGGTCTAGTGACTTCAAAACTGGTGGAAGGGGGCCATGTAGGGTAGTTTTATGTTCTTGTTGATTGTAGGGTTGGACAACAAAGTTTGTGTAGAGTTTTACAGAGATCAAGCCTAATATGCCCATGTATTAGGCCTAGTAAGGGTGCAGTGAATGAAAAAAGCATATTAGAACTATTCCCATGGACAAAAAACATGAAATTGGTCATTTTTCCATATTAACAAAGGTCTGAAATAGGTTTTTGGTGAGTCTAGAGTGGTTTTATAAAGTGGTTGCTTTGTAAAATAGACCTAATTGGCCTAGTTGCAAATAGGTCTGTCATAGATTTTGAGGCCTTTTTTCTTAAACAAGACATACCCATTTTGGGATATGTTAACTATGAGCCAAAAGGGTACTCCAAACTACTTGTGTTTACCTATTATTGTGTAATATGTGAAATATATGCCCTAATAGGTCATTTTACAGGGCTACAAAGCTAGAGGCCTAATTATGAAGGAAGTACTAGCAGTTCTAGCTTTTAGTGAAGGGTGAGTGCTGGTTTATGTTAGTTTGGAGTGTCTAATCAGCACCACTACATTAAAGTGGTATCACATGTGTTAGTTTGCAGAGATTGAGATTTTGAGACAAATTTTGGGTTTGTAGTCTTGAAGAGTTCATGTCAAGTTGAAGAGGAGTTTAATATCATAGCCCATTGTTGCAAAATATGGTATCAATGGTCTGACTGCCTCCTAGCACTACATCAAAGTGGTATTAGATCTAGGTTCTAATTTGTTTGGGAAGAAGTTGAAACTTATTGCAGGTTGAAGGTGATTGGTTGAAGTTTGTTAGAATTTGAGAGGACAAGATGCCTCCCAAGAGCAATGCCACTACTATGGAGTTACAAGAAGTGAAAGAGAGACATGCTAGATTGGAGGAGTCTTATAATGTTGTGTTGGTTAGACTTGAAGCCCTTGAAACCAATCAAAAAAGAGGAATGGTGGTAGAAGGTACAAGTGACGAGGAGGAAGATGAAGAGTTCCTAGAAGCAGGGGGTGAGGAAGAACTAGACCCTGAGGAACAGAGGATAACTAGGATGATAAGAGTTGTCAAGGATAACAAACATAAGGTGAAGATTGAGTTACCCATGTATGGAGGGAGTTTGAATGATGAGGAGCTTCTAGATTGGATTGTAGCTTTGGATAACTACTTTAAATGTGAAAATGTTTTGAAAGATCAAAGGGAGAAGATAGCAAGGACCAAGCTTAAAGGACATGCACTTTTATGGTGGGACTATGAGCAATCAAAGAGGAGAAAGAAAGGCAAGAATAGTTTCATGGGACAGGATGGTAGCAAGGATTAAAGATAAGTTTCTTCCTAAAGATTATGATGTTCAATTGTATAAAAAACTTCAAGGATTGAATCAAAAAGAGTTAGATGTTAGGACATATACTGATGAATTCTATAAGCTAAGCATAAGAGTAGGTAGGATGGAAGATGAGGTTGAAAAGGTTGCTAGATACCTTGGTGGTTTAAGATTCAAAATTCAAGATGAATTAGTTGTGGCAAACCCAAAGACGATTGAAGAATGTTTTCAAATGGCCATTAGAGTGGAAGAGAAGTTAAAAAGAAGGCAAGATAAGAGTGTTAGAGGCAACTGAAGCAATACAAGGGGCATAGGATCTTTTCATACACCAAAACAATCCTTTGAAAGATAAGAAGACACAAACAAAAACAAGGAACAAGTGGCAGATCAAAGAGGAGGTTTCAGAGGTCCAAGAGGCAAATTTGGTGGAGGAAGAAGTTCCAATATGTTTTCAGGTAGATGCTAAAATTGTAATCAGCTTGGACACCCATGTTTCAAGTGCCCTGATAAACAAGCCTCTAGTTCAAACATTGGTGAAAGAAGGAGTCTACTAGTGCAAGAAGATGAATGTGAAAGTGTTAGTTCATCTAGTGTCCATGCAACTCTTGGAGTTGGTGATGCACTCATGGTGAGAAGGACCCTACTTAAGACCTCTAAAGAGAAGGAACCATTGAAAAGGAGAGCCCTATTCAGAACCTCATGCAAATGCAAGGATAAGCTATGCAATGTAGTCATAGATTCAGGATCTACTAATAATATGGTGTCATGTGAAATGGTAGACAAACTGAAGCTAGTAAAAGTCCCTCGTGAAACTCCATATAGGGTATCTTGGTTGAATAATGATCAGTCTCTATTGGTAAATGAACAAGCATTGGTTGAATTTAAAATTGGTGCTTATAAAGATAAACTGCTTTGTTATGTTGTACATATAGAGTGTTTTCATGTTTTGCTTGGGAGACCATGGCAATTTGACAAGCATGCAATAAATGATGGAAGAGCTAACACTTACACCATTGAAAAGGATGGAAGTACTTTTGTACTAACACCATTGTAGGGAGACACTAAGGAGCAGACCAAAGAAGCAAAGGCTATTATGTTTGGTAATAAGGAATTTGTGGAGCCTAAGGAAGACAAGGATGAAAAGATTGCAGCCCACACCTATATAGTGAGTTTGGAGAATATAATGAGTTTGAGAGGTAAGAAGGATGACAAGATAACATGGGTAGTTAAAGAGCAAGGTCAATTGCTAGTGGAGTTACAATATTGACATAGCAATG
This sequence comes from Cunninghamia lanceolata, assembly GCA_027924645.1. Lineage (NCBI taxonomy): Eukaryota > Viridiplantae > Streptophyta > Pinopsida > Cupressales > Cupressaceae > Cunninghamia > Cunninghamia lanceolata. The sequence continues at coordinate 3,652,425 of BSBN01000246.1, forward strand.
TCATGGTTGGGACAATAATTTGTCCTTTGGTGGAGAACAAGGCTAATGGGTAGTTTGGTCTAGTCAAAACAGTGGTTTAAGGACCTGTTATGAAAACAATTCATTAGTCTAATAACACAAGGAGTTAGAGGATAGAGATAAAGGTAAAGGATGGACAAGTTCATGATGATTGGCAAGGACAATGAGAAGAGAGTGAATGTGCAATAAATGTAAGGAACAAGCAAGTCCAAGGAGCAGATGGTAATGATGTGTTGGAAGGAAAAGGAGTAGTTGCAGCATCAAGGTCAGATGTGAGACAAGATAGAGTGCAGATGGCAGGTCAGTTTGTGAGGAGCGACCAATATCAAGGTGCAAGCAATGACAAGGTTGCAAGGCATGATGTAAGATCACAATATTTTATTCCATGGAGGAGATCTCCAGACCAAAGAGACTTTCAAAAGTAAGGAGAAGTTGAGAAGAAGCATGAAGCAGGGCAGCATAAGATCTCATGGGACATGAGTCTTTTTCTAGGCCGGGTGTATGGTGCAGGAGCACCAAGCCTAAATTTTGCAAAGAAGGTCAAATGTTAGGTTTTAGGTGGTTTTGTGTCATTTTGGGTTCAATAAGGTCTAAAATGGACCAATTTCTATGTCTTGTGTCATGTTTTGTCAAATATTGTCAAATAATGTAAGAATTTGTCAAGGTTGTTTTGAAAACTCATTTGATAATACCTTTGGAGAGAGTATAAACAACTTTCAATTGAAATGATGGTTCGAGGCCATTGAGAACTATCTGTAACATGCTTAAATACCTTCCAAAGCTTGAGGATATGGTTTGTTAGTTTTGAAGGACAAATTTGCAATAAAACTCTATTTCCTCTGCTATTTTCCTAAAAATTTGTTGTTTCAGGCTATACTTTTGCTTTGTATGGTACTATCATGCCTTGAAAATTGTTGGATGTGATTGAGGCCTAAGTTAAGTACATTTTGCATTTGGTTTGAGTCAGATCCATCAAGTTTGGAGGGAGAAATCACTTTTTTTTCTTAAACTGCCTCAAAACCCTGATCTAGGGTTTGAGAGTCTAGTTTAATGGGTTTTCATGCCATTCCATTGGTCTAGTCACTTTAAAATCAGTGGAATGGGGCCATGTAGGGTACTTTTTATGTTCTTGGTGATTGTAGGGTTGGAGAATGAAGTTTGTATAGAGTTTTGTAGAGATCAAGCCTAATATGCCCATGTATTAGGCCTAGTAAGGGTGCAGTGAATGAAAACGCATATTAGAAGTTGTTCCCATGGACAAAACCCATGAAATTGGTCAATTTTCCATATGAATAGAGGTCTAAATAGGTTTGGTGAGTTTAGAGTGGTGTTATAAAGTGGTTGCTTTGTAAAATATGCCTAATTGGCCTTGTTGTAAATAGGTCTGTCATAGATTTTGAGGCCTCTATTCTTAAACAAGCCATACCCATTTTTGGATATGTTAACTATGAGCCAAAAGGGTACTCCAAACTACTTGTGTTTCCTTGAGATTGTGTCATATGTGAAAGATAGGCCCTCACAGGGCATTTGAGAGGGCTACAAGGCTAGAGGCCTAATTATGAAGGAAGTACTAGCAGTTCTAGGTTTTAGTGAAGGGTGAGTGTTGGTTTGTGTTAGTTTGGGGTGTCTAATCATCACCACTATATTAAAGTGGTATCACATGTGTTAGTTTGTAGAGATTGAGATTTTGAGATAAATTTTGGGTTTGTAGTCTTAAAGAGTTCATGTCAAGTTGAAGAGGAGTTTAATATCATAGCCCATTGTTGTGGAATATGGTATCAATGGTCTGACTACCTCCTAGAATGGCATCACTTATCTTGTGATCTGTTACCTGCTCCATATATTCCTTTTGCACTATCAACTGTGATTACTAGCATGTGAACATCCTTCAACTTGACTTGTATTCCATCATTGTGACTATTTCCTAGGAAACATGACTACTCTCCTCTTGCTCACCATCCTCATGTTATGCTAATGTGATAGTCCTCTATATGTTCAAGACATCAACCCTATGTATTACTCTTTCTTCCTCATAATGACTGCAGCTCCTTATGTAGGGTATGACTATCCCATATGCAGGCTTGGCTAGTTTCTTTGATTCTCATGCATCCTCTTATGACTATCTCAGGATGATTTTGGACTGCACCTAGGCTATTGGTAGATCTCTATGATGGTAGCATGACTGTTGCAGTATCTTCAAAACTATCTCCTTGAGGCTTGACTGTTCTTGACTAGTATTTTATGATACTTGATTTCACCTTTTCATGGTTGTACTATCAAAATTTATGTTTGTATTAAGAGATGCTATTGATGAAAGGTCTTTAGGTACATATATCTGCACAATGAACAAACATGTTAGATAAAAACATAGGGGATAAAGCCTCTCTCTTGATTGTTTGATTTGATATTCTTCCTCCTATTTCATTCCTTTGCATCTGATGTTTAGTTTATCCATTCTACTTTGTTGATCAAGTGTAGAATAGAAAGTACATTTTAGATTATTGTATATAGAAGTAGAGATGAAATCCTGAGCTCTAACATCATTTTTGTTGTCCTCATGTAGGTCTTCTCTTAGATCTATCACTAGGACAATTGGAGGTGTTGATGCAGACAATGGGATTCATCATTCACTTAGGTAATGATGGGTCCCATCTTTCTTTTATATGCTTTCTTTTCTTGCAATGTACTCGTTATTGTGCATCTTATCACCTACAGTTACTCCCATGGCTTGTGTTGGATTATATAAACACTTCTCTTTTGAATATAATAGTTATATCATCTCATGCAATGATTCATGTATAATTTCTCTTTGTAAATCATTTGCATAGCACAAAATGAACATTATTGCATGAAATATGTGTTTATAATTATGAAAAATTTAACAAAGTTATAAATAAGTTTCTGAAATTGTACCAAACTACAATGAATGAACTACAGTGAACACATCTGAAACATGATCTGCAAAGAACTAGTTTATCTTCAAGTTCACCTATCATCCTTTGGATACCTCTTACCTTGTTGGGACACTCTTCATTTTATCTAGATTGGGTAACAACTCTATTTGACCTGTTACATGATCTTGATAGCATGATCATTAAACAGTTCTTCATCAAGAAAGTAGATATTGACTGGATGGCTCATGAACATAATCTTTATTTTACCTCTTCTTTTGAAGTCACTTGCTTCCTAAAAGAATTGGAAAACAACTATTACAACCCAGCCTAATTGGGCTGCGAAGCACACTTTGATAACATTTTTGGTGACCTCTACACTAGTTTTTCCTACGATAACTCTCAAGGCTAGTTTCATAGTATGTCCATTGGGTAATAGAGTCCCTTTTTAGCCTTTACAATTCAAGAAAATTTCATGACAAATCGACTCTGAGAAAAACAACAGTAGTAGAACAAAACTTAACATAAAACAATGCTGGCTCCAAACGGGACTAGCCAACTGTGCAACAATACTTCTTGGAAAAAAACAAAACTGAAATGAAACTACTGTGCAATCAGCACTTATTTAACTGAAAAACTACTCTACTATGATACAATATTGAACCTTTGCTTCTCAGAAACAATGTTTGAGGTGAATCTCATTGACTGGGATAGGTAACACCTTTCCTTCCATAGTGGCCAACTAGAAAGCATTGTGTTGTTTGCATTCAACAATCATAAATGGGCCTATCCACATAGCATCAAATTTATTGTTCTTACCAGGTCTACTTTTCAGCTCATCCCACTTAAAAACAATGTCTCCCTCTTTGAAAACTCTAAAAATTGCTCTCCTGTCAAATGTTCTTTTCATTTGCATCTGGTACATCTCTAATTGTTGTGTTGTTTGCTTCCTTATTTCTTCCAACTCTACTAGCTCAACCAATTGTACCTCCATAGGACCATCCTCTATGAACTCAAGCTCTTTCATGAGACTTAGGGTTGTTAGCTTAGTTCAGATAGGTAGTTTAGCCTCTTTACCATAAATAAGTACAAAAGGAGATTGACTTGTTGACATTTTAGGGGTCACCCTATCAGCCCATAAGGTTGATTTCAACTTTGAATGCTATGTTCTCTGGTTATCTTCTATTGTTTGTTTGATGATCCTGATGAGGTTTTTACTAATGGATTCAACCTACCCATTCCCCTGAGGGTAATAATTTGATGAAGTTCTTAGGTAAACACCATGTTTGATGGCCCATTTAGTTATTTTTAGGCCAACAAAAGCCAATGCATCATTTGAAATGATTGTATTTGGTACACCAAACCTAGCTACTAAGTGTTCATAGAAATTCAATATAGCACTCTCATTAGCTTCTTTCAAAGCTACTACTTATGTCCACTTAGTAAAATAATCTATGGCTGTTAATATCCACTTGTGACAAGAACTTGAAGGTGGATTAATTGCTCCAATAAAATCAAGGCCCCACTTGGTGAAGGGCTGATCAACTGTGATGGGTTGTAGAGGCATGGCTGCTAATTTGTATTGGTTACCAACTGAAAACTCAGCTTCCTTTATGAGAAAATTTTGTATCTGATCACCACTTTCAAAAACCTACCAATGTATGTTTTTATTAGGCATTGATGGCCTCACAACCACCTTCACATACTATTGTTGCTCAATAATTCTGATTTCTTTTTAGGTATATCAAACTTAGCCTCCATGGCTGCAAGTTTATCAGCCTATTTAGTATGATTTCTAGGCATGGAAAACAAGTTAAATGCATCAAAATGTTTAATTAATTTCCATACTCTATACTTATAAGACTTTAATAAGTCATTTTAGTGACGTTAATGTTTCTTACCTGATTTGCCACCAGCTCACTATCACCAAATACGTGCAAACATTTAATGTTCTTCTTCCTAGCCTACTCCAAGTCGTGAATGAGTGCTTCATATTCAGCTGTATTGTTAGTACATCTAAATGCTGCATAGTACTTCTCATTTTTGGGTGAAATGAGCATAGTTCCACCCCCAACACCAGCTCTACTTCTTGCCCCATCAATGTACAGTTGCCACAACTCATTTTTTGGTTGTTCTACTTGTTATTGCTACTGATTTTCACCTTCCATAAGGTTAGGAATAGGTTGACTCTGTTCATAGATCATATAGATGCCTAAACTAGCTTCTTCCATTTTCTTATAAGGGTCATCTTCATGGTTTTCTGAAGCCCTTTCATCTAGAAACAAGTCTGCTATGTTCTCAATTGGTGTTCTAGTTTCATGGACAATAGGTTGTTCCTCTTCATGGTAGGTCAAATTTGCATTAACAACACTAGGAACATAAGGTTCAATGTGGTCCTTACCAATATTTTTAGACTTTACAATCACTCTTGTACCATACCTTGTCCTGAAGCACATATGAGACCAATTAGCTAACAGATAGTCTCCTAATTTTGCTGTGAAATCTTTGGAACAAAGAAAAGTATTGGGGAAGATCTATGACATATATATCTTGCAAGATTGCAAAATTTGGGCAAGCATGCAAGGTAAGATTCAAATTTCTGATCATTCCAAGGGTATTGATGGATGAACCATCTAACTGTCACCAGTTTGGACATTGGTTCATAAATCAATCCTAACTTGTCCACTATCTGTTTTGGCATTACTGATGTACTAGCACATGAATCAATCATATAGTTATGCACAAGATTTTTACCAATAATTAATGAAACATAAAATGTCATAGGTTTGACATCTTTACCTTGTTATTCATTTTGAACTGGTGGGTCATTTTCAAGCACTACCCTGGGCTAGTTTCTTCACTGGTCTAGGGTAGTCTCATTATTCATAGAGGTATTAGATAAGGCCATTTGTAATAAATCTTTTTGGCCTGGTAAAGATAATGACTCCCACAAGGACATGCTTACATTTGTCTTTTTCATATAATAAATAATATTAAAAGAACATGAACTAACATTTGGATGTCCCCTTGAAGAAACATGGTTTGCTTGTTGTCGTACTTGTTGTGGCTTCCCTCTCAGTTGATTCTGAGTTTGGAAATTCTGTCCTCTTGGTAAGACATGAATATTTGACTGCTGTGATGGACTAGAAGCACCTTGCTGGATTGATTGAGCCTAATTTTGGCCTCTTCCATCTTGCTGTCCTATATCTACAACTCTCTTTTTGGCTCTCTTGTTAATTGCTATGGACTAGGTAGATTGATTTTGCCCTTGTGTATGATTAACCCCGTAAAACTCCTCACCCTGCCAATTCATTAATGTTGCATTAGATTTATGTTGTTCGGGATTTTAAGCTTGTTGTTTTGAAACTTCATGTACAATACTTTGCTAGACATCCGCATTATTTTGCACCATCAAGGCCTAATTAATCATGTCATTTGAGAAGGTTGATTTGTTGTGTGGTTGGTTACAGGGGTAACACCAATTGTACTCTTGTGCCATATTGTTTTTCACTGGTATTAACTCTCTAGATGAGTTGGTAGCATGCTAGTTGTAAGGCTAATGAGGCCTTGTATTGAAGTTCCTTCTTTGGCCATAGTTTTCAGGCTGATAAGAAGGTCTATTCTGCTAGTTATCTTGTTGGTTTTGCTAGTTATTTTTCTGCTGATTCTAGTAAGGGTCCTGATAAGGTCTATAAATTTGATTTGGTTTCTTTTTTATGCTTATCAACTCCTTGCCAATAGTTTTTAGTAGCTCTGCTTGACCTTGTAACATCTATGTTTTCTTTTGTAATAACTTTGTTTATCTTTTTACCTCCTGAGATAGGGCTAGGGCAACATTTGTTTGGGCTAAAACTTGATAATTGGGGACTAGTACAATAGGTATAGCAGTAAGAGGTGGGATTTGTAATGGGAGAGATGTGTGTATCTTTGGAGAAATAGGCATTACCACCCTTGTGGCTATTTTACTAGCCTAAATTAGGTTGTTTTTAGCTCTTATGGCAACTGCATAAGCACCTGGCAGTGTCGTACCACCCATAGATTGCACCATTACTACTATATCACTATTTAGAGATCTAAGAAAGTATAGAAATGCATGTTCATTAGTAGGCCTTCCTGCTGTTAGTATTCTGTCCCAAGTTTGCAAAAAATGAAAGTTGAAATCAGCCATATGCTCTAGTGGAGCTCTCTTTATTGTGCTAAGTTGTTCAACCAACAACAAATTGTCAGACTTGTCTTCAAATTGCTTGTTCAATCCATCCCCTAACAGATCCCATGATGTGATTGAACCTACTTCCAATCTGAAAGGAAGCTAAGTGCGCGGAAATCACTTCCTACACTAATCTAATGAGGAGAGGGCTATGCAAATTCAAATTAATCCTTACAACTACAGTAACATAGAACATCTAAATGAGATATTATAGCAATACACAAGAACTAGAAAGAAAGACAAAAGAAGAGAGACAAAGATTTACGGTGGGGAAAACCCTTATTGGGTGAAAAACCCCACACTCAGAAACCTGCACAATGTATTAACAAATCTGAAAGAATGTTTACAATACACTTGCAATGCAAGCTTCAATGGTCTTTGACACTTGTGTCTAGAGTCAATTTGGCAGTATAATAGTACCTATAAACCTGTAATGCAACTCCATCTCCAAGAATCTGTTTATATAGAAAATACAAGGCAATATTGGACCTATCTTGGGATGGGCGTCCAACTTGGCCTCATGGCCCAAAACCCACACCTAAGGACACTTGGTCAACATTGTAGAATGTGTCTGACACTTGTCCACTACTCCCATCCCAAAGAAGTCACATATTTCTAAAATGGGCTATGACAGATGCTCTTACAACACTTACAACTGTCATAGAATCTGTCATAGCGGTTACAACTTACAACTGTACGAGAATCTGTCATACACATGCTATAAATAGAATATCTCTTACAACATGTCATAGTCCACCTTGGGGCACCCAAATATGACTTTTTCAAAGATGATTCATGACACATTTCTTCACCTGTCTTACATGCTTCTATTTCTTACTCTTACATATCATAACTTCATCATAGGAATCCATCATAACTGTTTCGGTCAAACATTCCCTTACACAACATGAAAGATGCTGACACATGGAAAAATGTTCCTACCACAAAGTGGGACACCTATCTCCTCATGTGAGGACAAAATTACAAGTTGTCATCTTCCATTTAGGATGACATATCACCATGCCACATCCCACAACATGACAATATGGAATTTACAATTTATTTACAACATAGGCATTTAATTAATATATACAAACATAAATAATTTAAGGAATTACCAAGGTTGAGAAACCTTAATTCCCAACATTCTACCACTTGTTGAACACCTTGTAAGAGCTAATAGAATAACAAGATTGAACTACTATAGGTCGAGAGGCCCATAGACTCCAAACACCATCTGAACTTCTCTGTGCCCACTGGTTTCATCAATGCATCTGCAATATTCTTCAAAGTATCTACCTTATCCAAATTTGCCTTTCCATCCTCAACCATGTCTCGCATAAAGTGAAACTGAACATCAATGTGCTTTGTTCTAGCATGGAAAGTTGGATTCTTCGCAAGGCAAATTGCACTCTAACTGTCACAATTGATCGTGATCTGACATGCATCAACACCAATATCTGAACACAATCTCTTAAGACAAATGGCTTCCTTACAAGCATAAGTTGCAGCCATATACTCAGCTTCAGTCATGGACAAAACAACAACAGGTTGTCGCTTACTCATCCAACTAATAGCACCACCAAATAGTGTAAACACATAAGCACTGGTGGATCTACTGCATACATCAAACTGCCAATAGTACTAGCATAAGATACTTTGCTCATGTCCTCCACTTCACTAGGAGATTTTGGACAATCCTCAATAGACAACTTTATCCCCAAATAAACGGGAATACACAATGGTCTACAATTTTCCATGCTAAACCTATCCAACATGGTCTTCACATACTTACTTTGGCTTAACCAACGTTTTCTGTTGGTTCTGTCTCTTCTGATTTCCATTCGTAGAATGTACCTGGCTGCTCCTAAATCTTTCATTTCAAACTGTGCTGACAACTGAGATTTAAAATCAGAAATCATATTCTTACCCTTCCCAATGAGCAACATATCATCAACATACAATGCAACAATGAGAATACGATCACCATCAAACTTAAAATACACACAGTGATCTGATTTTGATCTCACAAATCTAATAGATAACACAAAGGCATCAAACTTCAAGTACCATTTCCTAGGGGATTGCTTCAAACCATACAAAGACTTCTTAAGTTTGCAAACCAAATTTTCTTTACCTTTCACCATGTAATGCTCTAGTTGTGACATGTTGATTTCTTCCTCCAAATCACCATGAAGGAAAGTTGTCTTCACATCCATCTGTTCTAGCTCTAAGTCATAAGCTATTGCAAGAGACAACATGAATCAAATGGATGTTAGCTTTGCAACAGGGAAGAAGATCTCACCATAATATATACCCTCCACTTGTGAATACCCCTTTGCAACCAATCTGGCCTTATACTTCTCAACACTACCATCTGCACTAAATTTCTTCTTGAACACCCATTTGCATCGAATGGGTTTCTGTCCAAGAGGCAAAGGCACCAAGTCCCAAGTTTGATTCTTTTCCAAAGTAGTCATTTCATCTTCCATGGCCTCCTTCTAGGAACCTGCATCTTTCATGTCCATAGCCTCTGATAGAGTTCTAGGTTCATCACAGTTAGTAAGCAAAGAAAAAGCATAACTAGAATCAAGCAATGTAAAACAAAACCTTTTAGGTTTCTTTCTTATCCATGTAGACCTCCTCAAGAGCTGAGGTTGAGGTTCATCTTCTTCATCTAAGCTTTCAGGGCTACTAGAGCTCTCCTCATCATCAGGTCCAACATTGTCTTTCTATTTAGTCTTCTCAGGGGTAACAGGAAACTGAACAACATCCTCTTTCTTTTCTTTTTCTTCTAGATGTAAAACAATGGAGGAAGGTGTAAGCTCTCTGAAGATGACACTTCTTCTATACAACACTTTTTCTACCACAGGGTCCCAAAGCTTGTTTCCTTTCACACCGACACCATAGCTAATGAAGATACACTTAACAGCCTTGTTCTCCAATTTTGACCACTTCTCCCTAGGCACATGTGCATATGCCTCACAACCAACAAAATGAAGATGCCTTATTGAAGGCTTTCTACTAGACCACACCTCCATGGGTGTCTTTCCAACAAGAGTTGATGTAGGAGATCTATTAACAAGATAGCAAGCAGTGGAAACAACTTTAGCCCAAAACTTTTGTTCTAGGCTAGCTCCACTAAGCATACTCCTAGCCTTCTTCATCATTGTCATGTTCATTCTTTCTGCAACTCCATTTTGCTATGGGGTGAATGGAGTTGTCTTATGTCTTTCAATCCTAATTTCCTTGAAATATTTATTGAATTTTGTAGAATAGAACTCACCACCATTGTTAGTTCTCAAACACTTAATCTTTTTACCAATCTAATTTTTAGCAAAGGCCTTAAACTCCTTAAACTTAGTATAGAATTTAGATTTTCTTTTGAGAAAATAAATCCATGTCCTACTATAATCATCTATGAAAGAAACAAAATATATAGATTTTGATAATGAAGGAACATTAACAGGACCAAATACATCAGAATGAACAAGGTCCAACACACTAGAAGACTTGTGAGAACTAGAATAAAACTGAACATGATTTTGTTTCCCATATATGCAATGTTCGCAAAAGTCAAACTCAACATTACAATCATCTAACTCCTCAACAAAGTTTTATTTTTTAGGGTACACAAACCCTTCTCACCAATGTAGCCAAATCTCTTATGCCATAACATTGCCTTTTCAGCGAGAAGTTTAACTTCCAAAGCATGATTACAAACATCAGAACTAGAAACATCAGATCTCTTAACTACTCATTCATATGGTGGGGATGAAGTGATTGTTGCCCTCTTCCTTGAATCAGAAGAACTATTGCATTGTGAAATGCAGGCCTCCAGCTGAAACAGAGTACCTCTCCTAGTTCCCTTAGCAAGCACCATAGCTCCTCTAGTCATCTTACATCCTTCTTTCGAAAAGACAACCTACACACCTGCATCATTCAAAGTACTTACAGAAAGAAGGTTCTATGCTAAGCCTGGGATATGCATAACCCCAGAGATCTCCTTCACTTGACCATTAGGGAATCAGATAGAGACTCTTCCACGACCAACAATCTTCAGATGAGAGTCGTCACCCAAGTACACCTTTCTACCATCCAACTCCTCATACTTAGTGAACCAGTCTCAATGCGAGGTCATGTGGAATGATGTATCAAAGTCAATCAACCACACATCATCAGATGCATGGGTCACCAGGGCTGCGATGAAAGCATCACCACCATCTTGTGATTTGTCAAAATCTGAATCTGGGGTCTTCTTCTTCTTCTTCTTTTCTTCGTTGCATTCCTTTTGGAAATGCTAAGATTTACCACAGTTCCAATAGGTAGCCTTGGACTTTCTAAGAGATTTGGATTTCCCATGAGATTTGGATCTACGCTTCTTAGCTTTCTTGTCCTTCTTTTTCCCTTTCTCCTTGGGTCTTCCACGAACTGCAAGAGCCTCTTTGGCTACATCAGAAGACTTTCTCCGCATCTCTTCGGATAACAATGAAGAAACCACTTCATCCATTTTGAATGTGGATGTGGTTCTTCCAATAGCCATGACAAGGTGATCCCACGAGTCTAGCAAAGAACAAAGAAAGGTCATACACCGATCCTCCTCCTCCATCTTCACACCAATAGATGTCAATTGTGCAACCAACATGTTAAAAGTATTCATATGTTTAGTGATGGATCCTCTGTCTTCCATTCAAAGAGGATACAACTTCTTTCTTAGAAAATGTTTATTAACTAGGGATTTGGCTTGATACACATCTCCCAACTTCTTCCAAAGCAAGGTTGCAGTTTTCTCCTCGTGGACATTTAACAACACAGAATCAACAAGACTAAGTCTTATGAGACCCTTAGCTTTGTGATCCTTGAGATCCCACTCATCTTGTGACATTGCAGCTGGTTTAGTTCCATTAACACTTTCCCAGAGGTCTCGGTCTACAAGCATGTCTTCCATGTTGAGCTTCCATAGCTTGAAATTAGTGCCATTGAATTTCTCCACTTCAATTTTTTTGGATGTGCTTACCATCTCCTTGCTATAATAGAATTAGAATACTCTGCATAGACTCCCACTCAACTTAAGATCAACTCAAAAAACCCCTACCCAATAGCTAAGACCAAAACTTGCCAAGCTCTGATACCAACTGAAAGGAAGCTAGGTGTGCGGAAATCGCTTCCTACACTAATCAAATGAGGAGAGGGCTATGCAAATTTAAATTAATCCTTACAACTATAGGAACATAGAACATCTAAACAAGATATTGCAGTAATACACAAGAACCAGAAAGAAAGACAAAAGTAGAGACAAAGATTTATGAAGGGGAAAACCCTTATTGGGTAAAAAACTCCACACTCAGAAACCTGCACAATGTATTAAAAAATTTGAAAGAATGTTTACAATACAATTACAATGCAAGCTTCAATGGTTTTTGACACTCGTGTCTAGAGTCAATCCGACAGCATAACAGTACCTATAAACCTGTAATGCAACTCCATCTCCAAGCATTTGTTTATATAGAAAATACAAGGCAATATTGGACCTATCTTGGGATGGGCGTCCAGCTTGGCCTCATAGCCCAAAACCCACGCCTAAGGACACTTGGTCAACATTGTAGAATTTTCTTGACACTTGTCCATACCTCCCATCCCAAAGAGGTCATCTATTTCCAAAATTAGCTATGATAGATGCTCTTATGACACTTACAACCGTCATAGAAGCTGTCATAGCGGTTACAACTTACAGCTGTAAGAGAATCTGTCATACACATGTTATAAATAGTATATTCTCTTACAACATGTCATAGTCCACCTTGGGGTGCCCAAATATGCCTTTTTCAAAGATGCTTCATGACACATGTCTTCACCTATCTTGCATGCTTCTATTTCTTACTCTTGCATGTCATAACTTCGTCATAGGAATCCGTCATAACCGTTTCAGTCAAACATTCCCTTACACAACATGAAAGATGCCAACACATGGCAAAATACTCCTACCACAAAGTGGGATGCCTATCTCCTCATGTGAGGAAAAAATTACAAGTTGTCATGTTCCATGAAGGATGACACATCATCGTGCCACATCCCACAACATGACAATATGGAATTTACAATTTATTTACAACATAGGCATTTAATTAATATATACAAACATAAATAATGCAAGGAATTACCAAGGTTGAGACACCTTAATTTCCAACACAATCCTCTAAACTATTGAAGGGCCTTACCCTTCATAGATGTAGCCAACAATCTCACTGCAACATTCTCCTATGTTATGTGATGGACTAAACACAACATAGCCACATCTGTTATATGCTCAATTGGAGTAGTTTGGTTTTCACCTGTGAAAAAAGGTAAGCTTCCAAGGATACCACTGAAATGTCATGTGTTGCAGCAGTAATAGGCTACCAGTGTTGAATTGCACAAAAGGATATCTATTCACCACTGGTGGAGCTTGAATGGTTTATGGAGTTTGTATGTGAAGATTTATCACCAAATTTCTTTGATCAAACTCTGCAATCCTGACCCTTGGAGGAGTAGATTGAATTCTTCCTACTAGACTAGGTGTTCTTACTACTATTCTACCTCTTCTCCTTGGAGGTGATAGTTGTAGATACTTAAATGGAGTTGAACATCCTCTCATTTGGACCTTTCTCATGAGCTAAATTCACTAGATCTACAAAAAATCAAAATTTTGAGTCACCAAGTATGTTGTTTTTTACCTCTAAAAGGGTGAAAACCTTGTTGTGCATACCCAATAACAAAGAAAAAATGTATTAAAGTGGCCTGGAACTCTATTCAGAGTCCCACCAGGCATGCCAAAAACTGTTGTCACAAAGGATTACGCCTTGAATGCTAAGCCTTTACACTCTTTCCAATCCCGTGCAACATGGGAATGTTCTCAAACTATGGGTTTTCCTGTTACGAGAATGAACCTTTGGAAGAGTCGGGTCCCTTTAAATGCCCCTTTGGATCTATATCTTGATGAAGAAAAGAGAGAAGAATACTATATAAACTGAAACTGAATTGAAAATCTATCCTAAAAGGGGGTGATGTAGTAATATTTTAACTTAAATCTACAATATGATGTACAAACACTTTCCAATACATCTATTCTTACAATCCAAACTGATCAAATTCACCACATAAGTAATTCATAGAAAGGCATGAGAAATCTTGCACAAACTATGACCTGTAATTGGTGTAGGGGCACCTTGCCAGCTTTAAGCCTCCATGAGGCAAATTTTGGTTTTTATCTAATTTTGGTGTTTTAATGATGTAATAAGGTCATAAATTGACTATTGGAAATGTGTTAGAGGCATTTGATTAGGTTCTAATGGGATTTGGAGTTACTTTTTTAAAGGATTGCAAAAATTGTAAAATTGTCAAATTTGCAAAAAAATGCAAAAAAAAAAGGCAAACAAAAGAGGAATATGAAGGGTCATAGGGAGTTTAATATGTAGTTTCTCACATTTGAGGAGTTTTATTTTATTATTATTGTAATAAAGGTCTATGTAAGACCACTCTTATGTATTTAGAGGTCATTATGTAGTGAAGCTTTAAGTTTGCTCAAGTTTAGTACTTTCTAAGTTGAGTAGGGTTAGTGGTTTGGTTATTTTTAGCCTCTTCTTTTTGCATGTAAAAGAGAGTGGAGTGATGGAAAAAGAAACATGTATGTAAAGACAATATTTATGCCTTGAAATTTGTGCAAGAGGTAGAGATGAAGGAGAGATGAAGTTTAGAGAAGAGAAATGAAATAAAAGTTTAATTTTCTGATTTTTTTGACTATTTTTCGCTATTCCTGAGGCTGGTACGGCCCTATATGAAATACCAAATGGCATAAAATTAGATTTTCTAGAAAGATCTCAGAGTTTTCTTTCTTTTGGCATTGGTTGCATGAATTTTTATTATGTTGTGTAAAAGTTATGATGATTTTAGTGATGGATGTTTTGTTTACTATAACTGTCATCTTGTTTGGAATGGTACAGATTTTAAAGATCAAGTACAAGTCTGAAACCAATGGTAAAATATGGAGATATGAGTCTAGTTTCATATTCTTTTTGTTTAGAAAATTTTCATTAAAAATTAAATGAGTTATGACATTTGTGGTGAGGGCAGGTCTGCAATCTACTAGGATCTCCATCTCTATAACAATCCATTTTTTAAGAATACTTTCAAAAACAACCTATGTTGTATGTGAGATATGTGGTGTAAGAGGATAATGGGTATCCAAATCAGGTTTTAGATCATGGGTTTGAGTTGTATTCTGAAAATTATGTCAAATTTACCTTATTTGCTGCTCTCATCAAAGCATAGTGAAAGTTTGTGAGTTTTGGGTGAATCCTCCATGTCTCTGCATCAAATTGGTATCAGAGCTCAGAAGGTCTAGGAAAGAGAGAGTTTAGTTTTATGTTTGTGTGTTTGTGCAGGTTGAAGAGAGAACCTGGTTGCCAAAAGACTAGGTAGAGGAGAAGAGAAGAGACCTAGGTGAGGCAAAGGCAAAGAAGAAGCAAGGTGAAAGAGACTTGCTTGAGGAAAGATGGATTTGTTTAGAAGGTACTTGCAGGCTGGAGGTTCACAAAATAAGAAGCAAGAAGAAAAAGAGAGGAAGAGGAAAGAAGAAAAGATGAGGCAAATAGAGGTTGAGAAAGAGATAAGAGAACTGAGGCAAGCTATGGAAGAGATGAGCAGAAGGATGGAAGATGAGATGGAGCAATTGCTCAAAAGAGCACTGAGTTGGCACTTGACAATCAAAAAGAAGGTATCATGGCCTATTAAGAAGATAGTTCAAAGAAGAAAACAAACAATAGTTATGGAAGAGGAAGTTGTTGAATGTAGCCCTGAAGTGCAACAACAAGAGATTGATCAAATCCTTTGGAAGGAGATGACAAGTTTGGACAACGAGGAATACTACTTTGTATATGAAAGTCTTAAGCAATTAATAACTATGATGGAGGAATTAGAAGATGTTGTTCATCAAAGGAAACCCTTGGAGGACAAGTTTGAAGTAGAGTGCATGGTGCAGGGAAGCAAGGAGGAGACCTCAAGGTCTCAATATTTTATTTCTAATATTTCATTGGATTATGTATGTGCAGGTTATAAAGAACAAGAAGAAGTGCCTACAATGTATGAAGATGATGGTGAAGAATATGTTGCCAAAACACTTGAGGAAATGATTTCATTTTTAGATGAATATGTTGCCAGTGAAGACATAGATGATATTACTGAAGTATATACACAAGAAATAGAATTTTGGAGCCTAGAAGTTGAGAGAATGCTGAATAAGAGATGGCATAAGAAAAAGAAGAAGAAGAAAAGGACCCAGGGATAGTTGCAAAGATGAAGGACATGTTACAGAAGAATTGGAGAACTAGGAAGAAAGAGTTGACTTGCATTCAAGAGGACTTGAATTTTATTTTCTCCGGGAGTATGGTGCAGTAGCACCTTGCCAGCTTTAAGCCTCCATGAGGCAAATTTTGGTTTTTATCTAATTTTGGTGTTTTAATGTTGTAATAAGGTCATAAATTGACTATTGGAAATGTGTTAGAGGCATTTGATTAGGTTCTAGTGGGATTTGGAGTTATTTTTTTAAAGGATTGTAAAAATTGTAAAACCGTCAAATTTGCAAAAAAATACAAAAAAAAGGCAAACAAAAGAGGAATATGAAGGGTCATAGGGAGTTTAATATGTAGTTTCTCACATTTGAGCAATTTTATTTCATTATTATTGTAATAAAGGTCTATTTAAGCCCACTCTTATGTATTTAGAGGTCATTAGGTAGTGAAGCTTTAAGTTTGCTCAAGTTTAGTACTTTCTAAGTTAAGTAGTGTTAGTGGTTTGGCTATTTTTAGCCTCTTCTTTTTGCATGTAAAAGAGAGTGGAGTGATGGAAAAAGAAACATGGATGTAAAGACAATATTTATGCCTTGAAATTTGTGCAAGAGGCAGAGATGAAGGAGAGATGGAGGAGAGATGAAGTTTAGAGAAGAGAAATGAAATAAAAGTTTAATTTTCTGCATTTTTTTGACTATTTTTCGCTGTTCCTGAGGCTGGTACGGCCCTATACAGAATACCAAATGGCATAAAATTAGATTTTTTGGCAAGATCTCAGAGTCTTCTTTCTTTTGGCATTGGTTGTATCAATTTTTATTATGTTGTGTAAAAGTTATAATGATTTTAATGATGGACACTTCCAGTTTTGTTTACTATAATTGTCATCTTGTTTGGAATGGTACGGATTTTAAAGATCAAGTACAGGTCTGAAACTAATGGAAAAATATGGGGATATGAGTCTAATTTCATATTCTTTTTGTTTGGGAAATGTTTATTAAAAATTAAGTTAGTTATGACATTTTTGGTGAGGGCAGGTCTGCAATCTACTAGGGTCTCCATCTTTATAACTGTCCATTTTTTAAGCATACTTTCAAAAACAACCTATGTTGCATGTGAGATATGTTGTGTAAGAGGATAATGGGTATCCAAATCAGGTTTTAGATCATGGTTTTGAGTTGTATTCTTAAAATTATGTCAAATTTACCTTATTTGCTGCTCTCATCAAAGCGTAGTGAAAGTTTGTGAGTTTTGGGTGAATCCTCCATGTCTCTGCATTAGTAATAAACTAAAATTTGTATACTTGCATCTAATAAATGAGACAAGAATTGAGAGGTTTTGAAGAAAAACACATAAAATTCCTATTAAATCACTCACAAAATAAACAAGATACCTGGATTCAGATAGAAGAACCCCTGATTGTATTAGAAAATGGAAGGAATCTCTACAAAATAACAATAAACTACTAGAAAATAATTTGTTGCTATTGTCAAAAAATGTAAGAATGGCTGAGTTACAAGACAATCTCCCTCTCTACAATATGCAAAGGTAAAAAAGCCAGAACTAGGGAAAAAATCATGAGCTTTTTTCCTATAATACAAAATCTACGTCCAAAAGTGGATGGGAAGTCAACTCCAGCTCAATCAGACTCAAAAATATGCATGTATGAGTCTAAAAAAACAACTAAAATTTAGGCCCCAAAACTGCTCCAAGATAACCAAAAATAGCCTAAAACTCCAAGTCTTAAGGTCCTTGACCACAAAAACTACCAAAATTAGCCCTCTTTGATCTCAAGGCGAAAATAGAACTCAAATCTATCCCTACACGAGTTTGAAACCTCAGTTTAACTCCTTTTTTTGCATGACTAAAGGGCAAAAAGAACCTAATTTAACAAATATTAAAGACAATGACATGAGTTTTCCTTAATAAGTGTTATCTAATGCTTATGTCTCCCTCTAGGTTATTTTTTAACAAGTATTAAGGCAATTTATTATGAGTATTGCACTTAATAGGTGTTAAATTACATTGTTTTTGTCATTTATTTATGCAAAAAAACATAAGAGGCTTTACATCACAACAATAGCCCTTAAGGAAAAAAATAAACCCTCTTCTAGTCTCCATGCAAAATAAAACCTCTATTCTGCCCCTAGTCACTGTCAAAAGATCTCAATCCTCTTCAAATTGGTCTAAGTCAAATTAGAGTAAAAAAGGCCCTTATTTACCTTCACAATCCTTAGTCATAATTGTGCTTTTGTTTGACTAGAAGTTTAAAATATTATCAAAAATCACCAAACTTTATCACACCCTTATGACTCCTATCAACCACCACATGCATCAGTTTTACTTGATGATTATGTTTTAAAGGTCAAAAAACACAATAATACCTTTTTACCCCATGACCCCCTAATTTTCATTAGGCTTTCATTACTTAAAAGTCATGGTCCACAAGCTCCAATTTGATTTACATCTCCTTTTATATTTTTAACTTAAAAGTCAAAAATACCCTCATTAGGGTTCGGGCAATGAGACAAAACCAAAATTGAAAACCCTAAAAACTAATCATTCTTTTCACTCCTTTTTGTTGTTGGACTTTGCACCACCGCTACCATAGTGTTTTGAGGGTTTGGAGCTTTGTGGAGGGGCCTCTAAGGCTATTATGATTCAGTATGAAGGTAAGAATCACTTCTTCTGCACTATGTTGTAACTTCTTACCATGAAATGATAAAAGAAAATACCTTGAGTCTAACATATCTTTGAAGAAACTCTTTTATTTCACTGCTTCTGTGTGATATTCCTCTCCTCACTTTGGTTCTGTCTCAGACATAATGGGAAGATGGGTTTTTATGCTCTACTTTTGCATACGTTGTGAGAAAAACTCTCTTGCAAAGATGATAAAAATCCAACATCTCTCTGCTGTAAATACTTGTCTCATGATTTCTGCATTTCTTTCTAATTACTGTGAGATGATTATGAAGATGGTTCTGTCTTGTTATTTGCAACAAACTCTACTAGGATTTCATGAGAATCCTGAGTATCTTGCTATTCAGCATGCGGCTATTCCTTGTGCTTTGAACTATGAAAAAGAAATTGGGAAGAAAGCAATACCTCTCAGACATAATGGTTTGTTATTGCGTACTGTCGTTGCAAGGGTTTTTCTCACAAAACCCTTAATAGGTAAATAATTGTTTTGTATGATATTCCTCTCTTCACTTTGGCTCTGTGATAAAATAATGTGAAGATAGGTTTTCTACTCTACTTTTAATGGTTGAGCTTGCTCAGGTTTCATTGGTACCACTGATAATGCTATGCCCTTTTGGCTCCAAAAAGCCCGTGTAGATCCCTATGTCTCTTTGTAACAGTAGTAAACTTCCTTTGTTGCTGATAAGAAATAAGGTATCTATGGTTGATCCTCTCATAGGCTGCAACTTGTCAATGCAAATACCACTGTCTCTTAACACTTTGCACAAAACTTCCACCTTATATATCCCTCTTGATCATTGTGTAGACTTTATATCTCCTTAACTATGACCAAATTATGTCTAGATAGACCCTCATTTACATGGTTCTATTCTTAGGCATGAAGTAATCAGATGCAAGTTGATTATACTATGAATGCAGTCCTTGCTTTGACATATACCCTCCAAGACTTATTGATGCATTTTAATATATACCACTGTCTCTCATGGTATTTAGACATAGCTTCTTATAGTACCTATGTGCATATTGAAACTCTTTTAATTGCCTTTAGTAAGCATATCTTTCATAATTTTTGTTCCTTAGTAGGGTTTCCTTCAACACAACATTCTTTATCTTTTGATACCTACCTTTTCAAGGTTCCAATCTTACTGTGGTAGGCTCCCTATGATAGAACACCATCCTGATTTGATCTTAGATCACTTTGTAGGAGTCAATGACAACACTAAGAGGGGGGGTGAATCAGTGTTGTGTTAATTCTTAACTTTTTACAATCTTTACAAGACAAATAGAAAGAAATACATTAATGGTCTATTGATCTCATATGCACAAGACTAATAGTCAAAGATGTGAACCAAAAACTTATCAATAAAACACAAATATGCACACATAGAGACAAATTATAACATAGAAATTTCTGGAGTGGAAAACCCTCTCAGGGTAGAAAAACCACTCATGAAGTGCCTCACTGGCTTAACTCTAAAAACTTCTTACAAAGCCTCACTGGCTGAGGAAGGTCTCACTGACCAAGGTCTCACTGACCAAGGTCTCACTGAACACAAACCTCATCGACATATTGTGCCTCACTGGCAAACACAATCACTATTAACAAAACATCAAACTTTGTGTACAAGACATGATTGCCGCTCAATCAGATTTGCACCATTTTATACAACCTTATACCTTCTGTTTGATTTTCAAATCAAGACCATTTTCTTTTCTGCAAACAAGCTCCATATACAAATCTTTATAAACAATTTTCTCTGCAAATTAATCATGTATTCTGATCCATTCAATAACACTGCATATCAACCTTGTATTCTATTCCATTCAATAACATTGCATATCAATCTTGTATTCTGATATGCTCAACAACACTACTTTACTCTGTATGTTTCATCTCTGTCTTGCAAGTCCTCTCATCAATGCACCTGAAAAACAATTTTATATAGATTGAATGTCCTTCCACCTGCAAAGAAAAATCTTTTCATATTCCTTTCCTCTGCACATGATCCTTCATATTCTTTGACATTTCAATTTGGACAATTTCTATATTCAATATTATCCCTGCATAAAACATTTAGAAAAAATATATCTCCAAAAACAACTTCAATTAAATTCAATCATTTTGCCCCTGTCAACAAATAAAACAATAACTCTTCAAATTCCTTTGTGCATTCACTTTCATCTTCATTGCAATTTATTAATCTGCCCTCATTCTTGTCTCTGCAAAAACTTCAATGGACTTAAATCCATTAAGCCATTAGTCATCTCCAAAAGAAATCTTTAAAATACAATTTTGCCCAAAAAAAAAACTCTCCTTCATTTGATATATATATATATTTTTAGATCTCATAAAAACATTTCTTCAAAAAACCATTTTGTTCTCTTCAAAAAATATAATCATTCTGCCTTTCAAAAATAATCTCCAATCTCCATACAAAAACAATCTCCTCAAAAATTAGTCTGCCCTTAAAAAAAATCTCTTGGATTTTCTTAAAGAAAATCATCTGCAAGAAGACAAAAAGAAACCTCTCCTTTCTAAAAAAAATTTCTCAAAAAAAAAGAAACATACCTCAAAAAAAAATTTCTTTTTAAACTCCTATGCCACAGGAGTGAATAGAAGGAAAGAAAATCTTCTTAAAAACTTAGTTTTATATCTCCACTAACTGCCACTTTATTTGCAAAAAAAAAACCTTCTAAATAAAACCTTAAATGATGTATTCTTCACACTTATGACGTCCTAAGGACCGTCAAAAGTGAAACAAATAAAAGCGGACTCCATTTTGAATGTTGGCCTTTGATTTTACTTTGCCGCTCAACATAACTTTAAACATATACCATCGATGGTCTTTTGGTGCTAAAACCTCCTTATAGAAGACCGAGGGATTCAGTTGAACTTAGAAAGGGGCTGGTCACATGCAATGATATGTGACCCCTCTAGCAGGTGGCCTAAGTGAAATGACCCATTCTCGCAGGTCAACATTCAAATAGAATATAAAGTGCCATAGATAGATGACTGTCAAACTAGGTTATAAATAGACTTTAACTTTCAAACCCATTTAAGGTATGAGAGATGTTTAGGATCTTTTAAAACAAAAAGATAACACCTTGACAATTGATCTCAGACATCAGCCTTATAAATTTTCTTTCTGATAGTCACTAAAGAACGAACCCTCCTATTTAGATGAGACATGAACACCATTAGATAGCCTCTATTTTTAAAGCAACACTCTTGAAGCATATTAACACACCATATCCTCTTGAAACATTTACAAGATTAAAACAAGAGACACATTGTAGAGAATGCCACTAACCAAACTAAAGCTTCCACTGATGAAACTATTGCAATCTATAGCTTCCACTGATTGCAAGAAGACCACTGCTAACATTGTAGACCACACACCTAGATATTTCATGAGAACAACTGATCAAGACATGATGCCCTTTTTGATTTTATTATCCTGAATAATATAATCCAAGATGATTGCCTTCACAATATTTGTAAATCAAGTAAACCATGAATGAAGATCACATAATATGTCTTATCTTGAGCACATCCAACCTCAAATGTTAACTTAAACACAACGCACTATCACTGACCTCAACTAATCTTGAAGCAACCTCTCTCAGATCAATGCACAACAACTTTTGTAATTAATACAGTATGAACACCAAACCAACATTATGCCAATGAAGCACTCCTTGAGAGTGAGTTGATTTATTGATGTTCTTGTTCAAACTTCATGGAGATGAGTATGTATCACTTAAATGAATCAATATATATAATGCAAGCTGTTCAACACTTCAATTAACACACCACATCATATTCAACCTATCAACAATGTCAACCTTAACATGCTTGGAGATATACTGATTGAGACCACATTTGTGAAGATCATGACAAATTGTGAACAGGGATTTTATCACACTGACCAAGCATACTGAACAAGCTATGATATAACAACTCCTGTCAACAACTTCACAAGAACATTTGAAGCATCAACCTCTTGCACTTACCTCCTGCAAGACCTTTTTGACATCAATGACAATCTGACACCATCAATCTCCCCCTTTGTCATTGATGGCAAAACCACCTGATGCAATTTATCTTTCTCCCCCTTTTTGACATCGGATGACAAAGACTAATTATCTCCCCCTGAGAAAATAACTCCACTAAAAGATGTTAAACTCCTGTTATCAAACTAGAACCACTTGTCTTTCAAAGTATTGAAGGCACTAAATGCAATTTTGCTAAACTAATTTTGAACATTAACATTTCAAAACTTGAGAGCAGAAAGATACCATAAAACTTATATCTGAAGCACAATACCACTTCTTATTACAATATCACTATGAAGATGAAGACTGAGACACTCCCGATAACATCACAAACTTTCAAAACAAACAGTTCTTCTTCAATCAACAACCTTTTTGACCTGAAATAACAAATCTCCAAGATCTCCCATGTGTTAAAGTTCACAAACAAATCACTACTCAAAAATACCATTGATAAACACTGACAAGACTAACCAACATAACTCAACTCAACTCAGCACTTATCTACTTCCTGAATTAGTCCTGAAGCAACATATCAACTTGAAGTATACCATCCATTTACTGACAATCAACCTTCTGAACACTTTTGCAAAGAAAATCATAAACATACCAATACTCTTTGATAAACAATTTTGCAAGCAAAAATCATGTAGACCCCTCATCACACAGATGCCAAGATGACCATTTTTGATAAAACCTTTACTTGCCTCCGATTTAAAGAAAAACAAGATTCACCATCAATGTCATAAGAAACTCTGGATTGTCATAACTTGAAGCTCATACCTGAAATCACCACACAATTTGAACAAACCTTTCTAAACCAAATTAATGAGAAAGACACTATCTTCAAATCACCTGAAAGCTCCAAGGTACATGTCATAAAACATAACTCAACAAAGTAATAGATATAATCATCAAACTGATTTCCTGATATGAACTATCATCCTGCATATTCTGACACCTTTTCTTGACAGACCAACTTGCTGTTCCTGCACATATTATACTATCAAATCTGATATACAACACTCTGGCAAAACTGATATATACATAATCATATCTAAAACATACTGTAATCAACAAGAACTCTTGCCTCTTGACTTCATCATTCAAAACAATATATTATTGCAACAACATTTTCCAAAACACTTTGGATTGCAATACCATGATAATTCAACCTTTGTAATCAATAACATGACCAAGAACAATTTGTGCATTTTGAACTCCTGAAACATTTTTTTCAATACCTTGAAATCATAATAAGCCAATGAACCCCTGTATCACTGTCATACACTGAAACTCAAAAACATCAGTAACATTATCAAGCAAGCATGATAAACAAAACAAGTTCATCACATAGATAAACATCAACTGATCCTGCTGTAACTTCTTGGGAATAAAAGATAGTACAAGAACAACTCCCCCTCACAACATGCTATTTGTTATGCAACTATGATGTAACTTGTGTAGGATGCACAAGCTTAGATTCTGACTTCTCTTTACTTTCTTTCTGCCTCCAGATTTTCATAGGTGCTTTCTTCCTCCAAACCTTTTCTGTCTTTTTCTTTTCCCAACCTTTCAAATTAGGTGGAGCTCTCCTGCAACTGTGTGCTTTATGACCAAGAGAGTTGCAATTATAACAAATTATGTTGTAAGCAAAATCAATTGACTGATAAAACCTTTGATCACTCATATTAAGCTTCCATGAAGGATCATACACTTTGTTCATTTTGCAGCTTCTTTGAATATGTCCAACATTATTGCACTTGTAACATACAAGGTTAGTATTCCTTTTGCAATCAACTGCTTTATGCCCAAAATGATTACAAGTATAACAATAACCATTAAATGAATAGTTATACCTGTACATGTAAGCTTGTCTTATAGATGCAGGTTTTCTCAAATTTCTTCTTTGATTGTGCACAAATTCATCTCTGGTTTTCTGTTCTGTTTCACTCTTCCTTTTACCTTCTTTGGCAGCAACATGATGACTTGAATCAATTTTCCTTCTAGGAGTCTCTCTTGCTTTTGAACATTCTCCTTCTTCAAAACCAAGTCCAGTAGTGTCTCCATATAGTTTTTGTTTACCAAGCATCTTATGTAGCTTGCTTGTGCTTTCTTCAAACTCCTTATACTTCTTAGATAAAGCTTTGAGACCATCATACTCTTTTCTCAGATTGATAATATCACTCTCTAGTTTTAGATTCTCAATCCTTGTAACTTCAAGGTTAGATATTGAGACATCAGCTATCCTCTTAGCTTTTTCAATTTCTGATTTCAAACTGACAACTAGTTTATCTGATTCATTTGCTTGATTCTTCAAGTCTACAATCAGGTTTCTAGCATCTTCAAGATTTGTAAGAGCTTTATCTTTTAAATCTCTTTCTTGCTACAACTGCATCATTAATTTATTGTTCTCCTTCTTATAATTCTTGAGGCCACTTAGAGCATATATGAGCTCTCCTTCCAAATCAATCTCACAATCTTGTTCATTATAATCCTGATCATCATCATCACTCTGATCATCATCACTTGTGATGCTAGCTTCTTCTGAATTTGATTGGGATTGAACTTCAACTCCTTCATGTGATTGCCTTTCATTTCCACTTTCTTGACACACCAGAGTGTCCTCTTCTTTATCATTACCTTGGTAAATTCTTTTCAATCTCCTCCACATATCCTGAGCTGTAACACAATCCATAACTTTACAAATAACATCATTAGACAGAGCAGATAATATAGCCTTCTTTGCAATACCATTATATTCAAGAGCTTCTTTGTCATTTACAGAATTACCATTCTCAATTGACATTAAAACATCATATCCTAAGGAGGATAGATACACTTGCATTCTAACATACCAAACTGAAAAATTTGAACCATCAAACTAAGGAACATCTAAAAAATTTTCTTCTAAGACAATATCAGATTCAACTTGGAGAACAACTTTATCAACTGACTTTTTATCAAAATCTGGACTTGATATGGTTGATTTCTTTTGTATCTTTTGACTAGAAAGAATCTTAACATTTCTTATGTTCTTATTTCTTCTACACTTACCCATTGAACTCCACACACAGGACCTACCCCAGCTGATTAAGCTTCTAAAGGGCACCTTGCTCTGATACCAATTATAGGAGTCAATGACAACACTGAGAGGGGGGTGAATCAGTGTTGTGTTAATTCTTAACTTTTTACAATCTTTACAAGACAAGTAGAAAGAAATACATTAATGGTCTATTGATCTCATATGCACAAGACTAATAGTCAAAGATGTGAACCAAAAACTTATCAATAAAACACAAATATGCACACATAGAGACAAATTATAACACAGAAATTTCTGGAGTGGAAAACCCTCTCAGGGTAGAAAAACCACTCATGAAGTGCCTCACTGGCTTAACTCTAAAAACTTCTTACAAAGCCTCATTGGCTGAGGAAGGTCTCACTGACCACAAACCTCATTGACATACTGTGCCTCACTGGCAAACACAATCACTATTAACAAAACATCAAACTTTGTATGCAAGACATGATTGCCGTTCAATCAGATTTGTACCATTTTATACAACCTTATACCTTCTGTTTGATTTTCAAATCAAGACCATTTTCTTTTCTGCAAACAAGCTCCATATACAAATCTTTATAAATAATTTTCTCTGCAAATTAATCATGTATTCTGATCCATTCAACAACACTGCATATCAACCTTGTATTCTATTCCATTCAATAACATTGCATATCAATCTTGTATTCTGATATGCTCAACAACACTACTTTACTCTGTATATTTCATCTCTATCTTGCAAGTCCTCTCATCAATGCACCTGAAAAACAATTTTATACAGATTGAATGTCCTTCCACCTGCAAAGAAATTTTTTTTCATATTCCTTTCCTCTGCACATGATCCTTCATATTCTTTGACATTTCAATTTGGACAATTTCTGTATTCAATATTATCCCTGCATAAAACATTTAGCAAAAATATATCTCCAAAAACAACTTCAATTAAATTCAATCATTTTGCCCCTGTCAACAAATAAAACAATAACTCTTCAAATTCCTTTGTGCATTCACTTTCATCTTCATTGCAATTTATTAATCTGCCCTCATTCTTGTCTCTGCAAAAACTTCAATGGACTTAAATCCATTAAGCCATTAGTCATCTCCAAAAGAAATCTTTAAAATACAATTTTGCCCAAAAAAAAAACTCTCCTTCATTTGATATATATATATTTTTAGATCTCATAAAAACATTTCTTCAAAAAACTATTTTGTTCTCTTCAAAAAATATAATCATTCTGCCTTTCAAAAATAATCTCCAATCTCCATACAAAAATAATCTCCTCAAAAATTAGTCTGCTCTTAAAAAAAATCTCTCAGATTTTCTTAAAGAAAATCATCTGCAAGAAGACAAAAAGAAACCTCTCCTTTCTAAAAAAAATTTCTCAAAAAAAAAGAAACATACCTAAAACAAAATTTCTTTTTAAACTCCTATGCCACGAGAGTGAATAGAAGGAAAGAAAATCTTCTTAAAAACTTAGTTTTATATCTCCACTAACTGCCACTTTATTTGCAAAAAAAAACCTTTTAAATAAAACCTTAAATGATGTATTCTTCACACTTATGACATCCTAAGGACCATCAAAAGTGAAACAAATAAAAGCGGACTCCATTTTGAACGCCGGCCTTTGATTTTACTTTGCCACTCAACATAACTTTAAACATATACCATCGATGGTCTTTTGGAGCTAAAACCTCCTTATAGAAGACCGAGGGATTCAGTTGAACTTAGAAAGGGGCCGGTCACATGCAATGATATGTGACCCCTCTAGCAGGTGGCCTAAGTGAAATGACCCATTCTCGCAGGTCAACATTCAAATAGAATATAAAGTGCCATAGATAGATGACTATCAAACTAGGTTATAAATAGACTTTAACTTTCAAACCCATTTAAGGTATGAGAGATGTTTAGGATCTTTTAAAACAAAAAGATAACACCTTGACAATTGATCTCAGACATCAGCCTTATAAATTTTCTCTCTGACAGTCACTAAAGAACGAACCCTCCTATTTAGATGAGACATGAACACCATTAGATAGCCTCTATTTTTAAAGCAACACTCTTGAAGCATATTAACACACCATATCCTCTTGAAACATTTACAAGATTAAAACAAGAGACACATTGCAGAGAATGCCACTAACCAAACTAAAGCTTCCACTGATGAAACTATTGCAATCTATAGCTTCCACTGATTGCAAGAAGACCACTACTAACATTGTAGACCACACACCTAGATATCTCATGAGAACAACTGATCAGGACATGACGCCCTTTTTGATTTTATTATCCTGAATAATATAATCCAAGATGATTGCCTTCACAATATTTGTAAATCAAGTAAACCATGAATGAAGATCACATAATATGTCTTATCTTGAGCACATCCAACCTCAAATGTTAACTTAAACACAACCCACTATCACTGACCTCAACTGATCTTGAAGCAACCTCTCTCAAATCAATGCACAACACCTTTTGTAATTAATACAGTATGAACACCAAACCAACATTATGCCAATGAAGCACTCCTTGAGAGTGAGTTGATTTATTGATGTTCTTGTTCAAACTTCATGGAGATGAGTATGTATCACTTAAATGAATCAATATATATAATGCAAGCTATTCAACACTTCAATTAACACACCACATCATATTCAACCTTAACATGCTTGGAGATATACTGATTGAGACCACATTTGTGAAGATCATGACAAATTGTGAACAGGGATTTTATCACACTGACCAAGCATACTGAACAAGCTATGATATAACAACTCCTGTCAACAACTTCACAAGAACATTTGAAGCATCAACCTCTTGCACTTACCTCATGCAAGACCTTTTTGACATCAATGACAATCTGACACCATCACACTTATCACTACCTTGCACAGAATCTACAATGTTATGAAAGGTCTACAAATCCCTTATCTACCCCTTTGGTTATTTCAGGTGACTGTGAATAGTCCATGTTCAGGACTGCAATACCCTTACCATAAACCTTTGTTTTATGATGTTGCTCTCAGGAAGTCATTATTGGCTACTTTTTACAATGTTAGTGTTTGTTTTAGGATAGACAACTGAAAAGGGAGGGTGAATCAGTTATCGCAAAATTTTTTGTTCTTTAAACACTTAAATCCTTCTTATATTTCTACAACATAATAATGATTCAATCATGGAAGCACAACGCAATAACTTAAGAGTAGAAACACATTCAACACATATGACACCAAAATTTTAATGTGGAAAACCCAGTTAAGGGAAAAACGATGGGGTGACTAACCCAAGATTGTATTCTCTGTTAAAAGAATAAGAAGAACAAAATGGTACTTGCCAATTAGGGCTCACTACCTGAGCACACTGCTCACAAGAGGCCCACTGCCTATAGGAGACACACTATCTATAGAATAATATAAATATTACATACTTGAACTGGAGATTGGCATCTTCACCATGCTTGAGATAGTTCTATTTAAGCTCAACACTTCTGCTCTGCTTTTCTCTCTGCTCCTCTCTATATATTTCTCATCATAATCAAGAATACTTTTGAAATGACTTCACAAATCTTACTTATACAAGACATCCACTTTGGGATGATCATCAAAGTTGGCACAACACATACTTTATTTTATTATAGAGCAATTATACAAATACAACTTGACTTATTATAAAAACTTCATGTGAGTCACTACCCTATTGGCCACGCCTATCTGGGACTTCAATCTTCTTCAAGGAACATGCCATGCTTTGTAAAACATCTTGAAGATCATCCGCAAGGTGTGTAAAACATCCGGTCAGCCAAGATTAGGAAGAACACCATCACCCGAAAGTAAATCTTCAATTACGAGCTCAATCTTTAATGTGGACCGCCAACATGAACTAGACATGATCTAGAGACCCCCACAAGCTTGCTTGAATCACCAAGAACATCTGGACCACTTCTGCTTACTATAATCATTCACATCTTCATCCAGAACCTCAAGAACATAGTCTATCATCACTGTCATATTAGTATAATTGTTTGTAGACCTCCAGACCACTAACCAATTGAGTTGTCAATTCACATTGGCTTCCTAAACATGCCACCAAATCTGCAGAACAAGATATTGTATTTTTGGATCTCACTAGACCTATTTGTGTCACTCTGTCACCTCTGAACAACTACTAGAACAAGTTTTACTCATATGGCCATAACTCCACAATTTCATGCGGACCTCTCAAATCTTGACTGGATCATCTTTAGACACATATCTACAAACCCTTTGATGTGCATTCTCTAATCTTCATCTAGCTGGGATCTTCACTTCAGAGAGCTTCACTATCTTCACTATTCTTCTCTGTTTCTGATAGGACTAATTTTCTCAATATCCTTAGCACACAGCTCATCCAATCCTTGACATCAATGCAACAAGAGTATGTTGACATCAATGACAACACCGGTTAGGCCCATACTTGCAACAGTTAGGACAGTCCATATGATGAGTGCCTTTGATTCATTTGAAGCCACTCCATTTAAATATTATCCACTCCAATGGTAAAATGCTCACTTAGCAAAATCATCTCCTTATTCACAATAAAGTCTTAAATATTTGTCTTGTTTAGACTGGCCCAAACTAGACTTTGACTGATGGAGCAAATGATATTTTTAAGGGGAATCATTGAGACAATTTCTTGCCTCTAACTTGAAAGATAGTGAAACATTAGTCACTATAAAAATTTCCTTAATTCATGTTATAGTCATTCCTGAATGGCTTCATGACTGTTACAGCTAACTATTTCCTTTGATTTGCATGGTTTATGACTGCTCTAAGAGATGTAGACAATGATAAAACTATGCTACTGACTTCTACATATCTCATTGAGAAGGTTGTAAGGTTTATCTTGATGATGCTCCTACTCCTAATATGTAAATGCTACATGAAATGAATTGTGGCTTGTGTCTTGTGTCTTTCTCAGGTTCTCACAGAGATCTCAATATCATTGGGCTCCATTGTTACAGTCTCTAAGACCCTCTTGACTGTTCCTCTTTGTATACTATGCCTTTCTTCTTATATAGTCATTTCATGGGCTATTCTTATCTAGTACACATTCATATACTTCCTCTTCTCTTCTCTACTAAAAACTTAGACCCTCATGGGCTATTTCTCTGAAAGAAACTTTGACATAGGTGCTTTCTTTGCTCTGGTAATTGAGGAGGATGACATATATTAGCTAAGATGAGATATATTAGCCAAATTGTGACTTCATTTGTCTCTATAATACTCTGTATCTTTCTTGAAGCTTTGTTTTATCTATCTATGGCAAAAAGCTACATCCTCTTCGTGATCTATAATGCAAGTCATTTCACTACTTGGGATGAACAGTTTATAACAACCGATCATGACTATGATGACTATCCTTGTAAATGTTGAAGCCAACTTGGACCCCCTTTGTGGCTGCTATCCCTTTGTGATTAGTAGAGGTAGCTCTCTCACTGTGACTCGATTGCTGCCCTTGGTGATTATTTTATACCTTTCTTTGTTTATATAACTATCATAGAGAAACAATTATTGTTCCACATTCCATCTTGAATGTTCCTTTGTCTCTCTACCCTCTGTGTTTTCTCTTAATGAATCCTCACCTCACCAAAGATGATTGTGTTTTGAATAGAGTTGACTGTCCCTTATCTTGTGGTCTGTTAGTTGCTACATATATTCCTTTCGCACTGTCCTATGTGATTACTAGCATGTGAACATCCTTCAACTTGACTTGCATTTCATCATTGTGACTGTTTCCTGGGAAACATGATTGCTCTCCTATTTCTCATTGTCCTCATGTTATGCTAATGTGACAGTCCTCTATATGTTCAAGACATCAACCCTGTGTATTACACTTTCTTCCTTATAATGACTGCAGCTCCTTATGTTGGGTATGATTTCCCCATATGCAGGGATAGATAGTTTCTTTGATTCTCATGCATCCTCTTATGACTCTCTCAGGATTCTTTTGGACTACACCTAGGCTGTTGGTAGATCTCTATGATGGTAGCATGACTATTGCAGTATCTTCAAAACTATCTCCTTGAGGCTTGATTGTTCTTGACTAGTCTTTTATGATACTTGATTGCACCTTTTCATCACTGTAGTATCAAAATTTATGATTGTTATAAGACATGCTATTGATGAAAGGTCTTCCAGTACCTATATCTGCACAATGAACAAACATGTTAGATAAAAATATAGAGGCTAAAGCCTCTCTCTTGATTGTTTGATCTAATTTTCTTCCTCCTATTTCATTCCTCTACATCTGATGTTTAGTTTATCTATTCTACTTTGCTGATCATCTATGTAGAATAGCAAGTACATTTTAGATTATTTTATATAGAAGCAGAGATGAAACCCTGAGCTCTAACAAAATTTTTCTCTTCCTCCTACAGGTCTTCTCTCAAAGCCATCACTAGGACAACTGGAGGTACTGATGTAGACAACAGGATTCATCATTCCCTTAGGCAATGATAGGTCCCATCTTTCTTTTATTCTTTATTTTCTTGCAATGTACTCGTTATTGTGCATCTTATCACCTACGGTTACTCCCACGGCTTGTGTGGGATCATATATGTTGTAAGTATGGGCCTAATCGGAGTTGGCATTGATGTCAACATACTCCTATTGCATTGATGATAAGGATTGGATGAGTTGTATGCTGAGGATATTGAGAAAATTAGTCCTATCAAGAACAGAGAAGAATAGTGAAGATAGTGGGGTGAAGATCCCAGCTAAGATGCAAATCAGAGGATGCGCATCAAAGGGTTTGTTGATATGTGTCTTAAGATGATCCAATAACGAACTAAGAGGTTCGCATGAAGATCTGAAGAAGTTATACCCACTTGAGAAAAACTAGTTCTGGCAGATGTTCAGAGGTGACAGAGTGACATAGAAGGTCCGGTGAGATCTGAAAATGCAATATCTTGTTCTGCATATTTGGTGGAGTGTTTAGGATGTCAATGTGAATTAACAACTCAATTGGTTCATGGTTTGGAGGGCCGCAAGCATCTATTCCAATATGACAATGATGACAGACTGTGTTCTTGAGCTTCCAGATGAAGGAGAGAAAGATTTCAGTAAGCAGAAGTAGTGTGGATGTTCTTGGTGATTCAAGCAAGCTTGTGGAGGTCTTTGGATTGTGTCCAGTTCGTGTTGGTGATCCGCATTGAAGGTTGAGCTCGTAATTGAAGAATTACTTCCAGATGATGGTGTTCTTAATAAGTTTGGCCAACCGGATGAGTTACACATCCTACGGATGATCTTGAAGATGTTTTGTGAAGATTGGCGCATTCCTAAAGGAAGATTGAAGTATCAGATCTGTGTGGACGACAGCGTGTTGATCCATGTGAAGTCTTTTTGTAATTAGTCATGTTGCATTTATGTATTTTCTCTGTAATGTATGCCGACTTAGATGATTATTCCAAAGTCAAATGTCTTGTATAAATAAGAGGTTGTGAAGTCATTTCAAAAGGTATCTTGTGGAGATGAGCATGTGGGAGAGAGGAGTAGAGTGAAAGGTAGAGCAGAAGTATTGATCTTAAATGGAAATGACTCAAGCATGGTGAAGATGCTATTCTTCAGTTCAAGTATGTAATATTTATTATTTTGTAGACAGTGCATCTCCTATAGGTAGTGGGCCTCTTGTGAGCAGTGTACTCGAGCAGTGAGCCTTAATTGGCATGT
Source organism: Cunninghamia lanceolata (assembly GCA_027924645.1). Classification (NCBI taxonomy): domain Eukaryota; kingdom Viridiplantae; phylum Streptophyta; class Pinopsida; order Cupressales; family Cupressaceae; genus Cunninghamia; species Cunninghamia lanceolata. The sequence goes on from BSBN01000246.1 coordinate 3,686,385, forward strand.
GCCATTTTGTTCTTCTTATTCTTTTAATAAAGAATACAATCTTGGTTAGTTAACTCATGGTTTTTCCCTTAACTGGGTTTTCCACATCAAAATCTTGGTGTCATATGTGTTAATGTGTTTCTGCTCTTGAAATTGTTGCATTATGTTTCCATGATTGATTTATTATTATGCTGCTGAATTACAAGAAGGATTTAAGTGATTAATTGAAAGAAAGTTTTGAACAACTGATTCACCCCCCCTCTCAATTATTTGTCATGAATCTAACAATTGGTATCATAGCTAAGTTCCTCTAAAAGGAGCTTAACCGCTTGAGGAGATCCAGGATGTCGTCCTACAAGAAGGATAGTCTGAGGTTTGATGGAACCAATTTTATTCTTTGGAAAAGTCACATGGAATGTCACCTGCAATGTATGGGAATGTAATATTACATCACAGCTTCAAAGAAGTATGTTCCTCCACAGAATGGTCCAAGTACCGTAGATGAAATCAGAGATGTTGAAAATAATCTTTAGACTAAAGAAGCTCTTCTAAGTGCCATATCTGATTCAGACCTAACAAATGTTATTGATCTAAAAACTACATATGAGATCTGGCAAAAACTTGAACTTTTGCATGAAGGAGACAAGTATGTTAAATGTGCCAACCTACAGAGTCTGAAAGGAAAATTCAAAAACCTCAAGATGAGAGAAGATGAAAATATCACTACATTTATGCCAAGAGTAAATGAGCTTGTTTGTGGCATTAGATGTGCTGGTGGAATCTTGGATGAAGATGAGATTGTTTCTAAAGTTCTTAGATCCCTTCCTGACTCTTACAAGTACAAGGTTGCTGCTATTGAAGAATTCAAATTTTTTTCAAATATCACAAGAGATCAATTGGTTGGTAATTTAGCTGCATTTGAATTGGCTGAGTTTGGAGATGCACCCCCAAGTCTGAATCTACTTTCAAAGATAGTGCCTCTATAAAAGGAAAACAAAAGTTTGATCCAAGAGAGAACTCTTCAAAGAAACTTTTATGGTATGAAAAAGAAAGAAAGATTTGGAAGAAGATGAAGCAGAAACTGCTCAACTTGAAGCTCTTATTGCAAAAAGGCTGCCAAGAGGATCCGATAAGTATGAAGGAAAAATGCCCTTCAAATGTTTTAACTGCAATAAGATTGGTCATTTTTCCTCAAGGTGTCTGGAAAGATTTTCAAGAGAAAATCTAAACAGATCAAGATTCCAAAAGAAATGTTACTATGTTCATGAAGATGATGATGATGAAGGAGTAACAGATGATGAATCAGAAACAGGAAACAAATCTAGAAGTGACTGGGTGTTTATTGCCATTAAGGAAGAATATCCAGTGCCCTCTAAATCTATCAATCATAAAATGGTAGAAAGAGCTCTGGTTGTCCAAGTTGAAGAAAAGGATGATTGGGTCATCGACAGTGGATGCTCCCACCATATGACAGGTGACAAAAATAAGTTCATAGATTTGGAAAGATATGAAGGAGGAGTTGTAAAATTTGGTGATAATTCTACTGGTGGAATCAGAGGTAGAGGAACCATTTCTTTTGATGGAAAGAACGAAACCAGTAATGTACTATATGTTGAAGGTCTAAAGTACAATCTTCTTAGTGTTGGACAGTTGGTGGACAAAGGTTATGATCTCTGATTTAAAAATGGAAAATGCAAGATCTTTGAAAGTTCCAGAACAGAGATTGCATCCAGTACTCAAACAAAAGGTAATATCTTCCACTTGGTTGGTACTGGTAAAAGTTGTTTATTTGTTCAAATTGATCAGAGTTGGTTGTGGCATAGAAGAATGTGTCATGTGAATTTTGATAATATCATCAAGATAAGCAACACTCAGGTTGTAAGAGATCTTCCAAGACTTGTGAAACCTTCTAATAGTTTGTGCAAAGAATGTCAGTTGGGTAAGTAGAGCAGAGTCTCATTCAAAAGTAAGGAATAATCTTCTACCAGATTATTGGACTTAGTTCATACCGATCTATGTGGTTTGGCAAGAATCAAGAGTGTGCAAGGTGATAGATACTTCATGTTATTAATTGATGACCACTCCCGGATGATGTGGGTGACTTTTCTAAAAGAGAAATCTAAGGCTATTGAGAAATTCAAAATATTCAAGGCTATGGTAGAGAATGAAACCAGATTGAACATAAAATGTCTGAGGTCTGATAGAGGTGGAGAATTCACATCTGGTGAGTTCATAGAATTCTGTGAGAAACATGGGATAAAAAGATAGTTGTCTGCTCCAAGGACTCCACAATAGAATGGAGTAGTGGAGAGAAAGAACCGGACCATCCAGAAAGCATCTAGAACCATGTTGATGGAAGCAAATGTTCCTCAAATCTATTGGAGAGAAGCTGTAAGCACTGCAGTCTATACTCTCAATCAAGTACAAATCAAAAGCAATACTGGTAAGACTCCTTATGAAATTTGGTTTGGCATCACCCCCACTATGAAGTATTTCAGTGTCTTTGGTAGCAAATGTTACATTAAAAGAGATGAAGATCTAGGCAAATTTGATGCTAGAAGTGATGAAGGAGTATTCTTGGGTTATTCTATTCAAAGCAAAGCATACCGGTGTTATAACAAGAGATTGAGAAAGATTATAGAAAGTACAAATGTGAAGGTTGATGAAGGTATTGAAAAACCCTTGAGGTTTTATGAATATGATAAAGATGATGAGAATGATGTTTTGGTCCAAGGAGTCCAAGCCCCTTCTAAAATTTAGATCCATACTGATCCGGTGAATAAGGAAGAAGAGATAAGTTTGAATGAACTTGTTCAAGAAACTGAAGTGCAAGAAATTCCCAAAGTTCCTAGGTATGTAAGACTGAATCACTCTGAAGATCAGATCATAGGTGATAAAAGAAAAGGTGTTCAAACATGAAGAAAGATTGCTCAAGATTCAGATGAGTATTGTCTGATTTCAAATATTGAACCAAAGACAGTGAATGAAGCATGCAATGATGAAAACTGGACTAAAGTAATGGAGGAAGAGTTGATGCAAATTGAGAAAATCACACTTGGGATCTTGTTCCCAGACCTAAAAACAAGAATGTGATTGGAACCAAATGGGTCTTCCGGAATAAACTGAATGAAGATGGTGAAGTAGTCAGAAAAAAAGCCAGATTGGTCTGCAAGGGTTACTCCCAAGTAGAAGGAATTGATTTTGAAGAAACTTTTGCTTTGGTGGCAAGAATTGAAGCAGTCAGATTATTTCTTGCCTTTGCTTTCTTCAAGGATTTCTAAGTATATCATATGGATGTCAAGTCCACCTTTCTTAATGGTGACTTGGAAAAAGAAGTATACATTGAGCAACTAGATGGATTCCAATTGTCTGATCATGGTGATATGGTCTGTAAGTTGAAGAAAGCACTGTATGGACTCAAACAAGCCCCAAGAGACTGGTATGAAAGATTGGATAAGCACCTTCTGAAGATTGGTTTCAATAAAGGTACTGCTGATAGTAATTTATACTTCAAAATTGATCATGAAAACATCTTGATTGTTGAAGTGTTTGTTGATGATATCATTTTTGGAGGAAGAGATAGTATGTGCAAAACTTTCTCAAATCAAATAAAAAGTGAATTTGAGATGTCCATGTTTGGGGAAATGAATTTCTTTTTGGGTCTACAAATCACTCAAACAAAGAAAGGAATCTTCATTTCTCAGACCAAATATGTGAAAGAATTGTTGAAGAAATTTGGGATGGAAGACTCAAAACCAATGAGTACTCCCATGGCAACTAGATGTAAATTGAGCAAAGATGATGACTCTCCTAAGACTGATCAGAAAAAGTATAGGTCAATGATTGGAGGATTATGGTATCTCACTCAAACTAGACCTAACATCATGAATGTTGTTGGTCTTGTTGCTAGATTCCAATCTGATACTAGAGAATCTCATGTCATGGCAATCAAGAGGATTCTTAGATATCTAAAAGGAACAGTTGAGTATGGTTTATAGTATCCTAGAGATCATGATTTTTCTCTTCATGCATATACAGATATGGATTGGGCAGGAGATGTGGATGACTGGAAGAGTACCAGTGGTGGAGAATTCTTTTTGGGGAAAAGATTGGTTTCTTGGCTAAGCAAGAAACAAGAGGCAATATCTCTGTCCACTACAGAAGTAGAATATATTGCAGTAGCAGGTAGTTGCACTCAAGTATGGTGGATGAAGCAGATGCTAAGAGACATCAGAGTGGAGTATGAGGAACCTATCACAATCTTCTATGATAATTCAAGTGCAATAAATATATAAAAGAATCTGGTGTTGCATTCAAAGAAAAAACATATATCCATCAAGTTTCACTTTTTGAGAGAGAAAGTGAACAAGAATGAAGTTAGACTGGAGTTTGTGCATTCCAAGGATCAGATTGCAGATATTTTTACTAAAAATCTACCTAAGGACTCCTTTGAGTATCTCAGGGAGAAGTTAGGCATTATTACCCCTCTGTTTCTAAATTAAGGTGCACTGATGTGCATCAGTTCGGTGGATCTCATAGTCATATCTTGTGGTCCAGATTAATGATGGGAAGCTGCTACTCAGGGGGAGCAGCTGGTATGATACAAGCATGTGCCCTTTTCCATTAATGTCAAAGGGGGAGAGAAGACATGTGAAAAACATGTGGTCGCTAATCAAAGGGGGAGTGGTAAAGAAAGAGAAGACATGTAAATGGTTGTTGTTGATAGGGGGAGGTATGTCAGTAAAGAGAAGTTCTTGTCTTGATGGTTAAAATAGTTTTTCACATCATATGTTGCCATCAATGACAAAGGGGGGAGATTGTTGCAAGTATGGACCTGACCGGTGTTCTCATTGATGTCAACATACTCCTATTGCATTGATGATAAGGATTGGATGAGTTGTATGCTGAGGATATTGAGAAAATTAGTCCTATTAGGAACAAAGAAGAATAGTGAAGACAGTGGGGTGAAGATCCTAGCTAAGATGCAAATCAGAGGATGCGCATCAAAGGGTTTGTTGATATGTGTCTTAAGATGATCCAGTAAAAAATTGAGAGGTCCGCATGAAGATCTGAAGAAGTTATACCCACTTGAGAAAAACTAGTTCTGGCAGATGTTCAGAGGTGACAGAGTGACACAGATAGGTCCGGTGAGATCTAGAAATGCAATATCTTGTTCTGTAGATTTGGTGGAGTGTTTAAGATGTCAATGTGAATTAACAACTCAATTGGTTCGTGGTCTAGAGGTCCGCAAGCATCTATTCCAATATGACATTGATGACAGACTGTGTTCTTGAGCTTCCGAATGAAGGAGAGAAAGATTTCAGTAAGCAAAAGTAGTGTGGATGTTCTTGGTGATTCAGGCAAGCTTGTTGAGGTCTTTGGATTGTGTCCAGTTCATGTTGGTGATCTACATTGAAGGTTGAGCTCGTAATTGAAGAATTACTTTCGAATGATGGTATTCTTCCTAAGTTTGGCTGACTAGATGAGTTACACATCCTGTGGATGATCTTGAAGATGTTCTATGAAGATTGGCACATTCCTAAAGGAAGATTGAAGTCTCAGATCTATGTGGCCAATAGCGTGTTGATCCGCATGAAGTCTTTTTGTAATTAGTTATGTTGTATTTATGTATTTGCTCTGTAATGTATGCTGACTTGGATTATTATTCCAAAGTCAAATGTCTTGTATAAATAAGAGGTTGTGAAGTCATTTCAAAAGGTATCTTGTGGAGATGAGTATGTGGTAGAGAGGAGCAGAGTGAAAGGCAGAGCAGAAGTATCGAGCTTAAATGGAACTGACTCAGGCATGGTGAAGATGCTATTCTTTAGTTCAAGTATGTAATATTTGTTATTCTATAGATAGTGTGTCTCCTGTAGGCAGTGGCCCTCTTGCGAGCAGTGTGCTCGAGCAGTGAGCCCTAATTGGCATGTGCCATTTTATTCTTATTATTTTAACAAAGAATACAATCTTGGGTTAGTCACCCTATGGTTTTTCCCTTAACCAAGTTTTCCATGTCAAAATCTTGGTGTCATATGTGTTAATGTGTTTCTGCTCTTGAAATTGTTGCATTATGTTTCCATGATTGATTTATTATTATGCTGCTGAATTACAAGAAGGATTTAAGTGATTAATTGAAAGAAAGTTTTGAATAACTAATTCACCCCCCCTCTCAGTTGTTTGTCCTGAATCTAACAATATAAACATTTCTCATTTGAATATAATAGTTATTTCATCTCATGCAATGACTCATGTATAATTTCTATTTGTAAATCAATTGCATACCACAAAATGAACATTATTGAATGAAATTTGTGTTTGTAATTATGAAAATTTTGACAAAATTATAAGTACCTTTCTGAAACTGTACCAAACTGCAATGAATGGACTACAATGAACACATCTGAAACATGATCTGCAAAGAACTAGTTTAGCTTCAAGTTCACATATCACCCTTTGGATACCTCTTGTCTTGCTAGGACACTCTTCCATTTATTTGGATCGTGTAACAACTCTATTTGAGCTGCTACATGATCTTGGTAGCATGATCATTAAACAATTCTTCATTAAGACAGTAGATGTTGACTAGATGTTTCATGAACTTAATCTTTCTTTTACCTCTTCTTTTGAAGTCACTTGCTTCCTAAAAGAATTGGAAAACAACTATTATGCCCAGCCTAATTGGGCTGCCAAGCACAATTTGGTAACACTTTTGGAAGGTCAGCTTCTTTGATCATTGTTCTAGCAGCTTCTTGAACTATTCTATTCTTCCTTTCAACTACTCCATTTTATTGAGTAGTTCTGGGGGCAGATAGTTGTCTCTTTATCCCATGTTCTTCACAAAAAGCATTGAATTCATTTGAAGTGAACTCACCACCTCTATCAGATCTTAGACACTTGATTTTCAAAACTATTTCATTTTCAACCATTTCTTTAAATGCCTTGAACTTGTCTAGACCTTCTTATTTTTCTCTAAGGAAAGTAACCCAAGTCATTCTTGAATAATCATCAATAAGAAGCATGAAATACCTATCACCTTGTAGACTTCTTATTCTTGTAGGACCACACAAGTCTGTATGCACTAGCTCCAACAAATTAGAAGAGGATTGTTCCTTGCTCTTGAAACTTATCTTTGTTTGCTTCCCAACCTAACATTCTTTGTAGATGGCATTAGTAGGCTTCACAATCTTAGGTAGGTATCTTACCACTTGAGAAAAGCTTATTATCACCAGATTATCAAAGGTTAATATGACACATTCTCCTATGCCATATCTAGCATCCATTTGTCTGAGCCAGCAAACAACAATTGCCAGTACCTTTCAAATGATAAAAATTACCATGAGTCTTCTTACCAGCAATAATTAATGTTCTAGAGCTTTTCCTTATCTCACATCCATTGTCTTTAAATATCATATTATTGTTACCAAATTGAGTTTTGTAGCCAATTAAGTTGGGCTATAACAACAGTTTCTTTGTTGCTTTAGAGAAGTAGAAAAGGTTAAGGAGAAAGGGAGAGAAAGATTCAAGTTCATAGGCCAACCTAGGAATATCTACTGTCTTGATGGAGGAATATTTCAATAATCATATTACCAAGATCATGCAGCACCTCAATTAGAGCTACTACATGAGCCAGATAAGATGAAGAGTGCCCTAGCAAGGCAGAAGGTATTCACAAACTGATAAGTGAAGTTAAAGCTAATCTAGTCATTACAAATTCATTCATTACAGTTTGATACATTTCAGAAAGGTACATAAGAATCTGGCTAGTCTACTTATGATTATAAACACATATGCCATGCAACAAATGTTTAGTTTGTGTTATGCAATTGATTTACAAAAGAGAGAAATTATACACAAGTCATTGCATGAAATAACTATTTATATTCAAATGAAGTGTTATATGATCCCACAAAAGCTGTGGGAGTAACTGTATGTGATGAAATGCACAATAACAAGTACATCTAAAGTAAAGAAAAGCATATCAAAGAAAGATGGGATCTATCATTGCCTAAGTGAATGACGAATCCTTTTCACACCTATATAATCTTTATCTTGTCCTGATGATAACTCCAATTGAACCCGTAGGAGGAAATAAGTGAATGTTAGAGCTCAGGGTTTCCATCTCTACTTCTATATGCAATAATTCAAAGTGTAGTTTTTATCTTACATATGATCCATAAAAGTGAAGGAGAGAAGCATACATCAGATGTAGATAGGCAATCATAAGAGGGAGCAAGAAAGAGAAATCAGATCAGACAGTTACAAGAGAGGCTACCAAGCCTCTATGTTTTCCTAAAATGTTTGATGAGTGTGTAGATACAGGTTTCAAGACATCTTGTCTCATCAATAACAAGTAGAGGTTACAAAGTCATATCAAGAATGAAAGGGTGATCTACATGGACAACCAGACCTCAAAATACAAGAGCAGCCAATGTTTTGCTAGATGTTACGAACACAAAAATAGAGATAGCTAAAAGGACAATGCATTTACAAGGAGCAATATACTGTCAAATTGAAGGAGCAGCTTGAATAATAAAATGTTTTCCAATGAAGGAGAAGTAATAGAGGTAGGTTCCCATGATGCAAATTTAGTCCATAAGTGTAATAAAAAGACCAATGTGAAGGAACAACACTTCAATAAGCATAACAAATATAGACAATCACCAAAGGACATTAGTCCTTAAGGAGAAACCATTATTGCTTAAAAGTAGTACACAGGGGCCTCCATGCATGAGGAAGTGTATATGTAAAGGCAATCTCTATACAAGAGGTCTAAAGATAATATATAATGAATCAACATCATAGAACAATACATGTACCATCACCTTCAAATACATAGAGTAGTTATACTGTAGAAGCTGAGACAACAGTACTTATGGGATAGTCAAGTCTTGATAGAGAAATGAAGGGGTTCAAGCTAAAGTCATAGGAGATCAATTGTTCTACGAGTCATTCCTTGAATATTGATATAAAAGAAACAATCAGAACACAGTGAGCAATGTGATGATCATAGGAAGCCACAAAGGATGACTTTTACAAAAGCACTTGCAGTGATGGATAGTAGAGGTCCCAGTTTTTTAAAACTTGACATACCTTATAGCATGGAAGACTCTAGTGATAATTGTAAAGACTATAAGGATATCATTATAGGGAACTATGATAGAAGGAACAAAGCCAGCATGAAGGCCAGTTTCACTAGTATATAACAAGAAAAGACCAGACTACTGTTTAATCAAATTAGTCATGGTACATGTATAATGATAGAAAGGGATCACCATATATAAACAAAGATAGATTTATGAAGACTTTGAATCATTTTTAAATGACTTCTACATGTGGCCAATATTGAAATAGCATTTGGAAACCTGAGTTACATGGAAAGGTCCTTATGACTAAGAACAAACATGGCATATGACTTATGAGGAAGCAATCAATAACCATGAAGAACAAATAACACCATGAGAGGATGGTCTTTCCATAGTATAGTCAAGAGGGTTGAGAAGACAACACCAAGTAGAGATCATGCAGAGAGCAGCAAACAATAAAGATAATGAGAGTAGCATTTGGTAAGAAGATTGCCATTTGAAATATAAGATTTGCAAAATATCATATATCATTGTGCATCTTTGCAATAGAAATCACAGAAGCAAGAAAGGAGGGAGCATATTTGGTTAATAGAAGACATCATGGCAAAGTGCATTCTAATAGACATAGGGCCATCAAATAGGTGTGTCCAAGCATCCAAAGGAAATAAAGGTCCAACATAGGGGGTAGTCTTTGAGAGACATCAACCACAAGAGGAGTAGCTCATTGACAATGAAGATGCAGTCACCATAGTGTCAAAAGGTTATTTATGAAAATGTCATACATAATAAACACACTAGAGAGTCAGAGGGGTATGGTTTTATGGAGTTTGTTTCACGTGCATCTACTAAGAAAATTTTACATAGTTATAATGGAACAATGATGCCCAACACTGAACAAGCTTTCTAGCTAAATTGGGCATCTTTTAGTATGGGAGAAAGCCGTACGAATGGAGGTCTAGATCATTCTATATTTGTTGGGGATTTTGATTTAGATGTTACAGACTTACAATTGTAGGAGACTTTCTAGAGTTGATACCCCTCAATGAAAGGTGCTAAGGTTGTGATAGACTCAATCACTAGGCACTCAAAAGGTTATGGATTTGTGAGGTTTGGTGATGAAAATGAGAGAGCTTGAGCAATGTCTGAGATGAATGGTCAATACTATTCAACAAGGCCCATGCAAATTAGTGTAGCTACCCCAAGGAAGTCTGCAAGATTTCAACAGCCATATCCATCTAGAGGATGCCAAGAGGCTTTGTTCACTTAGAGACCTGAAAACAAACAAAGCATAAAAGCACCTTACTAGTGGGTGGCCTCATTTAGGTAGTAATGGACACCAATCTCAAAGATTCTAGTCAGACCCTGATATAAACAACACAACTATCTTTGTGGGTGGGTTGGAGCCAAATGTAATGGACGATGATTTGAGGCAGATCTTTGGCCAGTATGGTGATCTTGTGTCTATGAAGATACCTATTGGTAAAGGCTATGGATTTGTTTAGTTTGGTATTAGAGCCTCTGTTAAGGAATCCTTGCAAAGTCTCCATGGTACTATTATTGGTCAAAAAACTATACGGTTGTCTTGGGGTTGGAGCCTAGCAAACAAGGAATAGTAACAATAGCATTAAGGACAACCTCAGGCTGATCCAAATTAGTGGAATGGAGCTTACTATGGACAACGATATGAAACTTACATGGTTATGCTCCTTCTCCTTAGGATCCAACAATGTATGCTTATGGTGGATACCCTGGACATGGAAATTATCATCAACAAATAAGCTAAAGTTTGAAGCCCTAAGCTTGGTTATGAAAATACTACATAGTACAAGGGTTGTCTGTGTGCCCTAAAATGAGTTGTATCGGTTGGAATTTGGAATCTGCAATATGGTTAGTCTTTTTTACATGCACTCAGAAGTCCAAATCCAAGAACAGAGCAATCACAGCAAGTGAGGATTATATTCATGTGTTCGCCCAGATCTGTATCAAAAGAAGAAAAACATAATGGCACAACACTACATTTTGCAGGAGAATCAAAATATGGTATTGCAAATAGGAGTCAAAGGCTGAGTATCACTTGTTTTCGCCAGAGCATAAAAGAGGGGAGTCTTCACTTTTTCTTTAGTAGAAGGAAGAGAACACAGAAAAATAGAGATTTCATTACAGTTTCGCATAGTAAAGTGTAGACCGAGGGTGTTTATACACCATTTTCTTACAAAGAACATAGTGAAGTGAAAATATAACTTATAGTGAGTAGGTGAATGACAAGTTTGTTCTTTAATGGAATAAAGAAACCCTCCAAAAGCCTGCAACAGTCGTCCAAAACCTTGAACATGGTGGCGGAAAACAATGCAACATCAAAAGTAAAAGAGAGAAAATGATGGTTCTGAGGGTTTGACACATGTTTTGTTGCAAAGGAGCTGTAGCTCATGGCTTTTGGGACTTTTTAAACTTTTATTTATAAGAAAATATTTTCAAAATTGAAAGGAGATTGTGGTCAAGAGCCTAAGTCATAATACCTAATGATATTGTAGGACTCGTGGAAGTCACATAGTAATGAGGTGTTTTATGAGTAAATTAATGTTTTCTTTTAAACCTAAGAGTCAAGAAAAATGGAAGAGAAGGTAATGATTAAATGTTTAAGGAGGAAGGAGATAATGAAAGTCTTTTGACTTTATCAGTTGAGTAAAGGCCAAATTGAACAGGGGGTTTATGCTTTTATAAGCCAAGGGTAGATTTGAAGTGATGTAGACCTTTTTGATGGCTAAGGGTAGAATGGGGTGTTATTTTGGCATGAAGAGGATGAAGAGGGTTATTTTTTCCTTAAGGGATAATGTAGAATAAATAAACCCCTTTTATTTTTTGCACAAGTTGAAGACTAAAATAATGTAATTTAAAACCTATTAAGTGCAATAATGTTATAAATTGCCTTAATACTTGTTATGAAATAACTTAGAGGAGAAATAAGCATTACATAACACTTATTGAAGAAAAATTATATATTTACCTTCAATATTTGTTAAACTAGATTATTTTTGCCCTCAAGATCATGCAAAAAATAGAAGAGGAATTGAACTGAAGTGCAAACTCATGCAAGAGATGTATCTTTTCTATTTTTGTCTTGGGGTCAAACTTGGCTAAATTTGGCATTCTTTTGGGTCAACTATCTACAGAGGAGGAGTTTTTAGTTATTTTTTCTCATCTTGGAGAAGTTTTGAGCCCTTATTTTTAGGCTTTTCTCTTGTGCTCACCCAGCAACTTGGAGTTGCTTTTTCAGACTCATGCATATTTTGAAGTCTAGTTGAGCTAGAGTTGACTTCCCTTTCACTTTTTGGGACAAATCTTTGTATTATAGGGAAAAAATCTCATGCTTTTTTCTCAGTTCTTGCTTTTTGCCTTGCTTTGCACATTATACAAAGATAGATTCGGACTTGTAACTCAACCATTTTTTATAGTTTTATGTAGTAGCAACAGTTGATTTTTAGCATTTTCATTGTTATTTTACAGAGATTTCTTCTATTATCAATACAATAAGGTGTTCCTCTATTCAGATTCAGGTATCTTGTCTCATTTTGACTGATTTGATAGGAATTTACTATGTTTTTCTTTAAAACCTTTGAATTTTTTGTCTCATTTATTAAATGCAAGTACACAAAATAACAAGTTTATCACATGTTACATATTGTGCAAGTCTTTTCATGCCTTTTTGTGAAACATTTTTATGGTAGATTTAATCAATTTGAGTTGTAAGAACAGATGCATTGGAAAGTAATTGTGAATTAGATTGTAGATTAGAGTTGAAACATTGGTGCATCACCCCCTTTAGGATAGATTTCAGTTCAGTTCAATTTGTTTCAAGCATTCTTCTATCTCTTTTCCTCGCAAGTTTATAGATCCAAATAGGTATTTCAAGGGAGTCGACTCTACCAGAGGTCCATTCTTGTAACAGATAAAACCATAGTCTGAGAATGTTCCCACGTTGCACAAGATTTCCATGTGTGTAAACGCTTAGCATTTAAGGCGCAATTCATCATGACAATAATTATATCCTTTGTCACACATCTATACAACACATAGAAGATTGTGCTTTAGGCATTTGACATAAAGGACATCATTTGTATAATGCTTGCCATCAAAAGTAATTGACCCTTTTCCATAGATCTTACCAATTGCATCATCACCAAATTGAACTCGTCCTCCATCATACTTTTCCAAATTGATAAGCTCACTCTTATCTCCAGTCATGTGATTTGAATATCCATTGTCAATGACCTATTCCTCCTTTTCCTCTTTAGCATGAAATGTAGATATCTCCTTTTCTTCTTCTAAACTTCCATCCTTCACACAGCTTGCATGTTTAGCAGAAAGAGGTTCTTCTCTTAGGGCAATAAATAAGCATTCACTACCATTACCATCTTCAGAGTCATCATCAGTTACACCATTATCATCTCCAACATAGTAACTCTTTCTTACCATCTTACCTTTACTTTTGGTTTTTGATCTTCAAAGTTTTGTTAGGACATCTTGAAGCATAGTGACAAATTTTACCACAATTGAAACATTTGAAGGTAACTTACCTTTGAACTTTACACTACATCTTTTCATTCTTCTTGTAAATTTTTCCTCAAGCTCCTCAAGGCCTTATTCATATGATTCCACAACATATTTATCTAATCTAGAAGTCTTTTCTTCCTTGGCCTTAAAGGTAGACTCAGTTTTCACAAGGCCATCAGTAGTTCCAAATTCTCTAATTTCAAATGTAGTCAATTTACCAAGTAATTGATCTTTTGAAAGCTTATTCATATCAAATAATTCTTCAATGGTAGATACCCTGTGACTCTAAGATTTGGGAAGATTTTTGAGTACCTTATCTACAACATCCATATCATTTATCTTTCCACCAAGACCCTTGATGCTGCTAACAACTTCATCAGTCTTCTGAATGTAACTTGTTATGTTCTCATCTTTAGACATCCGCATAGTTTCATAGCTAATCTTCAAGTTTTGTAGCTTGGCCTTCTTGACAGATGCATCACTTTCAAAGATACTTTTCAACCTTTCCTAGATCTCATGAGCAGTTTCTAGATCCACAACTTTCACCATTTCAGTGTTATATAAAGCATTTAGTAGAGAATTTTTAGCTTTGTCATTAATCTCATAGGCTAGGTAATCTCACTTGCAATCGTCAGACAACCATTAGGTATTTCGAATTCATCTTAAACTATTCTCTAGACATTAAAACCAATTGAAACTTGAGATAATTTTGCATTGAACCTTCCAGAAGCCATAGTCAGATCAATCAAACTGAGGAATGTCTTTGTGTGCCATCCTAGATCTACCTTAAGTTGTTAGGATTTCTTCCAAGGAACCAAGCTCTGATACCAATTGTTGAAGGCACAAGACAACTAAGAGGGGGATGAATCAGTTGTATCAAAAACATTAACTCTTCTTAAACAAGATCACATCCCCATTCATTTACTTTAATTCCTTAATCTATTATGAAGATTAAACATGAAGTGTAGAAACAAAACTTAAACACATCAACACCATACACACATGAACACCAAATTTTTACATGGAAAATCCTAAAAGGGAAAAACCATGGTGAGTATTAGCTCACAATATAATGTAGTAACAATACTAAAAAATAAATGAGGCTCACTTTGAGAGGGGTCATTGCCTAAGGACTCACTATCTAAAGAAATGTTCACTATAAATAGGGCTCACTACCATTGGGTAGCTCACTTCTGAGGGGTGGCTCACTACTAAGGGGTGGTTCACTACCTGGAGGGGTGGCTCATTGCCATGAACTGATATAATAGCATCTACAACATGCCTATGTTTAATTCCATTGAAGCACAATATAAATCACCTTCATTGCCCTTACAACACACACACTCTCATCTTTGCATCCCCCACACAAACACACAAATTTATTTCATTTATTTATACCTATTATCAACCTTGAAACATACATCAAGGTCGACATTACAATCTACAACCATTGGAAAAAACTCCAAGGTCGACAAACATACATAATTCAAATTAGGTATAGACCTAAACAAACTTGTGAAGCAAATGAATGAAAGAAGAACACTTCATGGCTTAGCTCAGACCCAAATACATCTTCACATGCTTCAACATGCTTCTACAATCCACAAACCACATCTGCAAGGATTGTCAGTATCCAAGTTAGCCAAACTTGTGCAAACACCAAGAATGCTTAAAAACATGCTTCCAAGAGCTCAATCATTATTTGCAGATCAAGAACAAGCCTTTACAATGATTTGGAAACATCCACGAACAACATAAAATCACCTGGGAGCCAACAAATCCATCTACAATAGATCTCACTTGAACACAACAAATATCACTTGAAGGTAGATCACAGACTGCACTTAACAAACACTATCGAACTCTATTAATGAATAACTTGCTTTTCGGAGCACCAAATCGCAAATCCTTTGGAATGAAGATAGCTAAGGACTTGATAAACATAAGTGTAGAACCACAAGACCAAAAACCAAGCTACAGAGAAATGTGGAGCAAAATAATTTCTCCATGTCACACTGCAAGTGCTGCCAGGCATAGTCTTTAAATTGGTGAATAGAACTTCTACTGCATAGCAATACGAACCACCAAACTCTAGATTTAGAATCTTCAAAAACTTATCTAAATTTATCCAAATCTCATACTCTAGTCTTCAACACAGAAGAAATACGAAGAAAAACTTAGACAGTATTCAGTAAGCCAGAATACATCTTCACAACTTTGTCTTTAGTATGAAGCAAATTTTCTCAAAAACACTTGGATATTCAATTTTAGGAACATATTCTTATCATCTTCAACACTTATACAACACAATACAAAGAAACTAACTCATCACAATCAAGTAACATAACAAGAGCACAATTGACACCAATTACAACACAAACACATGTTGACATCAATGACAACACCAGTTAGCACATACTTGCAACAAAGAGTACCCAATATGTATTTTATGAGAATATTGGTAGAAATTTAGGTGAATTGAGTTCATTATATTAGGGGTGGTCTATAGAATGAGAGGTACAAAAATGAATACTCTTCTTATTACTCTTTCCAAGAGAGTGTCCCCAAATCCCCCCTCTAAGGGTCCCTCAAGCAAACCACTATGAAGTTAATCCCTGGAAAGTTTAGTACAATTATAGCTTGTTGTGGTGTTTTACCTTGCTAGAAAATTTAGTGCAACTATACCTTGGTGAGAATTTTGTGTGGGATGTTGTATGTGCCATGTCTATTTATTTGCCTTGCTAGAAATTGTGGTGTCTATGTGTGTTGTTGTATGTGCTATGCCTTTGGTTACCCAGTTTACCATGTGCCCTCCAACCTTGGGGTGGACTGATTTTCAGTCCTAAAGCGGGGAAGTGAGCTCCCATTGTCATTGGAGAATAAACTTAATATGCAGGGAGAAAAATCCATTGCAAAAGATATACAAACTCTTGAGGATTCTAATTATTTTGACAACCCTGTAGGAGAAAATTTTGTACATATAAATTAAAGAGAGTTCTCCTATGATGCATTGGGTACAAAAAAATTTATATATGTATGTATTATAGTTACAAACTTATGATGTTGAATTATAGTCTTTTTCTCTCTCTGATCATCCATTCTTAGTTTACTACTGATCATTGGATGTACTTTCCAAGGATTCATCTTAATTGCTAAGGTCTTATGCTCTCTATGTTCATAAGTTACATTTTCTCATGAAAAAAAAATTGGCCTATGTTCTATAAAGAGCACCCTAAGTAAAAATAACTTGATGATGTAGGAGAAATTAATAAGACAGTGCAAATTACTTGACATTGGTTGGAATTCCTATCCTATAATATTGCTTTCAAGCCTCACTGATGAGGCATGTATTTCAAAACATAATGCTTGAAGTTAGTGAATGTACATTGTGGTTAAAAATCCTTAAAGTATGGTTGGAATTTAAGTGCATACCACAATGTGTATATATATTAGTATTGGGATTTCTATATATTAGTATATGTATATATATACATATTAGTATATATATGTATATATATACATATATATATCTATGTATATATATATACATATATATACACACACATATATATATATATATATGTGTGTGTGTGTGTGTGTGTGTGTGTGTGTGTGTGTGTGTGTGTGTGTACACACACACACACACACATATATATATAGGGATTTATTTCACTGTACCTAAATATTTTATACCTAGGAACTGCAATGTGTGAGCAAATTGGAATAATGAAGGGTTTAGTTTTTATCTTGCATGTTCGCTCATAGTGTATTAAAACTGAGATTTGTATTAAAAAAAAGAAAAGAACTATATTCACAAAGAAATAAACAAAGGTAACAATTTAAAGATCTTGAATTTATTTTGATTTATTTACTATGTCTATATTTGGCCTGTGCAAGACTGTGCAGTCATGGGGAACATAACCCCACTCCCCACAGGCCGCACACCCATGGGGACTGGGGGGCTCCTTGGCAAGGGGCCACGGCCCCTGTGGGAGCTGTGGACCCTCTATAAAGGGCCATGATGCCATAGGGGATATCTCTCTTTCCTGCATTCTCTATCAAAACATAGATAAAACATACGAATGGAGTTAAACTTCCTCTTAGCCTTTGTCACCCCATGACTCAATTTTTGAGTAGATCTTTTGGCCTTATAATTATTCCCTAAGCAATCTTCCCCTGTTACAAAAAAGCAATATTTTATGTCAACAGTTTTGAATGAAGAAATAAACTAGACTTGCCAGTAGCAGTGGATTTTACTTCTTTTCAAAGCTTTCATTGAAATTCCTCATCCTAAATTTTTTATCCATGGTTGCCACCCCTATAGATAGGAAATAAAGTGGTTAAGAGTTTGAAAAATATATAATCAAAGTAACAAAAGGAAACAAAGATTCATTGGATTCCAAAGAGGAAAAGAAAACAAGAACATAAACAAAGGACCTTCAGGTTGGTGATTATCCTCATTCCTTGTTCAGTTGATAAAGTTTCTGCTTTGTCTAGAAGAAATTTCCCCATCCTCCTAGCCACCGCCTTCCATAGGAGAGACCAGAAGTAAATAGATGAGTGTTAGGGTGAAAGGAGTGTGACCTAATTAGGGTTGAAACTCCTTTTCAATGGGTGAAGGGCCACCTAAGGTTTTTTTTATTATTTCTTATTTATTATTGTTCTACCACTACTTTGGTACCTTCTGGAATGTAGCATGTTTTCCTTCTATTCTCAATTAATTATTTTAGAACACCATAGTTTAATATTTACATTATTTTCTTATACAAATATTTGCATAGTAAAATGTTAATGTTAATGTGTGTTCTAGTTAAAGAGGTATTTCCTTATAAGAGTAAAATATATGCATGGTAAAATGTTAATGTGTATTCTATTGATATGAGAGATTGGAATGAATAATTGTAGTTTAATTTTCTTTTAGTGTAGTAAATCATTAAGCAAATGGTAAATTTAAATTTTTCCCATGAATTCTTTGTTGCTCATCGATAACTATCATGACGAGCATGATGTCGTAGTGAAATTTTATTAATTCGAAAGGAAAAAAATTGGGGTTTTGTGTCATGTTCGCATGTTCGGTTGTTGGCCTGAAATTAGGTATCAGATCCATGTTTTACAACTCTAGGAATTCTATGAAGTATTTGTACGAGCTAACGTTGAGAGTGCACATGTCTTGTCTATTTTATAGTCCTTGTGTTTATTTCCCTTAAATGTGGACCAGGATGATGATATGTCTTCTCATGTGTTGTGATTATTTTCATTTGGGTTGATCATGGATTAGTATGTGAATCTTTTGGTATTAGTGCATGTGAACTTTAACATACTAGATAGGAAGTCTCAATTATTACTATATGCATCTTGTGATACCTTGCATGTTGCATGGGGGTAACTCCATGGTACTATATTTATGTCTTGTATTTATGTAATGTACGGGGATGCCTTCGTGTATTGTATAGTGAATTCACTCTACTCATGTTAGGAAGGATACCTCTAAGTAATGTGATACAATTTTTAGGTAACCTTGTAGTAGTCAAAACTATATTGTGTTAGATTATGAAATGATAGAAAATTAGGGATCATTTGTTATCAAGAATTAGATGGTAAATCAGATATAACATGATTTTCATATTTTATATTATTCTTTTATCTACTTGTCTATATAAGTATTGTTAATATATTTAACATCATTATGAATAATTTTTTTTCATGAACATAGGAAGGCTTTACCTAGACTAGTTGATGCCTTAGATAACTTATAGAAATTCAATTGTTAATTAATGTTTTGTAAAATGAATGCCCTTGTAAATGGTTTTGGTAGAACTTTTAATATAAGTTTATTATATTGTATAGTAATTTGATATTAGTCATCTTGAAAGAGTTTTGTTATGCCTCTTAGATTTATTTGACATTGTAATATGATCTATTAAATATTTATTTTAAATAAGTACCAACTACATAATAGATTGCATGTGAAAATTTGGTTTTAACATTAAGTAACAACTAGAAAAAGAATCATGTTTCCTATACTATGCTTTCAATGTGAGTGGCCACCTAAGTAAATTATCCTAGATGATGTTGTGATGTTGTAATGTTGATATGTGTTATGATGTGAAAATATCAATGAATGTTGTGGTCATACCTCAAGTGTGTGAAATAGGGTATCCAACTTGGGGAGAAGGGTTTTGTGGACATAATGTGTGATCCACTTATGCATGCCTTTTGTGATAACTATACATATATATGAATAATTGTGTTGGCCTAGTATAGATATGTTATAGAAATGTGTTTGATATGTGATATTTAGAGATGTGTGAGTTACTTTTCATATTCTTATGTCTTGTGATGTTTTAGTTTCACCCCTAGCGTCAACCCTTCTACTCATATGAGAGCATGCTAGTGTAACTAGGGGTTGAGGGAGGACTGAAGGCCTCAGTTGGGACATAACTTGTTTTAGGGTGAGCTATGTTCCCCCTATTTGAGGGCATTCCCTCTCCTCCCCCACATTAGAACCAAACTAGTTGGTTCATAGTGCAAACCCTTTTTCCTTTCTATTGTTCCAAGGGTAGAGGATGGACCCTAATGTGCCCTAAGCCTATACTCATTTCTAGTTACAGACACTTGGTAGTTCATATGACCTAAGCATTGGGGACACTATTGGTGTTCAGTAATTGATACGTTCATCATAGATTTCTAATATTTGGGAAGCTACTATCAGTTATGAGATACTAGCATTACATTAGATACAGATAGTGTTATAGCATTTGATTTAGAAATTTAAGATTGGTTGCAAACAAAAGGGATTGGTAACTTTGGGCATTGACACATTATGTGCTATCAAGATGTTAAGAGAGATGATAGTCATTAATTAAGATAAGTGTGACATGGTAATTTGGATGGCAGCTTGATAAAATGATAGTTTGTGGATAATGAGATAATAGTGATTGATACTTTGTTACAAGGATGACATGAATTTTGATGTGAATATCAATATAAGTATGAGGTGTATTTTTCTCTACTTGGGGTAAATACAGATGGCTTTATACATGTGTGATATCTTAGACACATGGTATATGATAACCATACTAGCTTGTGGGTTCTCTTTTGTGAGGTGGATGTCAGATCCTATAGATGACTCATTTGTGGCATATGTTAGTGGACCTTGGTATGATGGCAAGTTCTGGGTTGTGTGGGGCATGAGAATTTTCGTATGGATTATTCATGCATATATATGATAAGGTTATCCTCGGTTGTGTGGGACATGCTTGTTATGACAAGTGATTTATCATTAATTTTTATGTGGTTTGAGACCACCATATTATTTTATGTCATTTGAGACCACCATATTATTTCATGTGGTTTGAGACCACCATATTATTTTGTATGGTTTGAGGCCACCTGATTATTTCATGTGGTTTGAGACCACCATAGTATTCTATGTGGCTTGAGGCCACCTTATTATTTGATGTGGTTTGAGACCACTGTATGATTTATCTAGATTGTGGTGGTAGTAAGTCCACTCAATTCCCCCTCCCCTTAGGTGACCTTGTTGCAAGGTCACATGGTGATTGTAATGTGCAAATTTCTAAGAGATTGTTGGATTATTTATTTATGTTTTGAATATTTTTCTTACAAGCTAGCAATGTTTTGTTACTTTGGGGCTAAGTGGCTATTTTTATGTTGAGATAGTACTTTTTCCTCAAGGACATGTTCTTGGATAAACTTGAGATGATGCAATGATTGTTATTTGATCTCCACTTCTTTTATTTTATTGAGGTTTAACTTATAAGTTGCTTTATTTCTTTAACTTTCTTGTTTTGAGGCATTTTAAAGTTTTAACTGCTAGTATGTGTGGAGTAATGTGACTACTATTTACCGTCATATCCTAGAGGGAAACTGTAGATGGCATGGGGAATCATGTTCATTCTAGGAAATGTATGGTGGGATCCTTTGAGAGGACCTTGAGTCCATTTTTCCTAATCTGTTACTTGACACTATGGTATGGATGATATTGGTTTCCTTTGGAGGTGAGATTATATGATGTTACACTAAATTAGATACTGACACAGTGGTTTCTATAGGGCATGGTTATTCAGTGATTGGTTATTCGACTCCATGGCATTATGGATTACTCAGTGGTATATTGGCACTTGTCCTCCTCATAACTACCCATTTTGTTGAGCCTTGTGGTGAGAGTCATGTGAAGTCTATTGTGATGTATGTAGTTGATACTTGTGACTATGTGATGTGAAATAGCCCCAGTTTAAATGATGTGATATATGTGAAGTTAAGTTTTATGTGATGTGATTGTTGAGTGTTGTTGTGAATAAATGATTTTAGGTATGAATTTGATAAGTTGTAATATTATTGGTTGTTAATATTAATTATTGAACATGCTTAGTTGATTGAAGTGAGATCTATGGTATAGTGTGTATTCATATGACTGTATGTTATGTTGGAAAAATGGTGTACTGTACCATCATTGTTCTTGAATTTTATTGTTTGATGTAGTAGAAATAGATTACATTTTTTATTCTCTCCTCTTGAGGACTTCCAAGAGGAAGTCAATTCTTAGGGGGGGAGGATGTAGGGCCACTCAAAATTCCCTAGTAATATTCTTATGATAAGACTTTCTTGGAGAATACTTACAATAAACTTCTTGTTCTCTATGTGGTGACACCTATTTTCATCGAATCTATGTTGTAACACCCCCCCACCAAGGAATGCTAGAGGAGAACACTAATTAGGTCAAAACAATTTTTTTTTATGCATTGCTAACTATGAAATGCATAACATAATATGATCACTAATCCTAAGTCCTCTAAGGTTCCTTGACTGCGCTACTCACAAACAAGGTTACTAGAAATATTTCATTAACAATAAAAGATGAACATCACATTAATTGCTATTATTCATTTCCACATGTGACAATCAAAAATCAACATTAAAGACCATCTTCTAACTGCTATGAAAACTGATGCATTATTTTACAGTACTCATTACAAGATGAATTCATCAATAATAATTACATCATTACAGTATTTACAACAATGCTTCCCATAGAACATGTAGGAAGATCACATCAGAATACATCAAGAGATACAAAATGAGATACAATCCAAGATACAAATACATGAAAGGATGGATTCATGACTGGAACTAGAACTAGAGTCCTCAATGAAATGAACAATCTCCAAGCTCATGAACATAAAGAAAGAATACCCAATGGAGAATAGGCATCAACCTCCCGGCAATGTGGAACCCTGAGGTCCACCCCCAATGCTAGGAGATAGCACAAGATCCCACATTCAACCAATAGTCAAGAGAACAACATGCTAACATAAGCAATAGGGTTATACATGACACCATCACCATATTACTGACAATCAACATCACTTACAGACTCAACTACTCTTCCAGAGGCACTCATACAATAGAAGAGGAAATACAACTAGGGAATGCTAAACTGTAATAGGGAGGAGTGTCATCACATAGTTTTTCATGGGTTGTCTAGGTAGATCTTCCTAGGCCCCGGCCCCCATCTTGGGTTGTCCTAGCAGACTCTCATAACCCCTAACCCCCATACAAACTCATGTGGAACCAACATACCTTCCATGAGGGCAAGGCAATTGGTCTTGCCATTCCAGGCCTTCTCATCTCATCTCAAGCCTAAACAAGCACTTGAGCCATGAGTGAGGCATACATTATCTTGATTAATGTGAATTTCCACCCACCCCCCTAATTCATTGTTCGAGTTATCACTAGATTAAGAAACCCTCCAATCGGTTGTCCTAGACACCACTTTGAGTTTCGGCCCCCATTGAGAGCCACTCCCCTTACTTGAAACTAGTAAACCCTACACAGACAAGATATTGATCATCTTGCGAAATTATCATAACGACATGATCCATACACAGAGAAAGGCATTATCCATCTTACACATTTTTCCTAGTTACTGTTGGTGCCTGCATGAGTATTTAGGTTTCAAGCATTTAAATATGCAGGCACCTTCCATAAAAATTTAAAAATTCTAACTCTTTTGGCCTCTACAGTTGAAGAAATGCAAAAAATCAGTTATATGCATTTTATATGCATATCGGGCTTTGAAATGATGCATGTACATTGGGGGAATCTGTTTCTAATTCTAGGAGGATTCTCCAAATGTATATCGGGTTTGCTTGTATATTGGTCTTGTATGTCGAAATGTACATTGGGCACATACAAGAAAACATGCATAGGGGCATATACAAATGAAATGTATATCGATGGATATACAAAGGCTCTATTGGCATGACAATGCCCATTGGCTATTCAAATTAAGGTTGCCCTAATGGCCAATACATTTTCAAGGCTGGTATACATTCGGTGGGGCCCGTGACATGCAAAATGAACAGTGAAGGGGATGCCATCGCCGTGACATGCTTCGTCAGTGGCCAAGTTAGAAGTCTCACTAATTGGCCAATGTAGTCAATGTACATGCAAGGAAGAGATACAAGGGGTGGGGTCTGTCAGTTACATTCAAAAGTGATTGTATATTGGTGTATACAAACTAAATATGCAAGGCTTGGACCCAATGGATAGTGCATTCTGGTTAATAAAAAGTTCAAATCTAGATTGTATATTTTATTTTGTATATCCGCGTTGTATGTTTGTAATATACAAGTGCATATATACAAGGCCTGGATGTGAAGGGAGAATGTAATATGCTTCATGGAGGTTTGGAATCCATGGATTGCATGTATGTTGGGTTTGTATATGCGACATACAACCTAGACACGGAGGAGGTATCAAATGCAGTGAATGAAATTTGAGGTCCGTGGGTTGTATAAAAGTGCTTGTATATGCCGATATACAAGCCGATGTGCAATGAAAAGGATAAAAGCCAAATTTCAAAAGGTAGTACATTTTGATGCATAATGATTTGAAGTCTAAGGCTTGTATGCATGTGTGTGTTGTATATCGCGGATATACAAAGAAGAGAAATACAAGCCGGACCCAAATAAATTTCTAATCTGCTTCATAAAAGTTTGGGGTCTGCCTTGTATGTAGGTGGTTGTATATGCATTTGCTTATGCATATACAAGGGCAAAAAGTTAGTGATAGGAGCATGAAGTGCCTACGTGGCACATTTTTCACTGGTTGGCGACTTCTCAGAGGATTTTGAGCCATGGATTTCAGTGATAGAAGCATGATCGACGGTTGTTTTTCAAGTTTGTTGCAGCGATGGGTTTCTTTGTATGCGGTCATGTTTTTTGACTGGGAAAACTTATGATGCATCCATTGCTACATTTCTGAAGCTCATGGGTAGCTGGGTATTGATGGCAGACTTGCAGGGGTACGATGGATGGAGTGACAGGCCAACTACCAGATTTAAGATGCAAATCTTTGAGCGGCGGCTCTGATCCCGAGCCCACCTGCCCTCTCCTTTGTTTTCCCCAGCTACTTTCATTATTTTGAGCACCAATCTAAAGATGCATTGAATCTAGCAATTTTTGAAGTGCCATGTAACTAATTTGCTGAGTACACAGTTTTACTATAAAATGCAAATTGTGTTACTCATTCGTGGTTGTTGAAGACTTGGGCATTTTTGGGGGGAAAATAATGAAAAATAGAGCATTTCTGTTTGTTGTATCTCTGTGGAGTTTATGAGTTGCATCTGAGTGTATCTTGCACATATGTTCAGTTTCATGTCATTGTATATGAAAAATGCATTGTTGCATGTATTTATCTATTTGTCTCCATTTGTTGCATGCAATTTCTTCTTTTGAATCTGGTTGCTAAGGGTTTCTCAGATTCCTAGGTATAGATTTCTATATCACATGCCTAATCTCTAACTTCCATTCAAGGAGTGGATTAAATCATTTTAGGTTAAGTATGGAGAAGATTGTATGTCAACTGGGATATTTGTAAGCAGAGACAGTTGAATACTTATCCTTGGGTGGTATTTGTAAGGCAAAC
Source organism: Cunninghamia lanceolata (assembly GCA_027924645.1). Classification (NCBI taxonomy): domain Eukaryota; kingdom Viridiplantae; phylum Streptophyta; class Pinopsida; order Cupressales; family Cupressaceae; genus Cunninghamia; species Cunninghamia lanceolata. The sequence goes on from BSBN01000246.1 coordinate 3,711,950, forward strand.
ACCAATCCTAACCCCTTGAAACTCAAATGACAGTTGCAAGCCATTCTTATGTATACATTATGTATACGTCTAGTTGACTCCTTGCCCTGAGATAGGCACCGGTCTACTTCTAGATTAGTAGTTATGATCCAAAACCCCCTATCTTGCATCCAAACCATCAAATCCATCTTTCCATATTTCTAACCTGTTAGTTGTAGGATTAGGATTAGGAACCCCCTGCATGCTCTCATACCTAACCAAACAAATATGTCCAAGAATTTTGCCAACCTTGTGATTTATCACACAAATCTTGGTTCACACATGAGAGTATTCTGCATGTCATTGTAAAGCTAAATCCTTCTGTCTTTGGGTGAGTCAAGTGTTACATCTTTAGCTATAGAGATACCCCCCTTGGTGCAGTAGAACTAGAAGTTAAGGGGAGGCAGCTCATGCAACCTCCTATATTCATTGGCCAAATCTGCTTGTGCATTGGAACTGGCAAACCCTCTACCGATTCAGGCACCAACAATTGGCGACTCTACTGGGGAACAAGAGTCAAATAGTGTGAAATCATTGCTGCATATCCAGTTCTTTCATGTGAATATGGTGCTCTGCTGGTGGAATGAACTCAGAAAAATATTTGTTCTATGATGAGATTTCAGTTATTTGAAGGTTTTATCATCTTTGAAGAGGTGGCGACTCTGCAAAAAAATTTAGTGCACATTAAAGACTGATGTATGTTATTGTGATCTAAGAATGTTCTATTCAAGATTTCAGCATCTGGATGAGAAAAGGTACCTAGTTTCTTCCCATTTTCATTTGTTTCATTGCATAAGTTAAATGCCAAGGGGAAGCCTCAGGTCTTAGGTAGATATAAGATGTCTAATGGTAAAGTTAACATGAATCCAAATATATATTCACCCATGCTCAGCCAAGAGGGGGATGAAATGTTGTGTAAAAAAAATGAAGAGATAAAGAATAGGTTGATATCCTTAGAGGCTAGACAAGCTCAGTTAAATAGTAACCCTGTTGTGTCTGCCAGTCAAAATGCTAAACCTCTTGTTAACCCTTTTGATCCTTTGTATGACCAATTAAATTTGTCATGGGTTGATTATCAAGTTGAAAGTATGCATGCTAAAATTTACAATCTGATGCCCAGATTTAGTGGACACAGTATGTGTGATGGGAGTGCACATATCCAAAACTTTCACACCTTCATGGAGAAACACTCATTTAGAGATGAGGATATGTAGATGAGGTTTTTTGTTAGATCCTTTGGTGCAAAAGCTAGAGATTAGTTTTTGAGCTTTCCAAAGAGATCCTTTGCCTGTTGGGATGAACTTGTTGACTGTTTTAGAAAGGAATTTGCAAGAGAACCTATTGATCTTGTTGCAAGATTGATGGAAATTAGAAGACAAGATGAAGAGACCACTCCTGATTTCAATCATAGATTCATAGTAGCCCTTTCACAAATCCTTGAAGACTTCAGACCTGATACTTCAGCCTGCATTGGCATATATTTTGAAGAGGGCTCTAGTGCATTGTTGAGGGAATTCAAGATAATAGATGTGGGATGGCATACAATTTTTTAGAAAATATAAGAAAAATGAAGAACGAGCACATACAGAATTCCCTGTTCACAGGCTTTAGGATGAATAGCAATTGTGTAGCTGCAAATGACCAAATGATTAAGGCATCATGTGAAGATAAATGTGAAAATGAAAATAAAAGTTGAGAATGCTATGTTTGAACATAATGTTGATAATAATGCTCAACTGGATTGTTCACCAGTGAAGGATGCTAACAAAAGGATCAATGATGAATCCCATCCCAAGGTTGAGGTATCTAATTCTAAAAAACAATGATGAGGTTATGGACAGCAATGAATACTTGTTTGAGTGGGTTTATGGAGATGATTGTGAGTATTGTGTACAAGATAGAGAAGAAATCAGCAAACAAAGGAGTAATTCCATGTTTGAGTCATTGCCTTTTATTCAGATACATGGAGATGATGAAGAGCAATTAGAAATTGAAACAAGTGCTAGTGTTGAGCATGATTGTTCTTTATTTGATTATAGTTTTGTTTATGACACATAGGCTGATACTCCTCCACAAAGAGAAGTCACTGATAATGAAAATGCATGTTTTGCTGCCCATGAACTAGTAGCATACTATAATGAAACTGAAACACTTGGATCAACTTTCTCTGACACATATAGTGAGGAGGATCTGTTTGAGTATGGTGAGGATCTAAGCAATGTTATTGATATGGATTCTGATTTTCATCCTAATGAAAGAGCAACCAACATATATCATGAAGGTTATTGCAGGGAGGTGCCAGAATCTGAGTTTTTTCTATTTGGTGCAGCTAAACGTTGTGTGCATAAAGTGCACAAATATGGATTTGAGAGCTTTATCTTTGATATGCCAGCTTATGATAAAATGAAGCCTGATGATCCTAGTTATATGGTGGACTATGAGTGTTCTCAGTTTTCAGTCCATTTGGGAGATCATTTTACAATGCATATTGCTAATATATATGATGATAAGCTTTATATGCTATATGAATATGCATTGTTTGATAAATATAACATTCACATGTTGCTTGATGTTGATGGTTGTTTGCATAAGGTTGACAGGAGCAAGCTCAATCAGATGTTTGAATATGCAAATGACAAGGTTTGTTTGTGGGTAAATCATGGCAGTATCTTCAGGCTTGATCCAGTGAGTGCAGATGAAAACAGGGTATTTGATAAAGGGAGATTCTATTTTTTCCTTTTTGGTGGCCCTGGGCCACCAAGTAAAATTTTAATAATGTATTTTGTGATGCAGGTTGGTGCAATATTCGACCCTATTGCCCAATGGATAAGGCCCAATCTGTGAAACCAAAGATTCTAAAGTTCTCACGATGCCTACAAGAGGCATGCATCCCCAGATAGAGCTTGTGTTGGTGCTTGCATGAGTATTTAGGTTTCAAGCATTTAAATATGCAGGTACCTTCCATAAAAATTCAAAAATTTGAACTCTTTCAGCCTCTACAATTGAAGAAATGCAAAAAGTTATATGCATTGTATATGCAGATCGGGCTTTGAAATGATGCATGTACATTGGGGGAATCTATTTCTGATTCCAGGAGGATTCTCCAAATGTATATCAGGTTTGCTTGTATATTGGTCTTGTATGTCGAAATGTACATTGGGCACATACAAGAAAACATGCATAGGGGCATATACAAATGAAATATATATCAATGGATATACAAAGGCTCTATCGGCATGACAATGCCTATAAGCTATTCAAATTAAGGTTGCCCTGATGGTCGATATGCTTTCAAGGCCAGTATACATTCGGTGGGGCCTGCGACATGCAAAATGAATAGTGAAGGGGATGCCATCGCCATGATGTACTTCATCAGAGGCCAAGTTAGAAGTCTCGCCGATTGGCCAATGCAATCAATGTACATGCAAGGAAGAGATACAAGGGGTGGGGTCTGCCAGTTACATTCAAACGCAATTGTATGTTGGTGTATACAAACTGAATATGCAAGGATTGGACCCGATGGATAGTGCATTCTGGTTAATAAAAAGTTCAAGTCCGGATTGTATATTTCATTTTGTATATCCGCGTTGTATGTTTGTAATATACAAGTGCATATATACAAGGCTTGGATGTGAAGGGAGAATGTAATATGCATCATGGAGGTTTGGAATCCGTGGATTGCATGTATGTTGGGTTTGTATATGCGACATACAACCTGATATACAAGGGAAAGACATACAACCCGGATGCGGAGGAGGTATCAAATGCAGTGAATGAAATTTGAGGTCCGCGGGTTGTATAAAAGTGCTTGTATATGCCAATATACAAGCCGATGTGCAATGAAAAGGATACAAGCCGGATTTCAAAAGGAAGTACATTCTGATGCATAATGATTTGAAGTCCGCGGCTTGTATGTATGTGTGTGTTGTATATCGTGGATATACAAAGAAGAGAAATACAAGCTAGACCCAAATAAATTTCTAATCTGCTTCATAAAAGTTTGGGGTCCGCCTTGTATGTAGGTGGTTGTATATGCATTTGCTCATGCGTATACAAGGGCAAAAAGTTAGCGATAGGAACGTGAAGTGCCTACGTGGCACATTTTCACTGGTTGGCAACTTCTTAGGGGATTTTGAGCTGCGGATTTCAGTAATGGAAGCATGATCGATGACTATTTTTCAAGTTTGCTGTAGTGATGGGTTTCTTTGTATGCGGCTACATTTTTTGAGCGGGAAAACTTCTGATGCATCCGTTGCTGCATTTCTGAAGGCCGTGGGTAGCTGGGCATTGATGGCAGACTTGCAGGGGCACGATGGATGGAGTGACAAGCCAACTACCAGATTTAAGAAGCAAATCTTTGAGCGGCGGCTCTAATCCTGAGCCCACCTGCCCTCTCCTTTATTTTCCCTGGCTACATTCATTATTTTGAGCACCAATCTGAAGATGCATTGAATCTGGCAATTTTTGAAGTGCCATGTAACTAATTTATTGAGTACACAGTTTTTCTACAAAATGCAAACTATGTTACTCATTCATGGTTATTGAAGACTTAGGCATTTTTGGGGGAAAAATAATGAAGAACAGAGCATTTCCTGTTTGTTGTATCTCTGTGGAGTTTATGAGTTGCATCTGAGTGTATCTTGCACATATGTTCAGTTTCTTGTCATTGTATATGAAAAATGCATTGTTGCATGTATTTATCTATTTGTCTCTATTTGTTGCATGCAATTTCTTCTTTTGAATCTGGTTGCTAAGGGTTTCTCAGATTCCTAGGTATAGATTTTTGTATCACATGCCTAATCTCTAACTTCCATTCAAGGAGTGGATTAAATCATTTTAGGTTAAGTATGGAGAAGATTGTATGTCAACTAGGATATTTGTAAGCAGAGACAGTTGAATACTTATCCTTGGGTGTTATTTGTAAGGCAAACACCAGTCCTAACCCCTTGAAACTTGAATGATAGTTGCAAGCCATTCTTATGTATACATCTAGTTGACTCCTTGCCCTGAGATAGGTACCGGTCTGTTTCTGGATTAGTAGTTATGATCCAAAAACCCCTGTCTTGCATCCAAACCATCAAATCCATCTTTCCATATGTCCAACCTGTTAGTTGTAGGATTAGGATTATGAACCCCCTACATGCTCTCATACCTGACCAGACAAATATGTCTAGAATTGTTGCCAACCTTGTGATTTATCACACAAATCTTGGTTCACACATGAGAGTATTCTACCTGTCATTATAAAGCTAAATCCTTATGTCATTGGGTGAGTCAAGTGTTACATCTTTAGCTATAGGGATACCCCCCTTGGTGCGGCAAAACCAGAAGTGAAGGGGAGACAACTCATGCAAACTCCTGTATTTGTTGGTTGAATCTGCCTGTGCATTGGAACTGGCAAACCCTCTACCGATTCGGGCACCAACAGTTACATGGATTCATACCAGAATAGGAGATAACATTCTAGGGTTACATTTCACATATGACCCACCACATAGCCAACCACTTTCAAGGTTACGTAATCATAAGGGCCATGCACACAATTACACCCTCTTAGGCCTCTGGAAACCAACCTCCCAATAATACAAAACTTGACATCACACTATAACAAAAGCATGAACATTTAATCCATTTAACTAAAGCAAATTAATTAATTGATTTAATAATAACTACCCAACTCAAAATCTTTAATATTTCAATCAATTCAAATGTATGAATTTTACAGAGTTAAAATAATAAGTTTCTATAAAATCATAAAGATTCGGTTAAGAAGATTCTACTTAAGATTTATCCTATAATTTATATGAGATAAGGTTTCTAAAAGGTATAGATTGATTTAGAAATAAAATTGATGGGTAAGTAATTTGATTTGTTTCAAAAGGGAACAAGGGGGATAGAGAATAAAATAGTAATATTACAAATAAGTATAAGTTAATGCCTAAACATAATTAGACGATGTTTAAACAACAATAATTCATGAATTCCCAAATTTCATATTCAATAATAATTTTGTGAACAAATATTAAAAAAATCATATTCTTTTGATATTTATATGTATAAATAGAATCTCATTATAAATATAGCTAAATTCATAATTTCCTTAAATTAATCAAGATAAATTTTATAAAAATAAATCAAGGATATTTAATACTAAATAATAAGATTTCTAAGAAAACTAAATGATTTAATTCTAAATAAAAGATGGTTCCAAATATTCAAGAACTAGTGCCTAATTAAAGATCCGTACTAAAATTTAGCTTCTAATAAAAATCTTGATTCTAATGTTTGTTGTATCAAATTTCATTACCTCAATTTTAAATTTATTAAACTAAACAACACAGATAAAAATGCTTGACAAAATTTCTTGTTAAAATAAATCCAAAATAGGTACATTTAGATAACTATATACATATATAGATGTATATAAATAAGTATATACTTATATATATATATATATATATATATATATATATATATATATATATATATATATATATATATATATATATATAACAGATACATTTAGATATTTACAACATTCTTTGTAAACTAATCAATGGAATATATATATATATATATATATATATGTACATTATTAATTATGGTATATAACATTTGGCATGCATGAAGTATTAAAAATAAAGCCCTAAATATTATCTTAACAAGTGAACCCTAATATATCTATATGGTTGGTTTCGAATAGTTGAATGCAAATATTTGCAGGTTCGCATGTAAACTGGATTCTTGCAACTTGGATGAAATTGGCAGGTGTAAAATCAATTCACAACCTTTTGCCAACATCCTCCCAACCTGCGACTGGTTTTGGAGCAACATATGGACACCCAATCTAAGAGTAAAGGATAGAGGAGTTTTGTCAGATATTATAGTGGGAATGCTCTAGTAGACATGTATGTAAAATGCATAGAAATTAGATCTATTGAAATGTCTTTAGAATATTCACGCAAAAGCAATTGACAGGTATAACACCAGACACCACAACCTTTGCAAGCATCCTCCCTGCATGTGAGAAAATGGGAGCTTTGGAATGGTGATGGACATCCATCTGAGCATACCAAAAGGGTAGATATTATAGTTAGAAATGCTCTATAGACATGCGTGCAAGATGTGGAAGCATAGACAAGCTACGCGAACTATTTGATAGCGCGCCTCAAAGAGATGTAATCTCATGAAATGCAATGAGTGCATGATACACACAAAATGGTTTTGTTTCTCAATGCGATGTCACCTTATGGGATGCAATGATTGCAGAATATGCACAAAATGGATTCATTAAACAGGCTTTGGAAACTTTTAAGCAAATGCAATGGCAGCGTAAAAAGCTAAATTCCTCAACTTTTGCTAGCATTCTGCCAGCCTGGGAGTTTTGGAGCGAGTATGGACATCCATCATAACATAAACTTTTTGGCAGATATTATAGTTGGAAATGCTTTGGTAGACATGAACACAATGCTTGTAGGATATTCACAGAATGGATTTATTGCAAATAACTTTGGGAATTTTCAAGCAAAAACAACTAGTAGGCGTAGCATAAAATGGATTAGAGTTTTAGTTTAATGATTTTTTTTATACAGAAGAAATTTAATTATCATAAAATCAAACATCTAAACATTTATGTTTCGACAAGTAGAGAAAGAGAACACAATTACATTGATCACACACTCTGAAAGATAAAACAAAGGATCAAGCAACCTTGGTCCAGGTGAAAAATTTTCTGTCATGCTCAAACTTCTACTCCAATTCCTACTTCCCAAATCTCTAGGCCAAAACCAGAATGGAATCCATACACAGACCCTCAAACCAAAAAAACATTTCCCGAGCAACCGCGATATGGGAAAAATCAACCAACTCCCACTAATTACAAATTATTAAATTTATTAAGTCCTTAGTTACAAAATAATTACCAATTACCAATTCTAAATTAATTCACGTAAGTGGTAATTCATTTACCGCATAGCATATAATTAATTGTTTACTTGAATACGTTTGGTGTATTAACATATTACTATTATCATTATAATTATTATTATTAAAATAATATTACCCTACACATTAACAATAATTTATTTATATAAATATTTATCAAAGCATTAATCCAACAATTAAATAAAATTAGATGCCAACATAATCATTTGACCACTATCTAGGGTCAAAAAAACAAAACCTCAAGCAAACTTGACAAAGCTGACAGGTTGAACTGAACATGACACACATCCTTATCGAGGATGATGAATTAGGGTGTGGATCCTTGTGCTATCTCTGGAACAACTTATCCATTAGGTTTTAAGGCATGCTCAGACTTGACAATTCAGGTGGAGTCGATGCCTAGTACCTACAACCTGCAGTACACACAATGATTGAAGATATATATAGCCATATAAACAAACACACGATGAAAGGGAATCACAGTGTCGCAGGGTACTCACAAGTGAGTGATGCAACACTATCTCTTTTCACTCAAACACATCAATAGGAACAACAATCAATTGTATAGCAATCAAGATAAGATCAATCACATAATCATCATGTCACATAATGCTGATCAGTTCTCATAATCAACTAAATCATAATCATCGGAATACAACCATATACTAATCATATCATGTGCATAGAATCACAAGTATCAAAAGTATTACCAAGGCATCATCATAACAATAAGTCTAACATCATATCAATAAATCAAACATCATATAGTGTATCAAAGTGTATCATCCTACAATAGAGAAACTATCAATCTATGAGAGAGAAAAGTATGAGAGGCACTACATCCTCCCCCTCTAGAATCAGACTTACTCCTAGAAGCCTGCAAACAAGAAAGGGTACAACTCCTACATCTGTGATGCATCCTCCCAAGTGGCTGAGGACTCATCATTTGGATCCCACTGGACCCTCACCTGCTTAACATCTTGACCCCTGAGGGTGAGTCTCCTGTGTTGCAAAATGCCCACGGGCTCCAAAGCCAATTCCCGTCCCCTACCTATAAAGCATTCTAGTCAAGAACATGTGAAATATCTAGATGATATGGCTTGAGAATAAAAACATGAAATATGTCATGGATATGCGATAGACTGGGTGGCAAAGTAAGATGGTACGCAACAGGGACGATCCTCTCCAAAATCTCAAATGGCCTAACAAAACACAGTGCAAACTTAGAGCCTTTTCCAAAATAGATCAAACTCTTTAACAGATGCACCCTCAAAAACACCTGGTTGCCAACAGAAAATTGACGATCTGCTTTATGAGCATCAGCATACTTCTTTTGCCTATCCTGTGATGCCACCAAATGCTCTCTAATACAAACAACCTGTTGTTCCATCTCCTAGAGCATCTTAGGTCCTAGAAGGATTCTATCTTCAAGATGATACCAACTTAGTGGGGTCTGACAAGGATGACCATACAAGGCCTAGAAAGGGGACATGCCAATAGAACTATGGTACCCATTGTTATATGCAAACTCCACCAAGTACAGGTAATCCTCCCAGCAAGTCTACTGATCCATTACATACATTCTGAGCATATCCTCAAGGACTCGATGGACCCTCTCAATCTATCTATCTATCTCTGGGTGGTAGGATGAACTGAAGTTCAACTAAGTCCCCAATGCATGCTATAAAGATGTCCAAAAAGTAGAAGTGAATACCAGATCTCTATAAGAGATAATCCTACATGGAATCCCATGCAATCTGACTATATCCTCCATAAAAATCCTTGCCACTGAGGAAGCATTATATAAAGACTAAACAGGAGAGAAGTGTTCCACCTTAGTCAGTTTGTTCATGGTGACCATGATGGCATCATGGTGGTGAGAAGATACTGGCAAAACTACTATGAAATCCACTAAAATAATGTCCCATTTCTATTCTAGGACAATATGTGGCTAAAGAAGACTTGCGGGGTGCTGATGCTCTGCCTTAACCCTCTGGCACTCCAAACACCTTGTACAAAATATGCAATATTCCTCTTCATCTCGGACCAAAAGAACAACTGATGAAGATCTGCGTGCATCTTCTTAATGCCTAGATAAGCTGAGTAGGGTACTTGATGAGCCTCTGACATAATTAGGGTATGAAGACCCTCAGAAGGAGGAACATAAATGTGACCTAAGTGCCACAAGAGGCCATCTGACTCAAAGGAATAACCTATGTACCTGCCCTCTAAAGATTTGCCTGACTCCACCTTTGACTTCACCTCCTGATACCAACTGTCTATCGGGAGTGCTGTAAGGATCTAACCCCTCAAATCTACTTCCAGAGCAATTGCTGAAAGGTCATGTCTCCGTTGACTGAGAGCATCTAACATAGCATCCTCCTTCCCCTAGATGAACTTCACCTCAAAATCATACTCATATAGAAACTCCATCCATCACCTTTGCCTAGCATTCAGGTTTGGTTGCGTGAATATGTACTGTAAACTATGGTGATCACTATGCAACTCAAACTGATGCCCTAACAGCAAATAACTAGCAACCCTAATGCATACATCTCTCTAACTGCATAGCAAAAATCATACATAAAGAGATGGGTCTCTGAATGCCAACTATCTCTACCTCCCTGCCTAAATCATCCAAACACTACACTAACTTGTACCAACAATCTATAACTGCTCGATGAGCATCTAACCAATCCATACCCAACACAATGTCATAAGATCCTAGGGGTATGATGTGAAGATCAATGGTGGTAAGGAGATTTATGATCCTCATACCACATCCACACACAAGGGATTCTATTGCTACTCTAGCTTTAGAGGCCAAATCTACTTGCCACCTAACATCCTTCTTTGCTTCCACCAGCCCACATCGCTCCACTAAGGAAGGGGAAATAAATAAATCAAAAGAACCAGAGTCAAATACGATAGAAATGCCAATAGCCTGCAACACACCTATGGCCTCCACAACTGTGCTTTAATGCTCAACCTGGTGGTTGTCAACTGTAGGAAACACTCAATGAGACCTCCCTGCATCACCCACTATCAGCTCTAAGGCTTTTGGCTTATGATTGAAACCTAATGTGCTCTTTTGTGGACACGACCTGGCTATATGACCCTACTGACCATAAGAAAAACATCTTGTACCTCTGCCATACCCCTTGCCACTTGATGGGATACTAGACTACTGGAAGATGCCTCTACTAGATGCAGACTAAGTGCTCTGAGCTAGCTGGTTGGGATGATAATGGTTTGCCCACTACCAATTGTAGTTTTTCCCAGACTGAGGACCACCACCTTGCTAAGGTTAAAAATTCTTAGATTTTGACTGGGGATGCTACTGCTGCTGCCCACCCTTAACGAGTGCATAATGGATCCTAGAGGAACCTGCTGCCTGAGACTGACTACCTCTGAACCTGAAGCCTGCTGAGGGTGGACTGCCAATCTAAACACTTGACTGACCTCCTAATGCCATGGCCAGGTTCTCCTCTATGAATCAAGCCTTCTCCACTACCACCTCCATGGTCTTCAGCTCAAAGATATGGAGTCCCCCAGTAATATGGGCATTCAAATGCCTAATGAAATGCTGAACCAACATAGCCTCATCATAACCAATGCCTACATACTACTTGAGTTCAAAGAACTTATGCTCATATTGCTCTACAAACATAGCAATCTGCCTCAACTCATGAAACTCTTCTGTATGACGCTGCCTCTAGTGATCTAATAAAAAAATAGGCTCTGAACCTCTCCATAAACAACTCCCAAGAGACTGAACCAATATCCAAATACAATTTCTGCTCCTCCAACCACCACCATGTAGAAGAAAAACCTCTAAGGTCCACGATGGCACATCTCACCTTAGTGTTATTACCATACGGGTGCATGGAAAAACACCTATCCAAATCAATCAACCAAGTCTTTACCTCCAAGCCACTCTTAGAACCATCAAAGGTACGAGGGCGTGCCCTCAAGAGATCCCTCATATGACCTGCTAAAATAGCCACCTGCTCCATTGTGGCCTTTCTCCTCCTATGAGACCTTTCTCTCTCCCTATCCATGTGCTCAATGTGCTAGGATTCTTCCTATTGATTACCCTCCTATCTATGTTTAGAATGGTGGGATTCTCCCTGTTGATTACTCTCCTATCTAAGGCCTAGGTGGACAAGGACCTCCTCAAGCAAAACATGTAATTGAGCTCTCTCAAACTCTAGTTGGCCATGATTTTGACCCCTGCTTCCCTAATCATTCTAAGAACCTTGATGCTCCTCACAATCACTCTCGTGGGAACTCTGAGAAGGGGTGTTCTAGTGGTTAGCCCCGCGAGTACCCTGACAACCCTAACCTCGGCCTTTAGGCATCCTCCTACACAACACCACCAAAGGATAAGTCTAAGGTTGCTAGGTGAGGATGGAATAATTGAAACTTAATCTCCAAAGTCTAATCAACTAGGATAACATAATGGGCTCATATTAAACAAGACTACCTAGTGTTACAAACTTAGGCTCTAATACCAGGTGTAACGCCCGTGCCAAGGAACCCCAGAGGACAACACTAATTAGGTCAAATAATTTTTTTTTATGCATTGCTAACTATGAAATGCATAACATAACAGGATAACTAATCCTAGGTCCTCTATGGTTCCTTGACTGTGCTACTTAGAAACAAGGTTACTAGAAATATTTCATTAACAATAAAAGATGAACAACACATTAATTTCTATTATTCATTTCCACGTGTGACAATTGAAAATCAACATTAAAGACCATTTCTAACTGCTATGAAAATTGATGCATTATTTTACAGTACTCATTACAAGATGAATTCAACAATAATAATTACATCATTACAATATTTACAACAATGCTTCCCTTAGAACATGTGGGAAGATCACATTAGAATACATTAAGAGATATAAAATGAGATACAATCTAAGATACAAATACATGAAAGGATGGATTCATGACTGGAACTGGAATTGGAGTCCTCAGTGAAATGAACAATCTCTAAGCTCATGAACATTAAACAAGAATACCCAATGGAGAAAAGGCACCAACCTCCTAACCATGTAGAACCCTAAGGTCCACCCCCATGCTAGGAGATAACACAAGATCTCACATTCAACCAATAGTCAGGAGAACAACACGGTAACATAAGCAACAGGGTTCTACATGATACCATCACCATACTGTCGACAATCAATATCACTTACACACTCAACTACACTTCTAGAGTCACTCATGCCACAGAAGAGGAAATACAACTAGGGAATACTAGACTACAATAGGGATGGGTGCCATCACATAGCTTGTCATGGGTTGTCCTAGTAGCTCTTATTAGGCCTTGACCCCCATCCTCGGTTGTCCTAACAGCCTCTGCTAACCGCTACCCCCATACAAACTCATGTGGAACCAACATACCTTCCATGAGGGCAAGGCAGTTGGTCTTGCCATTCCAAGCCTTCTCATTTCATCTCATGACTAAATAAGCACTTGAACCATGAGTGAGGTATACATTATCTTGATTAATGTGAATTTCTACCCATCTCCCTAACTCATTGTTAAGGTTAGCACTATATTAAGAAACCCTGCAATGGGTTGTCCTGGACACTACTTTGGGTTGTGGTCCCCATTGAGAGCCACTCCCCCTACTCACAACTAGGAAACCCTACACATGCAAGGCATTGATCATCTTGCACAATTATCATAACCACATGATCCATACATAGAGCAAGGCATTATCCATCTTGCACATTTTTCACAGTTACATGGATTCATATTAGAATAGGAGCCAACATTCTAGGGTTATAGTTTACATATGACCCACCACATAGCCAACCACTTTCAAGTTTACATCGTCATAAGGGCCATGCACACAATTACACTCCCCTAGGCCTCTGTAAACCAACCTCCCTATAATACAAAACTTGACATCACACTATAACAAAAGTATGAACATTTAATCCATTTAACTGAAGAAAATTAATTACTTGATTTAATAATAACTACCCAATTCAAAATCTATAAAATTTCAATTAATTTGAAAGTACGAATTCTATAGAGAGTTAAAATAATAAGTTTCTATAAAATCATAAAGATTTAGTTAAGAAGATTCTACTTAAGATTTATCCTCTAATTTAAATCAGATAAGGTTTCTAAAAGGTATAGATTGATTTAGAAAGAAAATTGATGGGTAAGTAATTTGATTTGTTTCAAAAGGGAACAAGGGGAATAGAATTAGAAATAAGTATAAGTTAATATTACAATTAAGTATAAGTTAATGCCTAAACAAAATTAGAAGATGTTTAAACAACAATAATTCATGAATTCCCAAATTTCATATTCAATAATAATTTTATGAACAAATATTAAAAAAATTCATATTCTCTTGATATTTATATGTATAAATAAAATCTCATTATAAATATAGTTAAATTCATAATTTCCTTAAATTAATCAAGATAAATTTTATAAAAATAAATCAAGGATATTTAATACTAAATAATAAGAATTCTAAGAAAATTAAATGATTTAATTCTAAATAACAGATGGTTCCAAATATTCAAGAACTCGTGCCTAATTAAAGATCCCTACTAAAATTTAGTTTCTAATAAAAATCTTGATTCTAATGTCTATTGTATCAAATTTTATTATCTTGATTTGAAATTTATCAAACTAAAACAACACAGTAAAAATGCTTGACAAAATTTCTTGTTAAAAAAAATCCAAAATAGGTACATTTAGATAACTATATACATATATAGATGTATATAAATAAATACATACTTCCTTATATATATAGCAGATACATTTAGATATTTACAACATTCTTTGTAATCTAATCGAAGGAATATAATTATCTATATACATATATATGGTTGTGTGTGTGCGTGTGTGCGTGTGTGTTATTATTTATTGCATATAACATCTGGCATACATGAAGTATTAAAAATAAAGCCCTAAATATTATCTTAACAAGTGAACCCTAATATATATGTATGGTTGGTTTTGAATAGTTGAATGCAAATATTTGTAGGTTTGCACAAACTGGATTGTTGCAACTCAGATGAAATTGGTAGGTGTAAAATCAATTCACAACCTTTCCCAGCATCCTCCCAACCCGCGGCCAGTTGTTAGTAGCATATGGACATCCAATAAAAGAGTAAAGGATAGAGTAGTTTTGTCAGATATTATAGTGGGAACACTCTGGTAGACATATATGTAAAATGCACAGAAATTGGATCTATTGAAAGGTCTTTAGAACATTCACACAAATGTAATTGACAGGTATAACACCAGACACCACAACCTTTGCAAGCATCCTCCTTGTGTGTGATAAAATGGGAGGTTTGGAACGGTGATGGACATCCATCTGAGCATAAAAAAGGGTAAATATTACAGTTAGAAATGCTCTGTAGACATGCGTGCAAGATGTGGAAGCATAGACAGGCCACACGAACTGTTTGACAGCGCGCCTCAAAGAGATATAATCTCATGAAATGCAATCAGTGCAAGATACACACAAAATGGTTTTGTTTCTCAACGCGACGTCACCTTATGGGATGCAATGATTGTAGAATATGCACAAAATAGATTCATTGAATAGGCTTTAGAAACTTTCAAGCAAATGCAATGGCAGCATAAAAAGTAAAATTCCTCAGCTTTTGTCAGCATTCTGCCGGCCTGGGAGTTTTGGAGCAGGTATGGACATCCCTCATAGCATAAAATTTTTGGTAGATATTATAGTTGGAAATGCTCTGGTAGACATGAACACAATACTTGCAGGGTATTCACAGAACGGATTTGTTGCAAACAACTTTGGGAACTTTCAAGAAAATACAATTGGCAGGCGTAGCATAAAATGGATTAGAGTTTCAGTTTAATGATTATTTTTATACAAAAGAAAATTAAATTATCATAAAATCAAACATCTAAAGTTTGTGTTTCGACAGGCAGAGAAAGAGAACCTAATAACATTGATCACATACTCTGAAAGATAAAATAAGGGATCAACCAACCTCGGTCCAGGTGAAAATTTTGTTGTCATGCTCAAACTTCCACTCCAATTTTTACTTCCCAAAACTCTAGGCCAAAACTAGAATGGAATCCATACACAGACCCTCAAACCAAAAAAAACATTTCTCGAGCAACCGCAATACAGGAAAAATCAACCAACTCCCACTAATTACAAATTATTAAATTTATTAAGTTCTTAGTTATAAAATAATTACCAATTACCAATTCAAAATTAATTCACCTAAGTGGTAATTCATTTACCACTTACCATATAATTAATTGTTTACCTGAATACGTTTGGTTTATTAACACGTTACTATTATTTTGTGGAGAAAAAGAAAAAGAAAAAGAAAAGAAAAATGTTGTGAGGGATGGAATCAGAAAGAAGGATATATTTTAGGAAGGTCTCAAAGTTTTCCTGCATTACTATATCTCTCCCAGGGTAGGGTCTGAAACCTGTAAAAATTGTTGTAAAATATGTCAATACTAAAGTTTTTTGTTTGATTATAAATTTTTGTGGGAAGTGATTTTTTTATGAGTAGTGAACTTAAATTTTCTGGTTGCTTTTAAATTCTGTGAGTAGTGAACATAAAGTTTTATGTTCATTGTAAATATTGTAAGTAGTGTATTCTCATATGCATTAGTAAGGGTTGAATGTGAGTCTCCTTCTGATGTATGCTTGTTTTTGGTATGGGGAGTGTTGTGTTCTATAGGGGACTAAGTTGGTTTGGTCCATCTTGGGGAGACTATAGGGTAAGAGTACCCAAATCTGATGTCTTTTATGAGAATATTGGGATAAATTTGGGTGATTGGATTCATTATATTATGGGTGATCTATCGAATGAGAGGTGCAAAAATGAATAATCTTCTTATTACACTTCCCAAGAGAGTGTCCCCAACTCCCCTCTCCAAGGTTCACTCAAGCAAACCATTGTGAAGTTAATCCCTGGGAAGTTCGATACAATTATACCTTGTTGCACAGTGTTTACCTTGCTAGAAGATTCAGTGCAACTATACCTTGCTAAGAATTTTGTGTGGGCTACTGTATGTGCCATGATTATTTATTTGCCTTGCTAGACATTCTGGTGTGTGTGTGTTTTTGCATGTGCTATGTCTTTGGTTACCTAGTTTACCATGTGCCCTCTAAGCTTGGGGATGGATTGATTTTCAGTCCTAAGGCTGGGAGGTGAGCTGTCATTGTCATTGGAGAATAAACTTAATGTGTAGGGCAAAAAATCCATTGTAGAAGATATACAAACTCTTGAGGATTCTAATTATTTTGACAGGCCTGTAAGAGAAAATTTTGTACATATAAATTAAGAGACTTCTCCTGTGATGCTTTTGGGGTGTGTGTGTATTTATATATATCAGTTGCAAACTTATGATGTTGAATTATACTCCTTTTCTCTCTCTAATCATCCATTCTTAGTTTACTACTAATTATTGGATGTACTTTGCAAGTATTCATCTCAATTGCTAAGGCCTTTAGGTCTCTATGTTCATAAGTTACATTTTCTCATGCAAAAAAAAATTGACCTGTGTTCTGTAAAGAGCACCTTAAGTAAAAATAACTTGTTGTAGGAGAAATTAATAAGAGAGTGCAAATTACTTGACATTGGTTAGAATTTTTGTCCTATAATATTGCTTTCAAGCCTCACTGATGAGGCATGTATTTCAAAACAGATTGCTTGAAGTTGGTGAATGTACATTATGGTTAAAAATCCTTGAAGTATGGCTGGAATTTAAATGTGTAACATAATGCCTATATGTATGTATGTATGTATTGGGATTTATTTCACTGTACTTGAATATTCTATACCTAGGAACTAAAATGTGTGAGCAAACTGGAATAATGAAGGGTTTAGTTCTTAGCTTGCATGTTCGCTCAGAGTGTATTAAAACTGAGCTTTGTATTAAAAAAAGGAAAAGAACTATATTCATAAAGAAACAATCAAAGGTAACAATTTGAAGATCTTATATTTCTTGTGATTTATTTCCTATGTCTGTATTCGGCATGTGCAAGGCTATGCAGTCATGGGGAATGGAACCCCCAATCCCCATAGGTTGCGGGCCCGTAGGGCCTGGGAGACCTCCTTGCCAAGGGGCCATAGCCCTTGTGGGAGCTGTGGACACTCTATAAAGGGCCACGATGCCACAAGGGAGGCGTGTGCCCCAAAGACCTATCTCTCTTTCCCGCATTCTCTATCAAAACACAGATAAAACATACAAATGGAATTAAACTTCCTCTCAGCGCTTGCCGCCCTGTGACTCAGTGTTTTAGTAGATTTTTTGGCCCTATAATTATTCTCTAAGCAATCTTCCCCTGTTACAAAAAAGCAATATTTTATGTCAACAATTTTGAATGAGGAAATAAACCAGACTTGCCAATAGCATGGGCTTTTACTTCTTTCCAAACCTTTCATTGAAATTCTTCATCCTAAATTGTTTATCCATGGTTGCCGCCCCTATAGACATGAATTAAATAGGTTAAGAGTTTCCAAAATATAAAATCAAAGTAATCAAAAGGAAACAAAGAATCATTGGATTCCAAAGAGGAAAAGAAAATAGGAACATAAATAGAGGACCTTCAGGCTGGTGATTATCCTCATTCCTTGTTCAGTTGATAAAGTTTCTTCTCTGTCATGAAGAAATTTCCCCATTGTTCTAGCCATCGCCTTCTATTGGAGAGACCCACAGTTTGAGAGAAGCAAATAGATGAGTGTTAGGGTGAAAAGAGTACGACCTAATTAGGGTTGAAACTCCTTTTTAACGGCTGAAGGGCCACCTAAGTTTATTTTTAATATTTATTATTTATTATTGTTCTACCACTACTTTGGTACCTTCTGGAACGTAGCATGTTTTCCTTCTATTCCCAATTAATTATTTTAGAACACCATATGTTGTTTAATATTTCTATTATTTTCTTATACAAATATTTGCATAGTAAAATATTAATGTTAATGTGTTCTAGTAAAATATATGCATGGTAAAAATTTAATGTGTATTCTATTGATATAAAGGATTAGAATGAATAATTATAGTTTAATTTTCTTTTAGCATAGTAACTCTTTAAGCGAATGGTAAATTTAATTTTTTCCCATGAATTCCTTCTTGATCATCGGTAAGTGTCACGAAGAGCATGATGTCACAGTGAAATTTTATTAAACCCAAATGAAAAAAATCTGGGTTTTGTGTCATGTTCGCATGTTGGGATGTGGGCTTGATAATGTGAAGCGCCAGAATCAAGAATCCAATTGTTACTAGTATGGGATGAAGCCCTTGCTGTGAGAGCTTTCCCTTTTCCCAAGGAAGAAGACTTAGGCATGGCAATATTGTGCTTCTTCATAGCTTCCTCCAATGTTGCGAACCTCTCAAAACAATTTGCATCATTATGCCTTGACTTTATACAAAAGGAACAATTTTCCTTCTTCTTCTTAGACTTAGAGGATGACTTCACAATGTTAGAAGAAGGAAGAGGTGGAGGATTAGTCTTCTGATCATCCTTCGCCTTAGGTTTGGAGGGAGGATCACCACCTATAGATGAATCTGTCTTGGGCTTCTTCTTGTTCTTACCCTTACCCATAAAAGATTTAGCCATCAAAGCATGACTCGTAGGAAGAGCATCCATCTGAATCAACTTGGCATACTCACTAGTCAATCGATCATAGAATTCCTCAAATGAAGGCATCTTATGATCTTCTCCCATAGCATCCATGGTAGAATAGAAGGTAGAGGCAAACAATTGAAAAGAACCTCTCAGCTTAGACAAGATCAAGAAAAAACACTCCTTATCATTTTTTGGTATGACCACATCCTTTCAATTGTGACAAAATCAATTTGAACCAGGCAAGGAAATCCTAAGTAGTGGGGAAGGCATCTAGAGAGAGAGAGGTGAGATCAGCTTCAAGTTGTAAGATCCTAAACTGATTGATATTACCATACAATTTGAAAAGATTATCCCACACTTATTTAGGTGTCTTACACTCCACAATATGAAAAAACAAATTATCAGACACATGGAGATCTATGAGTCCTCTAGCCTCATCCATTTTGTTTCTATGAACAAATTGGTCAAATAGTTTTGTAAACTCAGGCTGATTAGCATCTAACATTTGTTAAATCCCCCTAGATTGCAGCAACTGTGATATTTTGAGCTTCCATGTGTTATAGTTGTTTCGAGTGCATAATTCAATCCTTCGGTCTGACATGAAAAACAAAGGAACACAAAAAGACCAAACATGCAATATACACACCCCCAAAAATGAATGAAATTTGAATTTACAATTCCCAAAACCAAATTTGCCAAATAATAGAAGTAACTTGCAACTAAAAAATGGAAAGATTTTTCAGAAAATACCTTGTCCACTGGAATTTGTTGAATATATCTGCAAAATATGAAGTATCTTCGGCAAAACAAATGGGCCTCTTGGGCACAAAATCCAAATCACCACCAAGTCATCACCCAAGCACAAGTCACCAAACACCATGTGAGAGATAGACTCTCCTGACCTCATGAGACTTGCTCACAATGAAGCAAGGGAGAGAAAGGCTATTTCAATATGCGATAAATGTTCCACCAAATAGCTCAACTGCCTATCTAAATGGGCTCACCACATAGTAACCCTAACAAATATATTCTGCTCAAAACATTATGAATGCCAAAGTCTATTGCAAATATATATCTACTAAAGAGCTTCATTGGAGACCTTCAAGTGATGATTGATGTCTAGGTAGATCCACTCCTAGCAATGAGAAAAACTAGCAAAAAAACTCCTATGCTCAAATGTGCCTGAATGTTGCCATTTCTACTGAGATCACAAGTGCAAAAGAGGAGAGTATAACATCAATATTGTTGCAAAATTTATAATACATAAAGCCTAATTATCCAATCATGTTGCTACAAATGGTGTATCATGAAATACCTCCTCTAGAAACCAATGAAGCCCTAGCCAAAAAAATTGATGTCCAAAACACTAATATTTTTGGCAGACTTAGGATTATATAAGGTCTGCTCAAAATATATCGCCTAAAATTGATCCAACCAGCAAGCAAATATCCATTAATGTCTATCCAACATGACAATTATAGGCAAAAAAATCCACCAGGCACAAAACCTCATCAATGCCTAGAATGCCTTCTCTGGTGTGGGTCAAAATAGGCTAGAAATGACAACTGCAAATAGGAATGAGTTGACAAATTCTGTTCTTCTAGTCTTTGACAGTATCTTCCCAATGCAATGAATGTCGTTGAAAACTCAATGAGTGGAAGGGGTTGCATTCGCAATTGCTATAATACCATGTTGATGTACCTAGGAGCCTATACTGCAAGCCAAAGAAACCTTCACCAAACATAGAGAAGTGGCATGAGAGAAACCATTTCACCAGAATATGGAAAATATAAATTAGGAATGAGATATTTTATAGTGTATGTAAGCCCAGGTGTAAATAGTTGGGTAAAAGATGATGTACAGGAACAACCAACCCCAACTACCTCAACGGTGAAAAATAAAAAATGCACCTAACATTATTAAAATATCTAATAATGTAAATGTTAAAGTAGTCTAAGTAAACTTAAGCATACTCTAATACACATAAAAAGATAAACTACTTTCTTTTCAAAACAAATCGGTAACACATGCTTTTGCCTAAAAGTAATTTACTAATTCTTTTCTTTTGAATAATCAACAAGAATATACTTTCAAGCAAATAATTCTAATAACAAGCTTCATGCATTATTTATTTCAAGATACACATAGAAAGATATAAAATTGGTTATATTCTTTAACCCATATTACATTCATAATTATTTCAAAATAAAGCTTGATCTATGGATTCATATCTGCATGCAATATTATATTTATAATATTGTTATGAGTAAATTCATAATAAGGAGTTAAAATAATCATACCTCCTATCAATTTAAGATTTTATATTTGTTGAATAAAAATAGACATAATCACTATTAAGTAGGGGATTCATTCCCTAAGATTTGATCAAAACATAGCAAGTAGAATAAACTAAAGTCATAATCATTAAAGTCATAAACCAATAGAACATATATATATATATATATATATATATATATATATATATATATATATATATATATATATATATATATATACTGCAAGTATGTACAGTCGGTGTTGTCATTGACGCCAACAAGTTTGTGTTGTCATTGGTTTCAACTATGTCATCTATGTGAGTAAGAAATGGTGCAAGAGTATGAATAGTTAGTTTTGAGTAGATATTGACTCTAATGATGGGGTTGGTTGAGTAGAGATAAGGCTATTGCAATGATATGAGCTATTTGGTTGAGTTGCATTGCTAAAGATGATTTGGTTTCTTTGAAGAGGTGTTGGAGATGTTAAGAATATGTTTTTGTTGGTTGGTTTCCAAGTGCTTTTAAGAAAATTTGATTAATAAGGAAAACAATGTGTTGAAGTGGCATTTTGGTTTATAGAGTAGCATTCTAGTTTTGTTCCACATTTCCTCTATGTTGAAGATCTATCTTTACAGTTTGGATATGTTGTTTAGAGATGTTATATTCCAAATTCGGTTTTCTAATTAGTTGTGCAAAGGAAGTTGTGTTCACCAGTGTATGGTCTGTGTTTCTGAGCTTTGCAGAGGTGTCTAGGAGAATCTGTTTTGCTCTGTATTTCTCTGAATATTTGTTTCCAGCCTTATGGTTTTGGATTTGTGCTTATAATGCTTTTATATTCCTTCAATTCGAGTTGTTCAAGGTTTGGTACTCCACAAGTTGATTTCTTGAGTTGTAGTGCATGATAGAGTTGTTTGAGTGCTCTGGTGTGAACTTCAATCAGGTGAAAGTTGTTACAGAGCAATTTATTGGATGTCAAGATGTTTCAGGGTATTTGTGCAATACTCTAGACTATGTTGAAGCCTTGCATGTGGTTTGTGAGTCATTTTTGGGTTTGAGGAAGCGTGTACTTAAAAGTTTATTGTATAAATAAGTATCAAGGGATCATGATCAAGATTGCATACAATGAGAGTGGTGTGAATAATAGTGTGGATGAGTGTGTGGTTAATTGTGTGATGCAGTACAAGGTTTTCATGTGTTAGATTACTAGATGTAGTGAGCAGAAGGTGTCTACAATTCTTTAGTGTGACTGTGAAGGTGTTAATGGTCTTGCGGTGGAACTCCCTGTTGCATTGAGATATTTTTCTCCTTGTAACAAACTTCTCTTTCTTCTTCTCTATTTTGGCAGTCAGCCTTAGCAGTGAGCTTTTTTTTTGGGTAGTGACATTTTTGGTAGTAAGCCTTCTAGTAGTGGGCCTATTATTTTTTAGTGATGATACTACTTTATATTGTAGAAATTCTCTAAGTACTTTGGCAGATGATTGTAGGGTGTGAAGTTCTTTTCAATTTTAGAATTTTTAGATAAGAGCGAAAAATCCCTTTGAGACCCGAAGTCCCAAAGGAACATTTCCCTGTAAAAGTTTCTCAGTAAAAAGTGTCCCTGTGGGGAGCGAGAGTTTGAGCGGATATCAGACTTTAAAATCTAGAGACAAAAATGTCTTTGGGACCCAAGGTCCCTAAGGAACTTATTGCTAAAGGTTTAATACTAACACTCTCCTCAAGGAGCGAAGCTCTAGCAGAATCTTGCACATCTGGTTCTAAAATTTCCAAGTCCTAAAATACTTTACTAGTCCAAAGTCGTAAAAGGACATTTCCTTTACTTAGTAATTTTGTACACTTTGGGGATCATAACTCTGCACGAATTCCAAACTTGGTAATTTGATATCCAAAAAGTCTCTTAGGACTCGAGGTCTCAAAAGGACTTTTCCCTTGGGAATTCTTCTAAGTGTTTAATTGGGCTACAAGAAGCTGGACGCCATGCAAATTTTGGAACTTAGTAATAGGACCTAACATCCTTTCGGGACTTGAGTTCCTAAAAGGATTTTTCTTGTGAATTCTCTAAAGTGAATCAAACAGAGCCAATCAGAGTGGAGATCAAAATAGGTTTTGGAACTTTTTTGGTTGATTCTAAAAATCCTTCTAGGACTTGAGGTCCCGAAAGGATCTGTTTGAAAATTTTCTAAGGGGGTATAACAATATGGCTAGTTTTTTTAAAAAACTAGGGTCAGAATTGAATTTAGCCCATGGTCCATTTTATTCCCCTAAAATCAAATTGTAAATCTATACCCAACACTAACAAAGGAAACTAAATAGAAATTGAAAACCCTAAGCTAATAAATGGAATACAAAAAAACTACTAAGGTGAAATGATAAGTTCAAACCCTAAACTAATCCAAAACATGCTAAGCAACAAGGAAACGACATTCAAAAAACAACAAAGAAACATAAACAATAACCAAAAATGGTATTGAAATGACAAAGGAGGGTCCAAACCCCTACCTGTAACAGACCAAAAGTGGAGATGATGAAAATGACGAAGAAACAAACACAGTGACCCTCAAATCCTCCAAAATAATCAATTATCTTTGATTTTGCATTCGTGGATGCAATAATGGTCTTCAAAGGTTGAAAGAGCTCAAATTGGGAAACTTAGGAAGCATAATGAAGGCAATAAACAACAATTAATGATTAAATACCTTCGTATTTAATAAAATGTACTACAATAAATGCGGGCTTGAAATTCTGATCAGATTTTTGGAAATAGGACCCAAATCTAGGAAAGTACCAACAATAGAGCTTATTTTTATTTTTAATTTGTGTTGACAAGAAGAAAGACAATGACATCAAGAGGAAAATAAAAAATATTTTAATTTGTATTTCATATATTTATATTTATATTTATTATTAAATTTTAATATTATGTCTATTATATAATACTAACATACCTATCTATAAAAAATCTATGTAAAAGACACCAAGAGATATCCTTCTTGAGGTGCCTATTTTAAAATAAATTTGTTCTATAATAAATTGTTGAGAAGGATATCTCTCAACATCATTTATATAGATTTTTCTAAAGAGAGGTATGCTAGTGTAGGTTAAATCTATATAAATAAAAATAAATATAGGGTTTATATATTATTTTAACCATATGATTCCTACAAATCTAAAGTTTTTTAACCCTAAGGATGAAAATACTTCTAGTATTTGTTGGAGATTTAAAAAATTTAACATTTGTTTCAACCTATATGTAAAAAGAAAACTAAAAATAATATTGAAAGAATATTATCTCTAACCATTTCAAATTAATTGTTACTTCTCCATTTGGCTCTCTGCAATTTATTTTTCCTCTCTGCAATTCCTTTGGTTTCTTTTATTTGTAGATTGTATGTATTTTTATGTAATATTTGCATTTTTTCAATTATCTTGGTTATAGATTTTAATTTTTAATTATGTTGGTTACACTTAACTATTTTTTTCATTCAAAAATTGATGAGGTATTGTGAAAAAGAATTAAATTTAAACACACTCATGACATGAGGCACTTTTATGCCATTGCATAGCGCATCTCGACATAATGGCACCTCATTGGGTAATTAGATTAATCTATAAGAAGAATTTAGACTCTATACTTAATTTAAATATTAGAATATGTATGCTATAACTTATTAAAACTTGTTAAAATACGCAAAGTAAAATCCAAATTCAAATGTGAATATGTAATTCTAGTATTCTCTCATTCAATAAAATATTTTATTGTAAATGAAAGAGGTAAAACAATACATATCATGATTTCAAGAAAAAAAGATGATGTAATGTTAAATGAGGAGATTAAATAAAAGAAGAAAAAAATACCATATAATTTTTAAATTTTAATTTTAAAATCAAAAAGATAAATTTTAAATCACCAAATTGTCATATTCACATGGTAAATTGTAATAGAACATAATATAGGATGTGAACTTCCAGAGAACAATGCAATGTGTTCTAATATATTTTGAGATGGTTAATTGGTCTATTTTTAACCTAGACTAATTTATTGAAGTATTTACAGATTAAATTTATAATTATAAATATATTTTTATTTTATTTTTAATTGAAAAGTTATTAATTAAAGAAAGTGATGAAAGTAGATGAAATAATATTCATGCCAATGGTTTTACTATTTAGAATTAAATAAGAGAAGTTCAACTATAGAAGAAAAAAAGACCTTATTATCCAATAAATTGAATATTCTTATTTAATATTATCCATAATCCTCTTACAATTCATAATTGATTTGTGTAAGAATAAAAATAACAATTCATTATTTTCACTTCCCTAAATTTTTTCATATTAATATATTATAATACTTTATATTCCGTAGTTTCCTCAATTTTATTTATATTTTACCATTTTAAAATTATATTCTTTATAAATTCATATAAAATTCACTAACAATTCTTTAATTAAGTAATATATCCTTTAAATTTGCTTCTAGAAATGTAAGATGGAAATGACTTATTAAACAAACTTGCTACAAAATATATTTTAAAAAATACAACCGAAAAAAAACAATTACATTGACCGTTTCCCATGCCTTATTATTAGCATACACGAAGACTTGACACAAAACACATTATCGTGTGCAACCAATATAATAATTTTATTGTACAACAGCTATATGAATTTTCTTGCGGTTTGATTGTATTTCCTTCGTATTGTTTACTTGTAGATTATATAAATGTTCTCTTAATAATGTGTGACAAAGACAAAACCATCTATGTGAGATAAGATTCTTAGTTTACATGTAACACAAGTCAAACATGTGCAAGAGGAATGTTCTGAAATGTAATTTATTTTTTATTGTTCTGCAAATACGCTGCACAATAGAGAAGCAGTCGTTGAGCAGGTGATGTTCTAACGAGAATAGTCATCAGGGTTGGATTGATTATGAAGATAACTACAAGCATTTAAGTTGACAATATAATTTTACTGTCACCATTTCATCATCTTCTGTATTTCCAAAATTTAAAAGAACGGATTTGCCAAAAATGGACATAGTCATTGGAGTTGAATAAGGAAACGTGGCAGACCTAGTCTTTGGCATTGCTGTTTGAGAGGTTATAAATAGCAGCTTGCTTGTGAGTAAGAAGCATTGGAGTTTTGTTTAAACTGAATTAGTTAATCTATTGAGAATGGGAGAGAAAGCGAAGATGTGGTGTTCTGCAATATTTATGCTGTCGTCTGTTATCGCAATGGTGTTGGCAGGTGATCCTGATCCTTTACAGGACTTTTGCGTTGCCCAGGTTAAGGGTCAAGGTATTATTCCCTAGAACTTCACTAAATTTAGTTATGCTGGTAAATAATTGTTAGTATATGAATTGACAGCATTGCATTGCATTGAATTGCAGATGTGTTTGTGAACGGGTTCACATGTAAGCCAGCAGGGGATGTTAAGGCTGATGATTTCTTCTTCCCTGGATTGCGTGTAGCGGGCGACACCAGCAACATGTTTGGTTCCAACGTGACTGCAGCAAATGTAATGACATTTCCAGGCTTGAACACGTTGGGAATATCTATGGCACGCATTGACTTTGCCCCATATGGGGGACTTAACCCTCCTCACACGCATCCTAGAGCCACTGAGATTCTGGTTGTTATAGAGGGCTCTCTCAATGTGGGTTTTGTCAACACTGACATGAAACCTCGTTTGTTTACCAAAACTCTGGAGAAGGGAGATGTGTTCGTCTTCCCCAAAGCGTTGGTGCATTTCCAGCAGAACGTGGGGCATACAAATGCAGTAGCAATTGCCGCTCTGAGCAGCCAGCTTCCCGGAACTCAGCAAATTGCCACAGCCTTGTTTGGAGCCACTCCGCCTATCGATGACGCTCTTCTTGCAAAAGCTTTCCAAATCGACAAGAAGTTGGTCGATGAACTACAGGCTAAATTCAAGTAAAACATTCAGCAACCATGGAACATCATAAACATCATTGCGTGACTCTAAAATCTATCACATCCTTAAATAATATTTCAACATAAGTATGAATAAAGCCTCGCTTAAATGAAGTTTCAACATATGAATAAAGAATTCCTTCTGCTTAGTTGATGTTTCAACATATGAATAATGAATCCCTTCATAGTTTATGTTTCAACTACCTTCTTTCATTTAGAATTTATTTTGTTAATTTTATGTCTCAACTATTTTTTAATAATCAAAAGTCAAGTGTGTAGTTTCCCTTCCCAATACTCAAAGTATTGTTTTCTAAATCGTGAGAATCTTAGAACTATACTGATCTCTTTACATTTGTTAAATCTCACCTCAAAGATGAAACTCAACATTGGAATTGATGCATCTCTTATATAATAGATTTCACAAGTTACTAGTTCTCAACCCATTATAAAAATTAAGAATGGAATGAGATCAAAAATAATCACGACATATGCTTTTGAATTAATGGGTTGGAAATGGGAGAGAAGGCTTATTTATTGTTACAATGGTGTGCCCTAACCCTTTTGAAGTGACTTTTGTGCTCACCAAAATAAACATCAAGACATTTTGGTATTTTTATACTTATATTTTTTGTTGATTTTTAAAAGGACTATTATTGTAGTGGTGAAAATTGCATACCAATGCTAAAATCCAACATACATATATAAAAATATTCAATGATGGAATTGGATGCCAATTATACATACATGAATTCAAAAGTTTTTTATGAAATGTTATTGGTCATGAATGCTCTTCTTACTTGTCTTAATAATTCATTGTAATACAAATTATTCTCCCATCATAATAAAAATCTTCATAGGATGAACATCCTTCTACATGCCCACCCATATACTTTTACAAATATTCTCATATAAAAATAATTTAGAAACCTTGTTCAACAGTTCAAAAATCCATGATACATCTTGCTATAGATGTTAGCACTTATCATATAAAAACCATATAGACATTTAACAGCGTCTCTAAAAATCAAAAAAGGGGTATGCCTTTAATTTATCTTTAAATATTACCCCTTACATTTTTTAATATTCGGCAAGCAACCTGCAAAAATGGAGACACAGTCATTTAGTAGTTGACTATAAGAAAAAGATTTGAAATATTAAATGAATTATTTAATAATAATAATTAAATTTGACATCAACATGAAATATTAAGGATGTTCTATGTGTCAATCATAATCATGACTCTCAAGATAACTCATGGAAATCCTATATACCACATTTGTCTTTACACCTATGTCAAACTCTATTTATAAATTTCTCAAAGTTATCTCTCAGCAAACTCAATGCTCCATATAGAAATCTCCCTTGAATTGGATGAATAAAGACAAAACAACTTTAACACTTAGAATACTAGTAAAAATGGCCTCACAACAATCATCAATTGAAGCTTAAGCTACCAATTGAGCCGCAACAAGGAGACACATGTTGGGTCATGTCATTCAAGATATCTAGGGATAACCACATCACTAGCATGTCTATCACTAGACAAATCTATGAGAAAAATTGCTTAAAGGCATATTCGAGAAAAAAATTGATTTAGAATGGATTGTTAATTTTATACCAAGTGGAAGCCTTTGTGGAGACATCGAACGAAGGACACCATAAAAGAATGTAGAATACCGTTATAGTGACGAGAGACACATTGCGTTAGTATCTGGAGACACCTCAACAAGAAAGTACACAATGAATGTAGGACTTAATACATAAGTGGATCTGGGCAAGATTAAATTGAAATTCATTCACATGGATGGGTCTAGATTATATTCCTCAAATAGTGAATTTTTTGGAATATGGAAACAAAATGTCAAATAAATTTAGTCTCATGAGTCATTTGAAATTAGAACTCAAATAACATGGAATACCATGCAAAACATACATGGGCAAGTTGGAAGACACTAGGAAAGCCAAAAAAATCTGCCACATGGCATGTTCTAAGAGACTTATAAATTCTATGAAGAAAAAGCATATTGGTATGACCAACATGTGGCACCAAATTTGGGGTACTTGTTGCAATGAGAGATATACAAACATAAGTGGATGCAAAGCTCTTATGTAATGATGGACTTAATCAAAGATTAAATTAAAATTCACTCACATAGTTGTGTCCGAAAATGTCTATGGATTCAAGGCTTTTGGAAGAGTAGATGTAGGATGTTGAGCAAAATATAGCTCACTAAGCATTTGAATTTTATATTTAAGAATACAAGGGATACTAGTGATGACACATGGGCAACTCCAAAACGGACATGTAAAAGTAGTCTACGAGGGACACATGGCATACTGTGAGAGACTCCAAATTTTAAAAGTGGACTTGATAGTGCTAGTCAAGCATAGTTAATCAAATCAACAAGCCTAAATATTTGTAGACTTGAAACTTTGTGTTTTCCTAAATGTGAAAGAGTGAGTGAAATATAATCCACTAACGAATTGAAGTAGGGATGCTCTAGGTGAATGACAAAGTGGACATTGTCCAAATAAGACACATGTTCAATGTGTAGTAGTTCTAGATTTTAATACATGTAAATAAAATCATTGATCAATTGAGTTTAATTAAAAGCTCAGATCCACAAATAAATCAAACAATAGACCAAAGACATGGATTTGTACATCTGAACAAGCCAAATTTGAGAAGGCAAGTTGGGTCCAAAAAGAAAATCTCTCCCTACACAATGGACATAAGACACTAAACAGGTTCGAATTAATAACACTCTCTAGTCCAAATTTAAAAGTCATAAGGCATATATTTTTAAGTAAAAAATTGCTCGCAACCAAAATTTTGATAGAAGGGAATTTTTCCCTTTTGAGCATCGATGGAGGGAGAATAGATTTGGTTGTACTCAGTGGGAAGGAAGAAAGGAAAGGTGCGAAGGAAAGAAAAGTGATAGATAATTTCAGTAGGCTTTCTGGGGAGGTAACGAGAGATGGCCGCAGACATTCACGAAAGACAATTCCTTATGGAAACTAGAGGGAAAAAAGGAATGTGGATTATATGGGAACCAAGAAAATAGGAAGTGGCCACAAGAGTGAACACAATTCCTATAAGATTAGAAAACCCTAGCTAAATGCATTTCCTCTGCAATCAATAGCATAGATTTAGCCAACTCAGTAAATAGATTGAGTTCCTGTGATTTCTTCATTAATGTTGGTGTACTTGGATTGTATGTAGCCCAATCCTACGTGGTTATAACACCTGCTTTTATTTTTCCCATAATGAGGTTATTCCTTCAGTGGTAATTGTAATTGACTATTACAAGTCTAGAGTGGAGTTAAACAAATATTGTTGTAGGAACATTAGAGTTTATATATTATTATGGATTATGAGATGCATATGTAATTTTGTATGATAGCTTTATTTTATGAGTAATACAGAGAGCAATCCCATGTTTAGTGTGGACATAGCCAATTGGTGCACCACATTAAAAAAATTGTCTTTTGTCTTTAGCATATGTTCTGAGTTTATTTCTGTGTTTGATTTATTTTGTTTGCATTTGTCTTTATCTTTTTCGGTCAACAATTGGTATCAGAGCTTTGGTTAAGAAGCTTGGCGAAGCATCTTGGTGATGAAGCTGGATGGAGATCGGTGAAGAATTTTATGAACAACGGACGAAGCAAACATATAGAAAATTGAAAATTTTTTGGGACAGAACTTTGGTTTGTGGAAGCTTCAGATTTATTCTCTGCTTATTCAGAAGGATGTTGCCATTGCTTTGCAAGGGAAGTCTAAGAAGTTGGATAAGATGGCAGATGAAGATTGGAATATCATAGATCAGAAAGTAGCTGCAACCATCATTGTATCGCTGTCCAGTAGTGTCCTCTTTAACGTTGCCACAGAAACAACAACTAAACAAATTTGGGACAAGCTATGTGACATGTACGAAAGGCCATCAGTAATGAATCGAGTGTTCCTATTGAAGAAACTAGTAAAATTGAATATGAAAGAAGTTAACAGCATGTCGAATCATTTAAATGAATTAAATATTGTTATCAATCAATTACTTTCTATTGATGTCAATCTTGAAGAAGAAATGAGAGCCATGTTGCTGTTATGCTCTCTTCCCAATAGCTAGGACAGTGTGATCATGACTATAAGCAACTTGGTATCTGCTAAAAGTAGATCTGAAGAAGGGGAGGATAAGAAAAAACAAACAATGATGTGGTTTGATGATGTAGCATCCACTCTTCTCAATGAAGATATGAGAAGAGGGAAAAATAGAACAAATGGTGATGCCTTGACTACTGCTAGTATTGATAGTAGAGGAAGGGGTCAAGACAGAGGCAGAAATAATGATAGAGGAAGATCGAAGTCTAGGAGTAGAAATGGAGAATGTTGGTTTTGTGGCAAGCAAGGTCACACAAAAGAGAACTGTTGGAAGTACAAAAAAGCACAAGAAAAGGTGAGTAATTGTGAAGCCAACATAGCATACCAAGAAGATGCAGGTGTTCTTATTTTAATTGAAGAAGAAATTCCAACTACTGTGTGGGTGCTTGATTCAGGCTCATCATTTCATGTCACTCCATGCAAGGACTATTTCAAAAATATGCAAATTGGTGATTCGGTAATGTCTTTTTGTTGCAAGTATGGGCCTAACCGGTGTTGTCATTAATGTCAACATACTCCTATTGCATTGATGTCAAGGATTGGATGAGCTATGTGCTGAGGATATTGAGAAAATTAGCCCTATCAGAAAAGAGAAGGACTGTGAAGACAGTAAAGTTCTATGGAGGAAAGATGCCCAGTTAGTTGAAGATTAGAGTATGCACATCAAAGAGTCCATAGATATGTGTTTGAAGGTGCTCTTGTAAAGATTTGAGAGATCCGCATGAAAATGTGGAGGAGTTATGGCCATGAGAGTAAAACCGGTTATGGCCACTGTTCAGACATGACAGAGTGACACAAATAGGTCCAATGAGATCCAGAAATACAATATCTTGTACTGTGGATCTGGTGGCATGTTTGGGAAGCCAATGTGAATTGACAACTCAATTGGTTTGTGGTCTGGAGGTCCACAAGCAATTATTCTAATGTGACAGTGATGACCGATTGTGTTCTTAAGGTTCCGGATGAAGATACGAATGATTTTAGTAAGTAGAAGTGGTGTGGATGTTCTTGATGATTCATGTAAGCTTGTGGGGGTCTCTAGATTGTGTCCAGTTTGTGTTGGTGGTCCGCATTAAAGATAGAGATCGTAATTGATTATTTACCATTCAGTAATGATGTTCTTCCTAGTCTTGGCCGACCAGATGTTTTAGACATTTTATAGATGATCTTGAAGATGTTTTACGAAGCATGGCATGTTCCTTGAAAAAGATTGAAGTCCCAGATATGTGCGGTTGACAGGGTAGTGACGTGCATGAAGTTTTTGTAATAAGTCAAGTTGCATTTTTGTAATTGCTCTATAATAAAATAAAGTATGTGTTGTGCCGACTTTGATGATCATTCCAAAGTCGATGTCATGTATAAATAAGATTTGTGAAGTCATTTAAAAATATGCATGTGGTAATGATGAGAAAGTGATGAGAAGTCATTTAAAAAGATGAAGTCACTCTTTCTGCCTTAGTAATGTGGAAATTGTATTTTGATGGTTCCTACACACAACATGGATCAGGGGCCGACATCCTTTTTATCACACCACAAAATGACTATATCCCCAAGTCATATTGGCTTGCATTTCCTTGCACCAAAAACATAGCCGAGTATGAAGTACTCCTCATAGGTCTCAATACAGCTGTTCAATGGAACATCACAGAACTACAGGTATATGGAGACTCACAACTAGTCATTCAACAAGTCACTGATGAGTACCAAACAAAGGATGAAAAGCTAGTTCCATACAAGAAACTAGTGGATGCCTACAAACCACACTTTTCTAGGATCACTTTTAAGAAAATTCCAAGAGAGCATAACAAATCTACAGATTTGATGGCCTCTGTGGGGTCACTTATAGACATGCTGGAAAACACACAGAAATGTGAATTTTTGATCGAGCAATTGTTGATACTAGCTATCAATGTTCCAACTATAGAAATCATCTGCGAACTTGTTGGTCCCAATTCCCCATGGTACGAAGATATTTATGAATACCTTAAAAATGGTACCTTTCCCTTTGAGCTATCAACCACCCAACGCAAAACCTTTATCTGTCGATCATCCCATTACACCATTCTAGGTGATACACTATATCACCGGAGTCTCAATGGTATCCTCTTATGATGTCTTAACGCGGAAGAAGCTAATGCTACCTTATGAGACATACACAAAGGTGTCTGTGGCACACATTCTATCAGTCCTAATGTCACTAAGAAGATACTCAGAACAGGTTATTACTGGCCTACAATAGAACAAGATGCTTTATAGTTTGCTAAGAAGTGTCTACAATGCTAGCAGCATGGAGATTTGATTCATGCACTCGCTCATGAACTACAACTGGTGACTACTCCATGGCCTTTTTCACAATGGGGTCTCGACCTCATAGGACAAATCTACCCATCCTCATCCAATGGCCACAAATTCATCATTACTGCCACTGAGTACTTCACAAAGTGGGTCGAAGCCATTCCCATGACCTATATCACTGGTAAGAAAATAGCCAAGTTTATCCTTAACTACCTCATTTTTCGGTATGGTATCCCTCAAGCCATTGTCACTGATAATGGGAGACCATTCAAGAATCAAGATGTCCATGCCCTATGCACCCAATACAATATCCAACACCACTTTTCTACCCAATATTACCCCCAAAGAAACAACCAAGCAGAGGCATCAAATAAAACTATCTTTAAAATCTTGAAAAACACTATCAATGATGTCAATTGTGATTTGCACATCCAATTGAATCCCGTATTGTGGGCCTACCACACAAGTATACATACATCCATAGGTGCAAGACCATACTCCATGGTCTACAATTCTGAAGCCATCTTTCCCATTGAAGTTGAGATCCCATCCTTGTGAGTATCGTTAAAAGGCCTCATAACAGATGAAGAGTACTGAGTATCCAGACTTCAAGACTTAGAGCTTTTGGAAGAGATAAGGCAATAGGCCTTTAAGCATCTCAAAGCTTATCAATAAAGGATGCCCAGAAGTTATAACCACAGAGTCTATCCAAGGGTATTCAATGTTGGTGATCTAGTGCTTAAGGAAAATCCCTACAATCATCAGGACAGAGAAAAGAAAGGTAAGTTTGAACCCAACTGGGTTTGTTCTTATGTCATCATTGTTGTCTATGGGTCAGGTGCTTATCAATTGGCTACATCAGAAGGTGAACTATTTGATGATCCCATCAACAACATGCATCTTCACAAGTTCTACACTTAAACCCCAATGCAAGGGAGTCAAAAATAGCAAAACAATAAAAAAATTGAAAAAAATAAAAAATAAAAGACCCAGAAATATTACAGGAAAATGTGGATAAATATCAATAATATCTATGATTAATAAAAACCCAATAACTCAATAGAAATTGCAAATAAAAAAGATTTAAAACAAAGAACAAACCTTGCAAAACCTTATTACTTCACGGCTTCCATTGTTCACCTAATCTCAATTGATCTTTGTATGTGAATGAAGCCCTCAGAAAGTGCACTTCCTTACTTTGTTCTTCAAGATGACAATAGAGAAACAACTATGATACCTCTTGTAATGAAGAGGAGCTTCAATACAATAACAAGGGCGATTGCAAGCTATGGATGGATTTGTGTGCCAAAGGCGTGCTGTTAATTCTGCAGAGTAAGTTTACTAAAAGCTTGGATGATTGAAATGGAGGAATTAGGGTTGTACTTATAGACTTTTGAGAGAGAAGATCAACGGTATAGAATGTATAGGAAGATCAACATAAGAGATAAATTTAGGACTCATGACAAACATGCACATGACATGTGTCACACAAAACACTATTTTGTTTGAGTTAATTGCTTTCATGACAAAGATAAGATTTGCTTTGATAAATTAGAATAATTTTTTCTAATTTAAGAGTTGTTGATAAAAACAAGATTGATTAAATCAATTAGCTCAACTTGTGATTTTCTTTTTTGCATGATTTTAGAGAAATTATATAATAAATTATTTAATTTTGTGTGCATGATGAGTTAACATGATATTTTTAGAGGAATTGGAAATATATTTGAAATTAAATAAATAAATTTATTTAATTGATTGTGGATGATAGAGGAATAGATAAGATATGAAGATTATAAATAAAATTTATTTTTAGAGGTTTGAGATAATTTAAATAAATTTGCATGATTTATTTAAAATTGGAAGAATAATTGATTTAATTAAATAATGTAAATTATTTAATTATAGATAAGATGATTTTGAAGATAAAATAATTAAATAATTAATTTATTTGATTGAAGTGGACTTTGAAATTTTTAAGAATATTGATTTAATTAAATAATAAAAATTATTTAATTTTGGAAGAAAATAGACAAATTTAATGAAATTAATTAAATAAATACAATTTATTCAATTAATGTTGAATTTTTATTATAGATTTGATAGGTAAAAATGTTTTTCTTTGATGGGTTAAAGTTTAGATGGTTCACCAACATTATCAGTGACTAGATCGATCACTTATGCCCACACTCAGGTATATATATTTGCATTTTTACAAGTATATAGATTTAGACGCTAGCATATATAGGGAATCAGTCAACTAGTTTGGGATTTAAGTTAACTTCGAAGCAAGTGTGTTTGAATATTTATGATAAGATTGGCAAAAGAAAGTATTTTAATTTTGCCTCGCAGGCAAAGGATTTAGAGAACTAATAGGTGTTTGCAGGAAGAGAAGTCTATGTTTATCTTTGTTTTGTTTAGCTAACTTGCATAAAGAGGTGAAAGTTTTCCTTGTGATTTCAGGTAAGACAGGTAATCTGGAAGGAGCTAGATAGAAGAAGCCCCTCACTTGATAATAGACAGTTGATCTAATACTATATGTCATCGAGGACATCCTAGGAGCCAGAGATCCAACAAGCCATACAGCAAAAGAATATCAGAAGAAAGGCCCTAGTATAGGGCAATGTTTGTACTTGTACCCCAGAAATTGTATAAGAAAGGATGAGTCCTTATTGGGTTTGACCCCGTATAAGCTCTATAAATAAATAGTATGTACTAGACTACAAAAGTCCCATGCTAGACCGGAGGTTTTCTTTGCTCTATTCTTTCCTACCGGTGCCCGCACTGAATAGAGCTGTATTTTATTGTATTTTATTACTGACTTTATATATTAATGGCCTCGGCCTTTTACCAATCAAAAAAAATTAATATTGAATTTTGGTGTGTCGGAAGAATTTGACAAAATTAATTAAATAATTAGATTATTTAATTAATGTTCAAATGCAGGTGATTAGATAGAATTGATGAAAATGCAAGTGACATGGTCATTTTAGGGTGTCTACACTCTCATCTTAGTGGGAGGGCCGATGCTATGGTGAAACTAAAACATCACAACCACAAGAACATGAAAAGTAACTCACACATCTCTAAACAACACACATCAAACACATTTCTATATAACATATCTAGATACTAGGCCAACACAATTATTCACATACATGTATAGTTATCACAAAGGGCATGCATAGTGGATCGCACATTATGTCCACAAAACCCTTATTCCCAAGATGGATACCATATATCACACTCGTGATGTATGACCACAAAAATCACTAGTATTTTCACATCACAACACATATTCACATTACCTACTTACAACATTACAACATCACAACATCAGATCTAGGATGATTACTCAAGTGGTCACTGACATTCACAACATAGTACAAGAAACATAATTCTTTTTCTAGTTCGTTACTTAATGTTGAAGAATTTTTTTACATGTAATCTATTATGTAGTTTGGTACTCATTCTAAAGAAATATTCAATAGGTCATAATACATATGTTAACTTGAGCTAAAACGTATAACAAAACTCTTCCAAACCAATCAATTTCCCCAATCACTAACGATATAATTATGTGATTCCATATTCATAATTGTATCTTACAAAAAGCTCTACAAGAACCCCTTTACAATGAATTCATTTTAACATGCATCAATTAACAATTGCATATTAATTATTAGTTATCTAAGACATCACTAAATTTAGCTAAATCCTTTCTGTGTACGTGAGAACAATTCATTCGTAAAGTTGTTGAACACACTAACAACAAGTTTGATACCACCATGTGAATAAAGAAATATGATTCTAATTTCTCTATAGATTTCTAATTTTAACATAATACAATCTGAATGCTATGGACTTATCTAATATCTTTACCACATTAATGTTATCGTTTCAAATCTGAAGTAGAGTAAGTTCATAATATAGTGTACCAAAAGTATTTCCATACAATACTTGAATTATAAGACATAAATATAGAACCATGGAGCTAACCCCATGTAGTATGCAAAGTATCAAAAGATACATAAAGTGACAATTAGGTCTTCTTATCTTATTTCCATTTTATCTACTCATTCCAATAGGATGCACATGGTGTAAGCAAGAAACAACCTCTTTCTCTCATATGTTAAAGTTCACATCCAACCCATGTTATTTCCAAGGGAGCCATAATCACAGCACATGAGAAGACATATCATCATCCTAGTCATCATCAGGGAAGATAGGAATCAAGAGTATATAGCAGTCATTTATCATCCATCATCATGGAAGTGAAGTCCATAGCTAAAAATTTGGAACTTACATGGAGCCTTATGAGCACAAACACGGTTTGGTCCAATGATCATTCCCCAAAGTATGCAATATTGTAAAACCTGGGTGCTCTGATACCTATGTAATGGGTAAAAGCAAGAAGTTGGGTCCACATATAGGTGAAGTGTCGGGGAAAAAAAATCTTGACAGGAATGGGTACCTATTTTTAAAAAAACAAGTACCCATTTAGGTATGGGTCGTTCTAAAAATAATAAAAAATAAAATAGGTAGCCATTGTAAAAAAAATAAAAAACCAAATGATTAACTGTTTCTAAAAACATTAAAAAATAAAACGGGTACTCGTTTTAAAATGGGTACCCATTCTATAAAACAAAATGGGTACCCATTTAGGAATGGGTTGCCTGAGCCTATAATGGGTACCCATTTTTAAACAAGTAACCATTTCATTTTTTACCATTTTATTTTTTAATGTTTTTAGAAATGGGTACCCATTTTATTTTTTATTATTTTTTAGAATGAGTACCCGTTTTGTTTTCTATTGTTTTTTAGGATGGGTCCTATTTTTAAAATTTTGAATTTCACACCTGTATTTTTGGTTTGGTTTTAAGCTTGGGAAAGGCATGGGTAGCTGACCTTGAGCCTTGGACCTGCAAGTATTTGTCAAAGTACAGAACAAGAGGAAAGACTTACTTTACCTATATGGCTGGCGCCATTTTTTCTAATTTTTTTTACGAAATTAAAACCCATTATAGATGACGATGTGTAGTTTTCAAATATGTAATTTTGTTATTAGACTTGTTTTTCTATTTATTAATTAATTTATGAGCAAACTGGTCAAAAAGCTTGAAATGACAAGTGTTTGCATTTTTTTAATAACTTTCAATTTTTAAAGTTTTTTAAAAAATATATGTCATCAATCTACACATCATTCTTTACACAATGAAAAAAAAAAATTTATTTTATGATTAGGTTTGCTCAAATTATGTTGGTTGTACACAAGGGGTTTTCAAATACAACCATTAGGGCTAATAAAAAATTAATTAAAAAAAATATTTGGAAAAGAATTATAAAAAAAAAAATCTTCATCAAACTTCACTATACTACACATCTTTCCCCAAAAGGATTTAGAAAAATACTTTTATTTAGGTCAAATTATGTTGGCCATACACGTGCATGGTATGGTAAAAAAAAGTGCCTTTTAAACAATGGTTTTTAGACATGCCTATTGAAAATCAATTTGTATCATCTGCGTATTAAAATAAATTGCATATTTGGAAACTAGACTCTGAGTGCTACATTTCATATTACTAGCTTTTTTTAAGATTCAATATTTAAGTGCTTGAAATTTTTAGGACAAATGTGACAAATTCTAAAAATCAGGGAAAACACTTCCACTTTTTGGCCAAATAGTGGACTCAACTTTTTGCACTGCCCCTAATGCCCACACAACACATCGTGTGAACAAGACACAAATAACCCCAATTTTTTAATTTTTGTGTTAGTTTAGACATAACTTAATATTGATTCACATGCTCAATAGATTCCAGAGGAAAGACAACATGAATATTATGTTGACCATAAGGAATCAAAACACATTACTTTTAATAATATTCTTACATTTAATATATATTTTATATTCATTATTGATAGATCCTTTTTATCAACCAAGCTCAACATTAGTTGCCAACTTCATAAATTAATGGGCAAGTTGGGAATGCTATAATTGTAATGTGCACACCTAACGTCATACCCACACGTGGACGAAACACCTTTTTTTGTTGTTTCCTTTGATGATCTAATATGACCACATATTAATTAAAAGGATAGTGTTTGATGGATTCCGTAACATGATCCCCTTTGTTTGGTTAGGTTGGTCAGACACAATTTAGAATGGACTTAGATAAAATTCTAAGGTTTGCATCTTCAAACATTTCTTTCAAACTAAATGGCCTTCTCTAATGCCATGCAAAGGACTCAGTTTTAATTTAATTGATTAATAAATATGGTCAAAATAAGTCAAAATGCTGCAACTATAATATTCATGTCAATATTTTAATATTATTGCCTTAAAAAAACATGATAAATTCTTAATGAAAGTAACGCCACAGAAAAAGAGTAATTGCTAAGTTCCAAAATTATTTAAATTAAGAAATAACATAGATGCTGCCAAGTAAAATAAGGGAAAGATAATACACACAAGTTTTAATTAAACATACTTAATATAGATAAATGTTTTTATTTCTTATTCCACTTACCTTATAATGAAGAATAAAATTTAACACAATTACTAAAATATAATTCTAGCAAGGTGGTTTAAGGAAGATTTTTTTTAAACTTTAATCATCACATGAAAAACTTGAGGCAATATAATTGCCCTAAAAGATCTGACGCTTTACCCTAACCCTAGACACTAAGGAAAGAGGGAAAACATTATCTAGAGGCTTCCACAATTTCCTAGCCGCCATAGGGTTTGCTTGGCAAGCCAGCCACCATTTTATCCTACATGGAGCGAACTGGTGCACTGAGTAATTACAGGAATAATCAGTCATCTATTTCCTATTTATATTTCCATTCTCTCTTATTCTGTGTGTTGTGCATTGTAATATGTATATTATTTTTTTGTTTCTCTATTCTCATAGGGAGACCCTAATAAATGACGGCCTCCGAGAGGCTCTTCCTGCATAAAGGCTATGGCCTTTCTACAGAGTTGCACCCAAATCAGCATATGATTCCTTTTTATAAGGGTTGAAAACTTGCCCCAAAGAAGGTCGTGAGGCCCTCTACTATTTGAGGGATTTTTATTTTTTTTTTCTTTCTGCACTTTCTTGCAAGTGACACAAGGCCGAAGACCTAGTTGTTGGGGGTACGAAGGACACGGAGGCAACACTAATAGTAGTTAAATGGAGGACAACCTGTTCTAGTAACACGCTATAGTTACAAGAGTTAGGCCACACATGTTGCAAATGTGAGAAACTTCCCTTCTATGGTTATTGTAACATTTGGTGGTCACCAAATGCAAGACTGCATTGTTTTATTTCAAAAAGTAGAAACAAATAAATGGAGGGCAAATGATCTGAATGGTCATGTTGGGACTGCAACAAATAAGCCTTTACAAATTTGACAATAGCAACACAGGTGAGAAAGGTAAATAGATTGCACCATAAGGTGAGGTACACACTGTAAGGAAAGGTAAGCCCAATTACAAAAGATCTATGTTTATTGTTAGTTAGCTTCTAAGCTACTGCATAACACTAACACAGTTCTTTTATGCTTATGGGTGCATAATTTATTTCTATCTCTTCTTTTTTTTGTCTCATCATCTTTTAAGACAACCAAATGGGTGTGAACAAATCACTTCCAAGTTGGACCTACTTCCCTCACTGCTATGTCAATACTATGGTGTCTTGATATTATTCTAATGTTATTATTATTATTTTTGATAGTTTGAATGAATGTTTCTAGATTTTAAATGCAAAAGTTTCTTATTTCTATAATGTAATTTTCTTATGATAAATAAATATACAGTCATACTGTTCCAAAATAGAAGGCTCACTGTCATATCAACAATTTAATCTACACCCCAACAGTGAGAAAAAAAAGAAGATATACATCTAGCTAAAGAAGAACAGTTGGAATAGTAACTACATAATAGAGTGGGTAAGGCCGTTCAAATCATTGAACATTTGCAACAATATACATATTTGCTATTGATAATTCTACTTTTCAAATCTCTCTCTTTTTCATTCTCTTGCCCTTATCTCTAACTATTGAAGATTATAAACACAATTGTACATTTCGTTTT
Source organism: Cunninghamia lanceolata (assembly GCA_027924645.1). Lineage (NCBI taxonomy): Eukaryota > Viridiplantae > Streptophyta > Pinopsida > Cupressales > Cupressaceae > Cunninghamia > Cunninghamia lanceolata. The sequence continues at coordinate 3,754,269 of BSBN01000246.1, forward strand.
GAAAACTAATTTTATTTTCTTGTCTTCTCTATAGGAAAATACAATAATAAAAAAGTAGAATATCCACAAAATAGATCAACTTCAATAACAACTTCCCAATTTATGTAGCATGAAATACACATCTCATTTAGATTTATGCTTGTCCTAAAACATTGGGTACACCTTAGAATTTCATGTAATTTTTTTTACTTTTCTCTTCCAAGAACCTGTAACAAGAGCAATAAAATCTTTTATACAGTCAATGGAGGCTCACCTCACAGCCTAGGACAATAACTATCCACCACCAAGCTAGGGGAAAACACAAGGAGACTAGGTATCAACACACACAAGTTTCATTTTAAAAAAGGGGAAACACACACATCAGTCTTATTTCCAGAAAGGGGAAACACACACATCTATTTCATTTTCAGAAAGGGGAAACACACAAACAATATTAAAAAAGTACAATATCCACAAAATAGATCAACTTCAATAACAACTTCCCAATTTATGTAGCATGAAATACACATCTCATTTAGATTTATGCTTGTCCTAAAACATTGGGTACACCTTAGAATTTCATGTAATTTTCTTTTCTTTTCTCTTCCAAGAACCCGTAACAAGAGCAATAAAATCTTTTATACAGTCAGTGGAGGCTCACCTCACAGCCTAGGACAATAACTATCCACCACCAAGCTAGGGGAAAACACAAGGAGACCAGGTATCAACACACACAAGTTTCATTTTAAAAAAGGGGAAACACACACATCAGTCTTATTTCCAGAAAGGGGAAACACACACATCTATTTCATTTTCAGAAAGGGGAAACACACATTTTTTTTTGGTTTTTACCATTACCAGTTCTTGCTTGCCATTCAGTCACACACAAGATTTCACATATAGTCCACAAGAAGGGTTAATCCCCTCCACTTCCCAATACTCCTTTCATAATATTCTTTTATGGGTACTCTTACCCAAAGAAAATCTCCACAACAATGTTTCCTTAACATCATTTGTAGGGGTACTCCTACCCATTAAAAAAATCTCCCTATAGGGACATATACCTTCTCTACCCCATACATGGGCTACTCAATTCAAGAGACAACCCATCCACACAGACAATAAAAACTTTATAACATAGTAATAGGAAAAATTGTCATGGGACAACACACAAATTTAATTCTTTTTGCATAGAAGAAATTATAAACACATATATGTTCAATTAATCATCTTTTTTGAAATTTAAGATAGTAATTTCGAATTATTCACCTACCTAGAAGGTTTAGCTAAATTTGTGGAGGACTGGGTCAGTTCCATATCTATCTCCCTTTTCCTTTACAACAGCAATAAAAACTCCCTTCCCACGCCACACAATAGTAGCAGTGTTTTTCTTACAGAAAAAAAATGTTAAGAAGTGAGGAAAAAAAATGGTAAGAAGTGAGGTACTAGTGCTCAGTTTTCCAACCTACACATATCTAATTGTGGGGTTGACAAGTGTCTACTCAGGAGGCTTATGCACACAATTTGCATTATGACTCAATTTCTTCCTATTTTTGTCACCCTAAAAATGATGAAAATAAAATGTCCTTATTTTATTAAATTTCAAATTTATGACTCTCAAAAAGGGCTAAGACCCTAACCTAATAACCTAGGCTTATAAAAATACAAACTATGAGGTAAACTGTCATTTATAATAGGTATAAAACCCTTAACTAGGGTAAGTAAATTTATATTACAATAGTTTATTTACACATACAATCGAATTGATCATCACATATCAATAACATATCCTATTTATGCATACTCACAACCGAATCATTCAATGAGAACAATCACATAACACAACGAGAACACTCACATAACACAACATCATATAACATAAGTGACCATCACATAACATACTAGTTATAACAGTGGTAATGCAACACATCATATATACACAACACAATGGACCTGGATCTCTCTAAATAGACCAGGTCGGCTTAACTGGAGAACAATGAAAGGGTCTCCAAGTGTTTTCCCCATATTTCCATTGGTTAAAGATATCATGCACACTTGTTTTCAAATTGTTAGTTGTAATCAACATAATAATAATAGCTGAAGGAATGGTAAGCAGTTGTAATCAAGATAATAATAATAATTGAAGCAATGGTAAGAAGGCACATAGATAATCACTGATTTAATCATTCTAATCATCCACACAACTCACTAACATACTTCATTTAGTTACTATAAGAATTTTGTATTTCTTAATGTACAACATTACACAATGAAAAATCATAATAATTCAACTTGTAAACAGATTGCAATCATTATTTTCACCTGTTAGTAAGCCATAGCCACCATATCATAAAATTAATCCTAATGCATACATATTCATGATCACAAGAATAACTAATGCACAACTCGCTATAAACAAAAATAGTCATACACATATGAGTATCACAATTTAAGCAAAGTAATTATATCAAAACCATAATCTAAAGTAGGATACTAACATAGAGTATATAATGTCTCTAGATAATACAAAATAATAAGAACAATAGTATACTAGGCTTTTTGATAAAACAAGGTGGTTTTCCATCCATCTGTAGTAGACAAGATGTGTGATAATTTAACAACTTTTTTTCATAATTTATCCTTATAGAAACGTATTATAGACAATGTATGCATATAAAGAAATGTGTTTATAGAAACGTATTATAGACAATGTATGCATATAAAGAAATGTGTTTCACAAGCAATTCATTAAGGAACTATAATTTCTTATTTTCATCATGAGAAAGAACAATGACTAACATCACTGGTTCTTAATTAAGTATCTCAATACACCATGAGCCACAAGTTATAGAATACGGACTAGGAGATATTTTAAGGAGTGGGTAAGGGGCCTTACACACTTAAGTGAAATTTGCACGATGGACAAACCTAAATCAACCATTTATAACACATGATAATTTTTATAAATTTCAAAAAAATGCTTTCCGTATACAAAATTAGAGGCTATAAACAAATTACTTGTATTTTTAATAAATTTCATAAAAAATATCAAATTTTGATTTTGTAAGAAAATGTTATCCCTATCACAAAAAAGTGCAAAAAATAGCTTCAAACAAAAATTACTATCACCTAGAGTATAATGTAGAAAAATTACCTCAACCATTGCCAAGTGCTTGAGAAAGAGCTTTCTATCACAAGTGTGATAAGTTGAAAATCCAACACTATGGGTGAAAGTCATGCCCTTTAAAAAAAATCCTTCTTGTACAAAAACAATGCACTAAAAATTTAAGGCCTTGTAGGTTGGGCTCTATCAAGGGTTGATCCTCCCACATGACTAGTGCATAGCTACCTAGGTAAAAGTAGTTCCCTACTAACCTCATGGTGATGGGTGACTTACTTGGCACTAATATCACAAACCTGTAAAAATAGGCACACAAATCTAATACAAGGGCGATACAAAAATGCCATACAGATCTAATGTGGGAGTGATGCAAAGAAAATATCAAAAAATAAGCAAATAAACTGCATTCATTATCATCGTACAAACATCATACATATAGGTCATAAGCAACATACATGTAGGTCATAAGATGCATCATCATATAAACAATAAAAGTGTACAAGTGTACAATATCAATCTGTCATCCATGAGTCACATCATTAAAAGGTCCATACACACATACAAAATTATAATGATACATGTCTCGGTAGCTATGCAAAATACAAGTGATATATACATATAGCAGGCTATCCGTGAGCCATCAAAAATAGTATGTGTACAAATACAAAATCTGTCAAAGTACAACTACCCCTACTGTCATGGGGCACTACTACCAGCACTATCCCCTCCTCCTCGACTGCGGCCTGATCCAGACTACTGTGGGCCCATGATTGATGCACCCAAGCATGATCCACCTGCCCTCTGCGAAGCCACTAATTGACTCCTGTATCTCAGTGCCCTCTGATCAATCGGCACCACCCCATGGTACAAACCCCTATAATACTAGGTCTATGCCTAAGATCTGGCTAGCTCTCCCTGCAACTGTGTAACCTGGACCTGGGCCTATGTCACCTATGTAACCAAAAAAGTTATGGCCGCATCTATACCCAAGGCAGCTATAGCCGCATCGCTCTCTACTGTCAAGGCCTACAGCCTAGCCAATGTTGTGTCTCTCTCCCTTGTCAACCCCTGTACCCTAGATAAGGTGGCATCTTGCTCTCCAGTGATGCCAGAAATAATACATGTGTCTCCATCTCTCTGGGTCTCTGCAGCTCTCAACTATGCTCTGAGCTATCTAACCTACCCTCAGAGCATGTCTACTACACCCCCCTTTGCCTGTTGTCATGGGTCAGGTTGCACCTAAACCTGCGGTCCCTGTGGGGGCCACCACCTGCTGAACCTATACCTAAGGTGCCACTTACTGTGGTGGAATTTGTGCCTACTAGAGAGCAGCTACCTGTTGTGGCACCTGCTGCTGTACTGCCTATTGAGCGGGGCCCTGCCCCACTCTCGGTCACTTCCTCGGCCTCCCATCCCCTCCGTCATCTCCTCCTCCATCCCCACCTCCTCCTCCATAATCTCTGCCATCTCCTCAGCCTCCCCCATCTCCTCCTCTCCTCCTCCTCCTCCTCCTCCCCCTCTGTCTACCTCCATCACCCTCCTCCTCTAACCTCACCTCCTCTAGATGAGGAGCTAACTCTCCTAGTCCTAAATATCTGGGAAACGGGTGGGCTGTGAACCAATCCTTGCAAGGCAGTTATAAGAATTCCAACCAAGTGCCCAATAATGACAAAGCTCATGCATCCCCATTATATGTCTACCTTGAAAATCTAACAAAAGCCTCTGTAGCTAAACCCAATCCTCATCCTATTCCCTAAATCAAAGCTCACATCCATGATATAGGTTTTGGAGAATATGATATCTCAAAATATTGTTGTGTAGGGCGGATGCCTTTATCTCCTAAATCCTATAGCCAACTACCAATAGCCAAAGCAACTAAAAAAGAAGCTATTCCTCCCCCAACATCCCTAACTCAATTCCAAGAGGGAAAATTATTGGCAGAGGAAACTATTGAAGACATCTCTTCTTGGCTCTACAAGGAGAAAGAACCAATCACAATACCAGTCAAGCAATATGGCAATGGCTTAAGGGTAGTCAAAAACATGGGCTATAAAGGCAAAGGTGGCCTTTGAAAATAGAATCAAGGAACAATGGAAGCCATTATTGTGACGAAGAAGCTAGACAAGAAGGGGCTAGGATTTGGTAGGATGGTACCACGCGCCTTGGACATCGAGGGTATTCTCGACAAGGTGAGACAAACTTTTCCCACCGATTTGATGTCTAATGAGGATATCATCAATGACTCTTCCCTCCATATGACTGACCTATTCACAAAATTAAGGTCCATCTTTATGATATCATCTATATCCCAAACATCCACCACCAACACCCAGATTGTAAGACTTGTATACCCTAAACTTATTGATTGGGACCAATAAGGGCCCCTCGTTCTAGATGTATTTCAGAATGACGAAGCTATTGCTAAGTTCATGGGACTCCGAGATGGTATCCCTCTTGGCGATCACAAAGCTAGTTTTGTCTGGAACTAGAGAAAACTACTTATTTTGGTGAGAATGCCAAATCCTCAGTCACAAAAGTAAAAATAAAGAAAGATCTCTAGGTTAAAACCACACTGCGGAACCTTCTGATCATAAAATAGTAAAAACAAAGGACATATCCAAAGGTGAAAACCCAACTGTGGCACCTAAGGATGGAGGATTTGACCTTCCCCTACCATCTAAGTATTAAGAGAAATCAGCTCTCCTAGTGGAAGATTCTATAGAGATAAATCTTGGCATATAGAAAGATCCAAAGACCACATTCCTTGTAGCATCATTATCAGAACAAGAGCACAAGGATCTTACCAACTTCTTCTTATAGCGCACCATCAACTTTGCATGGACCTATGCTGATATGCTAGGGTTGGACCCTTCACTAGTAGTTCACTATCTCACAGTTGATCCAAAAGCTAAACCAGTCAAACAGAAGTTAAGAAAGATGCATCCACAAATCACTCTCCTAGTGAAATTTGAAATACATAAACTACTAGATACAAAATTCATCAGGCCTATTTATTATCCAGAATGGGTCTCAAACATTGTACCTATGTCTAAACCAAATGGGGGCGTCCACATGTGTTCTGACTTCATTGATCTTTACAAAGCATGTCCTAAAGATGACTTTCCATTGCCAAACATTGATCTTATAGTAGACTTGACCGTTGGTCATGAAATGCTTTCTCTCATGAATGGATTCTCTGGCTACAATTAGATAATGATAGCAGAAGAAGATCAACATAAAACAACTTTCACTTGTCCTTGGGGTACCTATTGTTGGTATGTTATGTCATTTGGTCTAAAAAATGCAGGGGCAACCTATCAAAGAGAAATGACAGTGATATTCCATGACCTCTTTCATCACATCATGGAGGACTATGTGGATGATATACTTGAAAAATATTCTAGGGATGATCACATATAGGTTCTAGGACAAATCTTTGATAGACTAGATAAATACCAAGTGAGACTCAATCCAAAGAAGTGTGTCTTTGGGGTAACATCAAGAAAACTATTGGGATACATTGTATCTCACAAAGGCATTGAAGTAGATCCTGCTAAAGTCGAGGCTATAGTGGAGATCCCTCCACCAAAGAATCTAAAAGAATTAAGGAGCCTTCAAGGAAGGTTACAATCTATTAGGCATTTCATCTCACAGCTAGCAGATAAATGTCAACCATTTCAACACTTTCTCTGAAAGGATTTCTCATTTCGATGGGATGATAAGTGTCAAGCAGCATTTGATCAGCTCAAAGAATATCTAACTACACCTCCTGTCTTAGTACCACCAGTTGTCGATAGGCCTTTGATCTTATACATCACAACTACAACTGTAGCCCTAGGGGCTCTTCTAGCACAACATGATAAGTCAAAAAAAGAGCATGCAATCTACTATATCAGTGGAACCCTGGTGGGTTATGAACTCAATTATTCACTTATGGAAAGAGCTTGTTTAGCCTTAGTGTTCTCTTCACAAAAGTTTTCGCATTACATGCTAAACCAACACACAAATCCAATAGCCAAAATTTATCCACTAAAGTATCTACTAGCAAAAGCATCTCTCACAGGCAGACTAACTAAATGGGTCATGATCCTTAGTGAGTTTGACATTGAGAATATGGATCATAAAGTAATCAAGGGACAAGCCCTAGAAGATCAACTAGCAGAAGCACCTATGACAAATGTACATCCTATGGTATCTGACCTTTTGGATGAGAATCTCTTCACTCTTTCTGCCTTAGTAATGTGGAAATTGTATTTTGATGGTTCCTACACATAGCATGGATCAGGGGCCGACATCCTTTTTATCACACCACAAAATGACCATATCCCCAAGTCATATTGGCTTGCATTTCCTTGCACCAACAACATAGCCAAGTATGAAGTACTCCTCATAGGTCTCAATACAACAGTTCAATTGGACATCATAGAACTACAGGTATATGGAGACTCACAACTAGTCATTCAACAAGTCACTGATGAGTACCAAACAAAGGATGAAAAGCTAGTTCCATACAAGAAACTAGTGGATGCCTTCAAACCACACTTTTTTAGGATCACTTTTAAGAAAATTCCAAGAGAGTATAACAAAGCTGCAGATTCGATGGCCTCTGTGGGGTCACTTATAGACATGCTGGAAAATACACAGAAATGTGAAATTTTGATCGAGCAATTGTTGATACCAGCTATCAATGTTCCAACTATAGAAATCATCTGCAAACTTGTTGGTCCCAATTCCCCATGGTACGAAGATATTTATGAATACCTTAAAAATGGTACCTTTCCCTTTGAGCTATCCACCACCCAACGCAAAACCTTTATCTGTTAATCATCCCATTACACCATTCTAGGTGATACACTATATTGCCAGAGTCGCAATGGTATCCTCTTATGATGTCTTAACGCAGAAGAAGCTGATGCTACCTTACGAGACATACACGAAGGTGTCTGTGGCACACATTCTATCAATCCTAATGTCACTAAGAAGATACTTAGAACAGGTTATTACTGGCCTACAATAGAACAAGATGTTTTATTGTTTGCTAAGAAGTGTCTACAATGCTAGCAACATGGAGATTTGATTCATGCACCCACTCATGAACTACAACCGGTGACTACTCCATGGCCTTTTTCACAATGGGGTCTCGACCTCATAGCACAAATCTACCCATCCTCATCCAATGGCCACAAATTTATCATTACCACCATTGAGTACTTCACGAAGTGGGTCGAAGCCATTCCCATGACCTATATCACTGGTAAGAAAATAGCCAAGTTTATCCTTAACTACCTCATTTTTCGGTATGGTATCCCTCAAGCCATTGTCACTGATAATGGGAGACCATTCAAGAATCAAGATTTCTGTGCCCTATGAACCCAATACAATATCCAACACTACTTTTCTACTTGATATTACCCCCAAGGAAACAACCAGGTGGAGGCATCAAATAAAACCATCTTCAAAATCTTGAAAAAGACTGTCAATGATGTCAGTTGTGATTTGCACATCCAATTGAATCCTGCATTGTGCGCCTACCACACAAGTATACGTACACCCACAGGTGCGAGACCACACTCCATGGTCTACAGTTCTGAAGCCATCTTTCCCATTGAAGTCGAGATCCCATCCTTGTGAGTATCGTTAAAAGGCCTCATAACAGATGAAGAGTACCGAGTATCCAGACTTCAAGACTTAGAGCTTTTGGAAGAGAGAAGGCAATAGGCCTTTAAGAATCTCAAAGCTTATCAATAAAGGATGTCCAGAAGTTATAACCACATAGTCTGTCCAAGGGTATTCAATGTTGGTGATCTAGTGCTTAAGAAAAATCCCTATAATCATCAGGACAGAGAAAAGAAAGCTAAGTTTGAACCCAACTGGGTTTGTTCTTATGTCATCATTGCTGCCTATGGGTTAGGTGCTTATCAATTGGCTACATCAGAAGGTGAACTATTTGATGATCCCATCAATAGCATGCATCTTCACAAGTTCTACACTTAAACCCCAATGCAAGGGAGTCAAAAATAGAAAAACAATTAAAAAAATGAAAAAAAATAAAAAATAAAAAACCCAGAAATATTACAGGAAAATGTGGATAAATATCAATAATATCTATGATTAATAAAATTCCAATAACTCAATAGAAATTGCAAATAAAAAAGATATAAAACAAAGAACAAACCTTGCAAAACCTTATTACTTCACGGCTTCCATTGTTCACCTAATCTCAATTGATCTTTGTATGTGAATGAAGCCCTCAGAAAGTGCACTTCCTTACTTTGTTCTTCAAGATGACAATAGAGAAACAACTATGATACTTCTTGTAATGAAGAGGAGCTTCAATACAATAACAAGGGCGATCGCAAGCTATGGATGGATTTGGGTGCCAAAGGCGTGCTGTTAATTCTGCAGAGTAAGTTTACTAAAAGCTTGGATGATTGAAATGGAGGAATTAGGGTTGTACTTATAGACTTTTGAGAGAGAAGGTCAACGGTATAGAATGAACAGGAAGATCAACATAGGAGATAAATTTAGAACTCATGACAAACGTGCACATGACATGTGTCACACAAAACACTATTTTGTTTGAGTTAATTGCTTTCATGACAAAGATAATATTTGCTTTGATAAATTAGAATGAATTTTTCTAATTTAAGAGTTGTTGATAAAAACAAGATTGATTAAATCAATTAACTCAAATTGTGATTTTCTTTTTTGCATGATTTTAGAGAAATTATATAATAAATTATTTAATTTTGTGTGCATGATGAGTTAACATGATATTTTTAGAGGAATTGGAAATATATTTGAAATTAAATAAATAAATTTATTTAATTGATTGTGGATGATAGAGGAATAGATAAGATATGAAGATTATAAATAAAATACCTCATTTTATTTATTTTTAGAGGTTTGAGATAATTTAAATAAATTTGCATGATTTATTTAAAATTGGAAGAATAATTGATTTAATTAAATAATGTAAATTATTTAATTATAGATAAGATGATTTTGAAGATAAAATAATAAAATAATTAATTTATTTGATTGAAGTGGACTTTGAAATTTTTAAGAATATTGATTTAATTAAATAATAAAAATTATTTAATTTTGGAAGAAAATATATAAATTTAATGAAATTAATTAAATAAATACAATTTATTCAATTAATGTTGAATTTTTATTATAGATTTGACAGGTAAAAATGTTTTTCTTTGATGGGTTAAAGTTTAGATGGTTCACCAACATTATCAGTGACTAGATCGATCACTTATGCCCACACTCAGGTATATATATTTGCATTTTTACAAGTATATACATTTAGATGCTAGCATATATAGGGAATCAGTCAACTAGTTTGGGATTTAAGTTAACTTCGAAGCAAGTGTGTTTGAATATTTATGATAAGATTGGCAAAAGCAAGTATTTTAATTTTTCCTTGCAGGCAAAGGATTTAGAGAACTAATAGGTGTTTGCAGGAAGAGAAGTCTATGTTTATCCTTGTTTTGTTTAGCTAACTTGCAAAAAGAGGTGGAAGTTTTCCTTGTGATTTCAAGTAAGACAGGTAATCTTGCAGGAGCTCGACAGAAGAAGCCCCTCACTTGATAATAGACAGCTAATCTAATACTATATGTCATCGAGGACATCCCAGGAGCCAGAGATCCAACAAGCCATACAACAAAAGAATAGCAGAAGAAAGGCCCTGGTATAGGGTAATGTTTGTACTTGTACCCCAGAAATTTTATAAGAAAGGATGAGTCCTATTGTGATGTTCACAACACGCCCCATTTTACTCCTTAGCAAAATAGGGACCCCTGTTGTGGCTTTGCTTTTTGCTTCTATTTTGTGGGTTTGTCCTTGGTGGTAAGGGAAAAGAGAGTGAAATTTGTAAACTTTGATAAAATTAGTGAGAAAATGCATTTTGAGTGCCAATGCATGGTATGGTTGGATTCCTTGTCAAAAATGAGCTAGGGTTGCTTTTTGAATCATCTAAAAATTTGCCATATTTTTTCAAGTTATGCCCATTTTGGTAAAATGCATTACAGGGGTTTAAATAGTTCAAAGTTTCAAATGTTTCGTTAAATGTTCCTAAGTGTTTTAGTAGCTACTTGGAGCATGCCAAGTGTCACATTCTGCATGAGTTTTGCAGCGGTTTCAAAGAGTTTCCAGAGTCACGCGGAAGGAGACAAGTGTCACCTTCCGCAATAGCCCCTTTAAAGTTTAAAAATCTGCGGGTCCCCTTAAAGTTTCTTAACAGTTTCTAGATTGTGCGGAAGATGCCACATGGTGCCTTCCGCCATAGTCTCCAAAGGTTTCTGAAAGTTTCTAAATAGTTTCAAGTGTTGCGCAGAAGACACCATGTGGTGCCTTCTATGACAGTTTCTAAAAAGTTTCAAGAGCTGCAGAGAGTCCCATATGTTTTAAACAAGCAGCGTGGAGCATGCCACTAGTCACTCTCTATCGGGCTCCTTAAAGTTTCTAAAGTGTTTCAAAAGTTGCATGGAAGACGCTGCGTGGTACCTTCCGCGAGGGTCTCAAAATAGTTTCCAACAGTTTCAAAAAGTTTCCAAGGTAGCGCGGGGAGCGACACGTGTCACTCTCCGCAGGTCCCATAAAAGTTTCTAAGGGTTTCAACGGCGGCGCGGAAGACACCACATGGTGCCTTCTGCGGTAGTTTTTGCAGTTTCAAAAAAGTTTCCAAGGCCCCGTGAAGTGTGACAAGTGTCACACTCTGAAGTATGACCCATCCTACCCCTTAAAGTCTTAGTAGCGACGTGGAAGACGCCACGTGGTGCCTTTTGCCAATAATTTCAAAAGGTGCCCCGATAGTTTCTAAGAGTTGCAACGGATGTGCAGAGAGTGACAAGTGTCACTTTCCACGAGAGTTTCAAATGGTTTTGGGAGAGCCTCTGTAGGTTTCTCAGCAACCCCTAACAACGACACGGGTGGCAACAAGTGTTGCCTTCTGAATAAGCAACAGTTTCATAAGCCCATTGCGCAGAATGCACCATGTGTCTCTCTCTGAGGGCACCGTTTCTAATAAAGGAAGATAAAGGGCCATTTTTCAGCCAGACACAGGAGGTCGGTGGGCAATTTTTAGGGCCCGCCAATGAAGGTTTTTTGGCACCGATAGGCGACAGGCGTTTAGCGATAGGTTTTTTAGGGTTTTTGACACACTTTGACCCTGTGTTTGCATCATTTCTGGTCTGCGATGGTTGACTCATTAAGTTTTTTGACACAATATGCATAGTATGAACGCATTTTTTGCAGGTTTTGACCTGATAGTCACGATTTTTGCTCAGCCCCACTTGGATCTAATAGGTATTTTGTTTCTCATTGTTTAATAATGATGACACTTATTGCTGATCTATTTTTGCAGGTTTGCAGCTGGAGGGAGAGAAGCTGAAACTTAATGGCGATGATGTCCTAGAAGGAGAATCTAATTTCAGAAACAAAGAGAAGATAAGGATGAAGTGCAGAAAGTCAAGGGACATCAATGAGAAGACCCAAGTGTAGATAAAACATAATGACGGTAGGTTGCAGAATTTACTTCTGAACTGCTAGGGTTTCAGAAAGGGGCATATTTTCACCTAGATTTGACACATATTTGGAGATATTTTAGAGGATGGTTCTACACCATTCATTGCTATAACCTAGGGTTTGAACCATGGCTTAACCATTAGGGTTTTGGGTTGTATTGAGGACAATCAAAAAGTCCATATATTGTGCCTTAATACATTGTAATACTTACACAGGGATTTTAGGAATACACAGCAAGTTAGCTTAGTTTAGATTAGAAGTAGAAGAAGGAGGTTGACTGTTGTCTGCAATAAGGTGTGCGTGGAACATTTGGCTTCGTTATTGTATCTCTAAAGCTTGTAAGTTCTCTGTAGTTTGATCAATGAAACTAAGAGTCATTCCGACATTGTAAATCATGTATGACTATTTGTTTCTAATACAATAGAATCTGGAGTTCTGCATCTATCTTCTGAGTGTTCTCCTGCTCTTCTTTGTGTTTCGAAATATTTTCTTTGAGAGCTTGCAATTTTAAATGTATGTTTGTGAAAATGCTCAGAACTTACATTTAAGGTTCTTACTATGGATTTGATCAAATTGTTGTATGATTTATATGGTGCATAACAGAACAATTAGATCCTTTGGTAGAGTAAATGAGGTTTAGATTAGATCTTTCTAACTTTTCCCAACCCAGCTGAAGTATTTAGCTCAAAACATAGAAATTTGAAGGAAATTTGTCTCATATTTGAAGAAGCATGAACAACAGAGTTAAGAGTAGACAAGTTTTCATAAATGTACAAAGAGGAAAGCTGTAATAAATCAAAAATACATTTTCAAGTCTTGCAGCACAGTAACACTTTTATGCAAAGGAATGAAAAAGTATTGACATATCTCATGATCTTTTTGCATAGTTTGAGTCCAGTAAACCAAAAAGAAACCCTAAATTACGTAAAGCCCCTTGAACATTACAGCTTCACATTGACCAACTGAATTTGATCAATAGGACCATTGTAGACTTGGGATTAAGCGAATACTTCTTATCTTTCAAGTATAGTTTCAGTTCATTATATGTAAATTTTAACTTATTGTTATGATTACATCAAAACAATCACCAACATTTTTTGGCGCTAGAAGGAGTGCCTAATTTGGTTTAGGGTTAAAATTCTAAGTTTAAATGCTATATTCTGAGATATGTTAGATCTCATAAAATTTCAAAATCCTAAAATGTTGAAAATAGGCCCATTTTCTTTTAATGGACTCATATGGGGACAGTTTTCAAGTTAACAGTCCTTTATTTCAGGGAGCTTTGAATGAACAGCTTTATTCTTAAAGTTTATCTAATTTTGGTTTGTCCAGTTGTTGCAGGATACACCGGACTATTGAACACAGTGAACTTAAATGTTTAACATTCCTCACTAGGATAGATTTATATTTGAAAGGACTAATTATTTTTTCAGATGTGTTCAGGGCTGAAGACTGGTAGGAAAAAGAAATTTTGGAGCAACAAGTTGATACAACACCAGGAACTAATAGGTGGTTAGAAAATACAATAGATAAATCAAGTCTAGAAGGAAATGATAACAGAGCATCATTCCTTAAGTCATTTTATGGTGGGATTGATAGTAAGTCTCTAGTTCCTAATATAGGTAAAGGGGAGTGCAGGTATAAATCTTTTAAATCTTGTAGAGAGGAAACCATTTGTCAGGATAAGGTCTTTATTACTGATCCTAATGCTTTTGGGAAGGGTAGTAAAACGTCTTTCCTTGAGTTATTTTATGGTAAAGAGAAATGTGGACAGATGGGAGAAATTAAAGGCACTCCTACTGATGAGGTTCCTATTATAGCAACTGATGAAGTCATAGAAAAGAAAGTAAATCCCAATTTCATAGCTGACTTCTTTGAATTAAATGATCAAATTCAAGATTGTTGCAGGTCAATGGAATCAGACTCCATACTAGATGATGAATGTGAGTCAGTTGATGACCAATTCTTAAAAGTTGAAAATACAGAAGATTTTGGAGTTGCTGTGCATAATCAGACATCACCCCGGCATTATTTTGAAATAAAACAGGGGAGTATTCCTGCCAATCAAGAGATGTTATTCCACCTTTACTCTCAAGTGATTTAGAAATGATTAATTTCTGTATATCAGATTATGATGATCAAGATACTCATTTAAGTGCTGATGTGCAAGAAACTAATGAGAACATTGAGAGGTGTGCTGAATTTCAGGATAAACTAAACATCTGGAATGAAGGGACAAAGATGGATAACGATGAAGAAATGATACATCTTGAGTCATTCATCTTTCAATTTGAAAAAGTAAGACCAGACATGGAGCCAAATAATGAAAGTACAAGGTTAAAAGGAGGACCAGTTGTCAATAAACAAACATGTCCAAAAGAGCTAAAAATACATCAGGTTGTCTCTTTCCTTTCCTTAGTAAAAAATGATAAATACTACTTTGATTATGGAAATTTAAGAGTAAAGACATGCATATGGATTAATCATGAACATGATGGGCTACCCCAATTGCTGATAGTTGAGAGCTATTCTGATAAACACAATGAATTTAGAATACAAGATTTTTTTTCAGAATTTAAAGATAAATTTGCTAAGTTAAGAACCATAACTAATACCCTGTTACTCTTGCACAATCTAAAGAAATATGCAAGTAGGGGTGTTCTTGGGTCTTTCCTTGGGTTTTGTTTGCCTTGTAGAGGCTTGTATATAGTTTGGTAGGGTAGTTGTTTTGTTTCCTTTCTTTTCTTTTTTTGTTTTCTTTTTCTGTTGTTTCCCTTTGTACAGTGTTGTTTGTACAGCCTGTTTGTATAGTCCTTTTTGTTCTGTTCTTTGTTTTCTTGTGGTCTGTTGGTTTGTTTGTTGTCTCCTCAGCAAGGATCTTTATTTTACTTTAGAGTATTAAGGAGCGAACTAGCAACCATCTAAAATAATATAAATTTAGGATATTCAAGTTAATCATTTGCAATTTACACATAACTTGTTGTGACTGTCATAAATGTAAAGAGTTATTTATCTTTTGAAATTTCATATTCAATAAATGTGATTGAGAATTCAAGGCAAGTTTCTCACGATGACACACCTAAAATCCTTGGGTTTGTTGAACCTACCAGTGTAGATATTAGGTGAAAAATCAGAGGTCACCCTTGCTACCATTACAATTCTCAGCTTAATTTCAGCAAGTGTCCACTCCTTGCATCATGAAGCAATAAATTGCTATATCTTGTGAAATCTCTTTCAAAATCAGAAAATAAATAAAAATAAAAAATAAAAATAAAAATAAATAAAGTAGATTATACTGAAAATCTAGATTAAGCCATCTAAGTAACTTTACCGGGGCTATAGACGCTCGCTGGAAGTGGGGCTCTACTTAGGAGAATTGTAATGATAACCTTGCTGGGGCTATAGATGCTCGCTAGCAGCAAGTCTCTATCCGGTCGGCTATGAGGGAATATCCTCACCTACGTAGGCTAATGTCAGTGACTGATTTATTCAACTGATCTTCAAGATGAGGCTTATTAATCACGTGCACACAATTAAACTGAAAATGAAGATTCATGCACCCTTATTGAATGCCTTAGGTCTCAAGTTGAATAATAATTTACAAGATGGATAGTCAGAAGTTATGTATTTATTTCATCTAGTTTTCTTGAATGCCTTGAATTTAGTTGTTTTGTTTGGTTGCTAGTTGTTGTGATGTTCACAACACGCCCCATTTTACTCCTTAGCAAAATAGGGACCCCTGTTGTGGATTTACTTTTTGCTTCTGTTTTGTGGGTCTGTCCTTGGTGGTAAGGGAAAAAAGAGTAAAATTTGCAAACTTTGATAAAATTAGTGTGAAAATGTATTTTGAGTGCCACTGCATGGTATGGTTGGATTCCTTGTCAAAAATGAGCTAGGGTTGCTTTTTGAACCATCTAAAAATTTGCCATATTTTTTTAAATTATGCCCATTTTGGTAAAATGCATTATAGGGGTTTAAATAGTTCAAAGTTTCAAATGTTTCGTTAAATGTTCCTAAGTGTTTCAGCCGTTATGCAGAGTGTGCCAAGTGTCACATTCTGCATGAGTTTCGCAGCAGTTTCAAAGAGTTTCCAGAGTCACGCGGAAGGAGACAAGTGTCACCTTCCGCAATAGCCCCTTTAAAATTTAAAAATCCGTAGGTCCCCTTAAAGTTTCTTAACAGTTTCTAGATTGTGTGGAAGACACCACATGGCACCTTCCGCCATAGTCTCCAAAGGTTTCTGAAAGTTTCTAAACAGTTTCAAGTGTTGCACGGAAAACACCACGTGGTGCCTTCCGTGACAATTTCTAAAAAGTTTCAAGAGTCGTGGAGAGTCCCATATTTTTTAAACAAGCAGTGCGGAGCGTGCCACTTGTCACTCTCTGCCAAGCTCCTTAAAGTTTCTAAAGTGTTTCAAAAGTTGCACGGAAGACGCCGTGTGGCGCCTTCCGCGAGGGTCTCGAAATAGTTTCCAACAGTTTCAAAAAGTTTCCAAGGTAGCGCAGGGAGCAACACGTGTCACTCTCTGCAGGTCCCGTAAAAGTTTCTAAGGGTTTCAATGGTTGCACGGAAGACACCACATGGTGCCTTCCGTGGTAGTTTCTGTGGTTTCAAAAAAGTTTCCAAGGCCCCGCGAAGTGTGACAAGTGTCACACTCCAAAGTATGACCCACCCTACCTCTTAAAGTCTCAGCAGCGATGCGGAAGATGCCACGTGGCACCTTCTGCCAATAGTTTCAAAAGGTGCCCCAATAGTTTCTAAGAGTTGCAATGGACGTGCAGAGAGTGACAAGTGTCACTTTCTGCAAAAGTTTCAAATGGTTTCGGGAGAGCCTCCGCAGGTTTCTCAGCAGCCCCTAACAATGACGCGGGTGGCGACAAGTGTCGCCTTCCGAATACGCAATAGTTTCATAAGCCCCTCGCGTGGAACACACCACATGTCTCTCTCTGAGGGCACCGTTTCTAATAAAGGAAGATAAAGGGCAATTTTTCGGCCAAACACAAGAGGTCGGTGAGCAATTTTTAGGGCCCGCCAATGAAGGTTTTTTTGGCTCCCATAGGTGACAGGCATTTAGCGATAGGTTTTTTAGGGTTTTTGACATACTTTGACCCTGCGTTTGCATCATTTCTGGTCTGCGATGGTTGACCAGGTAAGTTTTTTGACACAGTATGTGTACTATGAACGTGTTTTTTGCAAGTTTTGACCCGATAGTCATGATTTTTGCTCAGCCCCACTTGGATCTAATAGGTATTTTGTTTCTCATTGTTTAATAATGATGACACTTATTGCTGATCTATTTTTGCAAGTTTGCAGCTGGAGGGAGAGAAGCTGAAACTTAATGGTGATGACGTCCTAGAAGGAGAATCCAATTTCAGAAACAAAGAGAAGATAAGGATGAAGTGCAAAAAGTCAAGGGACATCAATGAGAAGACCCAAGTGCAGATAAAACATAATGATGGTAGGTTGCAGAATTTACTTCTGAACTGCTAGGGTTTTAGAAAGGGCATATTTTCACCCAGATTTGACACATATTTGGAGATATTTTAGAGGATGGTTCTGCACCATTCATTGCTGTAACCTAGGGTTTGAACCATGGCTTAACCATTAGGGTTTTGGGCTGTACTGAGGACAATCAGAAAGTCTATATATTGTGCCTTAATACATTGTAATACTTACACAGGGATTTTAGGAATACACAGCAAGTTAGCTTAGTTTAGATTAGAAGTAGAAGAAGGAGGTCACATGTTGTCTGTAATAAGGTGTGTGTGGAACATCTGGCTTCCTTATTGTATCTGTAAAGCTTGTAAGTTCTCTGTAATTTGATCAATGAAACTAAGAGTCATTCCGACATTGTAAATCATGTATGACTATTTGTTTCTAATACAATAGAATTTAGAGTTCTGCATCTATCTTCTGAGTGTTCTCTTGCTCTTCTTTGTGTTTTGAAATATTTTCTTTGAGAGCTTGCAATTGTAAATGTATGTTTGTGAAAATGCTCAAAACTTACATTTAAGGTTTTTACTGTGGATTTGATCAAATTGCTGTATGATTTATATAGTGCATAATAGAACAATTAGATCCTTTGGTAGAGTAAATGAGGTTTAAATTAGATCTTTCTAACTTTTCCCAACCCATCTGAAATTCTTAGCTCAAAACGTAGAAATTTGAAGGAAATTTGTCTCATATTTGAAGAAGCATGAACAATAGAGTTAAGAGTAGACAAGTTTTCATAAATGTATAAAGAGGAAAGTTGCAATAAATCAAGAATATATTTTCAAGTCATGCAACACAATAAACTTTTATGCAAAGGAATGAAAAAGTATTGACATATCTCATGATCTTTTTGCATAGTTTGAGTCCAGTAAACCAAATAGAAACCCTAAATTACGTAAGGCCCCTTGAACATTACAGCTTCACATTGACCAACTGAATTTGACCAACAGGACCATTGTAGACTTGGGATTAAGCAAATCCTAAACAATTCCTCCTTATCTTTCAAGTATAGTTTCAGTTCATTATATGTGAATTTTAACTTATTGTTATGATTGCATCAAAACAATCACCAACAAGTCCTTGTTGGGATTGACCCCGTATAAGTTCTATAAATAAATAGTATGTACTGGACTACAAAAGTCCCTAGCTAGACTGGAGGTATTCTTTGCTCTGTTCTTTCCTACTAGTGCCCGCACTGAATAGAGTTGTATTATTGTATTTTATTACCGACTTTATATATTAATGGCCTCGGCCTTTTACCAATAAAAAAAAAATTAATTTTGAATTTTGGTGTTTTGGAAGAATTTGACGAAATTATTTAAATAATTAGATTATTTAATTAACGTTCAAATGCAAGTGATTAGATAGAATTGATGAAAATGCAAGTGATATGGTCATTTTATGGTGTCTACACTCTCATCTTAGTGGGAGGGCTGATGCTATGGTGAAACTAAAACATCACAACCACAAGAACATGAAAAGTAACTCACACATCTCTAAACAACACATATCAAACACATTTCTATATAACATATCTAGATACTAGGCCAACACAATTATTCACATACATGTATAGTTATCACAAAGGGCACGCATAGTGGATTGCACATTATGTCCACAAAACCCTTATTCCCAAGATGGATACCATGTATCGCACTCGTGATGTATGACCACAAAATTCACTAGTATTTTCACATCACAACACATATTCACATTACCTACTTACAACATTACAACATCACAATATCAGATCTAGGATGATTACTCAGGTGGTCACTGACATTCACAACATAGTACAAGAAACATAATTCTTTTTCTAGTTCGTTACTTAATGTTGAAAGAATTTTTTTACATGCAATCTATTATGTAGTTTGTACTCATTCTAAAGAAATATTCAATAGGTCATAAAACATACCTTAACTTGAGCTAAAACATATAACAAAACTCTTCCAAACCAATCAATTTCCCCAATCACTAACGATATAATTATGTGATTCCATATTCATAATTGTATCTTACAAAAAGCTCTACAAGGACCCCTTTACAATGAACTCATTTTAATATGCATCAATTAACAATTGTATTTTAATTATTAGTTATCTAAGACATCACTAAATTTAGCTAAATCCTTTCTGTGTACGTGAGAACAATTCATTCGTAAAGTTGTTGAACACACTAACAACAAGTTTGATACCACCATGTGAATAAAGAAATATGATTCTCATTTCTCTATCAATTTCTAATTTTAACATAATACAATCTGAATGCTATGGACTTATCTAATATCTTTACCACATTAATGTTATCCTTTTGAATCTGAAGTAGAGTAAGTTCATAATATAGTGTACCAAAAGTATTTCCATACAATACTTGAATTATAAGACATAAATATAGAACCATGGAGCTAACCCCATGTAGTATGTAAAGTATCAAAAGATACATAAAGTGACAACTAGGTCTTCTTATCTTATTTCCATTTTATCTACTCATTCCAATAGGATGCACATGGTGTAAGCAAGAAACAACCTCTTTCTCTCATATGTTAAAGTTCACATCCAACCCATGTTATTTCCAAGGGAGCCATAATCACAGCACATGAGAAGACATATCATCATCCTAGTCATCATTAGGGAAGATAGGAATCAAGAGTATATAGCAGTCATTTATCATCCATCATCATGGAAGTGAAGTCCATAGCTAAAAACTTGGAACTTACTGGAGCCTTATGAGCACAAACACAATTTGGTCCAATAATCATTCCCCAGAGTATGTAGTATTCTAAAACCTGGGTGCTCTGATACCTATGTAATGGGTAAAAGCAAGAAGTTGGGTTCACATATAGGCGAAGTGTCGGAGAAAAAAAATCCTGACGGGAATGGGTACCTGTTTTAAAAAAAAAAAGTACCCATTTAGGTATGGGTTGTTCTAAAAATAATAAAAAATAAAATAGGTAGCCGTTGTAAAAAAATAAAAAAACCAAATGATTACCTATTTCTAAAAACATTAAAAAATAAAGAGGTAAAAAATAAAATGGGTACTCGTTTTAAAATGGGTACCCATTCTATAAAACAAAATGCGTACCCATTTAGGAATGGGTTGCCTGAGCCTATAATGGGTACCCATTTTTAAACAGGTAACCATTTCATTTTTTACCATTTTATTTTTTAATGTGTTTAGAAATGGGTACCCATTTTATTTTTTATTATTTTTTAGAATGAGTACTCGTTTTGTTTTCTATTGTTTTTTAGGATGGGTGCCTATTTTTTAAATTTTGAATTTCACACTTGTATTTTTGGTTTGGTTTTAAGCTTGGGAAAGGCATGGGTAGCCGACCTTGAGCCTTGGACTTGCAAGTATTTGTCAAAGTACAGAACAAGAGGAAAGACTAACTTTACCTATATGGCTGGCGCCATTTTTTCTAAATTTTTTTTACGAAATTAAAACCCATTATAGATGACGATGTGTAGTTTTCAAATATGTAATTTTGTTATTAGACTTGTGTTTCTATTTATTAATTAATTTATGAGCAAACTGGTCCAAAAGCTTGAAATGACAAGTGTTTGCATTATTTTAATAACTTTCAATTTTTAAAGTTTTAAAAAAAATATATGTCATCAATCTACACATCATTCTTTACACAATGAAAAAAAAAATTATTTTATGATCAATTAGGTTTGCTCAAATTATGTTGGTTGTACACAAGGGGTTTTCAAATACAACCATTAGGGCCAATAAAAAATTAATTAAAAAAAAATTGGAAAATAATTATAAAAAAAAATCTTCATCAAACTTCACTATACTACACATCTTTCCCCAAAAGGATTTAGAAAAATACTTATATTTAGGTCAAATTATGTTGGCCATACACGTGCATGGTATGGTAAAAAAAAGTGCCTTTTAAACAATGGTTTTTAGACATACCTATTGAAAATCAATTTGTATCATCTCGGTATTAAAATAAATTGCATATTTGGAAACTAGACTCTGAGTGCTACATTTCATATTACTGGCTTTTTTTAAGATTTAATATTTAAGTGCTTCAAATTTTTAGGACAAATGTGACAAATTCTAAAAATCAGGGAAAACACTTCCACTTTTTGGCCAAATAGTGGACTAAACTTCTTGCACTACCCCTAATGCCCACACAACACATCATGTGAACAAGACACAAATAACCCCAATTTTTTAATTTTTTTGTTAGTTTAGACATAACTTAATATTGATTCACATGCTCAACAGATGCCAAATGAAAGACAACATGAATAATATGTTGACCATAAGGAATCAAAACACATTACTTTTAATAATATTCTTACATTTAATATATATTTTATATTCATTATTGATAGATCCTTTTTATCAGCCAAGCTCAACATTAGTTGCCTACTTCATAAATTAATGGGCAAGTTGGGAATGCTATAATTGTAATGCCCACACCTAACATCATACCCACATGTGGATGAAACACCTTTTTTTGTTGTTTCCTTTGATGATCTAATATGACCACATATTAATTAAAAGGATAGTGTTTGATGGAATCCGTAACATGATCCCCTTTGTTTGGTTAGGTTGGTCAGACATAATTTAGAATGGACTTAGATAAAATTCTAAGGTTTGCATCTTCAAACATTTCTTTCAAACTAAATGGCCTTCTCTAATGCCATGCAAAGGACTCAGTTTTAATTTAATTGATTAATAAATATGGTCAAAATATGTCAAAATGCTGCAACTATAATATTCATGTCAATATTTTAATATTATTGCCTTAAAAAAACATGATAAATTATTAATGAAAGTAATGCCACGGAAAAAGAGTAATTGCCAAGTTCCAAAATTATTTAAATTAAGAAATAACATAGATGCTGCCAAGTAAAATAAGGGAAAGCTAATGCACACAAGTTTTAATTAAACATACTTAATATAGCTAAATGTTTTTATTTCTTATCCACTTACCTTATAATGAAGAATAAAATTTAACACAATTACTAAAATATAATTCTAGCAAGGTGGTTTAAGGAAGATTTTTTTTTAACTTTAATCATCACATGAAAAACTTGAGGCAATATAATTGCCCTAAAAGATCTGACACTTTACCCTAACCCTAGACACTAAGGAAAGAGGGAAAACATTATCTAGAGGCTTCCATAGTTTCCTAGCTACCATAGGGTTTGCTTCGCAAGCCAGCCACCATTTTATCCTACATGGAGCGAACTGGTGCACTGAGTAATTGCAGGAATAATTAGTCATCTATTTCCTAGTTATATTTCCATTCTCTCTTATTTTGTGTGTTGTGCATTGTAATATGTATATTATTTTTTTGTTTCTCTATTCTCATAGGGAGACCCTAATAAATGACGGCCTCCGAGAGGCTCTTCCTGCACAGAGGCTATGGCCTTTCTATAGAGTTGCACCCAAATCAGCATATGATTCCCTTTTATAAGGGTTGAAAACTTGCCCCAAAGAAGGTCGTGAGGCCCTCTAGTATTTGAGGGATTTTAATTTTTTTTCTTTCTGCACTTTCTTGCAAGTGACACAAGACCGAAGATCTAGTTGTTGGGGGTATGAAGGACACAGAGGCAACACTAACAATAGTTAAATGGAGGACAACTTGTTCTAGTAACATGCTATAGTTACAATAGTTAGGCCACACATGTTGCAAATGTGAGAAACTTCCCTTCTATGGTTATTGTAACATTTGGTGGTCACCAAATGCAAGACTGCATTGTTTTACTTCAAAAAGTAGAAACAAATAAAGCGAGGGTAAATGATCTGAATGGTCGTGTTGGGACTGCAACAAATAAGCCTTTACAAATTTGACAATAGCAACACAAGTGAGAAAGGTAAATAGATTGCACCATAAGGTGAGGTACGCACTGTAAGGAAAGGTAAGCCCAATTACAAAAGATCTATGTTTATTGTTAGTTAGCTTCTAAGCTACGACATAACACTAACACAGTTCTTTTATGCTTATGGGTGCATAATTTATTTCTATCTCTTCTTTTTTTTGTCTCATCATCTTTTAAGATAGCCAAATGGGTGTGAGCAAATCACTTCCAAGTTGGACCTGCTTCCCTCACTGCTATGTCAATAATATGGTGTCTTGATATTATTCTAATGTTATTATTATTATTTTTGATAGTTTGAATGAATGTTTCTAGATTTTAAATGCAAAAGTTTCTTACTTCTATAATGTAATTTTCTTATGATAAATAAATATACAGTCATACTGTTCCAAAATAGAAGGCTCACTGTCATATCAACAATTTAATCTACACCCCAACAGTGAGAAAAAAAGAAGATATACATCTAGCTAAAGAAGAACAGTTGGAACAGTAACTACATAATAGAGTGGGTAAGGCCGTTCAAATCATTGAACATTTGTAACAATATACATATTTGCTATTGACAATTCTACTTTTCAAATCTCTTTCTTTTTCATTCTCTTGCCCTTATCTCTAACTATTGAAGATTATAAACACAACTGTACATTTCCTTTTGAAAACTAATTTTATTTTCTTGTCTTCTCTATAGGAAAATACAATAATAAAAAAGTACAATATCCACAAAATAGATCAACTTCAATAACAACTTCCCAATTTATGTAGCATGAAATACACATCTCATTTAGATTTATGCTTGTCCTAAAACATTGGGTACACCTTAGAATTTCATGTAATTTTTTTTTCTTTTCTCTTCCAAGAACACGTAACAAGAGCAATAAAATCTTTTATACAGTCAGTGGAGGCTCACCTCATAGCCTAGGACAATAACTATCCACCACCAAGCTAGGGGAAAACACAAGGAGACCAGGTATCAACACACACAAGTTTCATTTTAAAAAAGGGGAAACACACACATCAGTCTCATTTCTAGAAAGGGGAAACACACACATCTGTTTCATTTTTAGAAAGGGGAAACACACATTTTTTTTTGGTTTTTACCATTACCAGTTCTTCCTTCCCATTAAGTCACACACAAGATTTCACATATAGTCCACAAGAAGCGTTAATCCCCTCCACTTCCCAATACTCCTTTCATAATATTCTTTTATGGGTACTCTTACCCAAAGAAAATCTCCTCAACAATGTTTCCTTAACATCATTTGTAGGGGTACTCCTACCCATTAAAAAATCTCCCTATAGGGACATATACCTTCTCTACCCCATACATGGGCTACTCAATTCAAGAGACAACCCATCCACACAGACAATAAAAACTTTATAACATAGCAATAGGAAAAATTGTCATGGGACAACACACAAATTTAATTCTTTTTGCATAGAAGAAATTATAAACACATATATGTTCAATTAATCATCTTTTTTGAAATTTAAGATAGTAATTTTGAATTAATCACCTACCTAGAAGGTTTAGCTAAATTTGTGGAGGACTGGGTCAGTTCCATATCTATCTCCCTTTTCCTTTACAACAGCAATAAAAACTCCCTTCCCACTCCACACAATAGTAGCAGTGTTTTTCTTACAGAAAAAAATGTTAAGAAGTGAGGAAAAAAATGGTAAGAAGTGAGGTACTAGTGCTCAGTTTTTCAACCTACACATATCTAATTGTGGGGTTGACAAGTGTTTACTCAGGAGGCTTATGCACACAATCTGCGTTATGACTCAATTTCTTCCTATTTTTGTCACCCTAAAAATGATGAAAATAAATTGTCCTTATTTTATTAAATTTCAAATTTATGACTCTCAAAAAGGGCTAAGACCCTAACCTAATAACCTAGGCTTATAACAATACAAACTATGAGGTAAACTGTCATTTATAATAGGTATAAAACCCTTAACTAGGGTAAGTAAATTTATATTACAATAGTTTATTTACACATACAATCGAATTGACCATCACATATCAATAACATATCCTATTTATGCATACTCACAACCGAATCATTCAATGAGAACAATCACATAACACAATGAGAACAGTCACATAACACAACATCATATAACATAAGTAACCATCACATAACATACCAGTTATAACAGTGGTAATAAAACACATCGTATATACACAACACAATGGACCACAATTGGGTAGTGGTATGGGTATCAAGTTTTGGACTGATATTTGGATAAAAGATAAGGCTCTCATCTCTCAGAGGGATCTGGGTGAGATTGCTGGCATTGCTACTCAGTTTTTTGGCAATAAGGTCACTGATTACATGTCAAATAATAATGGTCATAGGAGCTGGAGAAATTTGTTGGATTGCTGTTCTCATCACCCTGATCTTGCCTCTAAATCCCAGATGGTTCAAAAGTTGATTTAGGAAGTTAGAATTCCTCTCTTCCCTCATGAAGATGAGCAATTTTGGTGGCCGGATAAGAATGGCCAATTCTCTGTTAAGTCTGCCTATCACTTATTGGTCCCTGAGGTTCATAGAAAGGAGATATGGAGAAAAGTGTGGAACCACAAACTGGTCTCAAAAATTAACATGTTCTGGTGGGCCTCTGTTCATAACAAAATTCTGACCCAAGATAATTTGCAGAAGAGAGGTTTTACAGTGGTCAACAGATGATGTCTGTACTGTGAAAAGGAGGAAACGGTTTCTCATTTATTCTTCCACTGTGACTTTGCTAGGGAAATCTAGAACCTAATCCTTAGCAATTTTGGTATTCAGTGGGCTTGCAATTATGATATCTAGGAAGTTATTAACAGTTGGTATCCTCCCTTTTCCCATCCCTGGCTTGTTGAGTTATGGAATCAAACTCTGTCGTGCTTGAGCTGGACTTTGTGGAAAGAGCACAACCATCGAATTTTTAGGGATACTGCTAGAGATGCCTCCCAAGTCTCTCATACTTTCATTAAGACTCTCCTGGAGAGTGTCACTATAGCCCATATCTGTACCATGGAGAAACCTCTGACCCAGGAAGAAGAACAAATTAAGGCTAACTGAGAGATTCTCAATCATATTCCTGCTTATAACAATACCAAATTATTGCAGAGGCTTAACACTAGATGGAAGCCTCTGATTTCTAACTTGATGAAACTCAACTTTGATGGGGCTTCTAAGATAGATGGTATAGCTAGTGGGGGAGGGATCATCAGAGATGATAAAGGGTGGATGTTTGCTGTCTATGCTGGAGGTCTGGGCTGTCACAGCAATAACTATGCTGAGGCTATGGCTCTTCTTTGGGGGATTAAATTGGCCATATCCCTTGGTATTAGGAATCTGGATATCTAGGGAGATTCTAAAATTGTCATTGATGCCATTACTAATGTGTCAAATGTTGGCATTCAGTTGAAAGACATTATTAGGGATATACAGCTTCTCTTGCAAAGGATTACTAATGTGCATATCTCACATATTTACCGTGAGGGAAATGGAGTTGCAAACGCCTGTGCTAAACTTGGACAACGTTATTCAAATTAGAGGGTTTGGCACCAATTTGATCATCTTCCTTTAAATCTTAAAACTCTCATTCTTAAGGACGTGGCCAAGTCTTGATGAGTCAAATGTGTTCGAAAGACAACTCATACTGTCAGTTCCTTGGGAGGGGGCTGACATGTCTATTGAAGTACAAGTCCTCTTGTACCTTCTCTATTGTCAACTCTGCTCCATTCTCTCATAAGGTGAGCGGACGGCCAGATCATCATGGCATGTGCTGGGTAATTATGGTTAAGCATGGGATTGGCATTTGCAAGGCTTCCCATACTTATGAGATTGTGTGCAATGCTATTACCTACATTATTAGCCTCGTTCATGTTAGTAATTCTCCTATAAAGATGACTGAGGAGACTTGGGGTTTCTGTGGCATGCACTGTAATTCTGCCATGGGAGGAGATAGAATTAGAACTAAACCCGTCTTGTGCTATGAATTCAAGGACAATTTGGTGGTTTGGCATTATTGCAAAGAGGGTGGGATTAGTCCCTATTTGGAGAGGCTTAATGGGTACAATGAAGCTATTTCTAAACAATTTGTGCGGTCTTGGCAGAAAAGATGGGTTTCGGTGGGTGGAATCAGCTTTGAAGTTTCTAAATGCGTGATCGCTATGGCCACTGGTATGTCTACTCAGGGATTGAAGCTGTAGAGAAAAACTAAAATTGTGGACCTCTCCAGTCAGAAGCTCTTCCTCGATGTTGGTGAAGAATTAGTCCCTTACCAGGGTGGTTTTGACAGAGCCAAGTTGCCGGAGCCATAGGATGCTATGTGTTTTATCCTCATGAAGTATTTCACCCTGGACGGGCGCTTCACCAAGTTTTATAACTATCATCTCCCCCTTTTAAATCATTTCCATCGCAATGCTCAAATTAGTTTTTTGTTTTATCTGCTTTCTTCCCTTGAGCATTCTGTCCTTAGGGTTAGGGTGAAACTGGCTAAAAACCTGCTAAGAAGCCTATCCCTCTTCACCAGGGCCTTATTCTCTGTTTGTATAATCACCATCTTGCCCTCGAACCTTCTAAGTCCATTCAAACTAATAGTGGGGAAGGGGAGCCCTCCTCTAACCCTAAGGATATTCCTAATGTTGATAAGCTCGGGCCCTCCCCTATTCCTATCAAGATTAAAGATGTTTCCTTTTGCACTCCTGCGGAAATTCCTGTTGATACTCCGGGCCCTACTGCCACTATGAAGGGTAAAAAGTGGAAGGTTGCTGGTGAAATAAACACTGGGAAGGTAGGTAGAACCCCGGTGGGCCAGAGAAGTAATTCCTCTGTGAATGTTTGTAAGGAGGGGCTTTCCTCTGGAGTTCGGTAGTTAGGGCATATTGCTGGCAAACCGGCTCCTCAAGCAAAGCTCATTGACTATTCTGAGAGCAGTTCGGATGAATCCACCTGGAGGGAGGACGACAGTGATATGGAGATTCAGGACATATCTGGTGATGATGAAGACAACCAGAAGACTCATGATACGGGGGTTACCACTAAGGATGTTGCTGACTCTGCTGGAAATGCTGACAAAGTGGGTGAAATGTTCATGGAAGAGGCTGAGGATGCTATGGAGACTGATGATGGTCTGGAGGCTGAACTTGCGGGCCTGCGCGTTCGTATTGTGAAGCTGGAACAGAATCTCTCCATTGTGCTCAGGACCTCTATTCTCCTCAACCTCTCTATGCTGAAGAATATGGGGGTAAATATCAATACTAACAATGATGATTTGGCTAAAAAAGTGGATGATATTATTAAATCTATGGTCTAGTAAGGAGAGATGTTGCCTCCTTAGTTTTTGTTGTTATATTGCTAATACTCTGTTACTCTATTTTTATGACATTAGTTTTTAGCGGCTGGTTTTGCTGGTTATGCTAGAAATCTATAATTGATGTATCTGATATTTTTGGTTTAAGGCACTGTTGATGCTTGCTGCCTTCGAGCCTCTCTATTTTTTGTAAGGGTTCAGCCCCTTGTTTAGCCGCCTTATATTATCAAAAACACAATGGACCTGGATCTCTCCAAATAGACCAGGTCGGCTTAACTGGAGAACAACGAAAGGGTCTTCAAGTGTTTTCCCCATATTTCCATTGGTTAAAGATATCATGCACACTTGTTTTCAAATTGTTAGTTGTAATCAACATAATAATAATCGCTGAAGGAATGGTAAGCAGTTGTAGTCAAGATAATAATAATAATCCAAGCAATGGTAAGAAGGCACATAGATAATCATTGATTTAATCATTCTAATCATCCACACAACTCACTAACATACTTCATTTAGTTACTATAAGAATTTTGTATTTCTTAATGTACAACATTACACAATGAAAAATTATAATAATTCAACTTGTAAACAGATTGCAATCATTATTTTCACCTGTTAGTAAGCCATAGCCACCATATCATAAAATTAATCCTAATGCATACATATTCATGATCACAAGAATAACTAATGCACAACTTGCTATAAACAAAAATAGTCATACACATATGAGTATCACAATTTAAGCAAAGTAATTATATCAAAACCATAATCTAAAGTAGGATACTAACATAGAGTATATAATGTCTCTAGACAATACAAAATAATAAGAACAATAGTATACTAGGCTTTTTGATAAAATAAGGTGGTTTCGCATCCATCTGTAGTAGACAAGATGTGTGATAATTTAACAACTTTTTTTCATAATTTATCGTTATAGAAACATATTATAGACAATGTATGCATATAAAGAAATGTGTTTCACAAGCAATTCATTAAGGAACTATAATTTCTTATTTTCATCATGAGAAAGAGCAACAACTAACATCACTAGTTCTTAATTAAGTATCTCAATACACCATGAGCCAGAAGTTATAGAATACGGACTAGGAGATATTTTCAGGAGTGGGTAAGGGGCCTTACACACTTAAGTGAAATTTGCATGATGGACAAACCTAAATCAACCATTTATAACACATGATAATTTTTATAAATTTCAAAAAAATGCTTTCCGTATAAAAAATTAGAGGCTATAAACAAATTACTTGTATTTTTTTAATAAATTTCATAAAAAAATGTCAAATTTTGATTTTGTAAGAAAATGTTATCCCTATCACAAAAAAATGCAAAAAATAGCTTCAAACAAAAATTACTATCACCTAGAGTATAATGTAGAAAAATTACCTCAACCATTGCCAAGTGCTTGAGAAAGAGCTTTCTATCACAAGTGTGATAAGTTGAAAATCCAACACTATGGGTGAAAGTCATGCCCTTTAAAAAAAATCCTTCTTGTACAAAAACAATGCACTAAAAATTTAAGGCCTTGTAGGTTGGGCTCTATCAAGGGTTGATCCTCCCACATGACTAGTGCATAGCTACCTAGGTAAAAGTAGTTCTCTACTAACCTCACAGTGATGGGTGACTTACCTGGCACTAATGTCACAAACCTGTAAAAATAGGCACACAAATCTAATACAAGGGTGATGCAAAAATGCCATATAGATCTAATGTGGGAGTGATGCAAAGAAAATCACATAAACCTAATGTAAGGGGTTATTCAATATGGATCTATACTCTAAAATATGGTCTACCAAAAAAGCATTTTAAAATTAAAAAAATATGCAATTGTACTAGGATGATGCAATGCTAGCATAGAGAATATTCTAGCATAGATTTGATAAATGATGATACCACTAGCTATGTAGAGATTACATGGGTTATACAACAATATTGATTGTGTGATTATACGGATTGTATGGAATTTGTGTGACTAAAAAAATTATGCCCTTAAAAATTGTTAAAATTGTAGCTAGTTCAACCCTATTATGTTTACTATTGATCTATATATATTTGAGCCTTTTGAACTAAACCATTAGGGCATATTTGTGCGAAGATGTAGCATATAAAAAATATTTGTAAAAATCTCCTAAAAAGAGAGGGGACTTGTAGATCTAAAGCTTTGATACCATGTTCAAGTCATCAAAAGGACTCATGGGTCAAAGAATCATCTACAACACCAAAATAACCTTCCACATAAGAGAGAAGTAATGAAAATACTATAATGTCAAATACTTATACAATAGTGTAAAATGCAATGGAACAAAAGAGACATCGATGACCCTTGTATACATAAGTAAGGGTGAGACATAGGACAACATAAGATTATGATCTCATAACTCAAGACACAAAAAATAAATTCCCTAAATAACCTTAACTAGCTAGGTGTAGAAAGGACCTAAAAGGGGAACCGGTTAGGGAATAACCCCATTTAGAACAATAAACAATTATGTCAAAACAAGGTAAATAGATATTTACTTAATGTAAATTAATGGCTATAGGATGAAATTAAATATCAAAAATATAACGCTTTGAATTGATAAGAAAAATTAAGTTATAATTACCTTTTCTTATAATTATATTCTTGAAAACTATATATTTTTTAATAAATTCATATAAAATCCCCTAATAATAACTCACTTAAATAAATAATCTATCTTAAAAAATTATATAGATTTACTTACCAAAAGTGTGAGATAAAAATAACTTATGAACAAATACATGTGCAAGTATTTCCCAAAAAAAACAGTGAAGAACAATTAAATTGGCCATTCCCCTTCCATTGTAATTATTATTAGCATATACATGATTGTGTTTAACCAATAAAGATTTACTTACCAAAAGTGTGAGATAAAAATAACTTATGAACAAATACATGCTTCAAAGTATTTCCCCCCCAAAGAACAGTGAAAACAATTAAAATAGCCATTCCCCTTGCATTGTAATTATCACAATCATATACATGATTGTGTTTAACCAATATAATAATTTTAATGTACAGCATCTATATGAATTTTTTTTGCGGATTAATATGGTGTTTTCTCCATATTGTTTACTTGTAGATTATAGAAGTCTCTCTCTTAATAGTGTGTGACAAAGCCAACGCCATCTATGAGAGATAAGATTCTTAGGTTACATGTAACACAAGTCAAACATGTGCAAGAAGAAAGTTCTGAAATGCAATTTATTTGTCACCCACGGTACTCTTGTCGGTGAGTCCCATCGTCATTTTCTCTATTTTACTAACTTAAATATGTCACCATACAATTTTTTATTGTTCATCATTGAGTAGGTGACGTCCACATGAGAATAGTCATCAGAGTTGGATTGTTTATGAAGATAACTACAAGCATTTAAGTTGACAATATAATTTCACAGTCACCGTTTCATCATCTTTTGTATTTCCAAAATTTAAAAGAGTGCATTTGCCAAAATTATGGACATAGTCATTGGAGTTGGGCTGTTTTATGAAGAAATTGGGCTGTTTTATGAAGAAAATAAAGAAAACGTAATTTCTTTACCCACAGTATTCTAGTCGATGAGTCGCATACAATTTTTTATTGTTCTCATTAGAGAAGCAGTCATTGAGCAGGTGATATCCGTATGAGAATAGTCATCAGAGATGTATTGTTTATGAAGATAACTACAAGCATTTAAATTGACAATACAATTTCACTGTCACCATTTCATCATTTCCAAAATTTAAAAGAATGGATTTGACAAAAATATGGACATAGTCATTGGAGTTGAATAAGCAAACGTATTAGGATAAGGCAGACCTAGTCTATGGCATTGCTGTTTGAGAGGTTATAAATAGCAGCTTGCTTGTGAGTAAGAAGCATTGAAGTTTTGTTAAAACTGAATTAGTTAACCTATTGATAATGGGAGAGAAAGCGAAGATGTGGTGTTCTGCAATATTTATTCTGTCGTCTGTTATCGCAATGGTGTTGGCAGGCGATCCTGATCCTTTACAGGACTTTTGCGTTGCCCAGGTTAAGGGTCAAGGTATTATTCCCCACTAACAAGAACTTCACTAAATTTAGTTATGCTGGTAAATAATTGTTAGTATATGTATTATGAATTGACAGCATTGCATTGCATTGAATTGCAGATGTGTTTGTGAACGGGTTCACATGTAAGCCAGCAGGGGACGTTAAGGCTGATGATTTCTTCTTCCCTGGATTGCGTGTAGCAGGCGACACCAGCAAGATGTTTGGTTCCAACGTGACTGCAGCAAATGTAATGACATTTCCAGGTTTGAACACGTTGGGAATATCTATGGTACGCATTGACTATGCCGCATATGGAGGACTCAACCCTCCTCACACGCATCCTAGAGCCACTGAGATTCTGTTTGTTATGGAGGGCTCTCTCAATGTGGGTTTTGTCACCACTGACATGAAACCTCGTTTGTTTACCAAAACTCTGGAGAAGGGAGACGTGTTCGTCTTCCCCAAAGCGTTGGTGCATTTCCAGCAGAACGTGGGGCATACAAATGCAGTAGCAATTGCCGCTCTGAGCAGCCAGCTTCCCGGAACTCAGCAAATTGCCACAGCCTTGTTTGGAGCCACTCCGCCTATCGATGACGCTCTTCTTGCAAAAGCTTTCCAAATCGACAAGAAGTTGGTCGATGAACTACAGGCTAAATTCTAGGAAAACATTCAGCAACCATGGAACATCATAAACATTATTGCGTGACTCTAAAATCTATCACATCCTTAAATAATATTTCAACATAAGTATGAATAAAGCCTCGCTTAAATGATGTTTCAACATATGAATAAAGAATTCCTTCTGCTTAGTTGATGTTTCAACATATGAATAATGAATCCCTTCATAGTTTATGTTTCAACTACCTTCTTTCATTCAGAATTTATTTTGTTAATTTTATGTCTCAACTATTTTTTAATAATCAAAAGTCAAGTGTGTAGTTTCCCTTCACAATACTCAAAGTATTGTTTTCTAAATCGTGAGAATCTTAGAACTATACTGATCTTTTTACATTTGTCGAATCTCACCTCAAAGATGGGACTCAACATTGGAACTGATGCATCTCTTATATAATAGATTTCACAAGCTACTAGTTCTCCACCCATTATAAAAATTAAGAATGGAATGAGATCAAAAATAATGAGGACATAAGATTTTGAATTAATGGGTTGGAAATGGGAGAGAAGGCTTATTTATTGTTACAATGGTGTGCCCTAACCCTTTTGAAGTGACTTTTGTGCTCACCAAAATAAACATCAAGACATTTTGGTATTTTTATACTTATATTTTTTTGTTGATTTTTAAAAGGACTATTATTGTAGTGGTGAAAATTGCATACCAATGCTAAAATCCAGCATACATATATAAAAATATTCAATGATGGAAATGGATGCCAATTATACATACATGAATTCAAAAGTTTTTTATGAAATGTTATTGGTCATGAATGCTCTTCTTACTTGTCTTAATAATTCATTGTAATACAAATTATTCTCCCATCATAATAGAAATCTTCAGAGGATGAACATCCTTCTACATGCCCACCCATATACTTTTACAAATATTCTCATATAAAAATAATTTAGAAACCTTGTTCAACAGTTCAAAAATCCATGCTACATCTTGCTATAGATGTTAGCACTTATCATATAAAAACCATATAGACATTTAACAGCGTCTCTAAAAATAAAAAAAGGAGTATACCTTTAATTTATCTTTAAATATTACCCCTTACATTTTTTAATATTCGGCAAGCAACCTGCAAAAATGGAGACATAGTCATTTAGTAGTTGACTATAAGAAAAAGATCTGAAATATTAAATAAATTATTTAATAATAATTAAATTTGACATCGACATGAAATATAAAGGATGTTCTATGTGTCAATCATAATCATGACTCTCAAGATAACTCATGGAAATCCTGCGTATATACCACGTTTGTCTTTACATCTATGTCAAACTCTATTTATAAATTTCTCAAAGTTATCTCTCAGCGAACTCAATGCTCAATATATAAATCTCCCTTGAATTGGATGAATAAAGACAAAACAACTTTAACACTTAGAATACTAGTAAAAATGGCCTCACAACAATCATCAATTGAAGCTTAAGCTACCTATTTAACCGCAACAAGGAGACACATGTTGGGTCATTTCATTCAAGATATCTAGGGATAACCACATCACTAGCATGTCTATCACTAGAAAAATCTATGAGAAAAATTGCTTTAGAATGGATTGTTAATTTTATACCAAGTGGAAGCCTATGTGGAGACACAAAATGGAGGGCACCATAAAAGAATGTAGAATGCCGTTATAGTGAGGAGAGACACATGGCGTTAGCATCTGGAGACACCTCAACAAGAAAGTACACACTGGCATACATGTATGTAGGACTTAATACATAAGTGGATATGGGCAAGATTAAATTGAAATCATTCACATGCATGGGTCTAGATTATATTCCTCATGTAGTGAATTTTATGGAATATGGAAAAAAAAGTCAAATAAATTTTCTCTCACGAGTCATTTGAAATTAGCACTCAAATAACATGGAATACCATACAAAACATACATGGGCAAGCTGGAAGACACTAGGAAAGCCAAAAAAATCTGCCACATGGCATGTTCTAAGAGACATATAAATTCCATGAAAAAAAATCATATTGGTATGACCAACATGTGGCACCAAATTTGGGGTACCTGTTGCATTGAGAGATATACAAACATATGTGGATGCAAAGCTCTTATGTAATGATGGACTCAATCAAAGATTAAATTAAAGTTCACTCACATAGTTGTGTCCAAAAATGTCTATGGATTCAAGACTTTTGGAAGAGTAGATGTAGGATGTTGAGAAAAATATAGCTCACTAAGCATTTGAATTTTATATTTAAGAATACAAGGGACACTAGTGATGACACATGGGCAACTCCAAAATAGACATGTAAAAGTAGTCTATGAGGGACACATGGCATACTATGAGAGACTCCAGATTTTAAAAGTAGACTTGATAGTGCTAGTCAAGCATATTTAATCAAATCAACAAGTCTAAAGATTTGTAGACTTGAAACTTTGTGTTTTCCCAAATGTGAAAGAGTGAGTGAAATATAATCCACTAACAAGTTGAAGTAGGGATGCTCTAGGTGAATGACAGAGTGGACATTGTCCAAATAAGACACATGTTCAATGTGTAGTAGTTCTGGATTTTAATACATGGAAATAAAAGCTTTGATCAATTGAATTTAATTAAAAGCTCAGATCTACAAATAAATGAAACAATAGACCTAAGATATGGATTTGTACATCGCAACAAGCCAAAGTTGAAAAGACAAGTTGGGTTCAAAAAGAAAATCTATCCTTACACAATAGACATAAGACACTGAATAGGTTCAAATTAATAACACTCTCTAATCCAAATTTAAAAGTCATAAGGTATATATTTTTAAGTAAAAAATTGCCCACAACCAAAATTTTGATAGAAGGGAATTTTTCCCTTTTGAGCATTGATGGAGGGAGAACATATTTGGTCACACTCGGTGGGAAGGAATAAAGGAAAGGTGCGAAGTAAAGACAAGTGATAGGAAATTTCAGTAGGTTTTCTTGGGTGGTAATGGCAGATGGCCGCAAACATTCACGAAAGACAATTCCTTATGGAAACTAGAGGAAAAAAATGAATGTGGATGATATGGAAACCAAGAAAATAGGAAGTGGCCATAGGAATGAACACAATTCCAGTAAGATAAAAAACCCATAGCTAAATCCATTTCCTCTACAATAAATAACATAGATTTAGCCAACTCAGTAAATAGATTGAGTTCGTGTGCTTTCTTCATTAAATGGGTGGGGGAATGGCCTTCTAGGGAAAAAATTACACATTTCATCAGAAATAATCGGGAGATGAATTGAAAATTAAATCAATGCCAAAGGGTTTCTTTCTTGTTGTCTACTCTTCTGTAGATAACAAAAAAGAGATATTAGCTCAGGGGCCCTATTTAATGGATACTATTGGTATTTATATCAAGGATTGGGAGCCAAACTTCTATCCTATTAAGAATGAAATATCGGTTACTCCCATGTGGGTTAGATTTTATAATCTACCTATGGAGTACTAGGATCTAAGTATTTTAAAGTAAATAGGTGACCAATTGGGATTTGTTATCAAAAATGATCAAAGAATGATGGAAAGTGAGGTTGAGATGTATGCCCAAATTTGCATTGATATAGATCTTCAGTCCCCTCCTCCCCAAGAAATTGAAATAAAAACCAATATGGGGATTTGGAGACAGAAAGTGGAGATTGAAAAAACCCCTCCTTTGTGAAAAATTTACAAACTCCAGGGTCACACAGAGAAAGAGTGCACCAAGACCAAGAAGAAAGTGAGGTGTTTCGAGCAGACTCTCAGGGGAAATAGAATAATGCAAAACAAGAAGTAGATGTAGGAAACA
Organism: Cunninghamia lanceolata; assembly: GCA_027924645.1. Taxonomy (NCBI): domain Eukaryota; kingdom Viridiplantae; phylum Streptophyta; class Pinopsida; order Cupressales; family Cupressaceae; genus Cunninghamia; species Cunninghamia lanceolata. The sequence continues at coordinate 3,792,036 of BSBN01000246.1, forward strand.
CTAAGGAGGAGAGGAAAGTGGAGCATGAGGTAGAAAATGTAAATGTTGTAGTAAGAATGGTAATGCATAGGGGTCAGATGAGGGTCATAGCCTCAAGGGGGAAGAAGAATATGAAACTCAATTTCATTAGTAAGAAGCAAAGGGTAGGGAGTATTCTATTTCTAAAGATGTACTAATCTCATTATTCAAGAGGTTCAGAACATGAACAGGGGCTTAGAGGCTAGGTCAATCTTTTAAATAGGATTGGAGTTGTTTTGATGCAATAAGGACTTGGACAACAAAGAAAATGACAATCCAAATTCAAATTCACATGAAGAGGTAGAATCAAATTTATAAGGTTTTTTCACAGATGATAGTGTTGGTGAGATGGAGGAAAGATCAATCTCCCAAATAGAGACAAAGCTTAAGAAGCCAAAAGTTGGAGGGGATAACTAGAGAGGCAAGACATCCAATAGAGTCAAGCTAGAGTTGGCATGGAAGGAAAAGGGGTAAATGAAATTGAGATCAGGGAAGGGGATCACCATTTTTTAGGAGCAATGAGGCTCATAACATGGAATTTTTGGGGCATTATTGGCCCCAACAGAAGATGTGTGCTCAGGAATCAAATCAATTTGAGCAAACTAGGTGTAATTTTAATTCAGGAAACTAAGTTGTCTTTAGAGGAATCTAACATGTTCATGGGAAGGTGGAAACAATGGGAAGGTCTTTTTTCCTTTAAAAAGGGGGCCTTAGGTGGTTTGTCTACTATCTAAAATCCTAAGTTCAACGTAAAAGTGGGAGAGATTCAGTCGAAATGCGGCACATAGTGAAGTGGCATTGGTAGAAGAGGGAATGGTAGGATTTAGATGGAAACTATGTGTACAAGCTGAGGATCTCTTAGATAGAAAACTAATATTTGATAGGCTAAGAAGGATGAGAAATCTCACACATGCAAAAGAGAGAAACAGAGTATGTAATACAAAAATGATAACACCATAAATGAATAGGCTAAACTATCAATATAATGAAAAATGTTTGTACATATAAATGAGAAGTGGTTGAATCGCATAAGAAGTTAACTTATACACACTAATAGTGGTGACAAGTTTGTTCCTCCAAAGTAGAAAGAGGTCACACCACATACCTTGGAAGAGTTTGACCAGCTCTCCAAGTTACCACATAGCCACCTAAGATGGTTAATGCCAAGTGTTGAAATACATGCATAATTACTTAATAAGTAATAACAATAACTTTCTACACTAACACCCCCAGTTAAGCATAGTTGAGGTGGGCATAAAGAAATATGGGTCCTGGAAACTAGGCCTAATGAGGTATCCATGTACAATGCAATCTCTCATAAAGTGGAGAAAGGAAGAAAACCTAGTGGAAAGATCTTCTCTCCAAAAGAGAAAAATTCGGAAGTGTACTAGAGACAACACAAAACACCCAAAGATGATAGTCTTGAAATCCCTACAAGATAGGGCCCATGTGCACCTCCACAACAAAGAGAACGAAAGTCAACACATAATGTCACATGGAAAATGTTGTAGTAGGTCCCTCTGCAACAAGTGATGTCTCTTCCCTTTGGTAGATAGAAATCCTGAGTTATCAAAATGTTGAGTTCTCACTCAAGTGGAATGTATGAAGGAACCAAGATGTATGGTTTTGGAAGCTGCTCATGTTTCCCAATGCTAATGCTGAAATGAGTCACAACCAATTTAGGTGTCTAAGGCCTAACTAAGATAAGTGACCTGTCAAAGTCAGAGATGTGCAAGAATATAGAAGTAGTCATTGAGCAGGTCATGTCTGCATGAGAATACTCATCAGAGTTGGATTGTTTATGACGATAACTACAAGCATTTAAGTTGACAATATAATTTTACTATCACCATTTCATCATCTTTTGTATTTCCAAAATTTAAAAGAATGCATTTGCCAAAAATATGGACATAGTACTTGGAGTTGAATGAAAAAATATATTACGAAAAGGAAAACTTGATCTTTGGCATTCTTGTTTCAGAGGCTATAAATAGAAGCTTGCTTGTGAGTATGAAACCTCCTCACACACATCCTAGAGCCAATGAGATTTTGCTTGTTATAGAGGGCTCTCTTGATGTGGGTTTTGTCAACACTGACATGAAACTTCTGTTGATGACTGTTTTGATGCAATCATAACAATAAGTTAAAATTCACATATAATGAACTAAAACTATACTTGAAAGATAAGAAGGAATCATTTGAGATTCAACTAATCCCAAGTCTACAATGGTTCGGTTGGTCAAGTTCAGTTGGTCAATGTGAAGCTATACTGTTCAAGGGGCCTTATGTAGTTTAGGTTTGTTTGGTGGCTTACTGGACTAAGAATATGCAAAAAGGTCATAGATTTCAACAAGTATTCTGTTCATTTGCATACAAGTGTTACCGGGCTGCAAGTTTTAGATGGTTTTCTTGAATTTTTGCAGCTTTCTTCTTTATCTATTTATGAAAACTGTCTACTTATAGCTCTGTTATACATGCTTCTTCAAATTTGAGACAATTTCCTTTAGATTTCTACGTTTTCAGCTAAATATTTCAGATGGGTTGGGAAAAGTTAGAAAGATCTAATCTATACCTCATTTAATCTACCAAAGGATCTAATTGTTTCTGTTATGCACTATGTAAATACCATAGTAATTTGATCAAATCCACAGTAAAAACCTTAAATGTAAGTTCTGAGCATTTTCACAAACATACATTTAAAATTGCAAGCTCTCAAAGAAAATATTTCAAAACACAAAGAAGAGCAGGAGAACACTCAGAAGATAGATGCAGAACTCCAGATTCTATTGTATTAGAAATGAATAGTCATACATGATTTACAATGTAGGAATGACTCTTAGTTTCATTGATCATACTACAGTGAACTTACAAGCTTTACAGATACAGTAAGGCAGCCAGACATTCCACGCGCACCTTATTGCAGACAAACAGGCGACCTCCTTCTTCTACACTAAACTATGCTAAGAAAGACTCTACAATTCTGGCAAAATACTAAAATCCCTGTTGTAAAGTATTACAGTGTAGGGAGGCACAATATAAAGACATTCTGATTGTCCTCACTATAGCAAAAACCTAACTGAAACCCCTGGTTCAAACCCCTGGTTACAGCAATAAATACAGGTGAACCAGCTCTTCAAAATATCTCTGAGCAGTGTCAAATCTGGGTGAAATATTGCCCCTTCTGAGAAGTTCCGGCAGCTCAGCAATAACTCTTGTTTGTCTGTTGTAGTAATACCTTCAGCTGCAACTCTGTCCTTCACTTGAACGGCCTTGACTTTTCGCACTTCATCCTTATCTTCCTGCTCCTGAGATCAGATTTTCTTCTTCTATGAGGTCACTGTGTTGACTTTCCAGCTGCTTCCTCAACTGCAAGCCTGCGAGACAAGACAAGCAATAAGTATTTCATTTATCACATAAACAGCATGAAATTAAAATAATCATTTAAATCCAGGTGACTGCGCAAAATCGTGGAGATCGGATCTAGAATACTCCTCAAATGCGCCCAAAATGCGTTCAGACTGCTCAAAATTCATCGGGTCAACTATCGCTGACCGGGAAAATGCCACAGGCGCCAAAAAAACACTTTAAAATTCCACCGCCTCATTTCCCGCCCATCGACATGACTATCGCTATCGACGTGTCAAAAAACAGGCTGGCCGATATTCACTTCATCTGCATGATATTCTGGAAATATGATGCACTCCCTTCCGAAGGTCCAGATGACGTCATCAGGATGTTTCGCTCTTGTATATCGGGGAAAAGAATAACATCATCATCATCTTCATGTTGAAGGAGAAAGGAGGATATGGAATATGATCCTGCTGCTGAGGAAAGGAAAATGATGGTGACGTCATCGTCATATTCGGGCTCCATTAAAACGCAAAAGATGACGTCATCATCATGTTCAGTTAAGATCAGGGGATAATTGTGATATCGGGTCACCTAAGGAGCATGATCAGGATGATGAATGTAATACGACCCCTTTGCGGCCAAGGCAACCCTCTCGAAAGATCAGGATGATGATGATCATCAGGATATTTGGGGCTTTTGTCGAACTTAGAATAAGACGTCATCATCATATTCGCGAACCGGATCGTGCTTTGGAAAATATCCTGCCGAAGGGAAAATGTGATGATGATGATCATCAGGATATTTGCTTCTTCGTTTATCAGATCGGGATGACGTCATCATGATATCCGGGGCCTTTGTTAAACTTAGAACATGACGTCATCATGATATTTCGTCTTCGGAGCATGAGGATGAGTTGAGGTCATCATCAGGTTAGCGCCAGGGTGATATTTAAAATAAGATCATGCTGTTGAGGAATGGAATATCACCTTCTTCTTAATAGATAGGGTGATCATCATGATATTGCAAAAAGGAGATCAGGAGGATATGAAGACGTCATCATCATCTTAGCGAATTTCAGCAAATATCATGATGATGACCCTCCGATAGGATTATAACATGCGCATGCAAATATGTCGACGGTGGATTTTCTAAGTCAGGGTGATCTTATATTATCAGCATGATATTATAATATTAGGTGATGTAAAAATATCATGATGCTCGCGATGCGAAAGACCGCTCGACGGGGGAAACTTACCGTGACTTAAAGTTGACGTCATCATGATATCCGGATATTTGAACCTTAGGATATTATCCGGGGGGGGGGGGGGGGGGGGGGTTCAAATATGATGATGATGATGTCTTCATACAGCAAAACCAAGTTTATAAAATATGACTCTCCTAAAAAATATCATGATGCTCATGATGCGCATAAGGCCATTTGATGGGTAAAGGGCACTACCACCTAAGATTGACGTCCGGATATTGCGACTGCATGATTTTTATCGGGTGATAGACCAAGATCATGATGACCTTGACAACATGAAAAAAAATATGATGATCACTTGCGATTATCAGGTTTGACCAAAACTTTGACCGTGCATAACTTCCACATATGGACAAATTTTCAAGTGAAGTAAAAGGCAAACCTGCATGGAATTTCAAGCTCTTTCTAAATATGAGGTCACAGAAACAAAATATGAACTTTGACAAACTGACCTCATGATGATGACCAACCCCATCGAATATCATGATGATGATGCACCAGACCTTCATTTTTACCAAACCGCCAGAAAGTAGACAAACACAAGCAGAAGCAAAAAGCAAAACATCAGCAGGGGTCCCCATTTTGCTAAGGAGCATAATGGGGCGTGTTGTGAACATCACAACAACTAGCAACCAAAACAAAACAATTAAATTCAAAGTGTTCAAGGAAACTAGATGAAATGAACTCATAACTCCCAACTATCTTTCCTGCAAATTACTATTCAGCTTGAGACTCAAAGTATTCAATAAAGATGCATGAATTTCCATTTTCAGTTTAGTTGTGTGCACGTGATTAATTATCCTCATCTTGAAGATCAGTTGAACAAACTAGTGACTGACATTAGCCTACGTAGGTGAGGATATTCCCTCATAGCCGACCGGATAGAGCCTTGCTGCCAGCGATCGTCTATAGCCCCGGCAAGGTTATCGTTACAATTCTCCTAAGTAGAGCCCCACTGCCAGCGAGCGTCTATAGCCCCGGTAGAGTTACTTAGATGGCTTAATCTGGATATTCAGTATAATCCACTTTATTTATTTATTTATTTATTTTTTGTTTTCTAATTTTGAAAGATTTCATAAGATATAACAATTTGTAACTTCATGATGCAAGGAGTGGACACTTGCTGAAATTAAGCTGAGAATTGTAATGGTAGCAAGGGTGACCTCTGATTTTTCACCTAATATCTACACTGGTATGTTCAACAAACCCAAGGATTTTAGGTGTGTCATCGTGAGAAACCTGCTTCGAATTCTCAATCACATTTATTGAATACAAAATTTCAGAAGATGAACAACTCTCTACATTCATGACAGCGACAAATTATGTGTAAATTGCAAATGGTTAACCTGAATATCCTAAATTCTATACTGTTTTGAATGGTTGCTAGTTTTGCTCCTTAATACTCTAAAGTAAAATAAAGATCCCTGCTGAGGAGACAACAAACAAACCAAACAAACAGGCTGTATAAACAACACAACAACAAAAGAAAAAACTGTACAAACAGAAAGAAACAAAAAGCAAAAAATAAACAGAAGACAAGCTATACAAACAGCTAACCTAAAAAGAAAACAGCAAAAGAAGAACACAAAAACAAAAATAACTACCCTACCAGACTATATACAAGCCTCTACAAGGCAATTAGAAACCCAGGAAAAAGACCCAAAAACACCCCTACTTGCATATTTCTTTAGGTTGTGCAGGAGTAACAGGGTACTAGTTATGGTCCTCATCATAGCAGATTTATCTTTGAATTCTGAAAAAAATCTAGTATTCTAGATTCATTGTGTTTATCAGAATAGCTCTTAATGACTAGTAACTGAGGCAGCTCATCAGGGTTATGATTAATCCATATGCATGTCCTATCTCTTGAATTTCCATAATCAAAATAGCATTTATCATTATTTACTAAGGAAAGGAAAGAGACAACCTGATGTGCCCTTAGCTCTGTGGAACACACTTGTTTATTAATAGCTGGCTTTTCATTTAGCTCTGCATTTTCATTGCCCAGCTCTATGTCTAGTCCTTTTTCAAGTTAAAAGATGAATGACTCTAGATGTATCATTTCTTCATCTTCATCTAGCCTTGTTCCTTCATTCTAGATGTTCAGTTTATCCTCAAATTTAGCAGACCTCTCAATGTTCTCATTAGTTTCCTGCACATCAGCACTTGAGTAAGTATCTTCATCATCATAATCTGACATACAGAAATTAATCATTTCTAAATCACTTGAGAGTAAAGGTGGGACAACATCTTTTGATTGACATGAGTACTCCCCTGTTTTATTTTTAACATAGCATGGGGGGGATGTCTGATTATGCACAGCAGCTCCATGATCCTCTGTATCCTCTTCTTTCAAGAATTGTTCATCATATAACTCACATTTATCATTCAGTGAAGAGCCTAATCCTATTGACCTGCAACAATCTTGATTTTGATCATTTAATTCAAAGAAGTCAGTTGTAACACTAGGATTTACTTTCTTTTCTATGACTTCATTAGCTTCTATAGTAGGGATCTCATCAATTTTAGTGCATTTTAATTCTGCCAATGCTTGTTTACATTTCTTTGCCAAATCATGTTGGTTAAAACTTTTCAGCTCAGACCCAGAGGTTTCTTCTTGACAAATATTCCTTAGTAGTTCTATATATTTATCAAATGTATCAAGATGAACCTCACTTTCCTTTTCTTTTTCATTAAATCCTTTTTGCTTATTATCTAGAAAAGGGACATGAGCTGTGATTTCTTCTCTGCATTTTTTGGGATATTTATACTTTTCACTAACTTTAATCACAGCCGGATCCTGACGAAAAGACAGATTTTTTTTCTTACCATCACATGATTCCTGCCAAGAGATCTTATTATCCTTTATTCCTAGCATTGGTTCCATCTTTGTAGCCTCTGCACATTTAATGACCGTTGATGCTGCATCCTCCTGTCGCTCAATAATCTCCTCATTTCCCTGCCAACTTTCAGCCTTATACACATCTGAGAGAGAGATTAGTCCTTTCAAATATAAATCTAATCTTGTAAGGAAAGCTAGACAATTAAGCTCACCATGCTCTGCGGACTCATGTATCCTACACCTTCCAAATAAACCATAGCTATATAAATTTTTAGGATAAAGCTGGTTATTCAAAGCTTTCTGAAATGAAGGAATGTCAACTTGAAAACTGTCCCTATATGAGTCCATTAAAAATGGGACCCTCTTTCAACTTTTTAGGGCTTTGAAATTTTATGAGATCTAACATATCTCAGAATATAACATTTAAAACTCAAAATTTTAACCCTAAACCAAATCAGGCCCTCCTTCTAGCGCCAGAAAACTGTTGATGACTGTTTTGATGCAATCATAACAATAAGTTAAAATTCACATATAATGAACTGAAACTATACTTGAAAGATAAGAAGGAATCATTTGAGATTCAACTAATCCCAAGTCTACAATGGTTCGGTTGGTCAAGTTCAGTTGGTCAATGTGAAGCTGTAATGTTCAAGGGGCCTTACGTAGTTTAGGTTTGTTTGGTGGCTTACTGGACTAAGAATATGCAAAAAGGTCATAGATTTCAACAAGTATTCTATTCATTTGCATACAAGTGTTACCGGGCTGCAAGTTTTAGATGGTTTTCTTAAATTTTTGCAGCTTTCTTCTTTATCTATTTATGAAAACTATCTACTTATAGCTCTGTTATACATGCTTCTTCAAATTTGAGACAATTTCCTTTAGATTTCTACGTTTTCAGCTAAATATTTCAGATGGGTTGGGAAAAGTTAGAAAGATCTAATCTATACCTCATTTAATCTACTGAAGGATCTAATTGTTTCTGTTATGCACTATGTAAATACCACAGTAATTTGATCAAATCCACAGTAAAAACCTTAAATGTAAGTTCTGAGCATTTTCACAAACATACATTTAAAATTGCAAGCTCTCAAAGAAAATATTTTAAAACACAAAGAAGAGCAGGAGAACACTCAGAAGATAGATGCAGAACTCCAGATTCTATTGTATTAGAAACAAATAGTCATACATGATTTACAATGTAGGAATGACTCTTAGTTTCATTGATCATACTACAGAGAACTTACAAGCTTTACAGATACAGTAAGGCATCCAGACATTCCACGCGCACCTTACTGCAGACAAACAGGCGACCTCCTTCTTCTACACTAAACTATGCTAAGAAAGACTCTACAATTCTGGCAAAATACTAAAATCCCTGTTGTAAAGTATTATAGTGTAGGGAGGCACAATATAAAGACATTCTGATTGTCCTCACTACAGCAAAAACCTAACTGAAACCCCTGGTTCAAACCCCTGGTTACAGCAATAAATACAGGTGAACCAGCTCTTCAAAATATCTCTGAGCAGTGTCACATCTGGGCGAAATATTGCCCCTTCTGAGAAGTTCCGGCAGCTCAGCAATAACTCTTGTTTGTCTGTTGCAGTAATACCTTCAGCTGCAACTCTGTCCTTCACTTGAGTGGCCTTGACTTTTCGCACTTCATCCTTATCTTCCTACTCCTGAGATCAGATTTTCTTCTTCTATGAGGTCACTGTGTTGACTTTCCAGCTACTTCCTCAACTGCAAGCCTGCGAGACAAGACAAGCAATAAGTATTTCATTTATCACATAAATAGCATGAAATTAAAATAATTGTTTAAATCCAGGTGACTGCGCAAAATTGTGGAGATCGGATCCAGAATACTCCTCAAACGCGCCCAAAATGCGTTCAGACTGCTCAAAATTCATCAGGTCAACTATCGCTGACCGGGAAAATGCCACAGGCGCCAAAAAAACACTTTAAAATTCCACCGCCTCATTTCCCGCCCATCGGCATGACTATCGCTATCGGCGTGTCAAAAAACAGGCTAGCCGATATTCACTTCATCTGCATGATATTCTGGAAATATGATGCACTCCCTTCCGAAGGTCCAGATGACGTCATCAGGATGTTTCACTCTTGTATATCGGGGAAAAGAATAACATCATCATCATCTTCATGTTGAAGGAGAAAGGAGGATATGGAATATGATCCTGCTGCTGAGGAAAGGAAAATGATGGTGACGTCATCGTCATATTCGGGCTCCATTAAAACGCAAAAGATGACGTCATCATCATGTTCAGTTAAGATCAGGGGATAATTGTGATATCGGGTCACCTAAGGAGCATGATCAGGATGATGAATGTAATACGACCCCTTTGCGGCCAAGGCAACCCTCTCGAAAGATCAGGATGATGATGATCATCAGGATATTTGGGGCTTTTGTCAAACTTAGAATAAGACGTCATCATCATATTCGCGAACCGGATCGTGCTTTGGAAAATATCCTGCCGAAGGGAAAATGTGATGATGATGATCATCAGGATATTTGCTTCTTCGTTTATCAGATCGGGATGATGTCATCATGATATCCGGGGCTTTTGTTAAACTTAGAACATGACGTCATCATGATATTTCGTCTTCGGAGCATGAGGATGAGTTGAGGTCATCATCAGGTTAGCACCAGGGTGATATTTAAAATAAGATCATGCTGTTGAGGAATGGAATATCACCTTCTTCTTAATAGATAGGGTGATCATCATGATATTACAAAAAGGAGATTAGGAGGATATGAAGACGTCATCATCATCTTAGCGAATTTCAGCAAATATCATGATGATGACCCTCCGATAGGATTATAACATGCGCATGCAAATATGTCGACGGTGGATTTTCTAAGTCAGGGTGATCTTATATTATCAGCATGATATTATAATATTAGGCGATGTAAAAATATCATGATGCTCGCGATGCGAAAGACCGCTCGACAGGGGAAACTTACCGTGACTTAAAGTTGACGTCATCATGATATCCGGATATTTGAACCTCAGGATATTATCCGGGGGGGGGGGGGGGGGGGGTTCAACTATGATGATGATGATGTCTTCATACAGCAAAACCAAGTTTATAAAATATGACTCTCCTAAAAAATATCATGATGCTCATGATGCGCATAAGGCCATTTGATGGGTAAAGGGCACTACCACCTAAGATTGACATCCGGATATTGCGACTGCATGATTTTTATCGGGTGATAGACCAAGATCATGATGACCTTGACAACATGAAAAAAATATGATGATCACTTGCGATTATCAGGTTTGACCAAAACTTTGACCGTGCATAACTTCCACATATGGACGAATTTTCAAGTGAAGTAAAAGGCAAACCTGCATGGAATTTCAAGCTCTTTCTAAATATGAGGTCACAGAAACAAAATATGAACTTTGACAAACTGACCTCATGATGATGACCAACCCCATTGAATATCATGATGATGATGCACCAGACCTTCATTTTTACCAAACTGCCAGAAAGCAGACAAACACAAGCAGAAGCAAAAAGTAAAACATCAGTAGGGGTCCCCATTTTGCTAAGGAGCATAATGGGGCGTGTTGTGAACATCACAACAACTTCGTTTGTTCACCAAAACTCTGGAGAAGGGACAAATGTTCATCTTCCCCAAAGTGTTGGTGTATTTCTAGTAGAATGTAGGGCATCCAAGTGTAGTGGCAATTGCTTCTCTAAGTATCCAGCTTCCTAGGACATAGAAAATTACCACAACCTTGTTTTGAGCCACTCCGCCTATCAATGACACTCTTCTTGTAAAAGATTTCCAAATCAACAAGAATCTTGTTGACAAACATAAGTTAAATTCTTGGAAAACATTCAGCATCTCTTATATAATAGAGTTCACAAACTACTAGCTCTCTACCCATTATAAAGATTCAAGAATGAAATGAGATAAAAAATAATAATTAGGGCACATCCTTTTGAATTAATGGATTGGGAATGGAAGAGAAGGCTTATTTTTTGTTGTAATTTGGTGTAATGTAAAGTATGCTTTCCATAACTTTATAATAGGGATAAATAAATCAACTCATCAATAATAATAGAAACTAGAAAATATACATCTTCCATATATGTAAAGGTATCAATTACATCTTACAAATACATGTGTCAAATCTAGGAATTAGCACAATAATATAATATACACTCATACATGTTTGGTTCTCATGCCATATAGTCAACTTAGTACAATAAATAAGTACAATATCATAATTATACAAGTAATTAATAATGAATCAAATCACTGTCACTGGCTGCCACTAACCCACATGGTCATCCGTAAGCTGAGAGACGAGAACATGGCCTATGCACTTTTCCGCCCAACCATGAAGCATTTATGCTTTCCTGAAATCCTTGCTAACATGAAGGATACCCAACCCTGCTCGAAGTGCCTACTATAGGGCCATGTGTAGATCCACTTGAACTTTCCCTAGTAATATTGTTATGATGAGACTTGTTTGAAGAATATTTACAAACTTCTTGTTCTCTATATGATGACACCTATTGGAGGTTATGTGACAACAATGCATGACAGTATTTTTTATCTAATCTATGTTTACGTTTGAGCCATCTCCTGAGTACTTTTATTTAACTATATTTCTATGATATAAGACCCACCCTTTAGTAATTACTATCCATGTTATTTTGTGTTGATTTAGGATTGTATGAGTTGACTTTTGTATAGCTTCCTCGTATGACTTATTACATGATGTGGATCTTACGATTCCTACTAATGACTTAATTAATAATATGCTTAAGTTTAGTTATGGTTGATATGGTTTATGATATATACATATATAACTAATAATGTGATTTCACCTTCTTTTTAATGAAATTCTATTGAATGGTAGACATACATTCTATCTTACTATGGTGCATTTAAATGATCTCTAATACAAAAGATTGGTATTCAATTTGGAAAATTAAACATTGGTATGATAATTGATGAACTATGAATGATTATGTTGTGAATTACATGATGAAAACTTTAACATTTATTTGCTTCATCTATGGCTATGCATATACATGATGGACTAACAATTGTAACTTGAGAAGGCAGATTGGTCCCAATGATGATTAGATTAGGAGGTCACATGGTAAACCTTATTGTGCTTAACCAATAAAACCAACCTTAATCCATATGAGAGATTAAGGTCTCGTGTGATCCATAATACAATCTATTGTGTCATGAACTTGACCCTAGTATGAGGAGTGTGTTCAGTATGATAAGTGTGTTTCATATAGTCATGTTTAGAGCATCTATTGGCTCTTGGTAAGGCCTTGATAAGGTTTATTTATATATTTATTTGTTGTTTGAGGTTTAAAGTTCCCTAAAAAGGAGTACTTTCATTTGTATTTAAAAGGTAAAAGTTCTATGTCATAAGGTTCTGGTTGGGGGACATTTTAAAGTATAAGAATTAATTTTTGAACAAGAAAATTAGTTTCTTAAAATTATGTTTTCTTTAGTGACGAAATTTTGATTAATTGGAAATAGGTGAGGTGTCACCACCTCATCCCATCCTCTAGTTGTGGTTGGGGGCCCATGACTCGCCATGGGTGAAGACACATGGATGCTCCCTCCTTGCAAATGGCACCAAGGCAAAGACACTTGGAAAAAAAGGGTAGGAAAGGTGTCAACTCTGGAGGAGAGGGAGAGGGCAATGGTCTCTTCCATAAGTTGATGAAATATTTTTTAAAAAGGGTTTTTTTTGGAGGAGGAGGGGTTGAAGGAAGGGTCAGGTGGTACTGAAGGTAGGATCACATGGTACTGAAGGTAGGGTCTGAAACCTATTCATATTGTGGTAACATCTATTAATGCTGAAATTTTCTACTTGACTATAAATTTTGTGTCTAGTGAAGTGGAAATTTTTTGTTTAATTGTAAAATGTGTGGGGAATTGTTTGATTGTAAAGGCCATAAGTGTTGTGTTCTTATGTACATTAGTGAGGGTTGTGCATATTTAGGTAAAATCTATTAAAGATGAAATTTTGTATTTGACTGTAAATTGGGAGTAGTGAGCTGGGAATTCTCTGTAAATCTAGTAAGGATGTTCTATGTGTCAATCATAATCATGACTCTCAAGATAACTCATGGAAATCCTGTGTATATACCACATTTGTCTCTACACCTATGTCAAACTCTATTTATAAATTTCTCAAAGTTATCTCTCAGCAAATTCAATGCTCTGTATATAAATCTCCCTTGAATTGGATGAATAAAGACAAAACAACTTTAACACTTAGAATACTAGTAAAAATGGCCTCACAATAATCATCAATTGAAGCGTAAGCTACCAATTAAGCCGCACCAAGGAGACACATGTTGGGTCATGTCATTCAAGATATCTAGGGATAACCACATCACTAGCATGTCTATCACTAGACAAATCTATGAGAAAAATTGCTTAAAGGTATATTTGAGAAAAAAATTGATTTAGAATGGATTGTTAATTTTATACCAAGTGGAAGCCTATGTGGAGACAACAAACTGAGGGCACCATAAAAGAATGTAGAATACTGTTATAGCGAGGAGAGACACATTACGTTAGTATCTGGAGACACCTCAACAAGGAAGTACACATTGGCATACATGAATGTAGACTTAATACATAAGTGGATCTAGGCAAGATTAAATTGAAATTCATTCACATGGATGGGTCTAGATTATATTCCTCAAATAGTGAATTTTTTGGAATATGGAAACAAAAAGTCAAATAAATTTAGTCTCATATGTCATTTGAAATTAGCACTCAAATAACATGGAATACCATGCAAAACATACATGGGCAAGCTGGAAGACACTAGGAAAGCCAAAAAAAAATCTGCCACATGGCATGTTCTAAGAGACTTATAAATTCTATGAAGAAAAATCATATTGGTATGACCAACATGTGGCACCAAATTTGGGGTACTTGTTGCAATGAGAGATATACAAACATAAGTGGATGCAAATCTCTTATGTAATGATGGACTCAATCAAAGATTAAATTAAAATTCACTCACATAGTTGTGTCCAAAAATGTCTATGGATTCAAGGCTTTTAGAAGAGTAGATGTAGGATGTTGAGAAAAATATAGCTCACTAAGCATTTGAATTTTATAGTTAAGAATACAAGGGACATTAGTGATGACACATGGGCAACTCCAAAACAGGCATGTAAAAGTAGTCTATGAGGGACACATGGCATACTGTGAGAGACTCCCAATTTTAAAAGTGGACTTGATAGTGCTAGTCAAGCATAGTTAATCAAATCAACAAACCTAAAGATTTGTAGACTTGAAACTTTGTGTTTTCCCAAATGTGAAAGAGTGAGTGAAATATAATCCACTAACAAATTGAAGTAGGGATACTCTAGGTGAATGACAAAGTGGACATTGTCCAAATAAGACACATGTTCAATGTGTAGTAGTTCTAGATTTTAATACATGTAAATAAAATCATTGATCAATTGAGTTTAATTGAAAGCTCAGATCCACAAATAATTCAAACAATAGACCTAAGACATGCATTTGTACATCTGAACAAGCCAAATTTGAGAAGGCAAGTTGGGTCCAAAAAGAAAATCTCTCCCTACACAATGGACATAAGACACTAAATAAGTTTGAATTAATAACACTCTCTAGTCCAAATTTAAAAGTCATAAGGCATATATTTTTATGTAAAAAATTGCTCGCAACCAAAATTTTGATAGAAGGGAATTTTTCCCTTTTGAACATTGATGGAGGGAGAAGAAATTTGGTCACACTCAGTGGGAAGGAAGAAAGGAAAGGTGCAAAGGAAAGAAAAGTGATAGATAATTTCAATAGGCTTTCTGGGGAGGTAATGAGAGATGGCCACAGACATTCATGAAAGACAATTCCTTATGGAAACTAGAGGGAAAAAAAGGAATCTGGATGATATGGAAACCAAGAAAATAGGAAGTGGCCACAAGAGTGAACATAATTCCTGTAAGATCAAAAAACCCTAGCTAAATGCATATCCTCTGCAATCAATAGCATAAATTTAGCCAACTCAGTAAATAGATTGAGTTCCTATGATTTCTTCATTAATATTGGTGTCATGGACTATATGTAGCCCAATCCTATGTGACTGTAACACCTACTCTTATTTTTCCCATAATGAGGTTATTCCTTCGGTGGTAATTGTAATTAACTATTATAAGTCTAGAGTGGAGTTAAACAAATATTGTTGTAGGAACATCAGAGTTTATATATTATTATGGATTATGAGCTGCATATCTAATTTTGTATGAGAGCTTTATTTTCTAAGTAATACAGAGAGCAATCCCCTATTCAGTGTGGACATAGCCAATTGGTTAACCATGTTAAAAAATGTCTTTTGTCTTCAGCATATGTTCTAAGTTTATTTCTGTATTTGATTTATTTTGTTTGCATTTGTCTTTATCTTTTTCGCTCAACAATTGGTATCAGAGATTTGGTTAAGAATCTTGGTGAAGCATCTTGATGATGAAGCTGGTTGGAGATCGGTGAAGAATTTTATGAACAATGGATGAAGCAAACATATAGAAAATTGAAATTTTTTTGGGACAGAACTTCAGTTGTGGAAGCTCCAGATTCATGCTCTGCTAATTCAAAAGGATCTTGCCATTGCTTTGCAAGAGAAGTCTAGGAAGCTAGATAAGATGGCAGATGAAGATTGGGATATCATAGATCAGAAAGTAGCTACAACCATCATTGTATCATTGTCCAGTAATGTCCTCTTTAACGTTTCCATGGAGACAACAACTAAACAAATTTGGGATAAGCTATGTGACATGTACGAAAGGGCATTAGTAACAAATCGAGTGTTCCTGTTGAAGAAACTAGTAAAATTGAATATGAAAGAAGTTAACAGTATGTTGAATCATTTAAATGAATTAAATATTGTTATCATTCAATTACTTTCTATTGATGTCAATCTTGAAGAAGAAATGAGAGCCATGTTGTTGTTATGCTTTCTTCCTAATAGCTAAGATAGTGTGATCATGACTATAAGCAACTCAGTATTTGCTAAAAGTAGATCTGAAGAAGGGGACGATAAGAAAAAACAAACAATGTCCTCTTCCTGATGATGGATCATTGAGCATGATCTGAAACATTGATGAAAAAACATACATAGTTTAATCCAGAAGCACTCTATCTTAATTCATGGACTGTGGAAAACTCATGCCTACCAATAATGATGTGGTTTGATGATGTAGCATCCACTCTTCTCAATGAAGATGTGAGAAGAGGGAAAAATAGAACAAATGGTGATGCCTTAACTACCACTAGTATTGACAGTAGAGGAAGGGGTCAAGATAGAGGCAGAAGTAACGATAGAGGAAGATCGAAGTCTAGGAGCAGAAATGGAGAATGTTGGTTTTGTGGCAAGCAAGGTCACACAAAAAAGAACTGTTGGAAGTACAAAAAAGCACAAGAAAAGGTGAGCAATAGGAAAGCCAACACAACATACCAAGAAGATGCAGGTGTTTGTATTTTAACTGAAGAAGAAATTCCAACTACTGTGTGGGTGCTTGATTCAGGATCATCATTTCATGTCACTCCATGCAAGGAGTATTTAAAAAATATGCAAATTAGTGATTCGATAATGTCTTTTTGTTGCAAGTATGGGCCTAACTGGTGTTGTCATTGATGTCAACATACTCCTATTGCATTGATGTCAAGGATTGGATGAGCTGTGTGCTGAGGATATTGAGAAAATTAGCCCTATCAGAAAAGAGAAGGACTATGAAGACAGTAAAGTTCTATGAAGGAAAGATCCCCAATCAGTTGAAGATCAGAGTATGCGCATCAAAGGGTCTATAGATATGTGTCTGAAGGTGCTCCTGTAAAGATTTGAGAGGTCCACATGAAAATGTGGAGGAGTTATGGCCATGAGAGTAAAACCAGTTCTGGCAACTATTCAGAGGTGACAGATTGACAAAAATAGGTTCGGTGAGATCCAGAAATGCAATATCTTGTACTACAGTTTTGGTGGCATGTTTGGGAAGCCAATGTGAATTGACCACTCAATTGGTTTGTGGTCTGGAGGTCCGCAAGCAATTATTCTAATGTGACAGTGATGACTGGCTGTGTTCTTAAGGTTCTGGATGAAGATGCGAATGATTTCAATAAGTAGAAGTGGTGTGGATGTTCTTAATGAGTCAGGTAAGCTTGTGGGGTCTCTAGATTGTGTCCAGTTCATATTGGTGGTCCGCATTAAAGATAGAGCTCGTAATTGAAGATTTACCTTTCAGTAATGATGTTCTTCCTAGTCTTGGCTGACCGGATATTTTACACATTCTGCAAATGATCTTGAAGATGTTTTATGAAGCATGGCATGTTCCTCAAAAAAGATTAAAGTCCCAGATATGCATGGCTGATAGGGTAGTGACGCGCATGAAGTTTTTGTAATAAGTCAAGTTGTATTTTTGTAATTGCTCTGTAATAAAAAAAAGTATGTGTTGTGCTAACTTTAATGATCATCCCAAAATTGATGTCATGTATAAATAATATTTGTGAATTCATTTAAAAAGATGCGTGTGGTAATGATGAGAAAGTCATAGAGAAGAGGAGCGAAAAGGCAGAGCAAAGGTATTGAGCTTAAATGGAACTGTCTCAAGCATGGTGAAGATGCTAATCTCCAGCTCAAGTATGTAATATTTATATTATTCTTTAGATAGTGTGTCTCTTGTACGCAATGGGCCTCTTGTGAGTAGTGTGCTCAGGCAATTGATGGTGACAAGTTGTCATTGATGTCAAAAGGTTGTTCAGTTGATGATGTAAAGTTGTCATAGTTGTTGCAGGATCAGGAGGAGCAGGAGTTCACATCATCCTGTGTAGAGTTTACATCATCTTGATATGGTATGGTTGTGTGTTTATCTTGTTATCATGTTGCAGCTTGGTCAGTGTGAATGCTTGGTCATCAAGGTTGGAACAAGGATGTGTTGATTACAAAATATCAAGATAGAGCAATGAAATGATCTTTACATGCAGATATAGATTACAAAAAGTTGTTACATGCAGATCTTTACATGCTCATCTCATGACATTTGTTGCAATAAAGTTGTTGGCATTGCTTTGATCTTATCTGATATCATAGTCTTCAGTTGTGAGTTGATTTTCATACAGACAAATGTAGTAGCATGGATGGTTTGATATCAGTAATCAGATGGTTGATGTTCATAGTTTGTTTCATGTTGGGTCTCAGATACTTCAGGTTGATATGTTGCTTTATGGCTAAGTCGGGAAGTGGATCAGTGCTAAGTTGAGTTGAGGATCTATGTTGAGTGGTGTTGTTTTGTTCCTCCTTCATATTTCTTGTAGTCATTATGTCATCATGCTCCTTGTTCATATAAGTGGTATGTCACCTTAATGTTATTGGACATAAATGTGTTAGGGTTCTGAAATCTCTATGATATTAATATAAAAATCCTAGTCTAAATTCTAAAATTCTATGCCTTGTAGTAACACTTAACTAAGTCATTATTATCTAAATTACCCTGCCATAAGAAAAAGATTTTTTTGTTATAATCTACAAGTGACTTGTTTTGACAGGTTAACTTCACTTATGTTAACCTGTTGAAGGGGTGTTAGGTCGTTGAGGTTACCGGCCTTTTAACTTTCTATTACCATTGTCTCCGGTCATCTTTTTATATATGAAGCGCCAAAAGGAGAGTTTAAATTTTAAAAGGGGCGTTGAATATGGATAGTGGGAGCCCGACATATTTTGTATAGAGAGTTTAAAAAGCATGCTTTATACATCGAATGGGGAAAGAAAAAGACATCATTTTTTATGGAAGGAAAAGCATCGAATTTGCTTTTGAGATTTTTTGATTAATTTTTAAAAATTAGAAATTCCCTATTTTATTGCCTTTCTAAATGAGGTCAAGTGGAGTTTCTTTTTAACAATATTTTTCTAATTTTAAATCTTCTCTTCACATTTAGAAGATTTATGATGGATTTTTTTTGAGGAATTTTTATGAAGAGATTTTTTTTGTAGTGTGAAGATTATACCTTTTTGCAGACAAATTTGTGAAAAGTTATTTTTGCAGAGATGTGTTTTGAAAAGAAAAATGAAGGAGTTGAAGGAAGAAGTTGAAGAAATTTTTTATGCAGAAGATGAACAGATTGAAGTTTTTTTGTGTTTTGGAGAATATGAAACATCATGCAGAGATTTGAGAAATATTTTGTAATTGTGGAGATAAAGATTTTTTTTTATTTGCAGAGGAAGATGAAAAAGATAGATTGGAAGAATATCAGAGTTTTTCTGTTTTAAGATGAAAGTGTTCAGAGATTTTATTTTCTCCTACAGGGCACTGAAATATCGGAGAAAATGAAAAGTCAAGTTTGTAATTTTTGCAGATGTCAAGGGTCAGAAAAATGTGTTTTTGCAGAGAAGTGAAATTTCAAAAGTCTTGTTGTTTATATTTGCAAAATTTGTGTGATCAAATGCAGGAGAAATTTATGAAGGAATGTGAAAGGTTCCAAGGCAGTGAAAAGACATTCAACTTGTATAAATTTGTTTTCCAGGTGCATTGATGAATGTTTTTTAAGAAGAATAGAGATGAAACATACAGTGTTGTGAAGTGTTGGATTAGAATACAGATTTGATATGCAGTGTTGTTGAATGGATTAGAATGCAGTGTTGATTGGATTAGAATAAAGGATTGTTGAGTATATCTGGATGTCAGATTGAATAGAATGGGTATTTGACAGACATATATTTGTATTGAATGAAACAGAGTATCCCTCTGATTTTCTTATTACATTTGTGGTAATTTGGTTTACCAGTGAGGCACAATATGCCAGTGTGGCTTGTGGTCAGTGAGACCTTTCTATGCTAGTGAAGCTTGTGGTCAGTGAGACCTTAATATTTGTCAGTAAGACAATTTGTATTGCCAGTGAGGCATGTTTTTTAGTTAAGCCAGTGAGGCACTTCATGAGTGGTTTTTCTACCCCTGAGGGTTTTCCACTCGGTAAAAAGATTGTGTCTTAATTTCTTCTATGTGTGTGCATATTATTGGTTTGATCATGTTTTGTTTACATCTGTTATTGTAAGTCTTGTGCATATAAACTCAACAAATCATTAATGTATTCCTTTCCATCTATTCTGTAAGAGAAAGCTTTTAAAAAGTTGTAAAATGTTTGAAAATCAATACAACACTGATTCACCCCCCCTCTCAGTGTTGTCCGGACTCCTACAATTGGTATCAGAGCCAGTTTCCCTTCTACAGCTTAATCAGCTTGGGTAGGTCCTGTGTGTGGAGTTCAATGGGTAAGTGCAGAAGAAATAAGAACATGAGAAATGTTAAGATTCATTCTGGTCAAAAGACATCATCCATATCAAACTTAGGTGTTAATGTTCAAGTAGTTGATAAAGATGCTTCACAAGTTGAATCAAGGAAAGAGTTTTCTGGAGTTCCTCTATTTAATGGTTCAGACTTTTCAATTTGGTGTATTAGAATGTAAGTGTATTTATCCTCTTTAGGATATGATGTTTTAATGTCTATTGAGAATGGATATTCTAACTCTGCAAATAACAAAGAAGCTCTTAAATGCAATCATATAGCCAAGAAGGTTATTTTATCTGGTTTATCTAATGATATTTCTTGTAAAGTTGTGCAGTGTGAAACAGCTCAGGATATCTGGAAAGAACTCAAAAGAATTTACCAAGGTAATGATAAAGAAGAGGACACTCTGGTGTGTCAAGAAAGTGGCAATGAAAGGCAATCACATGAAGAAGTTGAGACCCAATCAAATTCAGAAGATGATGATGATCAGGATTATAATGAACAAGACTGTGAGATTGATTTGGAAGGAGAGCTTATATATGCTTTGAGTGAGCTCAAGAAGTATAAGAGAGAGAATCAGAAACTAAATTTGTTGCTGCAACAAGAAAGAGAATCTAAAGATAATGTACATTTAGAACTTGAAATTGTATCTACAGATCTTGAAGAGGCCAGATGTCAAATTATAAGTTTAAAAACATACATTGATGACTCAGATAAACTAGTTGCTAGATTAAAGATAGAAATTGAAGAAGCTAAGAGGATAGCTGATGTCTCAATTTCTAACCTTGAAGTTTCAAGGATTGAGAATCTAAAACTGGAAGGTGAAATTATCAATCTGAGAAAAGAGTATGATGGTCTTAAGAAGTATAAGGAATTTGAAGAAAGCACAAGCAAGCTACAAGAGATGCTTGGTAAACAAAAACTATATGGAGACACTACTGGACTTGGTTTTGAAGAAGGAGAATGTTCAAAAGCTAGACAGACCCCTAAAAGGAAAATTAATTTAAGTCATCATGTTGTTGCCACAGAAGGTAAAAGGAAGAGTGAAGCTGAACAGAAAACTAGAGATGAATTTGTACACAATCAAAGAAGGAATTTCAGAAAACCTATTGTTAGACAAGCATACATGTACAGGGATAATTATTCTTTTAATGGTTATTGTTATGCTTGTAATCAGTTTGGACACAAAGCAATTGTTTGCAGAAGGAATACTGACATTATTTGTTACAAGTGCAATAATGGACATATACAAAGAAATTGTGAAAGATATGATTCTGCATGGAAGTTTAACATGAGTTCTCAAAGGTACTATCAGTCATCTGATTATAACTGTAATATAGTTTGTTACAATTGCAACTCTCTTGGTCACAAAGCTTACAGTTGCAGAATGTTTGAAGGAATTGCATCATCGGATTTGAAATGGAAAGAAACAGAAAAGGTTTGGAGAAAGAAAGCACCTGTGAAAATTTGGAAGCAAAAAGAAAGTAAAAAGAAGTCAGAATCTATACTTGTGCATCTTGCACAAGTTACAAATGTTCTATAATGGATAGCATGAAGTAAGGGGGAGGAATCAAATGTTCTATCAATTAACCCCAAGTTTCAGGAAGGAGATCATTTGATATGATGATCTTGTCTATCTATCACTCTTGCCATGCTTTGAAATAGTTGATTATGATGTTGCTAACAAAGTTGATGTTTAGTATGTGATAGTGTTTCAGGTGTTCTTTGGTTCATTATCCTGAAAAGGTGTTTCAGAAGCTCTCTGCACAAAGAGGTTGATGTTGTTGTGACTTGATATCATGTTGGTATTTAAAAATTGTGTTGTAGTTCTGTGTGATCATGCTTGTCAGAGCAAAGAGCTTGAGATGCTCTCAAGAAGCTCTTATCAGAAAATTAGCATGTGTTGGCTAAGGTGGCTGAAAATGAAAGTTCAATTCATAACAATTATCTTTGTTTTTGATTTGTGCAAAGTGTTGTTGCAGATGCAGTTTGTTTGAATGACAAAGTCAAGAGGTAGTAGTTCTTATATAATACAGTATGTTTCAGATGTGGTGTCTTGTGTAGAACAGAAGGTTAGTTCAGATGGTCTTCATTCTTTGCCATGACAGAAAAGGTCTCAGAATAGTTTGGTTGCAAGATGATAATTTGATGATTATATCTTTTACTTTGTTGAGTTATGACATGTGTCTTGGAGCTTTCAGGTGGTTTGAAGATAATATCAAAAGAAGATGATAAAGTAGATATATTAAGGAGTTTCTGATGTTTCATTGATGATCTTCCTCTCTAATTTGTTTTAGACAGTGTTCTTCAAGCTATGATATTGATGGTGATATCTTGTATTTTTTTTGGAGGAAGTTAAAGGTATGTCTTGAATCAGCAGTAGCAGATGATAATGTTCAGCAAAGTTGGTCATATGTTGAAAGGTTAACATGAATTTATGCCTTCAAAGTGTTCATAATTTAATGTGATTATAATTGGTATGATCATGCTATAACATTTTTTCTGTGGAGTTTGAATTATTCTCAGGGGGAGTTAATCAGAGGATTGAGTTGTCTCTATCATGGGAGATTTGAAAAGATCTTATCAAA
This sequence comes from Cunninghamia lanceolata, assembly GCA_027924645.1. NCBI lineage: Eukaryota > Viridiplantae > Streptophyta > Pinopsida > Cupressales > Cupressaceae > Cunninghamia > Cunninghamia lanceolata. The sequence continues at coordinate 3,815,420 of BSBN01000246.1, forward strand.
AGTAGTCATCATGTCATCTTGAGTGAGTTATGTTGTATGAGCAGTACAGGGGAAGTAAATAGATTCATTGGAGATTTATCATTGAAGAGGAATTGTTTGTTTTGAAAGTTTGTCTTTCAATCACATGTAATGTCATCAGAAGTGTGTCAATCATCATCTTCATAGTAGTTTTGTGCTTCAGATGGGGAGATAATAGTCTTTGTCATCAAATGTCAAAAAGGGGGAGAAAGAAAAATTGCTTTAGGTGGTTTTGCCATCAATGACAAAGGGGGAGATTGATGGTGACAAGTTGTCATTGATGTCAAAAGGTTGTTCAGTTGATGATGTAAAGTTGTCATAGTTGTTGCAGGATCAGGAGGAGCAGGAGTTCACATCATCCTGTGTAGAGTTTACATCATCTTGATATGGTATGGTTGTGTGTTTATCTTGTTATCATGTTGCAGCTTGGTCAGTGTGAATGCTTGGTCATCAAGGTTGGAACAAGGATGTGTTGATTACAAAATATCAAGATAGAGCAATGAAATGATCTTTACATGCAGATATAGATTACAAAAAGTTGTTACATGCAGATCTTTACATGCTCATCTCATGACATTTGTTGCAATAAAGTTGTTGGCATTGCTTTGATCTTATCTGATATCATAGTCTTCAGTTGTGAGTTGATTTTCATACAGACAAATGTAGTAGCATGGATGGTTTGATATCAGTAATCAGATGGTTGTTGTTCATAGTTTGTTTCATGTTGGGTCTCAGATACTTCAGGTTGATATGTTGCTTTATGGCTAAGTCGGGAAGTGGATCAGTGCTAAGTTGAGTTGAGGATCTATGTTGAGTGGTGTTGTTTTGTTCCTCCTTCATATTTCTTGTAGTCATTATGTCATCATGCTCCTTGTTCATATAAGTGGTATGTCACCTTAATGTTATTGGACATAAATGTGTTAGGGTTCTGAAATCTCTATGATATTAATATAAAAATCCTAGTCTAAATTCTAAAATTCTATGCCTTGTAGTAACACTTAACTAAGTCATTATTATCTAAATTACCCTGCCATAAGAAAAAGATTTTTTTGTTATAATCTACAAGTGACTTGTTTTGACAGGTTAACTTCACTTATGTTAACCTGTTGAAGGGGTGTTAGGTCGTTGAGGTTACCGGCCTTTTAACTTTCTATTACCATTGTCTCCGGTCATCTTTTTATATATGAAGCGCCAAAAGGAGAGTTTAAATTTTAAAAGGGCGTTGAATATGGATAGTGGGAGCCCGACATATTTTGTATAGAGAGTTTAAAAGCATGCTTTATACATCGAATGGGGAAAGAAAAAGACATCATTTTTTATGGAAGGAAAAGCATCGAATTTGCTTTTGAGATTTTTTGATTAATTTTTTAAAATTAGAAATTCCCTATTTTATTGCCTTTCTAAATGAGGTCAAGTGGAGTTTCTTTTTAACAATATTTTTCTAATTTTAAATCTTCTCTTCACATTTAGAAGATTTATGATGGATTTTTTTTGTAGTGTGAAGATTATACCTTTTTGCAGACAAATTTGTGAAAAGTTATTTTTGCAGAGATGTGTTTTGAAAAGAAAAATGAAGGAGTTGAAGGAAGAAGTTGAAGAAATTTTTTATGCAGAAGATGAACAGATTGAAGTTTTTTTGTGTTTTGGAGAATATGAAACATCATGCAGAGATTTGAGAAATATTTTGTAATTGTGGAGATAAAGATTTTTTTTTATTTGCAGAGGAAGATGAAAAAGACAGATTGGAAGAATATTAGAGTTTTTTTGTTTGAAGATGAAAGTGTTCAGAGATTTTATTTTCTCCTACAGGGCACTGAAATATCGGAGAAAATGAAAAGTCAAGTTTGTAATTTTTGCAGATGTCAAGGGTCAGAAAAATGTGTTTTTGCAGAGAAGTGAAATTTCAAAAGTCTTGTTGTTTATATTTGCAAAATTTGTGTGATCAAATGCAAGAGAAATTTATGAAGGAATGTGAAAGGTTCCAAGGCAGTGAAAAGACATTCAACTTGTATAAATTTGTTTTCCAGGTGCATTGATGAATGTTTTTTAAGAAGAATAGAGATGAAACATACAGTGTTGTGAAGTGTTGGATTAGAATACAGATTTGATATGCAGTGTTGTTGAATGGATTAGAATGCAGTGTTGATTGGATCAGAATAAAGGATTGTTGAGTATATCTGGATGTCAGATTGAATAGAATGGGTATTTGACAGACATATATTTGTATTGAATGAAACAGAGTATCCCTCTGATTTGCTTATTACATTTGTTGGTAATTTGGTTTGCCAGTGAGGCACAATATGCCAGTGTGGCTTGTGGTCAGTGAGACCTTTCTATGCTAGTGAAGCTTGTGGTCAGTGAGACCTTAATATTTGTCAGTAAGACAATTTGTATTGCCAGTGAGGCATGTTTTTCAGTTAAGCCAGTGAGGCACTTCATGAGTGGTTTTTCTACCCCTGAGGGTTTTCCACTCAGTAAAAAGATTGTGTCTTAATTTCTTCTATGTGTGTGCATATTATTGGTTTGATCATGTTTTGTTTACATCTGTTATTGTAAGTCTTGTGCATATAAACTCAACAAATCATTAATGTATTCCTTTCCATCTGTTCTGTAAGAGAAAGCTTTTAAAAAGTTGTAAAATGTTTGAAAATCAATACAACACTGATTCACCCCCCCTCTCAGTGTTGTCCGGACTCCTAATTGGCAAGTGCCATTTTGTTCTTCTTATTCTTTTAACAGAGAATACAATCTTGGGTTAGTCACCCCATGGTTTTTCCCTTAACCAGGTTTTCCATACTAAAATATCGGTATCACATGTGTTGAATGTTTTTCTTCTCTTGAGTTATTGCATTATGCTTCCATGATTGAATCATTATTATGTTGTTGAAATATAAGAAGGCTTTAAGAATTTAAAGAACAGAAGTTTTAGTGACAACTGATTCACCCCCCCTCTCAGGTATCTGTGCTAAAACTAACAATTGTTATCAGAGTTAAGTTCCTCTAAAAGAGATTAACCTCTTGAGGAGATCCAGGATGTCTTCCTACAAGAAGGAGAGTCTGTGATTTGATGGAATGAATGACACTCTTTGGAAAAGCTGCATGGAATGTCACTTGTAATGTATGGGAGTTCAATAATGGAACATGACTATAAAAGAGTATATTCCTCCAAAGAATAGTCCAACAACTCTAGATGAAATTAGAGATACTGAAGATAATCTTTGAGTTAAAGAAGCCTTACTAAGTGGCTTATCTGATACAGAGCTAACAAATGTTATGGAATTAAAAACTGCGTATGAAATTTGGTCAAAGCTAGAAATTATACATGAAGGAGACAAATATGCTAAATGTGCCAAGCTACAAAGTCTGAAAGGAAAATTTGAAAACCTGAAGATGAATGAAGATGAGAATATCACTACATTTACACCAAAAGTAAATGTGTTTATTTGTGGCATTAGATGTGCTAGTGTAACTTTGGATGAAGATGAGATTGTTACCAAAGTTCTCAGATCCCTACCTCCTACTTACAAACACAAGGTTGCTGCTATTGAGGAATTCAGATCTTTAACAAATATTACAAGGGATCAATTGGTTGGGAAGTTAGCTGCATTTGAATTGGATGAGTTTAGAGATGCTCTCCCCAAGACTAAATCTGCATTCAAAGCTAGTGCCTCTACAAAAGGTAAACAAAGGTATGATCCAGAAGAGAGTTCCTCAAAGAAATTATCATGGTATGATAAAGCATGAAAAGACCTAGAAGAAGATGAGGTAGAAGCTACTCAACTTGAAGCCCTTGTTGCAGAAAGACTGCCAAGAGGATCTAGTAACTATGAAGGAAAATTGCCCTTCAAATGTTTCAACTGCAACAAGATTGGTCATTTTACCTCAAGATGTCCGAAAAAATTTTCAAGGCCAAATCCTAATAGATCAATATTCCAAAAGAAATGTTACTATGTTCAAGAAGATGATGATGATGAAGGGGTAACATATGATGAATCTGAGATAGGAAACAAATCTGGAAATGACTGGGTGTTTATTTCCATCAAGGAAGAAGATTCAATGTCCATTGAATTTGTCAATCATAAAATGGTAGAAAGGGCTCTGGCTACTCAAGTTGAAGAAAATGATGAATGGGTCATTGACAGTGGATGCTCTCACCATATGACTGGTGACAAGAATAAGTTCATAAATCTAGAAACATATGAAGAAGGAATTGTAAAATTTGGTGATAATTCTATTGGTAGAATCATAGGCAAAGGACCTATTTCATTTGATGGAAATAACAAAACCAGTGATGTTATGTATGTTGAAGGTCTGAAGCATAATCTTCTTAGTGTTGGACAGTTGGTGGACAAAGGCTATGATCTTCAATTCAAAAATAGAAAATGCAAGATCTTTGAAGGCTCTAGAATTGAGATTGCATTCGGTACTCAGACAAAAGGTAACATCTTCCACCTGGTTGGTACTAGAAAAAGTTGTTTATTTGTTCAAATTGATCAGAGTTGGTTGTGGCATAAGAGAATGTGTCATGTAAATTTTGATAATATCATCAAGATTAGCAAAAGTCAGGTTGTAAGAGATCTTCCAAGACTGGTGAAACCTACTAACAGTTTGTGCAAAGAATGTAAGTTAAGTAAGCAGAACAAAGTCACATTTAAAAGTAAGGAACAATCTTCAACCTGATTGTTGGACTTAGTGCACAATGATCTATGTGGACCGGCAAGAATCAGGAGTCTGCACGCTGATAGATATTTCATGTTACTAATTGATGACCACTCCTTGATGATGTGGGTGACTTTCTTGAAAGAGAAATCTGAAGCACTTGAGAAGTTCAAAATATTCAAGTCTATGGTAGAAAATGAAACTGGGTTAAACATAAAATGTCTTAGGTCTAATAGAGGTGGTGAATTCAGATCTGGAGAGTTCATAGAATTATGTGAGAAACATGGGATAAAGAGATAGTTATCTGCTCTAAGGACTCTACAGTAGAATGGAGTAGTGGAGAGAAAGAACTAGACCATCCAGAAAGCATCTAGAACCATGATGATGGAAGCAAATGTTCCTCAGATCTACTAGAGAGAAATTGTAAGCACTGCTATCTATACTCTTAATCAAGTACAAATCAGAAGCAATACTGGTAAGACTCCTTATGAACTTTGGTTTGGCATCACCCCTATTGTGAAATATTTTAGAGTCTTTGGCAGTAAGTGCTATATCAAAAGAGATGAAGGCCTTGGAAAGTTTGATGCTAGAAGTGATGGAGGAAAATTCTTGGGATATTCCACTCAAAGCAAAGCATACTAGTGTTATAACAAGAGATTGAGAAAGATTGTAGAAAGTACAAATGTGAAGGTTGATGAAGGCATTGAAAATCCCTCAAGGTCTTATGAGTATGAAGCAGATGATCAGAATGATGTTTCGGTCCAAGAAGAACAAGCCCCAACTGCAGTTCAGATTCATACTAATCCAAAGAATCCTGAAGTACAAGAAGAATAGATAAGTTTGAATGAACCTATCCAAGAAATTGAAGTGCAAGAAATTCCCAAAACTCCCAGGTATGTAAGACTGAATCATTTTGAAGACAAGATCATAGGAGATAGAAGCAAAGGTGTTCAAACAAGAAGAAAAATTGCTCAAGATTCAGTGGAGTATTGTCTAATTACAAAGGTTGAACCAAAAATAGTATATGAAGTGTGCAATGATGAAAGTTGGGCTAAAGCAATGGAGGAAGAGTTGATACAGATTGAAAAAAAATCACACTTGGGATCTTGTTCCCAGACCTAAGGACAAAAATGTGATTGGGACTAAGTGGGTCTTTCAGAATAAACTGAATGAAGATGGTGAAGTAGTCAGAAACAAAGCCAGATTGGTCTATAAGGGTTATTCTCAAGTAGAAGGAGTTGACTTTGAAGAAACTTTTACTCCGGTGGTAAGAATTGAAGCAGTCAGATTATTTCTTGCTTTTTCTGCCTTTAATGATTTCAAAGTATATTAGATGGATGTCAAGTCTGCCTTCCTAAATGGTGATTTGGAAGAAGAGGTATACATTGAGCAACCGGATGGATTCCAATTGTTTGATCATGGTGATATAGTCTACAAGTTGAGGAAAGCATTGTATGGACTCAAACAAGCCCCAAGAGTCTGGTATGAAAGATTGGACAAACATCTTTTGAAGATTGGTTTCAACAAAGGTATTGTTGATAGTAACTTGTACTTCAAGATTGGTTATGAAAATATCTTGATTGTTGAAGTATTTGTTGATGATATCATTTTTGGAGGAAAAGATAGTATGTGCAAGACTTTTGCAAATCAAATGAAAAGTGAATTTGAGATGTCTATGTTTGGGGAAATGAATTTCTTCTTGGGTCTACAAATCACTCAAATAAAGAAAGGAATCTTCAAATCACAGACCAAATATGTGAAAGAATTGTTGAAGAAATTTGGGATGGAAGATTTAAAGCCAATGAATACTCCCATGGAAACTGGGTGTAAACTGAGCAAAGATGATGAATCTCCTAAGGCTGATCAGAAAAAGTATAGGTCAATGATTGGAGGGCTACTGTAGCTTACTCAAACTAACCTAACATTATGAATGTTGTTAGTCTTGTTGTCAGATTCTAAGTTGATCCTAGAGAGTCTCATGTCATGGCAATCAAGAGAATTCTTAGATATCTAAAGGGAACAGTTGAGTATGATTTATGGTATCCTAAGGATCATAATTTCTCTCTTCATGCATATACAGATGTTGATTGGGTAGATGTGGATGACCAGAAGAGTACCAGTGGTGGTGCATTCTTTTTGTGGAAAAGATTGGTTTCTTGGCTGAGCAAGAAACAAGAGGCAATATCTCTGTCCATTGCAGAAGTAGAGTATATTGTAGCAGCAGGTAGTTGCACTCAAGTATTGTGGATGAAGAAAATGCTAAGAGATATCAGAGTGGAGTATGAAGAACCTATCACAATTTTCTGTGATAACTCAAGTGCAATAATATATCAAAAAATCTGGTGTTGCATTCAAAGACAAAACATATATCCATCAAGTTTCACTTTTTGAGAGAGTAGGTGAACAAGAATGAAGTCAGATTGGAGTTTGTGCCCTCAAAGGATCAGATTGTAGACATTTTTACTAAACCTCTACCTAAGGACTCTTTTGAGTATCTCAGGGAGAAGTTAGGGGTTATTACCCCTCTGATTCTGAATTAAGGTGCACTAATGTGCATCAGTCCGGTGGATCTCATAGTCATATCTTGTGGTCTGGATTGGTGATAGGAAGCTTCTACTCAGGGGGAGCAGTCTATAGGATTCTGAAGTATTGATGCAAGTATGTGCCCTTTGCCATTGATGTCAAAGGGGGAGAGAAGACATGTGAAAAACAAAAGAGATTGCTGATCAAAGGGGGAGAAATAAAGAAAGAAAATACATGTGAATGGTTGATGTTGTTAGAGGGGGCCAGTGAGAAGTTCTTATCTTGATGGTCAAAACAATTTTTCACACCATATGTTGCCATCAATGACAAAGGGAGAGATTGTTCCAAGTATGGGCCTAACCAGTTTTGTCATTGATGTCAACATACTCTTGTTGCATTGATGTCAAGGATTGGATGAGATATGTGCTGAGGATATTGAGAAAATTAGCCCTATCAGAAACAGAGAAGGACTGTGAAGATAGTAAAGTTCTACAAAGCAATGATCCCCAGATAGTTGAAGATCAGAGTATGTGCATCAAACGGTTTGTAGATATGTGTCTGAAGGTGCTCTTGTAAAGATTTGAGAGGTCCGCATGAAAATGTGGAGGAGTTATGGCCATGAGAGTAAAACCAGTTCTCGCAACTGTTTAGACATGACATAGTGACACAAATAGGTCTGGTGAGATCTGGAAATGTAATATCTTATACTGCAGATCTAATGCCATGTTTGGGAAGCCTATGTGAATTGACAACTCAAGTGGTTCGTGGTCTGGAGGTCCGTAAGCAATTATTATAATGTGACAGTGATGACCAGCTATGTTCTTAAGGTTCCAAATGAAGATGCAAATGATTCCAGTAAGCTGAAGTGGTGTGGATGTTCTTGATGATTCAGGCAAGCTTGTGGGGGTCTCTAGATTGTGTCCAGTTCGTGTTGGCAATTTGCATTAAAGATAGATCTTGTAATTGAAGATTTACCTTTTAGTACTGATGTTCTTCCTAGTCTTGGCCGATTGAATGTTTTACACATGTTGTGAATGATGTTGAAGATGTTTTACAAAGCATGGCGTGTTCCTCGAAGAAGATTGAAGTCCCAGATATGCGTGGCAGACAGGGTAGTGACGCGCATGAAGTTTTTGTAATAAGTCAAGTTGTATTTTTCTAATTGCTCTGTAATAAAATAAAGTATGTGCTGTGCCGACTTTGATGATCATTCCAAAGTCAATGTCATGTATAAATAAAATTTGTGAAGTCATTTGAAAAGATGCATGTGGTAATGATGAGAAAGTGATAGAGAAGAGGAGCAAAAAAGTAGAGCAGAGGTATTGAGCTTAAATGGAACTATCTCAAGCATGGGGAAGATGCTAATCTCCAGTTCAAGTATGTAATATTTATATTATTTTGTAGATAGTGTGTCTCATGTAGGCAGTGGGCCTCTTGTGAGCAGTGTGCTCGGGTAGTGAGCCCTAATTGGCAAGTGTTATTTTATTCTTCTTATTCTTTTAATAGAGAATACAATTTTGGGTTAGTCACCTCGTGGTTTTTCCCTTAATCAGGTTTTCCATGTTAAAATCTTGGTGTCATATGTGTTGAATGTGTTTCTGCTCTTGAGTTATTGCATTATGCTTCCATGATTTAATCATTATTATGCTGTTGAAATATAATAAGGCTTTAAGAATTTAAAGAATAGAAGTTTTGGTGACAACTAATTCACCCCCCCTCTCAGTTGTCTATCCTAAAACCAACACTTTCTTGGCAACAATGAATCTTGTGATATTGTTGGTAAAGGGGATATTTCTTTAAAACTAAAAAATGGATATACTTGGTTGTTACGTGATGTTAGATATGTTCCCCAACTCAAACAAAATGTAATCTCAGCTGGACAATTGGGTTCTTAAGGTTGTGAGATTAGTTTTGAATCAAATAGATGCAAGATTAAAAAGGGGGGCCTTGGTAGTTGCAAGGGGTAGCAAATTAGGCACCCTGTATGTCATAGAGAGTCATGTTGAAGTGGGAGTTATTCATCCTACTTCATATTTGTCATTGGGGACTGCTAGGCAAAGGTCTTTGGATCAATTATATGCTAATTTTATTATTAATAATTTTCTTAGTATGTTTGACAGTGATAGTTTTGGGGATCAATTAGATGATGGTCTGCAGGTTGATGCCATAGAACCTGGGGAAGATGAAATTAATGGCAATGAAAGTGAAAATTTGAAGGTGATCTAAGATGAGACCATAAAAAAATTGTGAATCTAAAAATATGTCCACCAATATGGAAGATAGAGAAGCTAAATCTAAGAAGACTACCATCAAAGTTGGTGGTGAATTTGGTGGAATTGCTAGAATTGTTGTATCTCTGATTTTATTTTTGTTTATCTACTGTATATGTTTGTCTTTTGTGCTTGAAGAGGGTAAGTTGCAGGTAAAGAAGATTGACATGAAAGTGAATCTGATGGATGCTTTGTCGAAGATTGTTCCAAGGGAGAAGTTTGATTTCTACAGGACTTCTCTTAGCATTGTCAAGTTCTTACAATAAGCCTGGAGTAGGGGATATATCGACGCACCTCTTGCAGCTTGGATTGGACTACAAGTGGGAGATTTTTGGTGTGCATTGACTATATACAGCCCAATCCTATGTGGTTGTAATGCCTGCTCAATCCTTTAATATTTGCAATGTCCTGTCAGCTACCACTACGTCCTCTCTTTATACATCGACCTCTGCATGCTCTTATTTTTCCCACAATGAGGTTATTCCTTTGGTGGTAGTTGTAATTACCTATTATTAGTCTTGAGTGGAGTTAAATAAATATTGTTGTAGGAACAACAGAGTTTATATATTATTATGGATTATGAGCTACATATGTAATTTTGTATGAGAGCATTATTTTTTGAGTAATACAGAGAGCAATCCCCTGCTCAATGTGGATGTAGCCAATTGGTGAACCATGTTAAAAAAATTGTCTTTTGTCTTCAACATCTGTTCTGAGTTTATTTCTGTATTTTATTTATTTTGTTTGCATTTGTGTTTTACTTTTTTTCTCAACAATTAAATGGGTAGGGAAATGGCCTTCTAGGGAAAAAATTACACATTTCATCAGAAACAATGGGGAGATGAATTGAAAATTAAATCAATGCCAAGGGGTTTCTTTCTTGTTGTCCTCTCTTTTGTAGATAAGGAAAAAACATATATTAGCTTAGGGGCCCAATTTAATTGATACTGTTGGTATTTATATTAAGGATTTGGAGCCAAACTTCTATCATATTAATCATGAAATATTGGTTACTCTGATGTGATTAGATTTTATAATCTACCTATGGAGTACGAGCATATAAGTATTTTAAAGCAAATTGGTGACAATTTGGGATCCTTTATCAAAAATGATGAAAGAATGATGGAAAGTCTGGTTGAGATGTATGCCCAAATTTGCACTGATATAGATCTTCAATCCCCTCCTCCCCAAGAAATTGAAATAAGAACTATTGTAGGGATTTGGAGATAGAAAGTGGAGATTGAAAAAACTCCCCCTTTGTGAAAAATTTACAGACTCCAAGGTCACGCAGAGAAAGAGTGCACCAAGACCAAGAAGAAAAGTGAGGTGATTGGAGCAGACTCTCAGGAGAAATAGAATAATGTAGAACAAGAAGTAGATGTAGGAAACACTAAGGAGGAGAGGAAAGTGGGCATGAGGTAGAAACTGCAAATGTTGTTAGTAAGAATAGTGATACACAGGGGTCAGATGAGGGTCATAACCTCAAGGGGGAAGAAGAATAGGAATCTCAATTTCATCAGTAAAAAGCAAAGAGAAGGGAGTCTTCTCTTTCTAAAGATACTAATCTCATTATTCAATAGGTTTAAAACATGAACAGGGGCTTAGAGGGTAGGTCAATCTTTGAAATACGCTTGGAGTTGTTTGGATGCAATAAGGTCTTGGACAACAAAGAAAATGACAATCCAAATCAAATTCATATTAGGAGCTAGAATCAGATTTAGAAGGTTTTTTCACAGATGATGGTGTTGGTGAGATGGAGGAGAGATCAATCTCCCAAATAGAGACAAAGCTTAAGAAGCCAAAAGTTGGAGGGGAGAAATAGAAAGGCAAGAAATCCAATAGAGTCAAGCTAGAGTTGGCATGGAAGGAAAATGGGTAAATGAAATTGAGATCAAGGAAGGGGATCAAACTTCTTGAGGAGCAATGAGGCTCATAACATGGAATGTTAGGGGTATTAATGGCCCCAACAAAAGACGTGTTCTTAGGCATCAAATTAATTTGAGCGAACTAGATGTAATTTTAATTTAGGAAACCAATTTGTCTTTAGAGGAATCTAACATGTTCATGGGAAGGTGGAAACAATGGAAATGTCTTTTTTCCTTTATAAAGGGGACCTCAAGTGGTTTTTCTACTATCTGGAACCCTTTCAACATAAAAGTGGCAGAGATTTAGTCAAAATGCGGCATGTAGTGAAGTGGCATTGGTAGAAGAGGGAATGGTAGGATTTAGATGGAACCTATGTGTAGAAGCTAAGGATATCTTGGATAGAAAACTAGTATTTGGTAGGCTAAGAAGGATGAGAAATCTCATACCTGCAAAAGAGAGAAACAGAGTATGCAATACAAAAATGATAAACACCATAAGTGAATAGGCTAAACTATCAATATTATGTACAATGTTTGTACATATAAATGAGAAGTGGTTGAATCGCATAAGAAGTTGACTTTGTAACACCTCGCCATGAATACCTCGGAGAACATCACATCTATGCTATATGCAATAGGAGAATTTTTTTTTTAAATTGAAAGAGATAGTAAAGTAACAAAGTAATATTAACGCATCATTTAAACTAATGACTTGTCCTCTAAGATAACATGGTTGCATTACTTAACAAAACAATTAACATAATCTAACACACATCATGAATTAACATTAGTAACTCATTGTAAGCCTAATGCACTAAAACAATAAACATTTACATCTACATAACATCATATAAGTATTCATCAGGATCTAGTACATAGTTACAATTTCTCCCGACATATGAATACAACATTACATCATTACATTATCATCTTCTAAATACATATGAATACATACATAATGAATCATCTAATACACAGGCGAGTACATGAGCATAATAACTGTCTTCATAAACAGGTACATGATCTGAATCTACTACAGGAGTTACAACTTTCTTGTACACGAACAAAGGCAAGGAAAAACCAATGGAGATAAAGCACATCCACCCGACCATGTGGAACCCTGAGGTCCACCCCCCATGCTAGGAGATAACATAAGGTCCTAAAACATCATACAATCAGGTAGACAATTGCCTAACAGGAACAAAGACCAAACAAGACTCCATTAAAACACATGACAACACCAAAAGCAACTAAAAATCACTTCCAGAGGTAACACACTACAAATGGGGAGAGTACAACTAGGGAATGCTAGGCTATAGTAGGGAGAGTGTCATTGCATTGTCCTAGCATGGGTTACCCAGGCTATCTCTCACTAGAAACCGGCCCCCATCTATGGTTACCCTGGCAGCCTCTCTCTAGGCATCGGCCCCATAGGGTGACACATGCGGATCCGACACACCCTTTCATGGAGACAAGGAGGTCAAACTTGCCAACCAGGCCTTCTCAATCCCATCCTTAGTCTAAACAAGCACTACAGGCATGGGTGAGGAATCCAATTATCTTGTTTAATGTGAATTACTACCCAACCCTCTAATTCATTAATTAGGTTATCACTTGATTACTAACTTTCAATGGGTTACCCTGGCTAGCCACTTTGGGCGCCGGCCCCACATTGAAAGCCACTCCCCTACTTGCATCTAGAAATCCTAACCATCAAGCAAGACAATTACTATCTTAATGATAAGTAAACATGAACAATGCAAGGCATTTACCTTCTTGCATACAAAACATAATCACAGTGACCAACCTGTACATCATTGTCCCAAAACTTTCAGTTAATCAATCACACAAGTCCAGAGCAAGGTATGGATCATCTTGCTCTCAAATCTCAACCAAAAAAAAAATAATTTCTCATTATTATTTCCAAGATCTCCCCATTACAATACTACACACAAACTCGATATCAACACTTCCTTGGAGAAGATTTAAACCCATCAAAATATATACACAACATAGTAAATACATCATCTCACATTATTGTTTACCAAGACCCACATACATAGACAAAAGACATCATGTTCTTTCAACATCTTCATTTCAAGACACCTATGAATAGAATACATGCCATCAAATCATATTACTTTAAGCCTCTGGAACCTAAACTTGACAATTTACACATAGACCAACTCACATGAAAATTTTGTTTGCAATAAGCAATTTCAACTAAACAACTCATTGACAATGTAAATTTTTCTTACAAGAGCAATTCAATGTCTTAGTTATCATGTTACCTATAAGTTTTACTTATAAGGCTAAATTTTCAAGTACATTGTTATTTAACATAATTCCAAACTTTAAACCCAATTTCAACTTAACAAAATCATTATTAAAGATCTTTACAAAACCAAATCAATTAGATTAAATTTCATCTACACTAATTATTTTGTCATATCCAATTTCATTTAATCAAATTAGCAACTGGATTCAAGTTATATCTCCACCAAGAATTTCATAAAACCTAGGTCTAGTTTAATTAATATTAATTCTATCTATTATATTAATCACTCATCAATTACATATAACCGTCAAGCTAAACAATGCATAGATAATATTAATTACAAATACTTATAACTTAAATGCTAATTTCAACATTTATAACCCAAACCCATATATCATATTTCTACTAACAAAACCATTATAATAGAATCAATGCCATACTACAGTAAATATGCGATCATATCGCTTAGTTTAATAAACATTCGTATTAAACTATAACAACTACGTTTCTTTTGTTTCATAAGTTAATAACTATATCATATATATATACTCCAACAAACTCATCTACTAAATCATGGATCTTAACTATGCATGGATTCATATTTAATTTATAATTAATAATTGATACCTATACAAATATCCATATGACATAAATGTTTATATACATGTTCATGCACTTGTGTAGGTTATTCCTATCCTCAAGGTAAGATTTGGTTAATCAACCTTCAAATTTTGGACGGTTTAAAAACAACACCACTCTGCCTTTGAGTAGCAGCCACACCATTTCCATTTCTTCAAGCGACGACTTCATAGACCACCACACCCAATTTGAAACACCTTTGTTAAACAAGGCTAGAGTCTCACCTAGAGGATGGAGTTTGACAGACTTAAGGAGTATGCACACCATATTAAATGGGTTATCTAGATTTGGATTATGGTCGATCAAAAATACTTTGAAGATTTGAACAACCAAAGAACAAGACACCCAAAACATAAATTGACTAAATGAAGAGCTAATAAGATGTTTAATACAATCTACTATAAGAATTGGATCCTGAAGAATCTATGCAAAAGTGGGCAGTTTTATATGATCCAAAGTCCATATTTATTTGAGACCTTAATGCACATAAGAAAAAACATTTCCATCTAGATCTAATAGAAGGCAGAAGTAAGGAATACTCTAATGGACAAGGTACTTGAACTGTTTGACAAGGTTCAAAGATACTTACGTACACAAAGAAGATCATTGGTTTATCTATTAGAGGATATGAACAAACTAACAGATCCTTAGCAAGATGACTTCGTAACCCCTTTTAAAAATAGATAAAAACCATTGTTTCTAAGATCCAACACCAACATTTAGCAATTATAAGATTATATAGAAATCTTAATACTAATATATAGATAACATATGATTATATGCAAACCATAATGCCAATATATATGGCGATTACTATCTTATAATTATAAAAAGATCTAATGTAAAAATAAAAAATATACTTCATGCTATGATGATCTAGGTTTATGACATGCAAATAAGGCAACAAATATGCTTCTTTCAAGATTTACATTGAAATGTTTGCTTTTCCAATTTCACAAGCAACAACCCTTAGAAAAACAACCTTTACATTTAATAAATAAAGGATACATATAATATTTAGAACATACAATATTTACATTTAACCAATAAAGAAAAACATATAATATTTATATTTAATCAATAAAGAAAAACATATAAAATTTACATTTAATCAATAAAGAAAAACATATAATATTTATATTTAATTAATAAAGAAAACATGATACCTCAATCGCAATATCCCACTAATGGTAGAATCCTTGAATGAAAATCATAAAAATGAGCCAGTCACCCCCACTCCATGAAGAGTTTTTAAAGAGAAGGAAAGAGTAACTTCCTACCCAAAACTAACTCAACCACCCAACTAACTCAACCACCCAACTAATTCAACCAACCACCTTCCCATTTTCGTCACTTTTGTAAGTGGGGCTTAAAGGAGGGTCTAAAAACCTTTTAAAATATTATAAATGACAAAAATAAACTTCTTACCTATGCACCCTGGACATAAGACAATTTTCCAAACATAAAATACAACTTAGACCTCTTAAAAACACTTAAAAATCATTTTAAAAGTTACAAGGTTAAATCCCACACAAGAACATAATCATTTTATCACATAAAACTAAAAATAATATTTCTTAACATCATGGCCAATAGACCTTAAGGCCCCATGCCTAGGTCAGACATCACACAGAAAGACATAAAGTGGCTAAACGACCACCATCATCCATTGACATTATAATTGTACATGTACACTCAACAAGAAGTGTTAGTACAATATATAGCCAAAATATATCCATCATAAATAACATATTATCACAAATCCATTAGTAACCATAGTGTAACGCTGAATCAATACACTCTTGATCCAATTGTTAGGCTTCGTCAATTGGATGATAGGACTGTCTCCTCTCTACTCTAGGGTCTGGTTAGTGCGTTTACTAGTGTTCAGCGACCTTCCCTTAATTAAATCAATTTAATAGTAGTAATAAAATAATTCATATTCAAACAACTTTAAATAATTATTTGAACTAGGTAATTATCAATTACCAATTTAATCTTATTAAATATTAATAATAATAATAATATTATTATTATATAACCCTATCAAATATTATAGTGGATCAAATATTAGTATAACTATATAATGAAATCTAGGCATACAACATAACCCACTGAAAAAGATAGCCCTTCGAAGCCAAATCAAACATGTTCACAAACCAGGGCCAAAACACACTTAACCAATAAGATCCATCAAATATAAATCAATTGCAACACCTGACATACTGACCGAACTGACAGGTTGAACTAGACATGTCATGCATCCTGATCGAGGATGATGACTTGGGATGGGGGACCTTAAGTTATCTCCGGAACAACTTATCCATTGGGTTCAAGGCACACTCAGACCTGTTAATTCAGGTGGAGTCAATGCCGGATACCTGCATCCTGTAACAAATGACACAGTCAAGCATGTATAGATACATATAAGATGACACTAGGTGAAAAAGGAATCACAACATCACAGGGCACTCGCAAGCGAGTGATGCGAACATCCTTTCCACATCATATCAATCTAGATTAGATAACACATAATCATAACCAAATTGAATCTACCTCATTATCTGACCAGAACCATACACTGAACATATAGGTACATGAAATTGAATAAGTCTTAGAAGTACCATCATAACAAATAAATCTAACAGAATCAGTCTATGAGATCCATTCTAACATATAACAATTGTAGTAAGATCAACATCTTAATCATTAGAATGCAAAACAATGTAAAAGCCTGCATTATCAGTGTTGCAATGGAGATTATCAATATTAACTATCGTATGAAACCACACATGGATGAAATATCTATCAATATTGTACAACATCAATTGTTTACCTTACCTTAATTATTCCTGTTATTTTACCTTCGTCTTCATGCACCTTGATCAGTTCACCTATACATCTAAGGTGAGAATGGAGGGGCACTACAGACTTATACACACTAATAGTGGTGGCAAGTTTGTTTGATGCAAAAACTTCCAGAGGTCATAACTTTTGACCTGAAGCTCCATTGGAGCTGAAATTTGGTGGGCATATGCATCTTGAAGAGTTTATTATTTTTATCATTGAATGGGTAAATTGAATAGGTCACCATTTCCACACTTTTCGTGACCTTATCTGATCATCTAGGGCCTCAAAATGAGGTTTTAATGTTTTTTTGAAATTTTCCTAGTTGTTTTTTTCTAAATATTTGAACCTAGATTTACTTGCAATTAGATTATAAAATTGACGATTAATCATTTTTTTGTAAGTTTCAAATATTTGGAAACTTTCAAGGTCATACGGATAAGGTTGCAAAGTTACCAAAAATGACAATTTTAGAAAGTTTTGAAAATCTGCCAAAAATGGTAATTTCATTTTTGTATAAGTTTGATATTTATCTTTAGTTGTAGCAGAATCGAATGGAATGAGTAGGAGCTTGAAAATAATTCTGAGTTTTCTGGTTATTTGTTTGCAATAAAAAAATTGTTGAGCTTAATGTTGTGAAGTTTGTTTACATCATTGTTCTTCCAAAGTAGAAAGAGGTCCCACCACATACCTTGGAAGAGTTTGACGAACTCTCCAAATTACCACATAGCCACCTAAGATGTTTAATGCCAAGTGTTGAAATACATGCATAATTACTTAATAAGTAATAACAATAAATTTCTACACTAACACCCCCTGTTAAGCATAGCTTAGGTTGGCACAAATAAAAATGGGTCCTGGAAGCTAGGCCTAATGAGGTATCCCTGTATAATACAATCTCTTATAGAGTGGAGAAAGGAAGAAAACCTAGTGGAAATATCTTCCCTTCAAAAGAGACGAAAATGTAGAAGTGTACTAGACACAACACAAAACACCCAAAGATGATAGTCTTGAAATCCCTACAAGATAGGGCCCATATGCGCCTCCACACCTCCACAACAAAGACAACAAAATTCAACACATAATGTCACATGGAAAATGTTGTAGTAGATCCCTCTACAACAAATGATGTCTCTTCCTTTTGGAAGATAGAAATCCTGAGTTATCAAAATGTTGAGTTCCCACTCAAGTGGAATGTATGAAGGAACTAGGATGTATGGTTTTGGAAGTTGCTCATGTTTCCCAATGCAAATCCTGAAATGAGTCACAACCAATTTAGGTGTCTAAATCCTAACAAAAATAAGTGAATTCTCAAAGTCAAACATCTACAAGAATATAGAATTAGTCATTAAGCAAGTGATGTACGCATGAGAATACTCATCAGAGTTGGATTATTTATGAAGATAACTACAGGCATTTAAGTTGACAATATAATTTTACTATCACTATTTCATCATCTTTTGTATTTCCAAAATTTAAAAGAATGAATTTTCCAAAAATATGGACATAGTCATTGGAGTTGAATAAAAAAATGTATTGCGAAAAGGCAGACTTGATCTTTGGCATTGTTGTTTCAGAGGCTATAAATAGCAGCTTGCTTGTGAGTATGAAACCTCCTCACACGCATCCTAGAGCCAATGAGATTCTTGTTGTTATAGAGGGCTCTCTTAATGTGGGCTTTTTCAACACTAACATGAAACTTCGTTTGTTCACCAAAACTCTGGAGAAGGGAGACGTCTTTATCTTTACCAAAGCGTTGGTGCATTTCTAGCAGAACATGGGGCATGCAAATATAGTGGCAATTGCTTCTCTAAGTAACTATCTTCCTAGAACCTAGAAAATTACCATAGCCTTGTTTGGAGCCACTCCACCTATTGATGACGCTCTCCTGGTAAAAGGTTTCCAAATCAACAAGAATCTGGTTGACAAACATAAGTTAAATTCTAAGAAAACATTCAGCAACCATGGAATCAGGTAAACATCATTGCATGACTCTAAAATCTATCACCTCCTTAAATAATTTCCCAACATAGGTATGAATAAAGCCTCAATTAAATGATGTTTCAACATGTGAATAAATAATCCCTTCTGTTGAGTTTGTGTTTCAACTAGCTTCTTTCATACAAAATTTCTATTGTTAATTTTATGTCTCAACTATATTCTAATAATCAAAATTCAAGTGTGTTTCTTCCTTTCCCTGTACTCAAATTAATTTTTATTTATTTTTAATTGTAAGAATCTCATAATTATACTGACCTTCTTTATGCTTGTCAAATCCCATCCCAAGGATAAATTGACTTGACATTGGAATTCATGCATCTCTTATATAATAGAGTTCACAAACTACTAGCTCTCCACCCATTATAAAGATTCAAGAATGAAATAAGATAAAAAAATAATTAGGGCACATGATTTTGAATTAATGGATTGGGAACAGAAGAGAAGGCTCATTTATTTTGTAATTTGGTGTAATGTAAAGTACGCTTTCCATAACTTTATCATAGGGATAAATAAATCAACTCATCAATAAAAATAGAAACTAGAAAAGACACATATTCCATATATGTAAAGATATCAATCACATCTTACAAATACATGTGTCAAATCCAAGAGTTAGCACAATAATATAATAAACACTGATACATCTTTGGTTCTCATGCCATATAGTCAACTCAGTGCAATAAATAGGTACAATATCAAAATTATACAAGTAATGAATATTGAATCAAATCACTGTCGTTGGACATCACTAACGCTCATGGTCATCCACAAGCTGAGAGATGAGAACATGGCCCAGGCACTTTTCTGCCCAACCACGAAGTATTTACAGTTCCCCAAAATCCTTCCTAACATGAAGGATACCCAACCCTACACGAATTGCCTAGCAACTTGGAAACAATAGGCAAGAGGGACAAACCGGTGCAAACTGATGTATAAAGGAATATATTTTTAATATAATGTGCAATATCTCACAAACAAGATGTGGTAGAGAAACATATAAATATATTTTTTCTAAACACATATATTCATCTATTTCAATGAAGGCATGGATTTGGCCAAAGCACTTTAAAAGTAATGGTCAAAATCCTAAAAAGCTCGGATCAACATTCTCTATTTCACCAGAATATAAAAAATATACATTGGGAATAAGATATTTTACAATGTACAAACCCAGGTATAAATAGTTGGGTAAAAGATAAGGTACAGGAACAACCAACCCCAACTACCTCAATCGAGAAAAATTAAAAATGCACCTAACATTATTAAAATACCTAACAATGTAAATGTTAAAGTAGCCTAAGTAAACTTAAGCGTACTCTAACAACCCCCCTTAAGTGCAACTTAGGGCTATTATTATGCAATATAAGGTGCAAAATGGGTCCTGGCAACTAGGCCATGTTAGGTACCCATGTACAACTACAATGCAATGAAATGCTATCTCTCACAACCGAAGAAAAGGAGAAAAACCTTGTGGGAAAAAAACTCCTCTCCAAAAGAGACAAAAATAGAAAATGTTGAAAATCAAAAAGTGAAAGGAAGGAGGACTCCTCAAGATCCCCCGAGGACAACTTCCTTCACCCCTAACATCGATCGCAACAAAATATAGTGAGTAGATGTGAAAGGTTTAGTGAATATGTCTGCAACCTACTGCTTGGTAGGCAAATACTCCAAACTAAGGACACCCTTCTGAATGAGTTACCTAATGAAGTGCATGTGGATCTCCTTATGCTTAGTGAGCTAATTCTCCACTGGGTTGTGAGAAATATGAATGGCACTCTAATTGTCACACTAAAGAGTAGTGGGATGATTAGCTGAAAAGCCAAACTTAGCCATCAACTATTGAAGCCAAAGAATATCTTGACTACCCAACACTGCTCCTTAATACTCAGCCTTAGTTGATGATAATACAATAGCAATTTGCTTCTTGCAAGACCAAGCAACTAGACCAAAAATAAGAGAAAAGAGAAAGCCAAAAATAGACTTCCAATCATTAACATCACTAGCCCAATCTGAGTCAATGAAGTCCACAATCTTAGTAGCTCCTAATGTATAGAGAATGCCAAACTGTGTAGCGTCCTAAATGTACCACAAAAAAATTTTGGTTGCCTTCCAATGACTCTCATGAGGATCTTGAGAGAAACAGGAGACAAGACCAACAACAAAGGAAATATCAAGACGACTATGTGTCAAGTACAGAAGGCTGCCAGCCAACTACCAATACAAGGTAGCATCAACTGATGGAGTAGTACAAGTGGTAGACAAAACAACACCTAATTGAAAAGGTCTTGTAGTCAACCATCCCAAATCTTTGCCTGAAGAAGGTTTTTTCATTGTCATTTTCTCAAATAAGGAAGATAGAGATTTGATTTTTTCAAAAAATTGTCTGGTTCTTTGAAGGAGCTGAATTATATTTGCAGCCATGGCGACCAAGTTTTAAAACTTCAAATGTGGAGATTTCCCATGTGCTTTTTTGGATTAATCTCAAAAACCCACCTTTAGAATACAAAGGGAAATAAATCTTGTGGCTCATTGGTGATTCTATTGAAGTCTTCCAAGCCAAGGAGGAATTTCAGCTAATAGTGATAGAGAAAAACATTAGGATTTGTATCCTTATGGATATAAAAAAGGGCTTTCCTAAAAACATTACTTTGCAAACCTCTAAAGTAGGATGGGTACAAGAAATTTGTTTTGAGGGTCACGAAATCTAATGTTTCAACTATGGGGGTCTTGATCACTTTGATTGTAGCTCAGACTCTGTCACCAATACATGCCCCAAAAGGGTGTGTTTTCAAGACCCACTTGTGACTACAAATTGTATCTCTACTGAGTCAAGACCAAAAGTTTCCATAGATTTGGTTTCTCCTATGGAGAATTGGAATGATGGAGAGAAGCCTCAAATTTCCTACTATGTAGCCTGTAGTGAGACTTCAGCAAAGGAGGAGGGTTTGAGACGATGCTCTATACCAAAGAATAGATCTTGATCACATTCTTTAAGTGATTCCCACTCTCTAAAAGGGTCTCTTTCAGAGGGTTTTTCCTCTGAGTCAGAGTTGGATCTAGATATCAATTGGCCTGCAAGTAATGATCTCTTCCCTCTCTAGGGAAGAAACAGGTACATATTGCTTTATTGATATAGACACAGAAGAAGAAGAGATAGAATGTCTGGAGGAAGATGGAGATTTTCTTCCAAGAGAGACAGAATTTCCAGACTAGTCCATGAGAGCCATGATAGATGATGCATTGTTTAATGCAGGAAATGATTTTTTTAATGATATGGCTGAAGAGATGCTCAAAGAGGAATTGGGTTTAACAACCATGCCAAATTTAGGTTTGTGTCAAATAAATCTAATAAATAAATCAAAAAGTAGCCCTATGGATAATGGCAAGAAGAGTCACATGACTAAGAGAAAGAGGGATGTGGAGGAGGAAATGGTAGGTCCTCTATCGATAATAGAGAAGATTTTGTGTTCGAGAGTGGAATATTCTCTTTGGATAAAAGTAATGTCCTCTTCTGACTGTTAGGGGCAATACACCCCTAAACTTACCCCTCCATGGATTAGTGACATGAGGAAAGGACTTCGAGGCTTCTTTTCATAGCCAAGGCCAACCAGGTTTGTTAATCTGCAAATCTTTAATTAAGTTTTTTGGGAAATTTTTTAGAAATGGGCTTGTTTGCTTCAGCATAGGAAATTACATGGTCACTTTTTGGCTTTGAAATGGATGCGATGTATAGGATAGGGTGTTACAATTTAATCTTCACATCAACAACACATCTAAAATACATATAACAAAATGTATTCAATTATGGAACATGGATTCCAATTATACATTTGGAACAATTCAAAGTTTTCCTATGGAACACTACTCATCATGAGTACTCTTCTCACTTGTTTTAATGACTCAATATAAGATAACTTATTCATCAACAATGGTAAAAACCTTGAGAGAATGATCATGATTCCATGTTGCCACAATATACTTTTACAAATGCTTTTATACAAAAATTAGTTTGGAAAACTTTTTCTGACCATATTCACTATGTATATGCAAGAATTCAAAAATTCATGTTATATCTTGCTATAGTTATTCCAACTTATCTGGTGCATATAAAAACCCTATAGGAATTCTACAACATCTCTAAAAATTAAACAAGGAATACACCTCAAGGTGACAAACATCACAATTACCATATTGATGCCACAATAATGAACAATCTACCATTGGTGATATTTTAAATGTAACTTTAATTCTTCATTTTTTTGTGATCTCATGGCATTTAATCCTTTCTTGAAATTCTCTCTCAATTTAAAGAATTCTAAAGAGAACATGCATAAATTGCATATCAATCTAAATCCTTGAGGATTCAAACAATGATAGACCTATTTCATATAATAGGATTTTTATGTGTATTCTCTTCTAGCAATGTATACTTACAATTGATGATCCATGATCACCCTACAAAAGCAAAAGAGCCTTCTGATTTCTCATAAAACTAGGGTTAGTCCCTTACATGCTTATGCCAATAAAAAAACCATTTGGAATTGCATCTAAGTTAGGCTACAAACTACAAAATTTGGTTGAACAAAATGTAGACTAGCCAACTGAAGTATCTTGGAGTCATTGGTGCCTTCCGAAAGATGGTGTGTTTTCATAGACTTCTATTCACAAGAGAATTTTAACCAGCAACAGACTTAAGTTGATTGGGATTAATTATCCATCATGGTGTGTCCTTTATAAATCTACAAAAGAAAGTGCAAACCATCTACTCCTTAATTGTTCATTTGCAAATCAATGCTGGAGATGGTTGATCATCTATTGTGGGTGGGATGGTGAGTTCCCTTGTGATCTCATCTCACATTTCTGAGCCTATCCATGAGTGAGGAATTCCTTATGGGAATTGATTTGGATCACATGAACATCTATAGAATCATGATTGTGCAACCATCTAAGTCATTGTGTTTTAGTCTTAAAAAAGACAAATTAAAATTATGATATAATGGTTGCACCAAGTAAATTTAACACAAAAACATTAAAAATATGTGACAAGAAACACAAACAAACTAACACGCATAATAAAGCGGATCCAAACCAAAGAATAAGGCCAAGGATGAGCTAAATAAGTCCTAAAACGTACTGTAGGAGTGGGAACTAACATGGGTACAATTTGTAGTGTCAAAATAATAAAGTATGCAAATTTTTGCATTACGATAGTAGTAAAATGTATTCAAATTGAAAGTAGATGATTTACCACCTCAAAGATTGATGTAAAAAACTTTTAAGACCAAAAAATAGATCTTGAAGGGTAGAAAAAGGACTAGCTTTCACCACCACCAATAGACTCTAAACTATAGATGAGATGTCCTCTCATGTTAATTGGTATGTAACTATCGTCTCTTTGATGATAAGTCTTGCATCTCCCCTTGACTTTATTAAATGTCTTCTTTAAGAACTTGGAGCTACCAGTTTTAATCACCAACAAATATTATAGAAAAGGCAATATTTTCAATAAACTCATCATCATATTTATTTCATAGAAAAGTTGATCTTAAATGAATACTAGGAAAATCTTAGTGATTATTTTTTCTTATTACCATTTCAAATGTGAATGGAATTCTAGTATTCTCTCATTCAATGAAATATTCTATAGTAAATGGAAGAGGTGAAACAATACGTATTATGATTTAAGAAAAAAAAGATGATGTAATATTAGATACTCAAAAAGAGGAGATAAAAAAAATACCATATAATTTTTAAATTTTAGTTTTAAATTTAAAAAGATAAATTTTAAATCATCAAATGGTCAATAATCACTTGGTAAATTGTAATAGAATACAATATAGGATGTCAACTTCTAGAGAACAATGCAATGTGTTCTAATATATTTTGAGATGGTTGATTGGTCTATTTTTGACCTAGAATAATTTATTGAATTATTTAAAATTAAATTTATAATTATAATTTGTTTTTTTAAATTTAAAAGTTATTAATTAAAGAAAGTGATGAAAGTAGATGAAAGAGTACTCAGTGCCAATGATTTTACTATTTGGAACTAAAAAGAAGTTTAATTTCCTAAATGTTCAACTATAGAAGAAGAAAAGACCTTGTTCTCCAACAAATTGAGTATTCTTATTCAATATTATCCTAATAATCCTCTTACAATTCATAAATAGTTTGTGTAAAAATTAACACAAACATTCATTATTTTCACTTCCCTAAAATTTTTCATATTAATATATTATAATACTTTATATTTCTTAGTTTCTTCAATTTTAATTATCAATTTTACAATTTTAAAGTTAGATTTTTTATAAATTCATTAAAAGTTACTAACAATTCTTTAATTAAATAAATAATCTGTTCACAGAAATTATATAATTTTCCTTGCGAGAAATATAAGAGGGAAATGACTTATAAAAAATACTTACTACAAAATATATTTAAAGCAATTACATTGAGAAATAACAATTACATTGACCATTTCCCATGTCTTATAATTATTATTAGCATGTAGAAAGACTTACACAAAACACATTATTGTGTGAAACCAGTATAATAATTTTATTGTACAGCACCTATATGAATTTTTTTTTTCCCCGTTTGATTGTATTTCCTCCATATTTTTTACTTGTAGATTATATAAATGTTCTCTTAATAGTGTGTGACAAAGACAAAGACAAAGCCATCTATGTGAGATAAGATTCTTAGTTTGCATGTAACACAAGTCAAACATGTGCAAGAAGAAAGTCGGTGAGTCCCATACAATTTTTTATTGTTCTGTAAATACGCGGCACAATAGAGAAGCAGTCGTTGAGCAGGTGATGTCCGAATGAGAATAGTCATCAGGGTTGGATTGTTTATGAAGATAACTACAAGCATTTAAGTTGACAATATAATTTTACTGTCACCATTTCATCATCTTCTGTATTTCCAATTTTTAAAAGAATGGATTTGCCAAAAATGGACATAGTCATTGGAATTGAATAAGAAAACGTGGCAGACCTAGTCTTTGGCATTGCTGTTTGAGAGGTTATAAATAGCAGCTTGCTTGTGAATAAGAAGCATTGGAGTTTTGTTTAAACTGAATTAGTTAATCTATTGAGAATGGGAGAGAAAGCGAAGATGTGGTGTTCTGCAATATTTATGCTGTCGTCTGTTATCGCAATGGTGTTGGCAGGTGATCCTGATCCTTTACAGGACTTTTGCGTTGCCCAGGTTAAGGGTCAAGGTATTATTCCCCACTAACAAGAACTTCACTAAATTTAGTTATGCTGGTAAATAATTGTTAGTATATGAATTGACAGCATTGCATTGCATTGAATTGCAGATGTGTTTGTGAACGGGTTCACATGTAAGCCAGCAGGGGATGTTAAGGCTGATGATTTCTTCTTCCCTGGATTGAGTGTACCAGGCGACACCAGCAACATGTTTGGTTCCAACGTGACTGCAGCTGATGACCAGCACATACTCTCCCTTATTTTGAATTTCTGACTCACGCAGAGCCCACTGGAAGATAACGTCCGATGTGTCGGTAACGCGATAGAAGGAAAACAGATCGCTCGGAAATAGAGGCGGAAGATTACCAGGCAAACAAGTGATCATTTTGTCCGCCCTCTTCAGTTCCTCCACTACAATTATAAACTTTCAGTTATTACAAACGTTTTAAGCAATCAAAATAAAATTGAGGATCCCTACCGTAGATTTGTACCTTTAACAGGAATATGTCCGTGGGAGAGGAGGAGGTTGGAGTTGCACTGAGCAATAGAAGAGGCGGCGCACGTTGTCCAAAAGATGACTCGGGGCACTCCCATCTTCTTGGCCACTTCGCAAGTGAAAGTCTCTGTTATAATGCACGTGACGGGAGGAGTTCCGTCCGGCAAGCTGCACCGCAAATGATGCTCCAAGACGGGGCCAAGCTTTTCCACTGCGATTACATACTCGGCAGGATTAGAGAGGCGACCATGATCTGGCGGTAACCCATCTGGAATGGTGAGCAAATTAAATGTGGAGGTGGAGGATTCATTATCGTCATCAGCTGCTCTGGACATGCATCTGTGACTGCAGCTGATGACGATAATGACATTTCCAGGCTTGAACACGTTGGGAATATCTATGGCACGCATTGACTTTGCCCCATATGGGGGACTTATCCTCACACGCATCCTAGAGCCACTGAGATTCTGGTTGTTATAGAGGGCTTTCTCAATGTGGGTTTTGTCAACACTGACATGAAACCTCGTTTGTTTACCAAAACTCTGGAGAAGGGAGACGTGTTCGTCTTCCCCAAAGCGTTGGTGCATTTCCAGCAGAACGTGGGGCATACAAATGCAGTAGCAATTGCCGCTCTGAGCAGCCAGCTTCCCGGAACTCAGCAAATTGCCACAGCCTTGTTTGGAGCCACTCCGCCTATCGATGACGCTCTTCTTTCAAAAGCTTTCCAAATCGACAAGAAGTTGGTCGATGAACTACAGGCTAAATTCTAGGAAAACATTCAGCAACCATGGAACATCATAAACATTATTGCGTGACTCTAAAATCTATCACATCCTTAAATAATATTTCAACATAAGTATGAATAAAGCCTCGCTTAAATGATGTTTCAACATATGAATAAAGAATTCCTTCTGCTTAGTTGATGTTTCAACATATGAATAATGAATCCCTTCACAGTTTATATTTCAACTAGCTTCTTTCATTTAGAATTTATTTTGTTAATTTTATGTCTCAACTATTTTTTAATAATCAAAAGTCAAGTGTGTAGTTTCCCTTCCCAATACTCAAAGTATTGTTTTCTAAATCTTGAGAATCTTAGAACTATACTGATCTCTTTACATTTGTCGAATCTCACCTCAAAGATGGGACTCAACATTGGAACTGATGCATCTCTTACATAATAGATTTCACAAGCTACTAGTTCTCCACACATTATAAAAATTGAGAATGGAATGCGATAAAAAATAATCAGGACATAAGCTTTTGAATTTATTGGTTGGAAATGGGAGAGAAGGCTTATTTATTGTTACAATGGTGTGCCCTAACCCTTTTGAAGTGACTTTTGTGCTCACCAAAATAAGCATCAAGACATTTTGGTATTTTTATACCTATATTTTTTGTTGATTTTTAAAAGGACTATTATTGTAGTGGTGAAAATTGCATACCAATGCTAAAATCCAACATACCTATATAAAAATATTCAATGATGGAAATGGACGCAATTATACATACATGAATTCAAAAGTTTTTTTATGAAATGTTATTGGTCATGAATGCTCTTCTTACTTGTCTTAATAATTCATTGTAATACAAATTATTCTCCCATCATAATAGAAATCTTCAGAGGATGAACATCCTTCTACATGCCCACCCATATACTTTTACAAATATTTTCATATAAAAATAATTATGAAACCTTTTACAACAGTTCAAAAATCCATGCTACATCTTGCTATAGATGTTAGCACTTATCATATAAAAACCATATAGACATTTAACAGCATCTCTAAAAATCAAAAAAGGGGTATACCTTTAATTTATCTTTAAATATTACCCCTTGTATTTTTTAATATTCGGCAAGCAACCTGCAAAAATGGAGACACAGTCATTTAGTAGTTGACTATAAGAAAAAGATCTGAAATATTAAACAAATTATTTAATAATAATTAAATTTGACATCGACATGAAATATTAAGGATGTTCTATATGTCAATCATAATCATGACTCCCAAGATAACTCATGGAAATCCTGGGTATATACCACCTTTGTCTTTACACCTATGTCAAACTCTATTTATAAATTTCTCAAAGTTATCTCTCAGCAAACTCAATGCTCAGTATATAAATCTCCCTTGAACTGGATGAATAAAGACAAAACAACTTTAACACTTAGAATACTAGTAAAAATGGCCTCACAACAATCATCAATTGAAGCTTAAGCTACCAATTTAACCGCAACAAGGAGACACATGTTGGGTCATGTCATTCAAGATATCTAGGGATAACCACATCACTAGCATGTCTATCACTAGACAAATCTATGAGAAAAATTGCTTTAGAATGGATTGTTAATTTTATACCAAGTGGAAGCCTATGTGGAGACACAGAACGGAGGGCACCATAAAAGAATGTAGAATGCCGTTATAGTGAGGAGAGACACATGGTGTTAGCATCTGGAGACACCTCAACAAGAAAGTACACACTAGCATACATGTATGTGGGACTTAATACATAAGTGGATGTGGGCAAGATTAAATTGAAATTCATTCACATGGATGGGTCTAGATTATATTCCTCAAGTAGAGAATTTTATGGAATATGGAAACAAAAAGTCAAATAAATTTAGTCTCACGAGTCATTTGAAATTAGCACTCAAATAACACGGAATACCATGCAAAACATACATGGGCAAGCTGGAAGACACTAGTAAAGCCAAAGAAATCTGCCACATGGCATGTTCAATGAGACTTATGAATTCCATGAAGAAAAACCATATTGGTATGACCAACATGTGGAACCAAATTTGGGGTACCTGTTGCATTGAGAGATATACAAACATAAGTGGATGCAAAGCTCTTATGTAATGATGGACTCAATCAAAGATTAAATTAAAATTTGCTCACATAGTTGTGTTCAAAAATGTCTATGGATTCAAGACTTTTGGAAGAGTAGATGTAGGATGTTGAGAAAAATATAGCTCACTAAGCATTTGAATTTTATATTTAATAATACAAGGGACACTAGTGATGACACGTGGGCAACTCCAAAATAGACATGTAAAATTAGTCTATGAGAGACACATGGCATACTAAGAGAGACTCTGGATTTTAAAAGTGGACTTGATAGTGCTAGTCAAGCATATTTAATCAAATCAACAAACCTAAAGATTTGTAGACTTGAAACTTTGTGTTTTCCCAAATGTGAAAGAGTGAGTGAAATATAATCCACTAACAAGTTGAAGTAGGGATGCTCTAGGTGAATGACAGAGTGGACATTGTCCAAATAAGACACATGTTCAATGTGTAGTAGTTTTGGATTTTAATACATGGAAATAAAAGCTTTGATCAATTGAATTTAATTAAAAGCTCAGATCTACAAATAAATGAAACAATAGACCTAAGATATGGATTTGTACATCGCAACAAGCCAAAGTTGAAAAGACAAGTTGGGTTCAAAAAGAAAATCTATCCTTACACAATAGACATAAGACACTGAATAGGTTCGAATTAATAACACTCTCTAATCCAAATTTAAAAGTCATAAGGTATATATTTTTAAGTAAAAAATTGCCCACAACCAAAATTTTGATAGAAGGGAATTTTTCCCTTTTGAGCATTGATGGAGGGAGAACATATTTGGTCACACTCGGTGGGAAGGAATAAAGGAAAGGTGTGAAGTAAAGACAAGTGATAGGAAATTTCAGTAGGTTTTCTAGGGAGGTAATGGGAGATGGCCGCAAACATTCACGAAAGACAATTCCTTATGGAAACTAGAGGAAAAAAATGAATGTGGATGATATGGAAACCAAGAAAATAGGAAGTGGCCATAGGAATGAACACAATTCCTGTAAGATAAAAAACCCATAGCTAAATGCATTTCCTCTGCAATAAATAACATAGATTTAGCCAACTCAGTAAATAGATTGAGTTCCTATGCTTTCTTCATTAAATGGGTGGGGGAATGGCCTTCTAGGGGAAAAATGCAGTAGCAATTGCCGCTCTAAGTAGCCAGCGTCCCAGAACTCAGCAAATTGCCACAGCCTTGTTTGGAGCCACTCTGCCTATCGATGATGCTCTTCTTTCAAAAGCTTTCCAAATCAGCAAGAAGTTGGTCGACAAACTACAGGTTAAATTCTAGGAAAACATGAAATGCTATTGCTCATGAATGCTCTTCTTACTTGTCTTAATAATTCATTATTCATTGTAATACAAATTATTCTTGAGAGAATGAACATGCTTCTACATGCCAACCCATATACTTTTACAAATAATCTCATACAAAAATAATTTAGAAACCTTGTTCAACAGTTCAAAAATATATGCTACATCTTGCTATAGATGTTAGCACTTATCATATAAAAACCATATAAGCATTCACCAGCATCTCTAAAAATACAAAAAAAGGTATATGCCTTTAAAAGCATAAATATTACACCTTACATTTCTTAATATTCAGGAAGCAAGCTGCATTAATGGAGCAGCAGTCATTAGTAGTTGAATGTAAGAAAAAGATTTAATTAAAATAATAATAAAATTTGGCATTGACATGGATATAAGCATTGGAGTTGATTGTTTATGAAGATAACTACAAGTATAGGTATTGGGCTTACCCCAATCTAATTCTATTTTTATATAATGCTAAGGTAGAAGCTATTTTATCTCAAAATTTCTATTAATCATAATCATTTTTTTACCTTACAAATGAATTGTCAACTATCTAATAGGTCTAGTTCTACACTTTTCATTATGAGATTAATATTAATAGAATGAAATGGAGAAAATTTCTCTCAAGTTCAAGTTATTTCAAGTAATTATTTTCTATGACACCCTTTGAAATAACTTGAACAAACTCCCATTTTATTCAATAACATAAAAACACTATTGATTGTTATATATAATATATATTAGGATAATGTCTACTAATCCTTTTGCATAGTTATCTATGACGATAAGTATGTGGTCGAGTGCCTAAAGGCCCTCTATACACACAAGATATGGGTCACCTCTATACCCAAAGGCCCTCCTTCACTTCATCGGGACAGTCCCTCTACCCCAACTAGATAATAGAGTTTAAACAAATAATAGAATTGAAATAATGTGATAATTAAATAAGAGAATAATTGTACTTAACTCTAGGATCGATGATAGATAAATGATGCTAATGTTATTCAAGAATGTTTTTCTACTGTTATAAGATTAATTGTCTCAGTCTAATGAATATCTCACGGTCTCATTTAGCACAAAAAACCCTGCAAATCAATGTCAAGCCTTGCATGATCAATCTCGACTACCACATAATTGATCTCACACACAAGACCGATCTAAGATGTGCATGAATGATTTGATAGAAAATGCACCTAAGAATTATGTTTGCCTTTGCTTGCTTGATATCTCAGAAGTTAAGATGGTGCTTAGAGACACTGTTAACGAGCTTGTTAGCTTGATAGGTGAATGGGTTTTTCTAGGTCAAACCCTTGGAAACCCCATTTAACAATGATCAAAAATATCAAAGACCCCATTTGAAAACATGGAAATTGCCTATATGATGATAATTCAAATTTGATTCCTTTATTCCCCTTGAGAATTGAAGTGTGCCTTCATTATTCTTCTCTTTTATCAATTATTCTTGTGTTCCTCCTATGAAATTAAGTGTATCATGAATGTCTTTAAATACCATTGCATTACAACATATTGCATGGAATGTGTGTTAGGTCATCTTGCAACAAGGAGTAAAAGGGGTAGAGAAAGTCTCAATTTACATTATATTTTAGAGATCATTTGTGTGCTCATTAGGGTTGATCATGATCAATCTCTCACCCCCAAAAAAAGATCTAAAGTGATAAAGTGCTAATCTCAAGATGGAGAACTAATATCTAGAAATTACTTCAAAATGGGGATGAGATATAGATGAATATGGATTGGGTTGTGAGCCAAATCTAACACAAGAGTCTGCCACTTATCAATATGTTACTATATTAGGACATTCCCTTCAATGTGGGAACAAAACTCAATGCGAATTGGCAAGGCTACGCTAATTTTACCTTTACATTTTGCCTCCACTTTGATGTGCATGTGAATCTAACATGAGCAAGCTATTCAAAGTATATTCAAATTCTCAGCCAACATGAACAATAAGTATTTAGATATGCATAAAGGATGTTGTCTCTATAAAGGATACAATTAATCATCTTTGCATTCTCCTTGGTATGAGCACTCCAAAACCTACAAAACAACAAAAAATTATCAATGAGTATTGTCATCCACATGAGTAAAATAAGTATAGACACCTAAAATTGTCCACTCTTCATGTCATCCCCAAACATCCCTGAACATCCCTAATTCATCCCTAAACTCCTCTAAACCATCACTAAATATCCCTAATTCATCCCCAAACCCCTCTAAGCCATCACACTTCATAAGATTCTTTCCTTTATTCTTCTACTCTTTTGAAACACTGCGTAAAGGTTCTTTTTCACTTTCATAAGCATGTTCCATTGAGTGTTTATCTATGTATCCAAATTAAAATGAATCATCTTGGAAAGAATCCCATATGTATCTCATGTAAAGATTACAAAAGTCAAGTCTAAGACAAGAGATTGCAACTTCTCAACATGTTATTACATTATCACATTACCATCAAGGGGTGTGTGCAAGAAGTTGTGTCCACTTATTGGCCAAAAAGTGGAAGTGTTTTCCTTAATTTTTAGAATTTGTCACATTTGACCTAAAAATTTGAAGCACTTAAAGGTGGAATCTTGAAAAAAGTCACTAAATATGAAATGTATTACTCGGAGTCTAGTTTCCAAATATGTAATTTTTTTCAATACCCAGATGATAGAAATTGATTTTGAATAGACGTTTCTAAAAACCACTATTTAAAAGTCATTTTTTTTACTATACCATGTACGTGTAGGTCATCCATATTTTGACCTAAATAATCATATTTTTGAAAATCCTTTTGGGAAAAGATTTGTAACTCACTGAAGCACGTTTTCCATATTTTTTGTAATTTTTTATTGAATTTTTTTTTATTAATTTTTTATTGGCCATTTATTGTCTTTTAAAAAATCATCGTGTACGTCACGCATAAGATGACCTAAACATTTTTTGATTTTTTTTTTTTTTAAATTGAAAAGAATTATCTAAAGTACGTTTTCCTACAACTTTTTTTACAAAAATATATTTTAATAAAATGTTATTAAAATACTAAAAAAACTCTGATAATTAAAATTTATGGACCTATTTCATCATAAATTGATTCAAAAATAGAAAAAATTAATCCAATTGTAAAAAAATTACATATTTGGAATCTACACTATCTGACTATAATGGGTTTTAATTTCATTAAAATATTCTGCAAAATAGACCTTCAGATATATTCCCAAAGTCAATATTTTGTTGTGACATTAAGAGGGCCTTCAAGAACTTTCAAGTTGCAGGTCAAACTAGGCTCAGAGGTCAGGGTCAAGTCCCCAAAGTATTTTCTGAACCGGGTTACAAAGCAAAACCCAAGCTTAAAATTCAAAGTTTAAATAACGTGATCTTGTTTCTTACTCCACCGGTGCAAAACAAAACGGGATCCCATTTAGAAAATGGGATCCCGTTTATTATTTGTCTATTTTTTTTAATAAGACTGTACTATGACTGTCAGCGCTGCAACTTGCTCTACAGTACGGCCGCAACAACATTTGTAGCAATCTCTACCATCATTTTTTCTTTTGCAGGTCCATCAACCTGGAATATTATTTGAATTTTGATAGAAGCCATCATTGAGACACTATTTGAGTGAAATTTTGTTGAATTGGTACTTGTTTGAAGGACTTGAACAAAGAAGAAAGGCTTTCAAATTTTTTACATTCATTTGTACATGTTTCATAAATTTTTTAATCATGGGATCACAAAGTCATAATAAGAGGAAAGATAGGAAGGTATTAACCCCTGAAGAAATTGAAGCAAAGAGAGAGAAGGAGGCAAAAAGACAGAGATAGAAGAATAAAGATTCAATCAATGAATAATGCTGAAGCATCCAATTCCACAACAATTGAAGATAAAAACATTGAGGAGACCATGGATATAGATGATGCAAATTTGCAAGAGGTGAATGTGGAAACTAATACAATTATAAAAACTACTCCTGGTATATCTTCAAATCCCTCTATCAATGCTATGGAGACTGTTTAATAGGCACAAATCTAGGTACTTCTTCAAATCCACCTTTGAGTGAAATAGAAATAGTGTTGATAGGAGATTTAAAATAAGCTGGATATAACAATGTTGAGATTGATAATATTTGTAGAGATCAAAATTTGAAACAAATTGTTGTTAAAAATGAAAATGAAAACTGTTTTGTTGTTGAAAATGAAACCGAAAACCTTTTGTTGAAAATGACAATAAAAATCGTTTTGTTGTTGAAAATGAAAACGAAAAATCCTTTTGTTGAAAATGAAAATGAAAACCATTTTGTTGTTGAAAATGAAAATCATTTTGAAGTTGAAAATGAAAATGAAAATCTAGGATGTGATGTTGAAAATGACAATTTTTTTAAAAAAATTGAAAGAGATGTTTTGGATAATCTTCCTGGTAAAATTTCTTGGAGACAAATAAGAACACATACCAATAGATTATACAAGGAATTTTTTTATCATAAAAAACTATCATTTCAATGTCAACTAATGATGCAATTAATGAGAATGTGGAAAATGAGAAAAGTAATGAAAATGTCAGGCATTTTTGTTAAACTAAGAAGAAAAGATCAATCACTAAAACATGCTATGTCTACTATTGCTAGTGCCATTGAGTCTATTGGAAGTAATAGTCAATCCAAAGATAAGAATGCAGCAAGACGAGCTATAACAACTGCTATAGTGAATAAAACAACTTTGAATAGAAGAATAGTAAGCAATATTAGTGGAATTCTAAAAATACATCCTAAAACATTGGTAAGAGCGGCAAAAAGAAGAGAAAGTATAGAAAATGATCCAATTAACCAATGTTGGAGTTTTAGTGGTTGACTCCTGAGATCTGACATGAAACTAAATGTTGAAATCAGATCTTTGATCAAAAAATATTGACATGATAATACTAGGGTATCATCTAATGCTAGAGATGTTTTAAAATTAAGAGTGGGGTCCAAAGTTCGCGATCCTCATCAAAAATACCTATTACATACAATGCCAACTGAATTTTATAGAAAATTTTGTGATGAATTAGTGTTACCTAGTAATATTAAAATAAGTCAAAGATCTTTTGAAAAATGCAAACCATGGTATGTAAAGATAAATAAGCAATGAATATCTTGTTGTTATAAAATGCATGTTTAATTTCATTATTATTATGATGTGTTTCAATATATACGTTGTACTTTACATAGTAACATGATTATACAGGAATGTGATATTAATATGCCAACTGAAGCAATAAAAGAGTTTATATCAAGTTTGTTCTGTGAAAGATCTAATGAAAAATTATTTTATTTAAGTTCATGTATTTCTGGACAATGCAATAGTTGTGGCAGTCTTTCTTTGTTAAGAGCTTGTATGCATGAAAGTGTTGAAAATGATTTTGGACAACAATTAGTAGATGTTAAAAGATTTAAGAATGTTGAATATTCTTTAAAAGATGGAAAATTTGGAAAGCATTGTGATTTAATTACAGATAAGGTTAGTGTGCATGCATTCATATCAGAATTTAAGAGTAAAATTGTACCAAAATATGTCAAGCACTCTCAACAAGCTCAATGGCTTGATGGACAATTTCATGAATGTAGAAACATATTTCCAGTTGGTACTATATTATTAGTAGTTGATTTTGCGGAAAACTATACTTTAGCTCCGCAAGAGGAAATTCCATCACAATATTACAATTCAGTGCAGGTTGGTATGTTTGTTCATATTGTTTATAGACATGTAGATGATAGTACAGAGAATGATGAAAAGTTTTGAGGGAGTATTGTTTCTATTTGAGTGACAACCAGTTACACTCATCAGGGTTTGTTCAATTTTGTTTCAATATATTTTATACAAATTTAATAGAAAGAGGAATCCAGATGACTGAACATCTTATATGGTCAGATAATTGTACGGGGCAGTTCAAGAATGCTCAAATGTTTTGTTGGTTAAGTAGGGTTCACAAGGAGAATAATGTCCAACATATGTGGAATTTTTTTGAAGCTGGACATGGTAAAGGAGAACATGATGGAGTTGGTGCGTGTGTTAAAAGAATTCTTGCTAGACAACAATTGAAATTTGAGGATGCAATAAAATTTAAAGATGCACGTGGGATTGTAGATTGGTACAATACAAGATTATGTACACCTGGATCAAGCAAGTACTCTACAGTTCATCGATTCTTTTGGTTAGTTGAAGAAGAAAACATTCTACCTAGGCTTGATTGTCAGACAATCAGTGGATCTACTAAATGGCATTCATTTAGGAGTTTGAATGCAAGTACATGGACTATTTGGACAAGGGAGCTTGCATGTTTTTGTCAGTTTTTTATTTCAGGAGATTGGGAAGCATGTGAGAATACAGAATGGGTTGAAGAGTGGAAGCAAAGACCATTGACACTTGCACAAGCACATGATCAAAATGAAACAACAATTGAAGACAATGATCAACTGTTTGCATCAGATGATTATGACCGTGTTTCTGACCTTGTATAAGAACGTAATTTAATTCAAATTATATTTCATTTTATTTCACTTCATTACTAATTTGTTGTGCTTTTATTTATATTTATATGTGTACATATGAATGCATGTATGTTGATTGGTCAAATTTTGATGGACATGTGCAAGTTATTGAATCAAAATTTGTTTGCAGGACATGTGTATGCTGTTGTTGCACCAAAGAAGAATGAAGAGGAAACAGAATATTGGTTGGCTCGTTGTGTGGAGACTAAACATAAGTTAACAGCACCTTGAGAAGATGATGATGGCTTTCCTTATCCAACAGGTTTGGTGATCCCCTTAAGACATCCCCTTAAGCAAATTTTGATAACAAGTCTTTGATCCCTTAAGCAAATTTTAAGAACTTCTTTAATCCCCTTAAGCAAATTTTAAGAATTTCTTTGATGGTGGCTATCATTATCCAATAGGTTCGGTGGTGGTTGTTGGCACATGGCTACGGAAATACCTAATAAGGAAGAATGGTTTGCCTTCATTTGAAGATTATGAAACACATAAGAAGATTATACACTACTCACATTTGGTGTTGGCAACAAATATAAAACTGGAGAGGTATCGTGGAAAACCTACAAATAAAGAGTTATGGAACATTTCTATGGAAGACCATGAGACAATCATTGATGCATTGGAAAAAAGAGAGGATGGAGATGGTACAATGGAATAAGTAAATACAGGTAAATATAGTTAAATAGATTTATAATGTTCTTTTAAATACATTAAATACATGTTTTGATATTTCTTGTGCGTTATTAGTTGAAAAATTGATTTAAATTATCCTTTTATATCCTTAGGTCATCATCACAAATTTATCACATACTTTGAAACAAAAACTTGAGAGGCACTTGTAAATACAAGTACAAATTGTGTATATCTAGATAGTTTTATATAAATTATTAAAATACATGTTTTGATGATATATTGATAAATTGCTTGTATTATTTTTATATCAGGTGGTGTGAAGCCCTGCTACATTCCCCACAAGTTTTGTAAACCTTATTTTGAGTTGGCGTGAAGACCTGCTACATTCCCCTACAAGTTTTGTAAAAATTATTATTCTATATATTTTATTTGTTAAATTATGTGCATGTTTTTCTACTTTGAATTTACTTTAAATTTGATTTTATTATATTGTTAAATTGGGTTGCTTTGGGCAACTTCACCAAATTTTGAGAACTTAAGACGTCCCCTTAAGACATCGTAAATTAGGACCCCTTAAGACATCCAAAAAGTTAGCATCTTTGTAGGTTAATTAACATGGCCAATTTGAAGTTGTTAATGGACCACAGTACATCATACGTGCAGTTATGTTCTATGTTTCAATAACCATATATCTCTCAATCCAACTGGATTACACTAGATCATCTTTATTCTATCCTTAAAATTTCTTCTTTATATTTGACATGCTCAGTAATGAAGATGAACTATTATATGTCCATGATGTGTTCATCATGCATGTATATGTCCTCTCTATGTTAGCAATGATATGAAATTAACATATGTCACTAAATGTATATGTCCTCTTCCCAATGTAAACAAAAAGTAATGAGAAAATCCATGATTGTCAAATAAATTCTAATCCAATAGCATAATCTAGATCTTGATTATCAAGCAAATTTTAGAAGAAATAATCTCTAGCATCAACCATATAAAATCTACAAAGAGAGATAAGCTATTCTAAGCCTCTTGTTTATATTTGCATTTATGAGTCTCAACTCATTTATTTTATTTTAACTAATTAATAAAATTTAAAAAGCATGCTATTAGACCTAAATAACTATAGCCTATGTTTATTTTCCTACACAATCCTAGACTAGAAAAAAAAATAGATTTTTTTTAAAATTAAACAAATATAACTTATAGATCACTATGACTAAAGTTATGAGCAAGTTCTATTTTGTGTATCAAATTCTTAAATGAGCCATGACCTTTTACTATTTAGATGATGTGATATATTAGTGTGGGCTTAGGTCGATACTATT
Organism: Cunninghamia lanceolata; assembly: GCA_027924645.1. Lineage (NCBI taxonomy): Eukaryota > Viridiplantae > Streptophyta > Pinopsida > Cupressales > Cupressaceae > Cunninghamia > Cunninghamia lanceolata. The sequence goes on from BSBN01000246.1 coordinate 3,854,892, forward strand.
TAGTTAGTTCCATAAAATAGTAAGATATTGTTAGGTCGATACTATTTATTTTTTGTATTGGAAAAAATTGAAATATTGATGTGTTAATTTGTTGATATTTTCTAGAGTGAAGAAAAGACCTGACAAATCTTAGAAGCCCTAGTGAAGCATATCAAGAAATGGGGCACAAGGGTAGCCAAAGCTCCACTAATATTTATCTTACCAAGACAAAGCAATTGAAGAGTGTAGCTTCTCCTTCTCACCTTTATTTTGCAATTTTCTTATAAAATCTATTAGATTGGGATTAAAAACTTAAAGTATTGTAGATTAGTATCTAGTCTAAGATGTTAAATTTTTACGATGTTTGAAATTGTTAAAATTCCTTAGGGGAAGAAGTTCCCTTTCAAAATATGCATCAACAAGTGTTGAATCAATTTTGCACATCATTAACATTATTCTTCTAATTAGTTTATCATGTTTGGATATCTTGTTAGGGTTTATATGTTTATATGTTTGGATAATTTGTATAGATAGACAAGTTCATACCATTAAATTGTGGCATGTATAACACTATACAATTCTTCTAAATCATCGAATACAATTATATTACAAAAGTCTTATATGGTCATCTTGAATGTGTATTTGCATACTTTAAATCTAGAGTTTTTTATGGATATGAACTACAAATTCTATAACATAACACACTTAGAAATTACAAGTTTGGACATCCTTTAATCCTCCTAGGATTCAAATCAAATAAGATAGGTTCAAAACATGTTTTTTCAAGTGGTTTTTTTTGCATATACAAGTTTTGGAAAGAACTACTCATAAATTTGTTAAAATGAAATACTTTTCAACCAAACAAAAGAGTACAAATATATATTTAGTCATTTACAACTTCCTTTATATAAAGTCATAAGGGGAAGATTATTTAACAAATATATAACCTTAAAAAAGATTTCCATAATTATAAACTATTTAAATGGAACAACAATATCCACATGAAGAAAACAATGCCTACTTATTGTCTATCCAAATAACCCACACAAGAACAAATAGAGGAAGGTCAGGTTGTATAAACTCCAGGTCCATGAAATCAAAAAATATACAAAGTCCCATACATTCAAAATATAAAGTCCATGTTCAACAATATATATATAAAGTCTGGATGAAAAATAGTATATAACATAGTCCATGAAATAGTCAAATTATGTAGCCCCTGTTCAATAACCTATCACATACTATCTCTATAATCAAGAGTCCTCTTCACACCATGCAAACTACTCAAATGCCCTGAATGACTCTGTAGAGGAGAAAGATTTAGATGAAATTAGATGTAAGATGATTAAAAATGATTTAATGACAATTTTTAAATTTATAATTTTTATCATATATTATAATTAAATTACCATGTGAGGCTGAGAGGCATGCTATGGTGCACCTGGACCTGTCTCTACATGCTCTGAATCAATCTATTTAATACAAGAGAAAGTTCAAGTTGAAATTACATGTACAAGATGATTTTAAAAATGATTTAATTCAATTTCATTTATAATTTATATATCATATTTAAATTATTATACCGTAAGATGAACTTGTTGTGCATCCTCTATTCAGGGACATGTCTCTATAGGCTTAGCAACATGACATGTCTCAAGCTATAAAAGAAAAAGAATTTTGAACACATGTCAACATATATATCTATCAAGAAATTTAATTTAATTGAATTTAAATATAATCTAAATTTTAAATTATACTGTATCAGGCTGCCCATCTCCTCTGTCCTCCTGCTCTGCATGTGTTGTGTGTTGATGAAATGTGTCACTAACAAGCTCTTGTACAAGGTCATTTCTAAGTTAGCACATGTGTGTACAAATTAGGTTTTAAAACATATATATAATTGACTTGTGTACATGTTATACATTTTTGAACAACCTGAAATGCAGTTGACTCCTGATATAAACTTGGATTATCCAAGTGTGCTGCAATGCCCATCCTCATTGTTGTGTCAACCTACATAGACATATTTTTAATATATATTAAATAGTACATGCACATTTTTAGATACAGTGATATATCAAAATAGAAAAATCTAAGTATATATAGTTTTTTAAAACAATATACATACTGTAAAATTGTCCTGTGAGATGCCCAATGATGGAGGAGCGCTTAAGACACCCTAAGATGGAGGAGTCAATGTGGAAGAAGCCTGATATAGTTCATAAATATTTAATGTACACACATTCAAGACTGAATTACAAATTAATATCAAGGAAAATAAAATTAATATTTAAAATATAAATCATTCAAAATGTACCCCAAATGGGTGCCCAAGATGAACAGGTGTCGATGAAAATTTAATTCGATCAATGGTCGAACCTGTTGCCATCATCTACACCAAACAATTCGATTGTTAAAATATTAAACAATTTAATTGATCTATATGTTGATTAAAAACATGTGCTTAAAAAATTGTTATAAATTCAACATGTATACATAACCTATATATACATGTGTCGAATGATCAGTGGGATGATCCTCAGCAAATAGATAATCAACAAATGATTCACCCACATTATCAGATGATGCATGCGTAGCTGAAGTGGGTGCAGCTGGCTGATAAGGTCCATAACACAAATGATTGCAACTCGTGCATGTATAAGTCATCGACACATGTGGAGTGGTACTAGGACCACTTCCATCATCAACTCCTCCATGTTCTCTAACCCAAGCTACCATCATAGAAGTCTGCTCATGTAGGCTACCTGAGAGTGCACTCAATGTGCCTATTGTGGATACCACTGCATGATGCTGGAAGAGCGAAGGAATGATAGTAACAGGAGGGTCAATAAGAGGTTGAATAGGCATGGGTCATTGGGGATCAACCCGTGCCCCCAACCTCTATTGTGGCATGCCACCACCAATACCCTGGAATGATCTAAAATAAAAGTAGTTGGTTTTTTTATTCAGAACAAACTCTACATATAATTTTCTCAAAAAATATAAAGGAACCTCACAATTAGCATGAGGTGGATAATCAAACACCATCCACCATCTGTCCCAAAAATTGGTTGACATTCCTTCATGCCTACACCACCTGATTGATATTCTTTTCTTATTTGCAGGAATAGGTTCATTTGTAATGGGATGTCTAAAATATTGCATTAACTGAGCTTTTGTGATTTTTAGATCCAAAATAGTCTTATAGGAGAGGCCATCAACATAAAATTGGCACCTCTCCTCTCTCCATTTCTAGAATCCATCAAAGTCTGAGTTAATAGACCTCACAGAATCTACAATGTTTTTCATCAAAGATGCAAAACGTACCACGTGAGGAGGCATGAATTGTTCATTGCGAATGGAATTCAATTTTTCTTGTATGGAATCCACATTTTCATTAATTATGGCTCACAAGCGAGCCTGGTTAGTTCCAGGTGGGGGTGGAGGTGGGGTTGGAGGTGGGGCATCTGGCACGGGGGGTGGGGCTAGGGCTGGATCATCTTGTGCATTGAGAAAGTTGTCAACATCAAAGTGAATATCATCTAGATTCATGATATATATAAAAATAGATATGAACCTACATATATACATATAAACATACAAATTTAAAATTAAATCAAGAATATATATAAATTATAAATATTTACATATAATGTACATGTTCAAAAATTATAAATTATATACATATGTTTCAAGAAATTACACTTTTAGAAATAAATTTAAATTAAACATACAGATACATGCAATTTTCAAACTGAAATCAAGGGATTTTCATTTGAGAGCTAAATTTTGATTCTTATAGTGAGGGAGACAAGAAATATCAATTTAATAGTCTAGGGCTATTAGGACTACCATGATTCAGATTTGTTCTCAAGGTTGTTAGGTCCAAGGTTTCAATTTTGTTAATTTTTCTATGGAGTTAGGTCCAATTTTCCAATTTTGTTAAATTTTCTATAGGAAAGAGGAAATCATTGAATGTGAACTTTAGTATCTTGTATAATGTTGTCATGACCATTAAGGACTGAACATTAATTGTTATTAAATTCCTCTAGATTGTTATATGCACCTTTAAGATAGCCTTAAACCAATAACAGACTTGTCATGAGGGACAATGAAATTGTTGTTAAAATGTAAGACTCCTCTAGAGATTCAATTGCATTATCTAGATAATCAGAGAGACATATATATCAATGAAGGGTGAATGTCTAGGATTAGGTGGTGGTGAGGGTAATGAAGGGATTAATGGATTAGAAGGTGGATGGACCAATGAATTAGGATTGGGATTACATGGTGGTGTTGGGATAGGACTAGTAGGCTCTTCGATAGGCATTCGATTGGATGATGATGAAGGATACCCATATAAGATGCATAATCTAGAGTGGTGTTCCCCTTGTTAAAGGTAACATAAGGATTTAAGGACACTTTCAATCTTGGTGAAAAGGGTAACTTGGACTTGCACATTCTTGTTGTGAAGGAACTTGATAGTCTTGTTCAAAATATATGCATCATGATCTACAACCTGTTCTCATGATCATTGGGAGGAAATTAGGAACCTCTTAGGATCGTGACTTTGGGTTTGGCATGGTCAACTTGGAGAGGTTGTGTGGCCCATATCCCTATAAGAGGATGAAGGGTGATAGGAGGTTGTAGGATGGCTAAAAGCATTCACATGACGATAATGTTCAAGTTTAAATCAAGATATGCATCATGGTCTACAAGGTTCTCTTGTTCAAATGGTTCATCATATTCTACAAGGAACTCACAATCATTGGTACCAAATTCAAGACCTCCTATTATGACCAGGGGTTTCCTATTGATTATGAGTTCAATACTTGCTTCTTTTTTATAGTCACAACCATTTTGGACAAAAGAAATGAATTAGAATAGATGCATCTATGCTATTGAATGATGTCATAGAAACCAATGGACTATCATACCACCTAGGTAGAATCATAATGAACATCTGCAAGACTATAACTAGACTTGGAGTCTAACTACCTTGAGGTGGATATCTTGTGCATGCCACATGATCTAAAAACCTTAATTTGGTGAAGTTGCCTATGGCAACCAAATTTGATAATGGAGATAGGATTGAAGTTACTAGTTGCCTACCTAACTAATCTGAGTATGAAGATGAATATATTCCGATGATTTGTGATTTAAATTTAATGAAGAATTTGATGAGCTTTGTTTTTAACTCATGATTGTAGGGATTCAATCTAGCTAGAAAAAGATAACTTAGTCAAGATGGTTCTAGCTCAATTTTATTTCCTATTTCCTATTTGCAAAATTATTGTTTTCTATTTAGTTGTTAGTCCCAACTCTTTCCTTTTAAGAAGTATATCAAATCCAATGTAGTAATAGATACTTCTACATATACAAGTTTCTATTAGGAGAAAATATCTTTTGCCAAATTTGTATAGAGTTGTCTATAGTGTGTTCTAGGGTAATCAAATGATGTTTAAGTCACAATTTAGAGGGTTGAGGGATAAGTTTGTGTTGAGTCTATAGGAGGTGTTTTCTTACATAGACCTCTCCAAAATCTAGGTGTCTCCATGTCTAACTCAAATGTTTCAAGGGATATTATATCCAGATTAATGATAACATTTTATATATACGGCTATGAGATCCATGATCATATCAATGTTTGGTAGAGAAAAGTTATCTTTAGGGTATCCTTTTTTGATGTCTCAAAAGTTAGTGCAAACATGAATTCCCTTAGTTTTCTTGCTAACTAAGACCACATTAGAGACCCATTTAGGATAAGTAATAGTCTGAATGAACCCCACATCCAAGAGTTTATACAATTCTTCTTTGACCAAGAGGGTTACTTTGGGGTACATTTTGCGTAGCTTTTATTGAATAGGTTTGGCATTCAGGTGAGCCACAAGATGATGCATGACTTTAAAGATGGAGTCTCAAGGCATATCACCATAAGACCACATGAAGAAATCACCGTAATCTTTAAGGGTGATGGTTATAACTTCTTTGATGTCAAGGTCTAGTGGAGCTACTATCTTAGAGAGTTTAGGGTCCTCTTCTATTCACAGGTTGATGTCTATAGCATCCTCAACAAGGAGAGGGGAGTCATCTTGTATATGAGTGGTATCTAATGGAAGGTGAAGTTTGTCATTGAGGACCTCTTGGGAAGTGTCCATTTTTATTGTATCATTTTAATCGATCACAAGTTTCTTCTTATATCTTGTTGCTATTCTGCCTACTAGGGTGCCTTTGGACTAAAGGGTTCTTCTTTCTCTCCAAAATAAGCATAGGTGTTAAGTATGGTGGAAAAGTCTTTCATATGATTACAATGGGGATGTGGTCTTGACACTTCATAAGTTTCATGATGGCTTCGTCATTTTGGAAAGCATCAAATCATAAAGGGTCGTGTTGGTCCCAATCGATAAGCTCAAGGTATTATAGGTCTAAAGAGATGGTGAGGATAGTGACCTATCATGAAAGAGCTTAGTGGTGGCAAGATCTTCATAAGGATCATGAGTGGGGCCTACATCAATGTCATTAAGATTAGGGGAAGCATTACCAATGAGGTTAGGCTCGTATCACAATTAACATCACGATGTTCATCCCAGGGGCATAACCTAGCTAGTGAGGACAGCTACAAGTGTCTCTAAAGTTACACTTGTTGGCTTGATTTCATTCTTGATTAGTTGGCTATCACAAAAACTATAAAATCTTCTCAATTCTTGATTAGTTGTTTGTCCATAAAGGTTTGATTATGAAGGACATGATAAAGGTTTTATTATGGTTTGTTGTAATTATTTTACATGACAGTTACCTATTCAATAATGCCTTTAAAATACAATGATGTATACATTGATATAAGTAAATTTTATAGAAACCAAATATATATATCATCCCAATGCTATATAATTTTTGATAGTTTGTTCAAAATCTCTCCTTTCATATGATACATTCATTTCAAAATTTCAATTGTATTTTAAAGCTAAAACGTCTAAATACAACTATTCAACACTCAAATTGAAATCAAATTTTGATAGTTTGTTCAAAATCTCTCCTTTCATATGATACAGAATTTTCAAAATTTCATTTGTATTTTACAGCTAAAATGTCTAAATACAGCTATTCAATTCTTAAATTTAAATAAAATTTTGACAGTTTGTTCAAATTCTATCCTTTTATATGATATAGTCTTTCAAAATTTCAATTGTATTTTACAACTAAAATGTCAAAAAACATCTGTTCATTTCATAAACACATACCCTAAATAGCAATTTACCATTTAAATTTTGATTGTTTTTTACACCAAAAAAACAAGTGAAACTTCAAAAGATTGATTGCTAAATTGTAGAAGTGGAAAAATCCACTTACCTACTGTTTTGATGGTGACTCAACTCAGGATCCTGTTTTGAGCTGTCGCCTGTCGCCTGTCGCTGGGGGAAAATGGGGTCTCTTCCCTTTTTTTTAAAATTTAATACTTTTTCAAAACGGGATCCCGTTTTGTTAAACGAGATCCCGTTTTGTGGTTCTAGGTTTGGGATCTCACTAAAGAACAGGATCCCATTTTGGATTTTAGGCTCGGGATTGCGATCGAAAATGGGATCCTATTTTTAGTTACCCAATTTCAAATTTTTTTCTAACTCCGAAACTTTCACCTTAAGTGGACACAACTTCCTGCATTTACCCCAAGATGAGCATAAAACTAAATGGGAATTAGCAAGGCTATTCTAGTTTTACCATTACATTTTGCCCCCACCTTGATATCCATCCAAATCTAACATGATCATGCATTTCAAAGTATATGGAAATTCTCAACCAACATGAAAAATAAATATTTAGATACTCGTAAAGGATATTGTCTCTATAAAACAATAGAATCAATTATATATTCTCCTTCATGTGAGTTCTCCATCAAAACTTGCAAAATAACAAAAAGTATGCAATGAGTAGTATCTTCCAAATGCACAACTTATTGCTTTAGTAGTCCACAAACAATGAAAAGGGGAGACAAACGAGAAGAAAATTTTCTTGTTCAAAAAGTGGTACAAAGAACTCCACATGATACAAGAATTTAATAAGGCTTTACATGATGTGGTCATGTCATAATGTTAATGTAATCTAGTAATGTGATAAAAACTCCACACAATATGGTGATGTGATGTGATAAAACTCCACACAATATAGACATGTTGGTAAAAAATGGTATAACTATGTTTGAATACAATAATGATAGAGCTCTACATAGTACAAGATGCTATAATAAATCTCAACCATGATAATCATTCACAACAATATATGCCCCCTTCAATTGGTTGCATCCAACGGTTGCAAGGAATAAGAGGAGGGGGAAAAGATGTATCATAATGAGAACAGATAAAAGTGATAAAATAATTGACTAAGATATATGCACATAAGTACATAAATCATGGGTAAGGTCTGGTGCCCTCATGGTTTCCCCAAATTTGGACAATTAGTATGATAGATTTGTGAGCTAGATATGATCATGTTAGCATAAGATATGGTGATCTAACATATAAGTGATGCTAAGGAACATAAATATGTAAGAACACGATAAACACATGATAAGGGGTGAAAGCTGAACAATTAGTGAGATAAGCATAAGCATGATATATCATAAGGTAAACATGTATCCATGTATGAAGCATTAACATGGATGTTATAAATCAAAATTGTATCATAAAATAAATATTAGGAATATAGCATGAACATCTGAGTAGCATAAGTTGTAACATTAGGCACATGTAATGTATAAGCATGGAAACATACACACAAAATAAAAGCAATTCATGGGAAAAATAAAGATAAAAAGGCCTAGAAGTCATGACATGGATCACAAGATATCATGAGAGTGAAAGGTTGCATAAGAAAATGTAGGACAATGAATTACATGTGTAATGATGAAAGACATAGGACCATTTGAAACGACAAAAGTAGAAAGAGGAAAATATAACATAGAAAGAATATGCCCCCCAAGTGGGGAAAACAAGGTATAACAACATAATATAGAAACTAAAACAAGAATGGAAAATCATAACTAACATGGCATAAGCCAAGATCAAAGGGAGAACATAAATAAAAGGTAAAATTATATGGACAAATAAAGCATAAAAATGATTGATGTCTCATGAAACATGTTTAGGGACATTATCCTCGAAGAGGTCATCCTTCTCCCAAAAATTAGCATTGTATTCTTCTACCTCAACTGCATGACTTTCTTAATTAATTAGATGTGTTTCCTCTTGATAGGATTTGGTATTCTAGGTTAACACAATGGTAATAGCTAAAACTATAGTGGCTTTCTTCTATGACATTTTTTCTCACCTCTTTAGAGGTGGTCCCATATAGATAGATCCTACATATATTGAACCACAACATTTTTCTTTAGAATCCATGAAGTAGCACATTTAGAATGAAATACCATTTTTTTTTCATTATAGTACTTTTATCCTTCTTAGGTAGAATAGGGGGTAAAGTATGGTTGATATGATCATGTACCTGTTGTCAATTAGGATTGCGCCACCAGTCAAGTCAAGCTTGACTGTCCTGTTGAAACATGGAAAGCCTCCCAAATTGTGGGTGATCTATGGTGAGAGGGAATCTCTAGAGTGAGATGCTTCTTCTTATGATTTTCCTAATCTAATTGACTTGCAAGGGAAAAGGGATAGAAGGATATGCTGAAATAAATAACTGAAATGTAATCTAGGTGATGCAATATCAGATCTTACTCACATTCAGACCACAAAACATTGATCTTCACAACACTTCTTATTTTACTCAATTCATAAATATTTTGCATGAAGGTTTAATTAAACACAACATGCCACCTGAATTAAGCAAAAAAATTCAAACCCTATTACAAAACCAAGACAAAAATAGAGGATAAATACTTATCACAGTGTAATATCAAATCAGTTGTGCAACAAGAGAGGCAAAAATGAAGGAAAAATGTTGCTCTATATCTGAAGGAATAATGAGTACAATGAAATGAGTACAACACTCTCGATGTGAGAGGAAGACTTTGGTATCTCTGCACTCTGATCTCTACTCTGTGCTGTAAAGCTCTAACTGGAACTGGAACTGCTGAAAAAAATGAATCTCTGCCATATATGCCATAGCATGAACTTCCCCTGAAAGCTGGAAAAAAGATCCTAAAAATAGACTCCAAGTCCATTTTCGAGCACCTCCGAAAAGCACAAATAAAAGCACTCAAAAAGAGTCCAAACTATCAAATCATGATGCCAAAAGGCTCCCTGATGTGACCCCACCATAAATCTGCTTTCTTCTGCCCATGAGATCTCAAATTTTGTCCATATCTGCCTCTTAAATAAAACAAATTGAAAAAGAATCTTTGATTTGTCTTATTAGCTCTAAATGCCTAAAAATAGTTATGTTTTAAAAGCAATTTATAAATGATTGCTTTAAAACTACCTTTACAATGCATGGCAGTTTGATTTTATTCCTTATTCAATTTGATTTAAAAAAACAAACAAATCTGTATGGCTTATAATTTCACCATTTTGTCATTACAATGCTTGATTTTTCAATAAAAAATCATAAAAATAATTAAGGGATTATATGTTTTTTTTCAAAAAATTGAAACCTATGATGCTCATCTCTTATTTGATCTGCAAAAAATCTTTAAAGGCATGCTCACACTTAAAAAAAAATTCAAGTTGCACTAAGGGCATGTGGGCCCATCTCAATCTCAAAAGGGGACTGTAAGAATCATCTAAGGGCATAATCGCCTATGTGTTAAATCTTGTAATATTTCTCTAAGGCATTAAAGCCTAGGTTTTGACATGATACAAAAATGGCATTAGTTTAGCAAATAAAATTAAACTTCCATGTGATAAATGCCATATTCGGCCTTAGGGCTTTCTGAAACCCTAAAACAAAATAGCTTTTTTCCCTATAATTTCAGGTTCACTTGCAAAATACAACATTGATGAAAATGGGGCTCTACACAGCTACCACATCTAGGGTTTGAACCTAGAAATCTACCATTCTACTGTTTCTATGGCATTTATCTAGAGATCCTCATGCATGAAACCCACTGGTAAGTTTTTCCATTTCAGATTTGGGCATATTTTCAGTGTTTACAAGGGTATTTTGGTCCATTGGCCATGGCCATATATGCTGCTATAATGCAATTTTTAAATACATTTGTTGTTACTACATCCATGTCACCATTGCGGTCGCCATGGGAGTTGTTTGAAGCTTTTAAAAGACCCTCTGAGGAGTTTAAAAAACACGGCCCTTATTGTCATCTACCTCTTCAAAATGAGAGGTAAGCTTATGGTCCTTTGATTACCATGCTACTTCTCTGATGAAACAAAACTTGATAGGAACCTTTACCAAAATGAGAACATTTCCTTATGTTTCTATCAAGGATATGAAACCCCCCTCGCGGCCTCTTACTGCATACTCCCCTGTATTTTTCGTATCTGTATTACTTCCCGCATATGGGGCTGCTGCGACTAGGTTGGTCTGAGCATTTGTTGTTTGTATGGTATTCTAAAATTAAAACCCATGGCCTCTAACTGGCAACTCCACCTTTCCTTATATCTAAAGTTGCTAAAAAATGAAACAGATTTGAGGAAATGCATATGGGTTTTCTTGAAGCATTAAGAAAAATGGTATATTTGGTTTCAACTGGCATATGACATTTGTGCAGTCTTTACACTTTCTTAATGGTTCAAAATCCTTATTATAACTTTGAATCTACGTGTGTAGCTATGATTATCTATGGCATTCTACATTTCTTGTAGTTCTGAGCACTCAGTATTGAATATTTCTCTTTATCTTCTAATGCATCTTCCATTTTCTGTATCTATCACAACTGCTAGGCATTTAAAGATTGCCTAGGCTTGATGCACTTGGTCCATGAAACTCTAATGTGGGTTTGACCTTTGACTATTACTGCACTTATACTTATTACTGAGTGTCCACATGGTATTATTTTGTTCTTGTCCTTGCATTTGCATCTTTGAATACTCTCTTGACAAATGTAACTCTCATATATAAAACAACATATGCCTTTATGACAACATATAATGTATACCGTACTCACCACAAAAGTTGATCAATGTATATTCTACTGTTGTTCCATGACATACATTATTGATCATTCACTTGAAGACTTCTTATGTTGATATTTTATCCCATTTGCATTGTATATTAATGATATGCTGCTTCTATCACTCTTGTACCACTATAGATGTTATGATTTTCATTTCCTCTTACCTTGTCATATTGTATTTGGCATTATCCTCTATTGTGTCATTCTAATTATCTTTTGAATATTGCCTTGTTCATTGTTTCAATAATAAAGGTGACATGGCACCATATGGCTTACGACTGCACATTGGGTTTTCATGGCTGTCAGTTGTATTGATCTTGCTGATTAAATAGCTGACGCTACTTCTGAAGTGTTTTGTTGTGTCTCTTTCTTAGCTATTCTATGGCTTCTACTGCCACTCTTTGACATGCATGCATCCAAATGAATAACATGTAGACACTAGTTAAACTTCTCCTATCACTCTTCAGTTACTCTTTATGCATGGAATAATACTCATTCTTGATGTCATGTTATGACTAAAACTATCACACATCACCAAATGATGTTGCCCTTTTCTTACAATTATGTAGATGTATATGACATTGGAATTCCACTTCAAAACTCTTCTCTTGCTGCTGTTATTTGGTGACATTTTGACAATCACATGAAACTTTGTGTGGCTTTATGACTGATGTAAGCTATCTTGTCCTTATGATGGCATGACCATTTCTTGTTGTCCAACTCACTGTATTACACCAAATGTATTTGCATTCAAATCATATTGAATGGTGAGACTCTATTCATTTCTCTTGAACTGTTTTGCCAATATCATGATTAAAAATGATCAATATATGACACTGTAACTTTGATATTTCAGTTTCATACCTCATTGGCAGCCATATGAAAAAACTCACTGTTCATTGATTATTATCACTTCAGCACTTTTTAGACTGGTAGTCATATATGAATATTGAGCCCGAAGCCCAATAGGTTGAGTTGATGTATGGAATCTTTTACTTTATCATGCTCCTCTTTGCACAATTTAAATGAATATTTTGATCTTATTCCCCTTAAAATTTAGGGGCAGCATGTTGAGCTCTACCCTTGTGGGAGCCCATTTTGCACCACATGCTAATATGTCTTCAAAATAGCAACATGACTTATCCTATACCTGTACATGAAAAAAATAGATTAGAATAAAATAATGAAGTTCAATGGTTGTTTCTCTATCAATTCTTCTCGCATGTGGATGATGATCATTGATCAATGCGTTATAAACAAAGTGTTATGCCTCTTCTAATAGGATATAGGGATTTCATAAACAGAGCTTCTAATAGGACTCTTCCCACATTTTTGCATGTTCATGTCAAGATCAGGAGCAGGAACAGAAGACAACTTCAAATATTGAAAACCTCCAAGGCAACGATGGCTATGACCTTCTCTTTCCTGTTCTTAGATGCATAGCATTTTCTTTATAGTTGCATTTGTTCAGCTATACCCACGGCTTGTGTGGGCTATTTAATATGTCATTATTTCTTTCAATACAATGCTTATCCTTTTATGTATTTCAATTGTAAATGAATAATCATTGTTGTGAATGAAATACTTATCTCTCTTGAATTTAGTGCAATGCAATGAATGATCTGAAATCTTTTCTTCTTTTGACAATTAAACTGCATTTAATACTGAAACACAATAACTATGCAAATAACTCATAATAGAAGGATGTTAACATTCACTCAAAATATAATTTTGCTAGTTGGAATGATTGCGCTCGCGATCTACATGACTGTTTAGGGTTTTCTAGGGTTTTTTGTTTTGGCTGCTTTCGATGTCAATGGAGGCGGTTGCCTTGGGCAGTACCTCTAGGGCTGTGAGGGTGGACACCCTGTCTAATGGATGGAAACAAGTGGTAACTAGGGACCAGCTGAGGTCTTCTAAATGCATGGTGGGTCTGCCTGTCCAGAAAGTTTCTACAAACGGCACAGCTCTGGATATTCTGGATGGTTTGATTGAAGAAATCGTGGCAACCATGGATCTCGCTCTGGTAGGTAAATTTTTTTCCTTCCATCCCAATATTGAGATGGTTCGTAAAAGGGTTCCCTCTCGGTGGAGAATTAAGGGCAGTGTTTCAGTCATTGCTATGGCAAGAGGAGTATTCCTTTTTAAATTTACCAGTAGGGAGGATATGATTGCTACTCTTGCTGGGGGACCCTGGCTTTATGGGTCGCACTCGCTTGCTTTATGCCAATGGAAACCTGGGTTTGACCCTAGCTCAGATCTCAATAAATCTGCTCCTGTTTGGGTTTGATTACTTGGGTTTCCCTTAGAATTCTGGGATGAAAAAAAATTTTCTGCTTTTGGTAACTCTTTTGTCCAGTTTGTTACTATGGACCATACTACTCGTATCCAATCCCGCTATGTTTATGCTCATTTTTGTGTCAATGTGGAGATAAACCAAACCCTTCCTGTGTCCATTGCGTTAAACTCTAAATATGGGGTGTGGACTCAGCCAATCCTTTATGAAAATGCTACCACCTTCTGTCAAATATGCAAGAAGAAGGGTCACATAATGACTCAATGTAAATCTAAGCCAACAGGTTGGCAGACTGACTCTCATAATGAGGTTGAGGACCACTCACCAACAACTGTTACCCCTGACCATCAGGGAATGGGGGGTAATGCAGAAAATGTTTTCACAAAAGTCCATTTTGAACAGGCTAAGGACAAGCCAAGTCCGATGGCTGCGGGTCATAAGGATACTGCTTTTCTGGAGGAAAATACTAAACAGTTTCTAGAAATAGGTTGTCAGAATAAGGCTTTAGACACCGTTAGTCAGGCGGTTTGACAGAATTCTTCTGGGTGTGAGGAGGGAGAAATACAGGATCGATTGATCAATGAGGTTGTTTAAGATGATAAAGCCCTTGATCTACAGGCTTCATCTGTTGTTCCTTTAGATGCTAATGGCCTTGAGTCAACCAAGAACCCTGTGCGGGAAGTAGATGATCATAGTGCCGATCCTTCCCTAACAGTTGACATTGGCCCAAGTGGTAGTGGGAATGATCCAGAAGGCTGGATTACCCCTAAGAGGAAGACTCGTAAAGGTAAAAAGACTGCTGATGTTGGCACTGACTCAAAACAAGGGAGACCAACCCTTCGGGAAACTCGGCAAAGAGAGATTGCCAAGGAAATTGCTAGTGGTAAGCAGAAAACTCTGGAGGTCTCCTCCCTCAAACCTTTAAAATGAGGATCCTATCCTGGAATCTGAGGGGTTTCAATAGCCCTTCAAAACAATTCGAGGTCAAAAACTGTATTCTGGACAATAAGTTAGACATTTTTCTCCTTCAGGAGGTCAAGATGACTGAGGAAAACTTTAAGAAAATTGCTGATTACATATGGCCTAAGGCTGAGTTTTGTATTAGTCCTGCTATTGGGGCTTCTGGTGAGATTGTTACTATGTGGAACAGTATGAAATTTCAGGGGTCCCTTGTGGCTTCTGATAAGCATTTCCTGGTTACCAATTTCTCCCTACCCTCCTTCAACTAGTATCTCATCAATATTTATGCTCCTAACACCAGAGTTCAGAGACAGTCTTTATGGACTAATTTGAGTAATACCCTAACCAAGTCTCTGCATTCCAAATGGATGTTGGCTGGTGACTTCAATACTCCTTTGTATCCCTCTGAGAAATATGGTGGGAACCTTGATTACTCTGACAGCATGTTTGACTTCACTGAGTTTATTAATGATTGGGGACTGCTTGATGTGGAGCTTCAAAATCAGATTTTTACCTGGTCCAACAGGAGATGTGGGGACCATTTGATCCAGGTTAAATTAGACAGGGTTCTTATATCGAGTAACTGGGACAATCATCATAATATGTAATTGCAAGCTTTTCCTCGAACCATATCTGATAACTGCCCTATTTTCCTCCACTAGCATGATTCATGTCATCGGGGTCCTTTCCCTTTCAGATTTGAAGCTATGTGGATTAAGCATAAGGATTTCAGGCAACTGGTGACCCAATGGTGGCAAATTCCTATCCAAGGTACTCCTATGTTTAGATTAGTTAAGAAGCTGTTGCATATTAAACAGGCGGTTTGTGGATGGAATAGACTCAGTTTTGGTCATGTGTTTTAGCAGAAGAAATCTTTAGCTGGAAAACTTGAGGATATTCAGTAGTGGATTGCTCAAGGTGATGTTTTCGAGGATACTTCTAAGAAAGAACATGATCTGATTTCAGAATGGAAGAATCTTATGGGCCATGAAGAGATCTTTTGGAAGCAAAAATCTTGGGTTCAATGGCTTAAGGAGGGAGATCGCAATACTATTTTTTTCCATATTTCTACCATGAAACATAGGGAGGCTAACTCCATCACAAAACTGTGTTTAGACAATGGGGATGTTATCACTGAGGACAATGAGATTGGGGAACAAGCTGTGTTATTTTTTCAAAACATGTTGACTGAACAGGCCACTGGTGTTGATAATGACAGGGCTACTAAGCAGTTTATTGACAATATACCCTCTCTCATAACTGAGGACGACAATCTGGAAATGCTGAGGCCTATTTCTGAGGAGGAGGTTCGTGCTGTTTTATTCTCTATGGGTTCTTTTAAAGCTCTAGGTCCGGATGGCTTCCATCCTATCTTTTTTCAGGAGTACTAGGATATTGTGGGGGCTGATCTCACTACTGCGGTTTGGGATTTTTTTAAAATTGGTAAGCTCTTAAAGCAGCTCAACAACACCTTTATTGTCCTTGTCCCTAAGAAGTTGAAACCTACCAATCTTTCTGATTTTTGACCTATCAGCTTGTGTAATACTATCTATAAGCTTTGTACCAAAGTCCTTGTCATGAGACTTCAACCTTTTCTTGACAAAATTATCTCTCCTTCTCAAAAAGGTTTCATTCCTGGGCGCCAAATTTTGGATGCTGTGATTTCTACCCATGAAACTATTCATTCCATGGAGAAGAGCAGAATTCTGGGTATGGCCCTTAAGTTGGATATCTCTAAAGCCTATGATAGGGTCTCATGGGATTTTCTGTTTCAAGTCCTTAGAAAATTTGGGTTTAATGACAAAATTCATCTCCTCATCTGGATGGCTGTCTCTTCTGCCAAATTTTCTATATTGGTTAATGGGATTCCTAGGGGTTTTTTCTACTCCTCGCGCGGACTCTGGCAGGGGGATCCCCTTTCTCCTTATTTGTTTATCATAATGGTTAAGGCTCTTGGGAGATTCATTCAAGATAATGTGGTCTCTAAACACATTGTGGGCATTAAACCTGCTTCCTCCCTTGCCCCTATGTCTGTGCAGCAATTTGTTGATGATACCCTTCTTTTTGGCATCTCTTCAGTGATTGAAGCTTGGAGATGGAAGAATATTTTAAATCTTTATGCCCTCACTTCTGGGCAAAGCATTAATTTCCAAAAGAGTAATGTGTATTTTTTTCATACTCCCACTTCTCTTTGTCAAAAAATTATTCATATTCTTGATTGTGCTAAAGATGTTCTTCCTGCTATCTATCTGGGTCTTCCCTTTATGGTTAAAGAAGTTTCCCCAAATTTCTAGAATAGCCTTTTGGAAAGAACCCAACGGAAATTGATTGGTTGGAAGGGCAAAGTCCTCAGCAGTGCTGGTAAATTGCAGCTTCTTCGGGCTTCCTTGCAAGGTATTCCCACCTATTTCCTTTCTCTTTTCAAAATTCCTACTTTTTTTGCTGCTAAGTTGGAACAGATTCAAAGAAAATTTTTATGGACGGGAGCTGAAGATAAACAGCAGACGTCCCTGGTCAGCTGGGATAAAGTATGTCTTCCTAAATCCCATGGAGGTCTCAATATCCACAATATACGTAATATGAACAAAGCCTTGCTCTCTAAAATTAATTAGAATTTGATCCATCATTAGAAAGATTGGGGAGAAATCATGCAAGCCAAATATTTGCATGTCACTGATTGGTCTAACTTCCTCCAACAAGAAGGTCTTCCTAAGGGATTGGTCATTTGGAACAAAATGTTGAAATCTAGAAATCTGTTCATGCAAGGGATCAGATGGCAGTTGGGAAATGGCATGGGTATCAAGTTTTGGACTGATATTTGGTTAAAAGATAAGGCTCTCATTTCTCAGAGGGATATGGGTGAGATTGCTAGCATTGCTACTCAGTTTTTTGGCCATAAGGTCAGTGATTATATATCAAACAATAATGGTCACAGGAGCTGGAGGAATTTGTTGGATTGCTGCCCCCATTGCCCTGATCTTGCCTCTAAAGCTCAGATGGTTCAAAAGTTGATTCAAGAAGTTAGAATTCCTCTCTTCCCTTATGAAGATGAGCAATTTTAGTTGCCGGATAAGAATGGTCGATTCTCTATTAAGTCTACCTATCACTTATTGGTCCCTGAGCTTCATAAAAAGGAGATATGGAGAAAAGTCTGGAACCAAAAACTGATCCTAAAAATTAACATGTTCTGGTGGGCCTCTGTTCATAACAAAATTCTGACCCAAGATAATTTGCAGAAGAGAGGTTTCACTTTGGTCAACAGATGCTATCTATGCTGTGAAAAGGAGGAAACGGTTTCTCATTTATTTTTTCACTGTAACTTTGCTAGGGACATCTGGAGCCTTATCCTCAGCAATTTTGGTATTCAGTGGGCTTGCAACTCTGATATCCAGGAAGTTATTAACAATTGGTATCCTCCCTTCTCCCATCCCTGGCTTGTTGAGTTATGGAATCAGACTCTGCTGTGTTTGAGCTGGACTTTGTGGAAAGAGCGCAACCATCAGAATTTTAGAGATACTCCCAGAGAGGTCTCTCAGGTCTCTCTTACTTTCATCAAGACTCTTTTGGAGAGTGTCACTTCAGCCCATATCCACACTGCGAAGAAACCTCTGTCTCCGGAGGAAGAACAAATTGCGGTTAACTGGAAGATTCTCAACCATATTCCGGCTTATAACAATACTAAACTGTTGCAGAGACTTAACACTAAATGGCAACCTCCGAGTTCTAACTGGATGAAGCTCAAATTTGATGGGGCCTCTAAGCTTGATGGTACAGCTAGTGGGGGAGGGATCATCCGTGATGATAAAGGGTGGATGTTTGCTGTCTATGCTGGAGGTATGGGCTGTCACAGCAATAACTATGCAGAGGCTATGGCTCTTCTTTGGGGGCTTAAATTGGCCATATCCCTCGGTATTTAGAATTTGGATATTCAGAGAGATTCTAAAATGGTCATTGATGCCATAACTAATAAGTTGAATGTTGGTATTCAGTTGAAAGACATTATCAGAGATATTTAGTTTCTCTTGCAGAGGTTTATTACTGTGCATATCTCACATATTTACCGTGAGGGCAATGGCATGGCAGACGCTTGTGCTGATCTCGGACAAAGATATTCAAATTGGAGGGTTTGGCGCCAATTTGATCACCTTCCTTTGAATCTTAAGAATCTTATTCTTAAAGACGTGGTCAGGTTTTGATGAGGCTGATGTGTTTGAAAGACAGCTCATACTGTCAGTTCCTTGGGAAGGGGCTGACGTGTCCCTTGAAGTACGCATCCTCTTGTACTTTTTCTACTGTCAAATCCGCTCCTCTTTCTCATAAGGTGAGCGGATGGCCGGATCATCATGGCTTGTGCTGAGTAATTATGGTTAAGCATGGGATTGGTGTTTGTAAGGCCTCACATTATTATGAGATTGTGTGTGATGTTATTACCCACATTATTTGCATTGTTAATGTTAGTAATTCTCCTGTTAAGACAACTGCGGAGTTTGGGGGTCTCTGTGGAATGCGCTGTAATTCCGCTATGGGAGGAGACAGAATTAGAACTGAACCTGTCTCATGCTGTGAATTTATGGATAATTTGGTTGCTTGGCATTACTGCAAGGAGGGTGGGATTAGCCCCTATTTGGAGAGGCTTAATGGATACAATGAAGCTCTTTCTGAACAATTTGTGCGGTCTTGGCAGAATCGATGGGTTTCAGTGGGTGGCATCTGATTTGAAGTTTCTGAACGCGTAATAGCTATGGCCACCGGTATGTCTACCCAGGGCTTGAAGTTGCAACACAAAACTAAAATTGTGAACCTCTCTAGCCAGCAGCTTTTCCTCGGAGATGGTGAAGAATTGGTCCCTTACCAGGGCAGTTTTGACAGAGCCAAGTTGTTGGAGCCATGGGACACTATCTATTTTATCCTCATAAAATATTTTACCCTAGAGGGGCACTTTACCAAGTTTTATAACTACCATCTCCCCCTGTTAAATCATTTCCGTTGCAATGCTAAAATTAGTTTTCTATTTTATTTTCTTTCTTCCCTGGAGAATTCTGTCCTTAGGGTTTGGGTGAAACTGGCTAAAAACCCTGCTATGAAGCCTATCCCTCTCCACCAGGGCCTTATTCTCTATTTGTATAATCATCATCTTGCCCTCGAACCCTTTAAATCCATTCCAGCCACTAGTGGGAATGGCGAGCCCTCCTCTAACCCTAAGGATATTCCTGATGTTGATGAACCCGGGCCCTCCCCTATTCCTATCAAAACTACTAAAGTTTGCACTCCTATGGAAAATCTTGTTGATTCCCCAAGCTCGACTGTCTCTAAGAAGGGTAAAAAGAGGAAGGTTACTGGTGAAATGGGTATTGGGAAGGCAGTGGTTGGGACCCCTAAAACCCTTGGTAGGACCCCGGTGGGACAGCGAAGGGATTCCTCTGTGAAGGCTTGTGGGGAGGGGTTTTCTTCTGGAGTTCGGCGGTCTGGGTGTATTGCTGGCAAGTCAGCTCCCTTAGCCAAGTTCATTGACTATTCTGAGAGTGGCTCGGATGAATCCACCTGGGGGGAGGACGACAGGGATGTGGAGATTCAGGACATTTCAGGTGATAATGAAGACAAGAAAGAAACGCAGGATACAGGGGAGGAAACTGCTGACTCTGCTGGAAATGCTGACAAAGTAGGTGATATGTATGTGGAAGAAGCTGAGGATGCTATGGAGACTGATGATGGTCTGGGGGCTGATCTTGTAGGCCTGCGGGTCCGCATTGCAAAGTTGGAATAGTTTTTCTCCATTGTGCTTAGGACCTCTGTTCTCCTCAACCTCTCTGTGTTGAAGAATCTGGGGGTTACTGTCAATACTGATAGTGATGATTTGGCTAAAAAAGTGGATGCTATTATTAACTCTATGGTCTAGTAAGGAGAGCTGTTGTCTCCTCTGTCTTTGTTATTTTACTGATGATACTCTGTTACTCTATTTTTTGGCTTTAGTTTTAGTGGCTAGTTTTGCTGGTTTTGCTGGCATTATGTACTGGTTGTATATGTTGTTTCTGGTTTAAGGCCCTATTTTATCTTCTGGCCTTTTAGTTTTTGTTAAGGGTTCGGCCCTTTGTTTAGCCGCCTTATATAATAAAAAACATTCACTCAAAAAATGAACTTGTCACATTAGCTCTTTATATCCTTTGTTCTTCTAACCTCTTTTGATACACCTCATAAATTTATTTCTTAGTTTCATAAGGAGATTCCTTTGGGTGCTTATGTAACTATCCAAAATAAAAATGACTTATCTCAATAGGAGGCTTATATTGATCTATGTAATATTTACAATTCTACCCTCATCAAAATATAAACCAATTTCCACTCTTGTGCTCTTGGTTGTCTTGTTACTTTTCTTGGATTCACATTGCATTCCTAGTGCCTTGCATTTTCTCTTGGCTTAGTCCTCTTAGAATATTTTTGCAATACAAGTTTGTACGCTAGGGTCTTACAATCTAATCTTTGCATCAACAACAAATCTGGCATACATATAACAAAATATATTCAATGATGGAACATGGATGCCAATTATACATTCAACAATTTAAAGCTTTCCTATGAAATGCTACTCATCATGAGTAATCTTCTCACTTGTCTTAATGATTCAATATAATGTGACTTATTCACCCACAATGGTAGAAACCTTGAGAGAATGAGCATGCTTCTAGGTTGCCACAATATACTTTTACAAATACTTCTTTACAAAAATCAGTTTGGAAAACTTCTTCTAATCATATTCGTTATATATATACAACAATTCAAAATTTTATTTTGCATCTTTCTATAGTTATTACAACTTATCAAGTGCACATGAAAACCATATTGGCATTCTACAACATCTCTGAAAATGAAACAAGGCATACACATCAAGGCTACAAACATCACAATTACCATATCCATGCCACAATAATGAGAAATCTACCATGTTGGTGATATTTTAAATGTAACTTTAATTCTTTTTCTTGTGATCTCATGGCTTTCAATCCTTGCTTCAAATTATTTCTCAATTTAAAGAATTTGAAAGAGAACATTCATATATTGCATATCAATCTAAAACCCTAAGGATTCAAACAATGATAAACCTATTTTATATAATAGGACTTTTATTTATATCCTCTTCTAACAATTTATACTTACAACTGATGATCCAAGTTCACCCTACATGAGTGAAAGACCCTTCTAATTTCTCATATAACTAGGGTTATTCCCTCACATGCTTATATCAGTAAAAGAAACAATTTGGAATTGCATCTAGGATAGTACTCAATTCTAAATTTTCTTCATAATCTGTGTCTTATGTACATTCATATGCATCCCAATCAACATATTAGCTTTGCAACTATTCCATTCTTAAATCCAAAGTGATTTCTTACCACTTCCAACTTATAACATTGATGAGGAATATTTTATCAGTTGCTCCTCTTTAATGGATTCTTCCTTAGACAACTTTTTTCTACATCTTCCTATTTAGGTACAAATACAACTTCTTGCTTCTGATATTAAGATACCTTTTCCTTCCTTGGATTTCCCTCAATCTCTTTCTTGGGGTGAAGTTGTGGATGAAGATTTTATATTCCAATGCCCACTCATGGGTGAAAATGTGTGTGGTAATTATTTCCCGCCTATTAGAAAAATATTGACTTTCTTCCTTCCCTTATCCCAATACTAATGTGGGAGTGGTATTTACAATATTCCTTCTTTTTAAAGTACTTGGGCATCTTGGTGAAGGATTTCTTCTTCAACCATGATATCCCCTAACATTGGTTACTCATTTCACAAAATTAATATGCATATGAATACCAAAATTATTGGACTACAAGACCTCTCTTATGATAATTAAAGCAAACAATATACAATGTGTTTGATATTTGTAATATTCTTTCATTTTATAGAACTTGGGTATCTTAGTGATGTATTTGTTCTTTCAGTACATCACCAACTATGCATAGGAATATCAAAGTTCTTGGGCTACAAGGACTCTCTTATGACAATTAGAACAAATAATCTACAGTGTTTTTGGGATTCCTTGATGTTATTTGCACAACCTTTGTACTTGTAGAGGAGGAAAAGTTACAATTCAACTAAAAGGTATTAGTCAAATGAACTTTTCACTACAACCACATTTGAATTGTATAGTTTTATACTCTCTACTTTTATTTAATAAAATAATGTCTACAATACTTAAATTGTTACAAATGAAGAGAATAAACTATACTAACTAGCTCTATGGAGATGAAGAACAAACTGGTAGAGTTACTAGTTATAGGAAATTGGAAGTGAAAATAGAAATTTAGATCACATAACTAAAAAGATGGAAACAAGACGAACCTAATGTCAAATGAAGGAGCTCACTACTTGGGATGCCAGCATGATGCATGGATGTCTATGTGGTGTGCTCTAGTCCAGAGAGTACAAAAAATTAAAAACCTTTACTCTGTTACAATCCAATCCACTCAACCTACGCAGCAAAAGACATGAACAACTACCCATAGCTTCCAAGTGACAAAAATAAAGTTGAAATTGAAAATATTTTATCACTATTGCACAAATAGAATGAAATGAATAATAGAAATAAAGAGGTAAAGGAATAGGCTTCACAAAACCAATGTATGGTTGCAATCTTCTCCTCTGAACCTGGAATCTATAGGAAAAAAAAAGGAAGGTTGTGGTTGTTTGAGGTTTTTCCTTCAAGCCAAACCCCTGTTTCATTATTTCTACTTCCACAGACAACCAATGTTGAAAAAGACAAAAAAATAGTGTGTGATACTATCCTCTAAGTGTGTCTATATAAATAATAGTAGTGACAAATAGATTGAATGAAAAATATGAAACTAATCTACTCAAAACAAGATCAAACTAGTGAACTATTGGAAGGAGGAAAGGAAATGTGCTAACCCACACAATGCTACAAGCACACAAATGGGTTACACAAAATGAGTAAATAAAGAGGGCAAGATGCATCTCAATCACCTTAAAAAATGAAGATACAAACTACCCGGCTAGAAATGGAAGCCCAACAAGCAAAGGTTCCAGGAAATCCTTGTACAAAGCACTCCTAAAAATTCACATAATTTAAAGTTGGGAAATGCATATCCCAAATATGTGTCCATGCCTGAACAAGTAGTGGGGAACCATCCTTCTCATAAAACCTTAATTTCATTATAGGATCCCAAATAGTTTTTCCACTATAAATCATGAGGTGGCATAGTAAGGAATACTAGTTGAAACTTATAGCCCTATCACCACCTTTTATTTTCATCAATTCTGACATGATCTTGTTGGCAATATAGGAAGCATAATCAATTTTTTTGTTCACACTCACATGCTAAAAACTTTTTCTATCATCATCAGATTGAATGGGATTTGAGCCTTAACTTCCATTGCCAAGACCTGGCAAATAGCATAGTAGGTTTAGATAAAAAAATCCAAGAAAGTGTCCACATTATAAGGTACCACTTCATTTGGAGGGATCTTGACTAGTTTGTTATCAGGGCCCCTTTTCCTATGTTTTGTGACCCAGAACACCCTGTAACTAGTTTTGTCCCTATCATATTCTTTGCACAGTGAGTTCAAATTGATAGGGATGTTTGCAGTCCTATCCTAATTAAAAGCCGCACATATATACTCTCTATCCAACCTAAAAAGATAACCACCCTTTCCATTCAATAACACTTTGGTCTTAGGATCATACCTCTTGGAAATTTCCCTAATCATCTCCACATTAATGAACACATTTTGTACAACCAGCTTCCCCAAATCTAAATTCCAAATGTTTGACATAGTCTCCAACCCTTTCTCTTGTTGTAACAATAAAAGAACAATTTCCTACCCTAATGATAAATGATTGCATCCCTCACATACTCAGCATTGTCAAACAGCCAATCAGAAACAATTCCTTCTCCTTGAGCATACTTTGCCCTTTTAGAAGAACTTGGAAATTGACATATAATGTCCTCATCCAGCTCTCTCTTTCATTTTCCAATTTGGGGTTGTGGACGACTCATTTTAGAGTTTTTTTTATAGGGGATACAAGTTAATAAAGGGCTAATAACTAAGGTTTAATTGTAATTTAAAACTCCTATAAACAACACAAGAAACCCCATTTCAATGTTGCAAATTCAATAAACCTCTTATATCATGACAGGCATGGAAAAAAATCACTTACCCATTTTTAGCTCCTACAGACCCAAGCTCAATTCAGTCACGCTCTATCAAAATTGCCTCAATAGTAAGATCCTCTCCACACCATTGTTTTCTTGTTTGAGAATGGATAATTGAATAGAATTAATTGTGTCTTTAGTTTGTATGGTAAAAAATCATCACCTCTGTAATAAAAATCTTAAGCAAGCAAAACTTGCATGTCATTTGCTAGCTGAACATTCCTTATTTTTTAATAAAAACCATTGGTCCAACTAGGAAAAAATTTGATCAACGACTAGCGCATTGTCGCAAACTCATTTAAAACCCAACAAGTGGAATTGCGCCACAAAGACCATCAACAGTGCAAATGAGAAACTATCGTCTGTCATGTGCAAATGGGTCTTGGGGGTCCCACATTATTATTGAGCTTTTGGGATGAAAAACCCATGGTGTCCCATTGTCATGCAATTGAGAAAATGTGGCAGTAGGATGTACCACCACAGTTTCATATTGCAGATGCTTTCACATATTGTAATCCAAGGAATGAATGTGATCGAATTAGAACCAAGTACTTGGATCGATGAGCCTAGTTATGGATGCAATTCCAAACACCAAGTGTCAGCATAATGCACAAGCACAAATAAATCTCAATCCCCATCAAGAAACTATGATTCATTCAAAACTCTATGCGGCAAATGAGAAGGTGCCACGTGAACAACCCGATCCCTTGCAAATCTCCAATAGTGACACACGATAGAAAAGTGTGCACCTGCACATTGGACAAGAGAGAACTTTTAAAGACTGCACTAGAAAGAACTAGTCTAGCACTAATGAAATCTTAACAAATAGGACACAACATGGTCCCACAAGAAAAATGTCAGACAACATAGAAATAGTCCTTGGGGTCCATGTGGTCGTATATCACAAGGCCACAAATTAGAACGGTGCACAAATATGAGATGCATGACCCAAAGGATCAATGTGATGCAACAACAACGTGCCACATAAATGCTGATAGGGATGGTCATGGGGAGCATGAACACAAGTGCATTAGAGAGGAAATAAAATAAAATTTAATGCACGCTTCTTAAAAGATTCAACGAGTTGTGAGGACAAAGGGGCTAGTAAACAAACGACCTCGGTGACATCAAGATGTAACTTAAGGACTCAAGGACAAGTTGAAATGGTCAACACAAAAATATGACATCAGAATGTAGACCAGACAAGAGATTTAGGGTTTAAACTTAAAGGGATAATACCTTGTGAAATACATCCTAAAACCCTAAAAACCTTGAATAGTTCCAACAGAAATAGGTGAAGCTTGTGAAGAGACACCTTAAAAAATAGGTGAAGAGAAATTATCTTTAATCAAGAGGGTGTGTTAAATAGGTTGGTGAATTTGATTTCAAGATAGCGATGGCTTTCTTTTTGTTGGCTTTCATGATATATTCATTTATGTCTTCCATACTAGGGAGCACGCAACCCCATTAATTCATCTATCAGGGATTTTGTTGGGAACCTCAAAAGGTAGATTGAATTGTGCATATTTATAACTGGTGATTTTATCATACATGCCAAATGATGGCAGCAAAGCTTAAGTTAGGTTGCCAAGATGGCAAGTTCCACATTACCAGCCACCTAGCATTCTTGTCTTTTGAGTGCACGTGGCTTATCATGCCTATTGATCAGACACTCCATTTACTTCGGCCTATATATTGAAGTTACTTCTTTTCATTCTCACTTTGCCTTTTATGTTGTCTATTGCCACTCAATTTATTTGTCATCAATGACACTCTAGACTCTGAATCTTTGGGTTTTTCTTCCTCCAGTTGAGGGTGAACCCATCTACCAGAGAGCTATGAATATGGTTTTTCGTCACGAGATCTTTGAAGTTGAATGTGACAGCTTGGAATTTGTTGTGCGTTGTGTTCTATGATACTTCCTATTCCAACCGGAAGACAGGAAGCTCAAGGGATATAAAATAGCTTCCACCTTTGTGTCTAACATTTTTGACTTGACATAGGACCAAGAGTATACCCACTCCATAGGCTTTGGGTTGGTTCATAACTCATTTTTTAATGCAAAAAGATGGAGGGCAGTGTTGGCAATCTATGACTATCAGGAGGGAATGGCTCTGATCAGAGGGATTTTTTAATGTCGGTTCTTTCAAACTTCACATCACATGGCATGTGTGTTCACGGGCTTACAGAGAGCTCTTTGACTGGATTGCACCAATGCTTTTAATTGTCCCCTAAATACTCATAGGTAATAGCTATCATATGGCTTGTAGAGAGGGAAAAAGAGGTGTTTAATGCAATTAGATTCTTGTACTATCATGCTACTAACCTAGCTCCAAGAACCCCTACAAGCCTTAGGTACTCCTCCTTTTTCCCTCCCTTTTCCGATGCCACTAGCTTAGGAGCATCATGACTCTAGAATTTGGAGTAGACATGTTAGCTATAATGGTGTTACTTGTGTTTTGTGATCATTCTATTTTGTCTCCTAGCTATCCCTATTGTATGCAGGTGAATTTTGTAGCTGTAAAACCAGATGATAAATTCCTGGTTATTTTTATATGGACATTGTAATAACATTTATTTTTATTAATATAGTATGGGTGTTTATTACCTTTAAAAAAAAAGAGGGCATCTCTACAAGAAAATCTAGCAACCAGGAATTATAGAATGTCACCAAAGAAAACCTACAAGCTTCAAAATGTTTACAAAAGATAACAAAAAATACAATGAAACCCAGATAATTGAGATCACAAGAACAATGGTCTGGCAAGAGTTTTATAATAAGATCAAGATTGCATGAAAGATGAAGAAAGTAAGAGCAAAACCTAAACTAGTCAATTACATGGGGGGATCTAAGGAGAATTCAAAATTTCATAATCTACCATCTATTAATATTTTTGGAAAAGAGATTAGGGTGTAATAACCATACACAATTTTTGTAATTTTTTTTCAAATAGAAATGCAAATACAATGTCTGAACACATTCTAATCACCAAAATCCCAGGGTGGTAAGATGAGAGCATACGGTGCTTTGACCACACAACTAACTACAATGAATGTAATCATAGAATGAAGGGTGCAAGTCAAACAGAGCATGCGGGAAGTGGAGCCAACCCAAATGTAACACCTCTTCAGTGAACAAGAGTGCGTAAATGCAAAGCCACTAGTAGAATGTCTAAGCTTGATCAAACCAAAATGTTTGATAACAAGCATGCTTGTTCAATGCCAAATGGGATAGAATGAAATACTATACTAAGTGGTGGTAAACCATCTAGTTTTAGAATATGAAATACATGATTAGACAAGCCTTTAGTGATACTACCATCCAAGATTGCAACAAACATGAAACACAATATAATAGATAAATTTTGTATCAAATGGCCATAAGAGCTGATATAAATATTCTTATTAGACTTATTACACTGCTACAACATGTTGCAAGGTGTGACCCTTGGTCTCCTTGTTCAGTGCAATGCTGCGGTGGTTTGCGACAAGGGCTTAACCGCCTCCTATGCGTGTTAAGTCAAGTGGTTGTATCAAGCAATAATAGGTCAATCTTTTGGTGCAACGACAGCTAACAATTGGTATCAGAGTTGAGGTCACAGGTTCAAACCTCGTGCTTACACTAGAGGGATTGTTGTGAAGTGTGACCCTTGGTCTCCTTGTTCAGTGTTGTGCTGCGGTGGTTTACGACAAGGGCTTAACCACCTCCCATGCTTGTTAAGTCAAGTGGTTGTATCGGGCATTAATAGGTCAATCTTTTGGTGCAATGGAAGCTAACACAACAAACATATTAGTCTATAAAAACACATATAAACATGCTCACAATGGCCACTAACTGAAGCAAACTGAAGTATACCACTAAAAGATGATTACGAAGGATGCTACAGGTCTTATTTCAACACTCAATCTACTGCTCACACTGTTCAAACTTATTTGAACTAAAACTATATCATGTTGAACACAAAAATACCACTAATGAGTTGCATAAACTATCTAAACTATTGTTAAAACACTCTTAAATAATACGACCTCATGTATTCATACCAGACTCCACCAAATAACCAAGAAGGAGGCAAGCAAAGGTAGTGCTTAAACTTCCCAAAGCTCATGCCTCCTAGTTCAGGTATTTACAGCTTATCCTCATGTTGCACAACCTTAATTAAAATTGATTTAGAGGCCTTTAAGGGCTTCGACTCCCACAAAACTCAAAACACCCACCTTCAAAAGGATGCAACAATAAAGAAATGTTCCTTAGCCAAAAACTCCATATCCAACTAAATAGAACATTAGTACCGCCTCACTAGGGATAGTATGACCCTTCATGAAGCTCCATTTAATCACCTCAAACTCTCCATATGTTATGATGGTCCTTCAAAATATAATAAAATATCAAAGATTCATCAAGAGACTTGTCAAAATACATCAAATACTTTCATTATCAACAATAAAAAATAAAAACTCTACTTGTAGCAAAAATGTGACTTTTGGATGAAATCACCAAATCTAGTTAGGAGGTTTTTCATTTTAGAAACTGGTATTGCAAGAGGGTTTTTGTCCTCATGAAGTATGAGAAGAACTCAAGTTCTCACTAAGAGAAAATAGCAAATACAAAATAATAGTCTAACCCCAACATTGTGCTCAACATCTCTTTTTATAACTTTCTTGAGGGAATAAAATATTAATTTCCCATATCCCTCCATATTTTCCTCAAAATAATAAAACATAACATTTTATTATGTTCAGAAGTCCTGTTATGTCCCCTTGAGCCTAGTGCCACTTAACTGCACAACTTAAAGTACCTTTTGATTAAATAATTAAACAAGCTATTAAAATTAAAATATAAAGTGAAATTACTTTTGACAACTTAAAATAATTATTCAATTTATTTTCCATTGCATAAGGCTTATGCAAAAATTTGGAAAATACGCTAATGGCACACGAACTGCTTATGAGTGAGAAGGGGACATTATATAGGGGAATATTGTGAAACTCAATAGATGTTGGGCAGACAATAGTTACAACAAAAAAGAAGTCAAAATAAAATTGTCTTGGTCATTAAGTGGAGCTTGCACAACTATACTTTCATGAGATGGAATCATGATTCTACAAACATCTATGTGATTGTGTTTTACAACTTAAAACTATGATATAATGGTTACAACATGTAAATTTAACACAAAAATATTAAAAATATGTGACCAGAAACACAAACTGACACACATAATAAATTGCAACCAAACCAAAGAATAAGGCCAAGGATGGGATAAATAAGTCCTAAAACATACTATAGGAGTAGGAACTAACATGGGTACAATTTGTAGTGTTAGTATGCAATTTTTAACATTACAATAGTAGTAAAAGTTATTCAAATTGAAAATCGATGATTTCTCACCTCAAAGCTTGATGAAAAAAACCTTTTAAGACCAACAAATTGATCTTTAAGGGTAGAAAAAGGATTATCTTTCACCACCACCAATAGACTCTAAACTATAGAAGAGATGTCCTCTCATGTTAGTTGGTGCCTAACTATCCACTCTTTGATGATGAGTCTTGCCTCTCCGCCTAGTTTAATATTTCTTCCTCTTAACTTTATTAAATGTCTTCTTTAAGTCTAACTTGGAGCTACCAATTTTAATCACCAATGAATATTATAGCAAAGGCAATATATTCAATAAACTCATCATCATATTTATTTCATAGAAAAGTAGATCTTAAATTAATACTAGGAAAATCTTAGCGATTATTTTTTCTTATTACCATTGCAAATGTGAATAGAATTATAGTATTCTCTCATTCAATGAAATATTTTTTTGTAAATGGAAGAGGTGAAATAATACGTATTATGATTTTAAGAAAAAAAGATGATGCAATATTACATACTCCAAAAGAGGAGATAAAAAATACCACATATAGTTTTTAAATTTAAAAAGATAAATTTTAAATGACCAAATGGTCATAATCACTTGGTAAATTGTAATAGAACATAATATGTGATGTCAACTTCTACAGAACAATGCAATGTGTTGTAATATCCATGTAATGTGTTCTACTATATTTTGAGATGGTTGATTGGCCTATTTTTGACCTAGAATAATTTATTGAAGCATTTACAAATTAAATTTTTAATTATTTTGTTTTTAATTTAAAAGTTATTAATTAAAGAAAGTGATGAAAGTAGATGAAAGAATACACAATGCCAATGGTTTTACTATTTGGAACTAAATGGAAGTTTAATTGCCTAAATGTCTAACTATAGAAGAAGAAAAGACCTTGTTCTCCAACAAATTGAGTATTCTTATTCAGTATTATCCCAATAATCCTTTTACAATTCATAAATGATTTGTGTAAAAATAAACACAAGCATTCTTCATTGTTCCCTAAAAATTTTCATATAAATATATTATAATACTTTATATTTCTTGATTTCTTTAATTTTATTTATATTTTACAATTTTAAAATTAATTTTTTTATAAATTCATATAAAATTTACTAATAATTCTATAATTAAATAAATAATCTATTCTTGGAAATTATATAAATTTCCATGTAAGATGGAAATAACTTATAAAAATAGTTACTTGAAAATATATTTAAAGTGATCACATTGACTATTTCCCATGTCTTATAATTATTATTAGCATATAGAAAGACTTGATACAAAACACAAAACACATTATTGTGTGAAACCAATGTAATAATTTTATTGTACAGCATCTATATAAAAAAACTTTTGCAGTTTGATTGTATTTCCTCCATAGATTATATAAATGTTCTCTTAATAGTGTGTGAAAAAGACAAAGCCATCTATGTGAGATAAGATTCTTAGTTTACATGTAACACAGGTCAAACATGTGCAAGTATGTTACAAAATAGAGAAGCAGTCATTGAGCAGGTGACATCCACATGAGAATAGGCATGCAAGTCCACAATATAATTTCATTGTCACCATTTCATTCATCATCTTGTTGATTATAATTGCAGAAACAAAAGAAAAGAAATTGTAGGAAAGGGATAGAAATTAAAAGATTAAAAATAACACAGAACAAGAACATGATATTTATAGTGGTTCGCCCAAAGATGGCTACGTCCACATTCAGGGATTATCTCTCTTTATTAATTCTCCAAACTCTATCTAATTACATATTCATCCAGTAGCTATATTTATATAAAACAGTCTCAACTCCAATAAAGGAGAAATCTATTCAAAATAGACAACTTCTAAATTGGCGTACACATGCCAAAAGGAAACTATTACAAAGAAGACAACCATTTCGAATTGTGAGAGAAACTTTCTAATTTGGGCTTCACCGAACCCAACAAAGAAAGTTGCTAATTTGGGCTTCAATGAACCCAACAAAGAAACTTGCTAATTTGGGCTTAACTGAACCCAACAATCTCCTACTTGAAGACCAAATAGCTGCTTAGAGATATCCCTCCACTGTAGGTTTATTGTTAGAGCTGGACAAGACCAAGAGAAGCTCTACAAAATTTGAACTTCTCCATGGGTACTACCTTTGTTAACATCTCAGCCAGATTCAACTTCGTGTCAATTTTCTCCACCTACAGCTTACCCTCTTTAATAGCATGGTGAATAAAATGATATCACAGCTCTATATGCTTTGTCCGATTGTGAAATAATTCTTGGACAAGTGAATAGCACTACTGCTATCACAAAAGAGAGTAAAAACTGATTGCTTACACCATAACTCATCGAACAACCAATGCAACCATATCATTTCCTTTGCTCCTTCAGAGAGAGCAATATATTCTGCCTCCGTAGAAGAAAGTGCAACCACCTGTTGCAATTGAGAAACCCAACTGATGGCTGCACCTGCAAAAGTGAACACATAACCGGTAGTAGAACATCATTTATCCAAATCTCCAGCCATATCTGAATCTACATAACCTCGTAGGTGATTGTCCTTACCACCAAAACATAAAACACGATTAGAAGTACCTTTTAAATACCTAAAGAGCCACTGCACTGTCTACCAATGTGTTTTAGCCAGATTACTCAGAAATCTGCTCACAACTCCCACTACATGAGCAATATCCAGATGAGTACAAGTCATGGCATACATGAGACTACTAACTGCTGATGAATATGGAACATAATAGATAGATCCTACATATATTGAACCACAACATTTTTCTTTAAAATCTATGAAGTAGTACCTTTAGAATGAAATACCATTTTTTTCATTACAGTACTTTTATCCTTCTTAGGTAGAATAGGGGGTAAAGTATCGTTGATATGATCATGTACCTGTTGTCAATCAGGATTGCGCCACTAGTCAAGTCAAGCTTGACTATCCTGTTGAAACATGGAAACCCTCCCAAATTGTGGGTGATCTATGGCGAGAGGGAATCTCCAGAGTGAGCTGGTTCTCCTTATGATTTTCCTAATCTAATTGACTTGCAAGGGAAAAGGGATAGAAGGATATGCTAAAATAAATAACTGAAATGTAATCTAGGTGATGCACAATCAGATCTTACTCACAGTCAGACCACAAAACTCTAACCTTCACAACACTTCTTATTTACTCAATTCATAAATATTTTGCGTGAATGTTTAATTAAACACAACATACAACTTTAATTAAGCAAAAAATTGCATACCCTATTACAAAACCAAGACAAAAAGAGAGGATAAATACTTATCACAGTGTAATATCAAATCAGTTGTGCAACAAGAGAGGCAAAAATAAAGGAAAACTATTGCTCTATATCTGAAGGAATAATGAGTACAATGAAATGAGTACAACACTCTCGATGTGAGAGGAAGACTCTGGTATCTCTGCACTCTGATCTCTACACTATGCTGTAAAACTCTAACTCGAACTGGAACTGTTGAAAAAGAAATGAATCTCTGCCATATATGTTGTAGCATGATCTTCCCCTGAAAGCTGGAAAAAAGCTCCTAAAAATAGACTCCAAGTCCATTTTTGAGCACCTCATAAAAGCACTCAAAAAGAGTCCAAACTGTCAAATCATGATGCCGAAAGACTCGCTGATGTGACCCCACCACAAATCTGCTTTCTTCTACCCATGAGATCTCAAATTTTGTCCATATCTGCCTCTTTAATAAAACAAATTGAAAAAGAATCTTTGATTTGTCGTATTAGCTCTAATTGCCTAAAAATAGTTAAGTTTTAAAAGCAATTTATAAATTATTGCTTTAAAACTAACTTTACAATGCTTGGCAGTTTGATTTTATTCCCTATTCGATTTGATTTACAAAAACAAAACAAATCTCTATGGCTTATAATTTCACCATTTTGTCATTACAATGCTTGATTTTTCAAAAAAAATCATAAAAATAATTAAGGGATTATATGTTTTTTGCAAAAAATTGAAACCTATGATGCTCATCTCTTATTTGATCTGCAAAAAATCTATAAAGGCATGCTCACACTTCAAATGTTTTTGCAAGTTGCACTAAGGGCATGTGGGCCCATCTCAATCTCAAAAGGGGACTGCAAGAATCATCTAAGGGCATAATGGCCTATGTGTTAAAGCATGTAATATTTCTCTAAGGCATTAAAGCCTAGGTTTTGACATGATACCACAATGGCATTAGTTAGGCAAAAAAAATGAAACTTCCATGTGATGAATGCCATATTCAGTCTTAGGGCTTCCTGAAACCCTAAAACAAAACAACTTTTTGCCCTATCATTTCAGGTTCACTTGCAAAATGCAACTTTGATGAAAATGGGGCTCTACACAGCCGCCACATCTAGGGTTTGAACCCGGAAACCTGCCATTCTACTGTTTATGTGGCATTTATCTAGAGATCCCCATGCATGAAACCCACAGGTAAGTTTTTCTATTTCAGATTTGGGCATATTTTCAGTGTTTACAGAGCTATTTTGGTCCATTGGCCGCGGCCATATATGCTACTATAATGCAATTTTTTTAATACATTTGTTGTTACTACATCTACGTCACCATTGGGGCCACCATGGGAGTTGTTTGAAGCTTTTAAAAGACCATCTGAGGAGTTTAAAAAGGGTAAATGCAAGAAGTTGTGTCCACTTAAGCTGGAAGTTTCAGAGTTAGAAAAAAATCCAAAATCGGGTTAACCAAAACGGGATCCCGCCTTTTAAAAACGGGATCCTGTTTTGCTTCGGAATCCCGAGCCAAAAGCGGGATCCCATTTTCAAGAAACGGGATCCCATTTTGAGTTTCATAAAAGGTCAATATTTTAACCTTTATAAAACGGGATCTCGTTTCATAAAGGTTAAAATATTAACCTTTTATGAAACGGGATCCCGTTTTAAGACGGAATCCCATTATTTAAAATTTGAATTTTAAGCTCAGGTTTTGCTTTGTAACTCGGTTCGGGAAATGCTTTGGGGACCCGAACCTGACCTCTGGACCAGTTTGACCTGCAACTTGAAGGTCCTATCAATGTCACAACAAAATAGTGACTTTGGGCATATATCTGAAGGTCTATTTTGCAGAATATTTTGACGAAATTAAAACCCATTATAGATGAGACAGTGTAGATTCTAAATATGTAATTTTTTTTACAATTGGATTATTTTTTCTATTTTTTAATCAATTTCTGATGAAATAGGTCCATAAACTTGAATTATTAGGGTTTTTTAGTATTTTAATAACTTTTTATTAACATATTTTTTTGTAAAAAAAATTGTACGAAAACGTACTTTAGACAATTCTTTTCAATTTTAAAAAAAAAATTTCAAAAAATGTTAAGTTTAAGTCATCTTATGCGTGACGTACATGATGATTTTTTAAAAGACCAAAAATGGCCAATAAAAAATAAATGAAAAAATATATATTCAATAAAAAATTACAAAAAAATATGGAAAACGTGCTTCAGTGAGTTACAAATCTTTTCCCAAAAGGATTTTGAAAAATATGATTATTTAGGTCAAAATATGGATGACGTACACGTACATGGTATAGTAAAAAAAAAAGTGACTTTTAAACAGTGGTTTTTAGAAACACCTATTCAAAATCACTTTCTATCATCTGGGTATTGAAAAAAATTACATATTTGGAAACTAGATTCTGAGTACTACATTTCATATTTAGTGACTTTTTCCAAGATTCCACAGTTAAGTGCTTCAAATTTTTAGGTCAAATGTGACAAATTTTGAAAATCAGGGAAAACACTTCCACTTTTTGGCCAATAAGTGGACACAACTTCTTGCACACACTCAAAAACACAGCCCTTCTTGTCATCTATCTCTTCAGAATGAGAGGTAAGCTTCTGGTCCTTTGACTACCATGCTACTTTCTGAAGAAACAAAACTTGATAGGAACCTTTACCAAAATGAGAGCATTTCCTTATGTTTCTATCAAGGATACGAACCCCCCTTCGCAACCTCTTACTGCATACTCCCCTATATTTTTCCTATATGTATTACTTCCCGCATATGGGGCCACCACGGCTAGGTTGGTTTGAGCATTTGTGGTTTGTATGCCATTCTAAAATTAAAACCCACGGCCTCTAACTGGCAACTCCACCTTTCCTTATATCTGCACTTGCCAAAAAATGAAACAGGATTGAGGAAATGCATATGGGGCTTTCTTGAAGCATTAAGAAAAATGGCATATTTGGTTTTAGCTGGCATATGACATTTGTGCAGTCTTTACACTTTCTTAATGGCTCAAAATCCTTATTATAACTCTGAATCTATGTGTGTAGCTGTGATTATCTATGGCATTCTGCATTTCTTGTAGTTCTGAGCACTCTATATTGAATATTTCTCTTTATCTTCTAATGCATCTTCCATTTTATGTATCTATCACAACTGCTAGGCATTTAAAGATTGTGTGGGCTTGATGCGCTTGGTCCATGAAACTCCAATGTGGGTTCGAGCTATGACTATTACTGCACTTATACTTATTAATGAGTGTCCACATGGTATTATTTTGTTCTTGTCCTCGCATTTACATCTTTGAATACTCTCTTGACAGATGTAACTCTCATACATAAAACAACATATGCCTTTATGACAACATAAAATGTATACCGTACTCACCACAAAAGTTGATCAATGTATATTCTATTGCTGTTCCATGACATACATTCTTGATCATTCACTTGAAAACTTCTTATGTTGATATTGTTTCCCATCTTCATTGTATAATAATGATATGCTGCTCCTGTCACTCTTGTACCACTGTAGATGTTATGATGAAGTTTCGTTTCCCCTTGCCTTGTCATATTGTATTTGGCATTATCCTCTGTTGTGTCGTTCCAATTATCTTCTGAATATTGCCTTGTTCATTGTTTCAATAATAAAGGTGACATGGCAACATATGGCTTACGACTGCACATTGGGTTTTCATGGCTGTCATATGTATTGATCTTGTTGATTCAATAGCTGATGCTACTTATGAAGCGTTCTGTTCTGTCTCTTTCTTAGCTGTTCTATGGCTTCTACTGCCGCTCTTTGACATGCATGCATCCAATATGAATAACATGTAGAGACTAGTTAAACTTCTCCTTTCACTCTTCATTTAATCTTTATGCATGGAATAATACTCATTCCTGATGTCATGCTATGACTAAAACTGTCACACATCATCAAATGATGTTGCCCTTTTTTTGCAATTATGTAGATGTATATGACATTGGAATTCCACTTCAAAACTCTTCTCTTACTGCTGTTATTTGGTGACATTGTGACAGTCACCTGAAACTTTGTGTGGCTTTATGACTGATGTAAGCTATCTTGTCCTTATGATGGAATGACCATTTCTTGTTGTCCAACTCACTGTATTACATCAAATGTATTTGCATACGAATCATATTGAATGGTGAGACTTTGTTCGTTTCTCTTGAACTGTTTTGCCAATATCATGATTAAAAATGATCAATATACGACACTGTAACTTTGATATTTCAGTTTCATACCTCATTGGCAGCCATATGAAAAAACTCACTGTTCATTGATGATTATCACTTCAGCACTTTTTGGACTGGTAGTCATAGGTGAATATTGAGCCCGAAGCCCAATAGGCTGAGTGGATGTATGGAATCTTTTACTTTATCATGCTCCTCTTTGCATAGTTTAAATGAATATTCTGATCTTATTCCCCTTAAAATTCAGGGGCAGCATGCTGAGCTCTACCCTTGTGGGAGCCCATTTTGCACCACATGCTGATATGTATTCAAAACAGCAACATGACTTATCATATAGTGCACATGAAACAAACAGATTAGAATAAAACAATGAAGTTCAATGGTTGTTTCTCTATCAATTCTTCTCGCATGTGGATGATGATCATTGATCAATGCGTTATAAACAAAGTGTTATGCCTCTTCTGATAGGATATAGGGATTTCATAAACGGAGCTTCTAACGGGACCCTTCCTACATTTTTGTAGGTTCATGTCGAGATTGGGAGAAGGAACAGAAGACAACTTACAAGATCGAAAACCTCCAAGGCAATGATGGCTATGACCTTCTCTTTCTTGTTCTTAGATGCATAGCATTTTCCTTATAGTTGTATTTGTTCAGCTATACCCACGGCTTGTGTGGGCCATTTGATATGTCATTATTTCTTTCAATGCAATGCTTATCCTTTTATGTATTTCAATTGTAAATGAATAATCGTTGTGGTGAATGAAATACTTATCTCTCTTGAATGTTCTGCAATGCAATGAATGATCTGAAATCTTTTCTTCTTTTGACAACTGAACTGCAATTAATACTGAAACACAATAACTATGCAAATAACTCATAATAGAAGGATGTTAACATTCTCTCAAAAAATGAAATTGTCACATCAGCTCTGCCAGTTTTGAGCTGTGGTGAAAAAATGGTAACAGTACCATCCTAATTTTATCTTTTTATTTCCTTTGTTCTTCTAACCTCTTTTGATACACCTCATAAATTTATTTCTCAGTTTCACAAGGAGGTTCCTTTGGGTGCTTATGTAAGTATCCAAAATAAAATGACTTATCTCAACAGGAGGCTTATATGGATCTATGTAATATTTACAATTCTACCCTCATCAAAATATAAACCAATTTCCACTCTTGTGCTCTTGGTTGTCTTGTTACTTTTCTTGGATTCGCATTGCATTCCTAGTGCCTTGCATTTTCTCTTGGCTTAATCCTCTTAGAATATTTTTTGCAATACAAGTTTGTAGGCTAGTGTCTTACAATTTAATCTTTTCATCAACAACAATATGGCATACATATAACAAAATATATTCAATGATGGAACATGGATGCCAATTATACATTCAACAATTTAAAGTTTTCCTATGAAATGCTACTCATCATGAGTACTCTTCTCACTTGTCTTAACGATTCAATATAATGTGACTTATTCACCCACAATGGTAGAAACCTTGAGAGAATGAGCATGCTTCTAGGTTGCCACGATATACTTTCACAAATGCTTTTATACAAAAATCAGTTTTGAAAACTTGTTCTGGCCGTAATCATTTTATATATACAACAATTCAAAATTTCATTCTGCATCTTTCTATAGCTATTACAACTTATCAAGTGCACATGAAAACCATATAGGCATTCTACAACATCTTTGAAAATGAAACAAGGCATACACCTCAAGGCTGCAAACATCACAATTACCATATCCATGCCACAATAATGAGAAATCTACCATGTTGGTGATATTTTAAATGTAACTTTAATTCTTTTTTTTTGTGATCTCATGGCTTCCAATCCTTGCTTCAAATTCTCTCTCAATTTAAAGAATTCCATAGAGAACATGCATTAATTGCATATCAATCTAAAACCCTGAGGATTCAAACAATGATAAACCCATTTCATATAATAGGACTTTTATTTGTATCCTCTTCTAACAATTTATACTTACAATTGATGATCCACGTTCACCATACATGAGTGAAAGACCCTTCTAATTTCTCATACAACTGGGGTTAGTCCCTCACATGCTTATGTCAGTAAAAGAAACAATTTGGAATTGCATCTAGGATAGTACTCAATTCTAAATTTTCTTCATAATGTATGTCTTATGTACATTCATATGCATCCCAATCAACATATTAGCTTTGCAACTATTCCATTCTTAAATCAAAAGTGATTTCTTACCACTTCCAACTTATAATGTTGATGAGGAATATTTTTTCAGTTGCTCCTCTTTCATGGATTCTTCCTTGGACAACTTTTTTCTACCTCTTCCTATGTAGGTACAAATACCACTTCTTGCTTCTCATCTTAAGATACCTTTTCCTTCCTTGGATTTCCCTCGATCTTTTTCTTGGGGTGAACTTGTGAATGAAGATTTTGTATTCCAATGCCCACTCATGGGTGAAAATGTGTGCGATAATTATTTCCCGCCTATTAGAAAAATATTGACTTTCTTCCTTCCCTTATCCCAATACTAATGTGGGAGTGGTATTTACAATATTCCTTCTTTTTAAAGTACTTGGGCATCTTGGTGAAGTATTTCTTCTTCAACCATGATATCGCCTAACATTGGTTACTCGTTTCACAAAATTAATATGCATATGAATACCAAAATTAGTGGGCTACAAGACCTCTCTTATGACAATTAAAGCAAACAATATACAATGTGTTTGATATTTGCAATATTCTTTCGTTTTATAGCACTTGGGTATCTTAGTGATGGATTTGTTCTTTCAGAACATCGCCAACTATGCATAGGAATACCAAAGCTCTTGGGCTACAAGGACTCTCTTATGACAATTAAAATAAATAATCTACAGTGTGTTTGTTCTACATGTTTTTGGGCTTCCTTGATGTTACCTGCACGACCTTTGTACTTGTAGAGGAGGAAAAGTTACAATTCAACTAAAAGGTATTAGTCAAATGAACTTTTCACTACAACCACATTCGAATTGTGTAGTTTTATACTCTCTACTTTTATTTGATAGAATAACATCTACAATCCTTAAATTGTTAAAAATGAAGAGAATAAACTGTACTAACTAGCTCTATGGAGATGAAGAACAAACTGGTAGAGTTACTAGTTATAGAAAATTGGAAGTGAAAATAGAAATTTAGATCACATAACTAAAAAGAGGGAAACAAGACGAACCTGATGTCAAACAAAGGAGCTCACTGCTTGGGATGCCAGCACAATGCATGGACGTCTATGTGTCGTACTCTAGTCCAGAGAGTACGAAAAATTAAAAACTTTTACTCTGTTACAATCCACTCCACTCAACCTACATAGCAAAAGACATGAACAACTACCCATAGCTTCCAAGTGACAAAAATAAAGTTGAAATTGAAAAGATTTTATCACTATTCCTCAAATGGAATGAAATGAATAATAGAAATAAAGAGGTAAAGGAATAGGGTTCACAAAACCAATGTATGGTTGCAATCTTCTCCTCTGAACCTGGAATCTATAGGAAAAAAAGGAAGGTTGGGGGTGTGTGATACTATCCTCTAAGTGTGTCTATATAAATAATAGTAGTGACAAATAGATTGAATCAAAAATATGAAACTAATCTACTCAAAACAAGATCAAACTAGTGAACTATTGGAAGGAGGAAAGGAAATGAGGTAACCCACACAATGCCACAAGCACACAAATGGTTTACACAAAATGAGTAAATAAAGAGGGCAAGATGGAACTCAGTCACCTTAAAAAATGAAGATACAAACTATTACCCAAATTCTCTCCTAACTCCAAACCATCCTTTCTCCAAGGACTCCTTGCTAAGAGAGTTGAGAAAATGAAAACAAACTTGTAGAGTCACTCCATTTCACTCCCCAAACACCTCAATGTGTCATTTGTGACCTCGTCACCAACCTCACCCCCATCAAAACCAAATCACCATCTTCCTCCATCCTATCAAAAGACTTATCCAAAGCATCGCCCTCTCCTTCATCTACCCTCTCCAAGGAGCCTATTCAAATAATTGAATCTACATGCTCCTCCCTCATCACACCATCCACACAAATCTGGCTATGTCAAGAGCCTAGTCCAAAGCATGTCAAAACATCCACCCCCATCCTAATCATGATCCAAGCATCCCAACTCTTCCCATTCCCAATCCCATACCATCTCCTATTGATTCCCCATCTTCCCCAACGATCCTTTACCATCTCCCATCATTCCTTAACCATCTTCCATCGACCTTTCACCATCACCTATTGAGCCCATCCCAAATCCATCATAATATCCTCTTGGTCCCGCTACCTTCCTCCATGGTGGTTCTCTCATAGGAGAGGAACAGCTTTCATCCACCACTCATCCCCCTCTATCTCATAATGGACTCGCATCTTGTTTCCAAAATAACAAACATCCCATCACACATCGTATGCTCCAAAATGTGAACTATCATGGTAAAGGTCTAGGCCTTCATGAAATGGCATTTTGGAGACCATCCATGTCAAAATCCATCCATGCACACATGGCCTTGGCTATACCTCCCAAGGTAAACAATCCAAGCATGTTTGTACCACCCATGCACCTCCCAAATCCACTTCTTCCAAACTCAAACTCGGTGCATCTCATCGCACCTCCAAATCATATGTCGCCATCCCTCCATTTTTTTCATCCATCAATCCAAAAAGCATGTGACCATACACCTCCCTAAGTCCACACTTCCTCCACTACTCCCAACTCGTAATATCCCCATCTTGAAATCCCCTTATCCCCTCATCCATAAATCCTGATCCCCCAAAATTCCTAATCAGGAACAACCAAAAGCACATGCCATCCAATCATGAAGCTTCCACCAAATCCATGGGATTCAAAAACCACAATTTGGATGCCTCCTAAGTACATAAAACACAAAATCTACAAAATCCTAAAGAGTATCATGTCATAAGGCATCGATACACAACATCTAAGAAAAATCCATCTAAAAGGCTACATAAACCCACACATCCAAAATCAAAAATCAAAATGGTGTGGGTCCCCAAGCAAAAGGAAACAAATCCAAGTGGAGCATCCACATCCTATTCCATCCCCAAATCCTAAAAATCTTGTTCCCCATTAAAAAATCATACAAATCCTAAGTTTGTTTCGGTCCCTAAATTCCCAAATTGGAAACCCCAAATCCCCCATCTTGATCCTACAAATTCATCATGAATCCCAAATCCCCATTACTCTGCACTCCCCCTCCAAATCAAAAGCTTCAAAATCCATTACAATGTGTCCAACCGTTGGTCTTGGTTCCCCTCGACCCCGCGTCATTCTCAAATGTCTTCATCCCTCCATCATATATCCCTTATCCCACATATCTCCCCCATCAAATCCCTATGGTCCATGCTTTCACATAATCCCACCATCAATCATCCATCATTCACCATCCATAATCCGCATCATAATCCATCCATCCTATCCATAATCCACTATTCTCCATCTACCAACATACATGCGCGTCGTGTACATTTGACATGGTCCACGTGCAACATCCATCCAAATGGGATGCTATTACCTTGCTATGGAAACAAACGCTTGAGTCCCAATCCATCTCCAAATCACTTCCTCTATCCAAATCCATCCATCCCATCCAAATATCAAAAGCAAAAAAATCAAAAAATCAAAAAAGTAAAGAGAAATAAATTCGTCCAATGGTGAAAACCACTTTCTGTGGTGCCTTGGGCAAGTAGCTTGATGAAAACCCCTTGTGGGCATCATGCATAATCCCTCCTCCATTTGCACCCTACACTTGGGGGAAAATCTCACCTTACTTATCATCTCCCATCCATCGCATATCCTCATCCTATCATCCATCTACTTATCCATTAATCCCCTCCTCTATCTTTGTCCACTTATCCCATTATCTTTCCCCGATCCCATCCATTATATCTTTCTCCTTATCCTATCATCGTCCCATCCTATTTCCCCGCTTCTGATCCTACTAAGGATAGGGGTAAAATATGTAATACATGCCTTAGACACGCCTTGACATACCTTCCTTCCAAGCATATCCTATATTTCCATCCATCCCCACCATCATAACACCTAGTCATGCACAACACATCTCGAGTGGGGCATCTTCTTATGCGACGCAATCCTTGGAGATCACCTTTGCACTCCCATCTTACCCCCTCTTCCATCTCTCATCCCCCAATCCCTTGGTGGTTTTATACCATCACCCATTAACACCGCCAACACGTTACCTAGTTGGTCACTCTATTACATCCATCCATCCTACATCAGTCAT
The DNA here is from genome assembly GCA_027924645.1 of Cunninghamia lanceolata. Lineage (NCBI taxonomy): Eukaryota > Viridiplantae > Streptophyta > Pinopsida > Cupressales > Cupressaceae > Cunninghamia > Cunninghamia lanceolata. The sequence continues at coordinate 3,899,509 of BSBN01000246.1, forward strand.
CCTCTATCACCTAACTATCCTCCCTCATCCCCTATCCTTTCCTCCTAATTTTTCATCCATTATCCCCACATCCCCATCCCTATCCATTATCCCCTCATCATTAACCATTCCTATCCACTATCCATTATCCCCTTATCATTTCATCTTCATCATCCCATCATGCCTCGCTGATAGACTCTGCTTTCCCTTGTCATTGGTATCTCGCTAAAGGCTACCTCCACGCACACCAAGGCAATCCCCTCCCAGCAATCCAAATCCCCAAATATCCAAATCTCCCAAAAATTCAAATCGTAAGATCATCATTATCAATACATATCTAGAGCTAAGCATCATAATCCAAATCATCCAATTGCATCCATGGTCTTGTTCCCAGCCTTCTTACAAGCCTTTGATCCAAATCATCCATCATCATCATCAGGGTATATCATTCCCAATCCTTGTGTTGTTCTTATCGACAACAACACAATCCAACATCATCCATCCATCAATCTTTGGCTTTTCAGCTTGACTAGGGGCAACATCATGTTTGTCTTTGTATCTTTTTTGTGCATGTGTGCTTGCTTGTGTTTGTGCATTATCTTTTATCTTGCAACAACAACGGTCCCTATAACCTACCTGCCATAGCGGTATCGTGGCCTTCCATATCATGGTGCTATATGGCATAGGGTTGCTTGTGACCTTATCAATTGGCGTTTACGCATGAGCCACATTGTCACCATGGTTCCTTATACCGTGGTGCATAACGTCTTATGCCATATCAAATAAAGACGGCTCTCATTTAGCAATGCAGCGTAACGCATAATTCATGGATTCGAGAAATCATCTTGCATCCATCCCTTTCATCCATTTCCACTTCATCATAGTCTTGACTCTCTCTAGAGAGTTTTTGTACAAGCTATTTCCAAGAAGGTTTGGATTGACACCCTACATCCCTCGTCTGAATTCCTGTCCAACATATTTTCTAGAAGGTTTGGGCTGAACCTTTCAGCCACTTCCACATCTTGCATCCATTCATTTCTCCTCCTTAATCCTTTCATCCCCTCCTCCTATCTCCTCATTTATCCTCCATCACCCCCTTCCTCTAATCCCTTACATCCAACCTATCTTATCCCCCCATCCATGTGGTCTTTTAAATTCCACTCTCTTCTTTCTAATCCAACCCTCTTCATCCTTTCGAAAGCGCACCTGTGCTCTTCAAACTTGCATGCCCTCTCAAGGGGGAATCACCCTTACCATCATCTCTCCTTGTCACTCTCACTTCGAGTGGCTAGGGCATCTTTATCCCTAATCCTACCACCTTCTTCTAATCCTATCTAGCTCTATGTTTTATCTTTCTTTGAAATGATGTTGCTTCGCAACACCATCTCAAAGAGGGGCAAAATGTAGACACCTAAAATTGTCCACTCTTCATGTCATCCTCAAACATCTCTAATTCATCCCTAAACTCCTCTAAACCATTACTAACCATCCCTAAACATCCATAATTCATCCCTAAACTCCTCTAAACCATCACTAACCATTCCTAAGCATCCCTAATTCTTCCCCAAACTCCTCTAAACAATCATTAATCATCTCTAGACACCCCTAAACTACATTTTCTCCACAATTAACTAAATAAACACATGCTTAGATGGTTAATTGATCAAATCCCCTCCAATTCATGATTTTACAATATTTTATTGTCAAAATCACTATTCACTATTCATTTGTACCTTCATCGGTACTTATCTCTAGCTATTAATCGTTTATCCCCTTCCTCTATAGTCCAAGCATTAGATAAATTTAATTTATCTAATATCCCATTATCCCATCCTATGAATTAAATAAATATTTCTATTTATTTTATCCCCTACAATCCGTGATTTTATAATATTTTATTGTCAAAATCACTATTCATCAATACTTATCCCTAGCCTAAATGATTTATTAATCATTTATCCCCTTCCTCTATAGTCCAAGCATTAGATAAGTTTAATTTATCTAATATCCCCTTACCCCATCCTATGAATTAAATAAATATTTGTATTTATTTATTTCCTATTTTCTACACTTTTGATTACGTTTTCCTAAACCTAATTAACTAATATAATCCCCTACTTGCACAACCTAAATCAAAATCTAATCTTGGTCAAATCCTCTCCATTCCCTCAAATGTACAAAGGCATGGCCTCTTGTACATGTCCACATGGCCTTCTTACAAAGGCATGGTCTAGGTCCTTTGTACAAAGGTCCTTGTGTCCTCCTTCCCTTTTTTCTCCAATTTTAAATTGGGCATGTACCCATGCTTCCCAATTTAAAAGTCAAATCAAATCCAACCCATGTCTTTTCCTCCAACTTTAAATTGGGCAAGTACCCATGCTTCCCAATTTAAAATTCAAATCAAATCCAACCCATACCTCTCATCTACCAAATCAATCTCATCCCTCCAATCTTCCCAAAGCCCAATCTTAACCATCTATTCCTCCTTGATCCAAGCACATCCCTCCTCATCTAGTCTCATCATGCCACTTGGCAAGCTCTCCTTGCTTGAGAGCTCTCAACAATCCTCCACCCTTTATCTCCAAATCCAATCTTAACCATCCAATCCCCATCCAAAAATCCTATAAATAGTCCCCACCCTAAGCATTTTCAAGACTCCATGCATTGTAAAGTTATGTTTTCCATATAAGGAGCCACCTACATCAACACATCAAAGGAGCACATCCACACAACAAGGGTTAGCATGTGAGGTGAGCTAGATAGTTTTCATTTCATGTTTTATTCTTTCGTTTATGCTCAATTTGAGGTGTATGTGAGGTGAATGAAGTAGGTTAGCTTAGATTAGCTTGTTTCTTTGTATTCATCTTCACATGCATACAATAAGAACACAAAACTTGTTGATTTAATTGTCTACAAAAATGAGAATGGAAGAGAAAACAAATTTTGTCTGCTCAAAAAGTGGTATGAAGAACTCCCTGGATTGCAAGAATTTAATAAGGGTTTACATGATGTGGCCATGTGATAAATGTCTACAAAATGGGGTAATGTGACAAGAATTCAACACAATGTGGTGATGTAAAGCAATAAAACTCTATGATATGGGCATTTCAATAAAATAAAAAAAAATTATAACTATGTCTAAATACAGTAATGAGTCTCTATCTATAGCACAAGACAACATAATAAATCTCAACCATGAAAAGCATTAGTAGCAATATATGCTCCCCTCTATTTATTTGCATCCAATGGATGCAAGGAATATGAGGAGAGGGAAAATTAGATACATCTTAAAGTCAAGAGATAAAAGCAATAAAATAATTGACTAAGATATATGCATGTAATTATATATCATGTGAGAGTTTGATGTCCCCATGGTTGCCCAAATTTGGCCAATTAATAAGATAGTTTTGCAGGCTACATATGATCATGTTATCATAAGATATGGTGACTTAAGACATAAGCAATGCTAAGGAACATGAAGATGTAAGCATAAGATAAAGACATGATAAGGAGTAAAACATGAACTGTTTGTGAGATAAACATAAGCATGATATATATCATAAGATAAACAGGTATCCATAGATGAAGCATTAATGAGTACTATAATTCATAGTGTATCATAAAACAAGCATTAGGGACATAGTATCAACATGTGAGTAGCATAAGTTGTAACATTATGCATAGGTAATGTATAAACATACACACAAAATAGAAGCAATGCATGACAAAAACAAAGATTAAAAAGGTCAAAAAGGCATGTCATGAATCACTCACAAGATATTGTAAGAGTGAAAGGTCGCATAGGAAAATGTAGGACAATGAATGACATGTGTAATGATAAAAAGGGAATAGAACCATTTGAAATGAATAAACTATAAAGAGGGAAATATAACATAGAAAGAAGATGTCCGCCAAATCTAAGCTCCAAATGTTTGACATAGTCTCCGACCCTTTCTCTTGTTGTAACAATTAAAGAACAATTTCCTACCCTGAGGATAAATGATTGCATCCCTCACATACTCAGCATTGTCAAACAGCCTATCAGAAAGAATTCCTACTCCTTGAGCATGCTTTTCCCTTTTAGAAGAACGTGGGAGTTGACATATAATGTCCTCATCTAGCTCTCTCTTTCTTTTTCTGATTTGGGGTTGTGGACGGCTCAATTTAGAGTTTTTTTTAGGGGCTACAGTTTAATAAAGGGCTAATAACTAGGGTTTAATTGTAATTTAAAACTCCTGTAAATAGCACAGGAAACCCCATTTCAATGTTGCAAATTCAATAAACTTCTTATATAGTGACAGGCACGGAAAAAACCACTTACCCATTTTCAGCTCCTAAAGACCCAAGCTCACTCCAGTCATGCTCTATCGAAATTCCCTCGACAACAAGATCCTCTCCACACCATTATTTTTTTGTTTGAGAATGGATAATTGAATAGAATTAATTGTGTCTTTAGTTTGTATGGTAAAAACCATCACCTCTGTAATAAAATCTTAAGCGAGCAAAACTTGCATGTCATTTGCTAGTTGTTCCTTATTTTTTAATACAAACGATTGGTCCTACTGGGAAAAAATTTGATCAACGGCCAGCGCATTGTCACAAACTCATTTAAAACCCAACAATTGGAATTGCGCCACAAACACCATCAACGGTGCAAATGAGAAACTGTTGTCTGTCATGTGCAAATGGGTCTTGGGGGTCCCACATTATTACTGAGCTTTTGGGATGAAAAATCCATGGTGTCCCATTGCCATGCAGTTGAGAAAATGTGGCAGTAGGGTGCACCACCACAGTTTCATATTGTGGATACTTTCACATATTGTAATCCAAGGAATGAATGTGATCAAATTAGAACCAAGCACCCGGATCGATGAGCCTAGTTATGGATGCAATTCAGAACACCGGGTGTTAGCATAATGTACAAGCGCAAATAAATCTCAATCCCCATCAAGAAACTATGATGCGTTCAAAACTCTATGCAGCAAATGAGAAGGTGCCACGTGAACAACGTGGTCCCTAACAAATCTCCAATAGTGACACATGGTAGAAAAGCATGCACCCGCACATTAGACAAGCGAGAACTTTTAAAGACCACACTAGAAAGAACTAGTCTGGCACTAATGAAACGTTGGCAAGTAGGAGACGGCATGGTCCCACAAGAAAAATGTCAGACAACATAGAAATGGTCCTTGGGGTCCACATGGTCGTATATCACAAGGCTGCAAATTAGAAGGGTGCACAAATATGAAATGCATGACCCAAAGGATTAATGTGATGCAACAACAACGTGCCACATAAATGCTGACAAGGATGGTCATGGGGACCACGAACACAAGTGCATCAGAGAGGAAATAAAATAAAATTTAATGCACGCTTCTTAAAAGATTCAACGAGTTGTGAGGACAAAGGGGCTAGTAAACAAACGACCCCGGTGACATCAAGATGCAACTTAAGGACTCGAGGACAAGTCGAAACAGTCAACACAAAAATATGACATCAGAATGCAGACCAGACAAGAGATTTAGGGTTTAAACTTAAAGGGATAAAACCTTGTGAAATACATCCTAAAACCCTGAAAACCTTTAATAGTTCCAACAGAAATAGGTGAAGCTTGTGAAGAGACGCCTTAAAAAATAGGTGAAGAGAAATTATCTTTATACAAGAGGGTGTGTTAAATAGGTTGGTGAATTTCATTTCAAGATAGTGATGGCTTTCTTTTTGTTGGCTTCCATGATGTATTCATTTATGTCTTCCATACCAGGGAGCATTTAACCCCATTAATTCATCTATAAGGGATTTTGTTGGGATCCTCAGAAGGTAGATTCAATTGTGCATATTTATAACTGGTGATCTTATCATGCAGGCCAAATGATGGCGGCAAAGCTTAAGTCAGGTTGCCAAGATGGCAAGTTCCACATTGCCAGCCACCTAGCATTCTTGTCTTTTGAGCGCACATGGCTTATCATGCCTATTGATCAGACACTCCATTTACTTCAGCCTATATATTGAAGTTACTTCTTTTCATTCTCACTTTGCCTTTTATGTTGTCTATTGCCACTCAATTTATCTGTCATCAATGGCACTCTAGACTCTGAATCTTCAGGTTTTTCTTCCTCCAATCGAGGGCGAACCCATCAACCAAAGAGATATGAATACGGTTTTCCTTCGCGAGATCTTTGAAGTTGAATGTGACAGCTTGGAATTTGTTGTGCTTTGTGTTCTACGATACTTCCTATTCCAACCGGAAGACAGGCAGCTCAAGGGATCTAAAATAGCTTTCACCTTTGTGTCTAACATTTTTGACTTGACATAGGACCAAGAGTATACCCACTCCATATGCTTTAGGTTGGTTCATAACTCATTTTTTAATGCAGAAAGATGGAGGGAAGTGTTGGCGATCTACGACTATCAAGAGGGAGTGGCTCCGATTAGAGGGATTTTTTAATGTCGGTTCTTTCAAACTTCACATCACACGGTATGTGTGTTCATGGGCTTACAGAGAGTTCTCCGATTGGATTGCGCCAATGCTTTTAATTGTCCCCTGAATGCTCATAGTTTCTAGGTATCGGATGGACTTGTGGAGAGGGCAAAAGATGTGTTTAATGCAATTAGATTCTTGCGTCATCATGCTAATGACCTAGCTCCAGGCCCCCCTGCGAGCCTTGGGTACTCCTTTTGCCCTCCCTTTTCCAATGCCACCACCTCAGGAGCATCATGACTCTAGAATTTGGAGTAGACATGCTGGCTATAATGGTGTTGATAAGTAGGAGGTATTTTTTGCAGCATGTCAGATTATGTTATTTTATTTCAGGGTTTAACTGCGTAGTTTTTGAGTCAAACACATGACCCATATTTCATGAGTAGTGGTTCACATGAACCCATCTCTCATGTTAATGAATGGTCCACTTAGCACTCATTGCATCTAGGTGATGCACACAGGGGTGAAGCATCGGGACTTCCCGGGAGGTCACCCATCCCAGTACTACTCCGACTCAAGCGCGCTTAACCATGGAGTTTCCCCCAAGTTCAAGCCCACTTAGCTTGCTACCCCATTTGCAAAACCTAAGTGGGCTTGACCTTGGGGGAAACTCCATGGTTAAGCGCGCTTGAGTCGAAGTAGTACTGGGATGGGTGACCTTCCGGGAAGTCCCGATGCTTCACCCCTGTGTGCATCACCTAGATGTAATGAGTGCTAAGTGGACCAATCATTAACATGAGAGATGGGTTCATGTGAACCACTACTCATGAAATATGGGTCATGTGTTTGACTCAAAAACTACGCTGTTAAACCCTGAAATAAAATATCATATAATGGTGTTACTTGTGTTTTGTGATCCTTCTATTTGTCTCCTGGCTATCCCCGTTGTATGCGGGTGAATTTTGTAGTCGTAAAACCAGATGATAAATTCCTGGTTATTTTTATATGGACATTGTAATAACGTTTATTTTTATTAATATAGTATGCGTGTCTATCACCTTTTAATAAAAAAGAGGGTGTCTCTCCAAGAAAATCTAGCAACCAGGAATTGTAGAATGTCACCAAAGAAAACATACAAGCTTCAAAATGTTTGCAAAAGATAACAAAAAAATATAACTAAACCTAGATAATCGAGATCACAAGAACAATGGTCTGGCAAGAGTTTTGTAATAAGATCAAGATTGCATGAAAGATGAAGAAAGTAGGAGCAAAACCTAAACTAGCTGATTACATGGGGGGATCTAAGGATAATTCAAAATTTCATAATCTACCATCTATTAATATTTTTGGCAAAGAGATTAGGGTGTAATAACCATACACAATTTTTTTTTTTTTTTCAAATAGAAATGCAACTGAAATGTCCGAACACATTCTAATCACCAAGATCCCAGGGTGGGCAAGGTGAGAGCATACGGTGCTTTGACCACACAACTATCTACAAATGAATGTAATCACAGAATGAATTGCGCAAGTCGAACAGAGCATGCAGGAAGCAGAGTCAACCCAAATCTAACACCTCTTCAGAGAACAAGAGTGCGTAAATGCAAAGCCACTAGTAGAATGTCTAAGCTTGATCAAACCAAAATGTTTGATAACAAGCAAGCTTGTTTGCCAAACGGGATAGAATGAAATACTATACTAACTGGTGGTAAACCATCTAGTTTTAGAATATGAAATACATGACTAGACAAGCCTTCAGTGGTACTACCATCCAAGATTGCAACAAACATGAAATGCAATATAATAGATAAATTATCTATCAAATGATCGTAAGAGCTGATATAAATATTCTTATCAAACTTATTACACTCCTACAAAAAACATATTAGCGTATCAAAACACATATAAACATGCTCACAATGGCCACTAACTGAAGTATACCACTAAAAGATTATTACAAAGGATGCTACAAGTCTGATTTCAACACTCAATCTACTGCTCACACTGTTCAAACTTATTTGAACTAAAACTATATCATGTTGAACAAAAAAATACCACTAATGACTTGCATAAACTATCTAAACTATTGTTAAAACACTCTTAAATAGTACGACCTCATGTATTCATACCAGACTCCACCAAACAGCCAAGGAGGAGGCAAGCAAAGGCAGCGCTTAAACTTCCCAAAGCTCACGCCTCCTAGTTCAGGCATTTACGGCTTGTCCTCATGTTGCACGACCTCAATTAAAATTGATTTGGAGGCCTTTAAGGGCTGCAACTCCCACAATACCCAAAGCACCCACCTTAAAAAGGATGCAACAACAAAGAAATGTTCCTTAGCCAGAAACTCCATGTCCAGCTCAATAGAACATTAGTAACGCTTCACTAGGGATAGTACGACCCTTCATGAAGCTCCATCTAATTGCCTCAAACTCTCCATATGTTATGCCGGTCCTTCAATATATAATAAAATATCAAAGATTCATCAAAATACATCAAATACTTCCATTATCAACAACAAAAAATAAAAACTCCACTTGTAGCACAAATGTGACTTCTGGATGAAATCACCAAATCTAGTTAGGAGGTTTTTCATTCTGGAAACCGGTATTCCAAGAGGGTCTTTGTCCTCATGAAATATGAGAAGAACTCAAGTTCTCACTAAGAGCAAATAGCAAATACAAAATAACAGTCTAACCCCAAAATTGTGCTCAACATCTCCTTTTATAACTTTCTTGAGGGAATAAAATATTAATTTCCCATATCCCTCCATATTTTCCTCAAAATAATAAAACATAACATTTTATTGTGTGCAGAAGTCTCGTTATGTCCCCTTGAGCCTAGCGCCACTTAACTGCACAACTTAAAGTAACCTTTGATTAAATGATTAAATAAGCTATCAAAATTAAAATATAAAGTGAAATTACTTTTGACAACTTAAAATAATTATTCAGTTTATTTTCCGTTGCATAAGGCCTACGGGAAAATTTTGGAAAATAGGCTAATGGCACACGAACTGCTTACGAGTGAGAAGGGGACATTATATAGGGGAATATTGTCAAACTCAATAGATGTTGGGCAGACAAGAGTTACAACAAAAAAGAAGTCAAAATAAAATTGTCCTGGTCATTAAGTGGGGCTTGCACAACTATACTTTCATGAGATGGAATCATGATTGTGCAAACATCTATGTGATTGTGTTTTACAAATTAAAAATATGATATAATGGCTACAACATGTAAATTTAACACAAAAACATTAAGAATATGTGACCAGAAACACAAACTGACACACATAATAAATTGCGTCCAAACCAAAGAATAAGGCTAAGGATGGGATAAATAAGTCCTAAAACATACTATAGGAGTAGGAAATAACATGGGTACAATTTGTAGTGTCAGTATGCAATTTTTAAAAGATATTCAAATTGAAAATAGATGATTTCCCACCTCAAAGCTTGATGAAAAAACCTTTTAAGACCAACAAATAGATCTTCAAGGGTAGAAAAAGGATTATCTTTCGCCACCACCAATAGACTCTAAACTATAGAGGAGATGTCCTCTCATGTCAATTGGTGCCTAACTATCCACTCTTTGATGATGAGTCTTGCCTCTCCGTCTGGTTTAATATTTCTTCCCCTTAACTTTATTAAATGTCTTCTTTAAGTCTAACTTGGAGCTACCAATTTTAATCACCAACAAATATTATAGAAAAGGCAATATATTCAATGAACTCATCATCATATTTATTTCATAGAAAAGTAGATCTTAAATTAATACTAGGAAAATCTTAGTGATTATTTTTTCTTGTTACCATTTCAAATGTGAATGGAATTGTAGTATTCTCTCATTCAATGAAATATTTTATTGTAAATGGAAGAGGTGAAACAATACGTATTGTGATTTTAAGAAAAAAAGATGATGTAATATTAGATACTCCAAAAGAGGAGATAAAAAAATACCACATATAGTTTTTAAATTTTAGTTTTAAATTTAAAAAGATAAATTTTAAATGACCAAATGGTCATAATCACTTGGTAAATTGTAATAGAACATAATATAGGATGTCAACTTCTAGAGAACAATGCAATGTGTTGCAATATCCATGTAATGTGTTCTACTATATTTTGAGATGGTTGATTGGCCTATTTTTGACCTAGAATAATTTATTGAAGCACTTACAAATTAAATTTGTAATTATAAAAAATAATTTTATTTTGTTTATAATTTAAAAGTTATCAATTAAAGAAAGTGATGAAAGTAGATGAAAGAATACGCAATGCCAAAGGTTTTACTATTTGGAACTAAATGGAAGTTTAATTGCCTAAATGTCTAACTATAGAAGAAGAAAAGACCTTGTTCTCCAACAAATTGAGTATTCTTATTCAATATTATCCCAATAATCCTTTTACAATTCATAAATGATTTGTGTAAAAATAAACACAAGCATTCTTTATTGTTCCCTAAAAATTTTCATATAAATATATTATAATACTTTATATTTCTTGATTTCTTTAATTTTATTTATATTTTACAATTTTAAAATTAATTTTTTTATAAATTCGTATAAAATTTACTAACAATTCTTTAATTAAATAAATAATCTATTCTTGGAAATTATATAAATTTTCATGTAAGATGGAAATGACTTATAAAAATAGTTACTTGAAAATATATTTAAAGCGATCACATTGACCATTTCCCATGTCTTATAATTATTATTAGCATATAGAAAGACTTGATACTGTGTGAAACCAATATAATAATTTTATTGTACAGCATGTATATAAAAAAAAAATTGCGGTTTGATTGGATTTCCTCCATAGATTATATAAATGTTCTCTTAATAGTGTGTGACGAAGACAAAGCCATCTATGTGAGATAAGATTCTTAGTTTACATGTAACACAGGTCAAACATGTGCAAGTACGCTGCAGAATAGAGAAGCAGTCATTGGGCAGGTGACGTCCACATGAGAATAGGCATGCAAGTCCACAATATAATTTCACCGTCACCGTTTCCTGTATTTCCAAAATTTAAAAAAAAAAAATTGCGAAAAACATGGACATAGTCATTGGAGTTGGGCTGTTTATGAATATAAATAAGAAAAGGCAGACCTAGTCTTTGGCCTCGCTGTTTCACCATTTCATCATCTTCCGTATTTCCAAAATTTAAAAGAATGGATTTGCCAAAAATGGACATAGTCAAAACGTATGCAGACCTAGTCTTTGGCATTGCTGTTTGAGAGGTTATAAATAGCAGCTTGCTTGTGAGTAGGAAGCATTGGAGTTTTGTTTAAACTGAATTAGTTAATCTATTGAGAATGGGAGAGAAAGCGAAGATGTGGTGTTCTGCAATATTTATGCTGTCGTCTGTTATCGCAATGGTGTTGGCAGGTGATCCTGATCCTTTACAGGACTTTTGCGTTGCCCAGGTTAAGGGTCAAGGTATTATTCCCCACTAACAAGAACTTCACTAAATTTAGTTATGCTGGTAAATAATTGTTAGTATATGTATTATGAATTGACAGCATTGCATTGCATTGAATTGCAGATGTGTTTGTGAACGGGTTCACATGTAAGCCAGCAGGGGACGTTAAGGCTGATGATTTCTTCTTCCCTGGATTGCGTGTAGCAGGCGACACCAGCAAGATGTTTGGTTCCAACGTGACTGCAGCAAATGTAATGACATTTCCAGGTTTGAACACGTTGGGAATATCTATGGTACGCATTGACTATGCCGCATATGGAGGACTCAACCCTCCTCACACGCATCCTAGAGCCACTGAGATTCTGTTTGTTATGGAGGGCTCTCTCAATGTGGGTTTTGTCACCACTGACATGAAACCTCGTTTGTTTACCAAAACTCTGGAGAAGGGAGACGTGTTCGTCTTCCCCAAAGCGTTGGTGCATTTCCAGCAGAACGTGGGGCATACAAATGCAGTAGCAATTGCCGCTCTGAGCAGCCAGCTTCCCGGAACTCAGCAAATTGCCACAGCCTTGTTTGGAGCCACTCCGCCTATCGATGACGCTCTTCTTGCAAAAGCTTTCCAAATCAGCAAGAAGCTGGTCGACAAGCTACAGGCTAAATTCTAGGAAAACATGAAATGCTATTGCTCACGAATGCTCTTCTTACTTGTCTTAATAATTCATTATTCATTGTAATACAAATTATTCTTGAGAGAATGAACATGCTTCTACATGCCCACCCATATACTTTTACAAATACTCTCGTACAAAAATAATTTAGAAACCTTGTTCAACAGTTCAAAAATATACGCTACATCTTGCTATAGATGTTAGCACTTATCATACAAAAACCATATAAACATTCACCAGCATCTCTAAAAATGAAAAAAGGTACATATGCCTTTAAAAGCTTAAATATTACACCTTACATTTCTTAATATTCGGGAAGCAAGCTGCATTAATGGAGCAGCAGTCATTAGTAGTTGAATGTAAGAAAAAGATTTAATTAAAATAATAATAAAATTTGACGTTGACATGGATATAAGCATTGGAGTTGATTGTTTATGAAGATAACTACGAGTATAGGTATTGGTCTTACCCCAATCTAGTTCTATTTTTATATAATGCTAAGGTAGAAGCTATTTTATCTCAATCTTTCTATTAATCATAATCATTTTTTTACCTTACAAATGAATTGTCAACTATCTAATAGGTCTAGTTCTACACTTTTCTTTATGAGATTAATATTAATAGAATGAAATGGAGAAAATTTCTCTCAAGTTCGAGTTATTTCAAGTAATTATTTTCTATGACACCCTTTGAAATAACTTGAACAAACTCCCATTTGATTCAATAACATAAAAGCACTATTGATTGTTATATATAATATATATTAAGATGATGTCTACCAATCCTTTTTCATAGTTATCTATGACGAGAAGTATGTGGTCGAGTGCCTAAAGGCCCTCTATACACACAAGATATGGTTCACCTCTCTACCCAAAGGCCCTCCTTCACTTCATCGGGACAGTCCCTCTAGCCAAACTAGATAATAGAGTTTAAACAAATAATAGAATTGAAATAATGTGATAATTAAATAAGAGAATAATTGTACTTATCTCTAGGATCGATGATAGATAAATGATGCTAATGTTATTCAAGAATGCTTCGCTACTGTTATAAGATTAACTGTCTCAGTCTAATGAATATCTCACGGTCTCAACTAGCACAAAAAACCTACAAATCAATGTCAAGCCCTGCGTGATCAATCTCGACTACCACACAACTGATCTAACACACAAGACCGATCTAAGATGTGCAAGAACGATTTGATAGAAAATGCACCTAAGAATTATGTTTGCCTTTGCTTGTTTGATATCTCAAAAGTTAAGGTGGTGCCTAGAGACACTGTTAAGGAGCTTGTTAGCTTGATAGGTGAATGGGTTTTTCCAGGTCAAACCCTTGGAAACCCCATTTAACAATGCTCAAAAAGATCAAAGACCCCATTTGCAAACATGGAAATTGCCTATATGATGATAATGCAAATCTGATTCCTTTATTCCCCTTGAGAATTGAAGTGTGCCTTCATTATTCTTCTCTTTTATCAATTATTCTTGTGTTCCTCCTATGAAATTAAATGTGTCATGAATGTCTTTAAATACCATGGCATTACAACATATTGCATGGAATGTGTGTCGGGTCATCTTCCAACAACTAGTAAAAGGGGCAGAGAAAGTCTCAATTTACATTAGATTTTAGAGATCATTTGTGTGCTCATTAGGGTTGATCGTGATCAATCTCTCACCCCAAAAAAATGATCTAAAGCGATAAAGTGGTAATCTCAAGATGGAGAACTAATATCTAGAAATTACTTCAAAATGGGTGTGAGATATAGATGAATATGGATTGGGTCGTGAGCCAAATCTAACACAAGAGTCTACCACTTATCGATATGTTATTGTATTAGGACGTTCCCTTCAACGTGGGAACAAAACTAAATGCGAATTGGCAAGGCTATCCTAATTTTACCTTTACATTTTGCCTCCATTTTGATGTGCATGTGAATCTAACATGAGCAAGCTATTCAAAGTATATTCAAATTCTCAGCCAACATGAACAATAAGTATTTAGGTACTCATAAAGGATATTGTCTCTATAAAGGATACAATGAATCATCTTTGCATTCTCCTTGGTATGAGCACTCCAAAACTTGCAAAAAAACAAAAAATTGTCAATGAGTATTGTCATCCACATGAGTAAAATAAGTGTAGACACCTAAAATTGTCCACTCTTCATGTCATCCCCAAACATCCCTGAACTCCTCTAAACCATCACTAACCATCCCTAAACATCCCTAATTCATCCCTAAACTCCTCTAAACTATCGCTAAAATATCTCTAATTCATCCCCAAACCCCTCTAAGCCATCACACTTCATAAGGTTCTTTCCTTTATTCTTCTAACCTCTTTTGACACACTTCATAAAGGTTCTTTTTCACTTTCATAAGCAGGTTCCATTGAGTGTTTATCTATGTATCCAAATTAAAATGAATCGTCTTGGAAAGAATCCCATATGGATCTCATGTAAACTTTACAAAAGTCAAGTCTAACACAAGAGAATGCAACTTCTCAACATGTTATTACATTATGGCATTCCCATCAAGATGAGCACAAAACTAAATGGGAATTAGCAAGTCTATTCTAGTTTTACCATTACATTTTGCCCCCACCTTGATATCCATCCAAATCTAACATGATCATGCATTTCAAAGTATATGGAAATTCTCAACCAACATGAAAAATAAATATTTAGATACCCGTAAAGGATATTGTCTCTATAAAACAATAGAATCAATTATGTATTCTCCTCCGTATGAGTGCTCCATCAAAACTTGCAAAACAAAAAAAAGTATGCAATGAGTAGTATCTTCCGAAAGCACAACTTATTGCTTTAATAGTCTACAAACAATGAAAAGGGGAGACAAAGGAGAAGAAATTTTTCTTGTTCAAAAAGTGGTACAAAGAACTCCACATGATACAAGAATTTAATAAGGCTCTGCATGATGTGGTCATGTCATAACGTCAACGCAATCTTGTAATGTGATAAAAACTCCACACAATATGGTGATGTGATGTGATAAAACTCCACACGATACAGACATGTTGGTAAAAGACGGTATAACTATGTCTGAATACAATAATGACAGAGCTCTACATAGTACAAGATGCCATAATAAATCTCAACCATGACAATCATTCGCAACAATGTATGCCCCCTCCAATTGGTTGGATCCAACGGATGAAAGGAATAAGAGGAGGGGGGGAAGATGCATCTTAATGATAACAGATAAAAGCAATAAAATAATTGACTAAGATATATGCACATAAGTACATATATCATGGTTAAGGTCTGGTGCCCTCATGGTTTCCCCAAATTTGGGCAATTAATAAGATAGATTTATGAGCTAGATATGATCATGTTAGCACAAGATACGGTGACCTAAGATATAAGCGATGCTAAGGAACATAAATATGTAAGCACAAGATAAACACATGATAAGGGGTGAAAGATGAACAATTAGTGAGATAAGCATAAGCATGATATATCATAAGGTAAACATGTATCCATGTATGAAGCATTAACATGGATATTATAAATCAAAATTGTATCATAAAATAAGTATTAGGAATATAGCATGAACATGTGAGTAGCATAAGTTGTAACATTAGGCACATGTAATGTATAAGCATGGAAACATACACACAAAATAAAAGCAATTCATGGGAAAAGTAAAGATAAAAAGGCCTAGAAGTCATGACGTGGATGACAAGATATCATGAGAGTGAAAGGTCGCATAAGAAAATGTAGGACAATGAATTACATGTGTAATGATGAAAGACATAGGACCATTTGAATCAACAAAAGTAGAAAGAGGAAAATATAACATAGAAAGAATATGCCCTCCAAGTGGGGAAAACAAGGTATAACAACATAATATAGAAACTGAAACAAGAATGGAAAATCATAACTAACATGGCATAAGCCAAGATCAAAGGGAGAACATAAATAAAAGGTAAAATTATATAGATAAATAAAGCATTAAAATGCTTGGCGTCTCATGAAACATGTTTAGGGAGATTATCCTCCAAGAGGTCATCCTTCTCCCAAAAATTAGCATTGTATTCTTCTACCTCAACTGCATGACTTTCTTATTTAATTACATGTGTTTCCTCTTGATAGGATTTGGTATTCTAGGTTAACACATTGGTAATAGCTAAAACTATAGGGGCTTTCTTCTATGCCATTTTTTCTCACCTCTTTGGAGGTGGTCCCATATAGATAGATCCTACATATATTGAACCACAACATTTTTCTTTAGAATCCATGAAGTAGCACCTTTAGAATGAAATACCATTTTTTTCATTACAGTACTTTTGTCCTTCTTAGGTAGAATAGGGGGTAAAGTATGGTTGATATGATCATGTACCTGTTGTCAATCAGGATTGCGCCACTAGTCAAGTCAAGCTTGACTATCCTGTTGAAACATGGAAACCCCCCCAAATTCTGGGTGATCTATGGTGAGAGGGAATCTCCAGAGTGAGCTGGTTCTCCTTATGATTTTCCTAATCTAATTGACTTGCAAGGGAAAAGGGATAGAAGGATATGTTGAAATAAAGAACTGAAATGTAATCTAGGCGATACACAATCAGATCTTACTCACAGTCAGACCACAAAACTCTGATCTTCACAACACTTCTTATTTTACTCAATTCATAAATATTTTGCGTGAGGGTTTAATTAAACACAACATGCAACCAAAATTAAGCAAAAAATTGCATACCCTATTACAAAACCAAGACAAAAACAGAGGATAAATACTTATCACGGTGTAATATCAAATCAGTTGTGCAACAAGAGAGGAAAAAATGAAGGAAAATTGTTTCTCTATATCTCAAGGAATAATGAGTACAATGAAATGAGTACAACACTCTCGATGTGAGAGGAAGACTCTGGTATCTCTATACTCTGATCTCTACTCTATGCTGTAAAACTCTAACTAGAATTGGAACTGCTGAAAAAGAAATGAATCTCTGTCATATATGCTGTAGCATGATCTTCCCCTGAAAGCCGGAAAAAAGCTCCTAAAAATAGACTCCAAGTCCATTTTTTAGCACCTCAGAAAAGCACAAATAAAAGCACTCAAAAAGAGTCCAAACTATCAAATCATGATGCCAAAAGACTCCCTGATGTGACGCCAACACAAATATGCTTTCTTCTGCCCATGAGATCTCAAATTTTTTCCATATCTGCCTCTTAAATAAAACAAATCGAAGAAGAATATTTGATTTGTCTTATTAGCTCTAACTGCCTAAAAATAGTTAAGTTTTAAAAGCAATTTATAAATGATTGCTTTAAAACTAACTTTACAATGCTTGGCAGTTTGATTTTATTCCCTATTCGATTTGATTTACAAAAACAAAGCAAATCTCTATGGCTTATAATTTTGCCATTTTGTCATTACAATGCTCGATTTTTCAATAAAAAATCATAAAAATAATTAAGGAATTATATGTTTTTTGCAAAAAATTGAAACATATGATGCTCATCTCTTATTTGATCTACAAAAAATCTATAAAGGCATGCTCACACTTCAAATGTTTTTGTAAGTTGCACTAAGGGCATGTGGGCCCATCTCAATCTTAAAAGGGGACTGCAAGAATCATCTAAGGGCATAATGGCCTATGTGTTAAAGCATGTAATATTTCTCTAAGGCATTAAAGCCTAGGTTTTGACATGATACCACAATGGCATTAGTTAGGCAAATAAAATGAAACTTCCATGTGATAAATGCCATATTCCGTCTTAGGGCTTCCGAAAATGCTAAAACAAAACAACTTTTTGCCCTATCATTTCGGGTTAACTTGCAAAATGTAACTTTCATGAAAATGGGGCTCTGCACAGCCGCCACATCTAGGGTTTGAACCTGGAAATCCGCCATTCTACTATTTCTGTGGCATTTATATGGAGATCCTCATGCATGAAACCCACTAGTAAGTTTTTCTATTTCAGATTTGGGCATATTTTCAGTGTTTACAGAGGTATTTTGGTCCATTGGCCGTGGCCATATATGCTACTATAATGCAATTTTTTTAATACATTTGTTGTTACTACATCTGTGTCACCATTGGGGCCGCCATGGCAGTTGTTCGAAGCTTTTAAAAGACCCTCTAAAGAGTTTAAAAAGCACGGCCCTTCTTGTCATCTATCTCTTCAGAATGAGAGGTAAGCTTCCAGTCCTTTGATTACCATGCTACTTTCTCTGATGAAACAAAACTTGATAGGAACCTTTACCAAAATGAGAGCATTTCCTTATGTTTCTATCAAGGATACGAAACCCTCCTCGCGGCCTCTTACTGCATACTCCCCTGTATTTTTCGTATCTATATTACTCCCTGCATATGGGGCCACCGCGGCTAGGTTGGTCTGAGCATTTGTGGTTTGTATGGCATTCTAAAATTAAAACCCACGGCCTCTAATTGGAAACTCCACCTTTCCTTATATCTGAACTTGCCAAAAAATGAAACGGGTTTGAGGAAATGCATATGGGTTTTCTTGAAGCATTAAGAGAAATGGCATATTTGGTTTCAGCTCACATATGATATTTGTGCAGTCTTTACACTTTCTTAATGGCTCCAAATCCTTATTATAACTCTGAATCTATGTGTGTAGCTGTGATTATCTATGGAATTTTGTATTTCTTGTAGTTCTAAGAAATCTGTATTGAATATTTCTCTTTATCTTCTAATGCATCTTCCATTTTCTGTATCTATCACAACTGCTAGGCGTTTAGAGATTGCGTGGGCTTGATGCGCTTGGTCCATGAAACTCCAATGTGGGTTCGAGTTGTGACTATTACTGCACTTATACTTATTACTGAGTGTCCACATGGTATTATTTTGTTCTTGTCCTCGCATTTACATCTTTGAATACTCTCTTGACAGATGTAACTCTCATATATAAAACAGCATATGCCTTTATGACAACATAAAATGTATACCGTACTCACCACAAAAGTTGATCAATGTATATTCTACTACTATTCCATGACATACATTATTGATCATTCACTTGAAAACTTCTTATGTTGATATTGTATCCCGTCTGCATTGTATAATAATGATATGCTGCTCCTATCACTCTTGTACCACCGTAGATGTTATGACGAAGTTTCGAATCCCCTTGCCTTGTCATGTTGTATTTGGCATTATCATCTGTTGTGTCATTCCAATTATCTTTTGAATATTGCCTTGTTCATTGTTTCAATAATAAAGGTGGCATGACAGCATATGGCTTACGGCTGCACATTGGCTTTTCATGGCTGTCATTTGTGTTGATCTTGCTGATTCAATAGCTGATGCTACTTCTGAAGCATTTTGTTGTCTCTTTCGTAGCTGTTCTATGGCTTCTACTGCCGCTCTTTGACATGCATGCATCCAATATGAATAACATGTAGACACTAGTTAAACTTCTCCTATCACTCTTCAATTACTCTTTATGCATGGAATAATACTCATTCCTGATGTCATGCTATTACTAAAACTGTCACACATCATCAAATGATGTTGCTCTTTTTTTGCAATTATGTAGATGTATGTGACATTGTAATTCCACTTCAAAACTCTTCTCTTACTACTGTTATTTGGTGACATTGTGACAGTCACCTGAAACTTTGTGTCGCTTTATGACTGATGTAAGCTATCTTGTCCTTATGATGGCATGACCATTTCCTGTTGTCCAACACATTGTATTACATCAAATGTATTTGCATTTGAATCATATTGAATGGTTAGACTCTGTTCATTTCTCTTGAACTTTTTTGCCAATATCATGATTAAAAATGATCAATATATGACACTGTAACTTTGATATTTCAGTTTCATACCTCATTGGCAGCCATATGAAAAAACTCACTATCACTTCAGCACTTTTTGGACTGGTAGTCATAGGTGAATATTGAGCCCGAAGCCCAATAGGCAGAGTTGATGTATGGAATCTTTTACTTTATCATGCTCCTCTTTGCACAGTTTAAATGAATATTCTGATCTTATTCCCCTTAATATTTAGGGGCAGCATATTGAGCTCTACCCTTGTGGGAGCCCATTTTGCACCACATGCTAATGTATTCAAAATGGCAACATGACTTATCCTATACCTACACATGAAACAAACATATTAGAATAAAACAATGAAGTTCAATGGTTGTTTCTCTATCATTTCTTCTCGCATGTGGATGATGATCATTGATCAATGCGTTATAAACAAAGTGTTATGCCTCTTCTAATAGGATATAGGGATTTCATAAACGGAGCTTCTAACGGGACCCTTCCCACATTTTTGCAGGTTCGTGTAGAGATCAGGAGCAACAACAGAAGACAACTTCAAAGATCGAAAACCTCCAAGGCAATGATGCCTATGACCTTCTCTTTCCTATTCTTAGATGCATAGCATTTTCTTTATAGTTGGATTTGTTCAGCTATACCCATGGCTTGTGTGGGCCATTTGATATGTCATTATTTCTTTCAATGCAATGCTTATCCTTTTATGTATTTCAATTGTAAATGAATAATCATTGTGGTGAATGAAATACTTATCTCTCTTGAATGTTCTGCAATGCAATGAATGATCTGAAATTGGGCATGTACCCATGCTTCCCAATTTAAAATTCAAATCAAATCCAACCCATACCTCTCATCTACCAAATCAATCTCATCCCTCCAATCTTCCCAAAGCCCAATCTTAACCATCTATTCCTCCTTGATCCAAGCACATCCCTCCTCATCTAGTCTCATCATGCCACTTGGCAAGCTCTCCTTGCTTGAGAGCTCTCAACACTCCTCCGCCCTTTATCTCCAAATCCCATCTTAACCATCCAATCCCCATCCAAAAATCCTATAAATAGTCCCCACCCCAAGCATTTTCAAGACTCCATGCATTGTAAAGTTATGTTTTCCATATGAGGAGCCACCTACATCAACACATCAAAGGAGCACATCCACACAACAAGGGTTAGCATGTGAGGTGAACTAGATAGTTTTCATTTCATGTTTTATTCTTTCGTTTATGCTCAATTTGAGGTGTATGTGAGGTGAATGAAGGAGGTTAACTTAGATTAGCTTGTTTCTTTGTATTCATCTTCACATGCATACAATAAGCACACAAAACTTGTTGATTTAACTGTCTACAAAAATGAGAATGGAAGAGAAAACAAATTTTGTCTGCTCAAAAAGTGGTATGAAGAACTCCCTGGATTGCAAGAATTTAATAAGGGTTTACATGATGTGGCCATGTGATAAATGTCTACAAAATGTGGTAATGTGATAAAAATTCAACACAATGCGGTGATGTGAAGCAATAAAACTCTATGATATGGGCATTTCGATAAAAAAAAAAATTTATAACTATGTCTAAATACAGTAATGAGTCTCTATCTATAGCACAAGACAACATAATAAATCTCAACCATGAAAAGCACTAGTAGCAATATATGCTCCCCTCTATGTATTTGCATCCAATGGATGCAAGGAATATGAGGAGAGGGAAAATTAGATACATCTTAAAGTCAAGAGATAAAAGCAATAAAATAATTGACTAAGATATATGCATGTAATTATATATCATGTGAGAGTCTGATGTCCCCATGGTTGCCCAAATTTGGCCAATTAATAAGATAGTTTTGCAGGCTACATATGATCATGTTATCATAAGATATGGTGACTTAAGACATAAGCAATGCTAAGGAACATAAAGATGTAAGCATAAGATAAAGACATGATAGGGAGTAAAACATGAACTGTTTGTGAGATAAACATAAGCATGATATATATCATAAGATAAACATGTATCCATAGATGAAGCATTAATGAGTACTATAATTCATAGTGTATCATAAAATAAGCATTAGGGACATAGTATCAACATGTGAGTAGCATAAGTTGTAACATTATGCATAGGTAATGTATAAACATACACACAAAATAGAAGCAATGCATGACAAAAACAAAGATTAAAAAGGTCAAAAAGGCATGTCATGAATCACTCACAAGATATCGTAAGAGTGAAAGGTCGCATAGGAAAATGTAGGACAATGAATGACATGTGTAATGATAAAAAGGGAATAGAACCATTTGAAATGAACAAACTATAAAGAGGGAAATATAACATAGAAAGAAGATGTCCGCCAAATCTAAACTCCAAATGTTTGACATAGTCTCCGACCCTTTCTCTTGTTGTAACAATTAAAGAACAATTTCCTACCCTGAGGATAAATGATTGCATCCCTCACATACTCAGCATTGTCAAACAGCCTATCAGAAAGAATTCCTACTCCTTGAGCATGCTTTGCCCTTTTAGAAGAATGTGGGAGTTGACATATAATGTCCTCATCTAGCTCTCTCTTTCTTTTTCCGATTTGGGGTTGTGGACGGCTCATTTTAGAGTTTTTTACAGGGGCTACAGTTTAATAAAGGGCTAATAACTAGGGTTTAATTGTAATTTAAAACTCCTGTAAACAGCACAGGAAACCCCATTTCAATGTTGCAAATTCAATAAGCTTCTTATATAGTGAGAGGCACGGAAAAAATCACTTACCCGTTTTCAGCTCCTAAAGACCCAAGCTCACTCCAGTCACGCTCTATCGAAATTGCCTCGACAGCAAGATCCTCTCCACACCATTATTTTGTTGTTTGAGAATGGATAATTGAATAGAATTAGTCGTGTCTTTAGTTTGTATGGTAAAAACCATCACCTCTGTAATAAAATCTTAAGCGAGCAAAACTTGCATGTCATTTGCTAGTTGTTCCTTATGTTTTAATACAAACGATTGCTCCTACCGAGAAAAAATTTGATCAACGGCCAGCGCATTGTCGCAAACTCCTTTAAAACCCAACAATTGGAATTGCACCACAAAGACCATCAACGGTGCAAATGAGAAACTGTTGTCTGTCATGTGCAAATGGGTCTTGGGGGTCCCACATTATTATTGAGCTTTTGGGATGAAAAATCCATGGTGTCAGCAATTCGAAACACTAGGTGTCAGCATAATGTGCAAGCGCAAATAAATCTCAATCCCCATCAAGAAACTATGATGCCTTCAAAACTCTATGCAGCAAATGAGAAGGTGCCACGTGAACAATGTGGTCCCTAACAAATCTCCAATAGTGACACACGGTAGAAAAGCGTGCACCCGCACATTAGACAAGCGAGAACTTTTAAAGACCACACTAGAAAGAACTAGTCTGGCACTAATGAAACGTTGGCAAGTAGGAGATGGCAAGGTCCCACAAGAAAAATGTCATACAACATAGAAATGGTCCTTGGGGTCCACGTGGCCGCAAATTAGAAGGGTGCACAAATATGAAATGCATGACCCAAAGGATCAATGTGATGCAACAACAATGTGCCACATAAATGCTGACAAGGATGGTCATGGGGACCACGAACACAAGTGCATCAGAGAGGAAATAAAATAAAATTTAATGCATGCTTCTTAAAAGATTCAACAAGTTGTGAGGACAAAGGGGCTAGTAAACAAACGACCCCGGTGACATCAAGATGCAACTTAAGGACTCGAGGACAAGTCGAAATGGTCAACACAAAAATATGACATCAGAACACAGACCAAACAAGAGATTTAGGGTTTAAACTTAAAGGGATAAAACCTTGTGAAATACATCCTAAAACCCTGAAAACCTTTAATAGTTCCAACAGAAATAGGTGAAGCTTGTGAAGAGACGCATTAAAAAATAGGTGAAGAGAAATTATCTTTATACAAGAGGGTGTGTTAAATAGGTTGGTGAATTTCATTTCAAGATAGCGATGGCTTTCTTTTTGTTGGCTTCCATGATGTATTCATTTATGTCTTCCATACCAAGGAGCACTTAACCCCATTAATTCATCTATCAGGGATTTTGTTGGGATCCTCAGAAGGTAGATTCAATTGTGCATATTTATAACTGGTGATCTTATCATGCAGGCCAAATAATGGCAGCAAAGCTTAAGTCAGGTTGCCAAGATGGCAAGTTCCACATTGCCAGCCACCTAGCATTCTTGTCTTTTGAGCGCACGTGGCTTATCATGCCTATTGATCAGACACTCCATTTACTTCGGCCTATATATTGAAGTTACTTCTTTTCATTCTCACTTTGCCTTTTATGTTGTCTATTGCCACTCAATTTATCTGTCATCAATGGCACTCTAGACTCTGAATCTTCAGGTTTTTCTTCCTCCAATCGAGGGCGAACCCATCAACCAAAGAGATATGAATACGGTTTTCCTTCGCGAGATCTTTGAAGTTGAATGTGACAGCTTGGAATTTGTTGTGCTTTGTGTTCTACGATACTTCCTATTCCAACCGGAAGACAGGCAGCTCAAGGGATCTAAAATAGCTTTCACCTTTGTGTCTAACATTTTTGACTTGACATAGGACCAAGAGTATACCCACTTCATATGCTTTAGGTTGGTTCATAACTCATTTTTTAATGCAGAAAGATGGAGGGAAGTGTTGGCGATCTACGACTATCAAGAGGGAGTGGCTCCGATCAGAGGGATTTTTTAATGTCGGTTCTTTCAAACTTCACATCACACGGTATGTGTGTTCATGGGCTTACAGAGAGTTCTCCGATTGGATTGCGCCAATGCTTTTAATTGTCCCCTGAATGCTCATAGTTTCTAGGTATCGGATGGACTTGTGGAGAGGGCAAAAGATGTGTTTAATGCAATTAGATTCTTGCGTCATCATGCTAATGACCTAGCTCCAGGCCCCCCTGCGAGCCTTGGGTACTCCTTTTGCCCTCCCTTTTCCAATGCCACCACCTCAGGAGCATCATGACTCTAGAATTTGGAGTAGACATGCTGGCTATAATGGTGTTGATAAGTAGGAGGTATTTTTTGCAGCATGTCAGATTATGATATTTTATTTCAGGGTTTAACTGCGTAGTTTTTGAGTCAAACACATGACCCATATTTCATGAGTAGTGGTTCACATGAACCCATCTCTCATGTTAATGAATGGTCCACTTAGCACTCATTGCATCTAGGTGATGCACACAGGGGTGAAGCATTGGGACTTCCCGGGAGGTCACCCATCCCAGTACTACTCCGACTCAAGCGCGCTTAACCATGGAGTTTCCCCCAAGGTCAAGCCCACTTAGCTTGCTACCCCATTTGCAAAACCTAAGTGGGCTTGACCTTGGGGGAAACTCCATGGTTAAGCGCGCTTGAGTCGGAGTAGTACTGGGATGGGTGACCTTCCGGGAAGTCCCGATGCTTCACCCCTGTGTGCATCACCTAGATGTAATGAGTGCTAAGTGGACCAATCATTAACATGAGAGATGGGTTCATGTGAACCACTACTCATGAAATATGGGTCATGTGTTTGACTCAAAAACTACGCTGTTAAACCCTGAAATAAAATATCATATAATGGTGTTACTTGTGTTTTGTGATCCTTCTATTTGTCTCCTGGCTATCCCCGTTGTATGCGGGTGAATTTTGTAGTCGTAAAACCAGATGATAAATTCCTGGTTATTTTTATATGGACATTGTAATAACGTTTATTTTTATTAATATAGTATGCGTGTCTATCACCTTTTAATAAAAAAGAGGGTGTCTCTCCAAGAAAATCTAGCAACCAGGAATTGTAGAATGTCACCAAAGAAAACATACAAGCTTCAAAATGTTTGCAAAAGATAACAAAAAAATATAACTAAACCTAGATAATCGAGATCACAAGAACAATGGTCTGGCAAGAGTTTTGTAATAAGATCAAGATTGCATGAAAGATGAAGAAAGTAGGAGCAAAACCTAAACTAGCTGATTACATGGGGGGATCTAAGGATAATTCAAAATTTCATAATCTACCATCTATTAATATTTTTGGCAAAGAGATTAGGGTGTAATAACCATACACAATTTTTTTTTTTTTTTTCAAATAGAAATGCAACTGAAATGTCCGAACACATTCTAATCACCAAGATCCCAGGGTGGGCAAGGTGAGAGCATACGGTGCTTTGACCACACAACTATCTACAAATGAATGTAATCACAGAATGAATTGCGCAAGTCGAACAGAGCATGCAGGAAGCAGAGTCAACCCAAATCTAACACCTCTTCAAAGAACAAGAGTGCGTAAATGCAAAGCCACTAGTAGAATGTCTAAGCTTGATCAAACCAAAATGTTTGATAACAAGCAAGCTTGTTTGCCAAACGGGATAGAATGAAATACTATACTAACTGGTGGTAAACCATCTAGTTTTAGAATACGAAATACATGACTAGACAAGCCTTCAGTGGTACTACCATCCAAGATTGCAACAAACATGAAATGCAATATAATAGATAAATTATCTATCAAATGATCGTAAGAGCTGATATAAATATTCTTATCAAACTTATTACACTCCTACAAAAAACATATTAGCGTATCAAAACACATATAAACATGCTCACAATGGCCACTAACTGAAGTATACCACTAAAAGATTATTACAAAGGATGCTACAAGTCTGATTTCAACACTCAATCTACTGCTCACACTGTTCAAACTTATTTGAACTAAAACTATATCATGTTGAACAAAAAAATACCACTAATGACTTGCATAAACTATCTAAACTATTGTTAAAACACTCTTAAATAGTACGACCTCATGTATTCATACCAGACTCCACCAAACAGCCAAGGAGGAGGCAAGCAAAGGCAGCGCTTAAACTTCCCAAAGCTCACGCCTCCTAGTTCAGGCATTTACGGCTTGTCCTCATGTTGCACGACCTCAATTAAAATTGATTTGGAGGCCTTTAAGGGCTGCAACTCCCACAATACCCAAAGCACCCACCTTAAAAAGGATGCAACAACAAAGAAATGTTCCTTAGCCAGAAACTCCATGTCCAGCTCAATAGAACATTAGTAACGCTTCACTAGGGATAGTACGACCCTTCATGAAGCTCCATCTAATTGCCTCAAACTCTCCATATGTTATGCCGGTCCTTCAATATATAATAAAATATCAAAGATTCATCAAAATACATCAAATACTTCCATTATCAACAACAAAAAATAAAAACTCCACTTGTAGCACAAATGTGACTTCTGGATGAAATCACCAAATCTAGTTAGGAGGTTTTTCATTCTGGAAACCGGTATTCCAAGAGGGTCTTTGTCCTCATGAAATATGAGAAGAACTCAAGTTCTCACTAAGAGCAAATAGCAAATACAAAATAACAGTCTAACCCCAAAATTGTGCTCAACATCTCCTTTTATAACTTTCTTGAGGGAATAAAATATTAATTTCCCATATCCCTCCATATTTTCCTCAAAATAATAAAACATAACATTTTATTGTGTGCAGAAGTCTCGTTATGTCCCCTTGAGCCTAGCGCCACTTAACTGCACAACTTAAAGTAACCTTTGATTAAATGATTAAATAAGCTATCAAAATTAAAATATAAAGTGAAATTACTTTTGACAACTTAAAATAATTATTCAGTTTATTTTCCGTTGCATAAGGCCTACGGGAAAATTTTGGAAAATAGGCTAATGGCACACGAACTGCTTACGAGTGAGAAGGGGACATTATATAGGGGAATATTGTCAAACTCAATAGATGTTGGGCAGACAAGAGTTACAACAAAAAAGAACTCAAAATAAAATTGTCCTGGTCATTAAGTGGGGCTTGCACAACTATACTTTCATGAGATGGAATCATGATTGTGCAAACATCTATGTGATTGTGTTTTACAAATTAAAAATATGATATAATGGCTACAACATGTAAATTTAACACAAAAACATTAAGAATATGTGACCAGAAACACAAACTGACACACATAATAAATTGCGTCCAAACCAAAGAATAAGGCTAAGGATGGGATAAATAAGTCCTAAAACATACTATAGGAGTAGGAAATAACATGGGTACAATTTGTAGTGTCAGTATGCAATTTTTAAAAGATATTCAAATTGAAAATAGATGATTTCCCACCTCAAAGCTTGATGAAAAAACCTTTTAAGACCAACAAATAGATCTTCAAGGGTAGAAAAAGGATTATCTTTCGCCACCACCAATAGACTCTAAACTATAGAGGAGATGTCCTCTCATGTCAATTGGTGCCTAACTATCCACTCTTTGATGATGAGGCTTGCCTCTCCGTCTGGTTTAATATTTCTTCCCCTTAACTTTATTAAATGTCTTCTTTAAGTCTAACTTGGAGCTACCAATTTTAATCACCAACAAATATTATAGAAAAGGCAATATATTCAATGAACTCATCATCATATTTATTTCATAGAAAAGTAGATCTTAAATTAATACTAGGAAAATCTTAGTGATTATTTTTTCTTGTTACCATTTCAAATGTGAATGGAATTGTAGTATTCTCTCATTCAATGAAATATTTTATTGTAAATGGAAGAGGTGAAACAATACGTATTGTGATTTTAAGAAAAAAAGATGATGTAATATTAGATACTCCAAAAGAGGAGATAAAAAAATACCACATATAGTTTTTAAATTTTAGTTTTAAATTTAAAAAGATAAATTTTAAATGACCAAATGGTCATAATCACTTGGTAAATTGTAATAGAACATAATATAGGATGTCAACTTCTAGAGAACAATGCAATGTGTTGCAATATCCATGTAATGTGTTCTACTATATTTTGAGATGGTTGATTGGCCTATTTTTGACCTAGAATAATTTATTGAAGCACTTACAAATTAAATTTGTAATTATAAAAAATAATTTTATTTTGTTTATAATTTAAAAGTTATCAATTAAAGAAAGTGATGAAAGTAGATGAAAGAATACGCAATGCCAAAGGTTTTACTATTTGGAACTAAATGGAAGTTTAATTGCCTAAATGTCTAACTATAGAAGAAGAAAAGACCTTGTTCTCCAACAAATTGAGTATTCTTATTCAATATTATCCCAATAATCCTTTTACAATTCATAAATGATTTGTGTAAAAATAAACACAAGCATTCTTTATTGTTCCCTAAAAATTTTCATATAAATATATTATAATACTTTATATTTCTTGATTTCTTTAATTTTATTTATATTTTACAATTTTAAAATTAATTTTTTTATAAATTCGTATAAAATTTACTAACAATTCTTTAATTAAATAAATAATCTATTCTTGGAAATTATATAAATTTTCATGTAAGATGGAAATGACTTATAAAAATAGTTACTTGAAAATATATTTAAAGCGATCACATTGACCATTTCCCATGTCTTATAATTATTATTAGCATATAGAAAGACTTGATACTGTGTGAAACCAATATAATAATTTTATTGTACAGCATGTATATAAAAAAAAAATTGCGGTTTGATTGGATTTCCTCCATAGATTATATAAATGTTCTCTTAATAGTGTGTGACGAAGACAAAGCCATCTATGTGAGATAAGATTCTTAGTTTACATGTAACACAGGTCAAACATGTGCAAGTACGCTGCAGAATAGAGAAGCAGTCATTGGGCAGGTGACGTCCACATGAGAATAGGCATGCAAGTCCACAATATAATTTCACCGTCACCGTTTCCTGTATTTCCAAAATTTAAAAAAAAAAAATTGCGAAAAACATGGACATAGTCATTGGAGTTGGGCTGTTTATGAATATAAATAAGAAAAGGCAGACCTAGTCTTTGGCCTCGCTGTTTCACCATTTCATCATCTTCCGTATTTCCAAAATTTAAAAGAATGGATTTGCCAAAAATGGACATAGTCAAAACGTATGCAGACCTAGTCTTTGGCATTGCTGTTTGAGAGGTTATAAATAGCAGCTTGCTTGTGAGTAGGAAGCATTGGAGTTTTGTTTAAACTGAATTAGTTAATCTATTGAGAATGGGAGAGAAAGCGAAGATGTGGTGTTCTGCAATATTTATGCTGTCGTCTGTTATCGCAATGGTGTTGGCAGGTGATCCTGATCCTTTACAGGACTTTTGCGTTGCCCAGGTTAAGGGTCAAGGTATTATTCCCCACTAACAAGAACTTCACTAAATTTAGTTATGCTGGTAAATAATTGTTAGTATATGTATTATGAATTGACAGCATTGCATTGCATTGAATTGCAGATGTGTTTGTGAACGGGTTCACATGTAAGCCAGCAGGGGACGTTAAGGCTGATGATTTCTTCTTCCCTGGATTGCGTGTAGCAGGCGACACCAGCAAGATGTTTGGTTCCAACGTGACTGCAGCAAATGTAATGACATTTCCAGGTTTGAACACGTTGGGAATATCTATGGTACGCATTGACTATGCCGCATATGGAGGACTCAACCCTCCTCACACGCATCCTAGAGCCACTGAGATTCTGTTTGTTATGGAGGGCTCTCTCAATGTGGGTTTTGTCACCACTGACATGAAACCTCGTTTGTTTACCAAAACTCTGGAGAAGGGAGACGTGTTCGTCTTCCCCAAAGCGTTGGTGCATTTCCAGCAGAACGTGGGGCATACAAATGCAGTAGCAATTGCCGCTCTGAGCAGCCAGCTTCCCGGAACTCAGCAAATTGCCACAGCCTTGTTTGGAGCCACTCCGCCTATCGATGACGCTCTTCTTGCAAAAGCTTTCCAAATCAGCAAGAAGCTGGTCGACAAGCTACAGGCTAAATTCTAGGAAAACATGAAATGCTATTGCTCACGAATGCTCTTCTTACTTGTCTTAATAATTCATTATTCATTGTAATACAAATTATTCTTGAGAGAATGAACATGCTTCTACATGCCCACCCATATACTTTTACAAATACTCTCGTACAAAAATAATTTAGAAACCTTGTTCAACAGTTCAAAAATATACGCTACATCTTGCTATAGATGTTAGCACTTATCATACAAAAACCATATAAACATTCACCAGCATCTCTAAAAATGAAAAAAGGTACATATGCCTTTAAAAGCTTAAATATTACACCTTACATTTCTTAATATTCGGGAAGCAAGCTGCATTAATGGAGCAGCAGTCATTAGTAGTTGAATGTAAGAAAAAGATTTAATTAAAATAATAATAAAATTTGACGTTGACATGGATATAAGCATTGGAGTTGATTGTTTATGAAGATAACTACGAGTATAGGTATTGGTCTTACCCCAATCTAGTTCTATTTTTATATAATGCTAAGGTAGAAGCTATTTTATCTCAATCTTTCTATTAATCATAATCATTTTTTTACCTTACAAATGAATTGTCAACTATCTAATAGGTCTAGTTCTACACTTTTCTTTATGAGATTAATATTAATAGAATGAAATGGAGAAAATTTCTCTCAAGTTCGAGTTATTTCAAGTAATTATTTTCTATGACACCCTTTGAAATAACTTGAACAAACTCCCATTTGATTCAATAACATAAAAGCACTATTGATTGTTATATATAATATATATTAAGATGATGTCTACCAATCCTTTTTCATAGTTATCTATGACGAGAAGTATGTGGTCGAGTGCCTAAAGGCCCTCTATACACACAAGATATGGTTCACCTCTCTACCCAAAGGCCCTCCTTCACTTCATCGGGACAGTCCCTCCAGCCAAACTAGATAATAGAGTTTAAACAAATAATAGAATTGAAATAATGTGATAATTAAATAAGAGAATAATTGTACTTATCTCTAGGATCGATGATAGATAAATGATGCTAATGTTATTCAAGAATGCTTCGCTACTGTTATAAGATTAACTGTCTCAGTCTAATGAATATCTCACGGTCTCAACTAGCACAAAAAACCTACAAATCAATGTCAAGCCCTGCGTGATCAATCTCGACTACCACACAACTGATCTAACACACAAGACCGATCTAAGATGTGCAAGAACGATTTGATAGAAAATGCACCTAAGAATTATGTTTGCCTTTGCTTGTTTGATATCTCAAAAGTTAAGGTGGTGCCTAGAGACACTGTTAAGGAGCTTGTTAGCTTGATAGGTGAATGGGTTTTTCCAGGTCAAACCCTTGGAAACCCCATTTAACAATGCTCAAAAAGATCAAAGACCCCATTTGCAAACATGGAAATTGCCTATATGATGATAATGCAAATCTGATTCCTTTATTCCCCTTGAGAATTGAAGTGTGCCTTCATTATTCTTCTCTTTTATCAATTATTCTTGTGTTCCTCCTATGAAATTAAATGTGTCATGAATGTCTTTAAATACCATGGCATTACAACATATTGCATGGAATGTGTGTCGGGTCATCTTCCAACAACTAGTAAAAGGGGCAGAGAAAGTCTCAATTTACATTAGATTTTAGAGATCATTTGTGTGCTCATTAGGGTTGATCGTGATCAATCTCTCACCCCAAAAAAATGATCTAAAGCGATAAAGTGGTAATCTCAAGATGGAGAACTAATATCTAGAAATTACTTCAAAATGGGTGTGAGATATAGATGAATATGGATTGGGTCGTGAGCCAAATCTAACACAAGAGTCTACCACTTATCGATATGTTATTGTATTAGGACGTTCCCTTCAACGTGGGAACAAAACTAAATGCGAATTGGCAAGGCTATCCTAATTTTACCTTTACATTTTGCCTCCATTTTGATGTGCATGTGAATCTAACATGAGCAAGCTATTCAAAGTATATTCAAATTCTCAGCCAACATGAACAATAAGTATTTAGGTACTCATAAAGGATATTGTCTCTATAAAGGATACAATGAATCATCTTTGCATTCTCCTTGGTATGAGCACTCCAAAACTTGCAAAAAAACAAAAAATTGTCAATGAGTATTGTCATCCACATGAGTAAAATAAGTGTAGACACCTAAAATTGTCCACTCTTCATGTCATCCCCAAACATCCCTGAACTCCTCTAAACCATCACTAACCATCCCTAAACATCCCTAATTCATCCCTAAACTCCTCTAAACTATCGCTAAAATATCTCTAATTCATCCCCAAACCCCTCTAAGCCATCACACTTCATAAGGTTCTTTCCTTTATTCTTCTAACCTCTTTTGACACACTTCATAAAGGTTCTTTTTCACTTTCATAAGCAGGTTCCATTGAGTGTTTATCTATGTATCCAAATTAAAATGAATCGTCTTGGAAAGAATCCCATATGGATCTCATGTAAACTTTACAAAAGTCAAGTCTAACACAAGAGAATGCAACTTCTCAACATGTTATTACATTATGGCATTCCCATCAAGATGAGCACAAAACTAAATGGGAATTAGCAAGTCTATTCTAGTTTTACCATTACATTTTGCCCCCACCTTGATATCCATCCAAATCTAACATGATCATGCATTTCAAAGTATATGGAAATTCTCAACCAACATGAAAAATAAATATTTAGATACCCGTAAAGGATATTGTCTCTATAAAACAATAGAATCAATTATGTATTCTCCTCCGTATGAGTGCTCCATCAAAACTTGCAAAACAAAAAAAAGTATGCAATGAGTAGTATCTTCCGAAAGCACAACTTATTGCTTTAATAGTCTACAAACAATGAAAAGGGGAGACAAAGGAGAAGAAATTTTTCTTGTTCAAAAAGTGGTACAAAGAACTCCACATGATACAAGAATTTAATAAGGCTCTGCATGATGTGGTCATGTCATAACGTCAACGCAATCTTGTAATGTGATAAAAACTCCACACAATATGGTGATGTGATGTGATAAAACTCCACACGATACAGACATGTTGGTAAAAGACGGTATAACTATGTCTGAATACAATAATGACAGAGCTCTACATAGTACAAGATGCCATAATAAATCTCAACCATGACAATCATTCGCAACAATGTATGCCCCCTCCAATTGGTTGGATCCAACGGATGAAAGGAATAAGAGGAGGGGGGGAAGATGCATCTTAATGATAACAGATAAAAGCAATAAAATAATTGACTAAGATATATGCACATAAGTACATATATCATGGTTAAGGTCTGGTGCCCTCATGGTTTCCCCAAATTTGGGCAATTAATAAGATAGATTTATGAGCTAGATATGATCATGTTAGCACAAGATACGGTGACCTAAGATATAAGCGATGCTAAGGAACATAAATATGTAAGCACAAGATAAACACATGATAAGGGGTGAAAGATGAACAATTAGTGAGATAAGCATAAGCATGATATATCATAAGGTAAACATGTATCCATGTATGAAGCATTAACATGGATATTATAAATCAAAATTGTATCATAAAATAAGTATTAGGAATATAGCATGAACATGTGAGTAGCATAAGTTGTAACATTAGGCACATGTAATGTATAAGCATGGAAACATACACACAAAATAAAAGCAATTCATGGGAAAAGTAAAGATAAAAAGGCCTAGAAGTCATGACGTGGATGACAAGATATCATGAGAGTGAAAGGTCGCATAAGAAAATGTAGGACAATGAATTACATGTGTAATGATGAAAGACATAGGACCATTTGAATCAACAAAAGTAGAAAGAGGAAAATATAACATAGAAAGAATATGCCCTCCAAGTGGGGAAAACAAGGTATAACAACATAATATAGAAACTGAAACAAGAATGGAAAATCATAACTAACATGGCATAAGCCAAGATCAAAGGGAGAACATAAATAAAAGGTAAAATTATATAGATAAATAAAGCATTAAAATGCTTGGCGTCTCATGAAACATGTTTAGGGAGATTATCCTCCAAGAGGTCATCCTTCTCCCAAAAATTAGCATTGTATTCTTCTACCTCAACTGCATGACTTTCTTATTTAATTACATGTGTTTCCTCTTGATAGGATTTGGTATTCTAGGTTAACACATTGGTAATAGCTAAAACTATAGGGGCTTTCTTCTATGCCATTTTTTCTCACCTCTTTGGAGGTGGTCCCATATAGATAGATCCTACATATATTGAACCACAACATTTTTCTTTAGAATCCATGAAGTAGCACCTTTAGAATGAAATACCATTTTTTTCATTACAGTACTTTTGTCCTTCTTAGGTAGAATAGGGGGTAAAGTATGGTTGATATGATCATGTACCTGTTGTCAATCAGGATTGCGCCACTAGTCAAGTCAAGCTTGACTATCCTGTTGAAACATGGAAACCCCCCCAAATTCTGGGTGATCTATGGTGAGAGGGAATCTCCAGAGTGAGCTGGTTCTCCTTATGATTTTCCTAATCTAATTGACTTGCAAGGGAAAAGGGATAGAAGGATATGTTGAAATAAAGAACTGAAATGTAATCTAGGCGATACACAATCAGATCTTACTCATAGTCAGACCACAAAACTCTGATCTTCACAACACTTCTTATTTTACTCAATTCATAAATATTTTGCGTGAGGGTTTAATTAAACACAACATGCAACCAAAATTAAGCAAAAAATTGCATACCCTATTACAAAACCAAGACAAAAACAGAGGATAAATACTTATCACGGTGTAATATCAAATCAGTTGTGCAACAAGAGAGGAAAAAATGAAGGAAAATTGTTTCTCTATATCTCAAGGAATAATGAGTACAATGAAATGAGTACAACACTCTCGATGTGAGAGGAAGACTCTGGTATCTCTATACTCTGATCTCTACTCTATGCTGTAAAACTCTAACTAGAATTGGAACTGCTGAAAAAGAAATGAATCTCTGTCATATATGCTGTAGCATGATCTTCCCCTGAAAGCCGGAAAAAAGCTCCTAAAAATAGACTCCAAGTCCATTTTTTAGCACCTCAGAAAAGCACAAATAAAAGCACTCAAAAAGAGTCCAAACTATCAAATCATGATGCCAAAAGACTCCCTGATGTGACGCCAACACAAATATGCTTTCTTCTGCCCATGAGATCTCAAATTTTTTCCATATCTGCCTCTTAAATAAAACAAATCGAAGAAGAATATTTGATTTGTCTTATTAGCTCTAACTGCCTAAAAATAGTTAAGTTTTAAAAGCAATTTATAAATGATTGCTTTAAAACTAACTTTACAATGCTTGGCAGTTTGATTTTATTCCCTATTCGATTTGATTTACAAAAACAAAGCAAATCTCTATGGCTTATAATTTTGCCATTTTGTCATTACAATGCTCGATTTTTCAATAAAAAATCATAAAAATAATTAAGGAATTATATGTTTTTTGCAAAAAATTGAAACATATGATGCTCATCTCTTATTTGATCTACAAAAAATCTATAAAGGCATGCTCACACTTCAAATGTTTTTGTAAGTTGCACTAAGGGCATGTGGGCCCATCTCAATCTTAAAAGGGGACTGCAAGAATCATCTAAGGGCATAATGGCCTATGTGTTAAAGCATGTAATATTTCTCTAAGGCATTAAAGCCTAGGTTTTGACATGATACCACAATGGCATTAGTTAGGCAAATAAAATGAAACTTCCATGTGATAAATGCCATATTCCGTCTTAGGGCTTCCGAAAATGCTAAAACAAAACAACTTTTTGCCCTATCATTTCGGGTTAACTTGCAAAATGTAACTTTCATGAAAATGGGGCTCTGCACAGCCGCCACATCTAGGGTTTGAACCTGGAAATCCGCCATTCTACTATTTCTGTGGCATTTATATGGAGATCCTCATGCATGAAACCCACTAGTAAGTTTTTCTATTTCAGATTTGGGCATATTTTCAGTGTTTACAGAGGTATTTTGGTCCATTGGCCGTGGCCATATATGCTACTATAATGCAATTTTTTTAATACATTTGTTGTTACTACATCTGTGTCACCATTGGGGCCGCCATGGCAGTTGTTCGAAGCTTTTAAAAGACCCTCTAAAGAGTTTAAAAAGCACGGCCCTTCTTGTCATCTATCTCTTCAGAATGAGAGGTAAGCTTCCAGTCCTTTGATTACCATGCTACTTTCTCTGATGAAACAAAACTTGATAGGAACCTTTACCAAAATGAGAGCATTTCCTTATGTTTCTATCAAGGATACGAAACCCTCCTCGCGGCCTCTTACTGCATACTCCCCTGTATTTTTCGTATCTATATTACTCCCTGCATATGGGGCCACCGCGGCTAGGTTGGTCTGAGCATTTGTGGTTTGTATGGCATTCTAAAATTAAAACCCACGGCCTCTAATTGGAAACTCCACCTTTCCTTATATCTGAACTTGCCAAAAAATGAAACGGGTTTGAGGAAATGCATATGGGTTTTCTTGAAGCATTAAGAGAAATGGCATATTTGGTTTCAGCTCACATATGATATTTGTGCAGTCTTTACACTTTCTTAATGGCTCCAAATCCTTATTATAACTCTGAATCTATGTGTGTAGCTGTGATTATCTATGGAATTTTGTATTTCTTGTAGTTCTAAGAAATCTGTATTGAATATTTCTCTTTATCTTCTAATGCATCTTCCATTTTCTGTATCTATCACAACTGCTAGGCGTTTAGAGATTGCGTGGGCTTGATGCGCTTGGTCCATGAAACTCCAATGTGGGTTCGAGTTGTGACTATTACTGCACTTATACTTATTACTGAGTGTCCACATGGTATTATTTTGTTCTTGTCCTCGCATTTACATCTTTGAATACTCTCTTGACAGATGTAACTCTCATATATAAAACAGCATATGCCTTTATGACAACATAAAATGTATACCGTACTCACCACAAAAGTTGATCAATGTATATTCTACTACTATTCCATGACATACATTATTGATCATTCACTTGAAAACTTCTTATGTTGATATTGTATCCCGTCTGCATTGTATAATAATGATATGCTGCTCCTATCACTCTTGTACCACCGTAGATGTTATGACGAAGTTTCGAATCCCCTTGCCTTGTCATGTTGTATTTGGCATTATCATCTGTTGTGTCATTCCAATTATCTTTTGAATATTGCCTTGTTCATTGTTTCAATAATAAAGGTGGCATGACAGCATATGGCTTACGGCTGCACATTGGCTTTTCATGGCTGTCATTTGTGTTGATCTTGCTGATTCAATAGCTGATGCTACTTCTGAAGCATTTTGTTGTCTCTTTCGTAGCTGTTCTATGGCTTCTACTGCCGCTCTTTGACATGCATGCATCCAATATGAATAACATGTAGACACTAGTTAAACTTCTCCTATCACTCTTCAATTACTCTTTATGCATGGAATAATACTCATTCCTGATGTCATGCTATTACTAAAACTGTCACACATCATCAAATGATGTTGCTCTTTTTTTGCAATTATGTAGATGTATGTGACATTGTAATTCCACTTCAAAACTCTTCTCTTACTACTGTTATTTGGTGACATTGTGACAGTCACCTGAAACTTTGTGTCGCTTTATGACTGATGTAAGCTATCTTGTCCTTATGATGGCATGACCATTTCCTGTTGTCCAACACATTGTATTACATCAAATGTATTTGCATTTGAATCATATTGAATGGTTAGACTCTGTTCATTTCTCTTGAACTTTTTTGCCAATATCATGATTAAAAATGATCAATATATGACACTGTAACTTTGATATTTCAGTTTCATACCTCATTGGCAGCCATATGAAAAAACTCACTATCACTTCAGCACTTTTTGGACTGGTAGTCATAGGTGAATATTGAGCCCGAAGCCCAATAGGCAGAGTTGATGTATGGAATCTTTTACTTTATCATGCTCCTCTTTGCACAGTTTAAATGAATATTCTGATCTTATTCCCCTTAATATTTAGGGGCAGCATATTGAGCTCTACCCTTGTGGGAGCCCATTTTGCACCACATGCTAATGTATTCAAAATGGCAACATGACTTATCCTATACCTACACATGAAACAAACATATTAGAATAAAACAATGAAGTTCAATGGTTGTTTCTCTATCATTTCTTCTCGCATGTGGATGATGATCATTGATCAATGCGTTATAAACAAAGTGTTATGCCTCTTCTAATAGGATATAGGGATTTCATAAACGGAGCTTCTAACGGGACCCTTCCCACATTTTTGCAGGTTCGTGTAGAGATCAGGAGCAACAACAGAAGACAACTTCAAAGATCGAAAACCTCCAAGGCAATGATGCCTATGACCTTCTCTTTCCTATTCTTAGATGCATAGCATTTTCTTTATAGTTGGATTTGTTCAGCTATACCCATGGCTTGTGTGGGCCATTTGATATGTCATTATTTCTTTCAATGCAATGCTTATCCTTTTATGTATTTCAATTGTAAATGAATAATCATTGTGGTGAATGAAATACTTATCTCTCTTGAATGTTCTGCAATGCAATGAATGATCTGAAATTGGGCATG
Source organism: Cunninghamia lanceolata (assembly GCA_027924645.1). Lineage (NCBI taxonomy): Eukaryota > Viridiplantae > Streptophyta > Pinopsida > Cupressales > Cupressaceae > Cunninghamia > Cunninghamia lanceolata. The sequence goes on from BSBN01000246.1 coordinate 3,939,126, forward strand.
TACCCATGCTTCCCAATTTAAAATTCAAATCAAATCCAACCCATACCTCTCATCTACCAAATCAATCTCATCCCTCCAATCTTCCCAAAGCCCAATCTTAACCATCTATTCCTCCTTGATCCAAGCACATCCCTCCTCATCTAGTCTCATCATGCCACTTGGCAAGCTCTCCTTGCTTGAGAGCTCTCAACACTCCTCCGCCCTTTATCTCCAAATCCCATCTTAACCATCCAATCCCCATCCAAAAATCCTATAAATAGTCCCCACCCCAAGCATTTTCAAGACTCCATGCATTGTAAAGTTATGTTTTCCATATGAGGAGCCACCTACATCAACACATCAAAGGAGCACATCCACACAACAAGGGTTAGCATGTGAGGTGAACTAGATAGTTTTCATTTCATGTTTTATTCTTTCGTTTATGCTCAATTTGAGGTGTATGTGAGGTGAATGAAGGAGGTTAACTTAGATTAGCTTGTTTCTTTGTATTCATCTTCACATGCATACAATAAGCACACAAAACTTGTTGATTTAACTGTCTACAAAAATGAGAATGGAAGAGAAAACAAATTTTGTCTGCTCAAAAAGTGGTATGAAGAACTCCCTGGATTGCAAGAATTTAATAAGGGTTTACATGATGTGGCCATGTGATAAATGTCTACAAAATGTGGTAATGTGATAAAAATTCAACACAATGCGGTGATGTGAAGCAATAAAACTCTATGATATGGGCATTTCGATAAAAAAAAAAATTTATAACTATGTCTAAATACAGTAATGAGTCTCTATCTATAGCACAAGACAACATAATAAATCTCAACCATGAAAAGCACTAGTAGCAATATATGCTCCCCTCTATGTATTTGCATCCAATGGATGCAAGGAATATGAGGAGAGGGAAAATTAGATACATCTTAAAGTCAAGAGATAAAAGCAATAAAATAATTGACTAAGATATATGCATGTAATTATATATCATGTGAGAGTCTGATGTCCCCATGGTTGCCCAAATTTGGCCAATTAATAAGATAGTTTTGCAGGCTACATATGATCATGTTATCATAAGATATGGTGACTTAAGACATAAGCAATGCTAAGGAACATAAAGATGTAAGCATAAGATAAAGACATGATAGGGAGTAAAACATGAACTGTTTGTGAGATAAACATAAGCATGATATATATCATAAGATAAACATGTATCCATAGATGAAGCATTAATGAGTACTATAATTCATAGTGTATCATAAAATAAGCATTAGGGACATAGTATCAACATGTGAGTAGCATAAGTTGTAACATTATGCATAGGTAATGTATAAACATACACACAAAATAGAAGCAATGCATGACAAAAACAAAGATTAAAAAGGTCAAAAAGGCATGTCATGAATCACTCACAAGATATCGTAAGAGTGAAAGGTCGCATAGGAAAATGTAGGACAATGAATGACATGTGTAATGATAAAAAGGGAATAGAACCATTTGAAATGAACAAACTATAAAGAGGGAAATATAACATAGAAAGAAGATGTCCGCCAAATCTAAACTCCAAATGTTTGACATAGTCTCCGACCCTTTCTCTTGTTGTAACAATTAAAGAACAATTTCCTACCCTGAGGATAAATGATTGCATCCCTCACATACTCAGCATTGTCAAACAGCCTATCAGAAAGAATTCCTACTCCTTGAGCATGCTTTGCCCTTTTAGAAGAATGTGGGAGTTGACATATAATGTCCTCATCTAGCTCTCTCTTTCTTTTTCCGATTTGGGGTTGTGGACGGCTCATTTTAGAGTTTTTTACAGGGGCTACAGTTTAATAAAGGGCTAATAACTAGGGTTTAATTGTAATTTAAAACTCCTGTAAACAGCACAGGAAACCCCATTTCAATGTTGCAAATTCAATAAGCTTCTTATATAGTGAGAGGCACGGAAAAAATCACTTACCCGTTTTCAGCTCCTAAAGACCCAAGCTCACTCCAGTCACGCTCTATCGAAATTGCCTCGACAGCAAGATCCTCTCCACACCATTATTTTGTTGTTTGAGAATGGATAATTGAATAGAATTAGTCGTGTCTTTAGTTTGTATGGTAAAAACCATCACCTCTGTAATAAAATCTTAAGCGAGCAAAACTTGCATGTCATTTGCTAGTTGTTCCTTATGTTTTAATACAAACGATTGCTCCTACCGAGAAAAAATTTGATCAACGGCCAGCGCATTGTCGCAAACTCCTTTAAAACCCAACAATTGGAATTGCACCACAAAGACCATCAACGGTGCAAATGAGAAACTGTTGTCTGTCATGTGCAAATGGGTCTTGGGGGTCCCACATTATTATTGAGCTTTTGGGATGAAAAATCCATGGTGTCAGCAATTCGAAACACTAGGTGTCAGCATAATGTGCAAGCGCAAATAAATCTCAATCCCCATCAAGAAACTATGATGCCTTCAAAACTCTATGCAGCAAATGAGAAGGTGCCACGTGAACAACGTGGTCCCTAACAAATCTCCAATAGTGACACACGGTAGAAAAGCGTGCACCCGCACATTAGACAAGCGAGAACTTTTAAAGACCACACTAGAAAGAACTAGTCTGGCACTAATGAAACGTTGGCAAGTAGGAGATGGCAAGGTCCCACAAGAAAAATGTCATACAACATAGAAATGGTCCTTGGGGTCCACGTGGCCGCAAATTAGAAGGGTGCACAAATATGAAATGCATGACCCAAAGGATCAATGTGATGCAACAACAATGTGCCACATAAATGCTGACAAGGATGGTCATGGGGACCACGAACACAAGTGCATCAGAGAGGAAATAAAATAAAATTTAATGCATGCTTCTTAAAAGATTCAACAAGTTGTGAGGACAAAGGGGCTAGTAAACAAACGACCCCGGTGACATCAAGATGCAACTTAAGGACTCGAGGACAAGTCGAAATGGTCAACACAAAAATATGACATCAGAACACAGACCAAACAAGAGATTTAGGGTTTAAACTTAAAGGGATAAAACCTTGTGAAATACATCCTAAAACCCTGAAAACCTTTAATAGTTCCAACAGAAATAGGTGAAGCTTGTGAAGAGACGCATTAAAAAATAGGTGAAGAGAAATTATCTTTATACAAGAGGGTGTGTTAAATAGGTTGGTGAATTTCATTTCAAGATAGCGATGGCTTTCTTTTTGTTGGCTTCCATGATGTATTCATTTATGTCTTCCATACCAAGGAGCACTTAACCCCATTAATTCATCTATCAGGGATTTTGTTGGGATCCTCAGAAGGTAGATTCAATTGTGCATATTTATAACTGGTGATCTTATCATGCAGGCCAAATAATGGCAGCAAAGCTTAAGTCAGGTTGCCAAGATGGCAAGTTCCACATTGCCAGCCACCTAGCATTCTTGTCTTTTGAGCGCACGTGGCTTATCATGCCTATTGATCAGACACTCCATTTACTTCGGCCTATATATTGAAGTTACTTCTTTTCATTCTCACTTTGCCTTTTATGTTGTCTATTGCCACTCAATTTATCTGTCATCAATGGCACTCTAGACTCTGAATCTTCAGGTTTTTCTTCCTCCAATCGAGGGCGAACCCATCAACCAAAGAGATATGAATACGGTTTTCCTTCGCGAGATCTTTGAAGTTGAATGTGACAGCTTGGAATTTGTTGTGCTTTGTGTTCTACGATACTTCCTATTCCAACCGGAAGACAGGCAGCTCAAGGGATCTAAAATAGCTTTCACCTTTGTGTCTAACATTTTTGACTTGACATAGGACCAAGAGTATACCCACTTCATATGCTTTAGGTTGGTTCATAACTCATTTTTTAATGCAGAAAGATGGAGGGAAGTGTTGGCGATCTACGACTATCAAGAGGGAGTGGCTCCGATCAGAGGGATTTTTTAATGTCGGTTCTTTCAAACTTCACATCACACGGTATGTGTGTTCATGGGCTTACAGAGAGTTCTCCGATTGGATTGCGCCAATGCTTTTAATTGTCCCCTGAATGCTCATAGTTTCTAGGTATCGGATGGACTTGTGGAGAGGGCAAAAGATGTGTTTAATGCAATTAGATTCTTGCGTCATCATGCTAATGACCTAGCTCCAGGCCCCCCTGCGAGCCTTGGGTACTCCTTTTGCCCTCCCTTTTCCAATGCCACCACCTCAGGAGCATCATGACTCTAGAATTTGGAGTAGACATGCTGGCTATAATGGTGTTGATAAGTAGGAGGTATTTTTTGCAGCATGTCAGATTATGATATTTTATTTCAGGGTTTAACTGCGTAGTTTTTGAGTCAAACACATGACCCATATTTCATGAGTAGTGGTTCACATGAACCCATCTCTCATGTTAATGAATGGTCCACTTAGCACTCATTGCATCTAGGTGATGCACACAGGGGTGAAGCATTGGGACTTCCCGGGAGGTCACCCATCCCAGTACTACTCCGACTCAAGCGCGCTTAACCATGGAGTTTCCCCCAAGGTCAAGCCCACTTAGCTTGCTACCCCATTTGCAAAACCTAAGTGGGCTTGACCTTGGGGGAAACTCCATGGTTAAGCGCGCTTGAGTCGGAGTAGTACTGGGATGGGTGACCTTCCGGGAAGTCCCGATGCTTCACCCCTGTGTGCATCACCTAGATGTAATGAGTGCTAAGTGGACCAATCATTAACATGAGAGATGGGTTCATGTGAACCACTACTCATGAAATATGGGTCATGTGTTTGACTCAAAAACTACGCTGTTAAACCCTGAAATAAAATATCATATAATGGTGTTACTTGTGTTTTGTGATCCTTCTATTTGTCTCCTGGCTATCCCCGTTGTATGCGGGTGAATTTTGTAGTCGTAAAACCAGATGATAAATTCCTGGTTATTTTTATATGGACATTGTAATAACGTTTATTTTTATTAATATAGTATGCGTGTCTATCACCTTTTAATAAAAAAGAGGGTGTCTCTCCAAGAAAATCTAGCAACCAGGAATTGTAGAATGTCACCAAAGAAAACATACAAGCTTCAAAATGTTTGCAAAAGATAACAAAAAAATATAACTAAACCTAGATAATCGAGATCACAAGAACAATGGTCTGGCAAGAGTTTTGTAATAAGATCAAGATTGCATGAAAGATGAAGAAAGTAGGAGCAAAACCTAAACTAGCTGATTACATGGGGGGATCTAAGGATAATTCAAAATTTCATAATCTACCATCTATTAATATTTTTGGCAAAGAGATTAGGGTGTAATAACCATACACAATTTTTTTTTTTTTTTTCAAATAGAAATGCAACTGAAATGTCCGAACACATTCTAATCACCAAGATCCCAGGGTGGGCAAGGTGAGAGCATACGGTGCTTTGACCACACAACTATCTACAAATGAATGTAATCACAGAATGAATTGCGCAAGTCGAACAGAGCATGCAGGAAGCAGAGTCAACCCAAATCTAACACCTCTTCAAAGAACAAGAGTGCGTAAATGCAAAGCCACTAGTAGAATGTCTAAGCTTGATCAAACCAAAATGTTTGATAACAAGCAAGCTTGTTTGCCAAACGGGATAGAATGAAATACTATACTAACTGGTGGTAAACCATCTAGTTTTAGAATACGAAATACATGACTAGACAAGCCTTCAGTGGTACTACCATCCAAGATTGCAACAAACATGAAATGCAATATAATAGATAAATTATCTATCAAATGATCGTAAGAGCTGATATAAATATTCTTATCAAACTTATTACACTCCTACAAAAAACATATTAGCGTATCAAAACACATATAAACATGCTCACAATGGCCACTAACTGAAGTATACCACTAAAAGATTATTACAAAGGATGCTACAAGTCTGATTTCAACACTCAATCTACTGCTCACACTGTTCAAACTTATTTGAACTAAAACTATATCATGTTGAACAAAAAAATACCACTAATGACTTGCATAAACTATCTAAACTATTGTTAAAACACTCTTAAATAGTACGACCTCATGTATTCATACCAGACTCCACCAAACAGCCAAGGAGGAGGCAAGCAAAGGCAGCGCTTAAACTTCCCAAAGCTCACGCCTCCTAGTTCAGGCATTTACGGCTTGTCCTCATGTTGCACGACCTCAATTAAAATTGATTTGGAGGCCTTTAAGGGCTGCAACTCCCACAATACCCAAAGCACCCACCTTAAAAAGGATGCAACAACAAAGAAATGTTCCTTAGCCAGAAACTCCATGTCCAGCTCAATAGAACATTAGTAACGCTTCACTAGGGATAGTACGACCCTTCATGAAGCTCCATCTAATTGCCTCAAACTCTCCATATGTTATGCCGGTCCTTCAATATATAATAAAATATCAAAGATTCATCAAAATACATCAAATACTTCCATTATCAACAACAAAAAATAAAAACTCCACTTGTAGCACAAATGTGACTTCTGGATGAAATCACCAAATCTAGTTAGGAGGTTTTTCATTCTGGAAACCGGTATTCCAAGAGGGTCTTTGTCCTCATGAAATATGAGAAGAACTCAAGTTCTCACTAAGAGCAAATAGCAAATACAAAATAACAGTCTAACCCCAAAATTGTGCTCAACATCTCCTTTTATAACTTTCTTGAGGGAATAAAATATTAATTTCCCATATCCCTCCATATTTTCCTCAAAATAATAAAACATAACATTTTATTGTGTGCAGAAGTCTCGTTATGTCCCCTTGAGCCTAGCGCCACTTAACTGCACAACTTAAAGTAACCTTTGATTAAATGATTAAATAAGCTATCAAAATTAAAATATAAAGTGAAATTACTTTTGACAACTTAAAATAATTATTCAGTTTATTTTCCGTTGCATAAGGCCTACGGGAAAATTTTGGAAAATAGGCTAATGGCACACGAACTGCTTACGAGTGAGAAGGGGACATTATATAGGGGAATATTGTCAAACTCAATAGATGTTGGGCAGACAAGAGTTACAACAAAAAAGAACTCAAAATAAAATTGTCCTGGTCATTAAGTGGGGCTTGCACAACTATACTTTCATGAGATGGAATCATGATTGTGCAAACATCTATGTGATTGTGTTTTACAAATTAAAAATATGATATAATGGCTACAACATGTAAATTTAACACAAAAACATTAAGAATATGTGACCAGAAACACAAACTGACACACATAATAAATTGCGTCCAAACCAAAGAATAAGGCTAAGGATGGGATAAATAAGTCCTAAAACATACTATAGGAGTAGGAAATAACATGGGTACAATTTGTAGTGTCAGTATGCAATTTTTAAAAGATATTCAAATTGAAAATAGATGATTTCCCACCTCAAAGCTTGATGAAAAAACCTTTTAAGACCAACAAATAGATCTTCAAGGGTAGAAAAAGGATTATCTTTCGCCACCACCAATAGACTCTAAACTATAGAGGAGATGTCCTCTCATGTCAATTGGTGCCTAACTATCCACTCTTTGATGATGAGGCTTGCCTCTCCGTCTGGTTTAATATTTCTTCCCCTTAACTTTATTAAATGTCTTCTTTAAGTCTAACTTGGAGCTACCAATTTTAATCACCAACAAATATTATAGAAAAGGCAATATATTCAATGAACTCATCATCATATTTATTTCATAGAAAAGTAGATCTTAAATTAATACTAGGAAAATCTTAGTGATTATTTTTTCTTGTTACCATTTCAAATGTGAATGGAATTGTAGTATTCTCTCATTCAATGAAATATTTTATTGTAAATGGAAGAGGTGAAACAATACGTATTGTGATTTTAAGAAAAAAAGATGATGTAATATTAGATACTCCAAAAGAGGAGATAAAAAAATACCACATATAGTTTTTAAATTTTAGTTTTAAATTTAAAAAGATAAATTTTAAATGACCAAATGGTCATAATCACTTGGTAAATTGTAATAGAACATAATATAGGATGTCAACTTCTAGAGAACAATGCAATGTGTTGCAATATCCATGTAATGTGTTCTACTATATTTTGAGATGGTTGATTGGCCTATTTTTGACCTAGAATAATTTATTGAAGCACTTACAAATTAAATTTGTAATTATAAAAAATAATTTTATTTTGTTTATAATTTAAAAGTTATCAATTAAAGAAAGTGATGAAAGTAGATGAAAGAATACGCAATGCCAAAGGTTTTACTATTTGGAACTAAATGGAAGTTTAATTGCCTAAATGTCTAACTATAGAAGAAGAAAAGACCTTGTTCTCCAACAAATTGAGTATTCTTATTCAATATTATCCCAATAATCCTTTTACAATTCATAAATGATTTGTGTAAAAATAAACACAAGCATTCTTTATTGTTCCCTAAAAATTTTCATATAAATATATTATAATACTTTATATTTCTTGATTTCTTTAATTTTATTTATATTTTACAATTTTAAAATTAATTTTTTTATAAATTCATATAAAATTTACTAACAATTCTTTAATTAAATAAATAATCTATTCTTGGAAATTATATAAATTTTCATGTAAGATGGAAATGACTTATAAAAATAGTTACTTGAAAATATATTTAAAGCGATCACATTGACCATTTCCCATGTCTTATAATTATTATTAGCATATAGAAAGACTTGATACTGTGTGAAACCAATATAATAATTTTATTGTACAGCATGTATATAAAAAAAAAATTGCGGTTTGATTGGATTTCCTCCATAGATTATATAAATGTTCTCTTAATAGTGTGTGACGAAGACAAAGCCATCTATGTGAGATAAGATTCTTAGTTTACATGTAACACAGGTCAAACATGTGCAAGTACGCTGCAGAATAGAGAAGCAGTCATTGGGCAGGTGACGTCCACATGAGAATAGGCATGCAAGTCCACAATATAATTTCACCGTCACCGTTTCCTGTATTTCCAAAATTTAAAAAAAAAAAATTGCGAAAAACATGGACATAGTCATTGGAGTTGGGCTGTTTATGAATATAAATAAGAAAAGGCAGACCTAGTCTTTGGCCTCGCTGTTTCACCATTTCATCATCTTCCGTATTTCCAAAATTTAAAAGAATGGATTTGCCAAAAATGGACATAGTCAAAACGTATGCAGACCTAGTCTTTGGCATTGCTGTTTGAGAGGTTATAAATAGCAGCTTGCTTGTGAGTAGGAAGCATTGGAGTTTTGTTTAAACTGAATTAGTTAATCTATTGAGAATGGGAGAGAAAGCGAAGATGTGGTGTTCTGCAATATTTATGCTGTCGTCTGTTATCGCAATGGTGTTGGCAGGTGATCCTGATCCTTTACAGGACTTTTGCGTTGCCCAGGTTAAGGGTCAAGGTATTATTCCCCACTAACAAGAACTTCACTAAATTTAGTTATGCTGGTAAATAATTGTTAGTATATGTATTATGAATTGACAGCATTGCATTGCATTGAATTGCAGATGTGTTTGTGAACGGGTTCACATGTAAGCCAGCAGGGGACGTTAAGGCTGATGATTTCTTCTTCCCTGGATTGCGTGTAGCAGGCGACACCAGCAAGATGTTTGGTTCCAACGTGACTGCAGCAAATGTAATGACATTTCCAGGTTTGAACACGTTGGGAATATCTATGGTACGCATTGACTATGCCGCATATGGAGGACTCAACCCTCCTCACACGCATCCTAGAGCCACTGAGATTCTGTTTGTTATGGAGGGCTCTCTCAATGTGGGTTTTGTCACCACTGACATGAAACCTCGTTTGTTTACCAAAACTCTGGAGAAGGGAGACGTGTTCGTCTTCCCCAAAGCGTTGGTGCATTTCCAGCAGAACGTGGGGCATACAAATGCAGTAGCAATTGCCGCTCTGAGCAGCCAGCTTCCCGGAACTCAGCAAATTGCCACAGCCTTGTTTGGAGCCACTCCGCCTATCGATGACGCTCTTCTTGCAAAAGCTTTCCAAATCAGCAAGAAGCTGGTCGACAAGCTACAGGCTAAATTCTAGGAAAACATGAAATGCTATTGCTCACGAATGCTCTTCTTACTTGTCTTAATAATTCATTATTCATTGTAATACAAATTATTCTTGAGAGAATGAACATGCTTCTACATGCCCACCCATATACTTTTACAAATACTCTCGTACAAAAATAATTTAGAAACCTTGTTCAACAGTTCAAAAATATACGCTACATCTTGCTATAGATGTTAGCACTTATCATATAAAAACCATATAAACATTCACCAGCATCTCTAAAAATGAAAAAAGGTACATATGCCTTTAAAAGCTTAAATATTACACCTTACATTTCTTAATATTCGGGAAGCAAGCTGCATTAATGGAGCAGCAGTCATTAGTAGTTGAATGTAAGAAAAAGATTTAATTAAAATAATAATAAAATTTGACGTTGACATGGATATAAGCATTGGAGTTGATTGTTTATGAAGATAACTACGAGTATAGGTATTGGTCTTACCCCAATCTAGTTCTATTTTTATATAATGCTAAGGTAGAAGCTATTTTATCTCAATCTTTCTATTAATCATAATCATTTTTTTACCTTACAAATGAATTGTCAACTATCTAATAGGTCTAGTTCTACACTTTTCTTTATGAGATTAATATTAATAGAATGAAATGGAGAAAATTTCTCTCAAGTTCGAGTTATTTCAAGTAATTATTTTCTATGACACCCTTTGAAATAACTTGAACAAACTCCCATTTGATTCAATAACATAAAAGCACTATTGATTGTTATATATAATATATATTAAGATGATGTCTACCAATCCTTTTTCATAGTTATCTATGACGAGAAGTATGTGGTCGAGTGCCTAAAGGCCCTCTATACACACAAGATGTGGTTCACCTCTCTACCCAAAGGCCCTCCTTCACTTCATCGGGACAGTCCCTCCAGCCAAACTAGATAATAGAGTTTAAACAAATAATAGAATTGAAATAATGTGATAATTAAATAAGAGAATAATTGTACTTATCTCTAGGATCGATGATAGATAAATGATGCTAATGTTATTCAAGAATGCTTCGCTACTGTTATAAGATTAACTGTCTCAGTCTAATGAATATCTCACGGTCTCAACTAGCACAAAAAACCTACAAATCAATGTCAAGCCCTGCGTGATCAATCTCGACTACCACACAACTGATCTAACACACAAGACCGATCTAAGATGTGCAAGAACGATTTGATAGAAAATGCACCTAAGAATTATGTTTGCCTTTGCTTGTTTGATATCTCAAAAGTTAAGGTGGTGCCTAGAGACACTGTTAAGGAGCTTGTTAGCTTGATAGGTGAATGGGTTTTTCCAGGTCAAACCCTTGGAAACCCCATTTAACAATGCTCAAAAAGATCAAAGACCCCATTTGCAAACATGGAAATTGCCTATATGATGATAATGCAAATCTGATTCCTTTATTCCCCTTGAGAATTGAAGTGTGCCTTCATTATTCTTCTCTTTTATCAATTATTCTTGTGTTCCTCCTATGAAATTAAATGTGTCATGAATGTCTTTAAATACCATGGCATTACAACATATTGCATGGAATGTGTGTCGGGTCATCTTCCAACAACTAGTAAAAGGGGCAGAGAAAGTCTCAATTTACATTAGATTTTAGAGATCATTTGTGTGCTCATTAGGGTTGATCGTGATCAATCTCTCACCCCAAAAAAATGATCTAAAGCGATAAAGTGGTAATCTCAAGATGGAGAACTAATATCTAGAAATTACTTCAAAATGGGTGTGAGATATAGATGAATATGGATTGGGTCGTGAGCCAAATCTAACACAAGAGTCTACCACTTATCGATATGTTATTGTATTAGGACGTTCCCTTCAACGTGGGAACAAAACTAAATGCGAATTGGCAAGGCTATCCTAATTTTACCTTTACATTTTGCCTCCATTTTGATGTGCATGTGAATCTAACATGAGCAAGCTATTCAAAGTATATTCAAATTCTCAGCCAACATGAACAATAAGTATTTAGGTACTCATAAAGGATATTGTCTCTATAAAGGATACAATGAATCATCTTTGCATTCTCCTTGGTATGAGCACTCCAAAACTTGCAAAAAAACAAAAAATTGTCAATGAGTATTGTCATCCACATGAGTAAAATAAGTGTAGACACCTAAAATTGTCCACTCTTCATGTCATCCCCAAACATCCCTGAACTCCTCTAAACCATCACTAACCATCCCTAAACATCCCTAATTCATCCCTAAACTCCTCTAAACTATCGCTAAAATATCTCTAATTCATCCCCAAACCCCTCTAAGCCATCACACTTCATAAGGTTCTTTCCTTTATTCTTCTAACCTCTTTTGACACACTTCATAAAGGTTCTTTTTCACTTTCATAAGCAGGTTCCATTGAGTGTTTATCTATGTATCCAAATTAAAATGAATCGTCTTGGAAAGAATCCCATATGGATCTCATGTAAACTTTACAAAAGTCAAGTCTAACACAAGAGAATGCAACTTCTCAACATGTTATTACATTATGGCATTCCCATCAAGATGAGCACAAAACTAAATGGGAATTAGCAAGTCTATTCTAGTTTTACCATTACATTTTGCCCCCACCTTGATATCCATCCAAATCTAACATGATCATGCATTTCAAAGTATATGGAAATTCTCAACCAACATGAAAAATAAATATTTAGATACCCGTAAAGGATATTGTCTCTATAAAACAATAGAATCAATTATGTATTCTCCTCCGTATGAGTGCTCCATCAAAACTTGCAAAACAAAAAAAAGTATGCAATGAGTAGTATCTTCCGAAAGCACAACTTATTGCTTTAATAGTCTACAAACAATGAAAAGGGGAGACAAAGGAGAAGAAATTTTTCTTGTTCAAAAAGTGGTACAAAGAACTCCACATGATACAAGAATTTAATAAGGCTCTGCATGATGTGGTCATGTCATAACGTCAACGCAATCTTGTAATGTGATAAAAACTCCACACAATATGGTGATGTGATGTGATAAAACTCCACACGATACAGACATGTTGGTAAAAGACGGTATAACTATGTCTGAATACAATAATGACAGAGCTCTACATAGTACAAGATGCCATAATAAATCTCAACCATGACAATCATTCGCAACAATGTATGCCCCCTCCAATTGGTTGGATCCAACGGATGAAAGGAATAAGAGGAGGGGGGGAAGATGCATCTTAATGATAACAGATAAAAGCAATAAAATAATTGACTAAGATATATGCACATAAGTACATATATCATGGTTAAGGTCTGGTGCCCTCATGGTTTCCCCAAATTTGGGCAATTAATAAGATAGATTTATGAGCTAGATATGATCATGTTAGCACAAGATACGGTGACCTAAGATATAAGCGATGCTAAGGAACATAAATATGTAAGCACAAGATAAACACATGATAAGGGGTGAAAGATGAACAATTAGTGAGATAAGCATAAGCATGATATATCATAAGGTAAACATGTATCCATGTATGAAGCATTAACATGGATATTATAAATCAAAATTGTATCATAAAATAAGTATTAGGAATATAGCATGAACATGTGAGTAGCATAAGTTGTAACATTAGGCACATGTAATGTATAAGCATGGAAACATACACACAAAATAAAAGCAATTCATGGGAAAAGTAAAGATAAAAAGGCCTAGAAGTCATGACGTGGATGACAAGATATCATGAGAGTGAAAGGTCGCATAAGAAAATGTAGGACAATGAATTACATGTGTAATGATGAAAGACATAGGACCATTTGAATCAACAAAAGTAGAAAGAGGAAAATATAACATAGAAAGAATATGCCCTCCAAGTGGGGAAAACAAGGTATAACAACATAATATAGAAACTGAAACAAGAATGGAAAATCATAACTAACATGGCATAAGCCAAGATCAAAGGGAGAACATAAATAAAAGGTAAAATTATATAGATAAATAAAGCATTAAAATGCTTGGCGTCTCATGAAACATGTTTAGGGAGATTATCCTCCAAGAGGTCATCCTTCTCCCAAAAATTAGCATTGTATTCTTCTACCTCAACTGCATGACTTTCTTATTTAATTACATGTGTTTCCTCTTGATAGGATTTGGTATTCTAGGTTAACACATTGGTAATAGCTAAAACTATAGGGGCTTTCTTCTATGCCATTTTTTCTCACCTCTTTGGAGGTGGTCCCATATAGATAGATCCTACATATATTGAACCACAACATTTTTCTTTAGAATCCATGAAGTAGCACCTTTAGAATGAAATACCATTTTTTTCATTACAGTACTTTTGTCCTTCTTAGGTAGAATAGGGGGTAAAGTATGGTTGATATGATCATGTACCTGTTGTCAATCAGGATTGCGCCACTAGTCAAGTCAAGCTTGACTATCCTGTTGAAACATGGAAACCCCCCCAAATTCTGGGTGATCTATGGTGAGAGGGAATCTCCAGAGTGAGCTGGTTCTCCTTATGATTTTCCTAATCTAATTGACTTGCAAGGGAAAAGGGATAGAAGGATATGTTGAAATAAAGAACTGAAATGTAATCTAGGCGATACACAATCAGATCTTACTCACAGTCAGACCACAAAACTCTGATCTTCACAACACTTCTTATTTTACTCAATTCATAAATATTTTGCGTGAAGGTTTAATTAAACACAACATGCAACCAAAATTAAGCAAAAAATTGCATACCCTATTACAAAACCAAGACAAAAACAGAGGATAAATACTTATCACGGTGTAATATCAAATCAATTGTGCAACAAGAGAGGAAAAAATGAAGGAAAATTGTTTCTCTATATCTCAAGGAATAATGAGTACAATGAAATGAGTACAACACTCTCGATGTGAGAGGAAGACTCTGGTATCTCTATACTCTGATCTCTACTCTATGCTGTAAAACTCTAACTAGAATTGGAACTGCTGAAAAAGAAATGAATCTCTGTCATATATACTGTAGCATGATCTTCCCCTGAAAGCCGGAAAAAAGCTCCTAAAAATAGACTCCAAGTCCATTTTTTAGCACCTCAGAAAAGCACAAATAAAAGCACTCAAAAAGAGTCCAAACTATCAAATCATGATGCCAAAAGACTCCCTGATGTGACGCCAACACAAATATGCTTTCTTCTGCCCATGAGATCTCAAATTTTTTCCATATCTGCCTCTTAAATAAAACAAATCGAAGAAGAATATTTGATTTGTCTTATTAGCTCTAACTGCCTAAAAATAGTTAAGTTTTAAAAGCAATTTATAAATGATTGCTTTAAAACTAACTTTACAATGCTTGGCAGTTTGATTTTATTCCCTATTCGATTTGATTTACAAAAACAAAGCAAATCTCTATGGCTTATAATTTTGCCATTTTGTCATTACAATGCTCGATTTTTCAATAAAAAATCATAAAAATAATTAAGGAATTATATGTTTTTTGCAAAAAATTGAAACATATGATGCTCATCTCTTATTTGATCTACAAAAAATCTATAAAGGCATGCTCACACTTCAAATGTTTTTGTAAGTTGCACTAAGGGCATGTGGGCCCATCTCAATCTTAAAAGGGGACTGCAAGAATCATCTAAGGGCATAATGGCCTATGTGTTAAAGCATGTAATATTTCTCTAAGGCATTAAAGCCTAGGTTTTGACATGATACCACAATGGCATTAGTTAGGCAAATAAAATGAAACTTCCATGTGATAAATGCCATATTCCGTCTTAGGGCTTCCGAAAATGCTAAAACAAAACAACTTTTTGCCCTATCATTTCGGGTTAACTTGCAAAATGTAACTTTCATGAAAATGGGGCTCTGCACAGCCGCCACATCTAGGGTTTGAACCTGGAAATCCGCCATTCTACTATTTCTGTGGCATTTATATGGAGATCCTCATGCATGAAACCCACTAGTAAGTTTTTCTGTTTCAGATTTGGGCATATTTTCAGTGTTTACAGAGGTATTTTGGTCCATTGGCCGTGGCCATATATGCTACTATAATGCAATTTTTTTAATACATTTGTTGTTACTACATCTGTGTCACCATTGGGGCCGCCATGGCAGTTGTTCGAAGCTTTTAAAAGACCCTCTAAAGAGTTTAAAAAGCACGGCCCTTCTTGTCATCTATCTCTTCAGAATGAGAGGTAAGCTTCCAGTCCTTTGATTACCATGCTACTTTCTCTGATGAAACAAAACTTGATAGGAACCTTTACCAAAATGAGAGCATTTCCTTATGTTTCTATCAAGGATACGAAACCCTCCTCGCGGCCTCTTACTGCATACTCCCCTGTATTTTTCGTATCTATATTACTCCCCGCATATGGGGCCACCGCGGCTAGGTTGGTCTGAGCATTTGTGGTTTGTATGGCATTCTAAAATTAAAACCCACGGCCTCTAATTGGAAACTCCACCTTTCCTTATATCTGAACTTGCCAAAAAATGAAACGGGTTTGAGGAAATGCATATGGGTTTTCTTGAAGCATTAAGAGAAATGGCATATTTGGTTTCAGCTCACATATGATATTTGTGCAGTCTTTACACTTTCTTAATGGCTCCAAATCCTTATTATAACTCTGAATCTATGTGTGTAGCTGTGATTATCTATGGAATTTTGTATTTCTTGTAGTTCTAAGAAATCTGTATTGAATATTTCTCTTTATCTTCTAATGCATCTTCCATTTTCTGTATCTATCACAACTGCTAGGCGTTTAGAGATTGCGTGGGCTTGATGCGCTTGGTCCATGAAACTCCAATGTGGGTTCGAGTTGTGACTATTACTGCACTTATACTTATTACTGAGTGTCCACATGGTATTATTTTGTTCTTGTCCTCGCATTTACATCTTTGAATACTCTCTTGACAGATGTAACTCTCATATATAAAACAGCATATGCCTTTATGACAACATAAAATGTATACCGTACTCACCACAAAAGTTGATCAATGTATATTCTACTACTATTCCATGACATACATTATTGATCATTCACTTGAAAACTTCTTATGTTGATATTGTATCCCGTCTGCATTGTATAATAATGATATGCTGCTCCTATCACTCTTGTACCACCGTAGATGTTATGACGAAGTTTCAAATCCCCTTGCCTTGTCATGTTGTATTTGGCATTATCATCTGTTGTGTCATTCCAATTATCTTTTGAATATTGCCTTGTTCATTGTTTCAATAATAAAGGTGGCATGACAGCATATGGCTTACGGCTGCACATTGGCTTTTCATGGCTGTCATTTGTGTTGATCTTGCTGATTCAATAGCTGATGCTACTTCTGAAGCATTTTGTTGTCTCTTTCGTAGCTGTTCTATGGCTTCTACTGCCGCTCTTTGACATGCATGCATCCAATATGAATAACATGTAGACACTAGTTAAACTTCTCCTATCACTCTTCAATTACTCTTTATGCATGGAATAATACTCATTCCTGATGTCATGCTATTACTAAAACTGTCACACATCATCAAATGATGTTGCTCTTTTTTTGCAATTATGTAGATGTATGTGACATTGTAATTCCACTTCAAAACTCTTCTCTTACTACTGTTATTTGGTGACATTGTGACAGTCACCTGAAACTTTGTGTCGCTTTATGACTGATGTAAGCTATCTTGTCCTTATGATGGCATGACCATTTCCTGTTGTCCAACACATTGTATTACATCAAATGTATTTGCATTTGAATCATATTGAATGGTTAGACTCTGTTCATTTCTCTTGAACTTTTTTGCCAATATCATGATTAAAAATGATCAATATATGACACTGTAACTTTGATATTTCAGTTTCATACCTCATTGGCAGCCATATGAAAAAACTCACTATCACTTCAGCACTTTTTGGACTGGTAGTCATAGGTGAATATTGAGCCCGAAGCCCAATAGGCAGAGTTGATGTATGGAATCTTTTACTTTATCATGCTCCTCTTTGCACAGTTTAAATGAATATTCTGATCTTATTCCCCTTAATATTTAGGGGCAGCATATTGAGCTCTACCCTTGTGGGAGCCCATTTTGCACCACATGCTAATGTATTCAAAATGGCAACATGACTTATCCTATACCTACACATGAAACAAACATATTAGAATAAAACAATGAAGTTCAATGGTTGTTTCTCTATCATTTCTTCTCGCATGTGGATGATGATCATTGATCAATGCGTTATAAACAAAGTGTTATGCCTCTTCTAATAGGATATAGGGATTTCATAAACGGAGCTTCTAACGGGACCCTTCCCACATTTTTGCAGGTTCGTGTAGAGATCAGGAGCAACAACAGAAGACAACTTCAAAGATCGAAAACCTCCAAGGCAATGATGCCTATGACCTTCTCTTTCCTATTCTTAGATGCATAGTTTCTTTATAGTTGGATTTGTTCAGCTATACCCATGGCTTGTGTGGGCCATTTGATATGTCATTATTTCTTTCAATGCAATGCTTATCCTTTTATGTATTTTAATTGTAAATGAATAATCATTGTGGTGAATGAAATACTTATCTCTCTTGAATGTTCTGCAATGCAATGAATGATCTGAAATTGGGCATGTACCCATGCTTCCCAATTTAAAATTCAAATCAAATCCAACCCATACCTCTCATCTACCAAATCAATCTCATCCCTCCAATCTTCCCAAAGCCCAATCTTAACCATCTATTCCTCCTTGATCCAAGCACATCCCTCCTCATCTAGTCTCATCATGCCACTTGGCAAGCTCTCCTTGCTTGAGAGCTCTCAACACTCCTCCGCCCTTTATCTCCAAATCCCATCTTAACCATCCAATCCCCATCCAAAAATCCTATAAATAGTCCCCACCCCAAGCATTTTCAAGACTCCATGCATTGTAAAGTTATGTTTTCCATATGAGGAGCCACCTACATCAACACATCAAAGGAGCACATCCACACAACAAGGGTTAGCATGTGAGGTGAACTAGATAGTTTTCATTTCATGTTTTATTCTTTCGTTTATGCTCAATTTGAGGTGTATGTGAGGTGAATGAAGGAGGTTAACTTAGATTAGCTTGTTTCTTTGTATTCATCTTCACATGCATACAATAAGCACACAAAACTTGTTGATTTAACTATCTACAAAAATGAGAATGGAAGAGAAAACAAATTTTGTCTGCTCAAAAAGTGGTATGAAGAACTCCCTGGATTGCAAGAATTTAATAAGGGTTTACATGATGTGGCCATGTGATAAATGTCTACAAAATGTGGTAATGTGATAAAAATTCAACACAATGCGGTGATGTGAAGCAATAAAACTCTATGATATGGGCATTTCGATAAAAAAAAAAATTTATAACTATGTCTAAATACAGTAATGAGTCTCTATCTATAGCACAAGACAACATAATAAATCTCAACCATGAAAAGCACTAGTAGCAATATATGCTCCCCTCTATTTATTTGCATCCAATGGATGCAAGGAATATGAGGAGAGGGAAAATTAGATACATCTTAAAGTCAAGAGATAAAAGCAATAAAATAATTGACTAAGATATATGCATGTAATTATATATCATGTGAGAGTCTGATGTCCCCATGGTTGCCCAAATTTGGCCAATTAATAAGATAGTTTTGCAGGCTACATATGATCATGTTATCATAAGATATGGTGACTTAAGACATAAGCAATGCTAAGGAACATAAAGATGTAAGCATAAGATAAAGACATGATAGGGAGTAAAACATGAACTGTTTGTGAGATAAACATAAGCATGATATATATCATAAGATAAACATGTATCCATAGATGAAGCATTAATGAGTACTATAATTCATAGTGTATCATAAAATAAGCATTAGGGACATAGTATCAACATGTGAGTAGCATAAGTTGTAACATTATGCATAGGTAATGTATAAACATACACACAAAATAGAAGCAATGCATGACAAAAACAAAGATTAAAAAGGTCAAAAAGGCATGTCATGAATCACTCACAAGATATCGTAAGAGTGAAAGGTCGCATAGGAAAATGTAGGACAATGAATGACATGTGTAATGATAAAAAGGGAATAGAACCATTTGAAATGAACAAACTATAAAGAGGGAAATATAACATAGAAAGAAGATGTCCGCCAAATCTAAACTCCAAATGTTTGACATAGTCTCCGACCCTTTCTCTTGTTGTAACAATTAAAGAACAATTTCCTACCCTGAGGATAAATGATTGCATCCCTCACATACTCAGCATTGTCAAACAGCCTATCAGAAAGAATTCCTACTCCTTGAGCATGCTTTGCCCTTTTAGAAGAATGTGGGAGTTGACATATAATGTCCTCATCTAGCTCTCTCTTTCTTTTTCTGATTTGGGGTTGTGGACGGCTCATTTTAGAGTTTTTTACAGGGGCTACAGTTTAATAAAGGGCTAATAACTAGGGTTTAATTGTAATTTAAAACTCCTGTAAACAGCACAGGAAACCCCATTTCAATGTTGCAAATTCAATAAGCTTCTTATATAGTGAGAGGCACGGAAAAAATCACTTACCCGTTTTCAGCTCCTAAAGACCCAAGCTCACTCCAGTCACGCTCTATCGAAATTGCCTCGACAGCAAGATCCTCTCCACACCATTATTTTGTTGTTTGAGAATGGATAATTGAATAGAATTAGTCGTGTCTTTAGTTTGTATGGTAAAAACCATCACCTCTGTAATAAAATCTTAAGCGAGCAAAACTTGCATGTCATTTGCTAGTTGTTCCTTATGTTTTAATACAAACGATTGCTCCTACCGAGAAAAAATTTGATCAACGGCCAGCGCATTGTCGCAAACTCATTTAAAACCCAACAATTGGAATTGCACCACAAAGACCATCAACGGTGCAAATGAGAAACTGTTGTCTGTCATGTGCAAATGGGTCTTGGGGGTCCCACATTATTATTGAGCTTTTGGGATGAAAAATCCATGGTGTCAGCAATTCGAAACACTAGGTGTCAGCATAATGCGCAAGCGCAAATAAATCTCAATCCCCATCAAGAAACTATGATGCCTTCAAAACTCTATGCAGCAAATGAGAAGGTGCCAAGTGAACAACGTGGTCCCTAACCAATCTCCAATAGTGACACACGGTAGAAAAGCGTGCACCCGCACATTAGACAAGCGAGAACTTTTAAAGACCACACTAGAAAGAACTAGTCTGGCACTAATGAAACGTTGGCAAGTAGGAGATGGCAAGGTCCCACAAGAAAAATGTCATACAACATAGAAATGGTCCTTGGGGTCCACGTGGCCGCAAATTAGAAGGGTGCACAAATATGAAATGCATGACCCAAAGGATCAATGTGATGCAACAACAATGTGCCACATAAATGCTGACAAGGATGGTCATGGGGACCACGAACACAAGTGCATCAGAGAGGAAATAAAATAAAATTTAATGCATGCTTCTTAAAAGATTCAACAAGTTGTGAGGACAAAGGGGCTAGTAAACAAACGACCCCGGTGACATCAAGATGCAACTTAAGGACTCAAGGACAAGTCGAAACGGTCAACACAAAAATATGACATCAGAACACAGACCAAACAAGAGATTTAGGGTTTAAACTTAAAGGGATAAAACCTTGTGAAATACATCCTAAAACCCTGAAAACCTTTAATAGTTCCAACAGAAATAGGTGAAGCTTGTGAAGAGACGCATTTAAAAATAGGTGAAGAGAAATTATCTTTATACAAGAGGGTGTGTTAAATAGGTTGGTGAATTTCATTTCAAGATAGCGATGGCTTTCTTTTTGTTGGCTTCCATGATGTATTCATTTATGTCTTCCATACCAGGGAGCACTTAACCCCATTAATTCATCTATTAGGGATTTTGTTGGGATCCTCAGAAGGTAGATTCAATTGTGCATATTTATAACTGGTGATCTTATCATGCAGGCCAAATAATGGCAGCAAAGCTTAAGTCAGGTTGCCAAGATGGCAAGTTCCACATTGCCAGCCACCTAGCATTCTTGTCTTTTGAGCGCACGTGGCTTATCATGCCTATTGATCAGACACTCCATTTACTTCGGCCTATATATTGAAGTTACTTCTTTTCATTCTCACTTTGCCTTTTATGTTGTCTATTGCCACTCAATTTATCTGTCATCAATGGCACTCTAGACTCTGAATCTTCAGGTTTTTCTTCCTCCAATCGAGGGTGAACCCATCAACCAAAGAGATATGAATACGGTTTTCCTTCGCGAGATCTTTGAAGTTGAATGTGACAGCTTGGAATTTGTTGTGCTTTGTGTTCTACGATACTTCCTATTCCAACCGGAAGACAGGCAGCTCAAGGGATCTAAAATAGCTTTCACCTTTGTGTCTAACATTTTTGACTTGACATAGGACCAAGAGTATACCCACTCCATATGCTTTAGGTTGGTTCATAACTCATTTTTTAATGCAGAAAGATGGAGGGAAGTGTTGGCGATCTACGACTATCAAGAGGGAGTGGCTCCGATCAGAGGGATTTTTTAATGTCGGTTCTTTCAAACTTCACATCACACGGTATGTGTGTTCATGGGCTTACAGAGAGTTCTCCGATTGGATTGCGCCAATGCTTTTAATTGTCCCCTGAATGCTCATAGTTTCTAGGTATCGGATGGACTTGTGGAGAGGGCAAAAGATGTGTTTAATGCAATTAGATTCTTGCGTCATCATGCTAATGACCTAGCTCCAGGCCCCCCTGCGAGCCTTGGGTACTCCTTTTGCCCTCCCTTTTCCAATGCCACCACCTCAGGAGCATCATGACTCTAGAATTTGGAGTAGACATGCTGGCTATAATGGTGTTGATAAGTAGGAGGTATTTTTCGCAGCATGTCAGATTATGATATTTTATTTCAGGGTTTAACTGCGTAGTTTTTGAGTCAAACACATGACCCATATTTCATGAGTAGTGGTTCACATGAACCCATCTCTCATGTTAATGAATGGTCCACTTAGCACTCATTGCATCTAGGTGATGCACACAGGGGTGAAGCATCGGGACTTCCCGGGAGGTCACCCATCCCAGTACTACTCCGACTCAAGCGCGCTTAACCATGGAGTTTCCCCCAAGGTCAAGCCCACTTAGCTTGCTACCCCATTTGCAAAACCTAAGTGGGCTTGACCTTGGGGGAAACTCCATGGTTAAGCGCGCTTGAGTCGGAGTAGTACTGGGATGGGTGACCTTCCGGGAAGTCCCGATGCTTCACCCCTGTGTGCATCACCTAGATGTAATGAGTGCTAAGTGGACCAATCATTAACATGAGAGATGGGTTCATGTGAACCACTACTCATGAAGTATGGGTCATGTGTTTGACTCAAAAACTACGCTGTTAAACCCTGAAATAAAATATCATATAATGGTGTTACTTGTGTTTTGTGATCCTTCTATTTGTCTCCTGGCTATCCCCGTTGTATGCGGGTGAATTTTGTAGTCGTAAAACCAGATGATAAATTCCTGGTTATTTTTATATGGACATTGTAATAACATTTATTTTTATTAATATAGTATGCGTGTCTATCACCTTTTAATAAAAAAGAGGGTGTCTCTCCAAGAAAATCTAGCAACCAGGAATTGTAGAATGTCACCAAAGAAAACATACAAGCTTCAAAATGTTTGCAAAAGATAACAAAAAAATATAACTAAACCTAGATAATCGAGATCACAAGAACAATGGTCTGGCAAGAGCTTTGTAATAAGATCAAGATTGCATGAAAGATGAAGAAAGTAGGAGCAAAACCTAAACTAGCTGATTACATGGGGGGATCTAAGGATAATTCAAAATTTCATAATCTACCATCTATTAATATTTTTGGCAAAGAGATTAGGGTGTAATAACCATACACAATTTTTTTTTTTTTTTCCAAATAGAAATGCAACTGAAATGTCCGAACACATTCTAATCACCAAGATCCCAGGGTGGGCAAGGTGAGAGCATACGGTGCTTTGACCACACAACTATCTACAAATGAATGTAATCACAGAATGAATTGCGCAAGTCGAACAGAGCATGCAGGAAGCAGAGTCAACCCAAATCTAACACCTCTTCAGAGAACAAGAGTGCGTAAATGCAAAGCCACTAGTAGAATGTCTAAGCTTGATCAAACCAAAATGTTTGATAACAAGCAAGCTTGTTTGCCAAACGGGATAGAATGAAATACTATACTAACTGGTGGTAAACCATCTAGTTTTAGAATATGAAATACATGACTAGACAAGCCTTCAGTGGTACTACCATCCAAGATTGCAACAAACATGAAATGCAATATAATAGATAAATTATCTATCAAATGATCGTAAGAGCTGATATAAATATTCTTATCAAACTTATTACACTCCTACAAAAAACATATTAGCGTATCAAAACACATATAAACATGCTCACAATGGCCACTAACTGAAGTATACCACTAAAAGATTATTACAAAGGATGCTACAAGTCTGATTTCAACACTCAATCTACTGCTCACACTGTTCAAACTTATTTGAACTAAAACTATATCATGTTGAACAAAAAAATACCACTAATGACTTGCATAAACTATCTAAACTATTGTTAAAACACTCTTAAATAGTACGACCTCATGTATTCATACCAGACTCCACCAAACAGCCAAGGAGGAGGCAAGCAAAGGCAGCGCTTAAACTTCCCAAAGCTCACGCCTCCTAGTTCAGGCATTTACGGCTTGTCCTCATGTTGCACGACCTCAATTAAAATTGATTTGGAGGCCTTTAAGGGCTGCAACTCCCACAATACCCAAAGCACCCACCTTAAAAAGGATGCAACAACAAAGAAATGTTCCTTAGCCAGAAACTCCATGTCCAGCTCAATAGAACATTAGTAACGCTTCACTAGGGATAGTACGACCCTTCATGAAGCTCCATCTAATTGCCTCAAACTCTCCATATGTTATGCCGGTCCTTCAATATATAATAAAATATCAAAGATTCATCAAAATACATCAAATACTTCCATTATCAACAACAAAAAATAAAAACTCCACTTGTAGCACAAATGTGACTTCTGGATGAAATCACCAAATCTAGTTAGGAGGTTTTTCATTCTGGAAACCGGTATTCCAAGAGGGTCTTTGTCCTCATGAAATATGAGAAGAACTCAAGTTCTCACTAAGAGCAAATAGCAAATACAAAATAACAGTCTAACCCCAAAATTGTGCTCAACATCTCCTTTTATAACTTTCTTGAGGGAATAAAATATTAATTTCCCATATCCCTCCATATTTTCCTCAAAATAATAAAACATAACATTTTATTGTGTGCAGAAGTCTCGTTATGTCCCCTTGAGCCTAGCGCCACTTAACTGCACAACTTAAAGTAACCTTTGATTAAATGATTAAATAAGCTATCAAAATTAAAATTAAAGTGAAATTACTTTTGACAACTTAAAATAATTATTCAGTTTATTTTCCGTTGCATAAGGCCTACGGGAAAATTTTGGAAAATAGGCTAATGGCACACGAACTGCTTACGAGTGAGAAGGGGACATTATATAGGGGAATATTGTCAAACTCAATAGATGTTGGGCAGACAAGAGTTACAACAAAAAAGAAGTCAAAATAAAATTGTCCTGGTCATTAAGTGGGGCTTGCACAACTATACTTTCATGAGATGGAATCATGATTGTGCAAACATCTATGTGATTGTGTTTTACAAATTAAAAATATGATATAATGGCTACAACATGTAAATTTAACACAAAAACATTAAGAATATGTGACCAGAAACACAAACTGACACACATAATAAATTGCGTCCAAACCAAAGAATAAGGCTAAGGATGGGATAAATAAGTCCTAAAACATACTATAGGAGTAGGAAATAACATGGGTACAATTTGTAGTGTCAGTATGCAATTTTTAAAAGATATTCAAATTGAAAATAGATGATTTCCCACCTCAAAGCTTGATGAAAAAACCTTTTAAGACCAACAAATAGATCTTCAAGGGTAGAAAAAGGATTATCTTTCGCCACCACCAATAGACTCTAAACTATAGAGGAGATGTCCTCTCATGTCAATTGGTGCCTAACTATCCACTCTTTGATGATGAGTCTTGCCTCTCCGTCTGGTTTAATATTTCTTCCCCTTAACTTTATTAAATGTCTTCTTTAAGTCTAACTTGGAGCTACCAATTTTAATCACCAACAAATATTATAGAAAAGGCAATATATTCAATGAACTCATCATCATATTTATTTCATAGAAAAGTAGATCTTAAATTAATACTAGGAAAATCTTAGTGATTATTTTTTCTTGTTACCATTTCAAATGTGAATGGAATTGTAGTATTCTCTCATTCAATGAAATATTTTATTGTAAATGGAAGAGGTGAAACAATACGTATTGTGATTTTAAGAAAAAAAGATGATGTAATATTAGATACTCCAAAAGAGGAGATAAAAAAATACCACATATAGTTTTTAAATTTTAGTTTTAAATTTAAAAAGATAAATTTTAAATGACCAAATGGTCATAATCACTTGGTAAATTGTAATAGAACATAATATAGGATGTCAACTTCTAGAGAACAATGCAATGTGTTGCAATATCCATGTAATGTGTTCTACTATATTTTGAGATGGTTGATTGGCCTATTTTTGACCTAGAATAATTTATTGAAGCACTTACAAATTAAATTTGTAATTATAAAAAATAATTTTATTTTGTTTATAATTTAAAAGTTATCAATTAAAGAAAGTGATGAAAGTAGATGAAAGAATACGCAATGCCAAAGGTTTTACTATTTGGAACTAAATGGAAGTTTAATTGCCTAAATGTCTAACTATAGAAGAAGAAAAGACCTTGTTCTCCAACAAATTGAGTATTCTTATTCAATATTATCCCAATAATCCTTTTACAATTCATAAATGATTTGTGTAAAAATAAACACAAGCATTCTTTATTGTTCCCTAAAAATTTTCATATAAATATATTATAATACTTTATATTTCTTGATTTCTTTAATTTTATTTATATTTTACAATTTTAAAATTAATTTTTTTATAAATTCATATAAAATTTACTAACAATTCTTTAATTAAATAAATAATCTATTCTTGGAAATTATATAAATTTTCATGTAAGATGGAAATGACTTATAAAAATAGTTACTTGAAAATATATTTAAAGCGATCACATTGACCATTTCCCATGTCTTATAATTATTATTAGCATATAGAAAGACTTGATACTGTGTGAAACCAATATAATAATTTTATTGTACAGCATGTATATAAAAAAAAAATTGCGGTTTGATTGGATTTCCTCCATAGATTATATAAATGTTCTCTTAATAGTGTGTGACGAAGACAAAGCCATCTATGTGAGATAAGATTCTTAGTTTACATGTAACACAGGTCAAACATGTGCAAGTACGCTGCAGAATAGAGAAGCAGTCATTGGGCAGGTGACGTCCACATGAGAATAGGCATGCAAGTCCACAATATAATTTCACCGTCACCGTTTCCTGTATTTCCAAAATTTAAAAAAAAAAAATTGCGAAAAACATGGACATAGTCATTGGAGTTGGGCTGTTTATGAATATAAATAAGAAAAGGCAGACCTAGTCTTTGGCCTCGCTGTTTCACCATTTCATCATCTTCCGTATTTCCAAAATTTAAAAGAATGGATTTGCCAAAAATGGACATAGTCAAAACGTATGCAGACCTAGTCTTTGGCATTGCTGTTTGAGAGGTTATAAATAGCAGCTTGCTTGTGAGTAGGAAGCATTGGAGTTTTGTTTAAACTGAATTAGTTAATCTATTGAGAATGGGAGAGAAAGCGAAGATGTGGTGTTCTGCAATATTTATGCTGTCGTCTGTTATCGCAATGGTGTTGGCAGGTGATCCTGATCCTTTACAGGACTTTTGCGTTGCCCAGGTTAAGGGTCAAGGTATTATTCCCCACTAACAAGAACTTCACTAAATTTAGTTATGCTGGTAAATAATTGTTAGTATATGTATTATGAATTGACAGCATTGCATTGCATTGAATTGCAGATGTGTTTGTGAACGGGTTCACATGTAAGCCAGCAGGGGACGTTAAGGCTGATGATTTCTTCTTCCCTGGATTGCGTGTAGCAGGCGACACCAGCAAGATGTTTGGTTCCAACGTGACTGCAGCAAATGTAATGACATTTCCAGGTTTGAACACGTTGGGAATATCTATGGTACGCATTGACTATGCCGCATATGGAGGACTCAACCCTCCTCACACGCATCCTAGAGCCACTGAGATTCTGTTTGTTATGGAGGGCTCTCTCAATGTGGGTTTTGTCACCACTGACATGAAACCTCGTTTGTTTACCAAAACTCTGGAGAAGGGAGACGTGTTCGTCTTCCCCAAAGCGTTGGTGCATTTCCAGCAGAACGTGGGGCATACAAATGCAGTAGCAATTGCCGCTCTGAGCAGCCAGCTTCCCGGAACTCAGCAAATTGCCACAGCCTTGTTTGGAGCCACTCCGCCTATCGATGACGCTCTTCTTGCAAAAGCTTTCCAAATCAGCAAGAAGCTGGTCGACAAGCTACAGGCTAAATTCTAGGAAAACATGAAATGCTATTGCTCACGAATGCTCTTCTTACTTGTCTTAATAATTCATTATTCATTGTAATACAAATTATTCTTGAGAGAATGAACATGCTTCTACATGCCCACCCATATACTTTTACAAATACTCTCGTACAAAAATAATTTAGAAACCTTGTTCAACAGTTCAAAAATATACGCTACATCTTGCTATAGATGTTAGCACTTATCATATAAAAACCATATAAACATTCACCAGCATCTCTAAAAATGAAAAAAGGTACATATGCCTTTAAAAGCTTAAATATTACACCTTACATTTCTTAATATTCGGGAAGCAAGCTGCATTAATGGAGCAGCAGTCATTAGTAGTTGAATGTAAGAAAAAGATTTAATTAAAATAATAATAAAATTTGACGTTGACATGGATATAAGCATTGGAGTTGATTGTTTATGAAGATAACTACGAGTATAGGTATTGGTCTTACCCCAATCTAGTTCTATTTTTATATAATGCTAAGGTAGAAGCTATTTTATCTCAATCTTTCTATTAATCATAATCATTTTTTTACCTTACAAATGAATTGTCAACTATCTAATAGGTCTAGTTCTACACTTTTCTTTATGAGATTAATATTAATAGAATGAAATGGAGAAAATTTCTCTCAAGTTCGAGTTATTTCAAGTAATTATTTTCTATGACACCCTTTGAAATAACTTGAACAAACTCCCATTTGATTCAATAACATAAAAGCACTATTGATTGTTATATATAATATATATTAAGATGATGTCTACCAATCCTTTTTCATAGTTATCTATGACGAGAAGTATGTGGTCGAGTGCCTAAAGGCCCTCTATACACACAAGATGTGGTTCACCTCTCTACCCAAAGGCCCTCCTTCACTTCATCGGGACAGTCCCTCCAGCCAAACTAGATAATAGAGTTTAAACAAATAATAGAATTGAAATAATGTGATAATTAAATAAGAGAATAATTGTACTTATCTCTAGGATCGATGATAGATAAATGATGCTAATGTTATTCAAGAATGCTTCGCTACTGTTATAAGATTAACTGTCTCAGTCTAATGAATATCTCACGGTCTCAACTAGCACAAAAAACCTACAAATCAATGTCAAGCCCTGCGTGATCAATCTCGACTACCACACAACTGATCTAACACACAAGACCGATCTAAGATGTGCAAGAACGATTTGATAGAAAATGCACCTAAGAATTATGTTTGCCTTTGCTTGTTTGATATCTCAAAAGTTAAGGTGGTGCCTAGAGACACTGTTAAGGAGCTTGTTAGCTTGATAGGTGAATGGGTTTTTCCAGGTCAAACCCTTGGAAACCCCATTTAACAATGCTCAAAAAGATCAAAGACCCCATTTGCAAACATGGAAATTGCCTATATGATGATAATGCAAATCTGATTCCTTTATTCCCCTTGAGAATTGAAGTGTGCCTTCATTATTCTTCTCTTTTATCAATTATTCTTGTGTTCCTCCTATGAAATTAAATGTGTCATGAATGTCTTTAAATACCATGGCATTACAACATATTGCATGGAATGTGTGTCGGGTCATCTTCCAACAACTAGTAAAAGGGGCAGAGAAAGTCTCAATTTACATTAGATTTTAGAGATCATTTGTGTGCTCATTAGGGTTGATCGTGATCAATCTCTCACCCCAAAAAAATGATCTAAAGCGATAAAGTGGTAATCTCAAGATGGAGAACTAATATCTAGAAATTACTTCAAAATGGGTGTGAGATATAGATGAATATGGATTGGGTCGTGAGCCAAATCTAACACAAGAGTCTACCACTTATCGATATGTTATTGTATTAGGACGTTCCCTTCAACGTGGGAACAAAACTAAATGCGAATTGGCAAGGCTATCCTAATTTTACCTTTACATTTTGCCTCCATTTTGATGTGCATGTGAATCTAACATGAGCAAGCTATTCAAAGTATATTCAAATTCTCAGCCAACATGAACAATAAGTATTTAGGTACTCATAAAGGATATTGTCTCTATAAAGGATACAATGAATCATCTTTGCATTCTCCTTGGTATGAGCACTCCAAAACTTGCAAAAAAACAAAAAATTGTCAATGAGTATTGTCATCCACATGAGTAAAATAAGTGTAGACACCTAAAATTGTCCACTCTTCATGTCATCCCCAAACATCCCTGAACTCCTCTAAACCATCACTAACCATCCCTAAACATCCCTAATTCATCCCTAAACTCCTCTAAACTATCGCTAAAATATCTCTAATTCATCCCCAAACCCCTCTAAGCCATCACACTTCATAAGGTTCTTTCCTTTATTCTTCTAACCTCTTTTGACACACTTCATAAAGGTTCTTTTTCACTTTCATAAGCAGGTTCCATTAAGTGTTTATCTATGTATCCAAATTAAAATGAATCGTCTTGGAAAGAATCCCATATGGATCTCATGTAAACTTTACAAAAGTCAAGTCTAACACAAGAGAATGCAACTTCTCAACATGTTATTACATTATGGCATTCCCATCAAGATGAGCACAAAACTAAATGGGAATTAGCAAGTCTATTCTAGTTTTACCATTACATTTTGCCCCCACCTTGATATCCATCCAAATCTAACATGATCATGCATTTCAAAGTATATGGAAATTCTCAACCAACATGAAAAATAAATATTTAGATACCCGTAAAGGATATTGTCTCTATAAAACAATAGAATCAATTATGTATTCTCCTCCGTATGAGTGCTCCATCAAAACTTGCAAAACAAAAAAAAGTATGCAATGAGTAGTATCTTCCGAAAGCACAACTTATTGCTTTAATAGTCTACAAACAATGAAAAGGGGAGACAAAGGAGAAGAAATTTTTCTTGTTCAAAAAGTGGTACAAAGAACTCCACATGATACAAGAATTTAATAAGGCTCTGCATGATGTGGTCATGTCATAACGTCAACGCAATCTTGTAATGTGATAAAAACTCCACACAATATGGTGATGTGATGTGATAAAACTCCACACGATACAGACATGTTGGTAAAAGACGGTATAACTATGTCTGAATACAATAATGACAGAGCTCTACATAGTACAAGATGCCATAATAAATCTCAACCATGACAATCATTCGCAACAATGTATGCCCCCTCCAATTGGTTGGATCCAACGGATGAAAGGAATAAGAGGAGGGGGGGAAGATGCATCTTAATGATAACAGATAAAAGCAATAAAATAATTGACTAAGATATATGCACATAAGTACATATATCATGGTTAAGGTCTGGTGCCCTCATGGTTTCCCCAAATTTGGGCAATTAATAAGATAGATTTATGAGCTAGATATGATCATGTTAGCACAAGATACGGTGACCTAAGATATAAGCGATGCTAAGGAACATAAATATGTAAGCACAAGATAAACACATGATAAGGGGTGAAAGATGAACAATTAGTGAGATAAGCATAAGCATGATATATCATAAGGTAAACATGTATCCATGTATGAAGCATTAACATGGATATTATAAATCAAAATTGTATCATAAAATAAGTATTAGGAATATAGCATGAACATGTGAGTAGCATAAGTTGTAACATTAGGCACATGTAATGTATAAGCATGGAAACATACACACAAAATAAAAGCAATTCATGGGAAAAGTAAAGATAAAAAGGCCTAGAAGTCATGACGTGGATGACAAGATATCATGAGAGTGAAAGGTCGCATAAGAAAATGTAGGACAATGAATTACATGTGTAATGATGAAAGACATAGGACCATTTGAATCAACAAAAGTAGAAAGAGGAAAATATAACATAGAAAGAATATGCTCTCCAAGTGGGGAAAACAAGGTATAACAACATAATATAGAAACTGAAACAAGAATGGAAAATCATAACTAACATGGCATAAGCCAAGATCAAAGGGAGAACATAAATAAAAGGTAAAATTATATAGATAAATAAAGCATTAAAATGCTTGGCGTCTCATGAAACATGTTTAGGGAGATTATCCTCCAAGAGGTCATCCTTCTCCCAAAAATTAGCATTGTATTCTTCTACCTCAACTGCATGACTTTCTTATTTAATTACATGTGTTTCCTCTTGATAGGATTTGGTATTCTAGGTTAACACATTGGTAATAGCTAAAACTATAGGGGCTTTCTTCTATGCCATTTTTTCTCACCTCTTTGGAGGTGGTCCCATATAGATAGATCCTACATATATTGAACCACAACATTTTTCTTTAGAATCCATGAAGTAGCACCTTTAGAATGAAATACCATTTTTTTCATTACAGTACTTTTGTCCTTCTTAGGTAGAATAGGGGGTAAAGTATGGTTGATATGATCATGTACCTGTTGTCAATCAGGATTGCGCCACTAGTCAAGTCAAGCTTGACTATCCTGTTGAAACATGGAAACCCCCCCAAATTCTGGGTGATCTATGGTGAGAGGGAATCTCCAGAGTGAGCTGGTTCTCCTTATGATTTTCCTAATCTAATTGACTTGCAAGGGAAAAGGGATAGAAGGATATGTTGAAATAAAGAACTGAAATGTAATCTAGGTGATACACAATCAGATCTTACTCACAGTCAGACCACAAAACTCTGATCTTCACAACACTTCTTATTTTACTCAATTCATAAATATTTTGCGTGAAGGTTTAATTAAACACAACATGCAACCAAAATTAAGCAAAAAATTGCATACCCTATTACAAAACCAAGACAAAAACAGAGGATAAATACTTATCACGATGTAATATCAAATCAATTGTGCAACAAGAGAGGAAAAAATGAAGGAAAATTGTTGCTCTATATCTCAAGGAATAATGAGTACAATGAAATGAGTACAACACTCTCGATGTGAGAGGAAGACTCTGGTATCTCTATACTCTGATCTCTACTCTATGCTGTAAAACTCTAACTAGAATTGGAACTGCTGAAAAAGAAATGAATCTCTGTCATATATGCTGTAGCATGATCTTCCCCTGAAAGCCGGAAAAAAGCTCCTAAAAATAGACTCCAAGTCCATTTTTTAGCACCTCAGAAAAGCACAAATAAAAGCACTCAAAAAGAGTCCAAACTATCAAATCATGATACCAAAAGACTCCCTGATGTGACGCCAACACAAATATGCTTTCTTCTGCCCATGAGATCTCAAATTTTTTCCATATCTGCCTCTTAAATAAAACAAATCGAAGAAGAATATTTGATTTGTCTTATTAGCTCTAACTGCCTAAAAATAGTTAAGTTTTAAAAGCAATTTATAAATGATTGCTTTAAAACTAACTTTACAATGCTTGGCAGTTTGATTTTATTCCCTATTCGATTTGATTTACAAAAACAAAGCAAATCTCTATGGCTTATAATTTTGCCATTTTGTCATTACAATGCTCGATTTTTCAATAAAAAATCATAAAAATAATTAAGGAATTATATGTTTTTCGCAAAAAATTGAAACATATGATGCTCATCTCTTATTTGATCTACAAAAAATCTATAAAGGCATGCTCACACTTCAAATGTTTTTGTAAGTTGCACTAAGGGCATGTGGGCCCATCTCAATCTTAAAAGGGGACTGCAAGAATCATCTAAGGGCATAATGGCCTATGTGTTAAAGCATGTAATATTTCTCTAAGGCATTAAAGCCTAGGTTTTGACATGATACCACAATGGCATTAGTTAGGCAAATAAAATGAAACTTCCATGTGATAAATGCCATATTCCGTCTTAGGGCTTCCGAAAATGCTAAAACAAAACAACTTTTTGCCCTATCATTTCGGGTTAACTTGCAAAATGTAACTTTCATGAAAATGGGGCTCTGCACAGCCGCCACATCTAGGGTTTGAACCTGGAAATCCGCCATTCTACTATTTCTGTGGCATTTATATGGAGATCCTCATGCATGAAACCCACTAGTAAGTTTTTCTATTTCAGATTTGGGCATATTTTCAGTGTTTACAGAGGTATTTTGGTCCATTGGCCGTGGCCATATATGCTACTATAATGCAATTTTTTTAATACATTTGTTGTTACTACATCTGTGTCACCATTGGGGCCGCCATGGCAGTTGTTCGAAGCTTTTAAAAGACCCTCTAAAGAGTTTAAAAAGCACGGCCCTTCTTGTCATCTATCTCTTCAGAATGAGAGGTAAGCTTCCAGTCCTTTGATTACCATGCTACTTTCTCTGATGAAACAAAACTTGATAGGAACCTTTACCAAAATGAGAGCATTTCCTTATGTTTCTATCAAGGATACGAAACCCTCCTCGCGGCCTCTTACTGCATACTCCCCTGTATTTTTCGTATCTATATTACTCCCTGCATATGGGGCCACCGCGGCTAGGTTGGTCTGAGCATTTGTGGTTTGTATGGCATTCTAAAATTAAAACCCACGGCCTCTAATTGGAAACTCCACCTTTCCTTATATCTGAACTTGCCAAAAAATGAAACGGGTTTGAGGAAATGCATATGGGTTTTCTTGAAGCATTAAGAGAAATGGCATATTTGGTTTCAGCTCACATATGATATTTGTGCAGTCTTTACACTTTCTTAATGGCTCCAAATCCTTATTATAACTCTGAATCTATGTGTGTAGCTGTGATTATCTATGGAATTTTGTATTTCTTGTAGTTCTAAGAAATCTGTATTGAATATTTCTCTTTATCTTCTAATGCATCTTCCATTTTCTGTATCTATCACAACTGCTAGGCGTTTAGAGATTACGTGGGCTTGATGCGCTTGGTCCATGAAACTCCAATGTGGGTTCGAGTTGTGACTATTACTGCACTTATACTTATTACTGAGTGTCCACATGGTATTATTTTGTTCTTGTCCTCGCATTTACATCTTTGAATACTCTCTTGACAGATGTAACTCTCATATATAAAACAGCATATGCCTTTATGACAACATAAAATGTATACCGTACTCACCACAAAAGTTGATCAATGTATATTCTACTACTATTCCATGACATACATTATTGATCATTCACTTGAAAACTTCTTATGTTGATATTGTATCCCGTCTGCATTGTATAATAATGATATGCTGCTCCTATCACTCTTGTACCACCGTAGATGTTATGACAAAGTTTCAAATCCCCTTGCCTTGTCATGTTGTATTTGGCATTATCATCTGTTGTGTCATTCCAATTATCTTTTGAATATTGCCTTGTTCATTGTTTCAATAATAAAGGTGGCATGACAGCATATGGCTTACGGCTGCACATTGGCTTTTCATGGCTGTCATTTGTGTTGATCTTGCTGATTCAATAGCTGATGCTACTTCTGAAGCATTTTGTTGTCTCTTTCGTAGCTGTTCTATGGCTTCTACTGCCGCTCTTTGACATGCATGCATCCAATATGAATAACATGTAGACACTAGTTAAACTTCTCCTATCACTCTTCAATTACTCTTTATGCATGGAATAATACTCATTCCTGATGTCATGCTATTACTAAAACTGTCACACATCATCAAATGATGTTGCTCTTTTTTTGCAATTATGTAGATGTATGTGACATTGTAATTCCACTTCAAAACTCTTCTCTTACTACTGTTATTTGGTGACATTGTGACAGTCACCTGAAACTTTGTGTCGCTTTATGACTGATGTAAGCTATCTTGTCCTTATGATGGCATGACCATTTCCTGTTGTCCAACACATTGTATTACATCAAATGTATTTGCATTTGAATCATATTGAATGGTTAGACTCTGTTCATTTCTCTTGAACTTTTTTGCCAATATCATGATTAAAAATGATCAATATATGACACTGTAACTTTGATATTTCAGTTTCATACCTCATTGGCAGCCATATGAAAAAACTCACTATCACTTCAGCACTTTTTGGACTGGTAGTCATAGGTGAATATTGAGCCCGAAGCCCAATAGGCAGAGTTGATGTATGGAATCTTTTACTTTATCATGCTCCTCTTTGCACAGTTTAAATGAATATTCTGATCTTATTCCCCTTAATATTTAGGGGCAGCATATTGAGCTCTACCCTTGTGGGAGCCCATTTTGCACCACATGCTAATGTATTCAAAATGGCAACATGACTTATCCTATACCTACACATGAAACAAACATATTAGAATAAAACAATGAAGTTCAATGGTTGTTTCTCTATCATTTCTTCTCGCATGTGGATGATGATCATTGATCAATGCGTTATAAACAAAGTGTTATGCCTCTTCTAATAGGATATAGGGATTTCATAAACGGAGCTTCTAACGGGACCCTTCCCACATTTTTGCAGGTTCGTGTAGAGATCAGGAGCAACAACAGAAGACAACTTCAAAGATCGAAAACCTCCAAGGCAATGATGCCTATGACCTTCTCTTTCCTATTCTTAGATGCATAGCATTTTCTTTATAGTTGGATTTGTTCAGCTATACCCATGGCTTGTGTGGGCCATTTGATATGTCATTATTTCTTTCAATGCAATGCTTATCCTTTTATGTATTTCAATTGTAAATGAATAATCATTGTGGTGAATGAAATACTTATCTCTCTTGAATGTTCTGCAATGCAATGAATGATCTGAAATTGGGCATGTACCCATGCTTCCCAATTTAAAATTCAAATCAAATCCAACCCATACCTCTCATCTACCAAATCAATCTCATCCCTCCAATCTTCCCAAAGCCCAATCTTAACCATCTATTCCTCCTTGATCCAAGCACATCCCTCCTCATCTAGTCTCATCATGCCACTTGGCAAGCTCTCCTTGCTTGAGAGCTCTCAACACTCCTCCGCCCTTTATCTCCAAATCCCATCTTAACCATCCAATCCCCATCCAAAAATCCTATAAATAGTCCCCACCCCAAGCATTTTCAAGACTCCATGCATTGTAAAGTTATGTTTTCCATATGAGGAGCCACCTACATCAACACATCAAAGGAGCACATCCACACAACAAGGGTTAGCATGTGAGGTGAACTAGATAGTTTTCATTTCATGTTTTATTCTTTCGTTTATGCTCAATTTGAGGTGTATGTGAGGTGAATGAAGGAGGTTAACTTAGATTAGCTTGTTTCTTTGTATTCATCTTCACATGCATACAATAAGCACACAAAACTTGTTGATTTAACTGTCTACAAAAATGAGAATGGAAGAGAAAACAAATTTTGTCTGCTCAAAAAGTGGTATGAAGAACTCCCTGGATTGCAAGAATTTAATAAGGGTTTACATGATGTGGCCATGTGATAAATGTCTACAAAATGTGGTAATGTGATAAAAATTCAACACAATGCGGTGATGTGAAGCAATAAAACTCTATGATATGGGCATTTCGATAAAAAAAAAAATTTATAACTATGTCTAAATACAGTAATGAGTCTCTATCTATAGCACAAGACAACATAATAAATCTCAACCATGAAAAGCACTAGTAGCAATATATGCTCCCCTCTATGTATTTGCATCCAATGGATGCAAGGAATATGAGGAGAGGGAAAATTAGATACATCTTAAAGTCAAGAGATAAAAGCAATAAAATAATTGACTAAGATATATGCATGTAATTATATATCATGTGAGAGTCTGATGTCCCCATGGTTGCCCAAATTTGGCCAATTAATAAGATAGTTTTGCAGGCTACATATGATCATGTTATCATAAGATATGGTGACTTAAGACATAAGCAATGCTAAGGAACATAAAGATGTAAGCATAAGATAAAGACATGATAGGGAGTAAAACATGAACTGTTTGTGAGATAAACATAAGCATGATATATATCATAAGATAAACATGTATCCATAGATGAAGCATTAATGAGTACTATAATTCATAGTGTATCATAAAATAAGCATTAGGGACATAGTATCAACATGTGAGTAGCATAAGTTGTAACATTATGCATAGGTAATGTATAAACATACACACAAAATAGAAGCAATGCATGACAAAAACAAAGATTAAAAAGGTCAAAAAGGCATGTCATGAATCACTCACAAGATATCGTAAGAGTGAAAGGTCGCATAGGAAAATGTAGGACAATGAATGACATGTGTAATGATAAAAAGGGAATAGAACCATTTGAAATGAACAAACTATAAAGAGGGAAATATAACATAGAAAGAAGATGTCCGCCAAATCTAAACTCCAAATGTTTGACATAGTCTCCGACCCTTTCTCTTGTTGTAACAATTAAAGAACAATTTCCTACCCTGAGGATAAATGATTGCATCCCTCACATACTCAGCATTGTCAAACAGCCTATCAGAAAGAATTCCTACTCCTTGAGCATGCTTTGCCCTTTTAGAAGAATGTGGGAGTTGACATATAATGTCCTCATCTAGCTCTCTCTTTCTTTTTCCGATTTGGGGTTGTGGACGGCTCATTTTAGAGTTTTTTACAGGGGCTACAGTTTAATAAAGGGCTAATAACTAGGGTTTAATTGTAATTTAAAACTCCTGTAAACAGCACAGGAAACCCCATTTCAATGTTGCAAATTCAATAAGCTTCTTATATAGTGAGAGGCACGGAAAAAATCACTTACCCGTTTTCAGCTCCTAAAGACCCAAGCTCACTCCAGTCACGCTCTATCGAAATTGCCTCGACAGCAAGATCCTCTCCACACCATTATTTTGTTGTTTGAGAATGGATAATTGAATAGAATTAGTCGTGTCTTTAGTTTGTATGGTAAAAACCATCACCTCTGTAATAAAATCTTAAGCGAGCAAAACTTGCATGTCATTTGCTAGTTGTTCCTTATGTTTTAATACAAACGATTGCTCCTACCGAGAAAAAATTTGATCAACGGCCAGCGCATTGTCGCAAACTCATTTAAAACCCAACAATTGGAATTGCACCACAAAGACCATCAACGGTGCAAATGAGAAACTGTTGTCTGTCATGTGCAAATGGGTCTTGGGGGTCCCACATTATTATTGAGCTTTTGGGATGAAAAATCCATGGTGTCAGCAATTCGAAACACTAGGTGTCAGCATAATGCGCAAGCGCAAATAAATCTCAATCCCCATCAAGAAACTATGATGCCTTCAAAACTCTATGCAGCAAATGAGAAGGTGCCAAGTGAACAACGTGGTCCCTAACCAATCTCCAATAGTGACACACGGTAGAAAAGCGTGCACCCGCACATTAGACAAGCGAGAACTTTTAAAGACCACACTAGAAAGAACTAGTCTGGCACTAATGAAACGTTGGCAAGTAGGAGATGGCAAGGTCCCACAAGAAAAATGTCATACAACATAGAAATGGTCCTTGGGGTCCACGTGGCCGCAAATTAGAAGGGTGCACAAATATGAAATGCATGACCCAAAGGATCAATGTGATGCAACAACAATGTGCCACATAAATGCTGACAAGGATGGTCATGGGGACCACGAACACAAGTGCATCAGAGAGGAAATAAAATAAAATTTAATGCATGCTTCTTAAAAGATTCAACAAGTTGTGAGGACAAAGGGGCTAGTAAACAAACGACCCCGGTGACATCAAGATGCAACTTAAGGACTCGAGGACAAGTCGAAACGGTCAACACAAAAATATGACATCAGAACACAGACCAAACAAGAGATTTAGGGTTTAAACTTAAAGGGATAAAACCTTGTGAAATACATCCTAAAACCCTGAAAACCTTTAATAGTTCCAACAGAAATAGGTGAAGCTTGTGAAGAGACGCATTAAAAAATAGGTGAAGAGAAATTATCTTTATACAAGAGGGTGTGTTAAATAGGTTGGTGAATTTCATTTCAAGATAGCGATGGCTTTCTTTTTGTTGGCTTCCATGATGTATTCATTTATGTCTTCCATACCAGGGAGCACTTAACCCCATTAATTCATCTATCAGGGATTTTGTTGGGATCCTCAGAAGGTAGATTCAATTGTGCATATTTATAACTGGTGATCTTATCATGCAGGCCAAATAATGGCAGCAAAGCTTAAGTCAGGTTGCCAAGATGGCAAGTTCCACATTGCCAGCCACCTAGCATTCTTGTCTTTTGAGCGCACGTGGCTTATCATGCCTATTGATCAGACACTCCATTTACTTCGGCCTATATATTGAAGTTACTTCTTTTCATTCTCACTTTGCCTTTTATGTTGTCTATTGCCACTCAATTTATCTGTCATCAATGGCACTCTAGACTCTGAATCTTCAGGTTTTTCTTCCTCCAATCGAGGGCGAACCCATCAACCAAAGAGATATGAATACGGTTTTCCTTCGCGAGATCTTTGAAGTTGAATGTGACAGCTTGGAATTTGTTGTGCTTTGTGTTCTACGATACTTCCTATTCCAACCGGAAGACAGGCAGCTCAAGGGATCTAAAATAGCTTTCACCTTTGTGTCTAACATTTTTGACTTGACATAGGACCAAGAGTATACCCACTCCATATGCTTTAGGTTGGTTCATAACTCATTTTTTAATGCAGAAAGATGGAGGGAAGTGTTGGCGATCTACGACTATCAAGAGGGAGTGGCTCCGATCAGAGGGATTTTTTAATGTCGGTTCTTTCAAACTTCACATCACACGGTATGTGTGTTCATGGGCTTACAGAGAGTTCTCCGATTGGATTGCGCCAATGCTTTTAATTGTCCCCTGAATGCTCATAGTTTCTAGGTATCGGATGGACTTGTGGAGAGGGCAAAAGATGTGTTTAATGCAATTAGATTCTTGCGTCATCATGCTAATGACCTAGCTCCAGGCCCCCCTGCGAGCCTTGGGTACTCCTTTTGCCCTCCCTTTTCCAATGCCACCACCTCAGGAGCATCATGACTCTAGAATTTGGAGTAGACATGCTGGCTATAATGGTGTTGATAAGTAGGAGGTATTTTTCGCAGCATGTCAGATTATGATATTTTATTTCAGGGTTTAACTGCGTAGTTTTTGAGTCAAACACATGACCCATATTTCATGAGTAGTGGTTCACATGAACCCATCTCTCATGTTAATGAATGGTCCACTTAGCACTCATTGCATCTAGGTGATGCACACAGGGGTGAAGCATCGGGACTTCCCGGGAGGTCACCCATCCCAGTACTACTCCGACTCAAGCGCGCTTAACCATGGAGTTTCCCCCAAGGTCAAGCCCACTTAGCTTGCTACCCCATTTGCAAAACCTAAGTGGGCTTGACCTTGGGGGAAACTCCATGGTTAAGCGCGCTTGAGTCGGAGTAGTACTGGGATGGGTGACCTTCCGGGAAGTCCCGATGCTTCACCCCTGTGTGCATCACCTAGATGTAATGAGTGCTAAGTGGACCAATCATTAACATGAGAGATGGGTTCATGTGAACCACTACTCATGAAATATGGGTCATGTGTTTGACTCAAAAACTACGCTGTTAAACCCTGAAATAAAATATCATATAATGGTGTTACTTGTGTTTTGTGATCCTTCTATTTGTCTCCTGGCTATCCCCGTTGTATGCGGGTGAATTTTGTAGTCGTAAAACCAGATGATAAATTCCTGGTTATTTTTATATGGACATTGTAATAACGTTTATTTTTATTAATATAGTATGCGTGTCTATCACCTTTTAATAAAAAAGAGGGTGTCTCTCCAAGAAAATCTAGCAACCAGGAATTGTAGAATGTCACCAAAGAAAACATACAAGCTTCAAAATGTTTGCAAAAGATAACAAAAAAATATAACTAAACCTAGATAATCGAGATCACAAGAACAATGGTCTGGCAAGAGTTTTGTAATAAGATCAAGATTGCATGAAAGATGAAGAAAGTAGGAGCAAAACCTAAACTAGCTGATTACATGGGGGGATCTAAGGATAATTCAAAATTTCATAATCTACCATCTATTAATATTTTTGGAAAAGAGATTAGGGTGTAATAACCATACACAATTTTTTTTTTTTTTTTCAAATAGAAATGCAACTGAAATGTCCGAACACATTCTAATCACCAAGATCCCAGGGTGGGCAAGGTGAGAGCATACGGTGCTTTGACCACACAACTATCTACAAATGAATGTAATCACAGAATGAATTGCGCAAGTCAAACAGAGCATGCAGGAAGCAGAGTCAACCCAAATCTAACACCTCTTCAGAGAACAAGAGTGCGTAAATGCAAAGCCACTAGTAGAATGTCTAAGCTTGATCAAACCAAAATGTTTGATAACAAGCAAGCTTGTTTGCCAAACGGGATAGAATGAAATACTATACTAACTGGTGGTAAACCATCTAGTTTTAGAATATGAAATACATGACTAGACAAGCCTTCAGTGGTACTACCATCCAAGATTGCAACAAACATGAAATGCAATATAATAGATAAATTATCTATCAAATGATCGTAAGAGCTGATATAAATATTCTTATCAAACTTATTACACTCCTACAAAAAACATATTAGCGTATCAAAACACATATAAACATGCTCACAATGGCCACTAACTGAAGTATACCACTAAAAGATTATTACAAAGGATGCTACAAGTCTGATTTCAACACTCAATCTACTGCTCACACTGTTCAAACTTATTTGAACTAAAACTATATCATGTTGAACAAAAAAATACCACTAATGACTTGCATAAACTATCTAAACTATTGTTAAAACACTCTTAAATAGTACGACCTCATGTATTCATACCAGACTCCACCAAACAGCCAAGGAGGAGGCAAGCAAAGGCAGCGCTTAAACTTCCCAAAGCTCACGCCTCCTAGTTCAGGCATTTACGGCTTGTCCTCATGTTGCACGACCTCAATTAAAATTGATTTGGAGGCCTTTAAGGGCTGCAACTCCCACAATACCCAAAGCACCCACCTTAAAAAGGATGCAACAATAAAGAAATGTTCCTTAGCCAGAAACTCCATGTCCAGCTCAATAGAACATTAGTAACGCTTCACTAGGGATAGTACGACCCTTCATGAAGCTCCATCTAATTGCCTCAAACTCTCCATATGTTATGCCGGTCCTTCAATATATAATAAAATATCAAAGATTCATCAAAATACATCAAATACTTCCATTATCAACAACAAAAAATAAAAACTCCACTTGTAGCACAAATGTGACTTCTGGATGAAATCACCAAATCTAGTTAGGAGGTTTTTCATTCTGGAAACCGGTATTCCAAGAGGGTCTTTGTCCTCATGAAATATGAGAAGAACTCAAGTTCTCACTAAGAGCAAATAGCAAATACAAAATAACAGTCTAACCCCAAAATTGTGCTCAACATCTCCTTTTATAACTTTCTTGAGGGAATAAAATATTAATTTCCCATATCCCTCCATATTTTCCTCAAAATAATAAAACATAACATTTTATTGTGTGCAGAAGTCTCGTTATGTCCCCTTGAGCCTAGCGCCACTTAACTGCACAACTTAAAGTAACCTTTGATTAAATGATTAAATAAGCTATCAAAATTAAAATATAAAGTGAAATTACTTTTGACAACTTAAAATAATTATTCAGTTTATTTTCCGTTGCATAAGGCCTACGGGAAAATTTTGGAAAATAGGCTAATGGCACACGAACTGCTTACGAGTGAGAAGGGGACATTATATAGGGGAATATTGTCAAACTCAATAGATGTTGGGCAGACAAGAGTTACAACAAAAAAGAAGTCAAAATAAAATTGTCCTGGTCATTAAGTGGGGCTTGCACAACTATACTTTCATGAGATGGAATCATGATTGTGCAAACATCTATGTGATTGTGTTTTACAAATTAAAAATATGATATAATGGCTACAACATGTAAATTTAACACAAAAACATTAAGAATATGTGACCAGAAACACAAACTGACACACATAATAAATTGCGTCCAAACCAAAGAATAAGGCTAAGGATGGGATAAATAAGTCCTAAAACATACTATAGGAGTAGGAAATAACATGGGTACAATTTGTAGTGTCAGTATGCAATTTTTAAAAGATATTCAAATTGAAAATAGATGATTTCCCACCTCAAAGCTTGATGAAAAAACCTTTTAAGACCAACAAATAGATCTTCAAGGGTAGAAAAAGGATTATCTTTCGCCACCACCAATAGACTCTAAACTATAGAGGAGATGTCCTCTCATGTCAATTGGTGCCTAACTATCCACTCTTTGATGATGAGTCTTGCCTCTCCGTCTGGTTTAATATTTCTTCCCCTTAACTTTATTAAATGTCTTCTTTAAGTCTAACTTGGAGCTACCAATTTTAATCACCAACAAATATTATAGAAAAGGCAATATATTCAATGAACTCATCATCAT
The DNA here is from genome assembly GCA_027924645.1 of Cunninghamia lanceolata. Taxonomy (NCBI): domain Eukaryota; kingdom Viridiplantae; phylum Streptophyta; class Pinopsida; order Cupressales; family Cupressaceae; genus Cunninghamia; species Cunninghamia lanceolata. The sequence goes on from BSBN01000246.1 coordinate 3,983,861, forward strand.
ATTTATTTCATAGAAAAGTAGATCTTAAATTAATACTAGGAAAATCTTAGTGATTATTTTTTCTTGTTACCATTTCAAATGTGAATGGAATTGTAGTATTCTCTCATTCAATGAAATATTTTATTGTAAATGGAAGAGGTGAAACAATACGTATTGTGATTTTAAGAAAAAAAGATGATGTAATATTAGATACTCCAAAAGAGGAGATAAAAAAATACCACATATAGTTTTTAAATTTTAGTTTTAAATTTAAAAAGATAAATTTTAAATGACCAAATGGTCATAATCACTTGGTAAATTGTAATAGAACATAATATAGGATGTCAACTTCTAGAGAACAATGCAATGTGTTGCAATATCCATGTAATGTGTTCTACTATATTTTGAGATGGTTGATTGGCCTATTTTTGACCTAGAATAATTTATTGAAGCACTTACAAATTAAATTTGTAATTATAAAAAATAATTTTATTTTGTTTATAATTTAAAAGTTATCAATTAAAGAAAGTGATGAAAGTAGATGAAAGAATACGCAATGCCAAAGGTTTTACTATTTGGAACTAAATGGAAGTTTAATTGCCTAAATGTCTAACTATAGAAGAAGAAAAGACCTTGTTCTCCAACAAATTGAGTATTCTTATTCAATATTATCCCAATAATCCTTTTACAATTCATAAATGATTTGTGTAAAAATAAACACAAGCATTCTTTATTGTTCCCTAAAAATTTTCATATAAATATATTATAATACTTTATATTTCTTGATTTCTTTAATTTTATTTATATTTTACAATTTTAAAATTAATTTTTTTATAAATTCATATAAAATTTACTAACAATTCTTTAATTAAATAAATAATCTATTCTTGGAAATTATATAAATTTTCATGTAAGATGGAAATGACTTATAAAAATAGTTACTTGAAAATATATTTAAAGCGATCACATTGACCATTTCCCATGTCTTATAATTATTATTAGCATATAGAAAGACTTGATACTGTGTGAAACCAATATAATAATTTTATTGTACAGCATGTATATAAAAAAAAAATTGCGGTTTGATTGGATTTCCTCCATAGATTATATAAATGTTCTCTTAATAGTGTGTGACGAAGACAAAGCCATCTATGTGAGATAAGATTCTTAGTTTACATGTAACACAGGTCAAACATGTGCAAGTACGCTGCAGAATAGAGAAGCAGTCATTGGGCAGGTGACGTCCACATGAGAATAGGCATGCAAGTCCACAATATAATTTCACCGTCACCGTTTCCTGTATTTCCAAAATTTAAAAAAAAAAAATTGCGAAAAACATGGACATAGTCATTGGAGTTGGGCTGTTTATGAATATAAATAAGAAAAGGCAGACCTAGTCTTTGGCCTCGCTGTTTCACCATTTCATCATCTTCCGTATTTCCAAAATTTAAAAGAATGGATTTGCCAAAAATGGACATAGTCAAAACGTATGCAGACCTAGTCTTTGGCATTGCTGTTTGAGAGGTTATAAATAGCAGCTTGCTTGTGAGTAGGAAGCATTGGAGTTTTGTTTAAACTGAATTAGTTAATCTATTGAGAATGGGAGAGAAAGCGAAGATGTGGTGTTCTGCAATATTTATGCTGTCGTCTGTTATCGCAATGGTGTTGGCAGGTGATCCTGATCCTTTACAGGACTTTTGCGTTGCCCAGGTTAAGGGTCAAGGTATTATTCCCCACTAACAAGAACTTCACTAAATTTAGTTATGCTGGTAAATAATTGTTAGTATATGTATTATGAATTGACAGCATTGCATTGCATTGAATTGCAGATGTGTTTGTGAACGGGTTCACATGTAAGCCAGCAGGGGACGTTAAGGCTGATGATTTCTTCTTCCCTGGATTGCGTGTAGCAGGCGACACCAGCAAGATGTTTGGTTCCAACGTGACTGCAGCAAATGTAATGACATTTCCAGGTTTGAACACGTTGGGAATATCTATGGTACGCATTGACTATGCCGCATATGGAGGACTCAACCCTCCTCACACGCATCCTAGAGCCACTGAGATTCTGTTTGTTATGGAGGGCTCTCTCAATGTGGGTTTTGTCACCACTGACATGAAACCTCGTTTGTTTACCAAAACTCTGGAGAAGGGAGACGTGTTCGTCTTCCCCAAAGCGTTGGTGCATTTCCAGCAGAACGTGGGGCATACAAATGCAGTAGCAATTGCCGCTCTGAGCAGCCAGCTTCCCGGAACTCAGCAAATTGCCACAGCCTTGTTTGGAGCCACTCCGCCTATCGATGACGCTCTTCTTGCAAAAGCTTTCCAAATCAGCAAGAAGCTGGTCGACAAGCTACAGGCTAAATTCTAGGAAAACATGAAATGCTATTGCTCACGAATGCTCTTCTTACTTGTCTTAATAATTCATTATTCATTGTAATACAAATTATTCTTGAGAGAATGAACATGCTTCTACATGCCCACCCATATACTTTTACAAATACTCTCGTACAAAAATAATTTAGAAACCTTGTTCAACAGTTCAAAAATATACGCTACATCTTGCTATAGATGTTAGCACTTATCATATAAAAACCATATAAACATTCACCAGCATCTCTAAAAATGAAAAAAGGTACATATGCCTTTAAAAGCTTAAATATTACACCTTACATTTCTTAATATTCGGGAAGCAAGCTGCATTAATGGAGCAGCAGTCATTAGTAGTTGAATGTAAGAAAAAGATTTAATTAAAATAATAATAAAATTTGACGTTGACATGGATATAAGCATTGGAGTTGATTGTTTATGAAGATAACTACGAGTATAGGTATTGGTCTTACCCCAATCTAGTTCTATTTTTATATAATGCTAAGGTAGAAGCTATTTTATCTCAATCTTTCTATTAATCATAATCATTTTTTTACCTTACAAATGAATTGTCAACTATCTAATAGGTCTAGTTCTACACTTTTCTTTATGAGATTAATATTAATAGAATGAAATGGAGAAAATTTCTCTCAAGTTCGAGTTATTTCAAGTAATTATTTTCTATGACACCCTTTGAAATAACTTGAACAAACTCCCATTTGATTCAATAACATAAAAGCACTATTGATTGTTATATATAATATATATTAAGATGATGTCTACCAATCCTTTTTCATAGTTATCTATGACGAGAAGTATGTGGTCGAGTGCCTAAAGGCCCTCTATACACACAAGATGTGGTTCACCTCTCTACCCAAAGGCCCTCCTTCACTTCATCGGGACAGTCCCTCCAGCCAAACTAGATAATAGAGTTTAAACAAATAATAGAATTGAAATAATGTGATAATTAAATAAGAGAATAATTGTACTTATCTCTAGGATCGATGATAGATAAATGATGCTAATGTTATTCAAGAATGCTTCGCTACTGTTATAAGATTAACTGTCTCAGTCTAATGAATATCTCACGGTCTCAACTAGCACAAAAAACCTACAAATCAATGTCAAGCCCTGCGTGATCAATCTCGACTACCACACAACTGATCTAACACACAAGACCGATCTAAGATGTGCAAGAACGATTTGATAGAAAATGCACCTAAGAATTATGTTTGCCTTTGCTTGTTTGATATCTCAAAAGTTAAGGTGGTGCCTAGAGACACTGTTAAGGAGCTTGTTAGCTTGATAGGTGAATGGGTTTTTCCAGGTCAAACCCTTGGAAACCCCATTTAACAATGCTCAAAAAGATCAAAGACCCCATTTGCAAACATGGAAATTGCCTATATGATGATAATGCAAATCTGATTCCTTTATTCCCCTTGAGAATTGAAGTGTGCCTTCATTATTCTTCTCTTTTATCAATTATTCTTGTGTTCCTCCTATGAAATTAAATGTGTCATGAATGTCTTTAAATACCATGGCATTACAACATATTGCATGGAATGTGTGTCGGGTCATCTTCCAACAACTAGTAAAAGGGGCAGAGAAAGTCTCAATTTACATTAGATTTTAGAGATCATTTGTGTGCTCATTAGGGTTGATCGTGATCAATCTCTCACCCCAAAAAAATGATCTAAAGCGATAAAGTGGTAATCTCAAGATGGAGAACTAATATCTAGAAATTACTTCAAAATGGGTGTGAGATATAGATGAATATGGATTGGGTCGTGAGCCAAATCTAACACAAGAGTCTACCACTTATCGATATGTTATTGTATTAGGACGTTCCCTTCAACGTGGGAACAAAACTAAATGCGAATTGGCAAGGCTATCCTAATTTTACCTTTACATTTTGCCTCCATTTTGATGTGCATGTGAATCTAACATGAGCAAGCTATTCAAAGTATATTCAAATTCTCAGCCAACATGAACAATAAGTATTTAGGTACTCATAAAGGATATTGTCTCTATAAAGGATACAATGAATCATCTTTGCATTCTCCTTGGTATGAGCACTCCAAAACTTGCAAAAAAACAAAAAATTGTCAATGAGTATTGTCATCCACATGAGTAAAATAAGTGTAGACACCTAAAATTGTCCACTCTTCATGTCATCCCCAAACATCCCTGAACTCCTCTAAACCATCACTAACCATCCCTAAACATCCCTAATTCATCCCTAAACTCCTCTAAACTATCGCTAAAATATCTCTAATTCATCCCCAAACCCCTCTAAGCCATCACACTTCATAAGGTTCTTTCCTTTATTCTTCTAACCTCTTTTGACACACTTCATAAAGGTTCTTTTTCACTTTCATAAGCAGGTTCCATTAAGTGTTTATCTATGTATCCAAATTAAAATGAATCGTCTTGGAAAGAATCCCATATGGATCTCATGTAAACTTTACAAAAGTCAAGTCTAACACAAGAGAATGCAACTTCTCAACATGTTATTACATTATGGCATTCCCATCAAGATGAGCACAAAACTAAATGGGAATTAGCAAGTCTATTCTAGTTTTACCATTACATTTTGCCCCCACCTTGATATCCATCCAAATCTAACATGATCATGCATTTCAAAGTATATGGAAATTCTCAACCAACATGAAAAATAAATATTTAGATACCCGTAAAGGATATTGTCTCTATAAAACAATAGAATCAATTATGTATTCTCCTCCGTATGAGTGCTCCATCAAAACTTGCAAAACAAAAAAAAGTATGCAATGAGTAGTATCTTCCGAAAGCACAACTTATTGCTTTAATAGTCTACAAACAATGAAAAGGGGAGACAAAGGAGAAGAAATTTTTCTTGTTCAAAAAGTGGTACAAAGAACTCCACATGATACAAGAATTTAATAAGGCTCTGCATGATGTGGTCATGTCATAACGTCAACGCAATCTTGTAATGTGATAAAAACTCCACACAATATGGTGATGTGATGTGATAAAACTCCACACGATACAGACATGTTGGTAAAAGACGGTATAACTATGTCTGAATACAATAATGACAGAGCTCTACATAGTACAAGATGCCATAATAAATCTCAACCATGACAATCATTCGCAACAATGTATGCCCCCTCCAATTGGTTGGATCCAACGGATGAAAGGAATAAGAGGAGGGGGGGAAGATGCATCTTAATGATAACAGATAAAAGCAATAAAATAATTGACTAAGATATATGCACATAAGTACATATATCATGGTTAAGGTCTGGTGCCCTCATGGTTTCCCCAAATTTGGGCAATTAATAAGATAGATTTATGAGCTAGATATGATCATGTTAGCACAAGATACGGTGACCTAAGATATAAGCGATGCTAAGGAACATAAATATGTAAGCACAAGATAAACACATGATAAGGGGTGAAAGATGAACAATTAGTGAGATAAGCATAAGCATGATATATCATAAGGTAAACATGTATCCATGTATGAAGCATTAACATGGATATTATAAATCAAAATTGTATCATAAAATAAGTATTAGGAATATAGCATGAACATGTGAGTAGCATAAGTTGTAACATTAGGCACATGTAATGTATAAGCATGGAAACATACACACAAAATAAAAGCAATTCATGGGAAAAGTAAAGATAAAAAGGCCTAGAAGTCATGACGTGGATGACAAGATATCATGAGAGTGAAAGGTCGCATAAGAAAATGTAGGACAATGAATTACATGTGTAATGATGAAAGACATAGGACCATTTGAATCAACAAAAGTAGAAAGAGGAAAATATAACATAGAAAGAATATGCTCTCCAAGTGGGGAAAACAAGGTATAACAACATAATATAGAAACTGAAACAAGAATGGAAAATCATAACTAACATGGCATAAGCCAAGATCAAAGGGAGAACATAAATAAAAGGTAAAATTATATAGATAAATAAAGCATTAAAATGCTTGGCGTCTCATGAAACATGTTTAGGGAGATTATCCTCCAAGAGGTCATCCTTCTCCCAAAAATTAGCATTGTATTCTTCTACCTCAACTGCATGACTTTCTTATTTAATTACATGTGTTTCCTCTTGATAGGATTTGGTATTCTAGGTTAACACATTGGTAATAGCTAAAACTATAGGGGCTTTCTTCTATGCCATTTTTTCTCACCTCTTTGGAGGTGGTCCCATATAGATAGATCCTACATATATTGAACCACAACATTTTTCTTTAGAATCCATGAAGTAGCACCTTTAGAATGAAATACCATTTTTTTCATTACAGTACTTTTGTCCTTCTTAGGTAGAATAGGGGGTAAAGTATGGTTGATATGATCATGTACCTGTTGTCAATCAGGATTGCGCCACTAGTCAAGTCAAGCTTGACTATCCTGTTGAAACATGGAAACCCCCCCAAATTCTGGGTGATCTATGGTGAGAGGGAATCTCCAGAGTGAGCTGGTTCTCCTTATGATTTTCCTAATCTAATTGACTTGCAAGGGAAAAGGGATAGAAGGATATGTTGAAATAAAGAACTGAAATGTAATCTAGGTGATACACAATCAGATCTTACTCACAGTCAGACCACAAAACTCTGATCTTCACAACACTTCTTATTTTACTCAATTCATAAATATTTTGCGTGAAGGTTTAATTAAACACAACATGCAACCAAAATTAAGCAAAAAATTGCATACCCTATTACAAAACCAAGACAAAAACAGAGGATAAATACTTATCACGATGTAATATCAAATCAATTGTGCAACAAGAGAGGAAAAAATGAAGGAAAATTGTTGCTCTATATCTCAAGGAATAATGAGTACAATGAAATGAGTACAACACTCTCGATGTGAGAGGAAGACTCTGGTATCTCTATACTCTGATCTCTACTCTATGCTGTAAAACTCTAACTAGAATTGGAACTGCTGAAAAAGAAATGAATCTCTGTCATATATGCTGTAGCATGATCTTCCCCTGAAAGCCGGAAAAAAGCTCCTAAAAATAGACTCCAAGTCCATTTTTTAGCACCTCAGAAAAGCACAAATAAAAGCACTCAAAAAGAGTCCAAACTATCAAATCATGATACCAAAAGACTCCCTGATGTGACGCCAACACAAATATGCTTTCTTCTGCCCATGAGATCTCAAATTTTTTCCATATCTGCCTCTTAAATAAAACAAATCGAAGAAGAATATTTGATTTGTCTTATTAGCTCTAACTGCCTAAAAATAGTTAAGTTTTAAAAGCAATTTATAAATGATTGCTTTAAAACTAACTTTACAATGCTTGGCAGTTTGATTTTATTCCCTATTCGATTTGATTTACAAAAACAAAGCAAATCTCTATGGCTTATAATTTTGCCATTTTGTCATTACAATGCTCGATTTTTCAATAAAAAATCATAAAAATAATTAAGGAATTATATGTTTTTCGCAAAAAATTGAAACATATGATGCTCATCTCTTATTTGATCTACAAAAAATCTATAAAGGCATGCTCACACTTCAAATGTTTTTGTAAGTTGCACTAAGGGCATGTGGGCCCATCTCAATCTTAAAAGGGGACTGCAAGAATCATCTAAGGGCATAATGGCCTATGTGTTAAAGCATGTAATATTTCTCTAAGGCATTAAAGCCTAGGTTTTGACATGATACCACAATGGCATTAGTTAGGCAAATAAAATGAAACTTCCATGTGATAAATGCCATATTCCGTCTTAGGGCTTCCGAAAATGCTAAAACAAAACAACTTTTTGCCCTATCATTTCGGGTTAACTTGCAAAATGTAACTTTCATGAAAATGGGGCTCTGCACAGCCGCCACATCTAGGGTTTGAACCTGGAAATCCGCCATTCTACTATTTCTGTGGCATTTATATGGAGATCCTCATGCATGAAACCCACTAGTAAGTTTTTCTATTTCAGATTTGGGCATATTTTCAGTGTTTACAGAGGTATTTTGGTCCATTGGCCGTGGCCATATATGCTACTATAATGCAATTTTTTTAATACATTTGTTGTTACTACATCTGTGTCACCATTGGGGCCGCCATGGCAGTTGTTCGAAGCTTTTAAAAGACCCTCTAAAGAGTTTAAAAAGCACGGCCCTTCTTGTCATCTATCTCTTCAGAATGAGAGGTAAGCTTCCAGTCCTTTGATTACCATGCTACTTTCTCTGATGAAACAAAACTTGATAGGAACCTTTACCAAAATGAGAGCATTTCCTTATGTTTCTATCAAGGATACGAAACCCTCCTCGCGGCCTCTTACTGCATACTCCCCTGTATTTTTCGTATCTATATTACTCCCTGCATATGGGGCCACCGCGGCTAGGTTGGTCTGAGCATTTGTGGTTTGTATGGCATTCTAAAATTAAAACCCACGGCCTCTAATTGGAAACTCCACCTTTCCTTATATCTGAACTTGCCAAAAAATGAAACGGGTTTGAGGAAATGCATATGGGTTTTCTTGAAGCATTAAGAGAAATGGCATATTTGGTTTCAGCTCACATATGATATTTGTGCAGTCTTTACACTTTCTTAATGGCTCCAAATCCTTATTATAACTCTGAATCTATGTGTGTAGCTGTGATTATCTATGGAATTTTGTATTTCTTGTAGTTCTAAGAAATCTGTATTGAATATTTCTCTTTATCTTCTAATGCATCTTCCATTTTCTGTATCTATCACAACTGCTAGGCGTTTAGAGATTACGTGGGCTTGATGCGCTTGGTCCATGAAACTCCAATGTGGGTTCGAGTTGTGACTATTACTGCACTTATACTTATTACTGAGTGTCCACATGGTATTATTTTGTTCTTGTCCTCGCATTTACATCTTTGAATACTCTCTTGACAGATGTAACTCTCATATATAAAACAGCATATGCCTTTATGACAACATAAAATGTATACCGTACTCACCACAAAAGTTGATCAATGTATATTCTACTACTATTCCATGACATACATTATTGATCATTCACTTGAAAACTTCTTATGTTGATATTGTATCCCGTCTGCATTGTATAATAATGATATGCTGCTCCTATCACTCTTGTACCACCGTAGATGTTATGACAAAGTTTCAAATCCCCTTGCCTTGTCATGTTGTATTTGGCATTATCATCTGTTGTGTCATTCCAATTATCTTTTGAATATTGCCTTGTTCATTGTTTCAATAATAAAGGTGGCATGACAGCATATGGCTTACGGCTGCACATTGGCTTTTCATGGCTGTCATTTGTGTTGATCTTGCTGATTCAATAGCTGATGCTACTTCTGAAGCATTTTGTTGTCTCTTTCGTAGCTGTTCTATGGCTTCTACTGCCGCTCTTTGACATGCATGCATCCAATATGAATAACATGTAGACACTAGTTAAACTTCTCCTATCACTCTTCAATTACTCTTTATGCATGGAATAATACTCATTCCTGATGTCATGCTATTACTAAAACTGTCACACATCATCAAATGATGTTGCTCTTTTTTTGCAATTATGTAGATGTATGTGACATTGTAATTCCACTTCAAAACTCTTCTCTTACTACTGTTATTTGGTGACATTGTGACAGTCACCTGAAACTTTGTGTCGCTTTATGACTGATGTAAGCTATCTTGTCCTTATGATGGCATGACCATTTCCTGTTGTCCAACACATTGTATTACATCAAATGTATTTGCATTTGAATCATATTGAATGGTTAGACTCTGTTCATTTCTCTTGAACTTTTTTGCCAATATCATGATTAAAAATGATCAATATATGACACTGTAACTTTGATATTTCAGTTTCATACCTCATTGGCAGCCATATGAAAAAACTCACTATCACTTCAGCACTTTTTGGACTGGTAGTCATAGGTGAATATTGAGCCCGAAGCCCAATAGGCAGAGTTGATGTATGGAATCTTTTACTTTATCATGCTCCTCTTTGCACAGTTTAAATGAATATTCTGATCTTATTCCCCTTAATATTTAGGGGCAGCATATTGAGCTCTACCCTTGTGGGAGCCCATTTTGCACCACATGCTAATGTATTCAAAATGGCAACATGACTTATCCTATACCTACACATGAAACAAACATATTAGAATAAAACAATGAAGTTCAATGGTTGTTTCTCTATCATTTCTTCTCGCATGTGGATGATGATCATTGATCAATGCGTTATAAACAAAGTGTTATGCCTCTTCTAATAGGATATAGGGATTTCATAAACGGAGCTTCTAACGGGACCCTTCCCACATTTTTGCAGGTTCGTGTAGAGATCAGGAGCAACAACAGAAGACAACTTCAAAGATCGAAAACCTCCAAGGCAATGATGCCTATGACCTTCTCTTTCCTATTCTTAGATGCATAGCATTTTCTTTATAGTTGGATTTGTTCAGCTATACCCATGGCTTGTGTGGGCCATTTGATATGTCATTATTTCTTTCAATGCAATGCTTATCCTTTTATGTATTTCAATTGTAAATGAATAATCATTGTGGTGAATGAAATACTTATCTCTCTTGAATGTTCTGCAATGCAATGAATGATCTGAAATTGGGCATGTACCCATGCTTCCCAATTTAAAATTCAAATCAAATCCAACCCATACCTCTCATCTACCAAATCAATCTCATCCCTCCAATCTTCCCAAAGCCCAATCTTAACCATCTATTCCTCCTTGATCCAAGCACATCCCTCCTCATCTAGTCTCATCATGCCACTTGGCAAGCTCTCCTTGCTTGAGAGCTCTCAACACTCCTCCGCCCTTTATCTCCAAATCCCATCTTAACCATCCAATCCCCATCCAAAAATCCTATAAATAGTCCCCACCCCAAGCATTTTCAAGACTCCATGCATTGTAAAGTTATGTTTTCCATATGAGGAGCCACCTACATCAACACATCAAAGGAGCACATCCACACAACAAGGGTTAGCATGTGAGGTGAACTAGATAGTTTTCATTTCATGTTTTATTCTTTCGTTTATGCTCAATTTGAGGTGTATGTGAGGTGAATGAAGGAGGTTAACTTAGATTAGCTTGTTTCTTTGTATTCATCTTCACATGCATACAATAAGCACACAAAACTTGTTGATTTAACTGTCTACAAAAATGAGAATGGAAGAGAAAACAAATTTTGTCTGCTCAAAAAGTGGTATGAAGAACTCCCTGGATTGCAAGAATTTAATAAGGGTTTACATGATGTGGCCATGTGATAAATGTCTACAAAATGTGGTAATGTGATAAAAATTCAACACAATGCGGTGATGTGAAGCAATAAAACTCTATGATATGGGCATTTCGATAAAAAAAAAAATTTATAACTATGTCTAAATACAGTAATGAGTCTCTATCTATAGCACAAGACAACATAATAAATCTCAACCATGAAAAGCACTAGTAGCAATATATGCTCCCCTCTATGTATTTGCATCCAATGGATGCAAGGAATATGAGGAGAGGGAAAATTAGATACATCTTAAAGTCAAGAGATAAAAGCAATAAAATAATTGACTAAGATATATGCATGTAATTATATATCATGTGAGAGTCTGATGTCCCCATGGTTGCCCAAATTTGGCCAATTAATAAGATAGTTTTGCAGGCTACATATGATCATGTTATCATAAGATATGGTGACTTAAGACATAAGCAATGCTAAGGAACATAAAGATGTAAGCATAAGATAAAGACATGATAGGGAGTAAAACATGAACTGTTTGTGAGATAAACATAAGCATGATATATATCATAAGATAAACATGTATCCATAGATGAAGCATTAATGAGTACTATAATTCATAGTGTATCATAAAATAAGCATTAGGGACATAGTATCAACATGTGAGTAGCATAAGTTGTAACATTATGCATAGGTAATGTATAAACATACACACAAAATAGAAGCAATGCATGACAAAAACAAAGATTAAAAAGGTCAAAAAGGCATGTCATGAATCACTCACAAGATATCGTAAGAGTGAAAGGTCGCATAGGAAAATGTAGGACAATGAATGACATGTGTAATGATAAAAAGGGAATAGAACCATTTGAAATGAACAAACTATAAAGAGGGAAATATAACATAGAAAGAAGATGTCCGCCAAATCTAAACTCCAAATGTTTGACATAGTCTCCGACCCTTTCTCTTGTTGTAACAATTAAAGAACAATTTCCTACCCTGAGGATAAATGATTGCATCCCTCACATACTCAGCATTGTCAAACAGCCTATCAGAAAGAATTCCTACTCCTTGAGCATGCTTTGCCCTTTTAGAAGAATGTGGGAGTTGACATATAATGTCCTCATCTAGCTCTCTCTTTCTTTTTCCGATTTGGGGTTGTGGACGGCTCATTTTAGAGTTTTTTACAGGGGCTACAGTTTAATAAAGGGCTAATAACTAGGGTTTAATTGTAATTTAAAACTCCTGTAAACAGCACAGGAAACCCCATTTCAATGTTGCAAATTCAATAAGCTTCTTATATAGTGAGAGGCACGGAAAAAATCACTTACCCGTTTTCAGCTCCTAAAGACCCAAGCTCACTCCAGTCACGCTCTATCGAAATTGCCTCGACAGCAAGATCCTCTCCACACCATTATTTTGTTGTTTGAGAATGGATAATTGAATAGAATTAGTCGTGTCTTTAGTTTGTATGGTAAAAACCATCACCTCTGTAATAAAATCTTAAGCGAGCAAAACTTGCATGTCATTTGCTAGTTGTTCCTTATGTTTTAATACAAACGATTGCTCCTACCGAGAAAAAATTTGATCAACGGCCAGCGCATTGTCGCAAACTCATTTAAAACCCAACAATTGGAATTGCACCACAAAGACCATCAACGGTGCAAATGAGAAACTGTTGTCTGTCATGTGCAAATGGGTCTTGGGGGTCCCACATTATTATTGAGCTTTTGGGATGAAAAATCCATGGTGTCAGCAATTCGAAACACTAGGTGTCAGCATAATGCGCAAGCGCAAATAAATCTCAATCCCCATCAAGAAACTATGATGCCTTCAAAACTCTATGCAGCAAATGAGAAGGTGCCAAGTGAACAACGTGGTCCCTAACCAATCTCCAATAGTGACACACGGTAGAAAAGCGTGCACCCGCACATTAGACAAGCGAGAACTTTTAAAGACCACACTAGAAAGAACTAGTCTGGCACTAATGAAACGTTGGCAAGTAGGAGATGGCAAGGTCCCACAAGAAAAATGTCATACAACATAGAAATGGTCCTTGGGGTCCACGTGGCCGCAAATTAGAAGGGTGCACAAATATGAAATGCATGACCCAAAGGATCAATGTGATGCAACAACAATGTGCCACATAAATGCTGACAAGGATGGTCATGGGGACCACGAACACAAGTGCATCAGAGAGGAAATAAAATAAAATTTAATGCATGCTTCTTAAAAGATTCAACAAGTTGTGAGGACAAAGGGGCTAGTAAACAAACGACCCCGGTGACATCAAGATGCAACTTAAGGACTCGAGGACAAGTCGAAACGGTCAACACAAAAATATGACATCAGAACACAGACCAAACAAGAGATTTAGGGTTTAAACTTAAAGGGATAAAACCTTGTGAAATACATCCTAAAACCCTGAAAACCTTTAATAGTTCCAACAGAAATAGGTGAAGCTTGTGAAGAGACGCATTAAAAAATAGGTGAAGAGAAATTATCTTTATACAAGAGGGTGTGTTAAATAGGTTGGTGAATTTCATTTCAAGATAGCGATGGCTTTCTTTTTGTTGGCTTCCATGATGTATTCATTTATGTCTTCCATACCAGGGAGCACTTAACCCCATTAATTCATCTATCAGGGATTTTGTTGGGATCCTCAGAAGGTAGATTCAATTGTGCATATTTATAACTGGTGATCTTATCATGCAGGCCAAATAATGGCAGCAAAGCTTAAGTCAGGTTGCCAAGATGGCAAGTTCCACATTGCCAGCCACCTAGCATTCTTGTCTTTTGAGCGCACGTGGCTTATCATGCCTATTGATCAGACACTCCATTTACTTCGGCCTATATATTGAAGTTACTTCTTTTCATTCTCACTTTGCCTTTTATGTTGTCTATTGCCACTCAATTTATCTGTCATCAATGGCACTCTAGACTCTGAATCTTCAGGTTTTTCTTCCTCCAATCGAGGGCGAACCCATCAACCAAAGAGATATGAATACGGTTTTCCTTCGCGAGATCTTTGAAGTTGAATGTGACAGCTTGGAATTTGTTGTGCTTTGTGTTCTACGATACTTCCTATTCCAACCGGAAGACAGGCAGCTCAAGGGATCTAAAATAGCTTTCACCTTTGTGTCTAACATTTTTGACTTGACATAGGACCAAGAGTATACCCACTCCATATGCTTTAGGTTGGTTCATAACTCATTTTTTAATGCAGAAAGATGGAGGGAAGTGTTGGCGATCTACGACTATCAAGAGGGAGTGGCTCCGATCAGAGGGATTTTTTAATGTCGGTTCTTTCAAACTTCACATCACACGGTATGTGTGTTCATGGGCTTACAGAGAGTTCTCCGATTGGATTGCGCCAATGCTTTTAATTGTCCCCTGAATGCTCATAGTTTCTAGGTATCGGATGGACTTGTGGAGAGGGCAAAAGATGTGTTTAATGCAATTAGATTCTTGCGTCATCATGCTAATGACCTAGCTCCAGGCCCCCCTGCGAGCCTTGGGTACTCCTTTTGCCCTCCCTTTTCCAATGCCACCACCTCAGGAGCATCATGACTCTAGAATTTGGAGTAGACATGCTGGCTATAATGGTGTTGATAAGTAGGAGGTATTTTTCGCAGCATGTCAGATTATGATATTTTATTTCAGGGTTTAACTGCGTAGTTTTTGAGTCAAACACATGACCCATATTTCATGAGTAGTGGTTCACATGAACCCATCTCTCATGTTAATGAATGGTCCACTTAGCACTCATTGCATCTAGGTGATGCACACAGGGGTGAAGCATCGGGACTTCCCGGGAGGTCACCCATCCCAGTACTACTCCGACTCAAGCGCGCTTAACCATGGAGTTTCCCCCAAGGTCAAGCCCACTTAGCTTGCTACCCCATTTGCAAAACCTAAGTGGGCTTGACCTTGGGGGAAACTCCATGGTTAAGCGCGCTTGAGTCGGAGTAGTACTGGGATGGGTGACCTTCCGGGAAGTCCCGATGCTTCACCCCTGTGTGCATCACCTAGATGTAATGAGTGCTAAGTGGACCAATCATTAACATGAGAGATGGGTTCATGTGAACCACTACTCATGAAATATGGGTCATGTGTTTGACTCAAAAACTACGCTGTTAAACCCTGAAATAAAATATCATATAATGGTGTTACTTGTGTTTTGTGATCCTTCTATTTGTCTCCTGGCTATCCCCGTTGTATGCGGGTGAATTTTGTAGTCGTAAAACCAGATGATAAATTCCTGGTTATTTTTATATGGACATTGTAATAACGTTTATTTTTATTAATATAGTATGCGTGTCTATCACCTTTTAATAAAAAAGAGGGTGTCTCTCCAAGAAAATCTAGCAACCAGGAATTGTAGAATGTCACCAAAGAAAACATACAAGCTTCAAAATGTTTGCAAAAGATAACAAAAAAATATAACTAAACCTAGATAATCGAGATCACAAGAACAATGGTCTGGCAAGAGTTTTGTAATAAGATCAAGATTGCATGAAAGATGAAGAAAGTAGGAGCAAAACCTAAACTAGCTGATTACATGGGGGGATCTAAGGATAATTCAAAATTTCATAATCTACCATCTATTAATATTTTTGGAAAAGAGATTAGGGTGTAATAACCATACACAATTTTTTTTTTTTTTTTCAAATAGAAATGCAACTGAAATGTCCGAACACATTCTAATCACCAAGATCCCAGGGTGGGCAAGGTGAGAGCATACGGTGCTTTGACCACACAACTATCTACAAATGAATGTAATCACAGAATGAATTGCGCAAGTCGAACAGAGCATGCAGGAAGCAGAGTCAACCCAAATCTAACACCTCTTCAGAGAACAAGAGTGCGTAAATGCAAAGCCACTAGTAGAATGTCTAAGCTTGATCAAACCAAAATGTTTGATAACAAGCAAGCTTGTTTGCCAAACGGGATAGAATGAAATACTATACTAACTGGTGGTAAACCATCTAGTTTTAGAATATGAAATACATGACTAGACAAGCCTTCAGTGGTACTACCATCCAAGATTGCAACAAACATGAAATGCAATATAATAGATAAATTATCTATCAAATGATCGTAAGAGCTGATATAAATATTCTTATCAAACTTATTACACTCCTACAAAAAACATATTAGCGTATCAAAACACATATAAACATGCTCACAATGGCCACTAACTGAAGTATACCACTAAAAGATTATTACAAAGGATGCTACAAGTCTGATTTCAACACTCAATCTACTGCTCACACTGTTCAAACTTATTTGAACTAAAACTATATCATGTTGAACAAAAAAATACCACTAATGACTTGCATAAACTATCTAAACTATTGTTAAAACACTCTTAAATAGTACGACCTCATGTATTCATACCAGACTCCACCAAACAGCCAAGGAGGAGGCAAGCAAAGGCAGCGCTTAAACTTCCCAAAGCTCACGCCTCCTAGTTCAGGCATTTACGGCTTGTCCTCATGTTGCACGACCTCAATTAAAATTGATTTGGAGGCCTTTAAGGGCTGCAACTCCCACAATACCCAAAGCACCCACCTTAAAAAGGATGCAACAACAAAGAAATGTTCCTTAGCCAGAAACTCCATGTCCAGCTCAATAGAACATTAGTAACGCTTCACTAGGGATAGTACGACCCTTCATGAAGCTCCATCTAATTGCCTCAAACTCTCCATATGTTATGCCGGTCCTTCAATATATAATAAAATATCAAAGATTCATCAAAATACATCAAATACTTCCATTATCAACAACAAAAAATAAAAACTCCACTTGTAGCACAAATGTGACTTCTGGATGAAATCACCAAATCTAGTTAGGAGGTTTTTCATTCTGGAAACCGGTATTCCAAGAGGGTCTTTGTCCTCATGAAATATGAGAAGAACTCAAGTTCTCACTAAGAGCAAATAGCAAATACAAAATAACAGTCTAACCCCAAAATTGTGCTCAACATCTCCTTTTATAACTTTCTTGAGGGAATAAAATATTAATTTCCCATATCCCTCCATATTTTCCTCAAAATAATAAAACATAACATTTTATTGTGTGCAGAAGTCTCGTTATGTCCCCTTGAGCCTAGCGCCACTTAACTGCACAACTTAAAGTAACCTTTGATTAAATGATTAAATAAGCTATCAAAATTAAAATATAAAGTGAAATTACTTTTGACAACTTAAAATAATTATTCAGTTTATTTTCCGTTGCATAAGGCCTACGGGAAAATTTTGGAAAATAGGCTAATGGCACACGAACTGCTTACGAGTGAGAAGGGGACATTATATAGGGGAATATTGTCAAACTCAATAGATGTTGGGCAGACAAGAGTTACAACAAAAAAGAAGTCAAAATAAAATTGTCCTGGTCATTAAGTGGGGCTTGCACAACTATACTTTCATGAGATGGAATCATGATTGTGCAAACATCTATGTGATTGTGTTTTACAAATTAAAAATATGATATAATGGCTACAACATGTAAATTTAACACAAAAACATTAAGAATATGTGACCAGAAACACAAACTGACACACATAATAAATTGCGTCCAAACCAAAGAATAAGGCTAAGGATGGGATAAATAAGTCCTAAAACATACTATAGGAGTAGGAAATAACATGGGTACAATTTGTAGTGTCAGTATGCAATTTTTAAAAGATATTCAAATTGAAAATAGATGATTTCCCACCTCAAAGCTTGATGAAAAAACCTTTTAAGACCAACAAATAGATCTTCAAGGGTAGAAAAAGGATTATCTTTCGCCACCACCAATAGACTCTAAACTATAGAGGAGATGTCCTCTCATGTCAATTGGTGCCTAACTATCCACTCTTTGATGATGAGTCTTGCCTCTCCGTCTGGTTTAATATTTCTTCCCCTTAACTTTATTAAATGTCTTCTTTAAGTCTAACTTGGAGCTACCAATTTTAATCACCAACAAATATTATAGAAAAGGCAATATATTCAATGAACTCATCATCATATTTATTTCATAGAAAAGTAGATCTTAAATTAATACTAGGAAAATCTTAGTGATTATTTTTTCTTGTTACCATTTCAAATGTGAATGGAATTGTAGTATTCTCTCATTCAATGAAATATTTTATTGTAAATGGAAGAGGTGAAACAATACGTATTGTGATTTTAAGAAAAAAAGATGATGTAATATTAGATACTCCAAAAGAGGAGATAAAAAAATACCACATATAGTTTTTAAATTTTAGTTTTAAATTTAAAAAGATAAATTTTAAATGACCAAATGGTCATAATCACTTGGTAAATTGTAATAGAACATAATATAGGATGTCAACTTCTAGAGAACAATGCAATGTGTTGCAATATCCATGTAATGTGTTCTACTATATTTTGAGATGGTTGATTGGCCTATTTTTGACCTAGAATAATTTATTGAAGCACTTACAAATTAAATTTGTAATTATAAAAAATAATTTTATTTTCTTTATAATTTAAAAGTTATCAATTAAAGAAAGTGATGAAAGTAGATGAAAGAATACGCAATGCCAAAGGTTTTACTATTTGGAACTAAATGGAAGTTTAATTGCCTAAATGTCTAACTATAGAAGAAGAAAAGACCTTGTTCTCCAACAAATTGAGTATTCTTATTCAATATTATCCCAATAATCCTTTTACAATTCATAAATGATTTGTGTAAAAATAAACACAAGCATTCTTTATTGTTCCCTAAAAATTTTCATATAAATATATTATAATACTTTATATTTCTTGATTTCTTTAATTTTATTTATATTTTACAATTTTAAAATTAATTTTTTTATAAATTCATATAAAATTTACTAACAATTCTTTAATTAAATAAATAATCTATTCTTGGAAATTATATAAATTTTCATGTAAGATGGAAATGACTTATAAAAATAGTTACTTGAAAATATATTTAAAGCGATCACATTGACCATTTCCCATGTCTTATAATTATTATTAGCATATAGAAAGACTTGATACTGTGTGAAACCAATATAATAATTTTATTGTACAGCATGTATATAAAAAAAAAATTGCGGTTTGATTGGATTTCCTCCATAGATTATATAAATGTTCTCTTAATAGTGTGTGACGAAGACAAAGCCATCTATGTGAGATAAGATTCTTAGTTTACATGTAACACAGGTCAAACATGTGCAAGTACGCTGCAGAATAGAGAAGCAGTCATTGGGCAGGTGACGTCCACATGAGAATAGGCATGCAAGTCCACAATATAATTTCACCGTCACCGTTTCCTGTATTTCCAAAATTTAAAAAAAAAAAATTGCGAAAAACATGGACATAGTCATTGGAGTTGGGCTGTTTATGAATATAAATAAGAAAAGGCAGACCTAGTCTTTGGCCTCGCTGTTTCACCATTTCATCATCTTCCGTATTTCCAAAATTTAAAAGAATGGATTTGCCAAAAATGGACATAGTCAAAACGTATGCAGACCTAGTCTTTGGCATTGCTGTTTGAGAGGTTATAAATAGCAGCTTGCTTGTGAGTAGGAAGCATTGGAGTTTTGTTTAAACTGAATTAGTTAATCTATTGAGAATGGGAGAGAAAGCGAAGATGTGGTGTTCTGCAATATTTATGCTGTCGTCTGTTATCGCAATGGTGTTGGCAGGTGATCCTGATCCTTTACAGGACTTTTGCGTTGCCCAGGTTAAGGGTCAAGGTATTATTCCCCACTAACAAGAACTTCACTAAATTTAGTTATGCTGGTAAATAATTGTTAGTATATGTATTATGAATTGACAGCATTGCATTGCATTGAATTGCAGATGTGTTTGTGAACGGGTTCACATGTAAGCCAGCAGGGGACGTTAAGGCTGATGATTTCTTCTTCCCTGGATTGCGTGTAGCAGGCGACACCAGCAAGATGTTTGGTTCCAACGTGACTGCAGCAAATGTAATGACATTTCCAGGTTTGAACACGTTGGGAATATCTATGGTACGCATTGACTATGCCGCATATGGAGGACTCAACCCTCCTCACACGCATCCTAGAGCCACTGAGATTCTGTTTGTTATGGAGGGCTCTCTCAATGTGGGTTTTGTCACCACTGACATGAAACCTCGTTTGTTTACCAAAACTCTGGAGAAGGGAGACGTGTTCGTCTTCCCCAAAGCGTTGGTGCATTTCCAGCAGAACGTGGGGCATACAAATGCAGTAGCAATTGCCGCTCTGAGCAGCCAGCTTCCCGGAACTCAGCAAATTGCCACAGCCTTGTTTGGAGCCACTCCGCCTATCGATGACGCTCTTCTTGCAAAAGCTTTCCAAATCAGCAAGAAGCTGGTCGACAAGCTACAGGCTAAATTCTAGGAAAACATGAAATGCTATTGCTCACGAATGCTCTTCTTACTTGTCTTAATAATTCATTATTCATTGTAATACAAATTATTCTTGAGAGAATGAACATGCTTCTACATGCCCACCCATATACTTTTACAAATACTCTCGTACAAAAATAATTTAGAAACCTTGTTCAACAGTTCAAAAATATACGCTACATCTTGCTATAGATGTTAGCACTTATCATATAAAAACCATATAAACATTCACCAGCATCTCTAAAAATGAAAAAAGGTACATATGCCTTTAAAAGCTTAAATATTACACCTTACATTTCTTAATATTCGGGAAGCAAGCTGCATTAATGGAGCAGCAGTCATTAGTAGTTGAATGTAAGAAAAAGATTTAATTAAAATAATAATAAAATTTGACGTTGACATGGATATAAGCATTGGAGTTGATTGTTTATGAAGATAACTACGAGTATAGGTATTGGTCTTACCCCAATCTAGTTCTATTTTTATATAATGCTAAGGTAGAAGCTATTTTATCTCAATCTTTCTATTAATCATAATCATTTTTTTACCTTACAAATGAATTGTCAACTATCTAATAGGTCTAGTTCTACACTTTTCTTTATGAGATTAATATTAATAGAATGAAATGGAGAAAATTTCTCTCAAGTTCGAGTTATTTCAAGTAATTATTTTCTATGACACCCTTTGAAATAACTTGAACAAACTCCCATTTGATTCAATAACATAAAAGCACTATTGATTGTTATATATAATATATATTAAGATGATGTCTACCAATCCTTTTTCATAGTTATCTATGACGAGAAGTATGTGGTCGAGTGCCTAAAGGCCCTCTATACACACAAGATGTGGTTCACCTCTCTACCCAAAGGCCCTCCTTCACTTCATCGGGACAGTCCCTCCAGCCAAACTAGATAATAGAGTTTAAACAAATAATAGAATTGAAATAATGTGATAATTAAATAAGAGAATAATTGTACTTATCTCTAGGATCGATGATAGATAAATGATGCTAATGTTATTCAAGAATGCTTCGCTACTGTTATAAGATTAACTGTCTCAGTCTAATGAATATCTCACGGTCTCAACTAGCACAAAAAACCTACAAATCAATGTCAAGCCCTGCGTGATCAATCTCGACTACCACACAACTGATCTAACACACAAGACCGATCTAAGATGTGCAAGAACGATTTGATAGAAAATGCACCTAAGAATTATGTTTGCCTTTGCTTGTTTGATATCTCAAAAGTTAAGGTGGTGCCTAGAGACACTGTTAAGGAGCTTGTTAGCTTGATAGGTGAATGGGTTTTTCCAGGTCAAACCCTTGGAAACCCCATTTAACAATGCTCAAAAAGATCAAAGACCCCATTTGCAAACATGGAAATTGCCTATATGATGATAATGCAAATCTGATTCCTTTATTCCCCTTGAGAATTGAAGTGTGCCTTCATTATTCTTCTCTTTTATCAATTATTCTTGTGTTCCTCCTATGAAATTAAATGTGTCATGAATGTCTTTAAATACCATGGCATTACAACATATTGCATGGAATGTGTGTCGGGTCATCTTCCAACAACTAGTAAAAGGGGCAGAGAAAGTCTCAATTTACATTAGATTTTAGAGATCATTTGTGTGCTCATTAGGGTTGATCGTGATCAATCTCTCACCCCAAAAAAATGATCTAAAGCGATAAAGTGGTAATCTCAAGATGGAGAACTAATATCTAGAAATTACTTCAAAATGGGTGTGAGATATAGATGAATATGGATTGGGTCGTGAGCCAAATCTAACACAAGAGTCTACCACTTATCGATATGTTATTGTATTAGGACGTTCCCTTCAACGTGGGAACAAAACTAAATGCGAATTGGCAAGGCTATCCTAATTTTACCTTTACATTTTGCCTCCATTTTGATGTGCATGTGAATCTAACATGAGCAAGCTATTCAAAGTATATTCAAATTCTCAGCCAACATGAACAATAAGTATTTAGGTACTCATAAAGGATATTGTCTCTATAAAGGATACAATGAATCATCTTTGCATTCTCCTTGGTATGAGCACTCCAAAACTTGCAAAAAAACAAAAAATTGTCAATGAGTATTGTCATCCACATGAGTAAAATAAGTGTAGACACCTAAAATTGTCCACTCTTCATGTCATCCCCAAACATCCCTGAACTCCTCTAAACCATCACTAACCATCCCTAAACATCCCTAATTCATCCCTAAACTCCTCTAAACTATCGCTAAAATATCTCTAATTCATCCCCAAACCCCTCTAAGCCATCACACTTCATAAGGTTCTTTCCTTTATTCTTCTAACCTCTTTTGACACACTTCATAAAGGTTCTTTTTCACTTTCATAAGCAGGTTCCATTGAGTGTTTATCTATGTATCCAAATTAAAATGAATCGTCTTGGAAAGAATCCCATATGGATCTCATGTAAACTTTACAAAAGTCAAGTCTAACACAAGAGAATGCAACTTCTCAACATGTTATTACATTATGGCATTCCCATCAAGATGAGCACAAAACTAAATGGGAATTAGCAAGTCTATTCTAGTTTTACCATTACATTTTGCCCCCACCTTGATATCCATCCAAATCTAACATGATCATGCATTTCAAAGTATATGGAAATTCTCAACCAACATGAAAAATAAATATTTAGATACCCGTAAAGGATATTGTCTCTATAAAACAATAGAATCAATTATGTATTCTCCTCCGTATGAGTGCTCCATCAAAACTTGCAAAACAAAAAAAAGTATGCAATGAGTAGTATCTTCCGAAAGCACAACTTATTGCTTTAATAGTCTACAAACAATGAAAAGGGGAGACAAAGGAGAAGAAATTTTTCTTGTTCAAAAAGTGGTACAAAGAACTCCACATGATACAAGAATTTAATAAGGCTCTGCATGATGTGGTCATGTCATAACGTCAACGCAATCTTGTAATGTGATAAAAACTCCACACAATATGGTGATGTGATGTGATAAAACTCCACACGATACAGACATGTTGGTAAAAGACGGTATAACTATGTCTGAATACAATAATGACAGAGCTCTACATAGTACAAGATGCCATAATAAATCTCAACCATGACAATCATTCGCAACAATGTATGCCCCCTCCAATTGGTTGGATCCAACGGATGAAAGGAATAAGAGGAGGGGGGGAAGATGCATCTTAATGATAACAGATAAAAGCAATAAAATAATTGACTAAGATATATGCACATAAGTACATATATCATGGTTAAGGTCTGGTGCCCTCATGGTTTCCCCAAATTTGGGCAATTAATAAGATAGATTTATGAGCTAGATATGATCATGTTAGCACAAGATACGGTGACCTAAGATATAAGCGATGCTAAGGAACATAAATATGTAAGCACAAGATAAACACATGATAAGGGGTGAAAGATGAACAATTAGTGAGATAAGCATAAGCATGATATATCATAAGGTAAACATGTATCCATGTATGAAGCATTAACATGGATATTATAAATCAAAATTGTATCATAAAATAAGTATTAGGAATATAGCATGAACATGTGAGTAGCATAAGTTGTAACATTAGGCACATGTAATGTATAAGCATGGAAACATACACACAAAATAAAAGCAATTCATGGGAAAAGTAAAGATAAAAAGGCCTAGAAGTCATGACGTGGATGACAAGATATCATGAGAGTGAAAGGTCGCATAAGAAAATGTAGGACAATGAATTACATGTGTAATGATGAAAGACATAGGACCATTTGAATCAACAAAAGTAGAAAGAGGAAAATATAACATAGAAAGAATATGCCCTCCAAGTGGGGAAAACAAGGTATAACAACATAATATAGAAACTGAAACAAGAATGGAAAATCATAACTAACATGGCATAAGCCAAGATCAAAGGGAGAACATAAATAAAAGGTAAAATTATATAGATAAATAAAGCATTAAAATGCTTGGCGTCTCATGAAACATGTTTAGGGAGATTATCCTCCAAGAGGTCATCCTTCTCCCAAAAATTAGCATTGTATTCTTCTACCTCAACTGCATGACTTTCTTATTTAATTACATGTGTTTCCTCTTGATAGGATTTGGTATTCTAGGTTAACACATTGGTAATAGCTAAAACTATAGGGGCTTTCTTCTATGCCATTTTTTCTCACCTCTTTGGAGGTGGTCCCATATAGATAGATCCTACATATATTGAACCACAACATTTTTCTTTAGAATCCATGAAGTAGCACCTTTAGAATGAAATACCATTTTTTTCATTACAGTACTTTTGTCCTTCTTAGGTAGAATAGGGGGTAAAGTATGGTTGATATGATCATGTACCTGTTGTCAATCAGGATTGCGCCACTAGTCAAGTCAAGCTTGACTATCCTGTTGAAACATGGAAACCCCCCCAAATTCTGGGTGATCTATGGTGAGAGGGAATCTCCAGAGTGAGCTGGTTCTCCTTATGATTTTCCTAATCTAATTGACTTGCAAGGGAAAAGGGATAGAAGGATATGTTGAAATAAAGAACTGAAATGTAATCTAGGCGATACACAATCAGATCTTACTCACAGTCAGACCACAAAACTCTGATCTTCACAACACTTCTTATTTTACTCAATTCATAAATATTTTGCGTGAAGGTTTAATTAAACACAACATGCAACCAAAATTAAGCAAAAAATTGCATACCCTATTACAAAACCAAGACAAAAACAGAGGATAAATACTTATCACGGTGTAATATCAAATCAATTGTGCAACAAGAGAGGAAAAAATGAAGGAAAATTGTTTCTCTATATCTCAAGGAATAATGAGTACAATGAAATGAGTACAACACTCTCGATGTGAGAGGAAGACTCTGGTATCTCTATACTCTGATCTCTACTCTATGCTGTAAAACTCTAACTAGAATTGGAACTGCTGAAAAAGAAATGAATCTCTGTCATATATGCTGTAGCATGATCTTCCCCTGAAAGCCGGAAAAAAGCTCCTAAAAATAGACTCCAAGTCCATTTTTTAGCACCTCAGAAAAGCACAAATAAAAGCACTCAAAAAGAGTCCAAACTATCAAATCATGATGCCAAAAGACTCCCTGATGTGACGCCAACACAAATATGCTTTCTTCTGCCCATGAGATCTCAAATTTTTTCCATATCTGCCTCTTAAATAAAACAAATCGAAGAAGAATATTTGATTTGTCTTATTAGCTCTAACTGCCTAAAAATAGTTAAGTTTTAAAAGCAATTTATAAATGATTGCTTTAAAACTAACTTTACAATGCTTGGCAGTTTGATTTTATTCCCTATTCGATTTGATTTACAAAAACAAAGCAAATCTCTATGGCTTATAATTTTGCCATTTTGTCATTACAATGCTCGATTTTTCAATAAAAAATCATAAAAATAATTAAGGAATTATATGTTTTTTGCAAAAAATTGAAACATATGATGCTCATCTCTTATTTGATCTACAAAAAATCTATAAAGGCATGCTCACACTTCAAATGTTTTTGTAAGTTGCACTAAGGGCATGTGGGCCCATCTCAATCTTAAAAGGGGACTGCAAGAATCATCTAAGGGCATAATGGCCTATGTGTTAAAGCATGTAATATTTCTCTAAGGCATTAAAGCCTAGGTTTTGACATGATACCACAATGGCATTAGTTAGGCAAATAAAATGAAACTTCCATGTGATAAATGCCATATTCCGTCTTAGGGCTTCCGAAAATGCTAAAACAAAACAACTTTTTGCCCTATCATTTCGGGTTAACTTGCAAAATGTAACTTTCATGAAAATGGGGCTCTGCACAGCCGCCACATCTAGGGTTTGAACCTGGAAATCCGCCATTCTACTATTTCTGTGGCATTTATATGGAGATCCTCATGCATGAAACCCACTAGTAAGTTTTTCTGTTTCAGATTTGGGCATATTTTCAGTGTTTACAGAGGTATTTTGGTCCATTGGCCGTGGCCATATATGCTACTATAATGCAATTTTTTTAATACATTTGTTGTTACTACATCTGTGTCACCATTGGGGCCGCCATGGCAGTTGTTCGAAGCTTTTAAAAGACCCTCTAAAGAGTTTAAAAAGCACAGCCCTTCTTGTCATCTATCTCTTCAGAATGAGAGGTAAGCTTCCAGTCCTTTGATTACCATGCTACTTTCTCTGATGAAACAAAACTTGATAGGAACCTTTACCAAAATGAGAGCATTTCCTTATGTTTCTATCAAGGATACGAAACCCTCCTCACGGCCTCTTACTGCATACTCCCCTGTATTTTTCGTATCTATATTACTCCCCGCATATGGGGCCACCGCGGCTAGGTTGGTCTGAGCATTTGTGGTTTGTATGGCATTCTAAAATTAAAACCCACGGCCTCTAATTGGAAACTCCACCTTTCCTTATATCTGAACTTGCCAAAAAATGAAACGGGTTTGAGGAAATGCATATGGGTTTTCTTGAAGCATTAAGAGAAATGGCATATTTGGTTTCAGCTCACATATGATATTTGTGCAGTCTTTACACTTTCTTAATGGCTCCAAATCCTTATTATAACTCTGAATCTATGTGTGTAGCTGTGATTATCTATGGAATTTTGTATTTCTTGTAGTTCTAAGAAATTTGTATTGAATATTTCTCTTTATCTTCTAATGCATCTTCCATTTTCTGTATCTATCACAACTGCTAGGCGTTTAGAGATTGCGTGGGCTTGATGCGCTTGGTCCATGAAACTCCAATGTGGGTTCGAGTTGTGACTATTACTGCACTTATACTTATTACTGAGTGTCCACATGGTATTATTTTGTTCTTGTCCTCGCATTTACGTCTTTGAATACTCTCTTGACAGATGTA
The DNA here is from genome assembly GCA_027924645.1 of Cunninghamia lanceolata. Taxonomy (NCBI): domain Eukaryota; kingdom Viridiplantae; phylum Streptophyta; class Pinopsida; order Cupressales; family Cupressaceae; genus Cunninghamia; species Cunninghamia lanceolata. Next base: position 4,011,645 of record BSBN01000246.1, read on the forward strand.
ACTCTCATATATAAAACAGCATATGCCTTTATGACAACATAAAATGTATACCGTACTCACCACAAAAGTTGATCAATGTATATTCTACTACTATTCCATGACATACATTATTGATCATTCACTTGAAAACTTCTTATGTTGATATTGTATCCCGTCTGCATTGTATAATAATGATATGCTGCTCCTATCACTCTTGTACCACCGTAGATGTTATGACGAAGTTTCGAATCCCCTTGCCTTGTCATGTTGTATTTGGCATTATCATCTGTTGTGTCATTCCAATTATCTTTTGAATATTGCCTTGTTCATTGTTTCAATAATAAAGGTGGCATGACAGCATATGGCTTACGGCTGCACATTGGCTTTTCATGGCTGTCATTTGTGTTGATCTTGCTGATTCAATAGCTGATGCTACTTCTGAAGCATTTTGTTGTCTCTTTCGTAGCTGTTCTATGGCTTCTACTGCCGCTCTTTGACATGCATGCATCCAATATGAATAACATGTAGACACTAGTTAAACTTCTCCTATCACTCTTCAATTACTCTTTATGCATGGAATAATACTCATTCCTGATGTCATGCTATTACTAAAACTGTCACACATCATCAAATGATGTTGCTCTTTTTTTGCAATTATGTAGATGTATGTGACATTGTAATTCCACTTCAAAACTCTTCTCTTACTACTGTTATTTGGTGACATTGTGACAGTCACCTGAAACTTTGTGTCGCTTTATGACTGATGTAAGCTATCTTGTCCTTATGATGGCATGACCATTTCCTGTTGTCCAACACATTGTATTACATCAAATGTATTTGCATTTGAATCATATTGAATGGTTAGACTCTGTTCATTTCTCTTGAACTTTTTTGCCAATATCATGATTAAAAATGATCAATATATGACACTGTAACTTTGATATTTCAGTTTCATACCTCATTGGCAGCCATATGAAAAAACTCACTATCACTTCAGCACTTTTTGGACTGGTAGTCATAGGTGAATATTGAGCCCGAAGCCCAATAGGCAGAGTTGATGTATGGAATCTTTTACTTTATCATGCTCCTCTTTGCACAGTTTAAATGAATATTCTGATCTTATTCCCCTTAATATTTAGGGGCAGCATATTGAGCTCTACCCTTGTGGGAGCCCATTTTGCACCACATGCTAATGTATTCAAAATGGCAACATGACTTATCCTATACCTACACATGAAACAAACATATTAGAATAAAACAATGAAGTTCAATGGTTGTTTCTCTATCATTTCTTCTCGCATGTGGATGATGATCATTGATCAATGCGTTATAAACAAAGTGTTATGCCTCTTCTAATAGGATATAGGGATTTCATAAACGGAGCTTCTAACGGGACCCTTCCCACATTTTTGCAGGTTCGTGTAGAGATCAGGAGCAACAACAGAAGACAACTTCAAAGATCGAAAACCTCCAAGGCAATGATGCCTATGACCTTCTCTTTCCTATTCTTAGATGCATAGTTTCTTTATAGTTGGATTTGTTCAGCTATACCCATGGCTTGTGTGGGCCATTTGATATGTCATTATTTCTTTCAATGCAATGCTTATCCTTTTATGTATTTCAATTGTAAATGAATAATCATTGTGGTGAATGAAATACTTATCTCTCTTGAATGTTCTGCAATGCAATGAATGATCTGAAATTGGGCATGTACCCATGCTTCCCAATTTAAAATTCAAATCAAATCCAACCCATACCTCTCATCTACCAAATCAATCTCATCCCTCCAATCTTCCCAAAGCCCAATCTTAACCATCTATTCCTCCTTGATCCAAGCACATCCCTCCTCATCTAGTCTCATCATGCCACTTGGCAAGCTCTCCTTGCTTGAGAGCTCTCAACACTCCTCCGCCCTTTATCTCCAAATCCCATCTTAACCATCCAATCCCCATCCAAAAATCCTATAAATAGTCCCCACCCCAAGCATTTTCAAGACTCCATGCATTGTAAAGTTATGTTTTCCATATGAGGAGCCACCTACATCAACACATCAAAGGAGCACATCCACACAACAAGGGTTAGCATGTGAGGTGAACTAGATAGTTTTCATTTCATGTTTTATTCTTTCGTTTATGCTCAATTTGAGGTGTATGTGAGGTGAATGAAGGAGGTTAACTTAGATTAGCTTGTTTCTTTGTATTCATCTTCACATGCATACAGTAAGCACACAAAACTTGTTGATTTAACTATCTACAAAAATGAGAATGGAAGAGAAAACAAATTTTGTCTGCTCAAAAAGTGGTATGAAGAACTCCCTGGATTGCAAGAATTTAATAAGGGTTTACATGATGTGGCCATGTGATAAATGTCTACAAAATGTGGTAATGTGATAAAAATTCAACACAATGCGGTGATGTGAAGCAATAAAACTCTATGATATGGGCATTTCGATAAAAAAAAAAATTTATAACTATGTCTAAATACAGTAATGAGTCTCTATCTATAGCACAAGACAACATAATAAATCTCAACCATGAAAAGCACTAGTAGCAATATATGCTCCCCTCTATTTATTTGCATCCAATGGATGCAAGGAATATGAGGAGAGGGAAAATTAGATACATCTTAAAGTCAAGAGATAAAAGCAATAAAATAATTGACTAAGATATATGCATGTAATTATATATCATGTGAGAGTCTGATGTCCCCATGGTTGCCCAAATTTGGCCAATTAATAAGATAGTTTTGCAGGCTACATATGATCATGTTATCATAAGATATGGTGACTTAAGACATAAGCAATGCTAAGGAACATAAAGATGTAAGCATAAGATAAAGACATGATAGGGAGTAAAACATGAACTGTTTGTGAGATAAACATAAGCATGATATATATCATAAGATAAACATGTATCCATAGATGAAGCATTAATGAGTACTATAATTCATAGTGTATCATAAAATAAGCATTAGGGACATAGTATCAACATGTGAGTAGCATAAGTTGTAACATTATGCATAGGTAATGTATAAACATACACACAAAATAGAAGCAATGCATGACAAAAACAAAGATTAAAAAGGTCAAAAAGGCATGTCATGAATCACTCACAAGATATCGTAAGAGTGAAAGGTCGCATAGGAAAATGTAGGACAATGAATGACATGTGTAATGATAAAAAGGGAATAGAACCATTTGAAATGAACAAACTATAAAGAGGGAAATATAACATAGAAAGAAGATGTCCGCCAAATCTAAACTCCAAATGTTTGACATAGTCTCCGACCCTTTCTCTTGTTGTAACAATTAAAGAACAATTTCCTACCCTGAGGATAAATGATTGCATCCCTCACATACTCAGCATTGTCAAACAGCCTATCAGAAAGAATTCCTACTCCTTGAGCATGCTTTGCCCTTTTAGAAGAATGTGGGAGTTGACATATAATGTCCTCATCTAGCTCTCTCTTTCTTTTTCCGATTTGGGGTTGTGGACGGCTCATTTTAGAGTTTTTTACAGGGGCTACAGTTTAATAAAGGGCTAATAACTAGGGTTTAATTGTAATTTAAAACTCCTGTAAACAGCACAGGAAACCCCATTTCAATGTTGCAAATTCAATAAGCTTCTTATATAGTGAGAGGCACGGAAAAAATCACTTACCTGTTTTCAGCTCCTAAAGACCCAAGCTCACTCCAGTCACGCTCTATCGAAATTGCCTCGACAGCAAGATCCTCTCCACACCATTATTTTGTTGTTTGAGAATGGATAATTGAATAGAATTAGTCGTGTCTTTAGTTTGTATGGTAAAAACCATCACCTCTGTAATAAAATCTTAAGCGAGCAAAACTTGCATGTCATTTGCTAGTTGTTCCTTATGTTTTAATACAAACGATTGCTCCTACCGAGAAAAAATTTGATCAACGGCCAGCGCATTGTCGCAAACTCATTTAAAACCCAACAATTGGAATTGCACCACAAAGACCATCAACGGTGCAAATGAGAAACTGTTGTCTGTCATGTGCAAATGGGTCTTGGGGGTCCCACATTATTATTGAGCTTTTGGGATGAAAAATCCATGGTGTCAGCAATTCGAAACACTAGGTGTCAGCATAATGCGCAAGCGCAAATAAATCTCAATCCCCATCAAGAAACTATGATGCCTTCAAAACTCTATGCAGCAAATGAGAAGGTGCCAAGTGAACAACGTGGTCCCTAACCAATCTCCAATAGTGACACACGGTAGAAAAGCGTGCACCCGCACATTAGACAAGCGAGAACTTTTAAAGACCACACTAGAAAGAACTAGTCTGGCACTAATGAAACGTTGGCAAGTAGGAGATGGCAAGGTCCCACAAGAAAAATGTCATACAACATAGAAATGGTCCTTGGGGTCCACGTGGCCGCAAATTAGAAGGGTGCACAAATATGAAATGCATGACCCAAAGGATCAATGTGATGCAACAACAATGTGCCACATAAATGCTGACAAGGATGGTCATGGGGACCACGAACACAAGTGCATCAGAGAGGAAATAAAATAAAATTTAATGCATGCTTCTTAAAAGATTCAACAAGTTGTGAGGACAAAGGGGCTAGTAAACAAACGACCCCGGTGACATCAAGATGCAACTTAAGGACTCGAGGACAAGTCGAAACGGTCAACACAAAAATATGACATCAGAACACAGACCAAACAAGAGATTTAGGGTTTAAACTTAAAGGGATAAAACCTTGTGAAATACATCCTAAAACCCTAAAAACCTTTAATAGTTCCAACAGAAATAGGTGAAGCTTGTGAAGAGACGCATTAAAAAATAGGTGAAGAGAAATTATCTTTATACAAGAGGGTGTGTTAAATAGGTTGGTGAATTTCATTTCAAGATAGCGATGGCTTTCTTTTTGTTGGCTTCCATGATGTATTCATTTATGTCTTCCATACCAGGGAGCACTTAACCCCATTAATTCATCTATCAGGGATTTTGTTGGGATCCTCAGAAGGTAGATTCAATTGTGCATATTTATAACTGGTGATCTTATCATGCAGGCCAAATAATGGCAGCAAAGCTTAAGTCAGGTTGCCAAGATGGCAAGTTCCACATTGCCAGCCACCTAGCATTCTTGTCTTTTGAGCGCACGTGGCTTATCATGCCTATTGATCAGACACTCCATTTACTTCGGCCTATATATTGAAGTTACTTCTTTTCATTCTCACTTTGCCTTTTATGTTGTCTATTGCCACTCAATTTATCTATCATCAATGGCACTCTAGACTCTGAATCTTCAGGTTTTTCTTCCTCCAATCGAGGGCGAACCCATCAACCAAAGAGATATGAATACGGTTTTCCTTCGCGAGATCTTTGAAGTTGAATGTGACAGCTTGGAATTTGTTGTGCTTTGTGTTCTACGATACTTCCTATTCCAACCGGAAGACAGGCAGCTCAAGGGATCTAAAATAGCTTTCACCTTTGTGTCTAACATTTTTGACTTGACATAGGACCAAGAGTATACCCACTCCATATGCTTTAGGTTGGTTCATAACTCATTTTTTAATGCAGAAAGATGGAGGGAAGTGTTGGCGATCTACGACTATCAAGAGGGAGTGGCTCCGATCAGAGGGATTTTTTAATGTCGGTTCTTTCAAACTTCACATCACACGGTATGTGTGTTCATGGGCTTACAGAGAGTTCTCCGATTGGATTGCGCCAATGCTTTTAATTGTCCCCTGAATGCTCATAGTTTCTAGGTATCGGATGGACTTGTGGAGAGGGCAAAAGATGTGTTTAATGCAATTAGATTCTTGCATCATCATGCTAATGACCTAGCTCCAGGCCCCCCTGCGAGCCTTGGGTACTCCTTTTGCCCTCCCTTTTCCAATGCCACCACCTCAGGAGCATCATGACTCTAGAATTTGGAGTAGACATGCTGGCTATAATGGTGTTGATAAGTAGGAGGTATTTTTCGCAGCATGTCAGATTATGATATTTTATTTCAGGGTTTAACTGCGTAGTTTTTGAGTCAAACACATGACCCATATTTCATGAGTAGTGGTTCACATGAACCCATCTCTCATGTTAATGAATGGTCCACTTAGCACTCATTGCATCTAGGTGATGCACACAGGGGTGAAGCATCGGGACTTCCCGGGAGGTCACCCATCCCAGTACTACTCCGACTCAAGCGCGCTTAACCATGGAGTTTCCCCCAAGGTCAAGCCCACTTAGCTTGCTACCCCATTTGCAAAACCTAAGTGGGCTTGACCTTGGGGGAAACTCCATGGTTAAGCGCGCTTGAGTCGGAGTAGTACTGGGATGGGTGACCTTCCGGGAAGTCCCGATGCTTCACCCCTGTGTGCATCACCTAGATGTAATGAGTGCTAAGTGGACCAATCATTAACATGAGAGATGGGTTCATGTGAACCACTACTCATGAAATATGGGTCATGTGTTTGACTCAAAAACTACGCTGTTAAACCCTGAAATAAAATATCATATAATGGTGTTACTTGTGTTTTGTGATCCTTCTATTTGTCTCCTGGCTATCCCCGTTGTATGCAGGTGAATTTTGTAGTCGTAAAACCAGATGATAAATTCCTGGTTATTTTTATATGGACATTGTAATAACGTTTATTTTTATTAATATAGTATGCGTGTCTATCACCTTTTAATAAAAAAGAGGGTGTCTCTCCAAGAAAATCTAGCAACCAGGAATTGTAGAATGTCACCAAAGAAAACATACAAGCTTCAAAATGTTTGCAAAAGATAACAAAAAAATATAACTAAACCTAGATAATCGAGATCACAAGAACAATGGTCTGGCAAGAGTTTTGTAATAAGATCAAGATTGCATGAAAGATGAAGAAAGTAGGAGCAAAACCTAAACTAGCTGATTACATGGGGGGATCTAAGGATAATTCAAAATTTCATAATCTACCATCTATTAATATTTTTGGCAAAGAGATTAGGGTGTAATAACCATACACAATTTTTTTTTTTTTTTTCAAATAGAAATGCAACTGAAATGTCCGAACACATTCTAATCACCAAGATCCCAGGGTGGGCAAGGTGAGAGCATACGGTGCTTTGACCACACAACTATCTACAAATGAATGTAATCACAGAATGAATTGCGCAAGTCGAACAGAGCATGCAGGAAGCAGAGTCAACCCAAATCTAACACCTCTTCAGAGAACAAGAGTGCGTAAATGCAAAGCCACTAGTAGAATGTCTAAGCTTGATCAAACCAAAATGTTTGATAACAAGCAAGCTTGTTTGCCAAACGGGATAGAATGAAATACTATACTAACTGGTGGTAAACCATCTAGTTTTAGAATATGAAATACATGACTAGACAAGCCTTCAGTGGTACTACCATCCAAGATTGCAACAAACATGAAATGCAATATAATAGATAAATTATCTATCAAATGATCGTAAGAGCTGATATAAATATTCTTATCAAACTTATTACACTCCTACAAAAAACATATTAGCGTATCAAAACACATATAAACATGCTCACAATGGCCACTAACTGAAGTATACCACTAAAAGATTATTACAAAGGATGCTACAAGTCTGATTTCAACACTCAATCTACTGCTCACACTGTTCAAACTTATTTGAACTAAAACTATATCATGTTGAACAAAAAAATACCACTAATGACTTGCATAAACTATCTAAACTATTGTTAAAACACTCTTAAATAGTACGACCTCATGTATTCATACCAGACTCCACCAAACAGCCAAGGAGGAGGCAAGCAAAGGCAGCGCTTAAACTTCCCAAAGCTCACGCCTCCTAGTTCAGGCATTTACGGCTTGTCCTCATGTTGCACGACCTCAATTAAAATTGATTTGGAGGCCTTTAAGGGCTGCAACTCCCACAATACCCAAAGCACCCACCTTAAAAAGGATGCAACAACAAAGAAATGTTCCTTAGCCAGAAACTCCATGTCCAGCTCAATAGAACATTAGTAACGCTTCACTAGGGATAGTACGACCCTTCATGAAGCTCCATCTAATTGCCTCAAACTCTCCATATGTTATGCCGGTCCTTCAATATATAATAAAATATCAAAGATTCATCAAAATACATCAAATACTTCCATTATCAACAACAAAAAATAAAAACTCCACTTGTAGCACAAATGTGACTTCTGGATGAAATCACCAAATCTAGTTAGGAGGTTTTTCATTCTGGAAACCGGTATTCCAAGAGGGTCTTTGTCCTCATGAAATATGAGAAGAACTCAAGTTCTCACTAAGAGCAAATAGCAAATACAAAATAACAGTCTAACCCCAAAATTGTGCTCAACATCTCCTTTTATAACTTTCTTGAGGGAATAAAATATTAATTTCCCATATCCCTCCATATTTTCCTCAAAATAATAAAACATAACATTTTATTGTGTGCAGAAGTCTCGTTATGTCCCCTTGAGCCTAGCGCCACTTAACTGCACAACTTAAAGTAACCTTTGATTAAATGATTAAATAAGCTATCAAAATTAAAATATAAAGTGAAATTACTTTTGACAACTTAAAATAATTATTCAGTTTATTTTCCGTTGCATAAGGCCTACGGGAAAATTTTGGAAAATAGGCTAATGGCACACGAACTGCTTACGAGTGAGAAGGGGACATTATATAGGGGAATATTGTCAAACTCAATAGATGTTGGGCAGACAAGAGTTACAACAAAAAAGAAGTCAAAATAAAATTGTCCTGGTCATTAAGTGGGGCTTGCACAACTATACTTTCATGAGATGGAATCATGATTGTGCAAACATCTATGTGATTGTGTTTTACAAATTAAAAATATGATATAATGGCTACAACATGTAAATTTAACACAAAAACATTAAGAATATGTGACCAGAAACACAAACTGACACACATAATAAATTGCGTCCAAACCAAAGAATAAGGCTAAGGATGGGATAAATAAGTCCTAAAACATACTATAGGAGTAGGAAATAACATGGGTACAATTTGTAGTGTCAGTATGCAATTTTTAAAAGATATTCAAATTGAAAATAGATGATTTCCCACCTCAAAGCTTGATGAAAAAACCTTTTAAGACCAACAAATAGATCTTCAAGGGTAGAAAAAGGATTATCTTTCGCCACCACCAATAGACTCTAAACTATAGAGGAGATGTCCTCTCATGTCAATTGGTGCCTAACTATCCACTCTTTGATGATGAGTCTTGCCTCTCCGTCTGGTTTAATATTTCTTCCCCTTAACTTTATTAAATGTCTTCTTTAAGTCTAACTTGGAGCTACCAATTTTAATCACCAACAAATATTATAGAAAAGGCAATATATTCAATGAACTCATCATCATATTTATTTCATAGAAAAGTAGATCTTAAATTAATACTAGGAAAATCTTAGTGATTATTTTTTCTTGTTACCATTTCAAATGTGAATGGAATTGTAGTATTCTCTCATTCAATGAAATATTTTATTGTAAATGGAAGAGGTGAAACAATACGTATTGTGATTTTAAGAAAAAAAGATGATGTAATATTAGATACTCCAAAAGAGGAGATAAAAAAATACCACATATAGTTTTTAAATTTTAGTTTTAAATTTAAAAAGATAAATTTTAAATGACCAAATGGTCATAATCACTTGGTAAATTGTAATAGAACATAATATAGGATGTCAACTTCTAGAGAACAATGCAATGTGTTGCAATATCCATGTAATGTGTTCTACTATATTTTGAGATGGTTGATTGGCCTATTTTTGACCTAGAATAATTTATTGAAGCACTTACAAATTAAATTTGTAATTATAAAAAATAATTTTATTTTCTTTATAATTTAAAAGTTATCAATTAAAGAAAGTGATGAAAGTAGATGAAAGAATACGCAATGCCAAAGGTTTTACTATTTGGAACTAAATGGAAGTTTAATTGCCTAAATGTCTAACTATAGAAGAAGAAAAGACCTTGTTCTCCAACAAATTGAGTATTCTTATTCAATATTATCCCAATAATCCTTTTACAATTCATAAATGATTTGTGTAAAAATAAACACAAGCATTCTTTATTGTTCCCTAAAAATTTTCATATAAATATATTATAATACTTTATATTTCTTGATTTCTTTAATTTTATTTATATTTTACAATTTTAAAATTAATTTTTTTATAAATTCATATAAAATTTACTAACAATTCTTTAATTAAATAAATAATCTATTCTTGGAAATTATATAAATTTTCATGTAAGATGGAAATGACTTATAAAAATAGTTACTTGAAAATATATTTAAAGCGATCACATTGACCATTTCCCATGTCTTATAATTATTATTAGCATATAGAAAGACTTGATACTGTGTGAAACCAATATAATAATTTTATTGTACAGCATGTATATAAAAAAAAAATTGCGGTTTGATTGGATTTCCTCCATAGATTATATAAATGTTCTCTTAATAGTGTGTGACGAAGACAAAGCCATCTATGTGAGATAAGATTCTTAGTTTACATGTAACACAGGTCAAACATGTGCAAGTACGCTGCAGAATAGAGAAGCAGTCATTGGGCAGGTGACGTCCACATGAGAATAGGCATGCAAGTCCACAATATAATTTCACCGTCACCGTTTCCTGTATTTCCAAAATTTAAAAAAAAAAAATTGCGAAAAACATGGACATAGTCATTGGAGTTGGGCTGTTTATGAATATAAATAAGAAAAGGCAGACCTAGTCTTTGGCCTCGCTGTTTCACCATTTCATCATCTTCCGTATTTCCAAAATTTAAAAGAATGGATTTGCCAAAAATGGACATAGTCAAAACGTATGCAGACCTAGTCTTTGGCATTGCTGTTTGAGAGGTTATAAATAGCAGCTTGCTTGTGAGTAGGAAGCATTGGAGTTTTGTTTAAACTGAATTAGTTAATCTATTGAGAATGGGAGAGAAAGCGAAGATGTGGTGTTCTGCAATATTTATGCTGTCGTCTGTTATCGCAATGGTGTTGGCAGGTGATCCTGATCCTTTACAGGACTTTTGCGTTGCCCAGGTTAAGGGTCAAGGTATTATTCCCCACTAACAAGAACTTCACTAAATTTAGTTATGCTGGTAAATAATTGTTAGTATATGTATTATGAATTGACAGCATTGCATTGCATTGAATTGCAGATGTGTTTGTGAACGGGTTCACATGTAAGCCAGCAGGGGACGTTAAGGCTGATGATTTCTTCTTCCCTGGATTGCGTGTAGCAGGCGACACCAGCAAGATGTTTGGTTCCAACGTGACTGCAGCAAATGTAATGACATTTCCAGGTTTGAACACGTTGGGAATATCTATGGTACGCATTGACTATGCCGCATATGGAGGACTCAACCCTCCTCACACGCATCCTAGAGCCACTGAGATTCTGTTTGTTATGGAGGGCTCTCTCAATGTGGGTTTTGTCACCACTGACATGAAACCTCGTTTGTTTACCAAAACTCTGGAGAAGGGAGACGTGTTCGTCTTCCCCAAAGCGTTGGTGCATTTCCAGCAGAACGTGGGGCATACAAATGCAGTAGCAATTGCCGCTCTGAGCAGCCAGCTTCCCGGAACTCAGCAAATTGCCACAGCCTTGTTTGGAGCCACTCCGCCTATCGATGACGCTCTTCTTGCAAAAGCTTTCCAAATCAGCAAGAAGCTGGTCGACAAGCTACAGGCTAAATTCTAGGAAAACATGAAATGCTATTGCTCACGAATGCTCTTCTTACTTGTCTTAATAATTCATTATTCATTGTAATACAAATTATTCTTGAGAGAATGAACATGCTTCTACATGCCCACCCATATACTTTTACAAATACTCTCGTACAAAAATAATTTAGAAACCTTGTTCAACAGTTCAAAAATATACGCTACATCTTGCTATAGATGTTAGCACTTATCATACAAAAACCATATAAACATTCACCAGCATCTCTAAAAATGAAAAAAGGTACATATGCCTTTAAAAGCTTAAATATTACACCTTACATTTCTTAATATTCGGGAAGCAAGCTGCATTAATGGAGCAGCAGTCATTAGTAGTTGAATGTAAGAAAAAGATTTAATTAAAATAATAATAAAATTTGACGTTGACATGGATATAAGCATTGGAGTTGATTGTTTATGAAGATAACTACGAGTATAGGTATTGGTCTTACCCCAATCTAGTTCTATTTTTATATAATGTTAAGGTAGAAGCTATTTTATCTCAATCTTTCTATTAATCATAATCATTTTTTTACCTTACAAATGAATTGTCAACTATCTAATAGGTCTAGTTCTACACTTTTCTTTATGAGATTAATATTAATAGAATGAAATGGAGAAAATTTCTCTCAAGTTCGAGTTATTTCAAGTAATTATTTTCTATGACACCCTTTGAAATAACTTGAACAAACTCCCATTTGATTCAATAACATAAAAGCACTATTGATTGTTATATATAATATATATTAAGATGATGTCTACCAATCCTTTTTCATAGTTATCTATGACGAGAAGTATGTGGTCGAGTGCCTAAAGGCCCTCTATACACACAAGATATGGTTCACCTCTCTACCCAAAGGCCCTCCTTCACTTCATCGGGACAGTCCCTCCAGCCAAACTAGATAATAGAGTTTAAACAAATAATAGAATTGAAATAATGTGATAATTAAATAAGAGAATAATTGTACTTATCTCTAGGATCGATGATAGATAAATGATGCTAATGTTATTCAAGAATGCTTCGCTACTGTTATAAGATTAACTGTCTCAGTCTAATGAATATCTCACGGTCTCAACTAGCACAAAAAACCTACAAATCAATGTCAAGCCCTGCGTGATCAATCTCGACTACCACACAACTGATCTAACACACAAGACCGATCTAAGATGTGCAAGAACGATTTGATAGAAAATGCACCTAAGAATTATGTTTGCCTTTGCTTGTTTGATATCTCAAAAGTTAAGGTGGTGCCTAGAGACACTGTTAAGGAGCTTGTTAGCTTGATAGGTGAATGGGTTTTTCCAGGTCAAACCCTTGGAAACCCCATTTAACAATGCTCAAAAAGATCAAAGACCCCATTTGCAAACATGGAAATTGCCTATATGATGATAATGCAAATCTGATTCCTTTATTCCCCTTGAGAATTGAAGTGTGCCTTCATTATTCTTCTCTTTTATCAATTATTCTTGTGTTCCTCCTATGAAATTAAATGTGTCATGAATGTCTTTAAATACCATGGCATTACAACATATTGCATGGAATGTGTGTCGGGTCATCTTCCAACAACTAGTAAAAGGGGCAGAGAAAGTCTCAATTTACATTAGATTTTAGAGATCATTTGTGTGCTCATTAGGGTTGATCGTGATCAATCTCTCACCCCAAAAAAATGATCTAAAGTGATAAAGTGGTAATCTCAAGATGGAGAACTAATATCTAGAAATTACTTCAAAATGGGTGTGAGATATAGATGAATATGGATTGGGTCGTGAGCCAAATCTAACACAAGAGTCTACCACTTATCGATATGTTATTGTATTAGGACGTTCCCTTCAACGTGGGAACAAAACTAAATGCGAATTGGCAAGGCTATCCTAATTTTACCTTTACATTTTGCCTCCATTTTGATGTGCATGTGAATCTAACATGAGCAAGCTATTCAAAGTATATTCAAATTCTCAGCCAACATGAACAATAAGTATTTAGGTACTCATAAAGGATATTGTCTCTATAAAGGATACAATGAATCATCTTTGCATTCTCCTTGGTATGAGCACTCCAAAACTTGCAAAAAAACAAAAAATTGTCAATGAGTATTGTCATCCACATGAGTAAAATAAGTGTAGACACCTAAAATTGTCCACTCTTCATGTCATCCCCAAACATCCCTGAACTCCTCTAAACCATCACTAACCATCCCTAAACATCCCTAATTCATCCCTAAACTCCTCTAAACTATCGCTAAAATATCTCTAATTCATCCCCAAACCCCTCTAAGCCATCACACTTCATAAGGTTCTTTCCTTTATTCTTCTAACCTCTTTTGACACACTTCATAAAGGTTCTTTTTCACTTTCATAAGCAGGTTCCATTGAGTGTTTATCTATGTATCCAAATTAAAATGAATCGTCTTGGAAAGAATCCCATATGGATCTCATGTAAACTTTACAAAAGTCAAGTCTAACACAAGAGAATGCAACTTCTCAACATGTTATTACATTATGGCATTCCCATCAAGATGAGCACAAAACTAAATGGGAATTAGCAAGTCTATTCTAGTTTTACCATTACATTTTGCCCCCACCTTGATATCCATCCAAATCTAACATGATCATGCATTTCAAAGTATATGGAAATTCTCAACCAACATGAAAAATAAATATTTAGATACCCGTAAAGGATATTGTCTCTATAAAACAATAGAATCAATTATGTATTCTCCTCCGTATGAGTGCTCCATCAAAACTTGCAAAACAAAAAAAAGTATGCAATGAGTAGTATCTTCCGAAAGCACAACTTATTGCTTTAATAGTCTACAAACAATGAAAAGGGGAGACAAAGGAGAAGAAATTTTTCTTGTTCAAAAAGTGGTACAAAGAACTCCACATGATACAAGAATTTAATAAGGCTCTGCATGATGTGGTCATGTCATAACGTCAACGCAATCTTGTAATGTGATAAAAACTCCACACAATATGGTGATGTGATGTGATAAAACTCCACACGATACAGACATGTTGGTCAAAGACGGTATAACTATGTCTGAATACAATAATGACAGAGCTCTACATAGTACAAGATGCCATAATAAATCTCAACCATGACAATCATTCGCAACAATGTATGCCCCCTCCAATTGGTTGGATCCAACGGATGAAAGGAATAAGAGGAGGGGGGGAAGATGCATCTTAATGATAACAGATAAAAGCAATAAAATAATTGACTAAGATATATGCACATAAGTACATATATCATGGTTAAGGTCTGGTGCCCTCATGGTTTCCCCAAATTTGGGCAATTAATAAGATAGATTTATGAGCTAGATATGATCATGTTAGCACAAGATACGGTGACCTAAGATATAAGCGATGCTAAGGAACATAAATATGTAAGCACAAGATAAACACATGATAAGGGGTGAAAGATGAACAATTAGTGAGATAAGCATAAGCATGATATATCATAAGGTAAACATGTATCCATGTATGAAGCATTAACATGGATATTATAAATCAAAATTGTATCATAAAATAAGTATTAGGAATATAGCATGAACATGTGAGTAGCATAAGTTGTAACATTAGGCACATGTAATGTATAAGCATGGAAACATACACACAAAATAAAAGCAATTCATGGGAAAAGTAAAGATAAAAAGGCCTAGAAGTCATGACGTGGATGACAAGATATCATGAGAGTGAAAGGTCGCATAAGAAAATGTAGGACAATGAATTACATGTGTAATGATGAAAGACATAGGACCATTTGAATCAACAAAAGTAGAAAGAGGAAAATATAACATAGAAAGAATATGCCCTCCAAGTGGGGAAAACAAGGTATAACAACATAATATAGAAACTGAAACAAGAATGGAAAATCATAACTAACATGGCATAAGCCAAGATCAAAGGGAGAACATAAATAAAAGGTAAAATTATATAGATAAATAAAGCATTAAAATGCTTGGCGTCTCATGAAACATGTTTAGGGAGATTATCCTCCAAGAGGTCATCCTTCTCCCAAAAATTAGCATTGTATTCTTCTACCTCAACTGCATGACTTTCTTATTTAATTACATGTGTTTCCTCTTGATAGGATTTGGTATTCTAGGTTAACACATTGGTAATAGCTAAAACTATAGGGGCTTTCTTCTATGCCATTTTTTCTCACCTCTTTGGAGGTGGTCCCATATAGATAGATCCTACATATATTGAACCACAACATTTTTCTTTAGAATCCATGAAGTAGCACCTTTAGAATGAAATACCATTTTTTTCATTACAGTACTTTTGTCCTTCTTAGGTAGAATAGGGGGTAAAGTATGGTTGATATGATCATGTACCTGTTGTCAATCAGGATTGCGCCACTAGTCAAGTCAAGCTTGACTATCCTGTTGAAACATGGAAACCCCCCCAAATTCTGGGTGATCTATGGTGAGAGGGAATCTCCAGAGTGAGCTGGTTCTCCTTATGATTTTCCTAATCTAATTGACTTGCAAGGGAAAAGGGATAGAAGGATATGTTGAAATAAAGAACTGAAATGTAATCTAGGTGATACACAATCAGATCTTACTCACAGTCAGACCACAAAACTCTGATCTTCACAACACTTCTTATTTTACTCAATTCATAAATATTTTGCGTGAAGGTTTAATTAAACACAACATGCAACCAAAATTAAGCAAAAAATTGCATACCCTATTACAAAACCAAGACAAAAACAGAGGATAAATACTTATCACGGTGTAATATCAAATCAATTGTGCAACAAGAGAGGAAAAAATGAAGGAAAATTGTTTCTCTATATCTCAAGGAATAATGAGTACAATGAAATGAGTACAACACTCTCGATGTGAGAGGAAGACTCTGGTATCTCTATACTCTGATCTCTACTCTATGCTGTAAAACTCTAACTAGAATTGGAACTGCTGAAAAAGAAATGAATCTCTGTCATATATGCTGTAGCATGATCTTCCCCTGAAAGCCGGAAAAAAGCTCCTAAAAATAGACTCCAAGTCCATTTTTTAGCACCTCAGAAAAGCACAAATAAAAGCACTCAAAAAGAGTCCAAACTATCAAATCATGATGCCAAAAGACTCCCTGATGTGACGCCAACACAAATATGCTTTCTTCTGCCCATGAGATCTCAAATTTTTTCCATATCTGCCTCTTAAATAAAACAAATCGAAGAAGAATATTTGATTTGTCTTATTAGCTCTAACTGCCTAAAAATAGTTAAGTTTTAAAAGCAATTTATAAATGATTGCTTTAAAACTAACTTTACAATGCTTGGCAGTTTGATTTTATTCCCTATTCGATTTGATTTACAAAAACAAAGCAAATCTCTATGGCTTATAATTTTGCCATTTTGTCATTACAATGCTCGATTTTTCAATAAAAAATCATAAAAATAATTAAGGAATTATATGTTTTTTGCAAAAAATTGAAACATATGATGCTCATCTCTTATTTGATCTACAAAAAATCTATAAAGGCATGCTCACACTTCAAATGTTTTTGTAAGTTGCACTAAGGGCATGTGGGCCCATCTCAATCTTAAAAGGGGACTGCAAGAATCATCTAAGGGCATAATGGCCTATGTGTTAAAGCATGTAATATTTCTCTAAGGCATTAAAGCCTAGGTTTTGACATGATACCACAATGGCATTAGTTAGGCAAATAAAATGAAACTTCCATGTGATAAATGCCATATTCCGTCTTAGGGCTTCCGAAAATGCTAAAACAAAACAACTTTTTGCCCTATCATTTCGGGTTAACTTGCAAAATGTAACTTTCATGAAAATGGGGCTCTGCACAGCCGCCACATCTAGGGTTTGAACCTGGAAATCCGCCATTCTACTATTTCTGTGGCATTTATATGGAGATCCTCATGCATGAAACCCACTAGTAAGTTTTTCTATTTCAGATTTGGGCATATTTTCAGTGTTTACAGAGGTATTTTGGTCCATTGGCCGTGGCCATATATGCTACTATAATGCAATTTTTTTAATACATTTGTTGTTACTACATCTGTGTCACCATTGGGGCCGCCATGGCAGTTGTTCGAAGCTTTTAAAAGACCCTCTAAAGAGTTTAAAAAGCACGGCCCTTCTTGTCATCTATCTCTTCAGAATGAGAGGTAAGCTTCCAGTCCTTTGATTACCATGCTACTTTCTCTGATGAAACAAAACTTGATAGGAACCTTTACCAAAATGAGAGCATTTCCTTATGTTTCTATCAAGGATATGAAACCCTCCTCGCGGCCTCTTACTGCATACTCCCCTGTATTTTTCGTATCTATATTACTCCCTGCATATGGGGCCACCGCGGCTAGGTTGGTCTGAGCATTTGTGGTTTGTATGGCATTCTAAAATTAAAACCCACGGCCTCTAATTGGAAACTCCACCTTTCCTTATATCTGAACTTGCCAAAAAATGAAACGGGTTTGAGGAAATGCATATGGGTTTTCTTGAAGCATTAAGAGAAATGGCATATTTGGTTTCAGCTCACATATGATATTTGTGCAGTCTTTACACTTTCTTAATGGCTCCAAATCCTTATTATAACTCTGAATCTATGTGTGTAGCTGTGATTATCTATGGAATTTTGTATTTCTTGTAGTTCTAAGAAATCTGTATTGAATATTTCTCTTTATCTTCTAATGCATCTTCCATTTTCTGTATCTATCACAACTGCTAGGCGTTTAGAGATTGCGTGGGCTTGATGCGCTTGGTCCATGAAACTCCAATGTGGGTTCGAGTTGTGACTATTACTGCACTTATACTTATTACTGAGTGTCCACATGGTATTATTTTGTTCTTGTCCTCGCATTTACATCTTTGAATACTCTCTTGACAGATGTAACTCTCATATATAAAACAGCATATGCCTTTATGACAACATAAAATGTATACCGTACTCACCACAAAAGTTGATCAATGTATATTCTACTACTATTCCATGACATACATTATTGATCATTCACTTGAAAACTTCTTATGTTGATATTGTATCCCGTCTGCATTGTATAATAATGATATGCTGCTCCTATCACTCTTGTACCACCGTAGATGTTATGACGAAGTTTCGAATCCCCTTGCCTTGTCATGTTGTATTTGGCATTATCATCTGTTGTGTCATTCCAATTATCTTTTGAATATTGCCTTGTTCATTGTTTCAATAATAAAGGTGGCATGACAGCATATGGCTTACGGCTGCACATTGGCTTTTCATGGCTGTCATTTGTGTTGATCTTGCTGATTCAATAGCTGATGCTACTTCTGAAGCATTTTGTTGTCTCTTTCGTAGCTGTTCTATGGCTTCTACTGCCGCTCTTTGACATGCATGCATCCAATATGAATAACATGTAGACACTAGTTAAACTTCTCCTATCACTCTTCAATTACTCTTTATGCATGGAATAATACTCATTCCTGATGTCATGCTATTACTAAAACTGTCACACATCATCAAATGATGTTGCTCTTTTTTTGCAATTATGTAGATGTATGTGACATTGTAATTCCACTTCAAAACTCTTCTCTTACTACTGTTATTTGGTGACATTGTGACAGTCACCTGAAACTTTGTGTCGCTTTATGACTGATGTAAGCTATCTTGTCCTTATGATGGCATGACCATTTCCTGTTGTCCAACACATTGTATTACATCAAATGTATTTGCATTTGAATCATATTGAATGGTTAGACTCTGTTCATTTCTCTTGAACTTTTTTGCCAATATCATGATTAAAAATGATCAATATATGACACTGTAACTTTGATATTTCAGTTTCATACCTCATTGGCAGCCATATGAAAAAACTCACTATCACTTCAGCACTTTTTGGACTGGTAGTCATAGGTGAATATTGAGCCCGAAGCCCAATAGGCAGAGTTGATGTATGGAATCTTTTACTTTATCATGCTCCTCTTTGCACAGTTTAAATGAATATTCTGATCTTATTCCCCTTAATATTTAGGGGCAGCATATTGAGCTCTACCCTTGTGGGAGCCCATTTTGCACCACATGCTAATGTATTCAAAATGGCAACATGACTTATCCTATACCTACACATGAAACAAACATATTAGAATAAAACAATGAAGTTCAATGGTTGTTTCTCTATCATTTCTTCTCGCATGTGGATGATGATCATTGATCAATGCGTTATAAACAAAGTGTTATGCCTCTTCTAATAGGATATAGGGATTTCATAAACGGAGCTTCTAACGGGACCCTTCCCACATTTTTGCAGGTTCGTGTAGAGATCAGGAGCAACAACAGAAGACAACTTCAAAGATCGAAAACCTCCAAGGCAATGATGCCTATGACCTTCTCTTTCCTATTCTTAGATGCATAGCATTTTCTTTATAGTTGGATTTGTTCAGCTATACCCATGGCTTGTGTGGGCCATTTGATATGTCATTATTTCTTTCAATGCAATGCTTATCCTTTTATGTATTTCAATTGTAAATGAATAATCATTGTGGTGAATGAAATACTTATCTCTCTTGAATGTTCTGCAATGCAATGAATGATCTGAAATTGGGCATGTACCCATGCTTCCCAATTTAAAATTCAAATCAAATCCAACCCATACCTCTCATCTACCAAATCAATCTCATCCCTCCAATCTTCCCAAAGCCCAATCTTAACCATCTATTCCTCCTTGATCCAAGCACATCCCTCCTCATCTAGTCTCATCATGCCACTTGGCAAGCTCTCCTTGCTTGAGAGCTCTCAACACTCCTCCGCCCTTTATCTCCAAATCCCATCTTAACCATCCAATCCCCATCCAAAAATCCTATAAATAGTCCCCACCCCAAGCATTTTCAAGACTCCATGCATTGTAAAGTTATGTTTTCCATATGAGGAGCCACCTACATCAACACATCAAAGGAGCACATCCACACAACAAGGGTTAGCATGTGAGGTGAACTAGATAGTTTTCATTTCATGTTTTATTCTTTCGTTTATGCTCAATTTGAGGTGTATGTGAGGTGAATGAAGGAGGTTAACTTAGATTAGCTTGTTTCTTTGTATTCATCTTCACATGCATACAATAAGCACACAAAACTTGTTGATTTAACTGTCTACAAAAATGAGAATGGAAGAGAAAACAAATTTTGTCTGCTCAAAAAGTGGTATGAAGAACTCCCTGGATTGCAAGAATTTAATAAGGGTTTACATGATGTGGCCATGTGATAAATGTCTACAAAATGTGGTAATGTGATAAAAATTCAACACAATGCGGTGATGTGAAGCAATAAAACTCTATGATATGGGCATTTCGATAAAAAAAAAAATTTATAACTATGTCTAAATACAGTAATGAGTCTCTATCTATAGCACAAGACAACATAATAAATCTCAACCATGAAAAGCACTAGTAGCAATATATGCTCCCCTCTATGTATTTGCATCCAATGGATGCAAGGAATATGAGGAGAGGGAAAATTAGATACATCTTAAAGTCAAGAGATAAAAGCAATAAAATAATTGACTAAGATATATGCATGTAATTATATATCATGTGAGAGTCTGATGTCCCCATGGTTGCCCAAATTTGGCCAATTAATAAGATAGTTTTGCAGGCTACATATGATCATGTTATCATAAGATATGGTGACTTAAGACATAAGCAATGCTAAGGAACATAAAGATGTAAGCATAAGATAAAGACATGATAGGGAGTAAAACATGAACTGTTTGTGAGATAAACATAAGCATGATATATATCATAAGATAAACATGTATCCATAGATGAAGCATTAATGAGTACTATAATTCATAGTGTATCATAAAATAAGCATTAGGGACATAGTATCAACATGTGAGTAGCATAAGTTGTAACATTATGCATAGGTAATGTATAAACATACACACAAAATAGAAGCAATGCATGACAAAAACAAAGATTAAAAAGGTCAAAAAGGCATGTCATGAATCACTCACAAGATATCGTAAGAGTGAAAGGTCGCATAGGAAAATGTAGGACAATGAATGACATGTGTAATGATAAAAAGGGAATAGAACCATTTGAAATGAACAAACTATAAAGAGGGAAATATAACATAGAAAGAAGATGTCCGCCAAATCTAAACTCCAAATGTTTGACATAGTCTCCGACCCTTTCTCTTGTTGTAACAATTAAAGAACAATTTCCTACCCTGAGGATAAATGATTGCATCCCTCACATACTCAGCATTGTCAAACAGCCTATCAGAAAGAATTCCTACTCCTTGAGCATGCTTTGCCCTTTTAGAAGAATGTGGGAGTTGACATATAATGTCCTCATCTAGCTCTCTCTTTCTTTTTCCGATTTGGGGTTGTGGACGGCTCATTTTAGAGTTTTTTACAGGGGCTACAGTTTAATAAAGGGCTAATAACTAGGGTTTAATTGTAATTTAAAACTCCTGTAAACAGCACAGGAAACCCCATTTCAATGTTGCAAATTCAATAAGCTTCTTATATAGTGAGAGGCACGGAAAAAATCACTTACCCGTTTTCAGCTCCTAAAGACCCAAGCTCACTCCAGTCACGCTCTATCGAAATTGCCTCGACAGCAAGATCCTCTCCACACCATTATTTTGTTGTTTGAGAATGGATAATTGAATAGAATTAGTCGTGTCTTTAGTTTGTATGGTAAAAACCATCACCTCTGTAATAAAATCTTAAGCGAGCAAAACTTGCATGTCATTTGCTAGTTGTTCCTTATGTTTTAATACAAACGATTGCTCCTACCGAGAAAAAATTTGATCAACGGCCAGCGCATTGTCGCAAACTCATTTAAAACCCAACAATTGGAATTGCACCACAAAGACCATCAACGGTGCAAATGAGAAACTGTTGTCTGTCATGTGCAAATGGGTCTTGGGGGTCCCACATTATTATTGAGCTTTTGGGATGAAAAATCCATGGTGTCAGCAATTCAAAACACTAGGTGTCAGCATAATGCGCAAGCGCAAATAAATCTCAATCCCCATCAAGAAACTATGATGCCTTCAAAACTCTATGCAGCAAATGAGAAGGTGCCAAGTGAACAACGTGGTCCCTAACCAATCTCCAATAGTGACACACGGTAGAAAAGCGTGCACCCGCACATTAGACAAGCGAGAACTTTTAAAGACCACACTAGAAAGAACTAGTCTGGCACTAATGAAACGTTGGCAAGTAGGAGATGGCAAGGTCCCACAAGAAAAATGTCATACAACATAGAAATGGTCCTTGGGGTCCACGTGGCCGCAAATTAGAAGGGTGCACAAATATGAAATGCATGACCCAAAGGATCAATGTGATGCAACAACAATGTGCCACATAAATGCTGACAAGGATGGTCATGGGGACCACGAACACAAGTGCATCAGAGAGGAAATAAAATAAAATTTAATGCATGCTTCTTAAAAGATTCAACAAGTTGTGAGGACAAAGGGGCTAGTAAACAAACGACCCCGGTGACATCAAGATGCAACTTAAGGACTCGAGGACAAGTCGAAACGGTCAACACAAAAATATGACATCAGAACACAGACCAAACAAGAGATTTAGGGTTTAAACTTAAAGGGATAAAACCTTGTGAAATACATCCTAAAACCCTGAAAACCTTTAATAGTTCCAACAGAAATAGGTGAAGCTTGTGAAGAGACGCATTAAAAAATAGGTGAAGAGAAATTATCTTTATACAAGAGGGTGTGTTAAATAGGTTGGTGAATTTCATTTCAAGATAGCGATGGCTTTCTTTTTGTTGGCTTCCATGATGTATTCATTTATGTCTTCCATACCAGGGAGCACTTAACCCCATTAATTCATCTATCAGGGATTTTGTTGGGATCCTCAGAAGGTAGATTCAATTGTGCATATTTATAACTGGTGATCTTATCATGCAGGCCAAATAATGGCAGCAAAGCTTAAGTCAGGTTGCCAAGATGGCAAGTTCCACATTGCCAGCCACCTAGCATTCTTGTCTTTTGAGCGCACGTGGCTTATCATGCCTATTGATCAGACACTCCATTTACTTCGGCCTATATATTGAAGTTACTTCTTTTCATTCTCACTTTGCCTTTTATGTTGTCTATTGCCACTCAATTTATCTGTCATCAATGGCACTCTAGACTCTGAATCTTCAGGTTTTTCTTCCTCCAATCGAGGGCGAACCCATCAACCAAAGAGATATGAATACGGTTTTCCTTCGCGAGATCTTTGAAGTTGAATGTGACAGCTTGGAATTTGTTGTGCTTTGTGTTCTACGATACTTCCTATTCCAACCGGAAGACAGGCAGCTCAAGGGATCTAAAATAGCTTTCACCTTTGTGTCTAACATTTTTGACTTGACATAGGACCAAGAGTATACCCACTCCATATGCTTTAGGTTGGTTCATAACTCATTTTTTAATGCAGAAAGATGGAGGGAAGTGTTGGCGATCTACGACTATCAAGAGGGAGTGGCTCCGATCAGAGGGATTTTTTAATGTCGGTTCTTTCAAACTTCACATCACACGGTATGTGTGTTCATGGGCTTACAGAGAGTTCTCCGATTGGATTGCGCCAATGCTTTTAATTGTCCCCTGAATGCTCATAGTTTCTAGGTATCGGATGGACTTGTGGAGAGGGCAAAAGATGTGTTTAATGCAATTAGATTCTTGCGTCATCATGCTAATGACCTAGCTCCAGGCCCCCCTGCGAGCCTTGGGTACTCCTTTTGCCCTCCCTTTTCCAATGCCACCACCTCAGGAGCATCATGACTCTAGAATTTGGAGTAGACATGCTGGCTATAATGGTGTTGATAAGTAGGAGGTATTTTTCGCAGCATGTCAGATTATGATATTTTATTTCAGGGTTTAACTGCGTAGTTTTTGAGTCAAACACATGACCCATATTTCATGAGTAGTGGTTCACATGAACCCATCTCTCATGTTAATGAATGGTCCACTTAGCACTCATTGCATCTAGGTGATGCACACAGGGGTGAAGCATCGGGACTTCCCGGGAGGTCACCCATCCCAGTACTACTCTGACTCAAGCGCGCTTAACCATGGAGTTTCCCCCAAGGTCAAGCCCACTTAGCTTGCTACCCCATTTGCAAAACCTAAGTGGGCTTGACCTTGGGGGAAACTCCATGGTTAAGCGCGCTTGAGTCGGAGTAGTACTGGGATGGGTGACCTTCCGGGAAGTCCCGATGCTTCACCCCTGTGTGCATCACCTAGATGTAATGAGTGCTAAGTGGACCAATCATTAACATGAGAGATGGGTTCATGTGAACCACTACTCATGAAATATGGGTCATGTGTTTGACTCAAAAACTACGCTGTTAAACCCTGAAATAAAATATCATATAATGGTGTTACTTGTGTTTTGTGATCCTTCTATTTGTCTCCTGGCTATCCCCGTTGTATGCGGGTGAATTTTGTAGTCGTAAAACCAGATGATAAATTCCTGGTTATTTTTATATGGACATTGTAATAACGTTTATTTTTATTAATATAGTATGCGTGTCTATCACCTTTTAATAAAAAAGAGGGTGTCTCTCCAAGAAAATCTAGCAACCAGGAATTGTAGAATGTCACCAAAGAAAACATACAAGCTTCAAAATGTTTGCAAAAGATAACAAAAAAATATAACTAAACCTAGATAATCGAGATCACAAGAACAATGGTCTGGCAAGAGTTTTGTAATAAGATCAAGATTGCATGAAAGATGAAGAAAGTAGGAGCAAAACCTAAACTAGCTGATTACATGGGGGGATCTAAGGATAATTCAAAATTTCATAATCTACCATCTATTAATATTTTTGGCAAAGAGATTAGGGTGTAATAACCATACACAATTTTTTTTTTTTTTTCAAATAGAAATGCAACTGAAATGTCCGAACACATTCTAATCACCAAGATCCCAGGGTGGGCAAGGTGAGAGCATACGGTGCTTTGACCACACAACTATCTACAAATGAATGTAATCACAGAATGAATTGCGCAAGTCGAACAGAGCATGCAGGAAGCAGAGTCAACCCAAATCTAACACCTCTTCAGAGAACAAGAGTGCGTAAATGCAAAGCCACTAGTAGAATGTCTAAGCTTGATCAAACCAAAATGTTTGATAACAAGCAAGCTTGTTTGCCAAACGGGATAGAATGAAATACTATACTAACTGGTGGTAAACCATCTAGTTTTAGAATATGAAATACATGACTAGACAAGCCTTCAGTGGTACTACCATCCAAGATTGCAACAAACATGAAATGCAATATAATAGATAAATTATCTATCAAATGATCGTAAGAGCTGATATAAATATTCTTATCAAACTTATTACACTCCTACAAAAAACATATTAGCGTATCAAAACACATATAAACATGCTCACAATGGCCACTAACTGAAGTATACCACTAAAAGATTATTACAAAGGATGCTACAAGTCTGATTTCAACACTCAATCTACTGCTCACACTGTTCAAACTTATTTGAACTAAAACTATATCATGTTGAACAAAAAAATACCACTAATGACTTGCATAAACTATCTAAACTATTGTTAAAACACTCTTAAATAGTACGACCTCATGTATTCATACCAGACTCCACCAAACAGCCAAGGAGGAGGCAAGCAAAGGCAGTGCTTAAACTTCCCAAAGCTCACGCCTCCTAGTTCAGGCATTTACGGCTTGTCCTCATGTTGCACGACCTCAATTAAAATTGATTTGGAGGCCTTTAAGGGCTGCAACTCCCACAATACCCAAAGCACCCACCTTAAAAAGGATGCAACAACAAAGAAATGTTCCTTAGCCAGAAACTCCATGTCCAGCTCAATAGAACATTAGTAACGCTTCACTAGGGATAGTACGACCCTTCATGAAGCTCCATCTAATTGCCTCAAACTCTCCATATGTTATGCCGGTCCTTCAATATATAATAAAATATCAAAGATTCATCAAAATACATCAAATACTTCCATTATCAACAACAAAAAATAAAAACTCCACTTGTAGCACAAATGTGACTTCTGGATGAAATCACCAAATCTAGTTAGGAGGTTTTTCATTCTGGAAACCGGTATTCCAAGAGGGTCTTTGTCCTCATGAAATATGAGAAGAACTCAAGTTCTCACTAAGAGCAAATAGCAAATACAAAATAACAGTCTAACCCCAAAATTGTGCTCAACATCTCCTTTTATAACTTTCTTGAGGGAATAAAATATTAATTTCCCATATCCCTCCATATTTTCCTCAAAATAATAAAACATAACATTTTATTGTGTGCAGAAGTCTCGTTATGTCCCCTTGAGCCTAGCGCCACTTAACTGCACAACTTAAAGTAACCTTTGATTAAATGATTAAATAAGCTATCAAAATTAAAATATAAAGTGAAATTACTTTTGACAACTTAAAATAATTATTCAGTTTATTTTCCGTTGCATAAGGCCTACGGGAAAATTTTGGAAAATAGGCTAATGGCACACGAACTGCTTACGAGTGAGAAGGGGACATTATATAGGGGAATATTGTCAAACTCAATAGATGTTGGGCAGACAAGAGTTACAACAAAAAAGAAGTCAAAATAAAATTGTCCTGGTCATTAAGTGGGGCTTGCACAACTATACTTTCATGAGATGGAATCATGATTGTGCAAACATCTATGTGATTGTGTTTTACAAATTAAAAATATGATATAATGGCTACAACATGTAAATTTAACACAAAAACATTAAGAATATGTGACCAGAAACACAAACTGACACACATAATAAATTGCGTCCAAACCAAAGAATAAGGCTAAGGATGGGATAAATAAGTCCTAAAACATACTATAGGAGTAGGAAATAACATGGGTACAATTTGTAGTGTCAGTATGCAATTTTTAAAAGATATTCAAATTGAAAATAGATGATTTCCCACCTCAAAGCTTGATGAAAAAACCTTTTAAGACCAACAAATAGATCTTCAAGGGTAGAAAAAGGATTATCTTTCGCCACCACCAATAGACTCTAAACTATAGAGGAGATGTCCTCTCATGTCAATTGGTGCCTAACTATCCACTCTTTGATGATGAGGCTTGCCTCTCCGTCTGGTTTAATATTTCTTCCCCTTAACTTTATTAAATGTCTTCTTTAAGTCTAACTTGGAGCTACCAATTTTAATCACCAACAAATATTATAGAAAAGGCAATATATTCAATGAACTCATCATCATATTTATTTCATAGAAAAGTAGATCTTAAATTAATACTAGGAAAATCTTAGTGATTATTTTTTCTTGTTACCATTTCAAATGTGAATGGAATTGTAGTATTCTCTCATTCAATGAAATATTTTATTGTAAATGGAAGAGGTGAAACAATACGTATTGTGATTTTAAGAAAAAAAGATGATGTAATATTAGATACTCCAAAAGAGGAGATAAAAAAATACCACATATAGTTTTTAAATTTTAGTTTTAAATTTAAAAAGATAAATTTTAAATGACCAAATGGTCATAATCACTTGGTAAATTGTAATAGAACATAATATAGGATGTCAACTTCTAGAGAACAATGCAATGTGTTGCAATATCCATGTAATGTGTTCTACTATATTTTGAGATGGTTGATTGGCCTATTTTTGACCTAGAATAATTTATTGAAGCACTTACAAATTAAATTTGTAATTATAAAAAATAATTTTATTTTGTTTATAATTTAAAAGTTATCAATTAAAGAAAGTGATGAAAGTAGATGAAAGAATACGCAATGCCAAAGGTTTTACTATTTGGAACTAAATGGAAGTTTAATTGCCTAAATGTCTAACTATAGAAGAAGAAAAGACCTTGTTCTCCAACAAATTGAGTATTCTTATTCAATATTATCCCAATAATCCTTTTACAATTCATAAATGATTTGTGTAAAAATAAACACAAGCATTCTTTATTGTTCCCTAAAAATTTTCATATAAATATATTATAATACTTTATATTTCTTGATTTCTTTAATTTTATTTATATTTTACAATTTTAAAATTAATTTTTTTATAAATTCATATAAAATTTACTAACAATTCTTTAATTAAATAAATAATCTATTCTTGGAAATTATATAAATTTTCATGTAAGATGGAAATGACTTATAAAAATAGTTACTTGAAAATATATTTAAAGCGATCACATTGACCATTTCCCATGTCTTATAATTATTATTAGCATATAGAAAGACTTGATACTGTGTGAAACCAATATAATAATTTTATTGTACAGCATGTATATAAAAAAAAAATTGCGGTTTGATTGGATTTCCTCCATAGATTATATAAATGTTCTCTTAATAGTGTGTGACGAAGACAAAGCCATCTATGTGAGATAAGATTCTTAGTTTACATGTAACACAGGTCAAACATGTGCAAGTACGCTGCAGAATAGAGAAGCAGTCATTGGGCAGGTGACGTCCACATGAGAATAGGCATGCAAGTCCACAATATAATTTCACCGTCACCGTTTCCTGTATTTCCAAAATTTTTAAAAAAAAAATTGCGAAAAACATGGACATAGTCATTGGAGTTGGGCTGTTTATGAATATAAATAAGAAAAGGCAGACCTAGTCTTTGGCCTCGCTGTTTCACCATTTCATCATCTTCCGTATTTCCAAAATTTAAAAGAATGGATTTGCCAAAAATGGACATAGTCAAAACGTATGCAGACCTAGTCTTTGGCATTGCTGTTTGAGAGGTTATAAATAGCAGCTTGCTTGTGAGTAGGAAGCATTGGAGTTTTGTTTAAACTGAATTAGTTAATCTATTGAGAATGGGAGAGAAAGCGAAGATGTGGTGTTCTGCAATATTTATGCTGTCGTCTGTTATCGCAATGGTGTTGGCAGGTGATCCTGATCCTTTACAGGACTTTTGCGTTGCCCAGGTTAAGGGTCAAGGTATTATTCCCCACTAACAAGAACTTCACTAAATTTAGTTATGCTGGTAAATAATTGTTAGTATATGTATTATGAATTGACAGCATTGCATTGCATTGAATTGCAGATGTGTTTGTGAACGGGTTCACATGTAAGCCAGCAGGGGACGTTAAGGCTGATGATTTCTTCTTCCCTGGATTGCGTGTAGCAGGCGACACCAGCAAGATGTTTGGTTCCAACGTGACTGCAGCAAATGTAATGACATTTCCAGGTTTGAACACGTTGGGAATATCTATGGTACGCATTGACTATGCCGCATATGGAGGACTCAACCCTCCTCACACGCATCCTAGAGCCACTGAGATTCTGTTTGTTATGGAGGGCTCTCTCAATGTGGGTTTTGTCACCACTGACATGAAACCTCGTTTGTTTACCAAAACTCTGGAGAAGGGAGACGTGTTCGTCTTCCCCAAAGCGTTGGTGCATTTCCAGCAGAACGTGGGGCATACAAATGCAGTAGCAATTGCCGCTCTGAGCAGCCAGCTTCCCGGAACTCAGCAAATTGCCACAGCCTTGTTTGGAGCCACTCCGCCTATCGATGACGCTCTTCTTGCAAAAGCTTTCCAAATCAGCAAGAAGCTGGTCGACAAGCTACAGGCTAAATTCTAGGAAAACATGAAATGCTATTGCTCACGAATGCTCTTCTTACTTGTCTTAATAATTCATTATTCATTGTAATACAAATTATTCTTGAGAGAATGAACATGCTTCTACATGCCCACCCATATACTTTTACAAATACTCTCGTACAAAAATAATTTAGAAACCTTGTTCAACAGTTCAAAAATATACGCTACATCTTGCTATAGATGTTAGCACTTATCATACAAAAACCATATAAACATTCACCAGCATCTCTAAAAATGAAAAAAGGTACATATGCCTTTAAAAGCTTAAATATTACACCTTACATTTCTTAATATTCGGGAAGCAAGCTGCATTAATGGAGCAGCAGTCATTAGTAGTTGAATGTAAGAAAAAGATTTAATTAAAATAATAATAAAATTTGACGTTGACATGGATATAAGCATTGGAGTTGATTGTTTATGAAGATAACTACGAGTATAGGTATTGGTCTTACCCCAATCTAGTTCTATTTTTATATAATGCTAAGGTAGAAGCTATTTTATCTCAATCTTTCTATTAATCATAATCATTTTTTTACCTTACAAATGAATTGTCAACTATCTAATAGGTCTAGTTCTACACTTTTCTTTATGAGATTAATATTAATAGAATGAAATGGAGAAAATTTCTCTCAAGTTCGAGTTATTTCAAGTAATT
The DNA here is from genome assembly GCA_027924645.1 of Cunninghamia lanceolata. Taxonomy (NCBI): domain Eukaryota; kingdom Viridiplantae; phylum Streptophyta; class Pinopsida; order Cupressales; family Cupressaceae; genus Cunninghamia; species Cunninghamia lanceolata. The sequence continues at coordinate 4,042,544 of BSBN01000246.1, forward strand.
ATTTTCTATGACACCCTTTGAAATAACTTGAACAAACTCCCATTTGATTCAATAACATAAAAGCACTATTGATTGTTATATATAATATATATTAAGATGATGTCTACCAATCCTTTTTCATAGTTATCTATGACGAGAAGTATGTGGTCGAGTGCCTAAAGGCCCTCTATACACACAAGATATGGTTCACCTCTCTACCCAAAGGCCCTCCTTCACTTCATCGGGACAGTCCCTCCAGCCAAACTAGATAATAGAGTTTAAACAAATAATAGAATTGAAATAATGTGATAATTAAATAAGAGAATAATTGTACTTATCTCTAGGATCGATGATAGATAAATGATGCTAATGTTATTCAAGAATGCTTCGCTACTGTTATAAGATTAACTGTCTCAGTCTAATGAATATCTCACGGTCTCAACTAGCACAAAAAACCTACAAATCAATGTCAAGCCCTGCGTGATCAATCTCGACTACCACACAACTGATCTAACACACAAGACCGATCTAAGATGTGCAAGAACGATTTGATAGAAAATGCACCTAAGAATTATGTTTGCCTTTGCTTGTTTGATATCTCAAAAGTTAAGGTGGTGCCTAGAGACACTGTTAAGGAGCTTGTTAGCTTGATAGGTGAATGGGTTTTTCCAGGTCAAACCCTTGGAAACCCCATTTAACAATGCTCAAAAAGATCAAAGACCCCATTTGCAAACATGGAAATTGCCTATATGATGATAATGCAAATCTGATTCCTTTATTCCCCTTGAGAATTGAAGTGTGCCTTCATTATTCTTCTCTTTTATCAATTATTCTTGTGTTCCTCCTATGAAATTAAATGTGTCATGAATGTCTTTAAATACCATGGCATTACAACATATTGCATGGAATGTGTGTCGGGTCATCTTCCAACAACTAGTAAAAGGGGCAGAGAAAGTCTCAATTTACATTAGATTTTAGAGATCATTTGTGTGCTCATTAGGGTTGATCGTGATCAATCTCTCACCCCAAAAAAATGATCTAAAGCGATAAAGTGGTAATCTCAAGATGGAGAACTAATATCTAGAAATTACTTCAAAATGGGTGTGAGATATAGATGAATATGGATTGGGTCGTGAGCCAAATCTAACACAAGAGTCTACCACTTATCGATATGTTATTGTATTAGGACGTTCCCTTCAACGTGGGAACAAAACTAAATGCGAATTGGCAAGGCTATCCTAATTTTACCTTTACATTTTGCCTCCATTTTGATGTGCATGTGAATCTAACATGAGCAAGCTATTCAAAGTATATTCAAATTCTCAGCCAACATGAACAATAAGTATTTAGGTACTCATAAAGGATATTGTCTCTATAAAGGATACAATGAATCATCTTTGCATTCTCCTTGGTATGAGCACTCCAAAACTTGCAAAAAAACAAAAAATTGTCAATGAGTATTGTCATCCACATGAGTAAAATAAGTGTAGACACCTAAAATTGTCCACTCTTCATGTCATCCCCAAACATCCCTGAACTCCTCTAAACCATCACTAACCATCCCTAAACATCCCTAATTCATCCCTAAACTCCTCTAAACTATCGCTAAAATATCTCTAATTCATCCCCAAACCCCTCTAAGCCATCACACTTCATAAGGTTCTTTCCTTTATTCTTCTAACCTCTTTTGACACACTTCATAAAGGTTCTTTTTCACTTTCATAAGCAGGTTCCATTGAGTGTTTATCTATGTATCCAAATTAAAATGAATCGTCTTGGAAAGAATCCCATATGGATCTCATGTAAACTTTACAAAAGTCAAGTCTAACACAAGAGAATGCAACTTCTCAACATGTTATTACATTATGGCATTCCCATCAAGATGAGCACAAAACTAAATGGGAATTAGCAAGTCTATTCTAGTTTTACCATTACATTTTGCCCCCACCTTGATATCCATCCAAATCTAACATGATCATGCATTTCAAAGTATATGGAAATTCTCAACCAACATGAAAAATAAATATTTAGATACCCGTAAAGGATATTGTCTCTATAAAACAATAGAATCAATTATGTATTCTCCTCCGTATGAGTGCTCCATCAAAACTTGCAAAACAAAAAAAAGTATGCAATGAGTAGTATCTTCCGAAAGCACAACTTATTGCTTTAATAGTCTACAAACAATGAAAAGGGGAGACAAAGGAGAAGAAATTTTTCTTGTTCAAAAAGTGGTACAAAGAACTCCACATGATACAAGAATTTAATAAGGCTCTGCATGATGTGGTCATGTCATAACGTCAACGCAATCTTGTAATGTGATAAAAACTCCACACAATATGGTGATGTGATGTGATAAAACTCCACACGATACAGACATGTTGGTAAAAGACGGTATAACTATGTCTGAATACAATAATGACAGAGCTCTACATAGTACAAGATGCCATAATAAATCTCAACCATGACAATCATTCGCAACAATGTATGCCCCCTCCAATTGGTTGGATCCAACGGATGAAAGGAATAAGAGGAGGGGGGGAAGATGCATCTTAATGATAACAGATAAAAGCAATAAAATAATTGACTAAGATATATGCACATAAGTACATATATCATGGTTAAGGTCTGGTGCCCTCATGGTTTCCCCAAATTTGGGCAATTAATAAGATAGATTTATGAGCTAGATATGATCATGTTAGCACAAGATACGGTGACCTAAGATATAAGCGATGCTAAGGAACATAAATATGTAAGCACAAGATAAACACATGATAAGGGGTGAAAGATGAACAATTAGTGAGATAAGCATAAGCATGATATATCATAAGGTAAACATGTATCCATGTATGAAGCATTAACATGGATATTATAAATCAAAATTGTATCATAAAATAAGTATTAGGAATATAGCATGAACATGTGAGTAGCATAAGTTGTAACATTAGGCACATGTAATGTATAAGCATGGAAACATACACACAAAATAAAAGCAATTCATGGGAAAAGTAAAGATAAAAAGGCCTAGAAGTCATGACGTGGATGACAAGATATCATGAGAGTGAAAGGTCGCATAAGAAAATGTAGGACAATGAATTACATGTGTAATGATGAAAGACATAGGACCATTTGAATCAACAAAAGTAGAAAGAGGAAAATATAACATAGAAAGAATATGCCCTCCAAGTGGGGAAAACAAGGTATAACAACATAATATAGAAACTGAAACAAGAATGGAAAATCATAACTAACATGGCATAAGCCAAGATCAAAGGGAGAACATAAATAAAAGGTAAAATTATATAGATAAATAAAGCATTAAAATGCTTGGCGTCTCATGAAACATGTTTAGGGAGATTATCCTCCAAGAGGTCATCCTTCTCCCAAAAATTAGCATTGTATTCTTCTACCTCAACTGCATGACTTTCTTATTTAATTACATGTGTTTCCTCTTGATAGGATTTGGTATTCTAGGTTAACACATTGGTAATAGCTAAAACTATAGGGGCTTTCTTCTATGCCATTTTTTCTCACCTCTTTGGAGGTGGTCCCATATAGATAGATCCTACATATATTGAACCACAACATTTTTCTTTAGAATCCATGAAGTAGCACCTTTAGAATGAAATACCATTTTTTTCATTACAGTACTTTTGTCCTTCTTAGGTAGAATAGGGGGTAAAGTATGGTTGATATGATCATGTACCTGTTGTCAATCAGGATTGCGCCACTAGTCAAGTCAAGCTTGACTATCCTGTTGAAACATGGAAACCCCCCCAAATTCTGGGTGATCTATGGTGAGAGGGAATCTCCAGAGTGAGCTGGTTCTCCTTATGATTTTCCTAATCTAATTGACTTGCAAGGGAAAAGGGATAGAAGGATATGTTGAAATAAAGAACTGAAATGTAATCTAGGTGATACACAATCAGATCTTACTCACAGTCAGACCACAAAACTCTGATCTTCACAACACTTCTTATTTTACTCAATTCATAAATATTTTGCGTGAAGGTTTAATTAAACACAACATGCAACCAAAATTAAGCAAAAAATTGCATACCCTATTACAAAACCAAGACAAAAACAGAGGATAAATACTTATCACGGTGTAATATCAAATCAATTGTGCAACAAGAGAGGAAAAAATGAAGGAAAATTGTTTCTCTATATCTCAAGGAATAATGAGTACAATGAAATGAGTACAACACTCTCGATGTGAGAGGAAGACTCTGGTATCTCTATACTCTGATCTCTACTCTATGCTGTAAAACTCTAACTAGAATTGGAACTGCTGAAAAAGAAATGAATCTCTGTCATATATGCTGTAGCATGATCTTCCCCTGAAAGCCGGAAAAAAGCTCCTAAAAATAGACTCCAAGTCCATTTTTTAGCACCTCAGAAAAGCACAAATAAAAGCACTCAAAAAGAGTCCAAACTATCAAATCATGATGCCAAAAGACTCCCTGATGTGACGCCAACACAAATATGCTTTCTTCTGCCCATGAGATCTCAAATTTTTTCCATATCTGCCTCTTAAATAAAACAAATCGAAGAAGAATATTTGATTTGTCTTATTAGCTCTAACTGCCTAAAAATAGTTAAGTTTTAAAAGCAATTTATAAATGATTGCTTTAAAACTAACTTTACAATGCTTGGCAGTTTGATTTTATTCCCTATTCGATTTGATTTACAAAAACAAAGCAAATCTCTATGGCTTATAATTTTGCCATTTTGTCATTACAATGCTCGATTTTTCAATAAAAAATCATAAAAATAATTAAGGAATTATATGTTTTTTGCAAAAAATTGAAACATATGATGCTCATCTCTTATTTGATCTACAAAAAATCTATAAAGGCATGCTCACACTTCAAATGTTTTTGTAAGTTGCACTAAGGGCATGTGGGCCCATCTCAATCTTAAAAGGGGACTGCAAGAATCATCTAAGGGCATAATGGCCTATGTGTTAAAGCATGTAATATTTCTCTAAGGCATTAAAGCCTAGGTTTTGACATGATACCACAATGGCATTAGTTAGGCAAATAAAATGAAACTTCCATGTGATAAATGCCATATTCCGTCTTAGGGCTTCCGAAAATGCTAAAACAAAACAACTTTTTGCCCTATCATTTCGGGTTAACTTGCAAAATGTAACTTTCATGAAAATGGGGCTCTGCACAGCCGCCACATCTAGGGTTTGAACCTGGAAATCCGCCATTCTACTATTTCTGTGGCATTTATATGGAGATCCTCATGCATGAAACCCACTAGTAAGTTTTTCTGTTTCAGATTTGGGCATATTTTCAGTGTTTACAGAGGTATTTTGGTCCATTGGCCGTGGCCATATATGCTACTATAATGCAATTTTTTTAATACATTTGTTGTTACTACATCTGTGTCACCATTGGGGCCGCCATGGCAGTTGTTCAAAGCTTTTAAAAGACCCTCTAAAGAGTTTAAAAAGCACGGCCCTTCTTGTCATCTATCTCTTCAGAATGAGAGGTAAGCTTCCAGTCCTTTGATTACCATGCTACTTTCTCTGATGAAACAAAACTTGATAGGAACCTTTACCAAAATGAGAGCATTTCCTTATGTTTCTATCAAGGATACGAAACCCTCCTCGCGGCCTCTTACTGCATACTCCCCTGTATTTTTCGTATCTATATTACTCCCCGCATATGGGGCCACCGCGGCTAGGTTGGTCTGAGCATTTGTGGTTTGTATGGCATTCTAAAATTAAAACCCACGACCTCTAATTGGAAACTCCACCTTTCCTTATATCTGAACTTGCCAAAAAATGAAACGGGTTTGAGGAAATGCATATGGGTTTTCTTGAAGCATTAAGAGAAATGGCATATTTGGTTTCAGCTCACATATGATATTTGTGCAGTCTTTACACTTTCTTAATGGCTCCAAATCCTTATTATAACTCTGAATCTATGTGTGTAGCTGTGATTATCTATGGAATTTTGTATTTCTTGTAGTTCTAAGAAATCTGTATTGAATATTTCTCTTTATCTTCTAATGCATCTTCCATTTTCTGTATCTATCACAACTGCTAGGCGTTTAGAGATTGCGTGGGCTTGATGCGCTTGGTCCATGAAACTCCAATGTGGGTTCGAGTTGTGACTATTACTGCACTTATACTTATTACTGAGTGTCCACATGGTATTATTTTGTTCTTGTCCTCGCATTTACATCTTTGAATACTCTCTTGACAGATGTAACTCTCATATATAAAACAGCATATGCCTTTATGACAACATAAAATGTATACCGTACTCACCACAAAAGTTGATCAATGTATATTCTACTACTATTCCATGACATACATTATTGATCATTCACTTGAAAACTTCTTATGTTGATATTGTATCCCGTCTGCATTGTATAATAATGATATGCTGCTCCTATCACTCTTGTACCACCGTAGATGTTATGACGAAGTTTCGAATCCCCTTGCCTTGTCATGTTGTATTTGGCATTATCATCTGTTGTGTCATTCCAATTATCTTTTGAATATTGCCTTGTTCATTGTTTCAATAATAAAGGTGGCATGACAGCATATGGCTTACGGCTGCACATTGGCTTTTCATGGCTGTCATTTGTGTTGATCTTGCTGATTCAATAGCTGATGCTACTTCTGAAGCATTTTGTTGTCTCTTTCGTAGCTGTTCTATGGCTTCTACTGCCGCTCTTTGACATGCATGCATCCAATATGAATAACATGTAGACACTAGTTAAACTTCTCCTATCACTCTTCAATTACTCTTTATGCATGGAATAATACTCATTCCTGATGTCATGCTATTACTAAAACTGTCACACATCATCAAATGATGTTGCTCTTTTTTTGCAATTATGTAGATGTATGTGACATTGTAATTCCACTTCAAAACTCTTCTCTTACTACTGTTATTTGGTGACATTGTGACAGTCACCTGAAACTTTGTGTCGCTTTATGACTGATGTAAGCTATCTTGTCCTTATGATGGCATGACCATTTCCTGTTGTCCAACACATTGTATTACATCAAATGTATTTGCATTTGAATCATATTGAATGGTTAGACTCTGTTCATTTCTCTTGAAATTTTTTGCCAATATCATGATTAAAAATGATCAATATATGACACTGTAACTTTGATATTTCAGTTTCATACCTCATTGGCAGCCATATGAAAAAACTCACTATCACTTCAGCACTTTTTGGACTGGTAGTCATAGGTGAATATTGAGCCCGAAGCCCAATAGGCAGAGTTGATGTATGGAATCTTTTACTTTATCATGCTCCTCTTTGCACAGTTTAAATGAATATTCTGATCTTATTCCCCTTAATATTTAGGGGCAGCATATTGAGCTCTACCCTTGTGGGAGCCCATTTTGCACCACATGCTAATGTATTCAAAATGGCAACATGACTTATCCTATACCTACACATGAAACAAACATATTAGAATAAAACAATGAAGTTCAATGGTTGTTTCTCTATCATTTCTTCTCGCATGTGGATGATGATCATTGATCAATGCGTTATAAACAAAGTGTTATGCCTCTTCTAATAGGATATAGGGATTTCATAAACGGAGCTTCTAACGGGACCCTTCCCACATTTTTGCAGGTTCGTGTAGAGATCAGGAGCAACAACAGAAGACAACTTCAAAGATCGAAAACCTCCAAGGCAATGATGCCTATGACCTTCTCTTTCCTATTCTTAGATGCATAGTTTCTTTATAGTTGGATTTGTTCAGCTATACCCATGGCTTGTGTGGGCCATTTGATATGTCATTATTTCTTTCAATGCAATGCTTATCCTTTTATGTATTTCAATTGTAAATGAATAATCATTGTGGTGAATGAAATACTTATCTCTCTTGAATGTTCTGCAATGCAATGAATGATCTGAAATTGGGCATGTACCCATGCTTCCCAATTTAAAATTCAAATCAAATCCAACCCATACCTCTCATCTACCAAATCAATCTCATCCCTCCAATCTTCCCAAAGCCCAATCTTAACCATCTATTCCTCCTTGATCCAAGCACATCCCTCCTCATCTAGTCTCATCATGCCACTTGGCAAGCTCTCCTTGCTTGAGAGCTCTCAACACTCCTCCGCCCTTTATCTCCAAATCCCATCTTAACCATCCAATCCCCATCCAAAAATCCTATAAATAGTCCCCACCCCAAGCATTTTCAAGACTCCATGCATTGTAAAGTTATGTTTTCCATATGAGGAGCCACCTACATCAACACATCAAAGGAGCACATCCACACAACAAGGGTTAGCATGTGAGGTGAACTAGATAGTTTTCATTTCATGTTTTATTCTTTCGTTTATGCTCAATTTGAGGTGTATGTGAGGTGAATGAAGGAGGTTAACTTAGATTAGCTTGTTTCTTTGTATTCATCTTCACATGCATACAGTAAGCACACAAAACTTGTTGATTTAACTGTCTACAAAAATGAGAATGGAAGAGAAAACAAATTTTGTCTGCTCAAAAAGTGGTATGAAGAACTCCCTGGATTGCAAGAATTTAATAAGGGTTTACATGATGTGGCCATGTGATAAATGTCTACAAAATGTGGTAATGTGATAAAAATTCAACACAATGCGGTGATGTGAAGCAATAAAACTCTATGATATGGGCATTTCGATAAAAAAAAAAATTTATAACTATGTCTAAATACAGTAATGAGTCTCTATCTATAGCACAAGACAACATAATAAATCTCAACCATGAAAAGCACTAGTAGCAATATATGCTCCCCTCTATTTATTTGCATCCAATGGATGCAAGGAATATGAGGAGAGGGAAAATTAGATACATCTTAAAGTCAAGAGATAAAAGCAATAAAATAATTGACTAAGATATATGCATGTAATTATATATCATGTGAGAGTCTGATGTCCCCATGGTTGCCCAAATTTGGCCAATTAATAAGATAGTTTTGCAGGCTACATATGATCATGTTATCATAAGATATGGTGACTTAAGACATAAGCAATGCTAAGGAACATAAAGATGTAAGCATAAGATAAAGACATGATAGGGAGTAAAACATGAACTGTTTGTGAGATAAACATAAGCATGATATATATCATAAGATAAACATGTATCCATAGATGAAGCATTAATGAGTACTATAATTCATAGTGTATCATAAAATAAGCATTAGGGACATAGTATCAACATGTGAGTAGCATAAGTTGTAACATTATGCATAGGTAATGTATAAACATACACACAAAATAGAAGCAATGCATGACAAAAACAAAGATTAAAAAGGTCAAAAAGGCATGTCATGAATCACTCACAAGATATCGTAAGAGTGAAAGGTCGCATAGGAAAATGTAGGACAATGAATGACATGTGTAATGATAAAAAGGGAATAGAACCATTTGAAATGAACAAACTATAAAGAGGGAAATATAACATAGAAAGAAGATGTCCGCCAAATCTAAACTCCAAATGTTTGACATAGTCTCCGACCCTTTCTCTTGTTGTAACAATTAAAGAACAATTTCCTACCCTGAGGATAAATGATTGCATCCCTCACATACTCAGCATTGTCAAACAGCCTATCAGAAAGAATTCCTACTCCTTGAGCATGCTTTGCCCTTTTAGAAGAATGTGGGAGTTGACATATAATGTCCTCATCTAGCTCTCTCTTTCTTTTTCCGATTTGGGGTTGTGGACGGCTCATTTTAGAGTTTTTTACAGGGGCTACAGTTTAATAAAGGGCTAATAACTAGGGTTTAATTGTAATTTAAAACTCCTGTAAACAGCACAGGAAACCCCATTTCAATGTTGCAAATTCAATAAGCTTCTTATATAGTGAGAGGCACGGAAAAAATCACTTACCCGTTTTCAGCTCCTAAAGACCCAAGCTCACTCCAGTCACGCTCTATCGAAATTGCCTCGACAGCAAGATCCTCTCCACACCATTATTTTGTTGTTTGAGAATGGATAATTGAATAGAATTAGTCGTGTCTTTAGTTTGTATGGTAAAAACCATCACCTCTGTAATAAAATCTTAAGCGAGCAAAACTTGCATGTCATTTGCTAGTTGTTCCTTATGTTTTAATACAAACGATTGCTCCTACCGAGAAAAAATTTGATCAACGGCCAGCGCATTGTCGCAAACTCATTTAAAACCCAACAATTGGAATTGCACCACAAAGACCATCAACGGTGCAAATGAGAAACTGTTGTCTGTCATGTGCAAATGGGTCTTGGGGGTCCCACATTATTATTGAGCTTTTGGGATGAAAAATCCATGGTGTCAGCAATTCAAAACACTAGGTGTCAGCATAATGCGCAAGCGCAAATAAATCTCAATCCCCATCAAGAAACTATGATGCCTTCAAAACTCTATGCAGCAAATGAGAAGGTGCCAAGTGAACAACGTGGTCCCTAACCAATCTCCAATAGTGACACACGGTAGAAAAGCGTGCACCCGCACATTAGACAAGCGAGAACTTTTAAAGACCACACTAGAAAGAACTAGTCTGGCACTAATGAAACGTTGGCAAGTAGGAGATGGCAAGGTCCCACAAGAAAAATGTCATACAACATAGAAATGGTCCTTGGGGTCCACGTGGCCGCAAATTAGAAGGGTGCACAAATATGAAATGCATGACCCAAAGGATCAATGTGATGCAACAACAATGTGCCACATAAATGCTGACAAGGATGGTCATGGGGACCACGAACACAAGTGCATCAGAGAGGAAATAAAATAAAATTTAATGCATGCTTCTTAAAAGATTCAACAAGTTGTGAGGACAAAGGGGCTAGTAAACAAACGACCCCGGTGACATCAAGATGCAACTTAAGGACTCGAGGACAAGTCGAAACGGTCAACACAAAAATATGACATCAGAACACAGACCAAACAAGAGATTTAGGGTTTAAACTTAAAGGGATAAAACCTTGTGAAATACATCCTAAAACCCTGAAAACCTTTAATAGTTCCAACAGAAATAGGTGAAGCTTGTGAAGAGACGCATTAAAAAATAGGTGAAGAGAAATTATCTTTATACAAGAGGGTGTGTTAAATAGGTTGGTGAATTTCATTTCAAGATAGCGATGGCTTTCTTTTTGTTGGCTTCCATGATGTATTCATTTATGTCTTCCATACCAGGGAGCACTTAACCCCATTAATTCATCTATCAGGGATTTTGTTGGGATCCTCAGAAGGTAGATTCAATTGTGCATATTTATAACTAGTGATCTTATCATGCAGGCCAAATAATGGCAGCAAAGCTTAAGTCAGGTTGCCAAGATGGCAAGTTCCACATTGCCAGCCACCTAGCATTCTTGTCTTTTGAGCGCACGTGGCTTATCATGCCTATTGATCAGACACTCCATTTACTTCGGCCTATATATTGAAGTTACTTCTTTTCATTCTCACTTTGCCTTTTATGTTGTCTATTGCCACTCAATTTATCTGTCATCAATGGCACTCTAGACTCTGAATCTTCAGGTTTTTCTTCCTCCAATCGAGGGCGAACCCATCAACCAAAGAGATATGAATACGGTTTTCCTTCGCGAGATCTTTGAAGTTGAATGTGACAGCTTGGAATTTGTTGTGCTTTGTGTTCTACGATACTTCCTATTCCAACCGGAAGACAGGCAGCTCAAGGGATCTAAAATAGCTTTCACCTTTGTGTCTAACATTTTTGACTTGACATAGGACCAAGAGTATACCCACTCCATATGCTTTAGGTTGGTTCATAACTCATTTTTTAATGCAGAAAGATGGAGGGAAGTGTTGGCGATCTACGACTATCAAGAGGGAGTGGCTCCGATCAGAGGGATTTTTTAATGTCGGTTCTTTCAAACTTCACATCACACGGTATGTGTGTTCATGGGCTTACAGAGAGTTCTCCGATTGGATTGCGCCAATGCTTTTAATTGTCCCCTGAATGCTCATAGTTTCTAGGTATCGGATGGACTTGTGGAGAGGGCAAAAGATGTGTTTAATGCAATTAGATTCTTGCGTCATCATGCTAATGACCTAGCTCCAGGCCCCCCTGCGAGCCTTGGGTACTCCTTTTGCCCTCCCTTTTCCAATGCCACCACCTCAGGAGCATCATGACTCTAGAATTTGGAGTAGACATGCTGGCTATAATGGTGTTGATAAGTAGGAGGTATTTTTCGCAGCATGTCAGATTATGATATTTTATTTCAGGGTTTAACTGCGTAGTTTTTGAGTCAAACACATGACCCATATTTCATGAGTAGTGGTTCACATGAACCCATCTCTCATGTTAATGAATGGTCCACTTAGCACTCATTGCATCTAGGTGATGCACACAGGGGTGAAGCATCGGGACTTCCCGGGAGGTCACCCATCCCAGTACTACTCCGACTCAAGCGCGCTTAACCATGGAGTTTCCCCCAAGGTCAAGCCCACTTAGCTTGCTACCCCATTTGCAAAACCTAAGTGGGCTTGACCTTGGGGGAAACTCCATGGTTAAGCGCGCTTGAGTCGGAGTAGTACTGGGATGGGTGACCTTCCGGGAAGTCCCGATGCTTCACCCCTGTGTGCATCACCTAGATGTAATGAGTGCTAAGTGGACCAATCATTAACATGAGAGATGGGTTCATGTGAACCACTACTCATGAAATATGGGTCATGTGTTTGACTCAAAAACTACGCTGTTAAACCCTGAAATAAAATATCATATAATGGTGTTACTTGTGTTTTGTGATCCTTCTATTTGTCTCCTGGCTATCCCCGTTGTATGCGGGTGAATTTTGTAGTCGTAAAACCAGATGATAAATTCCTGGTTATTTTTATATGGACATTGTAATAACGTTTATTTTTATTAATATAGTATGCGTGTCTATCACCTTTTAATAAAAAAGAGGGTGTCTCTCCAAGAAAATCTAGCAACCAGGAATTGTAGAATGTCACCAAAGAAAACATACAAGCTTCAAAATGTTTGCAAAAGATAACAAAAAAATATAACTAAACCTAGATAATCGAGATCACAAGAACAATGGTCTGGCAAGAGTTTTGTAATAAGATCAAGATTGCATGAAAGATGAAGAAAGTAGGAGCAAAACCTAAACTAGCTGATTACATGGGGGGATCTAAGGATAATTCAAAATTTCATAATCTACCATCTATTAATATTTTTGGCAAAGAGATTAGGGTGTAATAACCATACACAATTTTTTTTTTTTTTTCAAATAGAAATGCAACTGAAATGTCCGAACACATTCTAATCACCAAGATCCCAGGGTGGGCAAGGTGAGAGCATACGGTGCTTTGACCACACAACTATCTACAAATGAATGTAATCACAGAATGAATTGCGCAAGTCGAACAGAGCATGCAGGAAGCAGAGTCAACCCAAATCTAACACCTCTTCAGAGAACAAGAGTGCGTAAATGCAAAGCCACTAGTAGAATGTCTAAGCTTGATCAAACCAAAATGTTTGATAACAAGCAAGCTTGTTTGCCAAACGGGATAGAATGAAATACTATACTAACTGGTGGTAAACCATCTAGTTTTAGAATATGAAATACATGACTAGACAAGCCTTCAGTGGTACTACCATCCAAGATTGCAACAAACATGAAATGCAATATAATAGATAAATTATCTATCAAATGATCGTAAGAGCTGATATAAATATTCTTATCAAACTTATTACACTCCTACAAAAAACATATTAGCGTATCAAAACACATATAAACATGCTCACAATGGCCACTAACTGAAGTATACCACTAAAAGATTATTACAAAGGATGCTACAAGTCTGATTTCAACACTCAATCTACTGCTCACACTGTTCAAACTTATTTGAACTAAAACTATATCATGTTGAACAAAAAAATACCACTAATGACTTGCATAAACTATCTAAACTATTGTTAAAACACTCTTAAATAGTACGACCTCATGTATTCATACCAGACTCCACCAAACAGCCAAGGAGGAGGCAAGCAAAGGCAGCGCTTAAACTTCCCAAAGCTCACGCCTCCTAGTTCAGGCATTTACGGCTTGTCCTCATGTTGCACGACCTCAATTAAAATTGATTTGGAGGCCTTTAAGGGCTGCAACTCCCACAATACCCAAAGCACCCACCTTAAAAAGGATGCAACAACAAAGAAATGTTCCTTAGCCAGAAACTCCATGTCCAGCTCAATAGAACATTAGTAACGCTTCACTAGGGATAGTACGACCCTTCATGAAGCTCCATCTAATTGCCTCAAACTCTCCATATGTTATGCCGGTCCTTCAATATATAATAAAATATCAAAGATTCATCAAAATACATCAAATACTTCCATTATCAACAACAAAAAATAAAAACTCCACTTGTAGCACAAATGTGACTTCTGGATGAAATCACCAAATCTAGTTAGGAGGTTTTTCATTCTGGAAACCGGTATTCCAAGAGGGTCTTTGTCCTCATGAAATATGAGAAGAACTCAAGTTCTCACTAAGAGCAAATAGCAAATACAAAATAACAGTCTAACCCCAAAATTGTGCTCAACATCTCCTTTTATAACTTTCTTGAGGGAATAAAATATTAATTTCCCATATCCCTCCATATTTTCCTCAAAATAATAAAACATAACATTTTATTGTGTGCAGAAGTCTCGTTATGTCCCCTTGAGCCTAGCGCCACTTAACTGCACAACTTAAAGTAACCTTTGATTAAATGATTAAATAAGCTATCAAAATTAAAATATAAAGTGAAATTACTTTTGACAACTTAAAATAATTATTCAGTTTATTTTCCGTTGCATAAGGCCTACGGGAAAATTTTGGAAAATAGGCTAATGGCACACGAACTGCTTACGAGTGAGAAGGGGACATTATATAGGGGAATATTGTCAAACTCAATAGATGTTGGGCAGACAAGAGTTACAACAAAAAAGAAGTCAAAATAAAATTGTCCTGGTCATTAAGTGGGGCTTGCACAACTATACTTTCATGAGATGGAATCATGATTGTGCAAACATCTATGTGATTGTGTTTTACAAATTAAAAATATGATATAATGGCTACAACATGTAAATTTAACACAAAAACATTAAGAATATGTGACCAGAAACACAAACTGACACACATAATAAATTGCGTCCAAACCAAAGAATAAGGCTAAGGATGGGATAAATAAGTCCTAAAACATACTATAGGAGTAGGAAATAACATGGGTACAATTTGTAGTGTCAGTATGCAATTTTTAAAAGATATTCAAATTGAAAATAGATGATTTCCCACCTCAAAGCTTGATGAAAAAACCTTTTAAGACCAACAAATAGATCTTCAAGGGTAGAAAAAGGATTATCTTTCGCCACCACCAATAGACTCTAAACTATAGAGGAGATGTCCTCTCATGTCAATTGGTGCCTAACTATCCACTCTTTGATGATGAGGCTTGCCTCTCCGTCTGGTTTAATATTTCTTCCCCTTAACTTTATTAAATGTCTTCTTTAAGTCTAACTTGGAGCTACCAATTTTAATCACCAACAAATATTATAGAAAAGGCAATATATTCAATGAACTCATCATCATATTTATTTCATAGAAAAGTAGATCTTAAATTAATACTAGGAAAATCTTAGTGATTATTTTTTCTTGTTACCATTTCAAATGTGAATGGAATTGTAGTATTCTCTCATTCAATGAAATATTTTATTGTAAATGGAAGAGGTGAAACAATACGTATTGTGATTTTAAGAAAAAAAGATGATGTAATATTAGATACTCCAAAAGAGGAGATAAAAAAATACCACATATAGTTTTTAAATTTTAGTTTTAAATTTAAAAAGATAAATTTTAAATGACCAAATGGTCATAATCACTTGGTAAATTGTAATAGAACATAATATAGGATGTCAACTTCTAGAGAACAATGCAATGTGTTGCAATATCCATGTAATGTGTTCTACTATATTTTGAGATGGTTGATTGGCCTATTTTTGACCTAGAATAATTTATTGAAGCACTTACAAATTAAATTTGTAATTATAAAAAATAATTTTATTTTGTTTATAATTTAAAAGTTATCAATTAAAGAAAGTGATGAAAGTAGATGAAAGAATACGCAATGCCAAAGGTTTTACTATTTGGAACTAAATGGAAGTTTAATTGCCTAAATGTCTAACTATAGAAGAAGAAAAGACCTTGTTCTCCAACAAATTGAGTATTCTTATTCAATATTATCCCAATAGTCCTTTTACAATTCATAAATGATTTGTGTAAAAATAAACACAAGCATTCTTTATTGTTCCCTAAAAATTTTCATATAAATATATTATAATACTTTATATTTCTTGATTTCTTTAATTTTATTTATATTTTACAATTTTAAAATTAATTTTTTTATAAATTCATATAAAATTTACTAACAATTCTTTAATTAAATAAATAATCTATTCTTGGAAATTATATAAATTTTCATGTAAGATGGAAATGACTTATAAAAATAGTTACTTGAAAATATATTTAAAGCGATCACATTGACCATTTCCCATGTCTTATAATTATTATTAGCATATAGAAAGACTTGATACTGTGTGAAACCAATATAATAATTTTATTGTACAGCATGTATATAAAAAAAAAATTGCGGTTTGATTGGATTTCCTCCATAGATTATATAAATGTTCTCTTAATAGTGTGTGACGAAGACAGAGCCATCTATGTGAGATAAGATTCTTAGTTTACATGTAACACAGGTCAAACATGTGCAAGTACGCTGCAGAATAGAGAAGCAGTCATTGGGCAGGTGACGTCCACATGAGAATAGGCATGCAAGTCCACAATATAATTTCACCGTCACCGTTTCCTGTATTTCCAAAATTTTAAAAAAAAAAATTGCGAAAAACATGGACATAGTCATTGGAGTTGGGCTGTTTATGAATATAAATAAGAAAAGGCAGACCTAGTCTTTGGCCTCGCTGTTTCACCATTTCATCATCTTCCGTATTTCCAAAATTTAAAAGAATGGATTTGCCAAAAATGGACATAGTCAAAACGTATGCAGACCTAGTCTTTGGCATTGCTGTTTGAGAGGTTATAAATAGCAGCTTGCTTGTGAGTAGGAAGCATTGGAGTTTTGTTTAAACTGAATTAGTTAATCTATTGAGAATGGGAGAGAAAGCGAAGATGTGGTGTTCTGCAATATTTATGCTGTCGTCTGTTATCGCAATGGTGTTGGCAGGTGATCCTGATCCTTTACAGGACTTTTGCGTTGCCCAGGTTAAGGGTCAAGGTATTATTCCCCACTAACAAGAACTTCACTAAATTTAGTTATGCTGGTAAATAATTGTTAGTATATGTATTATGAATTGACAGCATTGCATTGCATTGAATTGCAGATGTGTTTGTGAACGGGTTCACATGTAAGCCAGCAGGGGACGTTAAGGCTGATGATTTCTTCTTCCCTGGATTGCGTGTAGCAGGCGACACCAGCAAGATGTTTGGTTCCAACGTGACTGCAGCAAATGTAATGACATTTCCAGGTTTGAACACGTTGGGAATATCTATGGTACGCATTGACTATGCCGCATATGGAGGACTCAACCCTCCTCACACGCATCCTAGAGCCACTGAGATTCTGTTTGTTATGGAGGGCTCTCTCAATGTGGGTTTTGTCACCACTGACATGAAACCTCGTTTGTTTACCAAAACTCTGGAGAAGGGAGACGTGTTCGTCTTCCCCAAAGCGTTGGTGCATTTCCAGCAGAACGTGGGGCATACAAATGCAGTAGCAATTGCCGCTCTGAGCAGCCAGCTTCCCGGAACTCAGCAAATTGCCACAGCCTTGTTTGGAGCCACTCCGCCTATCGATGACACTCTTCTTGCAAAAGCTTTCCAAATCAGCAAGAAGCTGGTCGACAAGCTACAGGCTAAATTCTAGGAAAACATGAAATGCTATTGCTCACGAATGATCTTCTTACTTGTCTTAATAATTCATTATTCATTGTAATACAAATTATTCTTGAGAGAATGAACATGCTTCTACATGCCCACCCATATACTTTTACAAATACTCTCGTACAAAAATAATTTAGAAACCTTGTTCAACAGTTCAAAAATATAAGCTACATCTTGCTATAGATGTTAGCACTTATCATATAAAAACCATATAAACATTCACCAGCATCTCTAAAAATTCTTAATATTCGGGAAGCAAGCTGCATTAATGGAGCAGCAGTCATTAGTAGTTGAATTTAAGAAAAAGATTTAATTAAAATAATAATAAAATTTGACGTTGACATGGATATAAGCATTGGAGTTGATTGTTTATGAAGATAACTACGAGTATAGGTATTGGTCTTACCCCAATCTAGTTCTATTTTATCTCAATCTTTCTATTAATCATAATCATTTTTTTACCTTACAAATGAATTGTCAACTATCTAATAGGTCTAGTTCTACACTTTTCTTTATGAGATTAATATTAATAGAATGAAATGGAGAAAATTTCTCTCAAGTTCGAGTTATTTCCAGTAATTATTTTCTATGACACCCTTTGAAATAACTTGAACAAACTCCCATTTGATTCAATAACATAAAAGCACTATTGATTGTTATATATAATATATATTAAGATGATGTCTACCAATCCTTTTTCATAGTTATCTATGACGAGAAGTATGTGGTCGAGTGCCTAAAGGCCCTCTATACACACAAGATATGGTTCACCTCTCTACCCAAAGGCCCTCCTTCACTTCATCGGGACAGTCCCTCCAGCCAAACTAGATAATAGAGTTTAAACAAATAATAGAATTGAAATAATGTGATAATTAAATAAGAGAATAATTGTACTTATCTCTAGGATCGATGATAGATAAATGATGCTAATGTTATTCAAGAATGCTTCGCTACTGTTATAAGATTAACTGTCTCAGTCTAATGAATATCTCATGGTCTCAACTAGCACAAAAAACCTACAAATCAATGTCAAGCCCTGCGTGATCAATCTCGACTACCACACAACTGATCTAACACACAAGACCGATCTAAGATGTGCAAGAACGATTTGATAGAAAATGCACCTAAGAATTATGTTTGCCTTTGCTTGTTTGATATCTCAAAAGTTAAGGTGGTGCCTAGAGACACTGTTAAGGAGCTTGTTAGCTTGATAGGTGAATGGGTTTTTCCAGGTCAAACCCTTGGAAACCCCATTTAACAATGCTCAAAAAGATCAAAGACCCCATTTGCAAACATGGAAATTGCCTATATGATGATAATGCAAATCTGATTCCTTTATTCCCCTTGAGAATTGAAGTGTGCCTTCATTATTCTTCTCTTTTATCAATTATTCTTGTGTTCCTCCTATGAAATTAAATGTGTCATGAATGTCTTTAAATACCATGGCATTACAACATATTGCATGGAATGTGTGTCGGGTCATCTTCCAACAACTAGTAAAAGGGGCAGAGAAAGTCTCAATTTACATTAGATTTTAGAGATCATTTGTGTGCTCATTAGGGTTGATCGTGATCAATCTCTCACCCCAAAAAAATGATCTAAAGCGATAAAGTGGTAATCTCAAGATGGAGAACTAATATCTAGAAATTACTTCAAAATGGGTGTGAGATATAGATGAATATGGATTGGGTCGTGAGCCAAATCTAACACAAAAGTCTGCCACTTATCGATATGTTATTGTATTAGGACATTCCCTTCAACGTGGGAACAAAACTAAATGCGAATTGGCAAGGCTATCCTAATTTTACCTTTACATTTTGCCTCCACTTTGATGTGCATGTGAATCTAACATGAGCAAGCTATTCAAAGTATATTCAAATTCTCAGCCAACATGAACAGTAAGTATTTAGATACTCATAAAGGATATTGTCTCTATAAAGGATACAATGAATCATCTTTGCATTCTCCTTGGTATGAGCACTCCAAAACTTGCAAAACAACAAAAAATTGTCAATGTGTATTGTCATCCACATGAGTAAAATAAGTGTAGACACCTAAAATTGTCCACTCTTCATGTCATCCCCAAACATCCCTAAACTCCTCTAAACCATCACTAACCATCCCTAAACATCCCTAACTCATCCCTAAACTCCTCTAAACTATCAATAAAATATCCCTAATTCATCCCCAAACCCGTCTACGCCGTCACACTTCATAAGGTTCTTTCCTTTATTCTTCTAACCTCTTTTGACACACTTCATAAAGGTTCTTTTTCACTTTCATAAGCAGGTTCCATTGAGTGTTTATCTATGTATCTAAATTAAAATGAATCGTCTTGGAAAGAATCCCATATGGATCTCATGTAAACGTTACAAAAGTCAAGTCTAACACAAGAGAATGCAACTTCTCAACATGTTATTACATTGTGACATTCCCATCAAGATGAGCACAAAACTAAATGGGAATTAGCAAGTCTATTCTAGTTTTACCATTACATTTTGCCCCCACCTTGATATCCATCCAAATCTAACATGATCATGCATTTCAAAGTATATGGAAATTCTCAACCAACATGAAAAAAAAATATTTAGATACCCGTAAAGGATATTGTCTCTATAAAACAATAGAATCAATTATGTATTCTCCTCCGTATGAGTGCTCCATCAAAACTTTCAAATCAACAAAAAGTATGCAATGAGTAGTATCTTCCGAATGCACAACTTATTGCTTTAATAGTCTACAAACAATGAAAAGGGGAGACAAAGGAGAAGAAATTTTTCTTGTTCAAAAAGTGGTACAAAGAACTCCACATGATACAAGAATTTAATAAGGCTTTACATGATGTGGTCATGTCATAACGTCAACACAATGTAGTAATGTGATAAAAACTCCACACAATATGGTGATGTGATGTGATAAAACTCCACACGATACAGACATGTTGGCAAAAAATGGTATAACTATGTTTGAATAAAATAATGACAGAGCTCTACATAGTACAAGACGCCATAATAAATCTCAACCATGACAATCATTCGCAACAATGTATGCCCCCTCCAATTGGTTGGATCCAACGGATGAAAGGAATAAGAGGAGGGGGGAAAGATGCATCTTAATGATAACAGACAAAAGCAATAAAATAATTGACTAAGATATATGCACATAAGTACATATATCATGGTTAAGGTCTGGTGCCCTCATGGTTTCCCAAAATTTGGGCAATTAATAAGATAGATTTGTGAGCTAGATATGATCATGTTAGCACAAGATACGGTGACCTAAGATATAAGCAATGCTAAGGAACATAAATATGTAAACACTAGATAAACACATGATAAGGGGTGAAAGATGAACAATTAGTGAGATAAGCATAAGCATGATATATCATAAGGTAAACATGTATCCATGTATGAAGCATTAACATGGATATTATAAATCAAAATTGTATCATAAAATAAGTATTAGGAATATAGCATGAACATGTGAGTAGCATAAGTTGTAACATTAGACACATGTAATGTATAAGCATGGAAACATACACACAAAATAAAAGCAATTCATGGGAAAAATAAAGATAAAAAGGCCTAGAAGTCATGACGTGGATCACAAGATATCATCAGAGTGAAAGGTTGCATAAGAAAATGTAGGACAATGAATTACATGTGTAATGATGAAAGACATAGGACCATTTGAAACAACAAAAGTAGAAAGAGGAAAATATAACATAGAAAGAATATGCCCTCCAAGTGGGGAAAACAAGGTATAACAACATAATATAGAAACTGAAACAAGAATGGAAAATCATAACTAACATGGCATAAGCCAAGATCAAAGGGAGAACATAAATAAAAGGTAAAATTATATAGATAAATAAAGCATTAAAATGCTTGGCGTCTCATGAAACATGTTTAGGGAGATTATCC
The DNA here is from genome assembly GCA_027924645.1 of Cunninghamia lanceolata. Lineage (NCBI taxonomy): Eukaryota > Viridiplantae > Streptophyta > Pinopsida > Cupressales > Cupressaceae > Cunninghamia > Cunninghamia lanceolata. The sequence continues at coordinate 4,064,359 of BSBN01000246.1, forward strand.
TCCAAGAGGTCATCCTTCTCCCAAAAATTAGCATTGTATTCTTCTACCTCAACTGCATGACTTTCTTATTTAATTACATGTGTTTCCTCTTGATAGGATTTGGTATTCTAGGTTAACACATTGGTAATAGCTAAAACTATAGGGGCTTTCTTCTATGCCATTTTTTCTCACCTCTTTGGAGGTGGTCCAATATAGATAGATCCTACATATATTGAACCACAACATTTTTCTTTAGAATCCATGAAGTAGCACCTTTAGAATGAAATACCATTTTTTTCATTACAGTACTTTTGTCCTTCTTAGGTAGAATAGGGGGTATAAAGTATGGTTGATATGATCATGTACCTGTTGTCAATCAGGATTGTGCCACTAGTCAAGTCAAGCTTGACTATCCTGTTGAAACATGGAAACCCTCCCAAATTCTGGGTGATCTATGGTGAGAGGGAATCTCCAGAGTGAACTGGTTCTCCTTATGATTTTCCTAATCTAATTGACTTGCAAGGGAAAAGGGACAGAAGGATATGCTGAAATAAAGAACTGAAATGTAATCTAGGGGATACACAATCAGATCTTACTCACAGTCAGACCACAAAACTCTGATCTTCACAACACTTCTTATTTTACTCAATTCATAAATATTTTGCATGAAGGTTTAATTAGACACAACATGCAACCTAAATTAAGCAAAAAATTGCATACCCTATTACAAAACCAAGACAAAAATTGAGGATAAATACTTATCACATTGTAATATCAAATCAGTTGTGCAACAAGAGAGGAAAAAATGAAGGAAAACTGTTGCTCTATAAGTGTTATGCCTCTTCTAATAGGATATAGGGATTTCATAAACGGAGCTTCTAACGAGACCCTTCCCACCTTTTTGCAGGTTCGTGTAGAGATCAGAAGCAAGAACAGAAGACAACTTCAAAGATCAAAAACCTCCAAGGCAATGATGCCTATGACCTTCTCTTTCCTGTTCTTAGATGCATAGCATTTTCTTTATAGTTGGATTTGTTCAGCTATACCCATGGCTTGTGTGGGCCATTTGATAAGTCATTATTTCTTTCAATGCAATGTTTATCCTTTTATGTATTTCAATTGTAAATGAATAATCATTGTGGTGAATGAAATACTTACCTCTCTTGAATGTTATGCAATGCAATGAATGATCTGAAATATTTTCTTCTTTTGACAACTAAACTGCAATTAATACTGTAACACAATAACTGTGCAAATAACTCATAATAGGAGGATGTTGACATTCACTCAAAAAATGAACTTGTCACATCAGCTCTGCCAGTTTTGAGCTATGCTGAAAAAATGGTAACAATACCATCCTAATTTTATCTTTTTATTTCTTTTGTTCTTCTAACCTCTTTTGATACACCTCATAAATTTATTTCTCAGTTTCATAAGGAGGTTCCTTTGGGTGCTTATGTAAGTATCCAAAATAAAATGACATATCTCAATAGGAGGCTTATATGGATCTATGTAATATTTACAATTCTACCCTCATCAAAATATAAACTAATTTCCACTCTTGTGCTCTTGGTTGTCTTGTTACTTTTCTTGGATTCGCATTGCATTTCTAGTGCCTTGCATTTTCTCTTGGCTTAATCCTCTTAGAATATTTTTTGCAATACAAGTTTGTAGGCTAGGGTCTTACATTTTAATCTTCGCATCAACAACAAATCTGGCATACATATAACAAAATATATTCAATGATGGAACATGGATGCCAATTATACATTCAACAATTTAAAGTTTTCCTATGAAATGCTACTCATAATGAGTACTCTTCTCACTTGTCTTAATGATTCAATATAATGTGACTTATTCACCCACAATGGTAGAAACCTTGAGAGAATGAGCATGCTTCTAGGTTGCCAAGATATACTTTTACAATGCTTTTATACAAAAATCAGTTTGGAAAATTTGTTCTGACTGTATTCATTATATATATACAACAATTCAAAATTTCATTCTACATCTTTCTATAGCTATTACAACTTATCAAGTGCACATGAAAACCATATAGGCATTCTACAACATCTATGAAAATGAAACAAGGCATACACCTCAAGGCTGCATACATCACAATTACCCTATCCATGCCACAATAATGAGAAATCTACCATGTTGGTGATATTTTAAATGTAACTTTAATTCTTTTTTTTTGTGATCTCATGGCTTTCAATCCTTGATTCAAATTCTCTCTCAACTTAAAGAATTCCAAAGAGAACATGCATAAATTACATATCAATCTAAAACCCTGAGGATTCAAACAATGATAAACCTATTTCATATAATAGGTCTTTTATTTGTATCATCTTCTAACAATTTATACTTACAATTGATGATCCATGTTCACCCTACATGAGTGAAAGACCCTTCTAATTTCTCATACAACTGGGGTTAAGTCCCTCACATGCTTATGTCAATAAAAGAAACAATTTGGAATTGCATCTAGGATAGTACTCAATTCTAAATTTTCTTCATAATGTGTGTCTTATGTACATTCATATCCATCCGAATCAACATATTAGCTTTGCAACTATTCTATTTTTAAATTGAAAGTGATTTCTTACCACTTCCAACTTATAATGTTGATGAGGAATATTTTATCAGTTGCTCCTCTTTCATGGCTTCTTCCTTGGACAACTTTTTTCTACCTCTTCCTATGTAGGTACAAATAAAACTTCTTTCTTCTCATCTTAAGATACCTTTTCCTTCCTTGGCTTTCCCTCGATCTTTTTCTTGGGGTGAAGTTGTGGATGAAGATTTTGTATTCCAATGCCCACTCATGGGTGAAAATGTGTGCGATAATTATTTCCTGCCTATGACAAAAATATTGACTTTCTTCCTTCCCTTATCCCAATACTAATGTGGGGGTAGTATTTACAATATTCCTTCCTTTTAAAGTACTTGGGCATCTTGGTGAAGGATTCCTTCTTCAACCATGATATCGCCTAACATTGGTTACTCGTTTCACAAAATTAAAATGCATATGAATACCAAAATTACTGGGCTACAAGACCTCTCTTATGACAATTAAAGAAAACAATATACAATGTGTTTGATATTTGCAATATTCTTTTGTTTTATAGCAATTGGGTATCTTAGTGATGGATTTGTTCTTTCAGTACATCGCCAACTATGCATAGGAATACCAAAGTTCTTGGGCTAAAAGGACTCTCTTATGACAATTAAAACAAATAATCTACGATGTGTTTGTTCTACATGCTTTTGGGCTTCCTTGATGTTACTTGCACGACCTTTGTACTTGTAGAGGAGGAAAAGTTACAATTCAACTAAAAGGTATTAGTCAAATGAACTTTTCATTACAACCACATTCGAATTGTATAGTTTTATACTCTCTACTTTTATTTGATAGAATAACATCTACAATCCTTAAATTGTTACAAATGAAGAGAATAAACTATACTAACTAGCTCTATGGAGATGAAGAACAAACTAGTAGAGTTACTAGTTATAGAAAATTGGAAGTGAAAATAGAAATTTAGATCACATAACTAAAAAGCGGGAAACAAGACGAACCTGATGTCAAATGAAGGAGCTCACTGCTTGGCATGCTAGCATGACGCATGGACGTCTATGTGCCGCGCTCTAGTCTAGAGAGTACGAAAAATTAAAAACCTTTACTCTGTTACAATCCACTCCACTCAACCTACACAGCAAAAGACATGAACAACTACCCATAGCTTCCAAGTGACAAAAATAAAGTTGAAATTGAAAAGATTTTATCACTATTTCTCAAATGGAATGAAAAGAATAATAGAAATAAAGAGGTAAAAGAATAGGGTTCACAAAACCAATGTATGGTTGCAATCTTCTCCTCTGAACCTGGAATCTATAGGAAAAAAAAAGAAGGTTGGGGTTGTTAGAGGTTTTTCCTTTAGGTCAAACCCCTGTTTTATTATTTCTACTTCCATGGACAACCAATGTTGAAAAATACTAAAAATTAGTGTATGATACTATCCTCTAAGTGTGTCTATATAAATAACAGTAGTGACAAATAGATTGAATGAAAATATGAAACTAATCTACTCAAAACAATATCAAACTAGTGAACTATTGGAAGGAAGAAGGAAAATGAGGTAACCCACACAATGCCACAAGCACACAAATGGTTTACACAAAATGAGTAAATAAAGAGGGCAAGATGGAACTCAATCACCTTAAAAAATGAAGATACAAACTATTACCCAAATTCTCTCCTAACTCCAAACCATCCTTTCTCCAAGGACTCCTCGCTAAGAGTGTTGACAAAACGAAAACAAACTTGTGGAGTCACTCCATTTCACTCCCCAAACACCTCAATGTGTCATTGATGACCTTGTCACCAACCTCACCCCCATCAAAACCAAATCACCATCTTCCTCCATCCTATCAAAAGACTTATCCAAAGCATCGCCCTCTCCTTCATCTACCCTCTCTAGGGAGCCTATTCAAATAATTGAATCTACATGCTCCTCCCACATCACACCATACACACAAATCTGGCTATGTCAAGAGCCTAGTCCAAAGCATGTTGAAACATCCACCCCCATCTTAATCATGATCCAAGCATCCCAACTATTCCTATTCCCAATCCCATACCATCTCTTATTGATTCCCCATCTTCCCCAACGATCCTTTACCAGCTCCCATCATTCCTTCACCATCTTCCATCGACCTTTCACCATCACCTATCGAGCCCATCCCAAATCCATCATAATATCCTCTTGGTCCCGCTACCTTCCTCCATGGTGGTTCTCTCGTAGGAGAGGAACAACTTTCATCCACCACTCTTCCCCCTCAATCTAATAATGGACTCACATCTTGTTTCAAAAATAACAAACATCCCATCACACATCGTATGCTCCAAAATATGAACCATCTAGGCCTTCATGAAATGGCATTTTGGAGCCCATCCACGTCAAAATCCATCCGTGCACACATGGCCTTGGCTATACCTCCCAAGGTAAACAATCCATGCATGTTGGTACCACCGATGCACCTCCCAAATCCACTTCTTCCAAACTCAAATTCAGTGCATCTCATCACACCTCCAAATCATATGTCACCATCCCTCCATTTTTTTCATCCATCAATCCAAAAAGCATGTGACCATACACCTCCCTAACTCCACACTTCCTCCACTACTCCCAACTCGTAATATCCCAATCCTCAAATCCCCTTATCCCCCCGTCCATAAATCCCAATCCCCCAAAATTCCTAACCAGGAACAACCAAAGCACACGCCATCCAAGCATGAAGCTTCCACCAAATCCACGGGATTCAAAAACCACAATTTGGATGCCTCCTAAGTACATAAAACACAAAATTTGCAAAATCCTAAAGAGTATCATGTCAAAAGGCATCGATACACAACATCTAAGAAAAATCCATCTAAAAGGCTACATAAACCCACAGGAACATGCATAAATTCTCTCTCAACCTAAATAATTCCAAAGAGAACATGCATAAATTGCATATCAATCTAAAACCCTGAGGATTCAAACAATGATAAACCTGTTGTGATGTTCACAACACGCCCCATTTTGCTCCTTAGCAAAACGAGGACCCCTGCTGGTGTCTTGCTTTTTGCTTCTGCTTGTGTTTTTTCTGCTTTCTGGCGGTCTGGTAAAAATGAAGGTCAGGTGCATCATCATCATGATATTGCATAGGGTAGGTCATCATCATGAGGTCTGTTTGTCAAAGTTCATATTTTGTTTCTGTGACCTCATATTTTGAAAGAGCTTGAAATTTCATGCAGGTTTGCCTTTTACTTCACTTGAAAATTCGACCATATGTGAAAGTTATGCACGGTCAAAGTCTTGGTCAAACCTGATATTCGCAGGAGCATCATCATTTTATTTTTTTATTCTAAGTCATGTTGACAGGATCATCATGATCTTCGCATTATGCAGCATCATGATATCTTTTAGGAAGGTTATATTATAAACTCGGTTTTGTTGAAGAGCATCATCATCATCATATTTAAACCCCCCCCTGATAATATCCTGAGGTCCAATTATCATGATGACATTAACTTTAAGTCGAGGTAAGTTCCCCCCATCGAGCGGCCTTTGTATCAGGAGCATCATCATGATATCCTTGCATCGCCTGATCTTAAAATATCATGCTGATGGTATAGGATCACCCTGACTTAACAAAATCACCTTCGGCATATTTACATGCGCACGTTCAAAACCTATTGGAGGGTCATCATCATGATATTTGCTGGCATTCGAAATATGATGATGACGACGACTTCATATCCTCCTGGTCTCCCTTTCGCAAGGTTGTCATCATGATATTTGCTGAACTTCGAAATATGATGATGACGGCTTCTTGATCATCATCCTGATCTTTCACAGAACATTCTCTGAAATTCGCTAAGTAATGAAGACATCATCATGATAATTTCGAAGGAGGATCATCATCTTTATATCCTCCTGATATCCGTTTGCCGAAACATCATGATGATCAGCCTATCTATTAAGAAGGGTTCGATATTACATTTCTCAACAGCATCATCATATTTTGTAATATCACCCTAGCCGAAATATCATGATGACCAACTTATCCTTGTGCTTCGAAGACAAAGTATCATGATGATGTCATCATGATAAATCGATGAGAAGTAAATATCCTGATGATCAGCATCATCATATTTTGCAATATCACCCTGGCCCGAATATGATGATGACGTCATCATCATTCTTTATCCTGTCCTGATTGTCAAGATCATCATGATCTTGTTTGTTCGCCCGATATTTTGCCAAGTCCTCCTGCCGATGAAATGCAACCTTTTGAGAACATCCTGATGATCATCATCATCATATTTTTATCCTGATCATGATCATCATCATCACATTTTCCCTTCGGTAGGATATTTTCCAAACATGATCCGGTTGGCGAAATATCATGATGACGTCATGTTCCAAGTTTAGCGAAGGCTCCGAATATGACGATGACGTCATCCCGATCTGAATAACGAAAAAACAAATATCCTCCTGATGGTCATCATCATCATTTTTCCTTCGAGCAGGATATATTTTCCAAGCCCGATCCGGTTCCCAAATATCATGATGATGTCTTCTTCTGTGTTCGACAAAACAAATATCCTCCTGATGGTCATCATCATCATTTTTCCTTCGAGCAGGATATATTTTCCAAGCCCGATCCGGTTCCCAAATATCATGATGATGTCTTCTTCTGTGTTCGACAAAACAAATATCCTCCTGATGGTCATCATCATCATTTTTCCTTCGAGCAGGATATATTTTCCAAGCACGATCCGGTTCCCGATTATCATGATGATGACGTCCTTTTCCCAGTTCGACATACGCCCCAAATATGATGATGATCTTCATCATGCTGATTTTCTCGAGAGGGTTACCTTGGCCGCGAAAGGATCATATTCACTTCATCATCCTGATCATGCTCCTTAGGTGACCCGATATCAAATATCCCCCTGATCTTAACCGAATATCATGATGACGTCATCCTTAGCATCTCAATGAAGCCCGAATATCATGATGACGTCACCATCATCTTCCTCTCCTCGACAGCATGATTATATTCGCATCCTCCTATTCTTCTTCAACATGATGATGATGATGTTGTTCTTTTCTCCCATATGCAGAGGCGAAACATCATGATGACATTCATCTGAACCTTCAGGAGGAAAAGCATCATATTTTCCGAAATATCATGATGATGAGGTATATCGACTAACCTGTTTTTTTTTACGCACCGACTGCGAATATCATGCCGATGGGCGGGAAATGAAGCGGTGGAGTTTTGAAGTGTTTTTTTGGCACCTCTGACATTTTTTCAGTCAGCGATGGTTGACCCATCAATTTTGAGCAGCTTGGGCGCATTTTTGACGCGTTTTGAATGGATTCTAGATCTGATTTCCACGATCTTGCGCAGTCACTTGGATTTAAACGCTTATTCTAGTTTCCTGCTGTTTTTTGTGATAAATGTGAAACTTATTGCTGGTCTTGTCTTGCAGGCTTGCAGTTGAGGAAGCAGCTGGAAAGTCAATACAGTGACCTCATGGAGGCAGAAGATCAGATCTCAGGAGCAAGAAGATAGAGATGAAATGCAAAAGTCAAAGCCATTCAAGTGAAGAGGAAGGTCGCAGCTGGAGGTATTTCTGCAAAAGACAAATAGAAGTTATTGCTCAGCTGCTGGAACTTCTCAGAAGGGGCAATATTTCGCCCAGATTTGACCATGGCTCTGAGATATTTTTGAGAACTGGTTCACCTGCATTTATTGCTGTAACTAGAGGTTTGAACCAGGGGGTCAGTTAGGGTTTTTTGCTGTAGTGAGGACAATCAGGATGTTATATATTGTGCCTCTCTACACTGTAATACTTTACAACAGGGGCTACACACAGAGATTTTAGGAAAATACAGCAGGATAGCTTAGCATAGTTTAGAGTAGAAGAAGGAGGTCGCCTGTTTGTCTGCAGTAAGGTGCGCGTGGAATGTCTGGCTGCCTTACTGTATCTGTAAAGCTTGTAAGTTCTCTGTAGTATGATCAATGAAACTAAGAGTCATTCTTACATTGTAAATCATGTATGGCTATTCGTTTCTAATGCAATAGAATCTGGAGTTCTGCATCTATCTTCTGAGTGTTCTCCTGCTCTTCTTTGTGTTTTGAAATATCTTCTTTGAGAGCTTGCAATTTTAAATGTATGTTTGTGAAAATGCTCAGGACTTACATTTAAGGTTTTTACTGTGGATTTGATCAGATTACTGTGGTATTTACATAGTGGATAACAGAAACAATTAGATCCTTCTGTAGATTAGATGAAGTGTAGATTAGATCTCTCTAACTTTTCCCAACCCATCTGAAATATCTAGCTGAAAACGCAGAAATCTAAAGGAAATTGTCTCAAATTTGAAGAAGCATGATAACAGAGTCTAAGTAGACAGTTTTCATAAGTACATGAAGAAGGAAGCTGCATAAATCAAAGAAAAACATCTGAAACTTGCAGCACAGTAGCACCTTTATGCAAAGGAATGAAGAGCATTGACCTATCTCATGACCTCTTTGCATATTCTTAGGCCAGTAAACCACAGAACAAACCTAAACTACGTAAGGCCCCTTGAACATTACAGCTTCACATTGACCAACTGAACTTGACCAACCGAACTATTGTAGACTTGGGATTAGTTGAATCACCAAATGATTCCTTCTTGTCTTTCAAGTATAGTTACAGTTCATGTCATGTGAATTTTAACTTATTGTTATGATTGCATCAAAACAGTCATCAACAGTTTTCTGGCGCTAGAAGGAGGGCCTGCCTGAGTTAGGTTTCATTTCAAACTGGCTAACGACAGTAACAGAGTGACTAGGTCTAGGTCCAGTTCAGGAGATATCTTTGTGCAACTACCTGATACAAGGCGAAGTAAAAGCCCTTTAATCTGGAATCCAAAAATATCGCAAGCAGGAAGTTCATCTGGAACACCTCCTGGGTCACCTTTTAACATCCGTAGTATTGTAAGTCCTGATAGATCACTGTTCAGATCTTTAAATCTTGGTTCAGGCACTTCTGGAGGTCTCAATCCTCCTCTAAATCCTAATCCACCAATCAATCCAGGTATTTCTGCAAGTTCAAGTCAAGCTCAAACACCTGCAATGGCTTATTTCGATGTCAATTCTCCCATATTCTTCAATGATTATCATGACATGCCAAAAAATCCAGAAAAGATATGTCCCAAATACCAGTTGCATCAAGACCCAGAAGATCATATTAGAATATTTAAGGAAGCATGTTTTAGGGCTATGTTAGAGCACGAGGATGTTGTGTGTAGGTTGTTTCCTTACACCTTTAATGAGCAGGCCTCTAGCTGGTATGTAAACTTACCCAATAGTTACATTTCTTCCTGGGCACTTATGGAAGAAGCATTTCTGTCAAGATTTAGAGGACCCATTGACCCTTGTGCTTTGTATCATAAGTTGGCTGCTATAAAACAAGGTGAGGGAGAGTTAATTGATAATTTCAATGACAGATTCCAAAAGGCCTATTCTAGGCTAGCAGCCCCTTATACCATAGCTGATGCTCCCTTGTTGGCTATGTACTATGCTGCTTTGGATCCTTTAACTGCCATGTTTGTCAAAAGGAAACCTGACATAGATTCAGTATCCAAAGCCTATAAAGAGGCAGCCTCAGTGAACCAAGAAATGAGACACACAACTTACAGTCCATTTGGAGGAAATTTTGGGGTGCAGAATCAGGCACACCCATGGAATGGAGTCCCTGTGCAGCATGCTCCACTAATAAATCCGGTTCCTTCTTACACACCTGTGTATAACCCTACTCCAATCCAGGCTATAACTCCTTACACAGCTAGTACTTCCAATAACAGTCAAAATAATGGTCAGCCTTTCTTCCAACTTCCTAGGGATGTAACTGTGGCAAAAGCACAAGAGGATAGGGAAGACATCAAAGAAATTACTGCACATCTGAAGAGATTAACAACCGAAGTGACACAGCTAAGAAATGAGAATCTCTATGGCAGAAGCAACCAAAACTACAATCCACCTCAAGGTCACAACCAAGGCCAAAATCAGAATTATAGTCTCAACCAGAACCAGCAGTACAATCAGAACCAAAACTACAATCAGCATCAAGGCCCCAGTCAGGGGCAACCAATGCAAAATAAGGGGCCAGTGATAGATAATAGGACCTGGGGCAATAATAACAAGAACCAGAATCAACCTAGGCCACCCAAGACATGGAACACTGGGCCCAACAACGGTACTCTGGCTTCTCCTTTCAAGAATATGGATAATCATGGTGCAAAACAAATAACTAACATACAAATGGCCAATACAGCACCCAAAAATTGGTGCAGATTTCACAATACTAATGCCCATGCTGAGCATGACTGTCCACAGTTCCACTTGGCAGCTAGTATCTTCAACGTAGATGTACAGCCTCCTACCTCAGAATTTCTCATTCCTAAGGGTAATGAGGTAGTACCCTCAGAATATGACACAGCATTAGTCTTAGAAACGTTTACCTTTGCAACTGCAGAAGAGAGGGAGGATGAATTGCTAGAGGATGAACCATACTATTGTGAAAGTCTTTATCCCGAATCAGCCTTTGTGTTAAATGCTTTTCAGTTTCCTTTTGAATATGAAAACGAGATATTAAATGAAACAGAGGAGGTGCAGGCCTTTCAACAGACAAATAAAAGCCACACCTACAATTTGAGGAACAACCCTAGGCCGGGAGGACCTTTCACCACTTCCACTCCTCCGAATAACATCAATACACCCCCAGATCAGAATGCTAGCAACAATCCTGCCATACTTAAAGCTAGTCAGCACACAAATAACGGAACAGCAGTGCAAAAGGATCAAACAAGTAAGACAGAAGCAGTAGAGACAACAAGACTAATGAATTACTTGTCAGAGGAAATAAAGAAAATGAAGGTCAGCATACCTCTAAATGAATTATTGAAGACCCCAGGGATCAGAAATGCTTTTTTAAAATCCCTGGATACATCCATAACAAACATGGTGTCTGCTGATATAACTGTTCCTAGTAGTGATTCACCACCTAAGGAGAAAGGTAAGAAAGTTGAGCAGCCTTCCAACACAAATGTAGTAATACATGCGGATAAGAGGGATACTCAACCTTTCTTGTTAACTGTTAGGTTGTGTGGGAAGAATATACACAATTGCATGGTAGATTCTGGTGCTTCAGCCAACGTAATGCCCTTAGGAATATGTAAAACTCTCGGGCTGACTCCCACCAAATCTGCCAAGGTTGTCACACAATTAGATAAGACCGAGGTTAGTGTGATAGGAGAACTCATGAACATACAGGTGCAGTTAGCTTCAGACCCTAGGGTGAGCCAAATCATTGACATCCAAGTAGTGGATATACCCGCAAATTATGGAATGTTGCTGAGTAGGGATTGGTCCAAGACATTAAACGGATATATGGCTACTGACTTTTCACACATGTGGTTACCATGGAGAGGCATCCCAAACCAGATCAGAATAAAGGCAGAGCCCAGAATGAAACATATGATAACAGAGTATAATCGAACTAATGAAATCTTATATGCTGCTGTTGAGCCAGGTGTCTATAGAGTTACCAACAATGGGACGCAGATTGAGGAGGTTATGATGTTAAACAGTAGAAAGAAGTGTGTCAGCAACAGAACAGCACTATTCATTGAGTCTGACAGAAATTCTTTAGATGAGGAAAACAATGCAACAGACAAATTTGGTCATGACATTAGACAAGAGGTGGAAGAGTGCGTTACATACAATTTCCCAGTCCAATATGTGTATAATGCTGAAAGTTGGCAAGGAAGTGAGGAGATTATTGAGCGACAGAAGGATGCAGCAGCAGCGGTCGTTAAATGTGCAGAGGATACAAAGATGGAACCAATGCTAGGAATAAAGGATAATAAGATCTCTCTCCAGGAATCATGTGATGATTGTTGCAGGTTAATAGAAGCAGACTCCACACTGGACGATAACCGTGAGTCAGTTGATGAACAATTTTTGAAAGAAGAGGGTACAGAGGATCATGTAGCTGCTGTGCACAATCAGACATCACCCCCATACCATGTTGAAAATAAAACAGGGGAGTATTCCTATCAATCAAAAGATGTCATCCCACTTTTACTCTCAAGTGATTTAGAAATGATTAATTTCTGTATGTCAGATTATGATGATGAAGATACTTACTTAAGTGCTGATGTGCAGGAAACTAATGAGAACATTGAGAGATGTGCTAAATTTGAGGATAAACTGAACATCCAGAATGAAGGAACAAAGCTGGATGAAGATGAAGAAATGATACATCTAGAGTCATTCATCTTTCAACTTGAAAAAGGACTAGACATAGAGCTGGGCAATGAAAATGCAGAGCTAGATGAAGAGCCAGCTACTAATAAACAAGTGTGTTCCACAGAGCTAAAGGCACATCAGGTTGTCTCTTTCCTTTCCTTAGTAAATAATGATAAATGCTATTTTGATTATGGAAATTCAAGAGTTAGGACATGCTTATGGATTAATCATAAACCTGATGAGCAGCCTCAGTTACTAGTTAAGAGCCATTCTGATAAACACAATGAATCTAGAATATCAGAATTTTTTTCAGAATTCAAAGATAAATCCGCTAGGATGAGAACCATCACCAGTACCCTGTTACTCCTGCACAACCTAAAGAAATATGCAAGTAGGGGTGTTCTTGGGTCTTTTTTCCTGGGTTTCAGTTTGCCTTAGAGAGGTTGGTATATAGTCTGATGGGGTAGTTGTTAGTTGTTTTTGTTTTTGTGTTCTTCTTTTGCTGTTTTCTTTTTAGGTTAGTTGTTTGTATAGCTTGTTTTTTTTGCTTTTTGTTTCTGTCTGTTTGTACAGTTTTGTACAGTTTTGTTGCTGTCCTGTTAACAACATCATCATCATGATCTTGTTTGTACAGCCTGTTTGTTTGGTTTGTTTGTTGTCTCCTCAGCAGGGATCTTTATTTTACTGTAGAGTATTAAGGAGCAGAACTAGCAACCATTCAAAACAGTATATAATTTAGGATATTCAGGTTAACCATTTGCAATTTACACATAACCTGTCACTGTCATGAATGTAGAGAGTTGTTCATCTTCTGAAGTTTTGTATTCAATAAATGTGATTGAGAATTCGAAGCAGGTTTCTCACGATGACACACCTAAAATCCTTGGGTTTGTTGAACCTACCAGTGTAGATATTAGGTGAAAAATCAGAGGTCACCCTTGCTACCATTACAATTCTCAGCTTAATTTCAGCAAGTGTCCACTCCTTGCATCATCATGAAGTTACAATTACTATATCTTGTGAAATCTTTCCAAATTAGAAAACAAAAAAATAAATGAATAAATGAATAAAGCGGATTATACTGAAAATCTAGATTAAGCCATCTAAGTAACTCTACCGGGGCTATGGACGCTCGCTGGCAGTGGGGCTCTACTTAGGAGAATTGTAACGATAACCTTGCCGGGGCTATAGACGCTCGCTGGCAGCAAGGCTCTATCCGGTCGGCTATGAGGGAATATCCTCACCTACGTAGGCTAATGTCAGTCACTGGTTTGTTCAACCGATCTTCAAGATGAGGATAATTAATCACATGCACACAACTAAACTGAAAATGGAAATTCATGCATCTTTATTGAACACTTTGAGTCTCAAGCTGAATAGTAATTTGCAGGAAAAGATAGTTGGAAGTTATGAGTTCATTACATCTAGTTTCCTTGAACACTCTGAATTTAATTGTTTTGTTTTGGTTGCTAGTTGTTGTGATGTTCACAACACGCCCCATTTTGCTCCTTAGCAAAACGAGGACCCCTGCTGGTGTCTTGCTTTTTGCTTCTGCTTGTGTTTTTTCTGCTTTCTGGCGGTCTGGTAAAAATGAAGGTCAGGTGCATCATCATCATGATATTGCATAGGGTAGGTCATCATCATGAGGTCTGTTTGTCAAAGTTCATATTTTGTTTCTGTGACCTCATATTTTGAAAGAGCTTGAAATTTCATGCAGGTTTGCCTTTTACTTCACTTGAAAATTCGACCATATGTGAAAGTTATGCACGGTCAAAGTCTTGGTCAAACCTGATATTCGCAGGAGCATCATCATTTTATTTTTTTATTCTAAGTCATGTTGACAGGATCATCATGATCTTCGCATTATGCAGCATCATGATATCTTTTAGGAAGGTTATATTATAAACTCGGTTTTGTTGAAGAGCATCATCATCATCATATTTAAACCCCCCCCCGATAATATCCTGAGGTCCAATTATCATGATGACATTAACTTTAAGTCGAGGTAAGTTCCCCCCGTCGAGCGGCCTTTGTATCAGGAGCATCATCATGATATCCTTGCATCGCCTGATCTTAAAATATCATGCTGATGGTATAGGATCACCCTGACTTAACAAAATCACCTTCGGCATATTTACATGCGCACGTTCAAAACCTATTGGAGGGTCATCATCATGATATTTGCTGGCATTCGAAATATGATGATGACGACGACTTCATATCCTCCTGGTCTCCCTTTCGCAAGGTTGTCATCATGATATTTGCTGAACTTCGAAATATGATGATGACGGCTTCTTGATCATCATCCTGATCTTTCACAGAACATTCTCTGAAATTCGCTAAGTAATGAAGACATCATCATGATAATTTCGAAGGAGGATCATCATCTTTATATCCTCCTAATATCCGTTTGCCGAAACATCATGATGATCAGCCTATCTATTAAGAAGGGTTCGATATTACATTTCTCAACAGCATCATCATATTTTGTAATATCACCCTAGCCGAAATATCATGATGACCAACTTATCCTTGTGCTTCGAAGACAAAGTATCATGATGATGTCATCATGATAAATCGATGAGAAGTAAATATCCTGATGATCAGCATCATCATATTTTGCAATATCACCCTGGCCCGAATATGATGATGACGTCATCATCATTCTTTATCCTGTCCTGATTGTCAAGATCATCATGATCTTGTTTGTTCGCCCGATATTTCGCCAAGTCCTCCTGCCGATGAAATGCAACCTTTTGAGAACATCCTGATGATCATCATCATCATATTTTTATCCTGATCATGATCATCATCATCACATTTTCCCTTCGGCAGGATATTTTCCAAACATGATCCGGTTGGCGAAATATCATGATGACGTCATGTTCCAAGTTTAGCGAAGGCTCCGAATATGACGATGACGTCATCCCGATCTGAATAACGAAAAAACAAATATCCTCCTGATGGTCATCATCATCATTTTTCCTTCGAGCAGGATATATTTTCCAAGCCCGATCCGGTTCCCAAATATCATGATGATGTCTTCTTCTGTGTTCGACAAAACAAATATCCTCCTGATGGTCATCATCATCATTTTTCCTTCGAGCAGGATATATTTTCCAAGCCCGATCCGGTTCCCAAATATCATGATGATGTCTTCTTCTGTGTTCGACAAAACAAATATCCTCCTGATGGTCATCATCATCATTTTTCCTTCGAGCAGGATATATTTTCCAAGCACGATCCGGTTCCCGATTATCATGATGATGACATCCTTTTCCCAGTTCGACATACGCCCCAAATATGATGATGATCTTCATCATGCTGATTTTCTCGAGAGGGTTACCTTGGCCGCGAAAGGATCATATTCACTTCATCATCCTGATCATGCTCCTTAGGTGACCCGATATCAAATATCCCCCTGATCTTAACCGAATATCATGATGACGTCATCCTTAGCATCTCAATGAAGCCCGAATATCATGATGACGTCACCATCATCTTCCTCTCCTCGACAGCATGATTATATTCGCATCCTCCTATTCTTCTTCAACATGATGATGATGATGTTGTTCTTTTCTCCCATATGCAGAGGCGAAACATCATGATGACATTCATCTGAACCTTCAGGAGGAAAAGCATCATATTTTCCGAAATATCATGATGATGAGGTATATCGACTAACCTGTTTTTTTTTACGCACCGACTGCGAATATCATGCCGATGGGCGGGAAATGAAGCGGTGGAGTTTTGAAGTGTTTTTTTTGGCGCCTCTGACATTTTTTCAGTCAGCGATGGTTGACCCATCAATTTTGAGCAGCTTGGGCGCATTTTTGACGCGTTTTGAGCGGATTCTAGATCTGATTTCCACGATCTTGCGCAGTCACTTGGATTTAAATGCTTATTCTAGTTTCCTGCTGTTTTTTGTGATAAATGTGAAACTTATTGCTGGTCTTGTCTTGCAGGCTTGCAGTTGAGGAAGCAGCTGGAAAGTCAATACAGTGACCTCATGGAGGCAGAAGATCAGATCTCAGGAGCAAGAAGATAGAGATGAAATGCAAAAGTCAAAGCCATTCAAGTGAAGAGGAAGGTCGCAGCTGGAGGTATTTCTGCAAAAGACAAACAGAAGTTATTGCTCAGCTGCTGGAACTTCTCAGAAGGGGCAATATTTCGCCCAGATTTGACCATGGCTCTGAGATATTTTTGAGAACTGGTTCACCTGCATTTATTGCTGTAACTAGAGGTTTGAACCAGGGGGTCAGTTAGGGTTTTTTGCTGTAGTGAGGACAATCAGGATGTTATATATTGTGCCTCTCTACACTGTAATACTTTACAACAGGGGCTACACAGAGATTTTAGGAAAATACAGCAGGATAGCTTAGCATAGTTTAGAGTAGAAGAAGGAGGTCGCCTGTTTGTCTGCAGTAAGGTGCGCGTGGAATGTCTGGCTGCCTTACTGTATCTGTAAAGCTTGTAAGTTCTCTGTAGTATGATCAATGAAACTAAGAGTCATTCTTACATTGTAAATCATGTATGGCTATTCATTTCTAATGCAATAGAATCTGGAGTTCTGCATCTATCTTCTGAGTGTTCTCCTACTCTTCTTTGTGTTTTGAAATATCTTCTTTGAGAGCTTGCAATTTTAAATGTATGTTTGTGAAAATGCTCAGGACTTACATTTAAGGTTTTTACTGTGGATTTGATCAGATTACTGTGGTATTTACATAGTGGATAACAGAAACAATTAGATCCTTCTGTAGATTAGATGAAGTGTAGATTAGATCTCTCTAACTTTTCCCAACCCATCTGAAATATCTAGCTGAAAACGCAGAAATCTAAAGGAAATTGTCTCAAATTTGAAGAAGCATGATAACAGAGTCTAAGTAGACAGTTTTCATAAGTACATGAAGAAGGAAGCTGCATAAATCAAAGAAAAACATCTGAAACTTGCAGCACAGTAGCACCTTTATGCAAAGGAATGAAGAGCATTGACCTATCTCATGACCTCTTTGCATATTCTTAGGCCAGTAAACCACAGAACAAACCTAAACTACGTAAGGCCCCTTGAACATTACAGCTTCACATTGACCAACTGAACTTGACCAACCGAACTATTGTAGACTTGGGATTAGTTGAATCACCAAATGATTCCTTCTTGTCTTTCAAGTATAGTTATAGTTCATGTCATGTGAATTTTAACTTATTGTTATGATTGCATCAAAACAGTCATCAACAAAACCTATTTCATATAATAGGTCTTTTATTTCTATCCTCTTCTAACAATTTATACTTACAATTGATGATCCACGTTCACCCTACATGAGTGAAAGACCCTTCTAATTTCTCATACAACTGGGGTTAGTCCCTCACATGCTTATGTCAGTAAAAGAAACAATTTGGAATTGTATCTAGGATAGTACTCAATTCTAAATTTTCTTCATAATGTATGTCTTATGTACATTCATATGCATCCCAATCAACATATTAGCTTTGCAACTATTCCATTCTTAAATCGAAAGTGATTTCATACCACTTCCAACTTATAATGTTGATGAGGAATATTTTATCAGTTGCTCCTCTTTCATGGATTCTTCCTTAGACAACTTTTTTCTACCTCTTCCTATGTAGGTACAAATACAACTTCTTGCTTCTCATCTTAAGATACCTTTTCCTTCCTTGGATTTCCCTCGATCTTTTTCTTGGGGTGAAGTTGTGGATGAAGATTTGGTATTCTAATGCCCACTCATGGCTGAAAATGTGTGCGATAATTATTTCCCGCCTATGAGAAAAATATTGACTTTCTTCCTTCCCTTATCCCAATACTAATGTGGGAGTAGTATTTACAATATTCCTTCTTTTTAAAGTACTTGGGCATCTTGATGAAGGATTTCTTCTTCAACCATGATATCGCCTAACATTGGTTACTCGTTTCACAAAATTAATATGCATATCAATACAAAAATTAATGGGCTACAAGACCTCTCTTATGACAATTAAAGCAAACAATATACAATGTGTTTGATATTTGCAGTATTCTTTTGTTTTATAGCACTTGGGTATCTTAGTGATGGATTTGTTCTTTCAGTACATCACCAACTGTGCATAGGAATACCAAAGTTCTTGGCCTACAAGGACTCTCTTATGACAATAAAAACAAATAATCTACAGTGTGTTTGTTCTACGTGTTTTTGGGCTTCCTTGATGTTACTTGCACGACCTTTGTACTTGTAGAGGAGGAAAAGTTACAATTCAACTAAAAGGTATTAGTCAAATGAACTTTTCACTACAACCACATTCGAATTGTATAGTTTTATACTCTCTACTTTTATTTGATAGAATAATGTCTACAATCCTTAAATTGTTACGAATGAAGAGAATAAACTGTACTAACTAGATCTATGGAGATGAAGAACAAACTGGTAGAGTTACTAGTTATAGAAAATTGGAAGTGAAAATAGAAATTTAGATCACATAACTAAAAAGAGGGAAAGAAGAGGAACCTGATGTCAAATGAAGGAGCTCACTGCTTGGGCTGCCAGCACAATGCATGGACGTATATGTGTCATGCTCTAGTCCAGAGAGTATGAAAAATTAAAAACCTTTACTCTGTTACAATCCACTCCACTCAACCTACACAGCAAAAGACATGAACAACTACCCATAGCTTCCAAGTGACAAAAATAAAGTTGAAATTGAAAAGATTTTATCACTATTGCTCAAATGGAATGAAATGAATAATAGAAATAAAGAGGTAAAGGAATAGGGTTCACAAAACCAATGTATGGTTGCAATCTTCTCCTCTGAACCTTGAATCTATAGGAAAAAAAAGGAAGGTTGGGGTTGTTAGA